>CM034149.1:868091220-869486220 GCA_019776745.2 Taxus chinensis
GGCACCAGGCAGGGTTGTGTTGTGCTAAGGATCCAAGTCTGATTCTGAGGCCTGAAACTAAAAATTGTGTTGTACAGGTACTATGTTGTGATGTGTAATGACTTTAGATTACTATATGGGGTGAATGATTCACCCAAATGATGCCCCCCTTGTTTGGGGTGCATGTGACATTGCTGAAGGAGTATGCGACCCAAAAGAGGATCGACCATTATGTTGAAACTGTGCCCTACAGGGGAAAGGGGATGTGCTTGGTAGAAACCAAGGCACACGCAAAAAAAATAGTTGGGATACAAGTGTTAGTACAAGTAAAGACGAATATTCATGTATAATAAAAAATGTAAGCTAAGGAGACAATGTGTACGATAAGACACAAGAAGATAATGTAAACATGCAAGAAGACAATGTAGACTACGAAAAGTGATTTACAAACATGGGACACCACTCACAATGTCACAAGATAATAAAGGTTGATGAATCCTAAAGCAGACAATGTGAACACAAGACAAAGGGAAAATACTAAAAATAGTGGCAAACAATGACAAACAAGAACAAACAACCATGGTGACAAATAGACCTACAAAAAAAATGTTGCACATGAAGAACCCGTTAGCATGTTTGAAAGATAAAAGGTATGTCAAAACATGTATAATTCAATAATGTAATGTGATATGAAACAAAATGAAACAATAGCACCTATAATATATGAAAGTGGATGCCCCCAGGAGCCACTTTGGGATTGGTAATAAGTATTTCGCCAATCATCCATGTTGCGTGTAAGAGATCTGTGACATCTACAATCACAACTAGAAAGGAAAGTGAATGTGCATGTGTGTATGATAAAGATAATGACATACAAGATATCTATCTAGCATGTGTAATAAAGTGTATATGTAAAAGCATAAGTAAGCATGAGTAAATGCAACCAAGATATGCAATATGTTGTGGATGAGACAAAATGGAATGTAGTGTGAATGATAGGAGCCGGGTGCCCCCCGAGTGGATGTGTATGAATGAGATGAGGTTCATTTATTTATGCCCCCTCAGAAATCAAGAATGAACTATAAATGAGAGTGTGTCATCGGAAAATGGTTTGAGTTGTGTGTATTAGAAATATATGATTGTCAAAGTCCCAATTATAGAGTACAAACGCATGAGTGAATGAATGAGTTGATTAAACATGTGAGTTTCATAAGGTCCATTTGAGATGTATACCCTCAATAGTTGATTATGGATTGTTGAGATAGAGTGTTTCATAGGGTAATGATCACAGCATGTAGAATTGGATGTCAAAAATATATGTCATGAATGTGTAGAGTACATGTTGCGTAGAAAGATATGAATGTTCATAATGTAGTGTGCAGTGTGCAGTGTGTAGCATGGAGTGTGGAGTGTGGAGCATGTAGCGTGTAACGTGTAGCATGTAGTGTGTAGTGTGTAGTGTGTAGTGTGTAGTGTGTAGTGTGTAGTGTGTAGTGTGTAGTGTGTAGTGTGTAGTGTGTAGTGTCTAGTGTCTAGTGTCTAGTGTCTAGTGTCTAGTGTGTATAGGATGACCTCAATAGTCAAATGTGAACAATAACATGAGAGTGCATCATCAAGTAATGACAATATTAGAGTGTGTTAATATGTATATGTTGTATGTAGAAGTATAGATGTGAAGTGATGAGAATATAAGATGCTTGTTGATGTTATGGGGGGGGGGGGAGATAAGTGTGATAAGTAGGTGGTGATGAGAGTGATTAAGTAATGTCATCTAAGAGGTTGTCATTGTCATCATCAAAACCAAATGGTGAAGCATCTGAAACTTGATAAGCAATAGTGTCGAGTTGATCGAGCAAGGAGTCATTGAGCCATAAATTATACATGCCCATAACATATTCCTCATCCATAAAAGGAGGTAATGGGCATCCATGTGCATACCAACAAGTGAGATTTGGTGAATAGCCAAGAAATGAGTCATTGCAAATGAATTCTCAGCTAAATGACATGGGAAATGATATATCATGATCAAAATCTAATATGCCCCAAATGTAATTCAGCCAAGATTTCCCGAGCATGAGTGGAGAAGCACGAGGAGCGTGTGCAAGAAATTTTTTGAGATAAAATACTCGAAGACCATAAACAACGGTGATGTAAACAAACACATGGTAGAGATGATGATCATGAGGTGGAGGAAAAATATCGTCAAATGTAAAGCCTAGTCGAGCCAACCCATCATGTGTGCATATAGTATGCGAGAAAGTAGGATCAAATGGAATGTGTTCCCAATAAGAATGATTCATGAAAAATGTGCATGTAAATGGAGGTCGTATTAATGAAGATGACGCATGAGAAGTTGTAGTGGGTGGAATGATGTTTGATGGTGGGACAAGCCCATGATAAATAATCATAGTAGTAGTAGTAGGAGGAGGAGGAGGAGGCAATGCTACAGATGAGACTATATCTAGCATGAAAATAACACTTTCAAGTGGTGGTAAATGATCTAGAGTATACATGAGTAATGGCTCATTAGTAGTATCAGATTGTGGAGTAGGAATTGTAGTATTGGGATCACGGTCATAATATTTGAATGGGTCATGATCACTAGGAACTATATACTTTATGCCCTCATGGATGAATTTGACACAGTGATGTACTGTAAAAGGAACTGCTTATATGGCATGAAGCCATGATCGACCGAGTAAATAGTTATACAAAACTAGAAAGTCAATGATAAAGAAAAATGTGTTAAGGGTTTTTGGCCCTATAATGATAGCGGAGTAATGTGACCTACACATAGACTAACAGAACCATCATATGAATGAAGGGAAAGACATGATGGACTAACATTAGCAGCAGAAAGACTAATCTTTTCAAGGAATTACATAGGACAAGGATTGAGTTCAGATCCATTATCGATTAAAGTACACTTGATACCCACATTGCAAATGTGAATCATGCTATGCAAGGGTGGATCATTGTCAAAAATAGTAAGATCAGCATTAGGGTTGGACAAGAAAACAATATGCTGACAAAATGCATCGACAAATGTTTGATATACTGTATCTGGATGAATATTAGTAGGAATGCGAGTGGAAGCTAGGATAATTTCAATTTTATCTCTTTATTTAGGATTAATGAGCAAGAAATAATTAATAGAAATACTCGTGATGAAAAGGCCCTAGAAAGATATGAGTAATGAAAGGATGAGGATCTTAAGAGCGTTTAGATTGAGTTCGGCTTCACCAAAATGATTAAGCTAAACTGTGAATTTATATGCATAATATGATTTTTATTCCAACAGTAAATAAA
This sequence comes from Taxus chinensis, assembly GCA_019776745.2. Taxonomy (NCBI): domain Eukaryota; kingdom Viridiplantae; phylum Streptophyta; class Pinopsida; order Cupressales; family Taxaceae; genus Taxus; species Taxus chinensis. Next base: position 868,094,509 of record CM034149.1, read on the forward strand.
TATACAATTAAGTACAAAAAATAAGCCAAGCAAGCTAAGCAATAAAGTATGAAACCCTAAGTGCAAAGAGGGGGTAGAAAGCTTTAGTTGATTTGTAGTTATTCCTGGACTATGTTGAAGTGCTGACCAGAGAAATAAAGATGGAGGAGCATCACACAGAACCCCAAAAAATTGTGTGAGTTGATGATCTGCCTAGACTGGGGCACCTAAAGAGGGATAGGGGCACCCGTGGGCGCCCTAGGTATATTTCTAGGTGCATGTATCTGCCGAAATGCTAAAAAAAACTCCTCTGAGTGGTCATTATGTGTTTGTTGTTGTTCACCTTTGGTCACTATGAGATCGCACCAAGTTTGCTAAGCTCATTGGAAACATGCAATGAAGTAATGACCTGTAAAACCCTTAAATAGACATCAAAGCCTAAAAAATAAAGATGCAGAATGAGGAGTCAGATTGTCCTTAACTATCACAATGGCGATCTTACGACTGAGCACTACACTACATCTTAGACCCAATGTAGTTTTGTGTGTGTGTGTGGAATTGTGCCCTAGGTAGCTCTTGTGCATGTCGTACTTGATAACGAGCAATTAAACTAGATGTAAAGAAATGTAATAGATGTGTGCATGAAATAGAATGAAATTCCCTCCTATGAAGTGTATGCAGAGTAACTAGCCCTTGTGTCCCTTAGATGGTGTTATATGGAAGTAATTGAGCTCTTAGATACTCGATGGATGTAATCGTAGGTGGTGATAGATAATGTTTAGTGTTTGGTCCTTTATTATAACCACATAACTTTATATTTATATGATTCCTTTGCTTGAATTTTGTAATTAACCCTGAAAGGGAAAATACCAAAATGATAAGATGCTCAAACGACTAGAAAGGACCCAAAATATGTGAACAAAGTACAAAGGGGTTAGGGGTGTCTGGCACCGATGTCCTGGCTGGGCACTGGTGTCTCAGATGATAAATGTCGAAGTATGAAAAGGAAAACTAAGAAAGTAAGGATGTAAGACCAAAATTGGAAACAGAAAGCAATGAAAGGTGGCCAAAGACATGCGTTATTTAGTAATTTTCTTACTTAGGAATCATATGGATAATAGTATGCAATCAGGGCTAGATAATTACCCAAAGTGTGTGATTTTGTGTCTACAAGGTTTAATAGAGTCAAGTTTTAGAAAATAATGATGTGAAATTTGGTTAGGGATTTGTGTGATTAGAGTAGAGAGAGAATGTTTGAGAAGAAGATAAGAAGGGTGATGATAGACAAAAGATACTCATGGTCAGAGAAAGTAATGAAGTAGATTATAGTAGTGGTGTGAACATTCAATATATATATAATAAAACAACTATATTTTCAAGTAAAATGTTAATTTTTATAAAGTGGAGAATGTAGATGGACATTTGAAGCCATTATTTTACTTGATATATGATCCATTTTGATGACTGGATGAAGGATTTACTATGAACTCCAAATATGGACTATGTGTGAATAGAAAAGTGGAGAAGAACAAGTTTTTGGGTGGAAAAATCAAGTTTCTTAGCACAAATTATTGAATTTTCATTCATGGATTGATGGGAAAATTTTATTGAGGGATTTCCATGCATGTTTAGTATTGTTTAAGATAAAATAATAAAGACAAACCATCTTGGGGTAATACGATCATGAAAGTGCAAAAATCCCCTTATCTAAGTTTGTAAAAATCTCTTAATTTTAAACGTATTTTTAATAGTCCTCTCACCTAATTGCTTAGTGAATTTTTTAAGGTCTGTACAAACCCCTAGGTGAGTTTTGGAAGTTTGACACCTTGTATTTTTCTTAATAAATCCTTTCGATCATTATCGGGTCTGTCAAAAACCTAGTTAGGGTTTAGTGGAAAAACAAGGTGTGGAGGTCAAAATGATTAGACCTATGGCTTAAAATTTTAAGAAATCTTCTAATCAATCCCTTAATACAGATTTTAGAGGTTTTAGGGTTCTATAGGTGGCCAAGACTATGATTTTCTTGACAGTTTTGCCTAGGGAGAAGGAGACCTAATTGAAGGCCTAATTGGAAAAGCCTTGCTAGCAATTTAGGGGGTTGCATTGAGAGTTAGGGTTTGAATTTTCTGAAGAAGCATAAAACAGATAAAGGGTACTCAAAAGTGGTTTCACTTTTCAGAGAATCCTGGTCAATTTTCTTTGACAATAAGGTTTGCATGCTTGTAGGGCTAGCAGGAGGATAAGGCAAATATAAGGGAAAACAATTATTGTCTCATTTTCCTTAGTTACAAACCCATTTAAGGATATTATTACATGGATAAACATGGTTAGAAGAGATATTTAGATTTCAAACATTGTAAGAATCTTCTTCAAGCCAAAACACTACTTGGGAGAGCTAATCCTAGTGTTAGAAAACGGATCCTTATAGAGTAGATGGAGAAATTATAAAGATGATTATGGCTAAGCTAAATTGATATACTTTGTGAGATTGTTGTGCTCTGCATAAATTTTGAAATCTTTCTGTAATGATGGAAGACATATCCAAGCTTCACAATTTTTTAGACCACTTTGGGATGAATTCAAATCGTTGTGGTTGAGATATGAGTCATGGAAAATTCTTGTTTGCCCTTTGATTCCATAGTCATGTGTAAAGTTTTAAACATGCTCCTTTGCATTTTAATTTAGGGATTAATCCCACATTTTCTAAGGAGAGGGCCTCGACGAGGTTTTGGTAGAAAAGGACTTTGTTATAATGTTGGAGAAAAGGTGAAATGTGACTTTTTCCTAGATTAAAATCCGACTCTGAATAACTACATACAAACTTTAACTTGACCAATAACTGCTAAATCTTTACCAAAATTCGAATTATGGAAGTTTGATACGTTTTTCAACAGATAATCTATTTAAATTAACAAGCTAAAATCTTTTATGGTCATAATTTATTGAATAAAACAATAAATTACCTTAAAAATCTATGACTATGTTTGAAACAAGATTAATTAAGTTTTAAAACATGATTAAAATTAATTTATGGACCTCGGGCTTACGAAAAAAAACAAAGATCAAACAATTTTGGGTTTGGACGGATTTATGGAAGTAAAAGACAAAGACAAGTGGAAATAATTCATTGGAAACAATTACTTAAGGTTGACACTGCAAAATAAGACACGTGGAACCTTCTTACTAGTTCGCATTTCCCAAAAACAATAATTGTTTACCAAGGTTACGTCACTGCGAAAATTGCATATACGTGGCTCTTTGTTATTCACTCGCACTTCACAATGTGGGATAACTGACAAAGAGACAAAGACAATTGTCAATAATTCGTTGGCAAGGTATCTAGTCCAACACTGTGAAAGTAACATGTACGTAGCACTTCACCATTGGTTCACATTTCACATATTAACATAATAGGTCAGACCATTCAATAGCAAGACAGACCGGTATACACATGGAGGCATCTAAATGGCTCACATTTTGACATCTCTAACAAGGTACTTACAAAGAAAGCAAAATGTGAAAGAAACGTGGATAAATTCTATTGGTTCGTATTCCAAAAACCCGATAAGAGACTAACACCGTGAAACTGGTCGCTTAATCTGATTGGTTCAGGTTTCACATTTGATAGAATACAAGATTTACAAAGAATGTGGAGTGCTATCATTGGTTTGCACTTTGCAAACGCATAGAAAATCCTGACAAGGGCCTGACTTTGCAAAGTAAAATGTCGTATACCAATTGGCTAAATCCTTCGCAATAGCCAATAAGTCTGACAAGACAATAACACACGGACTTCTCGAATTGGCTAAAGCTTTGCAAAACATAAAATTATCTTAGAAAACTCCGAAATGTGGAGCATTTAATTGGCTCGATTTTCACAATTATATATTGCATTGTGTCGAGCAGATTTAAAATATAGAATTAACCGTCTCTAAAGGAACTTTCGGGTCCAAGGCTAAAAAAACAAGAAATACGACTATAACAAGACAGAAAACATAGAGACACGAAAGAAAACACAACAACACAACTGTAAAATATAGAATACAAGTAATTAGCCTAGAACACAATTAAATTTACAAGATTTGTTTTTTAATTATGATAAAATACATCAATACAAGCTTGTTCTATACTAAATCATACAAAATCTTTGAAAATAACAGACAAACACAAACAAGAAGATTTTTGTGAAACAAATAAAACACAGTAATAAGAAAGAAGACTAAAAACTAAAGGAAATGGGGTGTTGGCCCCACCGGGCATGCCAAAATGTTTGCAGAGAAAATCACCTGAGAATGAAAGATAAACAAAACATGCAAACCTTTCCAGTAACCTTCTATGTAAACCTCAAATAAGGGTCTTTTGTGAAACCTTGCAAGATGGATGTCAGAGATGATTTGTGGATGCTCTTGATAGCTCTCCAAGCTTTGAATGCAAATGCTACAAACACAGTTCAATAGAGTTTTTGTATTTCAAATTCAAGAGGATTTGAAAGGAAAGTAAACTTGTAATTTATAGAAGCAAAAGGTAGTTGAAATCAGTTGCACATAGGTAAATGAGTATGCTAAAAATAAGATTGTGGGCAGTTGCAATAGTAAGGGTTAGATTTTTTTATTTTTTGTTATTGGATTTTATGTTTTTTTACAAAATCTAATTTAAAAAGTTGAAAATTTAACAAAAATAAAAAAATCTAATTGTATTTTTTATTTATTTTGTAGGTTGTGCAGAAAGTGCAGAAAAGAAACCAAGAGCGGAAATGTACACCAGAAGAAAACAACAATGCAAAAATTTATAAACGAAAAGAGAAGCCACTTGTAGCAAAATCACAACTCCTTCATGCATATGTAAAATAGTAAACAATGGTAACTTCCCAATTCACCTGTGAAAGATGCACACAAACAAGAAGATTTTTGTGAAACAAATAAAACACATGAATAAGAAAGAAAACTAAAAACAAAAGGAAATGGGGTGTGAGTCCCACCAAGCATGCCCAAATGTATGTAAAGAAAATCACCTAAGAACGAAAGATAAACAAAACATGTAAACCTTTCCAGTAACCTTCTGTGCAAACCTCATATAAGGGTCTCCTATGAAACCTTGCAAGATGGATGTCATAGATGATTTGTGGATGCTCTTGAGTGCTCTCTAAGCTTTGAATGCAAATGATATAGACATAGTTCAACAGAGTTTTTGTATTTCAAATTCAAGAGGATTTGAAAGGAATGTAAGTATGTAATTTATAGAAGCAGAAGGTAGTTGAAATCGGTTGCACACGAATAAATGAGTATACTAAAAATAGCATTGTGGGTAGTCACAATAGTGTCGAGGGAAGTAAATGAATTAATTGTAAAAATCTGCATCAGGAAAGGTGGTTGTACATGATTTATAATTGCCCCCACCTTTCTAGGATTCTAGAAGTGTAGTTAACTAGGGAAAGGATAGGGAGTCCAAGTGGAGTCTAAGTGGAGTTTGATCAAGTGGCAGATGACTAGGATGTGCACACACTTAATTAATTAATTACTTAATTAATAAATAACAATTAATTTAGCCAAAGGGGTATAATGTATATTAATTAATTAATTTAATCAATTAATTGCAAATGGGTGAATAAGAGGGTGTAATAGAATAATATTGGGAACAAGTGGAAACATAATTGTAATTTTGGGGTGTGTACAACATACATATCCTTTATTATGTATTTCATTAATTTAATTCCTGCAACTCATTGTTTTTACCCAACAATTACGTATTTTAACAATATATATATATATATATATATATAAATGGACAAAATACATTCATTTACTCATTCATTCAAATAAACAGAACAATAAAATTCTTTTTATTATCTTCTTAATCGTAGTTTTCATAATTACAAAGAGTTTATAGTTTATAGAGAGGAATACTTCTCTAAGTCAATGGATACAAAATCCCAATGTCGAGAGAAAACAACGATCACGAATTCTAATTCAAAATTTCCAACAGAGAGAGAGAGAGAGAGAGAGAGAGAGAGAGAGAGAAAATTAATAAGGAATTCTCAATTCCAAAATTCCAATGCATCCACAAGTTTACAGATACCAAACTATGGCCGCTTATGAGAGGAAACAGAATATACACTTTGTGTATATTCACCTTGTCATGGCCAGGAACCATCTGGAGTTGTACTCTGTACCCCCGGTTAGGACACCGTTGGTGCCCCTGTCTCTTGCCCATCCCCTATTTGTAACCTGGTCAGCCTTGGAGTTACTTCCACAGACTAAAATCAAAAAGTCCTTACGACTCTTATCACAATTGTTCTCTTTCTCAAAAACATAAGCACAATTCCTTGTCTCTCGTTCCTTTTGTTTTCTTCTTCCTTTCTCCTTGCTTTTCATATTTACATCTCTTTTATAATACATCACAAGTGGTTACAAACCAACACAATGGTTCTCACACATTTTCATAAGTCAACTTAAGCATTTTTAATCAAATGCTTAGGATATTCATCCCTTTAGTTAGCCAATAACTTTATCTAACTTTATCTTTATAAAGAATCTTATCTTAAACTTGTATTAACAATCCTCAAACTGAACTTGTCTTTAGAAATCTGACAACTCTTCACTACTTATAATGATTCAAGGATTTAGTCACATAACATTTCTCCCCACCTTGAATCAACTACTGTTCTCAATAGTGCCAAGTATATTATGAAAATCACATAACAAAACACAAGTCATTAGTTAAATAGATCGGGATATTGTTCCTTAAGATAATCTTCTTTTTCCCAAGTAGCGTTATCCACATCAAAAGAAGACCATTTTACTTTTATTTCTTTAATTTCTCTGTTTCTAAGTTTCCTAGTCCTAGTTTCTAAAATCATTTCTGGTTCAACTTGAAACTCACAAGTAGGTTCTACAGTTATGTTCTCCCAATCCATAACATGTTTATCATCAAAAACATATCTTTTCAATAAACTCACATGAAAAAATTATGAATTCTAGAGAACTCAGGAGATAAAGCAAGTCTATAAGTAAGATTTCCTATTCTTTCAATTATTCAAAAAGGTCCACAATAGCGAGGAGCTAACTTAGCATATTTTCCTAACTTCAAAGAACTCCTTTTTGGTTTAACTTTCAAAAACACTTTATCACCTACAACAAACTCTCTAACAGACCTTTTAAAATCAACAAATTGTTTATATCCATCATGAGCAGCTTTCATATTTGGCTTTTCCCTAATTATGATTTCTTCTATTTCTTTTACATTATCATCACCATACTAGGATCAATGCTCGAGATTAGACCAAGAAATATGATGCGCCAAAATTAGCAGGAACTTGACAAGGTCATAACTTGAGCTCCGAGTGTCCGTTTGAGTCAGTTTTTTTTAAACCACGTGTTTCAATGAGACAAGTGCAGCGGCAATCGACCCTATTGGTTGGGGCAAGTTTTTGGCACGTTTTCAGGCCCTAAATCCACCATCTTGAGGCCGAAAATTAGGATTTAAGTTATAGTTTGGTTTTTTCCTATTTTTGGGCATTAGTTAATTTTAGTCTATTAGTTGCATTATGAGTTAGAAAGTTGGCAATTCCTCTAATTTAGGGATGTAGAAGATGCGTGGTAATTTCTGTGCCTGTACGAATAAGCATGTGAACTTACTAAGAATAGCAAGTTCTAGTAAACTGCTAAAACTAGTAATTTCCGCCACCTAGAGTAGATTTATTCAGAGTCAGTTAGAGTTTACTTGGTAAATCAAGTTGGGAGTTGTTTTCCTATTTAGGAAACATTGTAATTCATTATTCAATAACAAAGAAGGAGATCTATTTTCTTTGGAGTTCATATTATTTGCAGTAAATCAAGTTTGGTTAGAATTTGGCTACATTATCTGGTATGAAATCGGGTTCAAGTCTTTAAAAAAACATGGCAGGAAGAGGAAGAGGAAGAGGAGGCAGTGTTACCCAGATGAATAGAAATATGAAAGATCTACAGAGGCAAGTTGTTGTGCTTGCTGCAATGATAACCCAAAGAGGAAATCAAGGTGGAGATGACACAGATGAAGAAGAAGTTTGTGAAGAGGAGGAAATGCAAGCGCCACCATTAGATTTTGAAGAAAGGATGCTTCACGCATTAGAAGGAAAGAATGATGGGATAAGAGTTGATGTTCTAGAGTATGGTGGTAGTCTAAAACCAGAGGAGCTGATAGACTGGTTGACTAGCATGGGGAATTTTTTTGAGTGGAAGGCTATGTCAAAAGAAAAGAAGGTAAAATTTGCATGCACGAAATTAAAAGGTCATGCTATGTTATGGTGGGATCACCTACAGAAAGAGAGGTCAAGAAAGGGGAAAGAAAGAATTAGGATGTGGAGTAAGATGGAAAAGAAGCTGAAAAATAAATTTCCCCCTTTGGATTATGCACAAACCCTTTACAGTAGGTTTCAAAATCTCAGACATAACCTACAAACAATGCAAGAATACACATATGAGTTCTATAAGTTGTCCATTCGTGTAGAGCATGAAGAAACTGAGGAAAAAATGGCTGCAAGGTATGTAAATGGGTTAAAATTTTCTATTCAAGATGAGATAAGTATGCATAGGATTAAGAGCATGGAGGATGCCTATTAATTAGCCTTAAAGGCCAAGGAAAAACAAAATCATCAAAGTTTTAGGAGATCACCTGGAATGAATAGGGGGGCCTCATCTTCCTTTCGGGGATGAGCTGGTTTCAACCAAGGTAGGGGAGAATCATCTCGTAGATTGGAAAAGCAAGAAGATACGAGACAAGATTTCCATAATCAACAAAGAGGCAAATTATTTTCTAGGGGCAAAGGACATGCTAGCGATAGAGGATGGGAGGCTCCACAAAGACCATTTGTTTCTTACAGATGTGGTAAAGAGGGGCATCAGGATTTTAAATTCCCGCATTCTTATACACATGACAAGAGGCAAGGACATGCACCAAAAGTAAATCTTGTTGAAGCTGAACAAGTATAAGATGAACAGGACCTAGAAATTCCACCGGATGTTGGAGAAAATCTGATGATCAAGAGGATGATGATTGCTCCAAGAAAGGATATCAAGGGGGATGCATGGTTTCGTAAAAATATTTTCAGAACAAGATGCACTTCTGGAGGAAAGGTATGTAATGTTATTATTGATGGTGGTAGTTGTGAGAACATGGTTTCAAATGAGATGGTTGAGAAATTGGGTCTGCATTGTGAGAAGAATCATAATCCTTACTGTATTACATGGTTTAAAAAGGGTAATGAAGTTACTGTTGATTTCTATTGGGAAAAGTTACAAGGATGATATTTGGTGTGATGTTATTCCTATGTATGCATGTCATATGCTGCTAGAAAGACCATGGCAATTTGATAGGAAAGTTATTTATGACAGGGGAAAGAATACTTATACTTTCTGGAAGGATTGCACAAAAATAGTTTTACTACCTCTCAAGGAAGAGGGGAAGGCTGAAAATATGCTTTCTGCAAAGGAATTTGTGAAGGAGTCAAAGGCAACTGGTTTTTGTTATGCACTAGTCGCCAACAAGGATGAACCTGCAAGTGTAAAAATACCAGTAGAAACAACATAATTAATAAAAGAATTTTCTGATGTTATTCCTGATGAGCTACTGGATGGATTATCACCCAAAAGAGATATTCAACACCATATTGATTTGATTCCGGGTTCTTCACTCCCAAATCAAGCGACTTATAGGATGAGCCCGATATTGCATGTTGAGTTGAATAAGCAAGTGGAAGATCTTGTGAGAAAGGGCATCGTAAGGGAGAGCATGAGTCTATGTGCAACCCCAACTTTATTAACACCAAAGAAGGATGGAACATGGAGAATGTGCATTGATAGCAGAGCAATCAATAAAATTACAATCAAGTATAGGTTCCAATACCTCTCCTTGATGATATGATGGATGTGCTTGTTGGATCTAGGTATTTCACCAAGATTGATCTTCGAAGTGGTTACCATCAGATTCAAATCAGAGAAGGAGATGAGTGGAAAACAACATTAAAGACAGGAAATGGATTATATGAGTGGTTGGTGATGTCATTCGGGTTATCCAATGCACCTAGTACTTTTATGAGACTGATGAACACCATGTTGCGGGAGTATAATGGTAAGTTTGTTGTGGTTTATTTTGATGATATCTTGATCTTTAGTAAAACTAAGGAAGAAAATTTGAGGCATCTAAGGGTGATATTCGAAGTGTTAAGGAAAAAGAAACTATATGCAAATATGAAGAAGTGCACATTTATGCAAGAGAATTTGGTATTCTTGGGCTTTATTATTTCAATAGATGGGGTACATATGGACTTAGAAAAAATAAAGGCAATTATTGAATGGCCTACTCCATGGAGTATAACAGAGGTAAGAAGCTTTCATGGTCTACAACATTTTACAGAAAGTTTATTAGAACTTTCAGTAGTACCGTAGCACCTATAACATATTACACAAAAGGAAGGGATTTTTTATGGACAAATGCAGCTGAGGATAGTTTTCAGTGCTTGAAGAAGAATGTGACAGAGGCACCCATTTTGGCACTACCATATTTTGATAAAGTGTTTGAGGTTGATTGTGACGCCTCACATGTGGGGTATTGGTGCTTTTCTAAGTCAAGGTGGAAATCCAGTAGCTTTCTTTAGTGAGAAACTGGATGAGGTAAGAAAGAACTACTCTACTTATGATGTGGAATTTTATGTAATTGTACAAGCATTAAAGCATTGGAGGCATTACTTAGTGCCTAAGGAGTTTGTGTTATTTATAGACCACATAATACACAAAAGAACTTGAATAGTAGGCATGCAAAGTGAGTATCATTTTTGCAGGGTTATACTTTCTCTCTAAAACATAAATCAGGAAAACAAAATCAGGTTGCAGATGCATTGAGTAGGCATGTTACTTTGTTTACCACTATGGAAAATGAGGTGGTGGGTTTTGAAGAAATAAATGGTTTGTATTCTTCTGATATTGATTTCAAGGATATTGTTGAAAGGTTAAATCATCCATTGTCAGAAAATGCAAGAGATATCCTAGATGAGTACATTTTACATGATGGCTATCTATTCAAGGGACGTCAACTATGTATTCCAGTTAGGTCTATGAGAGAGAACATAGTGAAAGAGTTGCATAGCGGAGGATTGGCTGGGCATTTTGGTAAAGATAAGACGATAGCCTTGGTAGCAGAGAAATACTATTGGCCAAAGCTAAAAAGAGATGTTGTAAGATATGTGGAGAGGTGTCAAATTTGTCAAGTCTCGAAAGGCCATGCATAAAATACAGGGTTGTTTATGTTGTTTCCTGTTCCTAAAGGGTCATGGATAGATCGGAGTATGGATTTTGTTTTGGGATTATAAAAAACACAACGAGGTAATGACTCAATTTTTGTAGTTGTTGATATATTTTCTAAGATGGTTAATTTTATTACCTACAAGAAAACAAGTGATGTGACATGCATAACAGATTCACTTTTCAGAGAAGTTGTTTGTTTGCATGGCGTTCCAAAAACCATTACTTCAGATAGGGACACAAGGTTCTTAAGTCACTTCTGGCGGACTTTATGGAAGAAATTGGGAACTCAATTACAGTTCAGTAGTGCCTATCATCCTCAGACTGATGGGCAAATAGAGGTGGTAAATTGGAGTTTGGGAAACCTATTAAGGTGCATCGTTGGGGAAAAGCCAAAACAATGGGAATTAGCATTACCACATTCTGAGTTTGCATACAACAGTTCCATAAATAGATCCACAAGAAAGTCTCCATTTTCAATTGTGTATGGGAGTAATCCAAATGGGGTGTTAGATTTTGTACAACTACCAGTTGATGGCAGAATCAGTGATGATGCAGAAGCATTTGTCGAACATATATAATAATTGCAGGAAGAAGTGCGGAAGAAGCTGCAGAATAGTAATGATAAGTATAAGGAAATAACATATGTGCATAGACGGAGAAAGGTATTTATAGTTGGTGAGTTACTTATGGTATATCTACGGAAGGAAAGGTTTCCAAAAGGCACATATAACAATATGAAGTACAAAAATATTGGTCCCTGCAAAATCGTGAAAATAAATAAATGATAATGCTTATGAGGTAGAATTGCTAGGGAATTTTGATATTTGTCCAGTGTTTAATGTTTCATATTTGTATTATTTTCATGGGGATGGTGCAGAAGGGGATGTTATTGATGAAGTAGTAGATTGGAGGCAGCAGGTTCCAGTAAAGAAGAAAGAAGAAGAGGATCATATTCTAGATAAGAAAAAAATGGATACGCGACATGGGAAATACAACAAATATTTGGTCCATTGGAAAGGATTGGAGCAAGAGGACAATACTTGGGTCATAGAGTGGGAGATTAAGAAGTTGGATGTAGATGAATGGAAGGAGTTTGAAGAAGACAACTTGCAGGAGCTACTTTTTTTCAAGCAGGGGAGAATGATGCGCCAAAATTAGCAGGAACTTGACAAGGTAATAACTTAAGCTTCAAGTGTCCATTTGAGTCCCTTTTTGTTTAAACCACATGTTTCGATGAGATGAACACAACGGTAACTAGCCCTACTAATTGGGGCAAGTTTTAGGCACGTTTTCGGGCCCTAAATCCGCCATCTTGAGGCCGAAAATTAGGATTTAACTTATAGTTCAGTTTTTTCCTATTTTTGGGCATTAGTTAATTTTAGTCTATTAGTTGCATTATGAGTTAGAAATTTGGAAATTCCTCTCATTTAGGGATGTATAAGATGCATGGTAATTTATGTGCTCGTACGAATAAGCATGTGAACTTACTAAGAATAATAGGTTCTAGTAAACTGCTAAAAATAGTAATTTCCGCCACCTAGAGTAGATTTAGTTAGAGTCAAAGTTTACTTGGCAACTCAAGTTGGGAGTTGTTTTCGTATTTAGGAAACATTGTAATTCATTATTCAATAACGAAGAAGGAGATCTATTTTCTTTGGAGTTCATATTATTTGCAGTAAATCAAGTTTGGTTAGAATTTGGCTACATTAAAATAGGGGTAGCATAATTTTTATCATAAACAACCTCGAAAGGAGTCATCTTAGTAAAAGTATGATAATCTTGATTCTAAGAAAATTCAATCAAGTGTAAATATTGCTCCCAGTTTCCGGATTTATCCCCAATATACATCCTAAACATGTCCTCTAAAATTCTATTAATCCTTTCAATTTGGCCATCAGACTCAGGATGATATGCAGTGCTAAAGTTTAAGCTAGTACCCAACTCATCAAACAAAGATATCCAAAATGAAGAAGTAAATCTAGGATCTCTATCAGTTATAAGGTTTTTAGGAATGTCACACAAACGAAATATCTCTTTGGAAAATAAATGAGCGACATCAGAAGAAGATGAATTAATTTTAGTAGGAAGAAAATGAGCCATCTTAGTTAATATATCAACAATAACAAGAATAGAATCATATCCATTCCTATTCTTAGGAAAACTACCAATAAAATCCATGCTAACAGATTCCCATTTCCAGTCAGGTACAAGTAAAGGTTGTAATAAACCAGGTTTACTACATTCCTCAGTTTTTACCTTTTGACAAGTCATACATTTACACACATATTCATGAATGTTTTTTTTCATCTTTGGCCAAAAATAATTTTTCTTAATAGAGGAGTAAGTTTTATGAAACCCAAGATGACCAACTATAAGTATGCCATGAGAATCTTTCAAAATTTGTTGTTTTAGATCAACAAGATTAGGAATGCACATTCTATTTTTATAATACAATAATCCACAATTATCAAGCAAATGATGATAGATTCTATCTTGTAAATGCACATTTTGAGTTCCATTTTTCAAACCAACATATATATCACAAAAATATTTATCATTCGGTAAAGCTTTTTGTATAAATTCCTCAAAATGAATTTTTTTATAGACACAACATTACAATAAATTATTTTTCTACTTAAAGCATCAGCCACAACATTTTATCTACCAGGAACATACTAAATATCAAAATCATATTGGCTTAGCAGTTCAACCCATCTTATTTGTCTCATATTTAACTAAGGTTGTGTGAAGATGTATTGTAAACATCTATGATCAGTTTTCAAGACAAATTTATTTCCTAATAGATAGTGTCTCCAAATCTTTAAAGCATGAACAATTCCAAGCAACTCTAAATCATGAGTAGGATAGTTTTTCTCAGCAAACAGTAATTTCCTAGAACCAAAACAAACAAATCTATTTTCTTGCATTAACACACAACCAATTCCAGAATTGCAAGCATAATTAACAACAGTAAATGGTTTAGAAAAATCAGGAGTGCATAATACAAGTGCAGTCATTAAACCTCTTTTAATTTATTAAAAGTAAGATCACACTCTTCAGTCCAACAACACTTTATATCCTTTTTAGTTAAATCGATAAGTGGAGAAGCAATTCTTGAATAGTTTTTAATAAAATCTACGATAAAAACCATATAATCCAAGAAAACTTTGAACTTCATGGGAATCTTTAGGTATATGATGTTCTTCTACAGATTTTACTTTTGATGGATCAAGGGCAATACCTTTATCAAAAATAATATGGCCTAAATAAGAAACTTCATTTTTAAAGAATTCACATTTACCCAGTTTCCCAAAAACTTGATGCTTCCTTAAAGTTTCGAACACCATTCTAACATGTTTTTTATGTTCCTCTTCAGGTTTAGAATAAATCATAATGTTATCTAGAAAAATAATCACAAACACATCCAGAAAAGGACGGAAAACATCATGCATCAAAGTCATAAAAGTGGTTGGAGAGTTAGTCAAACCAAAAGCCATCACAATAAACTCATAATGGCCATATCTAGTACAAAAAGTAGTTTTAGGAATATCAGATTCTTTAACTCTAATTTGATGATAGCCAGAATGTAAATCAATTTTAGAAAAAGATTTAGCACCATTTAACTGATCTAACAAATCATCAATTCTAGGAAAAGGATACTTGTTTTCAATAGTCACTTTATTTAACTGCCTATAGTATATGCATAGTCTCATAGTGTTATCTTTCTTTTTCACAAACAAAACATGAGCACCCCATGGAGAGACACTAGGTCTGATTTTTCCTAATTTAATCAATTCAACTAATTGAATTTTTAACTCAGCCAATTCATGTATGGATTGCATATACGGTACTATAGAAATAGGTTCACTACCAGGAATAATGTCAATAACATGCTCAACAAATCTCCTAGAAGGTAACTCTTCAACACCAGAAGGAAAAACATTCATAAAATCTTTAACTAAGGGATGAACATCAACATATATTTCTACTTTTCCATTATTTTAAGTCACAACAACACAAAGTATTTTACATTTTTCCTTAATACATCTTCTAACTTGAATAGCAAAAATAGTTTTCAAAGTAGAGGTATTTTCATTCCCTGCAGAACATGAGTATTTTTACAAAAGTCTTAAATACAAACTTGGTTTTTTCACAACTAATAAGAGCATAATTTATTTCTAACCAAGTCATTCCCAAAATAACATCATATTGACCCAAATTCAACACATTAAAAGACTCCATAGAAGTAAAACCATCAATATGAAATTATAAGTCTTCCACTAAAGCTCCAATTTTCTGAACTATTCTTCCATCTATCATCTCTACCGAAATAGGCTTTATGTTTCTAGAAAACAAATTCAAATTTTAAACTAATTTGGGAGAAATTAAACTATGACTACTACCATAATCAATCAAGAAAACAAGATTAGTACCATTAACAGATCATGATAATTCTACTAAAGACACTTGTTTATGAATAGTACCCGTGTCCACAACAAGAAAAACTTTCATGTTTTCTTTTTTTTCTTCTCCGTCTTTTGCCCTTTGTTTTCCCACTTTTTCTTTTTTATGAGGACAACCTCTGTGAAGATGATTTCCACCACAATTCCAACACTTAATATCTTTTGGTTTTAGTTTTTTAATAATCCTTCCTTCCTTGTTGATTTTTATAGTAAGAGTGTTTACATTGAACATTTTCTGTGAAGGGTGTTTTTCTATTCTTGAATTGAAAACTAGTATTTTTCTTTTTGAACTCATCCCATTTTTTATTAATTACAGTTTTAGATTTCTCAAATTGTTCTGCAATTTGTGCGGCCTCATCTACTGACTACGGTTTACCACACCAAACATTTGCTTTATACTCTTCCCTCAAACCATTTATAAATCTAACCACTCTATCATAACTAGTAATAAAAGGTACAAATCTATTTAATTTTTCAAATGTTTGCATATATTCATTCACACTTTTCAAACATTGTTTTAAATCAAAGAATTCATTTTGTCGTTGCTGCAAGAAATGATCAAAGAGATACTTATTTTTAAACAAGCTTTTAAATTTACTCCATTTAACCTTGTGAGGTTTAAGCTTTTCAATTTTTAATGTGTCTTCCCACCAGTTTAAAGCAACGTCTTTTAATTGAAAAATAGCAATTTAAGTTCTCCCTAGCTTACTAGTTCTTTATAATTCAAAATACCTTTCCAAATTTGTTAACCAAGTTTCAGCTTGTTCACCCGACCCTACTTCTCCAACATATTTAGGAAATTTAATTTTCCTAGCAAAGTTTTCAATTTCCTTAGATTTCTTATTTGTACTTGTTTCATCATCACTAGAAGAATCAGAGGATTCATTTGCCTTATTAGAAACATAATCATCATCAGAAGTAGAGTGTTTTCTCTTCCTTATTTCCTTTTCTGACTTATGACGTTTCTTTTCCGATTTAGTACTTTTATCTAATTTATTAGCCTTATCAGCTTTATCAATCATTGCTTCTATAAATTGGCTTTTCAGAGATTCTAATTGCTCAAATAAATAAGTCACTTCCTTGCCCAACTACTGGTTTTGATGCTCCATGCCATTATGTGAATCCATTCCATTATGTGAATCCATTCCATTTAAATCTAATTTTTTTGCCTTTCTCTTTCTCTCTATGTATATACACAATTTTTTACCTTTGTGAGAAAATCACCATAATCTTTGCTTAAGAATTTTCGCACATTATCATCTCAATAACAATAGCAAAACATCTCTAAATGAGGATAATTAGCTTTGATACCAAATGAAACGTGACTTTTTCCAAGATAAAAATCCGGCTCTGAATAACTACATACAAAATTTAACTTGACCAATAACTGTTAAATCTTGACCAAAATTCTAATTGCGGAAGTCTGATACATTTTTCAATAGATAATCTATTTAAATTAACAAGCTAAAATATTTTATGGTCATAATTTATTGAATAAAACAATAAATTACCTAAAACATCTACGACTATTTTTGAAACAAGATTAATTAAGTTTTAAAACATGATTAAAATTAATTTACGGACCTCAGGCTTAGGAAAAAAATCCAAAGATCAAAAAATTCCGGGTCCGGACGAATTTATGGAAGCAAAGGATAAAGACAAGTGGAAATAATTAATTGGAAATGGTTACTTAAGGCTGACACTGTGAAATAAAACACATGGAACCTTCTTATTAGTTCACATTTCGTAAAAACAATAATTGTTTACTAAGGTTACATCACTGCGAAGACTACATATACGTGGCTCTTTGTTATTTGCTCGCACTTCACAATGTGGGATAACTGATAAAGAGACAAAGACAATTGTCAATAATTCATTGGCAAGGTATCTAGTCTGACACTGCAAAAGTAACATGTACGGGTAAGTGCAGGAAGTTGATGGACAAATATAGGGTCATCCGTAGAACATCATATTGCAAATGACAACATAATATCAACTTGTAGGGATTATTAGCAATACATAAACTCAAAATTAGACAAAATTATATTAATACGAATTGTAGCATCCAGAATCTAGTTTCTAAAATACTAATTTTTGTAAAAAATGGACAAGATTAGCTATATTAAACACTCAAAATTCAATGACTTGGTATTTTTTTTAAAAAACGCCGATAAGATTATAGTCCGTTTGCCCACAATTTGGATGACCAAAAATTGATATATATATTTTTCCTTTGGTGAGAAATTATATGCCACTATCTATCTTGGGATGGATTTTATTTTGTATTTTTTTTGAGTAATATTTTATTTTTTATGATTTTTTCCGTGAAAGTGGTATGAAAACATAAAGAAAACATAGCACTTTCCGTTTGGCCCGCCATAACTTCATCAAAAAATATTGAAATCAAATAATTTTTTTTTTTGAACATGTATATAATTTCACCATGGTTGGGATGGTATAATTTTTATCACATTCTGATAAGTGAAACAAATTTTGCAGTCTTAAACGTAGACATAAACATTCACAGGAAAAAGTGTCTTAAAGACCTACTATTAGTAAAAAATTATAAAATGATATTTATCCTCTTCTATTCACTTTAAAATCAGTATTTCTACAAAGCTAATAGTCTCCCCTACGCAATGGTACCATTTTTTATGACATAGTTTTTACTTTTCGGCATGGTTCAAGTCCACGGAAGACTAAATTTGATGTTTTGTTGTTTTTTAATGTAAAAATTCAGGATTTTGATGTCCACTTAATTGTCCCCCCAACTTGGTGCACTTACCGGTACATGACACTTCACCATTGGTTCGCATTTTGTAGATTAACATAATAGGTCAGACTATTCAATAGCAAGACAGACCAGTATACATAGGAGGCATCTAAATGACTCACATTCAGACATCTTTGACAATGTACTTACAAAGAAAGAAACATGGACAAATTCTATTGGTTCACATTCTGACAAACCTAACAAGAGACTGACCACCAGCAAAACTGGTGGCATAATCTAATTGGTTTGAGTTTCTCATTTGACATAATACAATATTTACAAAGAATGCAGAGTGCTATCATTAGTTCGTACTTTGCAAACACACAGAAAATCCTGACAAGGGTCTGACATTGCAAAGTAAAATGTCATATTCTCATTGGCTAAATCCTTCACAATAGTCAGTAAGTATGACAAGAAAATAACATGTGAACTTCTCAAGTTGGCTAAAACTTTGCAAAACATAAAATTATCTTAGCAAACTCCGACACGTGGAGCATTTTAATTGGCTCGATTTTTGCAATTATATATTGCATTGTGTTGGGCAGATTTAAAATATATAATTAACCATCTCTAAAGGAACTTTTGGGTTCAAGGCTAAAGAAAACAAGAAATACGACTGTAACAAGACAGAAAACACAACACGACTGTAAAATACATAATACAATTAATTAGCCTAGAACACCATTAAATTTACAAGATTGTTTTTTAATTATGATAAAATACATCAATACAAGCTTGTTCTAGATTAAATCATACAAAATATTTTAAAATAACAGACATACATATCCTATATTATGTATTTCATTAATTTAATTCCTGCAATTCATTTTTTTACCCAACAATTGCGTATTTTAACAATATATATATAGAAAAATGGAAAAAATACATTTATTTACTCATTCATTCGAATAAACAGAACAATGAACTTCTTTTTATTAGATTCTTATCCATATTTTTCATAATTACTGAGAGTTAACAATTTACATAGAGGAATACTTCTCTAAGTTAATGGATACAAAATCCCAATGTCGAGAGATGACAAGGATCAGGAAATCTAATTCAAAATTTCCAACAAAGAGAGAGAGAGAGAGAGAGAACACTAATCAGGAGTTCTCAATTCTAAAATTCCAATGCATCCACAAGTTTACAAACACCAAACTATGGCCACTTATGAGAGGAAAAATACTATACATTGTGTGCATATTCACCTTGCCCTTGCCAGGAACCATTCGGGGTTGTACTCTGTACCCCCGGTTAGGATATCGTTGGTGCCCCTCTCTTGCCCATCACCTATTTGTAACCTGGTTAGCTTTGGAGTTGCTTCCACAATTGTTCTCTTTCTCAAAAGCACACGCATAATTCATTATCTCTCATTCCTTTTGTTTTCTTCTTCCCTTCTCCTTGTTTTTCATATTCACATCTCTTTTATAATACATCACAGGTGGTTACAAACCAACACAATGGTTCTCACACCTTTTCATAAGTCAAACTAAGCATTTTTAATCAAATGCTTGGGATATTCATCCCTTTAGTTAGCCAATAGCTTTATCTTTATAAAGAATCTTATCTTAAACTTGTATTAGCAATCCTCTGTAATGTCCCCATTCCTACCTCCACAGTCTAGCGATTGGTTTTCTGTCTTAGCCTTGGTCATACCCAAGGGGCTAGCGGCGTAGAGAGTTGTTGGGTATGGTTTTCACCTAAATTTCACTTATATGTTATGTTTTGGCGTTATGCATGTACTTTATGATGACTTAAGTGAAAAAGGTGGGGTAATGTTCTATTTCTTTGTTGGGGTCACTTAAGTGGACTTTTTGGCCTAGGAGAAATAAAGTCACTTTAAGTGACGATTAAAATATGACATATCTCCAAGGGGGGTCGAATTAGGGTTTTATGGCCACTTTTATGATGGAAAAAGTTATAAAAGGTGGTGTTTGGGGAGAAAAAAGGAAGGAGGTTCATTTTGCCATCTTATGTTGGAACTTTTAACTTGTTTTCCTTGCTTGTGGAGGTGAAATTCCGCAGGAACCCTAGCTTCGGTAGTGAAAGATCTATCCCTAGCTAGTAGAGCACTCTTTGGTGGTGAGAGATCCATCCCTAGTTTGCTATTGTGGAGTTTATTCAGATCGGGTTGTCAGATTCAGAGTTTCAGAGGCTTGTTGATCTAGTTTCAAGTCCAGAAAGAGAAGACAGCCATATTCAGTAAGAGAGATCATTTATTTTATCAGTGGAACTTCTTGTCATTGCATGTTGATGCATGTTAGTTTAATTGCAATAAAAGTGAAGATATTGGTTATTTTCTGATTTTATACCTTGCTTGCCTTAACTATACTTTGTTGTCATATTTTTCTATATACTGTTGCCGTAAAATCATATTTTTATTTGTGAAAAATTTGGTTGGAAATCTTGAATATAAAATAAATCCGGAAAGGGGATATTACAGTGGTATCAGAGCAGTCTTTTCTATAGCTTGTTAGGTAGTGTATGAAGGTTTATTCCAGGAAGAATACACCCAAGAAAGAAGGTCCAGACATGGCAAATAAAGATGGAAAATCAGAGGAACAACTGAATGAAGAGTTTATGAAGAAAATGTTTATAAATATGGTAAAAACAACAAGAGACTACAAACCTCTACTTGAGCCAACTCACAGAGATATTATCACAGGGTGGCCTTAGGAACCATATGGAAAGAGGTGAAAACAGTAATTTCGGGCTGCAGACTCACAAGGATGAAAACGGTTAGATCAGGGCAGCACACTCCATCCTAAAACACACGGTTGAGCATGCATGAACCAGTTTTCCTGAAAGATCTAGAAGTGACACTGGTTGGGGAAACAAGGGGATATTATTGATGAGGAGACTTGTTGGGAAAAGTATGAATCCTTGAGTGAAGGGTTCAAAGCTAATATGCCTTTCTCAAAGTATTATAGGATGAAGATCGGTAGCCGGCCCCAAGCGGAGATCAGTATCCTCATGTTCCTGAGCTACAGAGGCGATTGGAGTAGATTTTAGTTCCACACTTCGATGGATCCAAGAAGTGTACCGCGACATCATGGATTCAAAAGTTAAAAACTTACTTTGAATTGAATCCCATGCACTAAGAGGATGCAATAAAATTTGCAATCCTACATCTTGAGGGAGATGCACATGATTGGTAGCATCATGGCCTTGTCACACAGGGACACATGGATACTACCACTTATGTAGATTTTGTAGAGAGACTGGTGGGTAGGTTTGACAGGCGGGATCCCGACAGATTCTTCAGAGAGTTGAATCATTTGAGACAGACAGGATCCTTGGATGGGTACATTGCAGATTTTCAACGGTTGTCAGTGATGGTTACTAATTTTTCTGAGGTGAGGTTGACTTCACTTTTTATAGCAAGGTTGACAGATTCACTAGTAGGGTTTGTGAAGGCATTCGAACCTTCTTCACTACATGATGCCATCAGGAGAGCCTGAGATTTGGAGTTAGCCACTCCGAAGCCAAGGTTTCCACTTCGAGTTCAACAGAGAGGACCCCCATCTAGAATAGATGGGTTCCAACTGAAGGGGCCACCACAAAGACAGGAGACAACTAGAAATCTATTTATTTCATGAGAGCTTAGGGATGAGCTGAGGGTGAAATAAACTTTGTTTCGATTTTCGTTCACCGTGGGCCCCGGGACATGATTGCACAGGAAAGGGCAAGGCTCAATTCATTGAGGTCTTTGAGGAGGAGAGAGAGAGAGAGTGATGGAGATGAGTAGCTAGAGACCCAGGGAAATGGATGATGGGAGATGCAGATGCTTTGGATGGTACTGATGAGCAAGAGGAGGAGGATTTTCCCTCAAGAGACTATAACCACTTTGTCTAGTACCCCGAGGTACAAGGCATTCAGAGTTAGGGGAGTTATGCAGGGGCAGTGTGTTGTTGTACTTATTGATAGTGGGGCTACCCACAACTTTATTGATGCATCCTTGGTTGAGAGACGTGGCCTACAGACAGAGGAATTTGAGGGCTTCAACGTTGTTGTAGCCAATGGTAAGTTTATGAGATGCACCCGTAAAGTTTCACAATTGAGCATCACCATGGGGAACTACACTGCTACTAATGACTTCTATATTGTCGGCATTGGAGAGACCAACGTAGTATTGGGAGTTCAGTGGCTTCACTCCCTTGGTGAATTCCATACTAACTTTCAGATGATGGAGCTGAAATTCAAGTTTGAGGGTAGGAATGTAACCTTGAGGGGTCTATCTATAAGAGCACCCAGGTTAGTCATAGATAAGAGGATGAAGAGGATCTTTCGGCACGATGAGGTGGATTGGGCCATTCATTGCTTGGTTTCGACCAAGAATACAGGGAGTGACCATCTAGAGTATCATGTGGATGTCCAAGGCCTATTGGACAAACACAGTGTAGTTTTTCACGACATACCTCCAGGTGTACCACCAGACAGGGGGGTTTGAACACGTGATTGAGCTTGGGGACAGCAAGCCAGTGGTTACTACTCCTTACCGTCACCCCAAACGGTTTAAGGATGAGATTGAGAGGACTATACATGAGCTTCTGGGACATGGGGGCATATTAGACCTAGTTTTAGTCCTTTTACTTCTTCAGTGGAGTTAGTCAAGAAGAAAGATGGAACCATGCGAATGTGCATAGATTATCAGGCACTAAATAAGAAGACGATAAAAAATAAGTATCCTATGCCACACATTGATGAACTACTAGATGAGCTACATGGAGCAGTCTATTTTTCCAAAATAGACTTGCGATTTGGATATCACCAGATCAAGGTCAGAGAGGAGGATGTGCATAAGATAGCTTTCAGGTGCCACTATGGCCACTTCAAGTTTTGATGATGCCATTCGGTTTGTCTAATGCACCGGCCACATTTCAGTCCTGCATGAACCATGTGTTCAATTGCCATTTGCTGAAGTTTGTATTGGTCTTCTTTGATGACATTTTGGTCTACAGTAGGACATGGGAGGATCACATTTAACATCTTGATGAGGTGTTGGGAATTTTGGAAGCTAATTCACTTTATGTGAAAGCTTCTAAGTGTGAGTTTGGTATGACAGAGTTGCTATATTTGGGCTATGTGATCAAAGGAGGTGGAGTCAAGGTGGATAGGGAGAAGATTCAGGTGATTCTGGATTGGCCACCACCTAGGATTTTGACACACTTAAGAGGACTCTTGGGACTATGCACATATTATAGGAGGTTTGTGAAGAACTTCTCTCTCTTGACTGCACCCTTGACAGACTTGACCAAGAAGGGGGCTTTTGCTTGGTCAAATTCAACACAACAGGTTTTTTGATCACCTTACGGGGGGTGATGAGTTCTTGTCCAGTTCTTACATTGCCAGATTTCACTCAGCCATTTGTACTCAAATGTGATGCATCAGGAGTGGGTGTTGGAGCAGTGCTCATGCAGGGTATGCATCCCATTGCCTATGAGAGTTAGAAATTGAGTCCAGTAGAGAGAGGATTCTTAATTTATGACAAGGAGATGTTGGCCATTATGCATGCATTGGTCAAATTCAGACAATATTTAGTGGGCAATAAATTTGTGGTTCATATGGATCACAATAGCTTGAGGTTCTTTTTAGAGCAAAAGGATCTCAATGACCGCTAGTAGAGATGGGTAAATAAGATCCAGGCATTTGATTTCGACATAGAATACAAGAAAGGTAAGAATAATGTGGTGGCTGATGCATTGTGTAGGAGGCCTTGCTTTGATTCTATGATTTTCTTTATGTCAGAGATTTCAGCTGATTGGAAGGCTCATATACTTGTTGAGTACTCCAAAAATCAGTTTGCATGTGAGATTATGGATGGCATTATTCAAGATGATCGATACAGAGTGGTGGACGACCTCATCTACTACAAGGATAGAATTTTCCTTGTACCAAAGTCCAAAATGAAGGAGAAGATCCTTCGAGCAGTGCATGATACACCCTTGGTTGGACATCCAGGATATTTTAAGACATACAGGTACATCAGAGAGAGATTCACATGGAAGGGGTTAAAGGACGACGTCCTTAACCATGTCAGGGAGTGTTTGGCTTGTCAGCAAACCAAGGCAGAGCACTCTTTCCCAGTAGGACTTTTACAACCTCTGCCTATTCTAAAACAGAAGTGGGAGAGTATATCCATGGATTTTATCACAGGTCTTTCCTCAATGTATGGACACGATTGCATATATGTGGTGGTTGATCGGTTGACTAAATATGCCCCATTTCCTTTCAATGCCTTCAGGGCACAAGGCACCGCAGGTGGCTTAGAATTTCTTCACAAAGTATTTTTAGGCATCATGGTTTGCCTAAGAGTATTGTCAATGATAGGGATACGATTTTCATGAGTACATTCTGGCAAGAGATCTTTAGGCTTGCAGGTTCGGAGATGACACCTAGTACCAGCTATAATCCACAGACTGATGGGGAAAACCGAGATAGTGAACAAGTGGATAGAGGGCTACTCGCGTAGCTCTGTTGCAGGACATCAACGTGCATGGGTCAAATGGCTACATATGGGTGAATATTGTTATAATACCACCTACCAGATGAGTATTGGTATGACTCCTTTTCAAGCATTATATGGTTACGAGGCATCCTCATTTGTAGACCTAGTATTATCAGATAGCTGAGCTCCCAAAGCTCGTGATTGGGTACAGGAGAACTAGGACATTCTAAAGGCTCTCAAGGATAACATACAGAAGGCACATAATCAACAAAAGGTATATGCAAATAGGCACAAAATTGAGAGATCATTCAAGGTTGGAGATTTGGTCTTCTTACGGTTACAACCATACAGACAATCCTCACTCAAGAAGAGCGGTGTAGAGAAGCTAAAACCGCAATTCTATGGGCCATACATGATAGTGCGCAAAGTTGGGGCAGTAGCATACGAGTTGGAGCTTCCAGAGCACAGTAAGATTCATAATATCTTCCATGTTTTGTGCCTCAAAAGGCACTTGGACAACATATTGCGCCTTCCACAAATTTACCACCATTGGATGATGAGGGGAAGCTGGTCTTAGAACTAGAATCTATTATTGAGGTAAGATAAAGGAAGCTTCAAAACAAGGTAATCACAGAATATCTAGTGCGGTGGAAAGACTTACCACTAGAGGATGCCACTTGGGAGGGAGAGCAGATTTTATAGCACCCTAGTTTACGTTCGCTTGAGGACAAGCAAATTTCAGGAAGGGCGGACTGTAATGTCCCCATTCCTACCTCCACGGTCTAGCAACTAGTTTTCTGTCTTAGCCTTGGTCATACCCAAGGGGCTGGCGGCATAGAGAGTTGTTGGGTATGGTTTTCACCTACATTTCACTTATATGTTATGTTTTGGCGTTATGCATGTACTTTATGATGATTTAAGTGAAAAAGGTGGGGTAATGTTCTATTTCTTTGTTGGGGTCACTTAAGTGGACTTTTTGGCCTAGGAAAAATAAAGTCACTTTAAGTGACGATTAATATATGACATATCTCCAAGGAGGGTTGAATTAGTGTTTTATGGCCACTTTTATGATGGAAAAAGTTATAAAAGGTGGTGTTTGGGGAGAAAAAAGGAAGGAGGTTCATTTTGCCATCTTATGTTGGAGCTTTCAGCTTGCTTTCCTTGCTTGTGGAGGTGAAATTCCGCAGGAACCCTAGCTTCGGTAGTGAAAGATCTATCCCTAGCTAGTACAACACTCTTTACTGGTGAGAGATCCAGCCCTAGTTTGCTATTGTGGAGTTTATTCAGATCGGGGTTGTCAGATTCAGAGTTTCAAAGGCTTCCTGATCAAGTTTCAAGTCCAGAAAGAGCAGACAACCATATTCAATAAGAGAGATCATTTATTTTATCAGTGGAACTTCTTGTCATTGCATGTTGATGCATGTCATTGTATGTTGATGTATGTTACATGCATGTCATTACATGTTAATGCATGTTACTTACATGTTGATGTATGTTAGTTTAATTGCAATAAAAGTGAAGATATTGGTTATTTTCTGATTTTATACCTTGTTGCCTTAACTGTACTTTGCTGTCATATTTTTCTATATACTGCTGTCATAAAATCAAATTTTTATTTGTAAAAAATTTGGTTGGAAATCTTGAATATAAAATAAATCTGGAAAGGGGATATTACATCCCCAAACCGAACTTATCTTTAGAAATATTAAAACTCTTCATTACTTATAATGATTCAGGGATTTAGTCACATAACAAAAGGCCCTGCTTACTCAATTCTTTTGCAAAGCGTGAAATTGACTAAGTGTTCAGCCTTGAGCTTAAAGGAGAAACAAATATAAGGCAAGAATTGAGAAGGACCGGGATCATGCCATATGTCAACATTCTAGTGAAGATGTAGAGCTTATCCCGACTAGAGGGAAATCGATCTGGAGCGCAGAGGCACAAAATGTCTCCACATGGTGCAAATATACACCTTGAAAAGGTTACAAAAGCTAGGGTTGGCTAGTAGTATGAGTGCCAAAATTTGTGGCACGTGGCATGAAGTCAACACCCATATTAGTGAAGACAAAGGATGGAATTATGCCACGTAGGGTGATTCTATGTTGTCGAGCGCATAAAGATACCTAAATGAAGTTGTGGTCAGTTGAACACATGGGTGCCCAAAGGAGTGCCACGTGGCACAAATTCCCTGCCTTGGTTTTGCATAGAGCATAGAGAAGTTAGAGGGCAAGAGTGTGTCATGTGGCACAATTTCATGTGGTTGGGACATAAAGAGGAGAGAATATGGTAGGGAACAATGAAGGCACGGGAACTTAAATGAATTCCACATGGCACAAATTAGGGGCCAACATATTCAAAGCCTAGAATATAATGAGAAACCAAACAAATCCTTCTATGTGTCCCAATGAGAAAAAGGGAGACATTATTATAGTCTAAAATAAAAAATTCCCAAGTTTGAATGACACATGCATGTCATAGATCTTTAGTTTTTCGGCCATATCTTTTGATCTAGGGTATCAAATCATGAAAAAGTGGATTCACTGGAAAGATATGTGAAAATGCAATCAAATTGATCACATCTTGGGTCTTGAACCTATGTGTTTTGGAATCACCATGCAATCAAAACTCCAACGTAACATTTTTCACATTAATATAAGAAGCAAATTGGGAGTAGGAATGGAAGATTTTGGAGTTGATTGATGTTCTCATTTACCAAGGCACTACCATTTTTCATCAAATTAGAGGTTTGACATTTGTTTTGTAGGGATTCAATAGTTGGGAGTAAATTTTTCTTGTTTATTGTCGACAACCATATTTGAGCGAGCTTTTGGGATTCCAAGTTAAATTTTTCCTCTCTTATCCCCTTTTCTCTTATTTGCTGCTATAAATGGAATGGCATTCACTGTAAAAGGGTCTTCTCTTCTAGATGTGGGGAAACTCTTCACTTTTGAGTTTTCACCATTCTAAGTGTTTGTAACATATGTATAAAAATATTGTCATGCATCCAATACCTCTCAACTCTGTAATATACTGTGCATTCTTCTAAGGTTAATAAAAGGTTGATTGTGTCTTGTATTTACCCTTTAACATTGTGTTTTATCTCTTACCTTTTGTGGTCTCTTGTGATACATTTTGTGTGGATTATAGTTGCACGATTATGTACACTGTGTATTTCATGACAAGGAGAGGGTGACCCCTTATACTTTGGTGCAATTACCATCCTTTATTTTAGTTTTTTTGTCTCCATTTCCCCCTTGTAGATTGTTAGTTTAGTCATGAGTAGTGGTAGGCATTAAAGTGGATTAGGATAAAAGCCAACTCTCTCTAAAGGTCTGCCTTAAGGGAGTTAAGGTCCCACAACTCCAAGATATACTCATAAGCTACTTATCTATTTCCCAAGGATAACAATTACATAATGCAACCTTAGTGGATTGTATTAAAAAAAGGTAAAAGTTGTTTTTAGGTTAGAATATAGCAAACGACCTTTGGGTATATAAATTTGAATTCAATTAACAATATTTACAAATAGTTATCATTTCATGAAATTAATTAGCAATATTACAATGATATATATGTATATATGTACATACGTGTGTACGCACACACATACACATATATGTATTTTTGTATGTATGTACGTATCTATGTATATGTAGGTAAAACTACTATATTAAAGCTTCACAAACTTGGTACATGACATAATATCAACCCAATCATCCATATGAAGGATCTTACAAAAGATTTATAAACTTGCATGATTTTAATCATCATTACTTTTTTAGGCTTCATTGTATACTACTATAAGTGAACTTTGCATCA
Organism: Taxus chinensis; assembly: GCA_019776745.2. NCBI lineage: Eukaryota > Viridiplantae > Streptophyta > Pinopsida > Cupressales > Taxaceae > Taxus > Taxus chinensis. Next base: position 868,123,267 of record CM034149.1, read on the forward strand.
AAGTTTTGGTTCACCGTTGACACTTACAACACATTTAAAGAATATATCACAATTATATCAACATGAGATGACAAATTTTAAGAGTTAATTAGGTTTGTGGCATGACAATCAATTGAAAAGAGTTAATGACTATTAAATTAAGTTTAAATTGTAATTTATATGTGGTTGTAAATTATATCAGTTGAATATGTGTATAAAGTTCAACCTTATTCGATGAATGACTATTATAATATGTTTGATTTTTGACATTTTGTATCATCCATACGAGTTATATTTCCTTTGAATTCACCTTTAAGACCATAAAATAATAAATTCACAAATTAAATTTATAATAAGTAAAATATTTAAGTTTACATTAACCTTCTACTTATAGGTGACGAACATTAAAATGTTAAAATATATCTAGTACATACAAAATATTGTAGATTTGTTGTAAACAATTCAAAATAAAACTACACCATGTAAACAAATATATTCAATTACATCTAAAGGTATGCCTTAGTGCCCGACGTGAAATATGTCATGTCACTTGGTTCCATATTTTAAAAATCTTCATTTATTTATTCACTCTCTCTCTCTCTCTCTCACACACACACATCAATTATTTCTGTTTTACAAATTCCCCACCATCGCTATATTTTTCAGCAACATTCATGCCAGTCATAATTTTATCATCAACACAAATTATGAGTATTATGAGAGGAATGCACTTTGCCTACACATTTCTCCTATCGTCATTTTTTTTAATTTTTAATTTTCTAAATTAGAAAAACACTTTTCATTAAAAATAGATCAGGGGACATCATGAATTAATACATTTCACATAAAAAATCCTCTAAACATTATTATTATTATTTTATTTAAAACCCACAATCCTCCTCACCCTAGCCTATGAGATGCAACACTTCTCACCACCTAAGTTTGATAAATTGTACGAGAATGTTAAAGATGAATAATTCATACCTTGAAAAATTACCCACCATCAAGAATGGCTTAAGCCCAAGCTATTCCATACTAAGTGGGAAGTAGGAGACAAAAAAGAAAGATAAAACACAATACTATAATACAACAAAATATTCCACACTATACTATAATACACAAGAATAATCTAAGTATAGACTTTAGCTTTTCCATGAAGCATCAAATGCACATTTATTTTTGCCTTGGCGAGGTGACAATCTAAAACTTTTCTTTCCTCTTACTCTACATTTCTACTTATGGAAATACATAATATAAACCGAGTGACCGACAACTGATTCCATCATAATATGTGTCACCCTCAATTCTTGTCTATTTTACTCTAACTAATCTTCACAAACTATATTTCAAAGTGAGAAGGCATGGACCAAGTAAAGAGTATCCAAAGGTCCCTTTTGATGTGCCACACATGTAAAGGAAGGATCCCTTTTGCCTACACCACAACTAAATACAAGGGGCCAAATGAATACCACCGAACCCAATCCCTAGAAGAAAACAAAATTGAGAGTTTATTTTTGTCAAAATAGTTGAAGTATATTTTATATGGACAAACCTTATCATGAGATAAAGGAACCTTAGTTTGGATGGGTTGATTAGTATTTAAATGGGTGTGCCACATAATAGGTTTAGAATTAAGCTCCCACGCGTCAAGAGTATCTAATTATATTTTAATTATGCGAGGTTTTTAATTTTTGTTATTTTGTATTAATAATAGAAAAAAAATTAAGATTAAAAATGAAAGAAAGTGTGTTATGTTGTTACTTTAAGGAAAGAAATTATATATATTGCATATAATAGAATTATATGGCATTGATTAGTTAATATTCACATACATATAGACAAAATTAAGTTTAAATAAATATGGGTTCGCTGATTGGTAAATAGACGAGATTGCTAAGTATAGGTTTAAAATGTAGTCTATGAGTACCTCTTAATTACCTAAGGATTAAATGTTCGTCACCTCGTAATAACTAGCATACCTATCTTAGATGAATCTATGTAAAATATGTCAAGAGGTATTATTCTCGAGGCACCTATTTTGAATTTGTGACATAAGTAGAATAAGCGCCTCGAGAATGATACCTCTGAGCATATTTTACATAGATTCATCTAAGATAGCCTATGCTAGTAGCATCTGCAGGAGTTGCATTGTACATAAGATGATACCAAAACTAAAGTTATTCGCGTATGAATGACTTGGATGAGAACATCTCCTAGTTGGTGACTCAAGACTCATATTATTAATAACAAGGATCCCTGCCAACGTAGCTTATTGGTGAAACTAACAATTCTTGATAATATATTTAAATTTTCATGGAAAACCAAACATTTAATAATCCGTTCTAATATTCATTTGGATCAAAATGTCATCAACATCATTTAAAATGAGAAAATGTTAACAATTAATCCTTTTAGACTCAAATATCTTACAACCGACATCATAAAGGCATTTAAAGAGGGAATCCTCTCTCTTAAGAGAATACTTATGGGTAATAAAAATTATGGGTCAATAATACACAAAGTTCTTATGGATTTTATTGGTAACTATATCATCATGTTCAAAAAATACAACATTATTTCATATAAATCAAAATACAAAATGTACATCACCTTAAATGAGAAAATCATAAAATGAAATATGGTAGAAGTAGGTTGAATAACAATGCACAATTCCATTGCTTCAATTATAAATGTCATCCACTTCAACTATAATTTTCATCCACCGTTAATCTCAGAACATTATATTGAGATAGTCAGTTGAAGAGGCTGTTATGCATTCTCCTTACTACACAATACCCCTTGTAAAACCCTACATATCTTCAACTTTTAGAGATGTGATTTCCATGAAAGCCCTTTGATAGTAAGGTCGCGGTCCCATGCGGGGGCCAAGACATTAGATTTTTAGCAGGTGTTGCACATAATTTTTAGGAAAAATTAACAGCCCTGCAGTCCCATGTACTCTTAATATTTTATGCAGACCCAGAATGTGCAAGGAATGATTTGAAGAAAACAGATTCAAAGGTAAGTAGATTTTTACATGAAATATTCTTTAGCCACTACTCGGTTGACAGGGGGCTGAAAAAAAGGAATGCAGGAAAAAAAATTACAGCCCCCCACCCATTGCAGTCGCTCAAACTAACCCTCCTATGCAGCGTCTGCTCCACCTTTTCACATGAAGATTCATTTTCATGCAGTCCGCAAAAAAAAAATTCATACAAGACCACCTACACTTTCAAATTTATTACAGTTACTCCCCCACATGGAACCGCTGCGTAAACAAATACTCGAATTTAAGAAAACAATATTAATTTAACCACTAAATATATTATAATTAAATATTATAAATAATATAAATAATATAAATATAATAACCAAACTTGTTATATGCCCCTAAAATGATTATCAAAACAATCATATTCCATTTCATCATTTAGATTACACATACTAGTAAAACAAAATTTATATGCCATTCATATACCCACCAAAACCTTTAAAATGACTCGCCCATAACCTCAAAATGCCTATCTATGGGAGGTTCTATAGAATATGTCAACATATGGTATACATGTAATAAGTTAATAACAATTCAATTAGATAAATTAAAGATTTTAGATTATATTTTCTAATGTTTGACTATAGAAACGAGTGGAGTAGGAATAACGGGCAGTAGACTCCCCCGGGCAATCCCCGGGCTGCCCGATCCGTTCCAGCTGGTACTACAGCACATGCTCGTTTATTTGTGCCCCCCTGTTTAGTTATTTTTCTCTCGCTAATTTTACTTTTGCCTTTCCTTCTGTGCAAATTCATTCATCTTCCATAGATTTCCTCACATTGTGTGCAAAATCTAAGTTGTTAACTATTTAATTATAGTTTTAGAGCTTATATAAAGAACCAATAAATGATCCAACTTATTGCGCTGCATTTATGGTTCTGTTTTTAATCTATAACAGAGTGAAAGGCAGCAAGTGGGCATGTGTAAATTAGTAGATTTGAGATTGTTTTTTCGGAATTGGTAGGTAAGTGGGGCTGGTTTTGTATACAAGAAGAAGAAGAAGCTGAAGTGTTTTGCCAGTCCTAATTCAGCTTTTTAAGGGACTCTCTGCCCTGCCCCCTCCTCTGCTCTGTCTGCCTAATGATGTGGGCTTTCTTGGACAGAAATCTGGAGGGGAGTTCATATAAAAGCAGTCTGTATGTCAAGTGATTGACACCCAACAATGAATTCTGAGCTGAAATTGGATGAAAACTACACAATGACTGACTGGTTGGGTTGGGCTGGGTAAAAGACAGATCTGGTGTGCAATCAAGAATCCGGTTTTAATCTGGTGTGCAATCAAGAACCCAGTTTTAATCTGGCGGGGAATCAAGAAATCCAGTCTCAATCTGGTCTGCAATAAGGAAACACAGCTGAAAATCAGGAATCCATTTGTTTAGGTGGCAATGGAGGCCAATGCTGGACTTGTTGCCGGTTCCCACAACAGGAATGAACTTGTAGTCATCAGGACTGAAGGAGAAGTTGGCGTAAGTCTACTGCTGCAATACCCACTTTATTTTTATCAAATCTCACACAATGCAGTTCATTTGTAGTGCATAGCGTATCCAAGTTACCCTGTGGGTATAAGCCCATTGCTCCTATATACTGCCGATTCGCTTACTGCCCAGGTTTTTTAATCAATCCCCACATAATGTACTAGAAATGGATCAAAGCAGCGTTACCCTGTATTTTGCTTTTTGCATCGTTCGTCAAGGTTAACGGTTCTGGGGCATGTGCATTGGATTTGTATATGCTTGCGTTGTTCTGTTCTAGGTAATGTCGCGGGGATCCAGTGCAAGTGCCAAACTTATAGCCTTTAGATGTGTCTTTGCCTTAACGGGAGCTTTGGGAATTACAGAGATTGATGTGGTAGGGAGCTAACCAAGAACTTGAGCCCTAGCAGGTACTGATTCAAATCTAGTTTGGTGTCTGTGTGGAAGTCTGACAGTCCATAGCTTTTCTGATTAGTGTTCCTTGTTGCCTTGCCCTTTTAGGTGTGGGGATGGATTTTTGTTGTTATCATGGACGTCGGATAGAATGTTATGAGCCATTGTATGTCTTTCCATTCTTCTGTGCAAGCAATGTACAGTGGATCTGGGAGGGTAACCAGAGTAATGGCTTTGTCCTATTAGCGGGGACTGATTTCATGAAGAATTGTGTAGTCTAGGGATAGCAGGATGTTCTATTTTTCATCCTACTGTAGTTACTCCCTATTAAGAAAGGCAATTGTGTGCGTTTTTCACTGCAGGCCATTGTGGAAAGCCAGTGCCATTGTAGGTTCTTGCATTCTTCTGTGCTTGTAATGTCTTACGGATCTGGCAGGGGAGCCAAAGTTACGGGCTTTTCTTCATTTAGGGGGGTCAATTTCATGAAGAATTGTCTAATACAGGGATATCAGTGTGTTTTCTAATTCTTGCTACTATAATGGCTCCTATTAAGAAAGGCCATTGTGGGTGCTTGGCAGCCATGGCCGTTGTAGCATATCAGTGATTCATTGTATGTTCTGGCATTCATCTCTTCTAGTAATTTCCTACGGATCTGGTAGGGAAACCGAAGTTATAGGTTTTCCCAACTACGATGATGGTGATTTAATGAAGTGTTATCTAACATAGGGACATCAGCTTTTTTTCTATTTCATTCTACTACAGTTAGTCCCTATTAAGAAAGGCCATTGATTTTATGTTCTTGCATTTTCTGTTCTGGTAATGTCCTGTGGATCTGGTGGGAGAACCAAGGTTTTATTTGCAACTCCTTGGGGAAGGCGAATATTATGAAGATTTTTTTTAGTATAGGGATGTGTGTCTGTTTTCTGTTTCACGTTACTTATGTGGGAAAAATCAGCGTGTTTTCTATTTTTCATGTTACTAAACTGGAGAATAGTGTTTAACAAGACATTGTATGCACATCCATTCTTCTGTGTTAGTAGCATCTTATGGATCTAGTAGGAGAACCGAAGTTACCTTTTTCTTTCAATAAGGGGAGGTTTAGTTCATAGACAATTGTCTCAGATGATGATATAGGGATATCAGCACTTTTATTTCATGTTTACTAATACGGGGATGGTTTCTTAGGTGTCATTTCATGTTCTTGCATTCTTCTGTACTAATAATGTACTTTGCATCTGGTATGAAAATCACAAGTTTTGTTTTTCCTGAAGTGGAGATTAATTTCATGATGAATTGCCTAAATCAGGGACATCTGTGGCTTTTTCTATCTCATGTTTTAATGTTATTTTAGGTAGTAACATTAAACGGTATTTTGTATTTTTGCAGCCCAAGCCTCTTCATCATTTGACTGGACAAGTTTGCCAGATTTGCAGTGATGATGTTGGTCTCACAGTCGATGGTGAACTTTTTGTTGCATGTAACGAATGTGCATTTCCAGTATGCAGGCCTTGTTACGAATATGAACGAAGTGAGGGCAACCAAATTTGTCCTCAATGCAAGACCAGATTTAAACGCCACAAAGGTCAGGATTTTGACTTATTCAGCTAATGGCAATTCACGGAGCTTAGATCTGGCATATTTTTCTATAGAATTGTGTTATTTTTTGAGATGTACAATTCTCTCCGCCATGTTAATTGAGGATTGGAGTGGAATAGACTTCTCAAGATATACAATTTGCAGGAAGTCCCAGAGTTGCAGGAGATGATGAAGAAGAAGATGTGGATGATATTGAAAATGAATTCAATTTTGGTGAACGTGACAAACAAGATATGCACTATTGTAGCAGAGGCAATGCTTCATGGGCATATGAGCTAATGGTCGAGGTGGAGATACAGATATGCCTCATGTAGTCCCCCACAACTTTTCCACAAGTGCCATTGCTTACAAATGGTCACATGGTATGTAATATTCTACCATTTGCTGTGTTTGTTTCTGTGTATTAATTTCCTGCTGTTCACTGCACTTTCTGAAAACACAACCAACAAAAATTACCTGAATTGATATGGATTTTAAATATTCCCAGTATAAAGTTTTTGACGGTACCAAGATGGTCTTATTTTTCTTTGGTTTTGATTTATTTCGTTTCCAGGACCCTGGCATTCCTCCAGAGCACCATGCTCTAGTCCCTTCATACATGGGAGGGAGTAAAAGAATTCATCCACTTCCCTATGCCGATTGCAATCTTCCAGGTATGTGCATTGGCCCATGAACTGGAAATTTATTTTTGCAGTGAATTCCAATATCTTTGATAATGCATTACCATGTTCAGCTTTGCACTTGCATGGATCTGGATGAACTTACAATGTATTATTGTGGACTTTCTTGTTAACATTTCCATCGCTTCTTCTGATCAGTTCAAACTAGGTCAATGGATCCAACAAAAGACTTAGCAGCTTATGGATATGGAAGCGTAGCATGGAAGGAGAGAGTAGAAGACTGGAAAACGAGGCAGGAGAGAATGCAGGTTATGAGGAATGAAAGTGGAGCATTAGGAGGAGGAAAGAATTGGGATCCTGATAGCAATGGTCCAGATGGGCCAGATCTTCCACTGTATTCTTCCTATACCTTCTATCTAGCTTTTCTTATAAGAGTTTTTTCTTGAGGATAAATGCATCCACATATGGTGCTTTAGTAAACAAATATCTGCATGTTTTTTTACTAACTGAACCTGTGGACGTCCACTGCTTTAATGTTAGAACACCAAGTATTTTGGTGTAAACTTTAAAGTAGGGTATTCTGTAATATGATACACACTGTTCTGATTATGGGTTCGATTGAACAGAATGGATGAAGCAAGACAACCTTTGTCAAGAAAGTTGCCAATTCCTTCAAGTAGAAATAAATCCATACCGAATGGTAATCATACTTCGGCTTGTAGTTCTTGGCTTCTTCTTCCACTACCGTGTCATGCATCCTGTGCATGATGCTTATGCCATATGGCTCACTTCAGTGATCTGCGAGCTATGGTTTGCATTTTCTTGGATTCTTGATCAGTTTCCAAAGTGGCTTCCTATTGACAGGGAAACTTATCTGGATAGATTGTCATTGAGGTAAATGAGCAATGCACCCATAAATATAATGGCAGAAGTTTGTAAAATTTGGATCTCCATAAATTCTGGTTTACTCATTTTTAATATCTTGATTCAAGGCCCAAGTTTTAATGCTCAGATGTGTTGGGTTTCAGGTATGAGAAAGAGGGACAGCCCTCTGGTCTTTGTCCGGTAGACATATTTGTCAGTACTGTGGATCCTCTAAAAGAGCCTCCTTTGGTCACTGCGAATACAGTTTTGTCTATCCTTGCAGTGGATTATCCTGTTGATAAAGTTTCCTGTTATGTTTCTGATGATGGTGCTGCTATGTTGACATTTGAGGCACTGTCAGAAACATCAGAGTTTGCAAGGAAGTGGGTTCCTTTTTGTAAAAAGTTTAGTATTGAGCCCCGAGCCCCTGAGATGTACTTTGCACAGAAGATAGATTATCTAAAAGACAAAGTTCAACCCTCCTTTGTGAAAGATCGGAGGGCTATGAAGGTTAGTGCTGTTCAGAAATGCTTAGGATACATAATTTGTCCCTCCCTTGTGATTTATTCCCTAATATTCTATTTCAATTATGTTGATGATCTATAGAGGGAGTATGAGGAGTTTAAGGTCCGCATCAATGCCTTAGTTTCTAAAGCACAAAAGGTTCCGGAAGAAGGTTGGACCATGCAGGATGGAACTCCGTGGCCTGGGAACAATGTTCGGGACCATCCTGGAATGATACAGGTTGGTTTTAGCGTCTTCAACTAACAGAACTATATTCTAGTCTTTTCAGCTGGACTTTGAAGCGAATTTTGATAGAACTCATGCTTGATGAAGGCCCTTATGAATATTTTTTCTTTTCAAATTATGAATGGCAGGTATTTTTGGGCCATAGTGGAGGACATGATACGGATGGAAATGAACTACCACGTTTGGTTTACGTTTCTAGAGAAAAAAGACCTGGATTCAATCATCACAAGAAAGCTGGTGCTATGAATTCTTTGGTATGGTTGACAGCTTTTTAACTGCTTTTTTTTGGCATTCAAATTAAGTTAGATGTAGAGTTGAAGTACAGTGTGCTAATGTGGTGTTATTGTCAAGCACACAAATTGATAATCCTCAATATTTTGTCACTATTTCAGGTTCGAGTGTCAGCTGTGCTTACAAATGCTCCTTTTCTATTGAATTTGGATTGTGATCATTACATAAACAACAGCAAAGCATTGCGTGAGTCCATGTGTTTCATGATGGATCCAACTGTTGGAAAAAAAAGTTTGTTATGTGCAGTTCCCCCAAAGGTTTGATGGTATTGACAGGCACGATCGATATGCCAACCGAAACATAGTTTTCTTTGATGTAAGTAGCACCTGAATGTTGCTGTCTGAACATCTTCATTCTATATATTTGTGATTCATTTTTTTGGTGCTGCATTAAGTTGATGACATACTATAGAGCTGCTATGTCTCGCCTCCTAAGCAATCTTTTGTTTTACTCTACAGATCAATATGAAAGGTTTGGATGGAATTCAGGGGCCCATTTATGTTGGTACTGGATGTGTCTTCAGGAGGCAAGCACTTTATGGATTTGATGCTCCTAAAGCAGAGAAGGAACGTACAAGCCTGAGGAGTTGCAGTTGCTGGCCAAAATGGTGTTGTTGTGGGTGTTGCACATCCCGAAAGAAGAACAAGAAAGTTAAACTTAAGCAAGAGAAAAAGAAAAAGAAATCTAAGCACAGTGATGCCACTGTTCCTATCTTTAATTTGGAGGACATAGAAGAGGGAGTAGAAGGTTGGTCCTGCATTTTATCTTGTGTATTTCTAATTGTGGTGGGCAAAAGCCCCACACACTTTTGTGAGGTATATGTATAGCTTTAGTATTTTATCTCTTTTTTTCTTTTGATGCAGGAAATGAAAAGGAAAAATCAGCATTGTTGTCTCAGAAGAAATTGGAAAAGAAATTTGGACAGTCTCCTGTCTTTGTTGCTGCTACTCTTCTTGAGAATGGTGGTGTACCCGCAAAATGCCAGCCCCTGCTTCACTTTTAAAGGAAGCCATTCATGTTATTAGCTGCGGCTATGAAGATAAAACAGACTGGGGAAAGGAGGTAGTTATCTTGAATCACTTCTTAGGAAATCCAATGCACTGTATGAGTTTTACTGATGTTGCTGATTCTTAACTGGTTTTTGAAATCAGGTTGGATGGATTTATGGCTCAGTTACAGAAGATATTTTGACTGGATTCAAAATGCACTGCCATGGATGGCGACTTCTATCTATTGTATTCCTCCACGGCCAGCATTTAAAGGTTCAGCTCCTATTAATCTTTCAGATCGTCTCCACCAAGTTTTGCGTTGGGCTCTTGGATCTGTTGAAATTTTCTTGAGCAGGCACTGTCCTCTATGGTATGGGTATGGAGGGGGCCTGAAATGGTTAGAGAGGGTGTCTTATATAAATGCAACTGTATATCCTTGGACATCCATGCCATTAGTTGCGTACTGTACTTTGCCAGCTGTATGCTTGCTTACTGGAAAATTCATTATTCCAGATGGTATTACCTTAACACAACTATCTATATTACCGTGCATATTTTATTGTATGCATCACATGAACAAATGAGATTCTGATTTTTTATTATATGATCTCCTCATATGCCTCTGTATATCTGATTTTGTTTTGCAGCTTAGTAACATAGCAAGTCTATGGTTTCTTGCTATGTTTATCTGTATCTTTGCAACGAGTATTCTTGAGATGCGGTGGAGTGGTGTTGGGATTGATGACTGGTGGAGAAATGAGCAGTTTTGGGTGATTGGAGGTGTGTCTGCCCATCTTTTTGCTGTGTTCCAAGGTTTGCTAAAGGTTCTGGCTGGTATCGATACAAATTTCACTGTGACATCCAAAGCTGGAGATGATGCTGATTTTTCGGAGTTATATGAATTTAAGTGGACAACTTTGTTGATTCCTCCAACAACATTACTTATAATTAACCTGATTGGTGTTGTTGCCGGTGTCTCTGATGCAATAAATAATGGATATGAGTCTTGGGGCCCTCTGTTTGGAAAATTGTTTTTTGCCTTCTGGGTGATTGTGCATTTGTATCCGTTCCTGAAAGGTTTGATGGGGAGACAGAACAGGACACCAACAATTGTTGTTGTATGGTCCATTCTACTTGCTTCTGTCTTCTCCCTCGTGTGGGTCCGGATTAATCCATTCGTTGCCAGATCAGATGGACCGACATTGGAAGAATGTGGCTTAGACTGTGAATAAGCTTCAAGATGTGACTCCTCAAACCAAATGATTTGAGAGTCTATATTTACCATCGTAAAATGTTGTAATTTTAATGGAAATTGATATCTTGAAAGCGTACTACTAGTGATGGTGACAAGAGATGGTTGTGCAACTAAGGCAAAGGCTGAATGCTCGCTTTGATTATGTTGGTGATGAAATTGGTGATGAAACTTAGGAGCGAAATGTCAAGGCTTTCTGTGTAGTTTATTATTATCTAGGTAGTGCTGCCCATTCCTTAATGAAGTCGAGGCTTCTACCTCCTTAGTTTAGGTCTCCACCGACAATGGTGATCAATGGTTGAACCACTTTGTCAGTCACAGTAGAGTTCATTATTCTTTATTACTTAGTGAAAGGATCAACATTGTGCGCGTATAAGTCCTGTTGATCTTACATTGATTTCTTTCCAATAAGAGCATATTTATGCTTGCCATCAAAGGGACATGTGCAAAGTTGGGGGCGGGAGATGCAGATTGAAGTATTTATCCATTAGTTCTTTTTGATTTCCAGGTGCTGCTGTCATCTCTTCATCTCAGATATCCTGTAATTTGATATGTTCAGCAAGCGGTGTGCCATAAGGATTCAGTTCAGTTAATTATTTTGGTTTGTCCTAATTTATTTAGCAGGAACGTCCAGGGGCTTTGTAAACAGACATAATTGATATTGGACTTGGAAATTCTTGTGGTAAGGTTGACATCATCTTGCCATATAAATTTGTCTACATGATGTGTCATCTTTATTTGTAATAACTAATAACAAGTTGCTTAGAAAATTATTCGGGCTTTATCAGAGGCCCTCAAATATGTTTCACATTGATGCAGCACTTGTTATTTAATATGTCAATACAGAAATTACGATTGTTCTTTTCTGATTGCCAATAATGTGCAAATGATTTTGTATAAGGCTGTCCTTGAATATATCTTCCTTAGTATGTATCATTGACTCCTGGTTTTCTTATTTTTTCTTTTCATTTCCTTGTGACAACCATGTTGGCTTGCTTCTTCTGGTTTGTTGTAGATTGTTGATTCGGTGAGATGTATATTTATTTTTAACTATTATTTTTATTAGTAGTTTATAGTGGCAGGCCCCATTTAACATACATATTAATGTAATCTCAGTTCATTGAACATGTTGTCCCCACCGGGTGTTGGTGACCATAGCACCCATCAGTTAATTGAATGTACATGTTTGTTGTCAGTGTTGTGCAGACCAGATAAAGTTGCATCCAATACATATTTCATTTTTCTGTTTACCCTTTGTTGGAACGTATTTGCAGAATCAAACTGGAGCCAGCAGTTATTGCTTCCCTCCCCATAATTGATGTATAAGTACTGCAGAATAAGTAAGCAGTATAGTCTTGTGATAAGTTGGCATCTGGTTTTCAATAAGCGGATATTCAGTTCAGGCCTTGGGACTGGGCTTCCGGCCAGCAGTTCCCGTTAGATGTAAAGATGATATTCAGGAAAATAATTGACATATAAATCACATTTATGATATATTAGTGTAGTACGTGAATTAGTGCCATGAATAGAAACCTATCTGCATGGCAAAGCATAATTCTGGATTGTAAACACACTTGAAAACTCTTTTCTTTATCTCTCAGAAGTTATTAAATTAGATCAACTGGGTGAACTTTTCCTTTGATCTTTGCCTGGCTTTAGCTATAGGAACTTCATTTGAACACCCCGATAATCATTTTCTTGTGTCATCTGGATGCTAAGAACATGGTAGCAGTAGTAGAGATGACATTGCATTGAAGATGGAAAATATGGGCTTTGTTTTGAATGGTTTTGACATGTCATACTCCAGTTTATCTTTTCCCCTTATGCTGGAAATTCCTGTAGTGTCCATATAACACACACATAAGCTATACTTTTTAAAGCGCTTCCCACCACAGGGCAAGTTGTGTTTTGAAAAATAGTGAAAGAGTTTCCGTGAAGCATTTTTTAATATTTGTAAATCATTGTACCCCGAAAGAAGGTATCATGGTCTCCACCATGACAGCTAATGCCACCTTAAGTTAATGACTAAAACATCTGAAAGCTTCCTTGTATGGATAAGAAAAACAATATTAAACATTGCACAAGTATCAGGAAAGAAGCTGTAGAAAACTCTCGACATATAGAATACTTAAACAACGCCTAATAGAAGCCCCGGGTTCATGTCGAGTCCAATCTACTGGACATGTTATTGAGACCTACCTCGATTGTTCAGTGTTTTAGTGTCAACACCAAGAAAAAAAAGGCTCAAGTCCTGTTCTGATACTCATTGGCTGTCACACACCATCCTTATTTTTCAAGCGTTCATCTTCATCTTTCTTAGATGATGGGGCTTATTTAATGAGATGAATCTTAATAGTATATAGTATCTTGGAACTGACTTTTCAAAATGCTTGATTTGAATCATTATTGTTTGTTTTTCCCGAATTTAGATTTACCAGTTCCAAGTATACCATCATGTATTTTTATAAGATTGGTTGCAGGCACATTCTCATTTCAGAGACTTGCATTTCAGTGTTTTTTAAAATAATACACATTTTTTACTTTGACCTTGGATCTGATGAGATATCAAAGATAAATATCAATATAATTACTTTTATCCTTCGTCAACATCTAATATTTAAATTTTGGAAAAGGTAGTACTGTTTTTCTTAGCCTGTATTTTATTGAATTCTCTAAAAATTTCACATAAATTGTTTTCCAGTCTCTGAGTAGCCATCTTTTATTTTTTTAAAATGGCGTGCCTGTCCCCGTCTACTCGTATTGGTACCGGTACCTGTCTCTTGGTAACTATGCCTTCAGGTATTAGTAAACAAAGTACAAGAAGACCGCAATGGTGTTTCGCCTGTCATTACTGCTCAACTCCACTGGAGAACTAAATGGTATTCTGGTTCTTGAGTGTATGGAGAAAGGTTGTTTCATTTGGAGGCAAAGTATGTCAACAGGAAAATCAAGCATAATGCATTGATTGTAAAGTATGTTGTAGGGTTCTAATATTAAAGGGTTTCGAGGTAAACTTTTCATGGTATTGGGCTTTTACCGGTAACCCGGTGGGTTCAGCTAGTTTAGGGGCAGACCCTCCGCCTCTGGTCTATGGTTGAAGAATTCCTGTATTCCCGGATCATGTAGGTTGGGTGCAACTAGGTCAGTAGGGTTCATTTATTGATTATATTGAGGAGCAATTATTTCTTCTCTTTTTATTATAAGTGTATAAATTGATTTTCAAAAAAAAGGGAAAACTTCGTAGAGAGGCAAATTGATGTCAAATTTAAGATCGGAATTAGAAGTGAACATACTTGCAAACAATAAAGCCCACTACCACTCTGACTGCCATTGTAGAATTCCTCTCGATAATAAAAAGAATTGACAATAGAATGTAAAAGTTAGTATTATGGCTTCACATCTCTTCTTAGAATATGCTTATGTAATAGAAGTGGTTTTGTACATACACTACACAAACCATATCAAGGGACCGCAATTAGTTTAATTTATATAACTAAAAAATCAAACTTAATTACAAAAAATAAGGTTATAATTGAGGTCGTAGGAGAAAATAAAATGATTAAGTTATGCATGTAATAATAAAATGTTAGAAAAGACTAGAGAATAAGGGTTTTGGATTATAATACACCAAATCATGCAAGTTCTTGAGATGGTGGTACAAGACAAGCCCATACAACAAGAGAAATTGATCACTACAAAATTGAAATGGTTGTGGATTTGCTTAATCAAAAACGTGACAACAAAAAATGGCCTTTAATAATGAGATGCAAAATTGATTATGCGAGGGCCATCACTTGGGCAAGTTTGTTGGAAACCTTGCTCACTTTCTCTAGATACCATTTTTGTGGTAACAACATACTAAATAGACTTTTATTATGTTCTAAGATTTTATAGACTAGATATTCCACAAACCCGCCTAACACAAATGTTCTGATTCACCAAATCACATGAAGTATAGGTGAGGCATACTCCAATCTTATACTCCCAAGAGTTCCTCCCACAACTACCCAAAAGCTCTTATTTAAATTAGCTTGAGCTCATTGTGGATCATATTGTGGATAGTATTGTCATCTTGCAGAGATAATGATGCAAAGGGGTGGGGATGTTTAATAAGGAACCACCTCACACCACGTTATACACAGAATACACATGCAAGAACAACTTAGAAAGAAAGAAACATACATTTACATAAAGGTCAAATGATCACATATTTGAAACAAGAACACAGTTTTGAGACAATCTTATTTAGAGAAATAACAACAGTAGTCTGATCGCCAACAATTTAGCCTTCCACACAATATAGGGACATGACATATCTTCCATGTATTATTGTTCACTACTTGAATCACTTTTAGGCAAAGTTCCTTTATTACATCATTACTATGGTTATTCAATCATCATCATGATTTGGTGAGTATTAAGCTCGCATCCATACTTTACTTTTAAACACTCTTGAGTTCTCCCTAAAATTTGAACTACTTTCATAAGGCTATTGAGTTTATTTGTATAGTCGTTCATGCCACCTCCTAAGATTCCTAATTCCATGATATTCAAATGAAGTATCAAAGGACCCAACAATAGATCCAAACACAACTAGTCGGTCTTCTTCAAAACTTGTGCCTTTAAATATCCAATTATTCTAAGTTAGTGGTTTGAACAAGATTACATGGATAATGTTGCACCTTGGACAATTACACAATAGACTAGACATTGCACAAAGAAATTGCGCACTCCACAAACATTGCACAAAGGGTTTGTGCATTCAACATAATGCAACACTATACTCCAAGGCTTGCCAACAACACATTTCCTCAATGCGCGATCCACATATTACTCCACAAATACAATTAAATGTAGACACAATTGTTTAGTTGTGTTTGGTTGATACATGATTGCATGTGAACCTTGATGCTCCTACATCAAATAAGAAGGAATCTTTTGTAAAGTAAATTGTAGTGTCCACTATGTCTTTCGCATCCCATGTCCTTACTTTTCGTAACACTATCGAGAGACACTAGTGGTCTTCATTCCTAGGTTGTCCTTTTTCGCAACACAAATGACACATGTTAGTGGTCTTTGCCAGTATGTCATTATTAGAGCTATGAGTATGGTATATATGAATGAAAAGTTTCATCCGTCCATGCCCCACGTTGCCCCATTCGTAGGTGTAATTAGAGGTTTAAGGTTTATAACTTTTACTCTGCATGAATGTTTGACTTCTTGTTGATAAAACTCTACCATTAGAATGAAGTAATATAAAGAGGATTCTAGAGATAGCAGAGAAGAGGAAGTGTAGACACTCAAATTTGACAATTTACTCTCTGATACTCTATTGTTTCTAAGATAAACACAACCTTTCTAGTCCCGTTTAATACACTATGAGGTCTCTTGTCTAGCTTGTTTATCTTTGCACATTGATATGTTGACACCTTATGAGAGTACAATGCAGAAAATCCATATACCAAGTCAACTTGATAAGATGCAAACTTCATTTGACATGTTTTCTATCCCTGGTCAAGATCGTACAATTTGATCAAGAATTTATATTCGGTCATGACCTATCTATACAGTTTTGCATTAGCATATCCTCCATCTTTGCTTTCAATTCCAAATTCTCCGATGGGTCCTTTACTCCCTCTGGGCCAACCTTTCTTCGATAATTCACCTTTGGAACCCTATATAAGCAAGCTAACACCACCTCAGTTGCTAACATGGAAATCCTATAGCACTACAATAATACACTCACTTCCTACACTTGCAAAAGGCATCCAAGGATCCCTAAATCTCACAAAGGCACATCCAGAATCATTAGGGCAACAATCTCTATAGGTCTGAAGCTTCTTACTAGGTCAAAACATCAATCTTTCTCATCCAAAAGCACTCAAACATTCATTCTCCAACTATTTTAGCAAGAGACAAACTCAACTCAAGCATTGTTAAAGAAGCTGCCAAATTTTGTTGGATTCATTCAAATATCACATGGTAGGTGGAGAATGCCCTATTGGTTGAGGCCCCTTTAGAGTAATGCCAATGTTGACGGTGCACATGGGTGCCCACAACTCAACTAATGTTTGTTTTGTAGTGTTTCTCATTCATGGTTAGGGTTTGGCATCTTGTTTTGAATGATCAGAGAGCTTCACAACATGATCAACAACTAGGGTTTGACATCGACATATATTTCTAGGCAAGTGATAGTCTCAAAAAGTCACATAACCAAAAACCAAGCATGTCCAAGACAATAAAAAAGGGTCAAGACCGTACAAATGGTATTGATAAAAGTGTACGATTTTCCCCCAGTTTTCAGTCACAATTCTCATAATGAAGCATCACCTAGTTCAGACCTCCCTGTTTCAACAATGTGCACTCCTAGAACTTCCCAGATCCATATGTAAACAACTAAGTGTACTCATCCTCTTGTGTTTTCAAGTTCATATTTTGTTCAGACCTTAGTTGCAAGTATTATGTTATGATATTACATAATTAATGTTAAAAGTTAATTAATCAAAGTAACCTCTTGTAGCTCCCCTTATATCCTTTAGTGTACTTAATTTACTAATGTTAGATTTCACATAATCTAATAAAGGTGTAAAATGGAAGGATTAGACCACGAAAAACCCATGTGCTTTGACATCTTCCCCATTTGAGAATTTGATGAGAGAGAAGGAAAGAGCAGTCTATGAAGCTACAATTTTACTTTAATGTATTCCTTATTTGTGAATCTAGTGAAAGAAGAGGAAATATTAGTCTATGAAGCTCAAAATGTCGCTTCGACATTTTCCACTAACCCCATAGACCACACCATTGCAAACAGATCTAGGTCTAGTTTGGCCCATCTTGAAGAAAATAAACCTTAGAAGGAATGGACATTGTCATGCCCCCATAAGGTGTTATTGTGACTGAATTGATTATGTAAAATTTTGAAATATTGAAGGGGAGAAGGAGACCCATGCCCCCAAACCTAGTTTTGCAACTGAATCTAAATAGTGTCATGGTGGAGAAGAAATGATGTACTCATGCACCTTGTAACTTTATCTGAACTGTGTCATCTACATTTGTATTTGTGTAGAAATCTTGTAAACAACTGATATAAATCTGTAAAAATTGAATATTTGAGTGAAACAACCATCTGTCCAAGAATGTATGATATGGTCAAAGACCATACCACAATCTTGATTGTACTATAGGGTTTTGACTTTGTTTTAATTCTACCACATTTATGTACTTGTGACTTTTCTAAGGATTTGAGCCCTATAAAAATGTGTTCATGTGTCATGTAATTTATTTATAACTATATAAATACCATATTGAATGTCCTCTCTTTTGAGGCACATGTGATAAATCATTTGAGCACACAACTCAAAAGAATAGATGTGTACTCAAGTACCATATGTTTGATAATCTATGTAGGATCACATAGAAGGCTGAGACAGTGGCCACATGTGAGAACCAGTACTTGCAAAGGGGTTGTGCATGATGGTAACCATGGTGTGGAGAAGAAGCAACATGCAACAAGTAAGAATACATGTGTAAAGCAACTAGTAACAACGAAGAATAATAACAATCATGTCCTAACCCATGATAAAATAAGGAATCAACATAGTAAACATGTCAAAATCCATACCAAAAATAATAGTGTAATTGTCATAGTAAACTAGTAACAATAGAGTAATAGAAATAACAATGTACATTCAAGCAATTAGTAACATGTAGAAGAACAATCATATGTAGGCATACAACCACAAACATGGGACACACACAATGTTATAAGAAAATCATAGTAGAGGCACAATGTGCCATATTTAGAGAAACAATTGCATATACACAAAATAAGCATGAATCCATGAACATGGGTCACCCACAGTGTCACAAGACAAGTAAGGCCCTTGGGCCATAGAAAGAAAAAAAATCATAGTATCATAATCAAAGAAGCCAATCAAGTGTATCCATGTAGTAATCAATCAAGGAATCAATCCACATAAACAAGTAGTGACAAAATAGAAAACAAGTGTATCAAACAATAATAGTAACCAAAAAGAAAGCAAGATAGGTTATACTACACAAAAAGCATGTGTTAGTCATATTGATCCAATAGACAACAACAAAAATTATGTATACAATCAAACATGATGAGGAAGGTGTAAAGTAACATATAATGAAATAAAATCAGTTGTATAGCATGGATGGATCCCCCCAATAGAGTAGTGTAAGGGACCAAGTTGAATCATATCATTGTGTAACAATCTATTAGTGTCTAGCATCAATCAAAGTAGATATAACATCTATCAAATCAATGTGACAAACAACATGTATAAAGTAACAAGATAGTCAAGTCTTGATTTTGTATTTTGCTTATATTTGAATGTTTGTGTATCATGTGATTATTTGAATGTTTTTGAAGTGTTTTGAAAATAACTATGCACAAGAAAGGGGATAAAGCAAGAGCTACCTGATGAGGGCCTCATGAAGAGGCACATCACATGCAACGAGCGGGGGGGATGCAAGCCCTTCAAGTGGCATAAGAGACAAAATATGCTTTTGTATGATTTGTGCAAGGAGTATAACATGTGATGTAAAAGAGCTAGCTCGTGTATGGAGTCTCATGATGAGTAGTAGGTGACCAAGTCAAAGACCTAGATCAATATGTCTTGTGGAAAGTAGTATGTGTCTTGAATGATTGGTGATTAAGAGTGTGAGGGGAGAACCATAGAGAGAGAAAAGACTTGGCCACATATGGAATAAGCATGAGTGTATTAACAAGAGGTGTATGCATGAAATATGTAAGAGACTCTCTACCATGAGGGTTGCCTATATAAAACTCAAAAAGAGGGAGAGACTTGAGGCCAACCACAAGTAAAGTAGGTGATATAGAATCATTGGGAGTAATAAAAGCATATCAAGGTGTAGACAAAGTAAAATATATAAGATGAACATGAGTGACATCATACATACAAGATGTAACCAACATGTAATAAACAAGTGGATTGTTTGTAGTAGAAGTAAGATCGAAAGAAACAATTGTATCCTCTTTCATAGAATTAGAAGGTGACTTAAGTTGACTTAAGTATGTACAAAGCAGTATGTGTAGAATCCATAGACATGGTAACATTTTGAAGGGGGGTGTGGGTTGCTCCCAAAGAGAGAAACACTCTAGGTGTAACCATAGTGGGTATAGCCATAGGAGAAACATGTTCAATGTAAGAAATGTCCTCATTATGATGTAGAAGATGAGTATCACAAATCAATCTTTCATGAATAACTACAAATTCCATTGTAACACTATGTATACCAACATGATGTTCGAGTGTATCATTGTTTATGTCCATTTCAATGGAAGATAAATAAGTAACATCATGTGCAATATCATTAGAATTTTTGCAAGAAGCATAATCACAATTTTATCCATCAATGACATGTAGATGAAGTGCAAAACAAAAACCTGTCTTGAGAATAGAGGCCACATATGCAAGGGATGTGTTAGGATGGATCCATGTATGTTGACATATTTTATGAATGATATTATCACATGCAAGATTAAGTCGAATGTATTCAAGAAAAGACATGGTAGACTCATTGGAAGAAATGTGAACAACAATGAAAAAAATGTTATATTTTCATCAAATAAATTCAATTTATTGAGGATGAAAGCTACACCATTAAAGGGTGTAGCAAGAGAGATTTGTGTATTTATGTAGACACTTGTAGTTTGATCAAAGCACTATTATTCCGATTATTGCACTAACTATTATCCTTCTTGCAAATTGACGATACCTGTCAATTAGACCTATCTAACTCATCGTTTACGACATTCTTTTAGTCGTATTTCTCCTATAAACCAACTAATGGAGTTAATATAATCCCTTATTAGCTAAACCATCTTCTCACCCTCTTCTATATCACTTTTACTAACTTCCTAGTCTATCAATCCACTTCATTGGATTGATTAGACCTCTCAAAACCCTCTTGAAACCCTAATTCTTCTCTAAATAGGATTAACTAGTCTAACCTACTTTAATTAGTCCTAAACCATGATTAACCTCTTCTAAACCTAGTCAAATATTATTTTGACTCTCTAAAGTGCCTTTTGGCTTATCCTTTTGTCCCACATGCACCAAAAGTCTACCATTTCTGAAATTGGAAAACTATAAATAACCCACTACCCCTAGACCATTTCTAAGAACTCTCCTTCTTCCTAACATAAACTATAGCATTTGGCTTAGGGTTTAGAGCTTATTTCATTTGTTTTATTGAGCTATTGCTTTGTCATTGCACTACACACACAAACATTGAGTAAATGGGAAGAACCATTGGCCTTGAAGCCATTAAAATGGTGAGCTCCCATTCTCATAATCACAAACTGATTGCTTAGAATCTACCTAGGTTCATTTTAAAGCTTTCAAGAGTAGAGGATTACTAAATATGCTAGATTTGCTTGTTTCTTTCAAGATTAATGTATGCAAAGTGATGAATCCTTGTTTATCTCTTATCTGATGGTCCATTGACTAGTTTGTTAAAATCCTTTGGGGTTTCTTTAGAGATTCTTACCCCATGTTCATGGCTTTTGCAATTTTTTCATTGAACACATTTGGCACACCCGGTGGGACACTCACCATTATCCTCTAGGAGCCTTTTTCAAGCTTTTTAAGTCCACTTTCATGTTTTCTAGGAGAAACAACTTGTTATTTACTTGATTTCATTTTTTAAGTGAGCTAAATCATCCTTGTTCATACATATTTTGTGGGTTTAAGTTGGAAATAGGCTTCTTTGACTAACGTTTAACCTGTTTGACTGTTGAAAATTTTCATTTCCATGACTTTTGCAAGTTTTTCAGGGGGTACGCGTAGGTGTTCTAGAGGGGAGCGTCTTCTTCGAAACCCTAGCACAGTGCATCGAGAAGGCCATGCACCCATCTAGTTCATATTTTTCATAGACAATTGTTTTACAAAGGGCAGCGTATCCGTTGAACCATCAATGTCTTCCATTGATTGTCAGGAGTATCCATGCCTCTGGACGTGTTGGTGTGTTTTGGCCTACTGTATAAATTTGTCATTTTGGCTCGCATGCGTACCTGTCGAACCATCAACATCTCATTGACTGTCAGGCAGTTCCCATTTCTCTGGATGTGCTAGTGTATATTAACATACTATGTTGATTTCCATTTTTTCTTGCAGGTGTCTCCATTGAACTACAAGCATCTCCATTGAAACCCTAGTGTACCTGTCTGACAGGCCCGCGTAGGTGTTGGACCCCACTGTCAAACTTTTCTGTCACACGCATCCACGTTGGTTAGGGCACATATTCATTGGATGGGACACGTGCATGTGTCATTCTAGATGCACAGGTGTTTGTGCTAAAATTTGATTTTTCTCCTCCGAGCTATAAGATCATTTCTTTGGATTTTTCTAGGTATTTGCAAGGTTTAACAAGTGATTGCAGGTTTCCATTTGGTTATTTAACTAAGTGTAGCTTAAAGTGTTTGAGTTTCTTAGTTAGAACAAGGTTTGTGAAGTGTGTATGCTCTCTCCTCGCACCTTCTAGGTGATCTTGGAGATCAAAAACACTTCTAAAAACCTTTTGTCATGTTCAAAAATGCTTATTTTACGCTTCTTAATTAGAGATTAGTATTTCAAAAGTTGGTTAAAACAAATTCTATCTTTTGCAAGCACATTTAAAAGTACTTTCCACAAAAATTTGTTTTAGTGGAGTTTTCACATTGTGTATGCTCTTCCTTCGCTCCTTTTGGTGATCTTAGGAATAAAAAACAACATGTAAACTCTCTTTCTTGATATCAATATTTGATGGAAAATTACTAACTTTGTGCATGTATAGGGCCTAAACACTTGTCAAAGAAAGAAGTTGAGACAAAACAAAAACTTCTAATACACATGTTTTCATACAGGTTGCCAAACAGTGTGCTACTTAAAACCACATTAAGTTAAGTAAGATAAAAAAACACACCATTTCACTTCACACTATATTGCAGGTTTCGGAAAAGGGTACGTCCCTATCCACTCAACTAGAACATAACCCCTTTGGCATAACCTTAAGCTACAACAATGGGGGTGGTTCCAGGAACCCTAAAGTAATCCACCACTAAGTAACCTTGTGGATGAAACAGGAAGTGCTCTGCTTACCCACTTGACTAGATTTTACATTGTAAGTTAGAGTCAAAGTTGTTTGTATCGTGACCCCAGTGAGAATACAACTGAATGCACTAGTTTCTCATTGTATTTGAAGGGGGTAAAGTAAAGCCGAGATACTCCCAAATTAGTCATTGTGAATTTTTGGGTAAATCGAGCTCACATTTAGACAACTTGTGACACCTAGTTGAGAGATCTTATTAGTGAAGCCATTCTGTCTTGGAGCCCACTTTGCTAGTCCATTTTCGCGTCAAGCCATCATGAAGTGATGACTCACTTGGAGTATGAACCTTGTTTCTCGAACAAGGAAAAGAGCCCATGTAAGTTAGAGCTAAGTTTCTTTCATCACAGAATTAAACGACGTCTCACTTAGCTCGGTTTCATTCTCACCTTCGGACGAGGCGAAACTCTACCCAAGTGGCAGTCTTAGTTTATTTTCACCTTTTGATCTATACCCTTGCATTCTCACTACCCATTTGGAGTGAGAAGGAATCATACCTGTGATTCTTATCAAAGATAGTATTCACCACTTTTTTGTCCGTTTACACCCATCCATGTTTACGGCTGGGTTGTTAAACGTCTAAAGTGTGCAAGTATGTTTTCATGTCTTTGATAGTTCTTTGATCTTGATTTCAAGATCGTCTTCACTACTGCGATTTTGGTTCATCATTTATCTCTCCTTAAGTTGATAGTTTTTTTCTCACATTCTAGTCACACAATTTTGGTACTTATGTCGTGTTTTCAATTTCTTGAGAACTTGATATAAGTCCCTTTATTGTGTGGTTACGTTGCTTGTGCAACTAAAAATTCTTGCTATACTCATACTTAGTTTCAGTTCCAACATCATCTAAGTCTTTTTGAGAGTGTCGATATTGCCTTATATATACTGAAATAACGTCATCTTGATACTAACACCTTGCTTTCTCGGTTAATGTATCAGGATAGTGTTGTTATGCTATACATATTCACAACTTCCATTTTTCAGAAAACTTAGCTTTCATTGGCATTTAAACTAGTTTTAGTATACCTTGTCGAGAGATTGCGTCAATACCACTTTAATATTTAGGCCTTGTTAGAATTCTAACTTGACCTACGTATTGATACGATATTATCACTATCTGCTTTGGACCCTTCACTGGAATCATAGTTAGGGTATAAACTTGGCAAAGCGACAATTCGAGTGATCATTGCATTTGAGTGTTCATATGAGTGTTCTTTGAATCATAAAAACAACTGCATAACATTACTTCTAGAACACACTAGGTTATTTCAACATCACATCAAATGACTTACACAAACATACGCCTAGGTTTCACATGCAAACTTTGAAAGCACATTTAGACGAAACCTCGTATAACTTTGACTAGTGATGCCTAAAATCATGAAGATGGCGTCCAAACCAAATGATCATGACTTAGGAGAAAACCCTTTTGATTCCTTCCCATTTAGTGGCAACAACTTAGACACCTCTCTTTTCGCAGGTCAAGGACACAGAGCCATTGATTGATCATAGCAGAGAAGAATCTGATTCTTCTTGAAGAACAACATCAATTAGACCTAGGTCGGTTTGATGATCTCCTTTATTATAATAGAGATCAAGTACTCACAAGAGTCTTAGAATTAGGGGCTAAGCTTCCACAGGAATGTGAAGTAGAAACCAAGGTCATTAATCATAAAACAGAAGAATAAAGGTCCCTCTTAGACATGGATAACCCCTTTGACATAGGGTACGCTTCTACTTCTAGGAAACATCACAACACCGTTGAAGGAGACCCATCCAAGCCACTTGGTGATCCACGATTGACCTTATTACAAAGCTTCACGTAAAGTGAAGATTGAGTGCAAAGCCTCACCTCTCCCAAGTTTGATGAGGAAGAGGATCCTTTAATTGAAGAAGAGATCCTTCAAAAATAGATCCTGAAACTAAGCCAAAAATTAGCAAACTTAGGCTCTTCAAGTAGGAACGTATACAAAGACAAACTCAAAACGAAATCTAGCGAGTTCCACTTTGATCCATATAATGACACAAATTTTAAAGTGGCTAAGGCATAAAGACCAATGTCACCTACCAAAGAACAACTCATTGAATGGAATTACAATCAATGAAAGACACGCTTACTACGCTACAAGAAGGAAATGTAGGACATAGTAGGAAATATTTGTATGAAGAACTATGCCCTTACCCCTTCGATAAGGACATGTTGCGGTAACCCTTCCCAAAGCATTTTACCATTCCTAAATTTGATAAATATAAAATCAAAGGTGATCCTCGTGATCACATCAAGGAATTTTATATGGCTTTCCAAGAGGTCACGTACAATGATAATTTCTTAATACGACTCTTCCCTCACAGCCTAGGGGCACTGGCATTGGAATGGTTCTTTAGCATACCCAAGGGCTCTATTACAACGTGGCCCACGTTAGCAGAAAAATTTGTATGACATTATTCCTTCAACATGGAAAATGATATCACAATGAACGACCTTTGCAATGAAAAGCAGAATCCCAACGAGACCTTTGCAATATTTTTACAATGATGGCGAGGGTTGGCAAGTCGTTTCCCTTGTGCCTACTAGAAAAATAACTAGTAAGCATATTTGTGCCTAACTTGAACCCAGAGATAGCCTTCCATTTACAAATGCACTACGGCTCTAACTTTGAAGAAGTTATAGAGAAGGGAAGTCAAATCAAGAAAAGGCCCTCATCACAAAGGGAACACTTAAACCAGTTGTCAAAGACAAACATGAAGCAAAATCCTTAGATAAACTGAAGTTCTTCAACAAAAACAAACATGTCGTTGGTGATGGCATTACGGACTCCAAAAGAGTCCAAACCATGTAGACTGGTCCACTTTTAAAGCTCTCACAAGGACCTCATCCCAAGGCACCCACTAAAATGTGTTCACGCCATTAACAGAATCCCTATCTACCATACTAAAACAATTAGATAATGTAAACATGGTGGAATACCCAACCGCGATAGTACCATATCCAGAAGATGCTCCAAAACCTTGGTTGGTTCAAAGAGCATGAGTACTGTGACTTCCACCGTGTTAAAGGGCACAAGAACAAATAGGTGCTTGAGACTACGTCATTACATACAAGACCTCATTGAAGAGGGAAAAATCTCCATAGATTCTCCCCCTGACTCAGGACAAGGTCCAAATGAGAAAATGGGTATCTTCAAAGAGCCCTTTCCTAACCATGCAAATAAAAAGAAAAGGAAGCTAGATCATGGAAAAACTTCCAATGACTATAGGACTTTACCTATGTTTATCCCACTAATGATAGCCCCTTCGATTCCCTCATAGGATGTATCCATTCATCTGATGAATAGGTCAATACTATTAGGATCTTAGAAAAGATTTGTGCAGTAGGGATGTGATGTGCTCATTTGATCATACCAGATCCCCTACCTATCCCTCAGGAAGGTCAGTACAATCTAATAGAATAGTTAGAGAAGACGCCTGCTAGGATATCAATCTTAGATCTCCTCAAAATCTCTACTGCCCATAAAAACATATTGTATAAAACACTGCAGAGTTTAGGAGTCTCCACCGATGTAGATCCCTGTGCACCTCCAAGCCATGATTACACACCTTGACTCCAATGATCATATCACTTTTGATCACGCTGCAATCCCACGTAATGACCCAAAACACAACTTACCCTTATATATAGAAGTAGTTGTTACCACTACAAGATCAAGAGAGTACTTGTGGATGGTGGATCTAGTTTAAACATTTGTACTTTAAAGCTGGTTAAACAGCTAGGCCACTCAAAAATGGATCTAGGTGCCAAAACTATTACAATCACAGCCTATGATAATGAGGAGTGAGAGTCACATAGGCACTATAGTAGTTCCAATGGAAGTAGGGCTGAATTTTCATGATACAATGTTCCATGTCCTTGACTTGGATCTACCATACAACATGCTCTTAGGATGCCCATGGATCCATGCCATGCAGGCCATTCCTTCAAATTTCCATCAATGTATCAAAATGTGCCATAAAGGACAGATAATCACCATTCAGGGTGATCCAGAACCATTTACACATTGTAGAGCCTTGCACAGTTTTTCTCATGCAACTTATGAATGCCCTTCTACAGACATTGTTGTTCCTTTACAAATAGAGGCTATCAAGGAACGTGTGGATCCAGATTCACTCACTCCTTGTAATCAAGACTTTCCTTCATTGGTCAACCCTTTCGCATCATGGGAGGAAATGTCAAAAAAATATGGCCCAGGTGAGCCGTTCACTCTTGAACAAGCTTTATTAATATCAAATCTATCAGTGTCACCCAGGACACATGGTAAACCCTATTTTCAGTTCAAAATCACTCGGGATCAATGCCCTAAACCATTAGAGAAGTTCATTCCTAGTGGTTTCTTATCTGAGGAAAAGATGTTAGAAGATCCCACTAGCAGAGTACCTGAAGGTACCATGGCTTCATGCCATCAGGCCCCGCTATATGTCAAAGGCCACCATATGATGTATGTCATGGGTTACAATGGGTTTGGATGTGGTATCAATGCACAAGGGTGATTAGAACCCATTCCTATCCCTCGCTTCAAATCAAACAAGCATGGTCTTGGAATAAGACCTCATGATGATGCACCCTTTGAGATTGATGCCACCTCTTCCGAATGTGAGGACGACTCATCTCATTCAGATAGTGACACAGATTCCCAATGTAGCCTCTATGAGGATCTTGCCTCCACTAACCTATTCCCTGATTCGGCTATCCTTACCTTATCCAGATCCAATCCTCAAACCAATTACCAAGTAACCCTTGTATATCCCAAACTTGTAGATTGGGATCAACAATTTCACGTGCCAATTGATTTATTTGAGAATGATGAGGCATTCACAGAATTCATGGGACTCAAGGATTCTATTCTGATGGGGATCACAAGAAAGGATTTGCAATTCAACTAGACACCTATGCATACTTCAGAGAAGAGGCAGAGATGTGTGGATGCTTGAATAAAAGGTCATAAACAAGAGTAAGGACACTTCAGAGAAACCTTGTGCAAGGAATAAACACAAGTCTCATAGCGAAAAACTTTTTGAAGCACTCGTAGACAAACAAAATGAAGAACCTATGGAAAAAATGATCTATCCATTCAAGGATGATGATGAGCTACCTAGGGAGGTTGACCTTACTCTTCCCCCTGATCCTACATGGATGGAAGATACCTCTAAGATGCTTGTGGAAGAAACCATCAGTGTCAACATTGGCTCAGAAGAGGAACCTAGAATGATAAAGTTGGGAGCTTCACTCTCAGCTCAAGAGCAGAAGGTTTTTGTAGAGCTGTTAAGAGAATATGGAGATATATATTTGTGTGGTCATATGTTGATATGCCTGGTTTGGACCCAGACTTGGTCATGCACAACCTCGTTGTGCACCCAGATGCCAAACCCATCAAGCAGAAGTTGAGAAAGATGCACCCTAAAATTGCACTCCTTGTCAAAGAAGAACTTGAAAAGTTATTAGCTTGCTGATTTTATTAAGCCCATTGACTATTCAGATTGGATATCTAACATAGTCCCTGTTCAGAAGAAACCTGTTGGCATAAGGATCTGCACCGAACTTCCATGACATCAATAAGGCATGTCCCAAAGATGACTTCCCCTTGCCTAATATTGACATGATCATTGATTCCACCACTAGTTATGAAATGTTGTCCTTAATGGATGGTTTTTTAGGTTATAACCAAATCAGGATTACAGAGGAGGATCAACATAAAACAACTTTCATCACCCCTTGGGGAACATTTTGTTACAAGGTCATGCCTTTCAGACTCAAGAATGTTGGGGCCACCTATCAACGTGCAATGACTGTCATCTTCCATGACATGATGAATGACATCATGGAGGATTACGTTGATGATATCTTGGAAAAGTCCAAAAGTAGAGGAGAGCACCCTGAAGTGTACTGAGACGTATTTTCCAACGTCTCCAGGATTACAAGGTATGCTTGAACCCCAAGAAGTGTGTCTTTGGCATTTTTTTCAGGAAAACTCCTAGGTTTCATTGTTTCACAAAGAGGAATAGAGGTGGATCCTACAAAGGTTACAACTATCACAGAAATGCCTCCACCTACAAATCTTAAACAACTGAGAAGTTTACAAGGGAAAATTCAGGAAATCCACCATTTTATTTCACATCTTGTGGATAAATGCCACCCATTTACACATCTCCTTAAGAAGGATGTTGCATTCAACTGGGGACTAGACTGTCAAAAGGCATTTGCACTACTTAAACAATACCTTGTCAACCCACCTGTACTCATGTCGCCTACCCCAGGTGAACCTCTCCTCTTATACATCTCAGCTACCCAATTTTCTATTGGTGCACTACTTTCCCAATATGACCTAGACCATAGAGAAAGGGAAGTTTATTATCTTAGTCGCACCTTGATTTCCTATGAAATTAATTACCCACAAATTGAAAAGGCCTGTTTAGCAGTCATCTTCACCTTTCAGAAACTTTGTCATTATCTCCTTAACAAAAAAACCAAGATAATATCCAAAGTTGATCCTCTCAAATACCTTCTATCCAAGCCCCTCTTACAGGATGAATGGCTAATTGGATCATTCTCCTAAGTGAATTTGACATTGAGTTTGTAAACCAGAAATCATTGAAAGGACAAGTATTGGCTGATCAGTTGGCAGAAGCTCCTCTACCAGGAATGGAACCTTTGTGTCTGGACCTTCCAGATGCATCCATGATGTATGTTGAAGAGTCTGTAGAATGGAAAGTTCCATTTTGATGGATCATTCACCTTCCACGGATCAGGGGGAAGGGGTAGTGCTCATCACTCCCACAGGTGAGGTTATTCCAAGAGCATTCCATTTGGGATTCCCTTACACTAATAACATTACAGAGTATGAGGCACTCATTGCTGGCCTCAAGTTGGCTATCACTTGGAATATTAGACAACTACGAGTCATTGGGGACTCCCAACTTATCATTAAACAAGTTAATGATGAGTATAAGGTAAAGATGAAAAACTTGTTCCATACAAGAAATTGGTTGAAACCTTGAAGGAGTATTTTACATAGATTGTCTTTGAGCAAAAACCAAGGTCACATAATAGATCAATAGATGTTATGGCTATAATTGGATCTCTCTTACGCATTCCACCTCAGGAAGAGAAAAATGCCTTTCTTTGTAGAGAATTTACAAATACCCGCATATGACATGCCAGAATCTTGTTTGGCATGTGAAATTGTTGGTCCATCCTCCCCTTGGTATGACCCTATATTTAGATACCTACAAGATGGCACATTTCCCCAAGACATTACCCATTCTGAGAAGAAATCCCTTATCCACCGTATAGCCCGTTATACCCTCCTAGGAGGCACCCTTTATCATCATGGCTATGATGGGAATCTGCTTCGTTGTTTGGATGTTACTGAATCAGTCCACACTATTAAGGAAGTACACGGTGGTATTTGTGGAGCACACACTAGTGGTATGGTCTTGGCTAAGAATCTCTTAAGGGTAGGTTATTATTGGCCCACCATGGAAGTAGACTATTGTAATTTTGTCAAGAAATGTGAGCTATGCCAAAAGTATGGAAACTTGATACATGTGCTAGCACAGGCTTTGCAGCCTATTGTCGACACCTTGGCCATTTTCTAAATGGGGCCTGGATCTCATAGGGAAGCTCCATCCTTCTTCTTCAGATGGCCACACCCACATTATCACTGCCACCAAGTATTTTACTAAATGGGTAGAGGTTGTGCCTCTTACTTATGTCACTGGTGCACAAATTTCCAAATTCATCATGAATCATCTCATCTGCTGTTATGGTATCCCTTCCACCATTATCACTGATAATGGTAAATCCTTTAAGAATAAAATGGTTAAGACATTGTGTCAATGCTTCCATATTCACTCAAGTGGTCTACCCCCTATTACCCCCAAGGTAATGGGAAAGCCAAAGCTACCAATAAAACCCTTGTATGAATCATGGAGAAAATGGTAAGTAAGACTGGCCGTAATTGGCACTTACAGATACATCCCATCCTCTCTGGGCCTATTGAACCTCCATCTGCACTCCTACTGGTGCGACCCCATATTCCCTAGTTTATGAACTGAAGCCATCATACCCTTAGAAGTGGAGCTTCCCTCCCTGAGAATATCTCTCTGGGACTATCTTGATAAAGATGAAGACTATAGAGTAGCTCGGCTAGCAGAGCTAGAATTGTTGGATGAAAAGTGTATAAGAGTGCTTAATCACCTCAAGGTTTATCAAAATAGAGTATCAAGAGGATATAACAAATGGATCATTCATCATGAATTTGATGTAGGTGATCTAGTTCTAAAGGAAAATCAGAAGAATATTGTCAAAGACAAAGAAAAGAAAGGTAAGTTTGAAGCTAACTGGTTAGGGCCTTATGTGGTGGTTGCTAAGTATGGATCAGGAGCTTATAAACTGGCATATTCAGATGGTGAAGAGCTTTGGAACCTATGAAATTCCATGCATCTCAAGCACTTCTATGCTTAAGTATGGTGTGAATATCAGATAAGAACTAAAAAGTAGAAAAACAAAGAAAAAACAAGCAAAACATGGAAAATTTGAGAAAATAGTAAAGAAAAAATAGGTTGTCCACGTGTGAAAACCACACAATTGTGGTGCAGTGGGTAGGTCTTTGGGTGAAAACTGGTTTTGCATGCTCAAGGAGGATTCATCGGTCACAAGTTACTCTTGCATAGGATGGGTAACCCTCACCACTTTCTAGGAATAACTTCCTTTGCTAGGTCTAGGAACCCTACCGAATCTATCTTACAAAGTTGTGATCTGGCTTATTTCTTCTTATATCTGCATGAAAGGATGTGCCTTTGAATATTCTCATCTAACACTGGGGGCACCTTCATGTTCCACTTTCTCATACATATGCACATGTGGCATTCTTCCCTTTGTATATTCCCACATCACATTGGGGGCATCCATGCTTCTTTGTCTTTGTACATTGCTTTCAGAACATGACCTTAGAAAATACAAAAACATTCAGAAAAGGATGCACAAAAAACCTAAACATTCAGAAAATATCCCTTCTAGGGACAAAGCTACACCAACTTTGTAACATTGTCTTAGGAAAACCTCGAAACAATGTGAACAGTAGCCTTGAGAAGTTGTCTTTCAAGATAACCCAAAAACATTAGAAAATATATCAATGTTGTCCCACAAAAACAAAGTAGTGGTTAATTACTTTTAGTTGTTGGTTTGTATAGTTTTGATTGTGGGTATCTTTTTGTGTTGTGTGATTTACAGAATGGTCCATTTGCTTACCTTAGATTGCATCTTGTTTGATTTAATTGTGTATTGCATTGAGTTCACTTGTAAAAAATATTGTTGTCTTTTTTATCATCTACTGTGTGCATCTTTTAGGATTCATTTTACTTAGATTGAATGTCAATTTAATTTGTTGTTAAAATTTGCATGAATTCATTGTTAGTTGCATATTGTTGTGTTGTTTTGTATGTATATATTTGTTTAGTTTTGTTAACTTTTTCTTGTGTGTTTGTTTACTGCACATCTATTTGTTATCACATCTATCATCTACCATTCATCACATATAACATCATCAAATACATCATATATACAAAAATGCTAAGTTTTACATCATGCATGTATACTAAGCTAATCATCACATATCGTATCATCAATGGGGGAAAGAGGGGTTGCGCATAATCACAAATCTATCCCCCCCGCACCAATATCATCTAGTATCATCCCAAATGCTAGAATAAAAATAGAAATTCCCATAATAAAAAAACATATGATATTATCTATGATATATCATCAGTACAAAACATGAGATACAACATCTCTATCTAAACATAACATATACATGGGAAATGAGAAAATCATACATCATGATACACTCATACATATGTGAAACATGAATCATCATCATAAGGGCATATCAAAACATGACAAGTATAAACCATCGAATGTCCATATAAATACATGTATAAATGTCTGTCTCAAAAAGGATATACATCATCGATACAATATTCCATCTAAAGGGCATGAATCAAAACTGAGCCTTCATCAAGAGGCATAATCACAATAATGATACATCGAATACATACATCAATCAAAATCAGCCTTCATAAGAGGCCTGAATACATACATACATCTATAAAAAGGGGAAGATCAACCACAACTCTCACCCTCTCTAGGGCTGCCTGGTCTATGTCCTTGGGGGATGAAACAGTGGTGGCTATGATGGGTCGGCTCCAGGAGTGCCACCCTTGCTGCCCAGCTCATTGTTGTACTGATCTGAACTAATCAGCCTGACCTCCATGATCTAGAGCCTGTCCTGCTCACATCTAAATGATCAAAGGGAGCCACTACTATCTCTGCTGGAACTACTCTGTAATAGGTATCCTTGTAATACAAGGCCTCACCACTAGCTCTCATAACATCCTGGATCATCTATGTGTCCCCAAAGGTACTAGCTTGTTTGTATAACAACATCCCGCTCACCTGTCAATCTACCCCTATCGGCATGGGCATGTCTCGTAGTGGCGGCCTCCTGATCTTTGTCTGCAGTAATAGTCTGGACCTGGGCTCTCACCTGGTCTCTCTGAATAATAAAACCCATGCACCTGTGCCTGGGCCTGATCCCGCTGTGCAGTGACACTTATACCTGAGTCTTGTGACTGATGTAAGAGGCTCAATATCTGAGCCCCCTGCACTGCCAACTACCTGATCTGGTGACTGCCATGTTACACCATCCCCACCTTGAGCAACCTGTGCTCTGGCCTGATCTCTCTCTACTATCAAGGCATGTACCTTACTCTAGCTTGATCCCTCTCTTGTATACCTATGCCCTGGTCTGGTCTCTCTCACCTGTAACTAAATGGACTATCGCCACCTGTAGCTATTGCTAAAGTGCAACCAACTGCTATCCATCATTGCCACCACCCCCTGGAGCATGAGGTGGTGGACCCTGTTGTGGAAATACCTACTGTAAAGGGGCATATATCCCCATTGGAATGCCTACTAGAGGAAACTCTATATTTGGTGCCCTGGGTGCCTATCTTTGTCTGAGTCTGGGCCCTGTCTCTATGGCTACTATAGTGGAGGACCCTGTCCCCCACCCCCATCATGACGCTGGCTGTCAAAAGGATCATCATTGTCATCATCATCTCCACCATCACCACCGTCACCAACACCCCCTCCACCCTCATCTCCACTAGGAGGCCCCAATGGGGGTGCCCTCACTCCTGCATTGTACGCAGCTCTAGGAATCATCAATCGATAAGGAATCACTCTGTGGTACCATGGGGCATACTCTGGAGTGTACAACCTGGATCTCTAGACCTATCTCAAGGGTACCCACATGGTTGGCACCACCTGTAAGAAGCTGGCACAATGCTCAGCCCCTGAAAATCTGTGGCCCCATGTCAAAATACTCTCTGGCCCTGCGAGCATACCACATATCTGGCCCAGGTACATCTTGGTGATGCCAAAACTGTCTCTAGCACCATCGATCTACCCTGTAAATCTCCCACATATAGCTATGGCTCCCAACATGAAGTGCTCAACTCACTGTGTCTGAGCTCTAGGCCATCCTGAGGCCACTGAAAATGTTTGTATGGCCTCCATACCACTGCGGCCTGTTGTAGATCATCTAGCTCGTGGTGGTAATGGTATGCATCTCCCATGTGTGGCCGCATGTCATCTCCAATCGGAACCCAACCCATACAAGAAGGCTCCTCTGGAGCTCAAACTCTCAAAACACCTATGGGGTGACCAATGGAAATGTGGTCCCATGCCCAAATCTGTAGTAGCCTGGCTGGTCCTACCATCTTCTGATGGTAGTATGTAATCAAATGAAGATCCCAGTATAAGTGTGCCAATATGCACTGGCCCCAACAGTAGGTCTCACCATTGATCAATCCACGTATCACTCCAATGAGGCCAAGCCTGGAAATGAAGCTCTGTTTTGTCAGGGAGTAAAACTCCACTGAAAAAGCCATCAAATAATTCACAACTTGATCAAGCTCAGGATCCTCTATACACTGCGATAATCTGACTGTCATCCTGCGTGCAGTATATCACTGGAACGCCAAATAACTCAATGATACACTAATCAATATTAGGCTGGTGGCTGGAGTACTAAATCATCTCACCCTGGATGGGGACCTACATGATGCACCATACATCCTCTAATGTGATAGTGATCTCACCAGTAGGAATCCGAAAGCACTGACTCTCACTGTGCCATCTCTCAGCTAAGGTTGTCAGGAGGCCATGTGGTCCAAGGTAATCTATGGCATGTCAGCCACGTAAGCTAAACCTGTAACATATAAAAGAATATCTAGTATCCTTTGATCATCCTCATCAAACTGTGCCTCAATCACCACCAGGCGGCCATATCTCTCGTGGGTATGAAGGATGGGTAGTATCCACTGTGCATAAACAAATGATACACATGTTAGGGTTACATTTCTATCTACTTCTATCTAGTTTTCTAGTAAAATTCTTCTTTCATTCATCTAACATACTAATTTTTCACTTTCTTCTACAAACATCTAGTCTATTTTCATCTATACTTAGCTATTTTTCGAGGGTGAATTTCTCTTTCCCCTAGCATGAACCTATTTTACTTCGATGCACTCCTGTATCTAACATGTATGCACCCATCTCATACGTTCCTCCACTTTGTGCCTATGCCTCTAGTCAATGCATGCATCCCCCCCCTCTTTCCTATCTACTACCCTATCACCCAGATGCATGTGCCTCAATTCGGTGCATATTCCTACCCTTCGAGTGCGCACACATGTGCGCATCCATTGTTTTCCCCCCCCAACGCATCACACCCTCCCTTTATGGATACACATGTGCATACCCATTTTTCGACGAATACGGATACCTATCATTTTGAAACATGTACGTGTACCCATCAATTTGTCACGTGCATGAAGTGCATATGTCAAAAATCCCCTAATCTAGCCTAAAATGACCTAAAAATGACATTAAATGCAAAATGAAAAAGGAGGGATAGGGCACTCATGTAGGGTCCATCCGACTGGGTCCCGAAGGTACTCTCAGATGTATCTTCTCATCTCCTCCTACTCGGTAGCCTCGCCATCTCACTCCAGGGCTCTCACACTCGCTCGAGGTGAAAATTCACAAGAGCTCTGCTACAAATGAACTAGTCGTGATTGATTTACCCCCCCGGGTGGGTATATTAGGCTATCGTGATGCCCCTAGGGCATGTTTTCTCCATTGGTCACTCTAACACTTCTTCTGCTCACCAAAATGATTATTTTTATATTTAAATAATTATTTTGGCTAATTTTCACATGCTGGAGCACTAAGTGCCACCTAGCAGTCATTTCTTCACCCTTGGGAATGATTTACGAGTATTCCAGGTGCTATTTTCTATCATTTTCTTCTATTTTCTCCTCTATTTTACCCGTCATGATGATTATTTTTATTAAATAATTATTTTTGGCTCATTCTTCTTCTCTCAGGGCATTTTACTGCCACCCGGTACCCGTTCTCTTCACCTTAGGCATTTTCATTATACTTTTAGGAGATCTTTTATCTCTTAAATTCTTCTGACCGATCAAAAATTTAAAAATTATAAAATCATCCAAAAAATGAAAAACATCGTGAAAACTTTGAAAATGGACTAAAATTGGTAATCAACTCATTTACAACTGAAATTATGTGTCTTTCACATGGCATTCATCTCAGATCTTGTTGGCATTTCCATGTGTTTTGAAACAATGACTCGTGGATCATCTGAATCTCCAACCCATTTACAAAAGCTATGCTTCTTACTTCGTCGATACTCTGGGACAAGAATTTTCTGGTATTGTTTCGCTATGCACACTACTTTTTCATTGGACCTAAGTGTCCTCCATCATTTCCCTTGCATATACCAATTTCTTGGGGCATCATTTTCAACCCTTGTTCATTTATCAGAACATTTGGGATTTCAACTCAATAACAAAATATTTGTGCAACCATCTTGAACGTTGTTGGTTTGAGTGTGTGTGATTGTACTTATTTCCCTGTTAGGTGAGTTTGTTTACTTCTCGTATTGCATTACATGTTTGTATGTTGCATGGAGTTGTTGTTTTAGCAATGGACGGTTGTTTGTATCTTGGATTTTCATGTCATTTTACGCTTCCATCGTATGCTTACATTTTATAAGGACTGATGATGAGGATTCTAAGCAAAATGATGATTACAAATTGTTTTGTAAGCACTGGTTTGTGGATAGCTCAATATCCCCTTTTCTTGTTGTTTTCTCATCTTCTCTTCACACTTTTCTTTCTTATGTTCTCTTTTTGATCATCGATTGAGTTCCTCCATCACCCCATCGACACTCGAGGGGGCATCCTTCGTCCTATTAATTTTTCTTCTACCCCTTCAAAAAAATTCATTTGCTTATGTTTTCTACTTTCTTTGAAGTGATGTAGCTTACGTCACCCCAAAGAGGGGAAAATGTAGACACCTGTAGTTTGATCAAAGCACTATTATTCCTAATATTGCACTAACTATTCTCCTTCTTGCAAATTGATGATACCTCGTCAATTAGACCTCCTCTAACTCATCATTTACGACATTCTTTTAGTTGTATTTCTCCTATAAACCAATTAATGGGGTTAATATAGTCCCTTATTAGCTAAACCATCTTCTCACCCTCTTCTATACCACTTTTACTAACTTCCTAGTTCTATCAATCCATTTCATTGGATTGATTAGACCTCTCAAAACCCTCTTAAAACCCTAATTCTTCTCTAAATAGGATTAACTAGTCTAACCTAGTTTAACTAGTCCTAAACCATGATTAACCTCTTCTAAACCTAGTCAAATCTTATTTTGACTCTCTAAAGTGCCTTTTGGCTTATCCTTTTGTCCCACATGCACCAAAAGTCTCCCATTTCTGAAATTGGAAAACTATAAATAACCCACTACCCCTAGACCATTTCTAAGAACTCTCCTTCTTCCTAACATAAACTATAGCATTTTGCTTAGGGTTTAGAGCTTATTTCATTTGTTTTATTGAGCTATTGCTTTTCCATTGCACTACACACACAAGCATTGAGTAAATGGGAAGAACCATTGGCCTTGAAGCCATTAATGGTGAGCTCCATTCTCATAATCACAAATTGATTTCTTAGAATCTACCTAGGTTCATTTTAAAGCTTTCAAGAGTAGAGGATTACTAAATATGCTAGATTTTCTTGTTTCTTTCAAGATTAATGTATACAAAGTGATGAATCCTTGTATATCTCTTATCTGATGGTCCATTGATCACTTTGTTTAAATCTTTTGGGTTTTCTTTAGAGATTCTTACCCCAGTATTTTACAATCATAATTATGGAATAAAAATCTCTAAGGGATTTGCACAAAAGTGTATATTTAATTGATTATGCCTTAATTACTAAAATAGTAATTTTGAATTTATAAAAATTGTTCTTAGAATTATGGAAAACAAAAAAAGGTTTTATTAAAGATATATAAAAAAAACCTTGAAGAATTTGAAAATAGATTCGTTATTTGTGAAATATGCAACGAAAGGTGCTTCAAAAACTATAAATCCCTAGAAAAAGATCCAAAGGGTGGGACTGACCATGAGACCCTAGGGAAAATATCTAGAACTAGATTTAGGGCATGTGATAAATGAAAATAAATTTTGGATTTGAATATACAACGTAGAGATGAAACCCTAGTGAAACTAGGGTTTGAAATAAGGTGCAATATTCAATCAATTATCGAGTTCACCAAATGTTTACACCCTAATCAATTTATAGGTGTTGTTAGTGTAAAAAATAAGAAGGATGTAAGAGTTAACAACAAATAGATTATTATAATCTAATTAACTTCTAACAACAATTATACATGATCAAAATAATGCATTCAAACTTGAAATGACTGATAAACTATAAGTAATTTCTCAAGACATGAGAGGAGAGATAAAATTAGTTGTTCAGGATAATTGAAGAAAGATATGGATGTGTAGGGTAGAGAAATAGGAATACCTGGGACTTTGGATTCTACACTAGAGATTTTGGAATTGGAAACTAAGTAGGTGAAAGACCATATAAATTTTGTATGGTCTAGGCATGAGATGTATGGTCCAAAACAAGAGTTCTATAATTTCATACCCGGAGACAGTCTAGATATTTAACTTCATGCGTGTTTTTCTTTCCTGCAACTGGTTCTCACTATATGTATCTCTTACTTGCACAACTTCATCATGACCTATGATGACCTGTAAACAAAGTATACACCCTAACAACTTGTAGAACCCTTCATCAAAGCATTAACAAAAAAAATGAGAAAAACATGTGCACGCATTTGAGGTTAGAATACCATAGGTGGTTAGACTCCCAACTATTGTACCAATTCAAGTGTTGTATTACATATCCTCACATAAATCAATCCTCCTGTAGTTATAGGTGTTTGTGCAAGTGTGTATTTATAACAAAATCCCTAGAGGTTCCTGTTATCCATATTTCACCCCCAGAAAAATATTGGATCACCCACGACCCCACATAGAAAGAACCAGAGAAAACATGTTTAAACCTTGCAAAGAGGTTTCAGAAGGGTTCAACAATGGAGTGGTGGGGTCTGAGAAATACTAAACAATCCTATGTAAGAAGAAAGAGAAGAAACGGCTCTGTTGAGTGAATCCGTGTCTTAAATCTATTTAACAAGTTACAAATGGGCTCAGAAATAGAACAACTGGGTCAGAGAAGCCAAGATCAAGAAAGAGAAAAAAGGAAAATTTTTGAGGTCTTCAGGCTCAAAGTAGTTCAGAACGAGTCCAAAAATTGACTAAGTATGGAGGAGACAACGGAGAGAACCACGTGTCAGAGGGATGCATCTTCAAAGTTGAATCCAAAAAGAGAGGCTCGAACAAGGGCTAGGGCTCCATGTGTCCCAGGCACGAAATGGAGGCAGAGTCAAAGCATCAAAGTCAAAAGGTGGACAAAGCGGGCCTCAAAAAGGGCTAAGTATAGAAATGTTAGAGGAAGCCGCCATGTGTTAGCTTGGCGCATCTCCAAAAGTTATTCTAAAGGCGAAGGCCCAAATGAGCACGAGCTCGCCACATAGTCCAAGGTCTGAAAAGGTAAGAGGGGCCATTGAAAAGTTTAAGAGCCGAAGACATTTCCACGTGTCGACTCGACGCTCCTTTAGAGGCAAAATCCTAAGTGGGTTTCCAAGTGAGCGCGGAGCCTCCACACGTCCAATTTCAAAAAGGGAAAGAGTTGAGTTGAATAGTCAATGCATTGTGATAGGTTAGCAGAGAGTGCCAAGTGTCCAAATGACACTAGTTCAAGAGCAGAATTGAAGGGAGGTTTCCAAGCAAGCACCATGTCGCTGTGTGTCCCCAGTTAGATATATGACCCCGCCGAGCAAAAGAATTAGACAAAAAACATAAGGAAATCAAGCAGGTCGCGGAAGAATCCACGTATCGCCCTGACTCTCCTTAAGAAAAAAATATAGAGGCTGCCCTCGGAGATGCACTAGCCCTCCACGTCTCCAGTTTCAAAAGGGGGCCCATTTTTGAACTAGTTTTCTCACCCTTTTGTACAGATCCAATACAAATTTTAAAGGGGCATATCTTTTGACTCGGGGCTCGAAATCCAGCAAATCTAGCACCATTGGAAATATCTCGGCCTCATCTATACCATGAAGATCTGAAACTTTAAGTTTGGGGAGGCTAGGTGGGAGAAAAATGGAGAAACATCTTCAGGCCATTAATGCGGGATCTATTTTTCCCCAACAACTAGATTGGATTCAATCTAATCCATCGTTTCCTCCTCCTTCAAGGCACCGAATAATAAATTGATGCAGTCAGGATAGTTTTGGGGTGGATTTTGCAAGAGGCATTAATGATAGTGGTTGAACTTTGAACCTGTTTTTCCCGCTTCTCTCTCTTTCTCCCTTCTGTGTTGAATCTATAAAAGTAGGGTCGAGACTCGTTGTAAAGGGTTAGACATCTTTCTATTTTGTAGGCTCCCCTTTTCTTCTGGCAAGGGAATTTGTGGAGTTTTCAGACCTTCTATCCGATTGCAACACATTTTCTGCCTTCGAGCCGTTTGTAATGCATTGTATCGATCTGCAGAGCAATAAAACACGTTTGTGATTGATTTTAGATCATTTCTTGTCTCCATTGCTCTCATCTGGTCTTGCATTACAAATCTAGTTATATGTGCTTGATCACTGTGTGTATTTTTGTTGGTTTGTGTCTATCAGCAAAAATAATGTTCATCATTACTTCGGTGCATCACCTTGTAGATTAGTTTTGATTTCTTGTATTCCTTTTATCCCTGTCTCCTTGGTAAAACTTAGATTAGGTTTAAGAATAGGTCCTTTGCAAGTTTTCACGCATGGACCGAAACAAAGGAATAGGAACCAACCATTAATCTGGAGAGTTTTCCCATTTACAAAGTCCCACATTTTGGGGAAAACTCAATGCTATGCAAATCGCACCAAATGACTCTGCCTTAGAAAAGTAGCTTTGACAACTCATTTGGGGGTGTTGTGATTTTTCACTAACAGTTTTGGCATGCCCTGTGGGACCAAGAAGTTTCCATCTTTATTATAGTAAGTTTGATGCACTCTTGCTGTGATTCTAACTTTTAAGAAGTTTTAAAATTGTGCATCTGGCGACTCCAAAAGGGACAAAGGCCACGGGTTTTAGTAGTCCAATATTGTTGAGTTTATGAGAAGAATACAAACAAGCTCAAGAACTAGAGAGGAGGGACAATTTGTGCATCTGCATTTGTCTGCAGACATAAGGAGAAGAGGAAGAAGAGCCCAGAGGTCTCCATCTCCACCAAACAGAGCCTTATCAACATCTCCTCCTAGTAGGCCATTCTTTTAACCAAGAAGGGTGCTCAGGCCGATCAGGATGGCACAACCAAATCCGTATGTCAATTTCACTGGCAGCAGCCCGATAACTTTGAATGCACAAAATCCAGTCCCAGTGGCAACATTAAAGAGCATCACATATTTCACTAGAGAAAACCAAACTTCTCCTGGTGACCACATTCAAGACATTGCAAATGTCTACACAATCTATGAGATCATTGAGATGGACATTTCAGTCAAGTTGCTAGCCTCTTCACTCAAGGGTAAAGCCTCACAATGGTTCATGAGCCTAGAAGCAAGCTCTATTCGAACTTGGGACCATATGTGTAGAGCTCTTCACGACCAGTTTTGAGAAATGGAAGATAACCTATCCTTGTTGGAACAACTGACAACAATCAAGAGAGCTCCG
The DNA here is from genome assembly GCA_019776745.2 of Taxus chinensis. NCBI lineage: Eukaryota > Viridiplantae > Streptophyta > Pinopsida > Cupressales > Taxaceae > Taxus > Taxus chinensis. The sequence continues at coordinate 868,165,943 of CM034149.1, forward strand.
AATGAGCAGTTGACGGATTTCAACCTCATATTTCAAAGGACATGGGACAGGATTCCAGTGGCAGTGAAGCCCACAGAAGAAGGTTCCTTCTTATACTTTCTTAGAGATTTAATTTATGATATTTCTTTAATAATTCAATCAATGGGAGGCACCACTCTACCTGCGGCCTATAACCTCTCTATAAGAGCTGAAAATTGTTTAATTCAGGCTAGCAAGCTTGCTCCTAGGCCCTCAATGCCTCTATACCCTGAATCAAGAAACCCAAGCGCCAACCAAACACCCACACTAGCTCCTATACCTACTCCTAGGAATCAAATTTCAGCCAAAGCCTCCACCTCATCCTCTGACACCTCAAAAGAACTTCAAGATGTCATGAAACAACTTTAGAACCTAGGTAATGAGTTAATAACTATCAAGAGGCAACATGCTCAGAGTTCCAAGCCATACTATCCCCAAGCTCAACATCAGGCTAGAACTCAATATTAGGAAAATAGACCACCAGCTCAGACTGTAAATCAGAGTCAAAACCAAGGACAACCTTAAGCTGATAGACCTTTCATGTCATATGATCTAAATACAACCTAAACATCAAGGGCATTGGTTCATGCACAAAACAACATGGCACACGAATATGATTGGTGCTTCCCATGAAATCAGCCACATAATCAATCAACGTGCTTCAATGGTGCAATAACCCAAACCTTAATGGTATAGACCAATGGTGTGTCACAAGAATCTAGTCAAGAAGAAAACTAGCAGCAAGGAGCTTAGCAAGAGACACCTCAAAGTGAAACTATGCTTGTCAATTAGCAAGCTGAAGACTTCTGTGGAATGAATCAAATCCCTTATCAAAGTGTAGCTGCCAATACACGGTCCAAAAAGAGAAATATTGGAGAAGGAAATTCACCAAACTCAGGCAACCTTCAACCTTCCATTACTCCACAAGGTTTTTTAGTACTCTAAATGTAACTCCCAACATGCAAAGCCTTTCCAAACCACCTTCCAAATCCACTCAGGCACCGGCTGTAACAATCTGTGTGCAAGAGAAAAATGTGATAGGAAAGGGGAAGCAGAAGGATAGCTCATTTATTATCATTGAGCAAATGAAGAAGACAAGCATGAACATTTCACTATGGGAGTCACTGGCCATCCCAAGACAGAGGGATCTGTCGCAGACTGCTATGGCCAATTGGTCAAGCTCAAATCAACCCCCCAGTCAGCAAGAGAAATTTCTTACCAATGTGGATCAACCTAAGAGAAACCATGGAGAACAACGAGGTAAGAACCTGAGGCATCCTCCATTCTATGTTTTATTAATCATTGGGGACAAACTGGTGCATACGTGTATGATTGATTCGAGGGAAAGTAGTTCTGTAATGCTGAAACAAATAACCGATCAATTGGGTCTCCAATATGAAGTCATCTCTAGAGGGGTAGTGCAATTGGATGGGACAACAGTGACAACTATTGGAGTTGTCAAGAATTTGAACCTCATACTGCATGCCTGTCCCAATGTGACTGTATTGCTGAACATATCAGTCATAGACTTGCCACCACATTTTGCACTATGTTTTTCCAGAGACTTCAATGCCAAAATTGGAGGCTATTTGTCTGTTGATTGGTTACCTATGCTTTTTAGAACAAGGTATGGGGCCAAGGCCACAATTAGATCTGAGCCCATTACTAATTACCATATTGAGTCTTATGTGCCTAGCCCAATCAATGCCAATTGTTCAGCTTTTGATCAGGAGGACCTCCTAAGCACTTGTGAAGCTGATACTAAGGTGGGGTGTATCCCATACTTGACTCTCGACAAATGGGCCAGCAAAAGACATGCTTTTGACCCCTATAAGGATATGGAAGAAGCCGAGCTAGGAGTCTACTGTATACATGAGGAGAATCATCCTCTTCCCGACCTCATCAAGCAAAAACACAAAGATAACAATGAAGTATGGAAATTGTTTTTTGATGGCTCAAGGAGTAGAAAAGGAGCTAGAGGTGGTGTAATGTTGGTTTCACCACAAGGCATCAAGTATTATTCAACCTTAATATTTTAGTTTGCTTGCTCAAATAACACTGCTGAATAGGAATATTTGGTCCAGGGTCTTCATTGGGCAAGGAAACAAGGAATCAAGAACTTGCAAGTTTTTGGTGATAGTGAACTAGTTTCCAATCAAGTTAGAGGACTTAATGTTGTAAAAAATGACCTACTCAAAGGCTATAAGAATATGGTATGGGATCTCATGGAGGATTTTGAAGCCTTCAACATTGTGTCTATACCCCAGAAGGAGAATGAAGCTGTTGATAGGCTTGAAACAATTGGAGAAACATTTGATGTGGTTGACAACATCAAAAGAGATAGAGGACAACCACATATCCATGTGGTTGTGAGGTCAGCAGTGCCAGATAACAACATGTTCTGGCAGGTGTTTGATAATGATCAGCAGATCATGGATTTCTTGCAAGAGGAAACTGAATTCTCAACCAAGAATCAAGACAGATTAGAGAAAAAATATGGAGATCAAGTAGTACAGCTATATACAAAAAAGCTTCCCAAAGGTCTGGTGACATTGGAATCTATCTTCAATCCTAATGATTAGTTTTGAAAGGAGAAGGCTAACATATAGATCAAAGGAGAAGATTTAGAGTCAATCCGAGTTGGAGAAGGCAAAACACTTCAAATCAGCAAAGTGGTCACCGAGAAAGAAAGGTATGAATTCATACAACTTTGCCAAGAGTTTCCAGCTATATTTTCTTGGACCTATGAAGACATAAGAGGGTTCAATCTGAAGCTAGCACACCACACAATCAAACTAGATCCAGATGCTAAGCCCATCAAGCAAAAGCAGAGACCAATCAATCCACATATTGAGTCTCTGATGAAGAAAGAGCTAAACAATATGATAGAGGCAAGTATTATATTTCCAATCAAACACTCAAGCTAGGTTGTAACCTTGGTCCTAGTTAGGAAGAAGAATGGAGAGATTAGGTTGTGTGTAGACTTCCGAGACTTGAACAGAGCATCACTGAAGGACCACTACCCACTCCCCTCAATGAAGCATATTTTTCAAGTGGTATCTGGATTAGAGATATTCTCTCTCCTAGATGTCTACTCAGGGTACAACCAGATAATGATGAAAGAAGATGATCAATTCAAAACAAATTTCACCACTAAATGGGGCACCTATGCCTACAAAAAAATGTCATTTGGATTGTCTAATGTTGGAGCCACTTTCCAAAGGGAAATAGATATGGCATTCAAAGGGCTGATCAACAAAATAGTATTGATCTATCTAGATGACATTATTGTGTTCTCCAAAATTGCAGCAGAGCACCTTTTTCACCTAAGACAAATGTTTCAAAGGTGTAGGAGATTTGGGGTATCATTTAACCCTAAGAAATGTATATTCTTGGCCCATGAGGGTAGGCTTATAGGCCATATTGTGTCAAAGGAAGGTTTGGCAATTGACCTAGAGAGAGTTGAAGCAATAAGAGCAATACCATTGCCAAGCCATAAGAAGGCTCTTCAAATCTTATTAGGAAAAATCAATTTTTTCTGCAGGTTTTTACCAAACTTTTTCACCCTCATCAAGTCAATAACGTTGATGTTGAAGAAAATCTTGGCATTTAGGTGGACAAGCGAAGCAAGAGCAAGTTTTGAGGCCATCAAGGAAGCTATATCACAAGCCCCAACTCTCATGAATCCAGATTATGTACTTCCTAAAAATAGGCCTATGCCCTCATGAAATGAGTAAAGCAAAAAGGAGACACTTCAAACAGCAAGCCATCCCATATGTTCTTATTGATGATGCCTTGTTCAAAAGGGACATCAATGGCGTTCTGTTAAGATGCATTGGGACAAATCTGATTGAGAGAGTGTTACAGGACTTCCATGTTGGAGCAGCTGGAGGCCATTTTGCTCCATGAGTGACAACACTCAAGATCATGAAGGTGGGTTATTATTGGCCTGGGGTGTTTAGTGACTGCTATACATAGATCAAGAAGTGTAAGAATTACACATTCTTCAGAGGCAAAGAAAAGCTAGCAGCCCTTCCATTGCACCCAATTTCAGTTGAACAACCATTCATGCAATGGGGATTGGAATTCATTGGGGTCATCAATCCAAATACAAACCAAGGCCACAAATGGATTCTAACAACAACATACTATTTCACCAAGTGGACCAAGGTAGTGACACTCAAAGAAGCTAATGAGTCTAGCATCCTAGATTTCTATGAAGGGATAATGACCAGATTTGAAGTGCCAACCACCATTATATCAGACAACGCATTGGCATTCATAGGTTCCAAAGTCACAGAATGGGTTGTTAGGAACGAGATTTACTTGATCACTTCATCAAACTATTACTCTTAAGGTAATGGCCAAGCTGAGTCCACAAACAAGAACCTGTTAAGGATTGTCAGAAGAAATCTTAATGAAAATCAGAGAACTTGGCACACAAAACTCAAATTAGCCTTATGTGCTGATAGGACAACACCCAAGAGGTGTACAGGAAGCTCTCCATTTAAACTTGTTTATGGGAAAGAGGCGGTGTTGCCTATATCACTTGAGTTGCCAGCATTGGAACTCATGAAGCACCTAGAGATGTCTGAGTTTGAGCCAATAGAGGCCAGATATTTAGAAATGATGGAATTGGAAGAAACCAGAGAGCATGCACTTTGAACAATGGAGAAGGATTAGGTCTCAATCAAGAGATGCTTTGATAAGAAAGCAAAAACAAGGACTTTTCAAGAAGGAGACCTAGTTTTGAAATGGGATGTAGATTGGGCAAAACTAGGAAGGCATTCCAAGTTTGATGCCATTTGGAGTGGCCCCTACATGGTCACATGATGTAAAAAGTAGTAATGCTTTCCAATTTTCTGCATTGGATGGTGAAGAGCTGTAGATTCCAGTGAATGGAATCTATCTTAAACATTGCTAATAGAAGGAAAGTTCTCACCTTGTACATACTAGTTTAATTTCTCATTCCTCTAAGTGCTTGTGCACATTGCCTTGTTGTAGTTTAGGTTGCTTTTTTCCTAAGTGTTTTGCACACTCTGCATGTTCTACTTGGAGCATGTATGATTTCAATTTTGTACATAGTTGTGTGGTGTTGTTTTGTTGCTCTTGCACAGTCCATTCAGAGACAGATGAAAGCCCCGGGTCAAAGCAATTTTCTACTCTTAGAAACCATCATTTGGAGATTTCTTATGAGAATTGAGAGTGTAAATGGTCAGGCTCATGGATCATAGGCAGGATCATTATCAAACCATCATTCTCGACTCCATGCCCAATGGATATGATAAGGAACTAGTCTCTTCATCTAGCAAGCAGATACCCCTGCGAGTCGCCAAATTGTTATCCATATTTCACCCGGTAGAAAAATATTGGATCAGCCACAACCCCACACAGAAAGAACCAGAGAAAGCATGTTTAAAACCTTGCAAACAGGCTTTAGAAGGGACCAACAATGGAGTGACGGGGTCTAAGAAAGACTAAATGACCCTATGCAAGAAGAAAGAGAAGAAATGGCTATGTCAAGTGAATAGGTGTCTTAAATCTATTTAACAGGTTACAGATGGGCTCATAAATATAAAAATAGGGTCAAAGAAGCTAGGAGCAAGAAAGAGGAAAAAAGGCAAAGTTTCGAGTTCTTCGAGCTTAAAACAATTTAGAACGAGTCTAAAAATTGACTATGTGTGGAGGAGACAACAGAGAGAGCCACATGTCAGAGCAACGCATCTTCAAAGTTGAATCCAAAAAGAGAGGCTCAAACAAGCACCAGGGCTCCACGTGTCCCAGGCACGAAATGGAGGCAGAGTCAAAGCATCAAAGTCAAAAGGCGGACAAAGCGGGCCTAAAAAAGGGCTAAGTATAGAAATGTTAGCGGAAGCCACCATGTGTCAGCTTGGCGCATCTCCAAAAGTTAGTCCAAAGGCAGAGACCCAAATGAGCACGATCTCACCACATAGTCCAAGGTCTGAAAAGGTAAGAGGGGTTGTTGAAAAGTCTAAGATCCACGAAGGTTTCCACATGTCGACCCGACACTCCTCCAGAGGCAAAATCAAGCAGATTTCTAGGTGAGCATGGAGCCTCCACGCATTCAATTTTAAAAAGGGACAGAGTTGAGTTGAATATTCAATGCATTGTGATAGGCCGATAGAGAGTGCCAAGTGTCCAAATGGCACTAGTTCAAGAGCAGAATTGAAGGGAGGTTTCCAAGTAAGCACTAGGTTGTTGCGTGTCCCCGATCAGATATATGACCCCGTCGAGCAAAGGAATAAGGTGAAAAACATAAGGAAATCAAGCAGGTCGTAGAAGAAGCCATGTGTTGCCCAACACTCCTTCAAGAAAAAATACAGAGGTTTCCCTTAGAGATGTGCTAGCCCTCCACGTCTCCAATTGCAAAAGGGGGCCCGTTTTCAAACTAGTTTTCCCACCCTTTTGTGTGAATCCAATACAAATTTCAAAGGGGCATATATTTCGACTCGGGGCTCGAAATCCAGCAAATCTGGCACCGTTGGAAAGATCTCGGCCTCATCTATGCCATGAAGATCTAAAAATTTAAGCTTAAGGAGGTTAGGTGGGAGAAAAATGGAGAAACGTCTTCGGGCCAGTAATGCAGGATCTATTTTTCCCCAACAACCAAATCAGATTCGATCTAATCCACCATTTCCTCCTCCTTCAAGGTGCTAAACAAGAAATTGATGCAGTCAAGATAGATTTGGGGTGGATTTTACAGGAGGCATTGATGATAGTTGAACTTTGAACTTGTTTTTCCCACTTCTCTCTCTTTCTCCCTTATGTGTTGAATCTATAAAAGCAGGGTTCGGACTCGTTGTAAAGGGTTATACATCTTTCTATTTTGCAGGTTCCCCTTTTCTTTTGGAAAAGGAATTCATGGAGTTTTTAGACCTTCCATTAGATTGCAACACATTTTCTGCCTTCGGGCCGTTTGTAATGCATTGTATCGATCTGCAGAGCAATAAAACACGTTTGTGATTGATTTTAGATCCTTTCTTGTCTCCATTACTCTCATCTGGTCTTCCACTACAAATATGGTTATCTGTGCTTGATCACTGTGTGCATTTTTGTTGGTTTGTGTCTATCAGCAAAACTAATGTTCATCATTCCTTCGGTGCATCACCTTGTAGCTTAGTTTTGATTTCTTGTATTCCTTTTATCCCTGTCTCCTTGGTAAAACTTAGATTATGTTTAAGAATAGGTCCTTTGCAAGTTTTCACGCATGCACCTAAATAAAAGAATAGGAACCAACCTTTAATCTGGAGAGTTTTCCCATTTGCAAAGTCCCACATTTTGGGGAAAACTCAATGTTATGCAAATCACACCAAATGACTCTGCTTTAGAAAAGTAGCTCTGACAACTCATTTGGGGGTGCTATGATTTTTCCCTAATAGTGCCCTCATGTCTCTTGACACCAATATAACAGGATAAATGCGTAGTATAAAATATACCTAATGCGCTAATACTGAGATGTGGTGTGGCTTAATTATATGACCTAATCCTTTGTAGATTGAAACCCTTTTTCAATGGTTGTGATGGATTTTCTCTTGTTAATATCTATAATAATTGCATGCGCATGGATGTATGGAGCTAGACTCTTTGACGTGGTTGAGTGCTTCATACTTGTAGTAGGGATTGCTCTAGATGACGTGTAATTGATTTAGGAATATTTAGGATTCCTTTGAGTTCTCTTGGAATGATATTTGTAATAGTATCTTGTGAGAATGCCAAGTGAGTAATAAAGTGATAATTTCTTGCTTATATAGCCTTCCATAGGTGATATATTGTTATAAGGCTGGCCCTAGGAAGATGAGAAGACTTAAATAATAATTTAAATTGAAAGAAGATTTAGTGATTATGAAGGGGCAGGACCGTATAGATAGACTAAGACCGGAACCTAAATCCTGACTCTTCCTTACATTTTTAGACCACAAAGAAACATCGAAACTGAAAGTTATGTCATGAATATTAGATGTTTTATGTTGCTTTGATTAAATAATATACCCATAATTGATGATAGAACATAGTCTAAAGATAAGGAAGTTATAGAATGACTGGAGAGATGAGGAAATTGGATTCTGAATGTGAGGATTTGTCTTAGAAAATATACAAGGTCAATCTTGGCATTGCACAAGGACAAGTTACGAAATATTAGTGTCTGCATTCTCATAAAAAAAAAATTATACATTGGTGGAGCGTAGATTTTTACTTTCATTTATTGAATATAGGTACATGCACTATATGAAATCAACTTATGACAGTCTTGGGATCCACTATGATATGAAAATATATGCAACCAAGGGGGTTCTTAAGTAATTCCTTCATATCCCATAATAATTATAGTAGGGAAAATAAGGTATTTCTTATGGTATCTAAGGATATTGATAATTTTTTGGTACATATATTAACACTTGATTCATTTTCAGTCATAGCTCTTTATGTGTTATGTGGATATATGCCAACAAGATATTGCATGAAAGGTCGTCTATTTTAAGATTCATTTTTGGAAATTTCATTATCATAAATCATAATGGGATGAGGATCCTTCTTCGATGTTGTAACTACCATCACACCAAAAAAATCATTAGGGAGATGATTGTTAGATTCCAGTGGTTGGTACTCATCATTTATCGTTAAAATATTATTTTCATCCCATGAAAGATTACCATAGTTGGGAGAAGATTTGTAAATATTTTTAAAATGTTGGCTAGGTTATGCCAAAAATTCATTTAATATGTTATTGATGTTTAAGCTAAATATGTAAATAAGAGCCTAATATGAATGTGAGATTGCACCATTAAATGAATAATAACGATTAAGTATAGAAATAAATACCCAAGAAAACTAAGCAATGAAACAATAAAACTCTAATGTGCAAAGAGAGGGTAAGAAGCCTTAGGTGATTTGTAGAGTTCTAGAAGGTACACAAAGTTGGGAAAAAATAAAATGTGAAGCACTGACCATTGTGCTCGAGCTCAATAAAATGCATATTTGAAGAATTCGGTTGGACTGGGGTTCCTGGAGAGGGACAGAAGCACCCGCGGGTGCCTTAAGATTTTTTATGGGTGATTTGGTCTATGGAAATGTTCAAGAAAACTTCTATGAGGTGTCATAAGATGTTTACCTTTAGTTTTTATGGTTTTTCAAAGTTCACACCAAGATCGTCGAGGTCACTGTAAACTTGCAATAAATAATGAACCTACAAAACCTCAAATAGACATCAAATCCTAAAAAAGAAAGATGAAAAATAAAGAAATTGGACTATCCTCAGCTATCACAATGGTGAACTTATGACTGAGCATTGCACTACATATCAGACCCAATGTAGTTTCTCTATGTGTGTGTGGAATTGTGTCCTAGGTTTCTCTTATATGCATGTTGCACTTGGATAGTGAGCAAGTAGCTAGATATAGAATGTAATAAATGTGTGCATGGAATAGAATGAACTTACCTCGTATGAAGTGTGATGTAGAAAACTAGCCCTTGTGTTCCCTTGTGATGGAGCTAAATGGATGCAATGGAGCTCTTAGATGCCTTGATGGATGCAACCTTAGGTGGTGATAGATAGTGCTTAGTATTTGGTCCTTATTATGATCACATAATTTTATATTTATATGATTCCCTTACTTGAATTTGGTAATTAACCCCAAAAAGGCCAACTACCAAAAAGATAAGATGCTCAAATGGCTAAAGAGGACCCAAAAAGTGTGAGTAAAGTACAAAGGGGACAGGGGGTGCCCAGAGGGATGAGGGCACCTGGTATTGACATCCTAGCTGGGTGCTGGTGTCCAGGATGAAAAATACCAAAGAGTAAAAAGTTAGACTGAGAAAGTAAGGGTGCAAGACTGAAGGTAGCAATAAAAAGCAAAGCAAGGTGGCCAAATACATGGGTTAATTAGTAATTTTCTTACTTAAGAATCATATAAATAGTAGTATGTAATCAAGACTAGATAATTACCCAAAGTGCATGATTTTGTGTCTACATTTTCCCCCACTTTATGTTGGTGAGAGGAACAGCTCGGTAACATAAAGTAGATAGATATGTGTGCCTAATAACCATGTAGATTGATGATGTAAAAAAAGTGTGTTAAGGAGGGAGTGTAAATAAGACAAAGCGGTGGAGATGTCGTAAAATCATGTGTGATGTTGAATACCAGCATGGATGAACCTAAAGAAGCCGACAAGAGTCAAATATGCATAAAATCAAAATATGAAAATGAACCTAAGGTAAAAAAATCACATGTGTAGATGTCATGATGTACCTGTTGTGTAGATTATCATGATGTTGTTATTGGTGTGTGTGATGTTGTTGTTGATGATGTTGACTACCGCTTCCCATACGAACAGACCTACAAAAGAGAATCTGACAAGTAGTCAAATACACATGTATATGATCAAAATATGGAAAAATGTGTAAGGAAAGTATGTAAAAAATGTTGAAAATGTGAAAAAGGAACATGTGCACCTGATCCATGATGAGGAAAGGGTGTAGAAACGATCATGTATATGATGTTCACACGTGATTTTTTCTAAGGTGATCTCACGCCAATGAAATGGAAGAAGTGTAGGGAGAATAGTCTGGTGTCATCCTTCAACCTTTAACTGTTTCCTGCTATGTAGAACACCACTTAGATGGTTTGTATAAATGCATGTGCTAAGGATTTTCTACCCTGTAAAATCCGTTGTGTATGGAGTTTTGTAGATTGTGTTGAACTACCAATCATTTTGTGTAATTGCCCCCTGGTTTCAGGCATCCAGGAAAGGTCATTGTGCTAAGGACCCAAGTCTGATTCTGAGCCCTGTTCAAAACTGAAAACTATGTTGTACAGGTACCTTGTTGTTGTATAATGTTGTATGGGGTGACTGATTCACCCAAATGATGCCCCCCTCATTTAGGGTGCATGTGATGTCATTGAAGGAGTATGCGGCCCAAAGGAGGACCAATAGTTATGCTGAAACTGTGCCCTGTATGGGGAAGGGAATGTGCTTGGTAGAAACCAAGGCACACACAAACAAGTGGCTAGGAGAACAAGTGTTAGTACAAGAAAATACAAACACTCATGTATAAGACAAAATGTAAGCTAAGTAGACAATGTGTAAGCTAAGATGCAAGTAAACACGCAATAAGATAATGTAGACAAATGAAAAGGAGGTTACAAACATGGGACATCACTCACAATGTCACAAGACAATCAAGGTCATAATGGATGTAAGCATATAAGTATACACAAGACAAATGGAAATAAGGAAAAGTGGCAAACAATGACAAGAAAATCAAAATGTAACAGAAACAACCATGGAAGAAAATATCCTGTAAAATAAATTTTCACATGAAGCACCCATTAGCACGTTATAAAGATAAAAATTATGTGAAAGTGTGTATAATCTGATAAAGTAAGTATATGTGTAACAAAATGAAACAATAACACCTGTAGTGTATGAAAGTGGATGCCCCTAGGAGCGGATGTGGGACTGGTACTAGGTACTGTACCAACATCCATGCTTCATGTAATAGATCTGTATAAAATCTATGATAAAAACTATGAAAAGGAAAGTGAATGTGCATGTGTGTATGATAAATATAATGACATATAAGATATCTATCTAGCATGTGTAATAAAGTGAACATGTACAAGTAAATGTAAGCAAGAGTAAATGCAACCAATATATGCAGTATGTTGTGGATGATGTGGAATGGAATGCAAAGTGAATGATAGGATTGGAAAACACCCCCGAGTGGATGTGTATGTATAATGAGGTTCATTTATTTATACCCCCTCAACAGTCAAGAATGAACCGTAAACGAGAGTGTGTCATCAGGAAATGGTTGGAACAATGTGTTGTTGTGTAGAAAGAGTTGATGACTTGATGCATAGATATTGATTGTAGAATGATGATGTGTAGATGATATTGCTAGAATAGGTGATGATTTGCTATAATGAGTTGTTGGGATGTGATGATTTATCCTCGAAGCATATATCACAAAAAATGGTAGATGCTAGCAAGTGATGATGTAGCATAAAGTGTATATCATTAAAAAATGAGTAGGATGGTAGAAAAGTGATGATGTAGCACAAAGTGTATATCACAAATGTATGGATGGATATGTTATAAAACATGAGGGATGATTAGCACTACAAACATATATCACAAATGTGTAAGATAAGGTGATGGTTAAAAATGTCAATAAATATGGTATAAATGCATAATTGATTAAGTGAATGTCAATGTAAAAAGTAGAATGATGTAAGTGTGATGAGGTGAGGTGAGTGTTCAGACCCATTTCGAGATGAAACCCTCAGTGCATCATTTTAGTATGTGTTTTTACTGCTAGAGACTAGAGTGTGTCATAGGGTAGTGAAGTGCAATAGTGTGGAGGATGTGCTGAATAGTAAATTGTAGTATGTATATTGTGTGTTAGTGTAGAATGTGTCGAGTGTGATGTGTGTAAAGCAAGATGTATAATCGTGTAATGTGTGTAAGTGCAATGTATATGAATGTAGCAATATAGTAAGTGTGTGACTATATGTAAAGTGTGTGTGATGTAGAAGATGCAGTATAATGAAATGTATATACAATAATGTAGTGTGTAGAGAATGTGTTTTAATGTATAGTGTAATGTATAAAGTAAACATGTGAAGATGTATAAGTAAATGTAAGATGTGGAATGTGAAATGTTGTAGAAGATGTTGTAAAAGTATTGTGTGATATGTAATGTGATGTGATGAAGTGTGTAATCGTGTGTATTGTGTGTGTGTGAGGTTCATGTGTATAAGATGCCCTCAACAATCAAGTGTGAACCGAAGCACAAGAGTGCATCATCTGGTAATGATGATGCAATGTAAGCGATACTAAATTCTGTGTGAAATGAAGTGAATATAAGACACATGTTGATGTTATGGGGGGAATAAGTGTCATTCCCCCCAAGTGTGTGGGATGATAATAATCAAGTAATGTCATCTAAAATATCGTCATTTTCATAGTCAAAATCAACATGTGTTGGATCAGAAACTTGATAAACAATAGTGTCAGGTTGGTCATGTAAAGCAGACATTAAGGCATAATTTGTACATTCCCATATCATACTCCTCATTTGGTGAATGGGGGTAGTGGAAACTATGTGTGTACCAGCAAATGAGGTTTTATGAATAACAAGGAATGAGTCATTACAAATGAACACATGACCAAATGGCATGGGAAATGATATATCAGTATGATCTGGATCTAACAGTGCCCCCAATGTAATCAAGCCAAGATTTCCCAATGTGAGTGGAGAAGTAAGGGAGCACGTGGAAGAAATATTGTGAGATAGAAGACTCGAATTCCATAAGCAATAGTGATGATGAACAAACCCAATGGTAGAGATGATGATCATAATTTGGAGGAAAGATGTCATCAACTGTAAATCCTAGTTGGGTCAACCCATCATGTGTGCATATAGATTCAGATAAAGTAGGATCGAATGGAATATGTTCCTCCCAATAATAGTCATTCATGAAAAATCGTACATGTAAATGGTGGACGTGTTAATGGATATGGCCCATGTGAAGGTGCAAGGGATGGATTAACTGTCCACATACTGGAGATAGGCCCCTGATAAAGAATCATATAAAGTAGTAGTATAGGTGGAGGTGCAATGGTGTAGATGAGACAATATCTATCATGCAAATATCACCTTCAAGTGGTGGTAAAATGATCTGGAATATCCATCAGGTTGTGGATTCATCAGTAGTATCAATTCTTGGAGTAGGAAGTGTAGTATTTGGATCATGGTCACAATATTTGTATGTGTGATGGTCACAAAAATAATATATTCGATACCCTCATGTAGGAATTTAACACAATGATGTATGATAGAGGGAACCTCTTGCATGGCATGAAGCCATGGCCTACCAAGTAAACTAGTTATATGAAATAGTGGAATTCAATGACAAAGAATACCGTGTTAAGAGTTTTTGGTCCAATTGTAATAGGTAGAGTAATGTGACCTAAGCATGGATGAACAAATCCATCATATGCACAAAGAGAAAGACATGATGGGATAACATTAGCCACCAAAAGACCAATATTTTTTAGGAATGACATAGGAAAAATATTGAGTTTAGATCCATTGTCAATTAAATTATGCTTGACACCAACATTGCAAATGTGAATCATGATGTGCAATGTTGGGTCATTGTCAAAAATAGTTAGATCAACATGAGGATTAGACAAGAAAGTAATATGCTGAGAGAAGGCCTCTACAAATGTTTGATATATTGAATCTAGATGCATATTAGTCAGAATACGAGTGGTAGCTAGGATATTTTTGACTCTTTCTCTTAATTCAGGTTTGATGAGAAAGAAATCATTAATAAAGAAACTCACTGATGATAAGGGCCTAATGAAGATGAGCAATAACAGCGTGAGGATCCTAGGAGCGTGAAGATCAGAGTTCAGGTTCACCAAAAGCATTAAGCTAAATATGTAAATAAGAGCCTAATATGAATGCAAGATTGCAGTGTGACCTAGATTTTACCACCAATAGCCCAAGGCATGTTGGCACATCACTCATCTGAACTGAGTGCTCACCCGAAGCGCGCAAGGGTACCAGGTCCCTCTTTAGAGAAGCTTGTTCAAGATGTTAGCATAATTGAATGTATATTTCAGATCCATAACAGATAATCAATTAAACAATAGTGCATAAACCAGATCTAGATCTTAACCTTGTGAAGGAATAACTAAACAATTACTATAATCATATTTACCATACAAGATCCATGCTCAGTTACATCCAACACCAATATCCAGCCAATAAGACCCATTATATTAAATACTGCAAAACATAGAAGCTTCATACATCATACAGTCTTCCATAGTCATGTGTGCTAACAAACTCACAACATAACACTACAATAACATCAAATCCACTAAACCATGCAAATCAATACATATTTATAGGGGTGGGGACTTTCCCTTCACCACCCATGCACCTTCAAAAATAGGCTACATGCTAATAATAGCCATGCGCCCTTACATGAGAATACAAAAGCATGCAAGCTTGCTAATAATAGATTATCTAATAATACAATTATAGTATAATCCTATTATTAGCTCCAAAACTCTGCATGGTGCTTGATCTTCTACTAGTCCCAAAATAGCCTTTGTGGTCTTCAAGTCTCCTAGAAGACGTTTTCCATCCGCGCTTCCATGTCAAAAATTAGCCCCAAATTGCAAAATGACTAAGTCCTGATTTCAAATTGTTATGGGTGCGCCCTATTTTGCTATACTTTCATGTGCTCCTATGCACCCTATGTATGTGCATGCCCAATCCTTCTATGCTTTCATACTTAAGTTGTATTTCATCAGCTCAACATTACCCCACACTAATTTCATTTCCATCCCCGGAAATGGGTAATCAAACTTATCTCTCCAATAATAATGAATAATGAATGAAAGAATAAATAATTTCTTGCACAAAAAGAATGAGAGACTACTTTGGCACCTTGCTCTTCTACAGGAAGGATTAACTTTGGATATTTGTTCTTAATCTCTACCTCTAAGTCATTCCAATCACTCAACACTTGATTTGTTTTATCTGGAATGTCTATAACTATGGCTTCCATCTCATCATGAGTCATGTTTTCACTTCTCATTCTGCAATATTCTTGAACATTAGCCATGCTAGAGACCATTCCCTCCATGAGATCCATTTTCTATGCAATGAGTTTCCCAATTTCTTTTATTTTCTCCTTGTGTGGACTTGGGTTGGTCTTCAAGCATCACATGCTTTGCTTTTACCAATCGCAAGCCTCTCCATACAACCCAAGTGTCTCATTCTTCATTTCCTTGAAGGACCTTCATTTCTTCTTCAATGGTCCTTATTTTTTTATAATTGCATCTGGTGTTGCGCACATAGTCAATCCCATATCTATGCTTTCTTAAGCTCATCCTTTAAAGTCTGCAAAATGGATTCATAACTTATAATCTTCCTTGTAATATGTGGATTTGGCCCTCACTACCTCTTCTGCAACATCCTTAGGTTTGGCATCCACATGGGCCCTTCCTCTAGTAGCAATTGAACTATTGTGCATAAATAATGTAGATTGGACTTAAATTCTGTTGCAACCTTATCCTAAAAGTGTGGCCTCTTTTCTATGATCTCATCACCAATTTGCTTGCCATCTTAAGGAATTTCTACACTTCTACCTCAGCTTTTTCCTTCTCTTCTGTAAGGCACTTTATCTCAGTAGCTGCATCCTTCTTATCTTCCAAAAATTCTTGAATAGTTATCACTTTATCAATATTTCCGGCACGTAACTTCTAGTAGATACCTTAGTGAGGGCATTGCTCACCTGTTCATCTGACATCACTGTTGGCTTAACAGTCATGTGGTGCGAGTGTGGTGCCTTCTTCATCCTACGTGAAACACATGACTCTTCACATACATCAAAATCAGGCTCATCCATGTGATTCTGCATGCTCCATGAAAGTTTTTTTCGTGTGCGTGTTGTTTCCATATCTGCATCCATCAACTCCCAGCCATAGAGGTCCTTGGGTTCCAAAGTACTTTGGAACCTTTCCCAAATAATCTTGGTTGGATCATTAATGTATCCAACTATTGGTGTCTCATAAGTGGCTTCCTCTTGTTCCTTACCTGAGCACCTACCCTTATGAACATGTGCGTCTGAATCCTATCATGGCCCTTTACCTAACTGTGCAGTAGGGGGTGCGCCTGATGGCCTCGCCCTTATCTTCACCTATCTCTAGGCCAATATCCCCATTGTCTATGTTCTAATTTTTCACTTCCCCTTCATCTGTCTTCACCTCCTCTTCCTGAGGTTCATCTATATCCTCAGTCTAAACTGGAGTGTTGGGCGCGTTGTCTTCAAATTTTTCCTCCTCTTCCTCCTTCCAAGGAATATACATGTGCCTCTTCTTCTTCTTCTCAGGTTCTACCTTCACAGGAGAAGTCCTTGGTGACCTTCTAGGGGGCTGTGAAGGTCCCACACCCTGAGTCCTTGTTCTTCTTAGTACCCTCTTATACTGAGGTTCCTCCAGGGGTCTGGTCTAGGTCTACCTCCAGCGTGCCTGTCTCCAACACTTCATCCTCTTATTCTTATAATGGAGGGGTTACCTCGCGCTCACTTTTCTCTGCAACAGTGGGTTGCCTTCTACCCCTGTGCTCCAAGACCACCACTATCTTCCTGTAGTTCTTCTTCCTTTCCTTCTTCTTCCACAAGGGGTGAGATTGGTTCCTCATCTGCCAAAGTGCCAACTGTATGTTTCCCCTTGGGTGGGCCAGGAAGTTTGAACTCATTCTCCACATATTTCCCATTTTCCAACCTGGGCTTGAGTTGGATATACACAAGGGCTGCCCAATCTCACCAATTTCCAAACTCATAGCCTTCATGTTAATATCATCTAAAATTAACCTCTCAATATATGCAGACTTACTTGGATAAACATAAGTCTTTCTGAGCGTGTGGTAGTCGCAGTCTACCTTATCAACATTGAAAGTCAACCGACGTGCATCTATGAAAACTTGTGTACAGATGCCTGGAAATACCATGCGGTGAAGGCATAAGGGAGCTTACACCAAGGGCTCCACTTCCCATCCTTCATCCCAAAGCAATGCAATGCAGAAGTGTTGATAAACTACAAACTTTACTTGCTTACCTAATACCAAAGGTAAATCCTTGGGTATTCTCCATTCTTCCTCAAATGTGGACACATGTAATCACTCATACCACAACTCTGCCCTCTGTTTGAATGGTCCACTCATGGTCCCATCACATGTGTACTCCTCAAATCTCTCTGCAAGAGATTTCTTTACCTGGGATATTGCCAAATTTTATCCTTTGGCCCATTGGGCACCCCAATTTCTACAAAGACAAGTGATAAAAGGATGCGTCAAAACTAATCTTCTCACCTCCATGCGCTTCCTCAATGATAGTTTCAGAAATGAAACCTACTAAGTTATACACCACTCCCTCAGTCATCTTTTTGGCTATATGCAACCATAATGTGTTCACCTGCGACCATCACTCTTGGTTATTCAGCTTTGTCAGGAGGTGCACTGCCACTTGGATAACTGGATATTTCTTCAGCTTATCAATGTCCATTTTGTGCCCTCCCTTAGTGTAACCCAGTGCTTTTTTGTTATTTATGATCCCTTATTTATCTGACAGGTCACTACTAACCTTTGTGCCTGAACTCCTCAATCCTATCAAGGGTCCCAATCAGGGGTGCAATGATCCTCATTCGTCACCCAAAAAGTAGAAGAAGTCCTCATGGACTCTTCTCATCAACCATTGGTATAACTTTTCTGGTTTTGCCAAAATATGGAAGTTCATAAAGCTGTAAAACTCCCACCTTTCTCAATAGCTTCTCACCCGCATCATCATACACGGCCATATTGTCTATTGTCCTCTTGTTTGTCTTCTTTACAATGCAATTTATCTAGTTCATCACTGTTATCTGTCATCCTATGGTTGTAGTCACTCACTTTACTCCGGTGAATGTGCAAGTCCCAATCGTGACCCATGTAAACCCCTTCAGGGTATTGCATCTTCGAGAAATGGATTTCAGGGGCATCCTCCACTTTGATTTCAACTTCCTTCTACTTCTTTCCCCTTGCGACCACTCCAGGTGCCTTCTTTGGTGCCATAATAACTATAAAGGTGTGATCTTTTACCTTCTTTGAGCTCTGCAAGTCCAACCCCGTGTGCCCTAGCTCAAATGCAAACCCTACCCTAACATCTGATTTCTCCTTCTTGTACATGCCTTTATGTTGCTCAAACACCCTCTCTAATGGAGCGTCACACAATCCCATGCATAAATATGAAAAATCTGACTGGTTCGTAGCTCTCCGCACTTCACAACTCTCTTGCTAGCTCGCTCGACTTCAACTCGCTTGAATGCTCTTGAATGCAAAGGTAGAAATGATTTTGTAACATGTCCTTATATATATTTTTCAAAATTTTCCATATTTATTGCTCTCCACCTACCACCATACTCAGCATTGATTTGGAATTTCTTCAATTCTTGTGCTACTTGTTTCGTGCCACAGTCATAACCTTCTGGCATGCCTTCTACTTTTTGGCCACATACCTCCTTTCACGTGCCCTCATGTGCTGAAGTACTTCACCACTGCACCTTTCACTAAGTAGTTTCCACTATTGCAGCCTACCTCATGTTACACTGTGTGTCCATTTATCCATACATGGTCTTCAATCATGAGAAATCTTTCTCTATCGGCACCTTTCCTTTGAGCACTTGCATAATCTTTCTCCTATGCATACCCATCTTCAGATAATATTCAAACTTGGGCCATGAACCTTGTATATACTCCACCCCACACTAAGGGTATGTGTGGTCCTCTGCACATGAAAACACTTAGATAGTAATCAGCTTCTGGTGCACAAGCATGCTTATTACACAAAACACTGAACTAAATTGACAAAACATAGCAACGATGAAGGAAACACATATAAAGGGAATGCATTAAGGAAATCTAATCTAAGTGGAAATACTACCTTATTAACAAACACCAAGAAGACTTATTTATAGTAGGGCTTCAACCTACTCCCATTGAAGTAACCAGGAAATTGTGTTCCATCCAGCACCTCTAACTAACAAGCGCATGAATCAAGTATATAAGTTATAACATACAGTCCCAACCAATGCACTTTAAGCTTTCCAGGGTGGCACAAAAACTTTGAATCATATAGAAGTACCATTTGTCCAACTTCAAGATTCTTATCCTTAATGTGCCTATCATGTCATGCCTTCTTCCTAGCTTTTTCTTGCTTCTGACTCCATCTTGTTATAGTGCCTTTCATCTAGCTGCATCAGTTTGTCAATACATTCTTCAAGTGCTTTCTCATCAGCCAAACCTCCTACACACGTAATACGTAGAGAAGGTAACATGAATTCCACTGGTAGAACAGCCTTCGTGCCAAACACCAACTGAAAGGGTGTTGCTTTATTCAACCTTTTGTAGGTTGTCCTGTATGCCCAAAGTACAGCAGAGACTTTATCATCCCAGTCTTTCCTTCCAACATCACAAATTTTAGTCAAGGTATGGCTCAATATCTTGTTGAAGGCCTCAGCAGTTCCATTTTCCTGAGGATGATAGGGTGTTGTTTTATGGTGTGCAACCATAAATTCATCCAATAGTATCCTGATGGTCTCATTAAGAAAATGAGTACCCCTATCACTTGTTAAACTTAAAGGGCATCCATACCTGCTGATAATATTTTCCCACATAAACCTTGTTACCATAGCTTTTGTGCAATCCTTTATAGGTGCCACTTCTACCCACCTTGTAAGATAATCTATACAAGTTATAATATAACACGATATGATCCTAGTCTTGCACGTGGGTGGGGAAATAGGACCCACAAAGTCAATTTCCCACTTTTCAAAAGGTTATGTGCTAGCAATAGGCCTCAAAGGCATTTCATCTCTATGCCCATGCTTTCCAAGGCACTGACAATGGTCACATGCCTTACAATATTCTTTGCAATCTTTGTATAACGTTTCCCACCATAGACCAGCTAATAGAATCTTGTGCATGGTGGCATCCCCTACATAGTGTCCACCTATAATACCGCCATGAGCCTCCTCCATAATAGCTTCACACTCATGCTCAAGTACACACCGGCACAAAAATTCATCCTTGACCTAGTTTGTATAAGTCTCCACTGATCAACATATAAGGCGCGACACAGATAGCAAGTTATTTCTTCTCTAAAGCCTTCATTCCCTCAGGTGCCACACCTGTTCGCAAAAAGACAACAATATCCTCTAAGTCCAAGGGTGCACGTAGTTTAATCTAAATAATTGTACATCTAACATTGTGTCCTCAATGCTGTGCATGTCCTCTCCTGGATTGAATCCTTGATAAATGGTCTGGACCAGAATTACTCTTTCCTGGCTTAACCACCACAGTAAAGTTAAACTCCTGAAATAACAAAATCCAACAGGCATATGCGCCCCTGTAAAATGGGCTTGTTTACCAAGTAATTCAATGCCATGTGGTATTGTATAAAAGATGAATGGGGTAGCCAGCAAATACTGTCAAAACTTATGCAAGCACGTAGATCATAGACAAGGCCTTGCGCTCTGTAGTTGTGTAATTCTCATTTCTACTGGAGTTAACTTCCTACTCGCAAAAAAAATAGGATGATTGACAATCCCTTCTACCAGGTTGGGCTAATACCACGCCAATGGCCATGCTAGAGGCATCTACATGAACGTGAAAAGGCTTGGACCATGAAGGAAAGTGCAAAATAGGCGTTGTAGTAAGCCTTTCCTTCAATGTCTCAAATGCATGTTATTGTGCCTCACCCCAATAAAACTTGCCTTTTCCTTTTAATAATTCCTCTAAGGTGCAATGATCTTGACATTACCTTTGATAAAATTTCTGTAATATCCTGTGTGCCCCAAGAATGCACACACCTCACTTTGGCTAGTAGGTTCCTCTAAGCCCAAAATAACAACAACCTTAGTGGGATCCACTAACAAGCCTTCCTTACAGATGATATGTCCCAGACAAAATTCCAAAGGGTGTGGAAAACACACACTTCTTGATGTTTAAGGAGATGTCTCAACTACCGACATCTCTCAAACATGAGCCTTAAGTTATCATAATGATCCTTTACAAGCCCATAGATTGTCCAATCATCCAGATATACCTGCAAGAACTTATGAATAAAATCCTGGAATGCTTGTACGACAATGCACGAAAATACTGCAGGCACATTCTTTAATCCAAAGGGCATAACTGTGTATGCAAAACTTCCCCACTCAGTGGTGAAAGTTGTCTTCTCTTGATCCTCTTTTGCTATCCTCACCTGATGATATCCATAAAATCCATCAGTGAAAGAGTAGATCTCGCGCCTTGCAACACCTTCCAAGATTTATTCTATAAATGGTGTGGGAAAGGGATCAATTACACATGCAACATTTAACTCCCTATAATCCACACAAATTTTGATTCTACCATCTTTATTTATTCTGATCATCTATAGGGCTAACCCATTCGAACTCCTCGATGGGCTCAATGATTCCAAAATTCAACATCTTGTCAATTTCTTCTTTCACCTTGACATGCAGGTTTGGGATTCATCCTGTAAGGTCTCTTCCTAAGCTGGGGGCGCAACTTCCTTTAGTTTGATTCTCATCTCACCCAAAAATTCATGTACCCCTTTCAATTCATGATAGCCTCTAGGTAACAGATCCCAAAAGTTGAGCAACAACTCAATTATATTAGCAACCTCAGAGTTAGACCAATAATCTCCAATGATGGCCTCCTTAGGTTCAACATTTGTTCCAATGTTTACTTTCTTGGTCTTCATAGGCTCATGGTAGGCGCACACGCTTTCTCATCTGCACTGTTTGAGGACCTCGCGCATACCCTCTGGTATGCTCAAAATCTAGGTTCTCGATCTTCTTCATCATAAATCATATAGACCATCTTACCCTTTTCTTTTTCTGAGACAGGTGCACCCAAGCTATTCAACATCTGGTTTCTTCTTCGTCTTCAAAGCGTACACCTCCAGGTCTGACTCACCTAAGTAACTCCTGACAGGAGTCTCCTTAGCCTTTGCACTATCTCCCATTGTTCAAGTGCTTCATAACATGTAATGCCTCATTCATCAGAGGTTTAGTGGAAAAATATTCAAAGGTCTAAATCATACATGTAATAAGTTCTTATCAATTTCCAGTCTCTCTATTCAACTCTACATAGATATACCATACGTTGCGTACAACCTCGTAAGGTGAAATAGAGCTTGTGCACCCACAGTGATGGTGGTAAAGCTTCCTACCCCTCTATCTAGAGTCTCTCACACTACTGAACGTGGTGTTGAACAGGATCATTACCATGAAATGCATAGATTTGAGTAGGCACATTGCTCCTTAGGAATTTGGCAGATAAGGCGATTCTCACTTCTCGCCACTCCAAAAGATTATCCCTGTGAACCATCCACTAGCGTGTTGTTGTCCCACAAAGAGTATAGACTAGCATATTCCTTCTTTCCACCTGAACGTATCCCACTAAACTTTCATAGCAAGAAGGAATACCTCAAGATTCTCCTTCACCAGTATACCTTGGTACCTAGTTGCTGCCTAAATGCCTAACACAACGCGGTCTACTGTACACACACAACTACACTTCTTCACTTTGTGCCCAACCATTTCAAAAGTGTCATGTGCCCAGTTGTCACATGCAACACTTGTAGTATCAATCATGGACTATGCATCATCCCATTCGAGAACTCTTTCCTTTGATGGCTCAAGAAATTTTGGATCTCGAATGGTGCGCACATAAATTTGATTTAAATATTCTTCACTTAAAGGCTCCACATAAGATGCAGATTTCCCATCTATCAAAGAAATAATGACACACTCTTCCTTTTTCTCAAAACTTATATACCCCTTATTGAAGTGCAGATCCGACGTTGTTTAGCATAACACCAAGGGCACCTAAGTAGTGCTAAAAAATTGTCTGCCTTCTGCAAGCGCCAAAGACTTCAAAGTCTCCAGTAAACTTGGCCCCCTGTATGGTAATAAACATATCCTTTAAAACTCCAACAGGTGTGGCCTTAATCCTTTGTTTGCCATGAACAAAACATTTGAAGATGGTTGTAATTGTGGCCTACCCATCTGAATTCCACATGTTTCTAAAGTGAGTACATTCACTTCTACACATGCCTATGTCAATCAAAATATAAGTCAAAAGCCAACCATCCACAACAACATTCAGAGTGATCTCATTCTCATAAGTCCAGGCTATGAGGAGGGAGGTTAACATGCAAAATCTATGCCTTTCATGCTCAATTCCAACGCATGGAGTGTTTCCCTTTAACCAGTTCCCCCAATAAAGGAATGATGTTTTCTTGTCACAACATCTTGCAAACCTCCTTCAGATCATCAAAATTTGTTTGATGGAGCTCAACTACCTTCTGTTTGTTCTAACTTCTATGACTGTTCTTTTAAACATTGTATCTAACCCTGCAAATTCCTAATCACCTGCATGGTCCTCTTGATAAACCTCCTTCTGATGCATAGAGGGTCCAGATACTTTGCATGTAGTACCTCCTCCTTAGTAATGGCAAGCTTTTGTTTTGGAACTTCTCTGGCGTGCGCATAGCCTCAACGCGTGTAGTAATCTTCACATAGGTACTAACCCAGGATCCGAGCGCTAACTTTGGCATCCATTGATCTTCCACGATACTTTACTGCACTCTAACCATCTCCCACGCCCTTGTTCTCATGTTTGTGTTTCTTACTTAAATGTTCATACATGTCTGGGAACTCTTCATAGTTATGGTTCTTTCCACAAAAAGAACAAACAATATTCTAAGGGAATTCACCGCTCATGTAGTGATCAGGGGATCCACATGTATAACATGTTCCTCATGAGGGAAGTCACTTCTTCCACCAACACTGTGACCTCGGCCTCTAAATACCTCCTCGATAACCTCATCCTCTACCACGACCTCCATCAGAGTGCCCTTCATTGTGATCATGGTCATGATGCTCTCCTTTCTCCTTAGAGTTGTTTGCAACGTCAATCTGTCACGTACACCAATATCAATAGCATCATGGATCTGATTAATCAACCTGCAATCCTTCAATATCATGAGTAGTAGACTTGTAAATCTTGCAGTAAAATGACACTTTCTTTCTTATCGCGCATGTTGCAACAATGGTAACTAACTTGAATTGTGGTCTAAGTGACAGATCTCATAGTCCAACAACAAGGAGCGTACTGATTCACAATATGTGCACCAAATCCCATTGCATGTCTCATGCACCGAATTACCTGATAATTTATCTAATTGTTTAGCCATTGTTGTAATATGAGATTCTAAGAATGGGCTCACTCCTGTGTCTACACTGCCTACCGCCTCAGTGTATAAAGTTGCTTCAAGTGCCTCACATGGATCTATATAAGTCTTGTGCAAAATAACTCTTCTAAAATGTGTGATCAGTCCTCTAACAAACCACTGAGCATGATGGCTTGCATGTATGTCATAAGGGTAAGTGCACGAAGTTGGTGGACAATTCCGTGGACATAAAAACCCGAAATAAAGGTACCGCGATCGCGGTTTTAAAACCGCGAGCGCGGTCCTAAAACCGCGATCGCGGTTATTGAATTCTAGGTTCGGTAATTACCGAACCAAGTTCCGCGATCGCGTTTTATAACCGTGAGCGCGGTTATAAACCGCGGATCGCGGAACTCTGAGACAAAATTTAACAGTCCCGCGACTCGTTATTTCCTAATTTTCAATTCAAACCGCGACTTTTCCTAAACGTTTTTCACTCGCACTTTCAATACTATCTCAAAATTGCTCATCGGACTTCTGGATAGCGATAGATTCAACCATGCCGCCAAGACGAGGAGGTAAGTCCCCGATTGTAATCATTTTTTTGCATTTTAGGTTGTTTTTTTTGCATTTTAGGTTTGTTTTGGCATTTTCATGGGTTTTGTGAATTGTTTGTTTATGTATACAATTTTATTGTTTTATCAGTTGGTCGGCAAGCTCGGGCTCGTGCAAACCGTCAAAACATTCCTCAAAACCCACCGAACATTCCTCAAAACCCTCCGAACATTCCTCAAAACCCTCCGAACATTCCTCAAAACCCTCCTCCAAACATAGATCCGCCCCCCTGTGGCTCCTTCTGTCCCCACTGAGCCAACAGGAACACAAGATAATATCATTGGAAGAATCCAAGAAAATAAAATTGTCATTGAGAACCTAATTCAAACTATAAGACAAAACCATGCTACAAATCCATCCCGCATGACTTTAGCCAATACATTGCAAACATTGATTGGCGAAGTCAAGTCTGTAACCAACCAAATACATAGATGGAACACCTTTAGAAGTGACTGTAGGCGGTGGTATGCGGATAAACTATCTCATGCGGCCGTCAAAGACAAAAAAATTGGAAAAGACCTAATTTGTGCATTATTTACCGACCCTAGAACCAATGCCCCCCTGCAGTTACTTGCAAACGGTTCCCAATCCATTGGTGCCATGATGATAGAATCAAAAACAATTTTTGGGACCGATGGTGGATGGTTTTTGATTATCCACCATGCAACAACAATGAGGTTCCTCTTTATTTTTTGAAGAAATTATATTGTGAGTTTGTGCTCAATGAGGTCCCGAATTATTTTGACTTTTCAGACTTTTTTGGTCGAGGAGGTGGCTCTGCACAGAGCAGACCTGGTGCACGCGTAGGTCAGCCTAGGATCCCCCATGCCCCCAAACCCCCATTGCCTTCAGTTATCCCTCCTACAGTGAAGGAGGTTGTGGAGATTGATACATTGCATGCATTGAGGGAGCTCACTGACACTCTCACCCAGCATAGCACCCAGATTGCATCCGGTGATGTTGGTGGAGGTGCCAGTTCTAGTGCACCACACCACTGTGGATCATGTGGTGCCGTATGCACTACAGGCGAGACATCATTTGTTGGTTCACAGGATTTTTTTTCTATAGATGAGATGCTGGGGAATGTTTTTGGAACTGGAGCCACTGATATTGGTCTTTCACAGGTAAATTTTAAATAAATTTAAATAATATATATATGTACAATAGTTTAATTCACATGTTTGAGATATAATATATATATGATTGTACTTCATGTACATACATGTAAAAAACTAATTTTTTATTTTATTTTAAATAGCAAGAGCCGGTGAAGGAAACATCCAGTGTTGACATGCTAACTACTGCGGTTGGGCGTGTTTCAAACGTAAGTTTCAAGTTGTACAAACTTACATTTTTAATAAATCATTTAATTGCACTAGATTATTATTATAATTTGTTTCACGTGTATGTTGCACATGTATTAATATTTTTCTCTTTTATACATAGGAGCCTGGCGGGTCATCATCTGCTCAGGGAACTGAAGCTACTGGCATGCCTCGCGTGAGTTTTACGCAGGTTAGTTACAAATCTCTTTAATGAATGATAAGAGTGATGAAGAAATGTAAAAAAGGTTAAATCCTCTCGTACCCTTTATCTAAAAAAATCTATGCGTCCTTTCCATATGATTATAAGTTTTATATGGATTGGTGTACTGAGATTTAAGAATTTACAACATCATTGTACCCTTAATAGACAGCTCCTCCAATTTATGACAACTCCTGCGAACCCTAACTCCACCACTCATATGAACCCTAATAGATTTGGAGGCGGCGGACATATATATGTGCACACGTAGGGTTGTGTGAAATTACGTGATGGAGGTGTCCTTTCATTTTAGAAACTACATCCCCCTCTGCAGAACATGTAGACCCCTAAGGGTTTGTTTCTAGAAATATTCTTGGGCACTGGGTGTGGGGCTTCAGTTGCTCAAAAACTGCAGGTGGCAATGGAGCCATTGTTGGGGTTGGATCTGACACTACTGGCACCAATGTGTGCCAAGAACTTGCAAGGAGGAATGGAAAATCCTGTTGTTATCTTTGTTGGGGACACTAATAACCCATTGGGAGGTTGAGTGAATCCTAACATCTTTGTTAGGGGTGCAAACACTAGGGTTTTCTCCCTTGTTGATAGCTTGGAAACTCCTGCTACAACTAAAGCTTTAGTCAATCACTCATTTAATGAGGTTTTGTAAAAGAAGACATAGATCAAAACCATGAGGCCTACTAAGAGAAACCCAAGTGTAACCTTTGGCGATGAAGTCCTCGAAAATATATTCATTTTACCAAGATCATGCCTTGATCTGTAGATTCACTCATCTTTAGCCTAGCCTCCCTATCCTCCATGATTAGATCTCCAAGAATTGGTTCCCGCTTCTAGCGGGTAGGTTAGACCTCTACCCCTATGCTAAGGGAATTTTTATTATTTTTTCCCCTCTATAGCTGACAAGGACAAAATTTCTAAACAAACTTTGGGTTTTCCAACAAAGGTACCTTATCTTAAAACCATGGTTCACATCATTCAACCCTCTCACTGAATCTTTATCACACAACCATCAATCAATAGATCAATGGGTTACCCCACTTACCCCTATAATTTTAGGACCATAGTTGTCTGATATCCATAGGAAATACCTTGGGAAACATCATTAACGTCGAATCCCAAACCTATGATTTCACACATACAATGTATATGCAAGAATCCTAGTTGAGATTGATACTTCAAAGAATCTTCCAACCCACCTTAATCTTAAAGTGCAAAATCAAACTTGCACTCATCCTCTGGACTATAAGGGCCTACCTTTCAGATGTAGGAGATGTATTTTTTTGGGGCATTCTGCTCCTGATTGTGAGATGGTAAAAACATTTTAAAAAGAGAATAATAATTGGTGGATAAATGCCCTCCCTAAACATATCGTATTTAAATCTAAGTAAATCCCTAATTCAAACACTAAGGAGGAAGACATGGTCAAATCTTTCCTAGCAAACCCCTTTGAGAGAGATCACAGATCATGTAAAACAAGGGGTTATCCGTGGGTGAAACATAGAGGACCAGAAACACTAAATCAAAACCGCATGTAGCGGCAAAGGAGAATGTTCCTCCTCATTCTCCTTGTTCAAGCAACACATATCAGTCGATCACAGATTTTGAAGTTGTTATTCCTGTACAAAAAGCTCCCAATGTGACCAATGTCTCACTCTATATCCACTTCGCTTCTACTAGATAACGAGTATTCTCCATCCCAACCTTTGGACACAAATACATATGAAGATAGATGGCCTCCGTGCTAACATTTATAGATCCTATGTATTTAGCCTAAATAGAAGATAAAATTTAATAATGTATTTTATTCTTTCTTGAGTAACTAAATATTGATTTGTACATGTTTTTTGTATAGCTCTTAAGTAGATTTTAATAAATTGATTTGTACATGTTTTTTGTATAGCTTATGACTGCTACAGAGACTCCTCCACATATGCAGACTGTGGAGGCTGCTGTAGATACCGCCATAGCATCTGCAAATCCACTAACCGAGGTACACAATTTTTTAAATTTTTTAAATTTTGGAGGTTCATTATTTCTTATTAAACTTAAATCTACAATATCAAATTTTGTAGGTATATATATGAGTGTGAAATATTTAATTTGAAAATTAATTATTTGTATGTAGCTTACCCCTCGTGAGTCTATTGTTGTCCCTGCGAAGCGTCAACAACAAATCGATAGGGATCATGACATTGCGGTAAGATTGCACATGCATTTTAACTAAATTGTACAAGTTTCTAAATTTTGAAGGTATTTTAAAATTTTGGGTGTTAAAAACTTGTTGTTTATGAATGTGCAGGTTAGGTTGCAGGCATGCTTGGAGACACCTAGGACCACACGGATGAAATCCGTAGTGGCATCTCCCTCCACTACATCCCCAGGTCGTGGACGTGCTACTTCTAGCAGGGCGAAGAGAGGGAAGATGTTTCATGAGTAGATTTATAGTCCACTTGGATGCCACATATATGTGGTCATGAGTACATCTATTCACAGTCCATTGTGTATATATATCTAGCCTTTGCGACCGCATGTGGTCCCATATGTACATTATGGCACGTGCTTAGTTCGAGATCTGTATACATACATTATGAACTTATACATGTACATATATATTTTCAGAGACGTGCGCGTCTGGAGCACACTTTATTTGATTCTTTCTTATATAGATATATATATATATATATATATATATATATATATATATATATCCATGTGTGTTGGTTAAATAAGGCTATAAATTTGGTATTTTGGTATTATTGCTAACTCTGAGAAAGTGGGTTTTGATCTTTGTTCGGTGGATTTAGTGTATTACTTCTAGTTATATATTTTCTAGTATCTTTCTGATTATTATTTGTGGTATATTTCGTGCCATGGGCATTTTGAATTTTTATTTTTCAAACTAAAAACAATATTGTTAGCTCTATATCAAGCCAACTTAAGTATTAGTAACTAGAGATGTGCTATGTATAATGTACATTGATTCTTGAGGTACCAATTTACATGAAGAAAAAGTAATGAAAGGGCGGACTTAGAATTTGGGAGTGAGAAAGATGGATATTTTTTGTAGGTTGATTACTTTTTATTTTTCTCATTATTTTTTCTCTAGTTTTTTATTTTGTTTAAATAAGTTAATTTTTTGGAAAACTCAAAACTATACTTAGCCATTTAAAACTTTAAACTAATCTGGAATAAGTTGTATTCTTAAATTATGTATCTTCTACCTTCAATGATGATGTGGATTTGTGAACTGTCTTCTTGAATACATGTAGATTATGATTCTATATGCACTTTGTCATCTTCTAAGTAGTTTTGAGTTTCTTGACTATTATGAATAAGAGGTTTTTCTTAATGATTTTATTTCATTTAAGAAACTATATCTCTAGCAACATGAACTCTTTTTGTACATGCATAACTATTTCATCTTTCTCTCAATCTGTGATTTCCTTGTAAGAGCTATGGTATTTAGATAATTTTTGTACCTATTGTACACTTGTAATCTATATTTTCTGAGATTCATTCCTTGTTGTATTTAATTTTTAAATCAGACCTTTAAAGGCCTCTTCACAAATTTCTTCTCATATATTGTGTACTTATTCTTCATGACTTCAAAAAATCATGGAAATTGGTTCTCCTCTTTAGTGTTTTTCTAACTTGCTTTGCATCTTACTCATTTAACCATGATTATCATACAAGTGCTGCATATGATACACTCTTTGTATAGAAATTTTCCTTACATTTAATAAATTATAACCTTATGGATGCAATGTATTTTATTCTATTGAAGTTTGTAATGTTCTTTCTACTTTTTCAAAGCTTATTCTATCTCCTTCTTGCAATATTTTGCAAATTTTTAGACTTAATCATATTGAAATATCACTGGAAAACTTTTCTTATAAATTTTTTAATCTTTGAAGCTTGACAAGTTCTTAGAGCTAAAATTTTAAACATATGCTTTCAATTTTATTTCATTAGTCTTGACAGATATCTTAGTTTGTACTTTGATCATTTAGCTTTGATTATAAGTTGGAATGTCGCCCCTTTTAATACAATCTACTTCCTTTGCAATCTGTAATGGGATGATGGACCTTATTGTAACTCTATTTTTATTCTTACGTAATTATTTCCTTAATGTGACAATTTATATGAGTCATTTGTAAATTGTATCTTAAAGAAGTAGTACCTGTAGCTCATCCTAGTTTTCAGGTTTGATTTCGTTACTTTTGATGTCCTGAAACTATCTCATTCGATAAAATATGACATTAGATCATCCTTTGAGCTTGTAAATTGTATTGTTATCGAATATGATTAACTTTAGTTGATCAACATAGGAAGTATTCGTCTTAAGGGAGACCAAAATATCGTTCAAATTCGTCGGGTGACTACTCGGACTCCGTGGCACCTAGAGAGGCCTCGTCTGATCCGACACCTCGGCATACGGACCCTCTACAATAGCCTCTCTCATTTTTTTTTTTTCCTTCTCATTTCGGTGCTCTCGCTGTCCTAATGTTTGCAAACGCGTGAAATAGTGCAGTTGGAGCTAGTGTAAGGTTGCCAAACGCTGTTGTTTTTGCAAACGGTGGGCCGTGGCACCGAACCGCCTGCGTCGGCACGTCCGGGTGGCCAGGTGAACGCTAGAGGAGGCTGGTGTTTCGGTGCGCGAAAGGGTCGTTGCTTCCGGGCTACTTCGTTCGGGCTTAGTCCCTTAAGAGCCCTGAGACCAAAATATCGTTCAAATTCGTCGGGTGACTACTCGGACTCTGTGGCACCTAGAGAGGCCTCGTCTGATCCGACACCTCGGCATACGAAACCCTCTACAATAGCCTCTCTCATTTTTTTCCTTCTCATTTCGGTGCTCTCGCTGTCCTAATGTTTGCAAACGCGCGAAATAGTGCAGTTGGAGCCAGTTTAAGGTTGTCAAACGCTGTATTTTACAAACGGTGGGCCGTGGCACCGAACCGCCTGCGCCGGCACGTCCGGGTGGCCCAGGTGAAATGCTAGAGGAGGCGGTGTTTCGGTGCGCGAAAGGGGTCGTTGCTTCCGGGCTACTTCGTTCGGGCTTAGTCCCTTAAGAGCCCTGAGACCAAAATATCGTTCAAATTCGTCGGGTGACTACTCGGAACTCCGTGGCACCTAGAGAGGCCTCGTCTGATCCAACACCTCGGCATACGAAACCCTCTACAATAGCCTCTCTCATTTTTTTTCCTTCTCATTTCGGTGCTCTCCGCTGTCCCTAATGTTTGCAAACGCGCGAAATAGTGCAGTTGGAGCCAGTTTAAGGTTGTCAAACGCTGTATTTTGCAAACGGTGGGCCGTGGCACACCGAACCGCCTACGCCGGCACGTCCCTTAAGAGCCCTGAGACCAAAATATCGTTCAAATTCGACGGGTGACTACTCGGACTCCCGTGGCACCTAGAGGAGTCGTTTTCAAAATTTACAACTTTTTCAAAATTTACAACATTTTCAAAATTTACAACTTTTTCAAAATTTGCAACTTTTTCAAAATTTACAACATTTTCAAAATTTACAATATTTTCAAAATTTACAAACTTGACTTTTCAAAATTTACAAATTTTTCAAACAATGTTCAAGCTTCTCTTAGCTTCGAGAATTTAAAATTCTCTACTAACAGATGCCAACCACGTGAAGGTGGAAGCTTTTCTGGCACCACTAACCTGAACATAAAAGTGTTAGTCAAAGAAATTTAAGTTTTAAATCAAAACCATATACTAGATCTATATACGACACACAAAATACACAAATTTAAAATAAAATATATTCAAACTTAAATCTAGATCTTTAAACTAAAAAAATAATTATATATCTATACGCTATATAAATTGAAACTTAAAATTAAATATATACCAGACATGTGAGCATTGTAAATTCATTCCAATGAACCATCAGGATCGGATCTACTCTGAATAGCAGACAAGATTGCTTCATGATCTGACTCTCGAACCTTCCAAAGAATCTTGTTATTAGGCCTTCCTCGATATCTATACAACTGAATATTTGTCGCTAGAACTAGATGTGAATATAAGAGTATTTTCCTGTGTGTCTCAAAGTCTTCAAACACCCAAACAGAGGAGTTTTTTAATGGATACCGTCGAAGCCAAGTTCCAGTAACTACCACTGACCCTGTAGGATACTCAATATCTTCGCCATCTATAATAGGAGAAGTCAACTTCTTTCTTTCCTCGATGCAACGACATAAGAAATAGTTTGTTCCTTCTTCATTGTCTTCTGTCGCAATAACTGCAAACACATGTCCTACAAAAAAATAACCAAGGTTGAAAAACTCAAATTTAAATTACATATTAAAATTTCAATGGACATAACTCAATACAAAAATTAAATAAATAACTGGATAAATACCTTGTCGCACCAAAATTGAAATTTCGTCAAAGTCCTTGGATGTTGTAACTTCATCTGCAGAAACAAGTTGTAGTGCTTGTGGAGGTTGATAACTAGGAAGCGGAGTTAGAGGCCTACAAATCCATCCTTCCACCCATTCTTGTGAATCACACTCAGCAGTGACAAATTCGATACAAGATGCACAAAAACATGTCAACTTTCTTGTCCATACGGCCCACGAAGTAGCGTCTGAGCTACAAAATGAGTGCATATCACTAGACCCAGTGAGTGTCATACAATCCTCGTAGTTAGCAATATGTTTTTCCTCTATCAACCAAAAATATCTGCAAACTGTGGAATTTTCTTGAGAACCTCGGGTCATGTTGTCAGTACACCATTCCACTATGCTCTTTGCATCTTTTAATTTAGCACCATCTTTGTACTTCAACTCTTCTCTTGCAAGAGCTCTTTTCACACATGCCCCTGCACCGTCATGCTCTCTTTTTCCATGTCTAGCCTCAGTGAAACTCCAAATATGTTGCACACCCATCTTGACATGCATTCTGCTCATCCAATAAAACATTCGTGCATTCTTAAACTGAGACGTGCAATTATCTGACCATATATAATGTTGTTTGAAGTGGATGTCCCTATCAGACAAGTTTCCATAAAATAACTGGAAACACCCTTGCACAAATTCAGTAGAATGAGTACGATCATCACTGATATAAAAGTGGTACTCTCTTAAAAAAATTTGATCATTCTCTGTACTGTCAGGAGAATGTAGAAATGCTATATGCACAAAAATGGCAACTTGTACTGAGTTGTAATATTGCGATTGAACATCCATTTGTGGTTGCAATGTGTAATTCTCTGCAAAAATCGACCACTGAAACAATAGTACCAATAGGAAATGTGTCTTTGCATAGCTTGAATTGTTCATCCAACCATCGAGCTCTATGTGTATGCCTCGCATACTCATAAACAAGTTCATCCTTAAATTTTCTCATAAATTGAAAAATGGGCATTTGTTCTGTAACTAGCTCACACCGTTTCGATTCTTTTCCATCTTTCAACTGGTATGCAACTGATTTATATTTATCAAATTCAACTAAATTATGTCCTATTGTACCTTCCATTTGCTCATGGATGCAACTTTCCAATTTAGGTAATCCGCCGCATGTACTACAACTTTCATCTAAACAATCCTGACTATAAAAAAATTGTCCAACTTCTTTTTCACAAAATATAGTAGGAATGAAATCCCTAGAAGATATTGGTGGAACTTGAACACCACATTCAGATAACATAGTTTCAGAATGAAAAAATGGAACGAATACGTAAAAATTTAGCATAATGCATTGCAAATTCAACATGTTGCCTACAACAACAAGTGGTGCGAGCATGGTTGATTTTCACATAGAATGGTTTCAACATTTCAAAAAAACGTTGACTAATTTTAATTTCCAGATTCTCTTGTTCAAACATACGAAAAAATTGAGTTTGAGTCATATCTAAGAAATGCTTTGGATGTGGTTCACGATTAGTAGAACCAACTCTCCGTTTTATAACATCTCTTGTATTAGGTGAAACTCTAGTGTTATCATGCCAAAATTTAATAACAACTTCTCTTATAGCATCAGAATTATTTTTGTCCTTACGCGGTGCTCTAGCAGAAAATGCCCAAAAATCGACATTATTGAGTGACTAAAGGATATTACGTCTTTCAATTGCTTTCATTAGAGTTTTTCGATTAACTTGCAACATTCGACTTGTTTGCGTAATCAAACGTTGTTTTTTTATTGATTCACTTACAACACTAGTAGCAAGTACACGACGCACAATATTACTATCCCTAGTGCGTCTCTTTACACCAACAGTGTGATATGCATCATGAAGGTTTTCAACAATTGTAGAGGTTTGACCACGTATGTTAGATGTTGTCAATCCTAAGGTGTTTAATGTAGGTCTCATTTTAATCAATTTCATCAAACTAACCAACAACTGACATCTTTGGGAATCATTTAAAATTTCAAAATGATTATCCCAAATTTCACTAGCTTTTCTTCTGATTTGTCGTTCAGAAAGTTTGTCAGACATTGGTTTCAAAATGTTTTCATCAATTTCAATCAAAAAATTAGGTTTCTTATGTAAAATCCTAGGAGGTGTTTTTGTCAAATTTTGTTTGTCTACAGTTTCAACATGAATTTCCTTATTCACATTTTCATTGTCTCCTTCAATTTCAACATTTGCTACATCATGAGTATTTAATTCTTCTTCAACATTGACAGTAAAAACTTCTTCATCACGAGTATTCAATTCAACTTCAACATTGACAGTAGAAACATTACCTAGTTCTTCATTGCTTACAGTAGTTGGGATTGAAGATGAACCTCTTCTAGATTCACGAAGTTTCCGCATTCCGCTCAGCATTTTCAATTTTGTTGGCCTCTAATTCGTCTGGTGTTTTTTTACTTAATGACTTCCTTTTTTGACTTCGTTTTTTGTCTCCCATGATGTTTTGCTTTCGGTGATAAAAAAACGTGCCTGGAAAAAGACAGAATTTCGCAGTAATTCGTACGGTAATGTCAGAGAGTAAAAAACCGCGTTCGCGGTATTTTTACAAAAAAAAACCGCGATCGCGGAGCTATTTGCCGAACCTTAGCCTCGGAAAATCTTTGTTTTTCCCTAACCAAAGCTATGGAAGGTCATTATGAAGTGCAAAAGATCAAAAAACCTCAAATCTGCTCTTCCAAAGACTTGAACCATGCTAAAAAACTGAAAACATTTCACAAAAATGGTGCCATCACATAGGGGAGACTCTTAGCTTCGTAGAAATATTGATTTTAAAGTGAATAGAATAAGATAAATATCATTTTATAATTTTTTACTAACAATAGGTCCTTAAGACATTTTTTCCCGTGAATGTTCATGTCTACGTTTAAGACTGTAACTTTTGTTTCGCTTATCAAAATGTGATAAAAATTATACCATCCCAAGCGTGGACAAATTCTATACACATTACAAAAAAAAAATTGATTTCAATATTTTTTGATATAGTTATGGCGGGCAAACGGAAAGCGCTCCATTTTCTAAATATTTTCAGACCACTTTCACGGAAAAAATCATTAAAAAAAAATATTGCTAAAAAAAATACAAAATAAAATCCATCCCAAGATAGACAACTACATCTAACTTTTCACCAAAGGAAAAAAAAAATAACAAGATTTGGTCATCCAAAATCGCGGGCAAACGGACTACAATCTTATAAGTTTTTTCGAAAAAAAAAAGTAAGTCATATAATTTTAAGTGTTTAATATAGCTAAACTTGTCCGTTTTAAAACAAAAATTAGTATTTTAGAAACTAGATTTTGGATGCTAGGATTCATATTTATATAATTTTTTCTAATTTTGAGTGCATGTATTGCTAATAATCCCTACAAGTTGAGATTTCGTTGTTTTTTGCAATATGACGTCCACGGATGACCCTATTTTTGTCCATCAACTTGGTGCACTTACCCATAAGATAACTTAGACATAAGGGTCTTAAAACATGCATCATACTTTTGCACACTCTCAGTTGTGTCCTCCTTGATGTCTTTCAACACCCTTGATGCTCTTTTTCTCAAACTCGGGGATATAAAACACTTTCAAGAAAGCATCCCGCGACACAATATAATCTACACAATTCTGGTCTAGGTCTCATTTTCTATACCAACTATGTGTGTGCCCATGCAATGTAGTTACAAACTAACTTTCCTTTCACTTTGGAGTAGTAATCCCCTTCGCACGCCATAGTATTTCACACATATGTACGTGCTCGAATACATCTTCAACGCCTCTATATTATGGAAGACGAAGAGACATCTCAATATAAATATTCTGGGGTTGGTGTGGACCGTGCCCACCAAATCCAAAACCTGTATTTCCTCTTGTGTTTCCTGTCTCCAGAGCCACCAAATCCACCAGCGCCTGAGCCATATGACCCTCCTGATCCTCCTTTTGAAGTAGGAAACGGACCAAAGGATGCACTTCCTTATGTTCCAACGGTCGTGCTAAACTAAGACTCCCACAGTCTGTGAAATTGTGCTACTTCTAGACATTATACCAAATTTTTGCGTGCCCATGTTCTATGCTGATGACACACCAGAAAAGATACCTCCAAATGGACCCCCAAATAACATAGACGACAATTGTTCCACCATATATGAAAATGTTATTTGATTAACTCCTAAACTTGATTGCAAATTAACTCTATCTACTACAAATCTACTGCCCACACTAGCTTGCTTACTGTTAATTGTTGTAGAATCTGTAAAACCAAGCACAAAGGCTAGGTCGCTAGGTAGGATCAGATGTGCACCCCCGGTTCTCAATCTTTCTTCACATGCGCCTTCATTCAAATCTGAAGAGGGTTCTCTACCATGCTTTCACAAATGGGGGAGTTCTAAATGCTCTAGCTCCACGTCCTCTGCGTGAGCTCCAAATCCTTCACAAGCCATATCCCTCCACAACACCATTCTTTCTGTGATCTCTCGTTGCTTCTCTAAGTCCCTCTCCCGCACCTCATTAAACTTAAGCCGCCTTTCTTCTCTCTATCTCTCTGCCACTAGATCTGCCATCCTTCACCACACCTGCTCCTACCCCTGCATGTGGTGGGGTTTAGCTAGCCATATGATTCTCTTCCAAATATAGGGTCACAATTAAGATTTTAATTGTCAAAGGAATACCGCACAAATACGATCCTCTGGGCTCACACAAGAACTGGAACTCAGCAGAACCTCTAGACATGAATATGTAAAAATTTCTTATTCCAATATATAGCTATTCAAAAAACCACGGAACCAATGATCTGCAACGCGTGTCCAAATCATATCTGCATCATATAAGACCTGAAACTCTTCCTGCATCCAAATGATCGTACGAAACCTCCAATTTCTCTTTGATGCGTAAGCAACTAACCACTCATATAACTCTATAAGAAAGATGACGAAGAAATTCTTATACAATGCGTCATACAGATTTTGTTTAACCCACGTGTGTGCATTAAATTCAGGTCCAGTGCTAAATCTATGAGCATAATCTTCTTCCAAATCATCTAACCACTCTTCAATACTGGCTAGAGTCAACCAATATGTTTTCATTATGCAACATCTTGCCAAACAACTAAAAAATAGGTCTTGAAAATGGAACCAAAATGTAGCCTAGAATCTACCACCAATAGCCCAAGGCGCGCTAGCACATCACTCAGCCTGAACTGAGCACTCACCCGAAGCGCGCAAGGGTGCCAGGTCACTCTTTAGAGAAGCTTGCTCAAAATGTTAACATGGTTGAATGTATATTTCAGATCCATAATAGATAATCAATTAAACCACAGTGCATAAACTAGATCTAGATCTCAACCATGTAAAGAATAATTAAACAATTACTATAATCACATTTACCATACAAGATCCATGCTCAGTTACCTCCAACACCAATATTCAGCCAATAAGTCCCATTATATTAAATATTGCAAAACACAGAAGCTTCATACATCATACAGTCTCTATGGTCATGCGCACTCATAAATTCACAGCATAACACTACAATAACATTGGGTCACTAAACTGTGAAAATCAATACATATTTATATGGGTGGGGAATTTCCCCTCACCGCCCATGCACCTTCAAAAATATGCTACATGCTAATAATATCCATGCGCCCTTACATGAGAATACAAAAGCATGCAAGCTTACTAATAACAGATTATCTACTATAATAATTGTTGTTTAATCCTATTAATAGTTTCAAAACTACGCATGTCACTTGTTCTTCTGCTTATCCAAAATAGCCTTTGTGTATCCCTCAATTCTCCTAGAAGACGTGCTCTACACTCCATGTCCAAAATTAGCCCCAAACTGCAAAACGGCTAAATCTTGATTTCAAACTATTCTGGGCGAGCCCTGTTTTGCTATACTTATGCGCGCTCTTGCGCGCCCTGTGTCTGCGTGCCTAATCCTCCCATGCTTTCATACTTAAGTTGTATTGTATCAACTCAACATGTAGTAAATGAATAATAAATTAAGTACAACAATACACTCAAGCAAACTAAGCAATGAAATGTGAAAACCCTAAGTGCAAAGAGAGGGTAAGAAGCCTTAGCTTATTCGCAGTGAAATCTGGGGTGTACCGAAATTATGACCAGGTGAAAAAAATGGCAGAAGTGTCATAAAGAGACCCAAAAAAATGTAGAATTGGAGGAATATGTTGGACTACGAGGTCTGGAGAGGGACATGGGCGTCTGTGGGCATCCTAGACTTGTTTTTGTGCGCCTAGGTATTTGAAAATTCTCAGAAAACCTCCTTTGAGGTGTCACAAGGTGTTCGCCTTTAGTTTACTTTGGTCCCTTTGAGGTCACACCAAGATCGCCGAGGTCGCTATAAACCTGCAATGAAGAATGAACCTGTAAAACCCTCAAATAGACATCAAATCCTAAATAAAAAAGATGTAAAATGAGGGGTTGGATTGTCCTCAGTTGTCATAATGGTGAACTTATGACTGAGCGTTGCACTACATATCATACCCAATGTAGTTATGTGTGTGTGTGTGTGTGGAATTGTGCCGGAGGTTTCTCTTATGTGTGTTGCACTTTGATAGAGAGCAAGTAGCTAGATGTAGAACGTAATAAATGTGTGCATGAAGTAGAATGAACTTCCCTCCTATGAAGTGTGATGCAAAAAACCAACCCTTTTATCCCTTGTGATGGTGCTATATGGATACAATAGAGCTCTTAGATGCCTTGATAGATGCAACCTTAGGTGGTGATAGATAGTGCTTAGTGCTTGATGCCTTATTATGATCACATAAATTTATATTTATATGATTCCTTTGCTTGAATTTCATAATTAACCCTGAAAAGGCCAACTACCAAAAAGATAAGATGCTCAAATGGTTAGAAAGAACCCAAAAAGTGTGAGTAAAGTACAAAGAGGACAGAGGCACCCAGAGGGGATGAGGGCACCTGGTGCTGGCATCTTGGTTGGGCGCTAGTGTCTAGGATGGCAAATGCCAGAGAGTAAAAAGGACGACTTAGCAAGTAAGGGTGCAAGATTGAAAGTAGCAAAAAAAAGTAAAGAAAGGTGGCCAAAGACATGTGTTAGTTAGTACTTTTCTTACTTAGGAATCATATGAATAGTAGTATATAATCAAGACTAGATAATTACCCAAACTACGTGATTTTGTGTCTACAATTGATATCTTCAACTTGAGTGTGATTACTTTCAATAAGGTAGTGGATCTTTTGGTTTAGGATAATCCATCTTTTGGAAGAATGTCTAGAGACTTTATGATAATCATGGTATAGATTTTCATCTTAACTCTTTTACAACAGATTTTATGGATGCAACTATCTAATAAGATGTAAAGTGATGAAATTACATTGAAGCAATAAATGTACCACCTATCGTGGACTCAAAAAACCATGAATTCTATCCATGCCATTTCTATTTTGGTAATATTGATATATTGTAGGTTTTTTACTGTATTGACCACACTCTTGGCCTTAGGCTTATGTTGGAAAGTATTATCACTAGTTTTGGACTTGAAGTTTTTCCTTTGTTTGAAATTTCACTCCAATAGAGATAGGGACATTGAACCAATGTTTGGGCAAGTTCACGTCTAAGATATTGATATCTACAATCTTAGTTGCATGAAAAATTCCATTTGAATGATTAGTACATGTCTTATACTACTTTATTTTTTATTGGTACAAGTAATCTTTGAGGGAAAATAAGGGAAGACGACAGGAGTCTTGAAAAACTTCAAATATTTAAATTTCAAAGTCTACAAAAGCAAACTCATGATGAACATTCAAAAAGGTGCCAAATCATGGAAAAGTCATATTTGTTCATGAAATGAACATGGAATACAAATGAATTCAATTGTAAAATTCAAGTGCGTGCTCAAGGTATAATGATGCCAATTTGTTAAAGAAAGTAAGAGGGTGAGAAGAGAGGAGTGATTAATGAAGATATATCAAGAGAACTTATGAAAAGAGAGGAAGAGAAAACTCAAGAAGATTAGAATGTTGAATTGTTGAAGAAGAGCGAAGAGCGAAGAGCGAAGAGCGAGTCGAGTAAAAGTAAAGTGTGAAGTGTTGTGTACATAAACAACAAGAAGAATTGAAGAATAATCTAACTACCATCATCAGGCTAAAAATCAACTATAGTAGGTGGATATTTTTATTGTTGAGGTCAGTGCCTCATATTCTTGGGGATTGGTGTCTCTAGTGATTTGGTGCTTGACATTGGGGATTGGTGTCTCCAGTGAGTTAGTGCTCACAAATTAAGCTAAGTTGGTGCTCAACATTGGGGATTGGTGTCTCCAGTAGGTTGGTGCCTATAAATATTTGTAATACAATTAATTTTGTGGTTGGATTTTGACAGTAGCTCCAAGCAATCTTTTCTTTGTGGGTTTTCTCCCAAAAGGATTTCCACATAAATCTATTGTTTTGCAAGTGTTATATCTTTTGTGATTGCAGCTATTATACATGTTAAAGTTTTAAACAAGTAAAAATTGTATTGTACTGATTCACCCCCGATCAGTAGAATTTTGATTTCTATAATTGGTATCAAAGCGGATTCCTTTAGAATAGTTTGACCACTGGAAGATAGAACTCAGAAGCACACATGGTAGGTCAAGAAGGTTTCTCCTCAAACAAGGTTTCATTGTTTGATGGGACTAATTATTCCTTTTGAAGTATAAGGATGCGCACCTATCTAATAGCTCTTAGGTTTCATATATGACAATATGTTGTTAATGGTTATATAAATCCAACAACTCCTCCAACAGATTAATCTGGAAAAAAGGCAATTGAAATATATGTAAAGGCTATGAATGCAATTTTGAGTGGATTGTGTGAGGAAGAATTTGTGAAAGTGATGTATTGCAGCTCAATGAAAGAAATTTGGGATAAATTCAAGAATATATATGAAGGAGATGATAAAGTAAAGAATGCCAAACTCCAAATACACAGATGTCAATTTGAGAGTTTGAAAATGAAGGATGAAGAAAACACTACAACATATCTTCTTCACGTGGATGTTCTCGTCAATACCATTAGAAGACATGGAGAAGAAATTAAGGATGAAATTATTGTACAGAAAGTGCTAAGGTATCTTCCTACGAGATTTGATGCCAAAGTATATGCCATTGAAGAGATGAAGGAATTATGTATCCTAACAATGGATGAGTTGCATGGAATGCTCGCAGCATATGAAATGAGAACTAAAAATGATAAATCATCTAAGAGAGAAGTTGCATTCAATGCATCAAAGAAGATGAAAAATAAGAAACTTGAGTTGCATGTTTGTTCCAGAAATGAGTCTGATGAAGAAGAAGCTCACTTTGTCAGAAGGCTGAGGAAAGGGTATGGAAAATGAAAAATGTAAGCTACCATTCAAATGTTTTGATTGTGGTGAAATAGGACATTATGCCAACAAATTCCCATATAAAAATAGTAGTGATAAATAAAATTCCAATTTGAAGGAAAGTAACAATTATTATCAGTCCAAGAAGCACAATAAGCAAAGAAAATCTGAAAGTAAGAAGAACCTCTACAAACACAAGAAAAACCTCTATACCAAGGAGGAAAATAGCTCACCTGAAGATAGTGATGAAAGTATCTCTGCCAGTGATAAAGAGGAATCATTGCTCATGGCATTAGAGATCATAGAAATATTAAAGGAGATGAATTCAGATTATGAAGAAGATATTGAATTTGAAGTTGAAGTAGATCTTGAAAGGGAGCTCATTTTTGCCCTAGAAGAGATCAAACTTCTAAGAAAGAAGAATCAGAAACGAAAATAGAAATTTCAAAAACTTAAATATGAGTATGATGCCTTAAAATAAAAAAGG
This sequence comes from Taxus chinensis, assembly GCA_019776745.2. Taxonomy (NCBI): domain Eukaryota; kingdom Viridiplantae; phylum Streptophyta; class Pinopsida; order Cupressales; family Taxaceae; genus Taxus; species Taxus chinensis. Next base: position 868,209,195 of record CM034149.1, read on the forward strand.
ACACAAGATCTGGAAGAATCCAAAAAGACCATCATTAGTCTAAAGACTCAATTGGAAGAGATGAAGAAGATAGATGAGGATGTGAGAACACTGATAAAATAGAAGGAAGAATATTATGAGAAGCTTGAATGCAAAGTTGTCTCCTTAAGAAAGGAACTTGAGAAAACAACTGCTAAGTTGAATATATGTCTCAAATTTGAGAAGAGATTTGAATTTTTAGATGATATAATCAATAATCGGATATCGCCATTTATTAAAACAGGTCTTGGGTACAATGGGAATTTACAAAATAAGATCCTAAAGAGTTAGCAAAGATAAGTACAAATAAATAAATAAGTTATGCATATGCTCTTAAAAATTCTATTAGAAATGAGAGAAACAAGAAAGAAGAAGTGCAAACAAGCACTACAAATGAAAGCAACAAAACGGAAGACAATCATGTTCCACAAAATACCATCTTTGCTCCAAATGGCGTCAAAGATTCAACAAGAAGATCATTTCCTCCAAGGCAACATTACAAGAATAAGTTTCAAAATTTGTTTTATGGTTATTGTTTTTCATGTAATTAGTTTGGTCACAAGGCAACATATTGTGGATCTCATGGTAAAAGATTTTATAGAAAAAAAAATGCAAATTCATATAAAAACTGCAACTTATTTTCTCCTTTGATGAATTTCAATATTGAATGTTATAAGTGCCACAACTATGGGCATAAAGATCATTTTTGTAGAAGTAGGTTTGTGGAATATACTAGGTTGGTTAAGAATAAGGAAACTAGATACAATCAAAAGGATCAATTAGCAAAATTTTGGAAGGAGAAGCACATCAAAGATACGAAAGTTTGGATTCATTCAGAAAATCCAATTATAGGTGACAAAAATATTGGTGTACAAACCAAAAGAAGGTTGGAAAATGCAATAGAACATGCAAATATGTCTTTGTTGTCCAAAATAGAACCTAAAATCTTTATTGAAGCAAGAGAAGGTAAGCACTGGATTGGAGCCGTGGAAGAAGAAGTTGATCAAATAGAGAAGAATGGGCCTCAGGAGCTTGTCCCAAGACCTAAGGACAAAAATGGGATTGGCACCAAGTGGGTATTTAGAATCAAGTTGAATGAAGATGGACAAGTAGTACGAAATAAAGCAAGGTTAGTTTGCAAAGGATATGCACAAGTTGAAGTTATTGATTTTGAATAAACTTTTGCTCGTGTTGCACATTTAGAGCCCATTAAGATATTTTTGGCATTTTTTGTTATAATAACTTTAAAGTTTATCAAATGGATGTTAAATCTACCTTTCTGAATGGGAATCTAGAAGAATTTTACATTAAACTGCTAGAAGGATTCATATTACCAGATGGTAAGGACTATGTTTGCAACCAAAAGAAAGCTCTTTGTGGGCTAAAACAAGCCCCGGGATCTAGGTATTCAAGATTGGACAAGTATCTACAACAACAAGGGTTTAAGAAAGGTATTTCTGACAAAAATCTTTATATCAAAACTGAAGTTGAGAATCAACTGATTATTGTTGTTTATGTTGATGACATTATTTTTGGAGGAAGTAGTGATAAGATGTGTCAAGATTTTGCTAAGGAAATGTAAAAAGAGACATCAACCAATGCCAATTATTATAGTCATGAGACCAACTTGGGTTAGAAAGAGAGGGTCTTAGGTGTAGAAGAGTGTGAAAATTCAAAAATGTTGATTTCCCTCCAAATTTGTCATTTAAACTATAAAGCATGTAAATATGCCAATAAGGGCTTGTCAAGTGTGGAAAGGGTGAATTAGGTCTTAGGGTGGATCATGAGTCTTTTATAATAGGTATGAGTTATGTAATGATTACAAAGTGATGTAAAAAAGGCCTTCATGCTATGTATGGGCTTATGGGAGTTAAAAGTTAGTTCGGTTTTTAAGAAGGAATGCATTAGAAGAGGGAAGAATTCGAATGGGAGGAGTTAGTTGACCTCCAAGAAGAAGTTGGAGGAAGAAGAAGAAGGATTCCTTGAGATGGAGGACTGAGAAGTGGATGAGATCCACATTTATGTTTGAACAATAGTGTATATAGTAACTCAACTTTTGTGATATTGAGATATTGTCTTGTTCATGAATGCTACTAAGTTTAAGTTGCAGGATGAATTTACTTGTTTGCATTGAATGAATTTCTTTAAACATTCAGAGAAGTTAGATATGATTGTGAAGAACCCAGACCTTCCTTAATAGCTCGTGTATGGATAGCTTTGAGACTTGGAAACTCTATTTTGAAAAGGAATTGATGCTTTGAGATTAAGTTGGAAGCAATGAGGTCGTGATTGTTTCTTTCCTAAGAATTATTGCATGCATTTAGTTAGCGAATAAGATGAGGTAAGGTTGAAAGATTGAATACTTTGTTTTGTCTTGAATGCACTACATGATCGTACATGACTGTGCACTTTATGTTTGAGAGAATCAAGATTCATTGATAGCCAAGGGATTATATGGGATGCATGCAAACTTTGGGAGAGTGGTGAGGATGCTTATTGTAAGTATTAGATAAGACTGCTCTTTTTGAATAAGTCTCATATTTTCATTTCTAAAGATTAAGGGTTAGATACCTTGTATCTGTGTGCATGTACAGTCCTTGTTTGAGTGAAATTGGCAACTACTTGTATTGATTTCCATCTCTGAGAGCACAGAAAACTAAAGAACGTTGATACAGACTTATATACCAAAGATCAAGCTTAAAAGGAAGGATTTAGTGTTATTCAAGCAAAATATAGCCCCTCGGGCTTTCACAGACCACGCCTAGGATTTCGAGGAGAAAAAAGCCCTAGAAATATCACAACAAAGAATTTCATCCTAAAAATTGGAAGAAATGATCTTTAGGGTGCCCTTCAACTATTTCAAAAATAATTTGGAACTTTCATTGGTTGAATCAAAGTATTTCTTTACCAGTCATGAGAAGACTGTATGCACAGTGTGAGAAGTCCTAGTTTGAGAAGATCTTGTAAAAAGGAACTACATTATTTCCTTGGTGTCAATTAATGAAATTTGCAGGTAATGATAAAGGGCATATTGGGTGTCAAAAACTCTCATTACTTTACATTGAAGCCTTCCACAGACAAATATTTTCATAACAATTTGTCGTAGCAAACCTAGATGAGGGTTATGAAGCAAAATGCCAAAAAATTGAAGTGTAGGGAGTTTGAAGAAGAGTTAAACCTTGAGGTTTTGTGAACATGTCAGAGATGTATAAAGGGAAATATTAGAGGTAATAGGCCATGATGGTGAGTGCTAGAGCCTTGAATGCATGGTGGGATGAAGCCTACTTGATTCAAATACTCTAGGGGTAGTCTTGTGGAGTGAAGAGTATGGTGAAGTTTGAAGTGTTGAATGATTTTCCATATTGATTCTAACATTTTTGTGAAGATTGTGACAAGGGCAAGAAAATTAGAAAGTGCTAAGGTTGATAAGGGGCAAGAGTGCATACTTGGTCAAGAGACCAAGAGTAAGAAAGGTGAGAATAAGTAAATATCATGTCTTTTGATTGTTGATGGTTGTTGGTGAGCTGTCATTCTTCCTTGGATTACAAATTTCTCAATTTGACAAAGGCATATTCATTTCACAAACTAAGTATATTAAGGAGATGTTGAAGAAGTTTAGAATGGAAGATTGCAATCCAGTAAGTACACCCATGGTCATAGGCTGTAAGTTCACCAAGGATGATTAATCTCCTTAAACAAATCAAACTCTCTATAGATCAATGATTGGAATTTTATTATATGTAATTTCATGAAAACTAGATGTGATGCAAGTAGTAGGCATGGTAGCATGCTTTCAAGATGTTCCAAAAGAAACTCAAGTGCAAGCTATCAAAAGAATATTCAAATATCTAAAAGGCAAGTTGGATTATAGTTTGTGGTATCAAAGAAGTGAAGATTTCACTTTAACAACATATACAAATGCAAATTGGGCAGGTTGTATTGATGACATAATGAGTACAAGTGGGGGTGCTTTCTTTTTGGGCTATAGTTTAGTATCTTGGTTAAGCAAGAAGCGGACTTTTGTTTCTCTATCCACAGCTGAGGCATAATACATTGTTGTAGTATCATGTTGCACACGAGTTCTCTGGATGAAACAGACTCTAAAGGATGTCAAAGTATAATTTGATTCTCCAAATTATTTACTCTATGATAATACTAGTGCAATAAATATCTCAAAGAATCCAATTATGCACTCTAGAACAAAGCATATTCCCATTAAATATCATTTTCTGAGAGAGCAAGTTATGGATCAACATGTTAAGTTGGAATACATTGCCATAAAAGAACAATTTGATGATATTTTTACAAAATCTCTTCCAAAAGAAACATTTGAATATCTCAGAAAAAAGTTGGGAGTGACATCTCTTTTAGGAGATCATTAAAAGGAAGCATAATTTTAGGGGGAGAGTGTTATGAGAGTTTTCCTTTGTTATTAATGTCAAAGAGGGAGAATTGAAAGCCATGAGAGAAGTAATACATCAAGGGAGAGAGTTAAAGCGAGGGTGAGCAATTGATCAAAATGGAAGATGTTGCAAGATGGTTGGTTTCCATCAATGACAAAGGGGGAGATTGTTGGAAATATTGTCATTGATGTCAAAAGAATGTTGATAATTATCTTATATGTTAGAAATATTGTCATTGATGTTTACAAATGTATGCTTCTTATGAAAAAAATGATTCAATTTGAATTATGCATGCCATGTGATAAAGAAAAATATTTATAGTGTTTTGTCAGTTTTTGTAGTGTTCTACGGGTTTGGTAGGGTTTCGCGGGTCTCTGTTGTGTATTGTGTGGTGGTGTTGTGCCTCCTGTGTTGAAGGATCAAATTGAAATTTCTTGTGGGTTTGAAATAATACCGCTCAACAAAGGATACATGTCGCGGAACGAAGAGAAATCCGTAGAAGTTAGGGAGTGATGCGATACAAAGGAGGATTGTTGCGCAACAAAGAGAAAACTACAGGAAGTCCTAAATTGTCTGCGATGGTCATGAATTGTCGTGGGACCAAGAGAAAACAAGGGAAGTCTGTGGGAATCTTGAAAAACTTCAAATATTCAATTTTCAAAGTCTACAAAAGCTACTCATGTTGAACATTCAAAAAGGTGTCGACTCATGGAAAATTCATATTTGTTCATGAAATGAACATGGTATATAAATGAATTCAATTGCAAAATTCAAGTGCGTGCTCAAGGTATAATGATGTTGATTTTTTAAAGAAAGGAAGACAACGAGAAGAGAGGAGCGATTAATGAAGATATATTATAAGGATTTGTGAAAAAATAGGAAGAGAAAACTCAAGAAGATTAGAGTGTTGAATTGTTGAAGAAGAGCGAAGAGCAAGAAGAGTCAAAGTAAAGTGTGAAGCACGGTTGTACAAAAACAATAAGGTAGAAGTGAAGAATAATCTAACTATCATCATCAAGTTGAAGAAGCAACTACAATAGGTAGATCTTTGCATTGTTGAGGTTGATGCCTCATATACTTGGGGATTGGTGTCTCCGGTGAGTTGGTGCTCACAAATCAAGCTGAATTAGTGCTCAACATTAGGGATTGGTGTCTCCAATGAGTTGGTGCTCACGAATTAAGTTGAGTTAGTGCTCGACATTGGGGATTGATGTCTCCAGTAGGTTAGTGCCTACAAATATTTGTAATATAATTAATTTTGTGGTTGTATTTGGACAGTAGCTCCAAGCAGTCTTTTCTCTGTGGTTTTTCTCCTAAAAGGGTTTCCACATCAATCTGGGGTTTTACAAGTGTTATATCTTTTGTGATTGTAGTTATGAATGTTAATTTTTTAAACAAGTAAACATTATATTATATTGATTCACCCCCCCGAGTGTAAGTGTGCTTTCTACAATGATTGTACTATTATGGTTATTGTGCTTATACTCGAGCCCAAATGGAACAATTTACTTATTATGTGCATGTGTGTAATCCCTTTCTTTTGGGACATTTGATTCGCAACTTCACCCCACACCTCAAAAGGGGGTCATATATTTCACTTGTATTATATCTAAAATCCAGGACTTCAAGACTCTCCCTTACACACGTGGAAGCAATCACATGGTGGTTATTTAAGAAGTACACAACGTACCCCACTTTGAGAAACATTTTATTGGAGTCATCTAGGTTTCAAAAAGAAATAGTTGACCTCCTCTTGCCTTACACTGTACCATGACATTATTTAAGGGTCAAGACTCCCATCTTCTTCCCCAAGCATTGGCTTCGGTTTGCTTTCCTTGAAGATGGATAATGTAGTGAGATATGAAATGTTGGATAAAAACTTATTTACCAAAATGACTCCTAAAAAATTATTACTCTGAAGAAACTAAATTGAAAACTAAGGATACCCCATTTTGTCTCGCCACAATATGCATACAAACTAGAATTGGTCTTACCACAAGACATGCGTATATATTCAAATTTAGGATAAATTATGAGATTTGGATTTCATGAGGGCATCATCACAATTTTCAGCATAATCAATTATATTTGTTCCTATGTTCATTATCCTAGATTCAACAATTCATTGATTATAGATTTATATGGACATTAACTCACTTGCACATGTGTATATGAGTTTGTATGGGCTTAGGTTTCCATATCCCATGCTTTTCTCAAATATAAAAGCATTGACATTAGTTCTAGAATATACGTTCTTGTACTTCAAGAACTCTTAATAGGTGGCGAAGCAACAACTTCTTTGTATCCACATGATTGGTTTACTTTGATATATACACATGCATCCATATCAAAGTGGGGCATTAAGTAGACACTAATTTTTGCATGGGACTAGTTAATTGCCATGTTGTTGGTGATTTGTACATTTATTGATTATTGGTATAAATTAGGCTCTTTTGGGATGTATTCCTCGTGTTGTTCGACTTTCAACATTTTCCCTTGTGTTTTCATTGGTGTTCGACTCTCTCTCTCTTGTCAACTCCTCATTATTCCCTGTCTAACCATGTCTCCTAATTCTTCATGTTCTCTCTTCAATCTTTTCCTCTCTTCCCCTTGTTTTCTTCTTGTTCTAGTTTTTTTGCTAAAACCATAGTAGTGTGATTTTGGTTTGCTAGAATTATACCACTATAGTTAAGGTCATTTTTTTGTGGGTCCTATTGATCCTTAATTTGGGTCCTCATTGATCTTTTTTGGATCTCTTTCATATCCATTGATGCTTCAATTCAACATTTTTCAAATGTTAGGAACGTTGAGCATGTCCGGTATATTGCATATCTTTTCTTTTCTTTTTTGAAAATGAGTAAATGTATTTCTTAAAAGGGTCAAAGAGTTACAAAATCCTCGAGGCAAAGCTACGAAAGCCAAATGCCAAGGTAAAGTTGCATATAAGTGGGAACTTCACATAATATTACAAACATGTGTGCCAAAATTAAACAAAAATCAGACCTAATAAGACTCCAATGAGTTTCGTGTGAGATTGCTTTTTGCTTGATTTCCCATGTAGTCATACTTTTATGAAGACGATGTTTAACTCTTTCCTACCAAATTTCACTCATTAAGGTCTGCATTTTAAAAGTGGATAAATAAGTATAGAAAGGCTAACACTCCATTCACCACCTACTTTGATTTTACAATAAAATTTTCTCCTTGATCTCTTCTCTAAATGATGTAAATCCATATTTCAATAAGAAAAATTACACATCATCTTCCTCAACATGCAACTATGACAATTTCTCAACCTAGCTCCAATTTCATGCTCCTATGTCTACATCTCAAGGGCCTTCTAATTCAATTGTTCAACAATCTAAAGCAATGTTTGAATCACAAGTTTCCTCTATTTTAAGTCATCTTATGTATCTTGGATGTTAAGAGAGACTCTAAGGAATGACCTTGGCTTCCCCTAAAGGATTATCTAGTCTAAACCCCTTGGCCCAAGGAATTCTCCTATGTTAGTTGTCAAATCTCAATTCAAACCTTTTATGACGATTGATGAAAAATAATTCTTTTTATCATGGTGATGGCATCCGAGTTTCCCCCACTTCAACATGACAATTTAAGTTAAATGTTTATGTGCATTCATGTAAGGGTGTATCTCCTTGGAGATGCTCCTAAACATTTTCTTTTTTTGGAGTTTATTTTAAGAAAAAATGTGGTATTCTAATTTTATTCTTAAATATGTTCCTAACTCAAAAGCATTTATATTTTGCTCCAATCCAAGACGAGATTACTTCTAACCATTCTACATGGCATTATTGCCAACCCAATGTTAAATATTTATGTAATATTATCTTTGGTGTTTTATTTAAAATTACATGCAGCCGTACGTAATCCATCCAGCCCCAAAATTACATGAATGTTTTTCTCGGTAATCTTCTCTTTGGCACAACCTTTGATATGAGATTCACTCTAGAACTTCATTTGTTCCTCTCACTGTAAATTTTGAGGTCATTTTCTAGCTTGTTAAGTGTATAAAATTACATATAACAAATAGCCTTAAAATGCACTCGTATGGGTTTTATTGTTCCTTACAAATGCTATTGGCATAACTACCTTGCATAAGTCGCAAAACCTTTTAGGAAAAAATTAATTAAAGGGAAGAACAACATTAAAAAGGAAAAAGTTTGGACTTGATGGTTTTGCAAATAATGGAATTCTAAACTAGCAGGTTAACCATTTTACATGGAAGGTGTTGAAGTGCGCATTTCCTCAATCCATATATTTAGAGATCAAACTGACCCAATGACATCCCAAGTTAGACCCAACATCTATGACTTATTCATACAATCTTAAGGCATATAATGTTTATGGATCTAACAAATGGTTTGAAAAAACAATTGACCACTTTAATAATGGCATTCACTTGATTGATTTTTATATTGGCCAAATCTAGGTTTGATCCCTATAGGGACTTTGGGTAATTTACCACTGGGCCACTAACCCTTCACATGTTTGGAATTTTCCCACGCATCATCTCCCCGAATCTAAGACATCCTATCAACACTACCGGATGTTCTAAGCCCATATGCTATAAGCCGCTTGTAGACCCAAAAACAGGCCACCCGGCATCGTGGACTATAAAATAATATTATTATTATTATCTACAACTGAAACCCTTCACCGGCTGCCTCTTTGTCAGAGTGGGGATTAAACTTTCAACTTCCAACATATACCCAGTTGTTTCCTTTAATTTATTTTTTAATTAGAACCTATCAAACTTATGCCATTGCTTTATCGTATTGCTCATCTTAAATCAGATTATATCACATATGCATATGAATAATGTACTCTTTAAGATATGTTAGATGGAATGAATATGCATTTGCAGATTTGAACAGGAGGATAGGCCCACAGAAAGAAAAACCAAACAAGAGGAGATAAAAGAGATAATCAGAAGGTGGCCTCAAACCATATATCTTCATCATGCACAGATATTTTTTTGGAATTCCTGCCCCGGCTTGTACACACAATTCCACAACAGCAGGTGCATGGCCATAATAACCTCTCCCCTTACTCAAAAGTGGAGGCACATCCTGCTGACGTACATGCCATACGTTCTTTGGAGGAATCAAGTCATCCAGTTTAGCATATTTCCATGTATGTTCTTTCAAAGCTTGATTTTGATATAAACCACAAAGCTGAACTTTGTGTCCAATTGGACCAACATGAACCTCGGGACAAAATTGGCATAATTTGACAGGATAGACATGCATGAGCTTTTGAGCTCCTAACCTCATGGTTTCCCAAGCATGCAGTGTCCTTCGAGCCAAAGCACAAAGCTCTTCTACCAAAGGCGGGGAAGATTGTGTTATCCTATCCTCCTTATTCACTAAAACCTCACTTACTTTCTCACATGTTTTATCTAAAACATTACATCTTAGTTCATTTTCAAAAAAAGAATAATCTGTTCCCTTTGCCAGATATTCAGGGATCTCTGCTCCTGCTTGGATACAGAGCTCTGTAATAGCAGGAATTCTACTGTACTCAAACCTTTCTCCATGCTCTACTACATTTCGAAGCCTATTATTTAGGTGAAAGGATTCCCCAGGAACAAGAATATCATTGATGCTGCCTTCCATCCACTCATGCCTCTGATATTTTGGTTTCTGCTCATAGCGTCTACATGTTCGAATACAATGTCCTACATGGCCAACATGTATTTCCAAACACCGCCTGCACATATAAGGAACCAAACTATAATCATCATGTGATTCATATACGAAAAATCTATCTAAACAGTAATTGTAATCCTGATAAGGAACTAAATCTATCAAAACAATAACGTAATCCTGATAAGGAACTAAATTCATTATGATGCAACTTACAATTACATTGTAGGAACCAGTGAACAATTTAGATATATGTTTAGGTGTCAAGTGTCAATTGTCAATTAAATATTTATTAACATCCCAACTACATCATTTTAACAATCTTCATGGTAAAGGTAAGGCACAAACTTATGATCCAATAATGATTGGTTAGTTGACTATTTCTCTCAACTTCAGCAAGATCTATGAATAAAGAGAAACAAACCACCAGTAACATACCGTAGTACCAAAGAACACTTTTAAAATGTTAATAAGAGAGACCTCTCTTAGCTCCAGTGTGGGAGTACAGACTACAGCTGCGTATGATCCCATATAAGTTTTCCACATGATAAGAAAATATTAAATGGTCATAATTTTGGTTTGGTAGGACCCCGGAACAAGATGGCTGATTTTACTCCTTAGCAATAGCTATTAAGCAGTGTACATTGACACCTAAATTATCTCCAATGTGTGCGCATATGATGTATTTTGCATTTATCATAAAGTCCAGAACATCATGTATTTGTGTGTGAGTGCATAAAAAAAAAATTCAATAGCACAAATCTTATTATTCCATCATAAAAGAAAAGAATATTATATGAGAAAGTACACATTATAGACCTGAATAAAGAGCAGGTTTAGGTCTTCCCTCGTAACAGAGAGAAACCATCTTGTCACCTTTAGAAAATAAAATAAAGTGAATTAAAATTGTTCCTAAGGACCTCTGGTCTCACTGCAATTTGAACAGAAATAGCTGCTTTAAAACAGAACTTCAGATGAAATACAAAGAGATAGTTACTGAATGTTGTCTGACACCTGGATCTCCAAACAACAAAAAATCCCGAGTCATAAGGTGTTCCAACAACCAATGCATGCATTCCATGCACAGTCCATCTCCATAATTCTTGCATAACCCAGCAATACCAAATAAATGATCTGGACTCTTTCTTAATGCCATATAGAAAAACCCCTGTTCAGCGTTCATCAGTCCAGAATATGCAATTTAGCTTTTGACAGAGAGACTATGGTTGACTACCAACCTAAGGGAACTAGACTAAAAGGCCTCTACCAATTTCCAGATAAAGTGGCAGTACCACATCCACTATCTTTTTAACCCTCCAAACACAACGAATTGTGTCCAGGAGAAATCATATGAAGATATTTGACAGGTAAAGAAGAGAATCAACATATCTCCACCTCCAGTCCTTCCAAATACGGCCCTGTGGATGAAACCACTTAGTTTAAGGAACGTAATGTTACGTGAAGGTTGAATGCAAGTGTAATAAACAGCCCTTCAATCCTGAACCAAAATAGATCATTACTTTAAACACAATTATCTGAGAAATGATGAGTGCCGGAAGACACAAGGTGGAAATCCAACTTGATATCCACTCAACCAAGTAACAACAGCAAAAAGGAGGGCCCAACTGTCCGATTGCAAGGGGACTGAGTTTTAATCCTGCCCCACAACGTTTCTGATTTCACTTGGTGTTGTCACATTTCCCACGATGTTTCCCACGACCAGAAGTAACGTTGGGAAGTGTTACAAGAAGAACTGGAAGGAGAAGACATGAATGCTTGAGAAGTAAAAGTGACAAGCATCTGAACAGGACAAACTTAGTCGACAAATATTAGCAATTCTACTTGTAAGGGGTTTTTTTTTGGCAACTTCCAAGTGGATTGAGTAAGGTAAGAAAGAAAGAAAGAAAGAAACTATATTAATGTCCACAAACAACCAAAAGTAGGTCAGTGGAACTGAAAGATACTGAAGTACAGAACAGAGGGACAAGGTTCCGAGCTCCAGAAAACATCGTTCACTGTGTAAACATTGCACTGACCATTTAAGAGAGAATAAAGCCTGTCCTTTTCTTGTTGTAGAATTCTTATACCCCATAATGGTTTTTCTCCACATAAATCAATGTTCCTAGTGGGGATGTTCCATCCTGTTTACATCTCTGTTATTTCCTTTCCTTTACTTACTGCCATTGTAGTATCATTCCAGCACCTGTAAATAGAGTTTTTAGTTCTGTTCTGTTGAGTTTCACAAGCATAGCATCTTTCTTATAAAAATTAATATATATTACTTGACCAAAGGAGTAGGATACATCACACCTGGACCCTGTAATAAGCAAAAAACAGAGGCAGTCATTTTACTGCTTGCAAAGAAACGAGCCTTTAGCTCAAAGATCAAAAGCACCCTTCCTTTAAACTATTACTAGGAGATTATAACTTTGTACACAACCACGACTATGCATTTACTAATAGTATAGTACTGACCTTTTTTACTATGAACGAAAGTAGTCCAGACTAAATGAACCCCTAAAAGATATATTTTAAAATAAAATACATATGCAATGTAACGAGGTACAAGGCCACCACAATTAGCTGTTTTGACTTCACAAAATTTGGACAGACAAGATGTTCGCTGTTAGTATTCAACACCTAAAAACATTTGACTCTATTTAGCCCTCTCATTGGGGCCCTTGTGATTCATTTTCCTAGTTTCTCTTTATTTCATGGCTTCAGGTGGAAGCCAATTAACTGGACGAGACTCGGGCCTACTACACTCTTCTGGGACATGCCAGTCAGTAGTCCGAGCTTGTGTCATGTTGTATCTGGCTGATTGAGTGGCTCTCTTTTTGCTACATGATATTAGACTCTGATCAGTAAAACTCATAAGAACAAGTGATTAATGGAATTGACAGAATCACAGCATGCTGTCGGACTCTAATTTTACTTCAAAATGGCATTTTGGGAATCTTTAGGAACTTAGAATCAGTGTGGTATGCCATTAGAAGTATAAATAGAACTCGGAAAAATGAAATATGAACAAAATCAACTGTAAACAGAAAATCATAGACCATGAACAACAAACGACGCAAGCATTTTGATATGGAAAACATCCAAGGTGGGGACAAACCAGTTGGAAGTGGCGATTGCCAGACTTCCCTATCTCCTTATGGCCAAAGACAGATGACAAAGAGATTAAACGAACAAGTACAAGCCGCATCATGTTGTTTTGCTCAGTTAATCCTTTTTGTTCCTTTTCTCCTTCAACCAACTAAACACCAACTCTTTCACTCTCACACTCTGATGCTTTCATCTGAATTCATGCCTCTTACTTATCATGTCTCAAGTGTGTCCTTTGTGTGTTAAAGAACTCCCAATTGTTTTGGAAGCTAAAGAGACAACTTTCTCTGTGATTATTCCACACACGCAGTCAATAAGAGCGAAACCAGCAGTTCCATAACCCCCGCTCTACACATATTGGTGGTTACTGGGAAGTTGTGGAGCTGCTGCTCTGCTTGAAACGGTGGGTTTTCCATTATACAAGAAATCATAGTAGGAAATCTCGGCAAGTACTCGCCACTCGTTTGTTCAACCAAATATTCGCCATATAAACTCGCCAGAATTACTTGCCGAGTTGTGGCAAGTACTCCAAGTACTCGCCACAACTCAGCAAGTCCATGTATTTAACTCACCATACACTGTTTAAACGTGGAACACGTCTTTCACACTCAAAAACGCTGAAAAAACACGGTTTTGGCTCTTTTTAAGGCCCTACACTTGATCATTTTCACTCACACAACCATTTGAGCTTGCATTGCTTGTGTTGAGTGGATTTTGGAGCGAATTCCAAGAGAGAATTTGGAGAATCGCATTTGGAGGTAGGCTTTTTTTTTAATTATTCTTTCAAGTTTTTTCAAATTTTGTGTATATTATTTATGTTTTATAGATTCATATTATAATTCTAAATACATGTAATGTAAAATCGAATGCTTGTAATTTTTTTTATACTCATTTGCAGCCAGAGGTATGTATTTTTTTTACGCAAATTCGTTCTAAATTCGTTAAATTTTATGTGTAATGTAGTCGATTTGTTTTGTAATTCTAAATACATGTAATGTAAAATCGAATGCTTGTAATTTTTTTATAGTCATTTGCAGCTAGAGGCATGTATTTTTTTTTTTACGCAAATTTGTTATTCGGGCACTTTTTAAAAAAAAATTAATTAAGTTTATATTTTTCTAATTTTTTAAATGTGCATTGTGTTGCAGATTAGAGCTTAACAATGGCATCAGGCTTGGCATCAGGTTCGGCATCAGGGTCAACATCACTAGCAGGGACTGTTCCTATGAATGCCCATACCAAAACGTGGAAGTATGGTGTACGTGGAGGTGGTGAAAATGATGTTATTTGCAATTTTTGTGATAGAAAAATGTCTTGAGGCATCAATCGTTTGAAATATCACCTTGCATCTATTGTTTGCTGAGACGTTGCGGTTTGCCCCAACGTGACGAAAGAGGCAGAGCGAGAGATGGGAGCAGAGTTGGTAGAGCTAGAGGAGAAGAAACTAGAGAGGGCAAGGGTGCAGGCAGACATAGCACAAGCTATTAGACCTGGGGCTGCAATGACAAAGGATGTAGACGATGATGTGGCAACAATTGTGGGCTCTACGAGTCCACGCATACGAAACAGAAAAGCCGGAAGAGGCACATCTTCATCAAGTTTGAGCAAAGGCATACAGAGTTTTTTTGTGGCAAGGAACACACCTAGAGCACAACCTTCATTGGAAGGTACAGCCTGGAACAAAGATATGCACGAGGAAGCGCATAAAGCTTGTGCAAATTTCTGGTACTACAACAACCTGAGCCATTCAATGTGGCAAAGAGCCCATACCGTGTGTACTTGGTGACAACGTTGACACTAGGTGTAAGGCCTGTGAGTACAATGCAGACTCTGCGAGCCAAGCATTTGAGTCAGTGAATTCTGCCTGTTGGAACAAGTGTAGATGTCACTAACATGCTAGAAGTCATGCAATGAATGGATTTTAATAATGTCCGCAGACCAAACAGTTCATGGGAGCACCAAAGCTTGCAACTATAGTGTATAAAGCCACTCCAAGGAGCTGTCTTAACAGTTCTGTATAGAATCCATTGGCGGCTTTTTAAACGGTGAGATCTCTTGCTTTTGTAGTCTATTGAATGCCTGCCAACAAAGAAAAGAATGCAAAAAATATTTAGTGTTATCGTGAGCAGACGGTATACATTAGAGGTTGGTTTATCCAGAATGTTGTGCAAGTATGTCTTTTGTCAATGCAACAGCATATGTGATGGCTTGAAGACAACTGCAGGAGAGACATCCATCACTCTTTTGGCACGTTCCATTGTGCAGCTCATTGCCTTGACATAATAGGGGAAGGTAAAGGTTTATGTAATTAATAGAAATGGTTCAGCTTCCAGTTAAACAAGATGCAAGGAACATGAACAAAGTGACAATATTACAATCACCCTTGCAGATTCTGAGCTTGATGAGGCACCATCACAGTAGTCAGAATTAAAGAATTTCTATAATAGCATGGTGTCTGTAAAGGTTTGGAATTATAGTGTAGTTGACGTTCCATAGTGAATATGTCTAGTTTGTCTGACAGTGTTTGGAATACAAATGTATTGTGAGTCAAGCATTTTTCTAGACTGGGGAATTTTCTACTCCAAAGTTGACGGTGTCTCGAACGTTACAACTTTTTCTTTTGTGGATGCATGATTTCTTGCAAATTGTGCTATAGAAATCATCCTGAAAGTGCAACTTATTGCCTTGACCTTGTTTCTGGAGTACATACACAAAATTGATTGGGTGAGGCCGGTTGTTTTAGATGCAAAAAACATAACAAAGTACATATATAATCACCCTTGTGGTTCTGTTTTCTTTCATGAGACGATACATTATGAAGTAATAAATATACTTGTTCAAGCTAGTGTCTTTATTTTTGGGAAGGATCTATCTTGACATTGCAAAGTTTTTCTTAGTATATATATGGATACCTTGGAAATTAATGATAAGTGAGTCAAATCATGACTAGACCCAGCAAGGATTCAAATAAAGCTTGACGTGAATAGAAGGTTCGACTACAGATAAGAAGGTGATCATAGCCTCCATAGGCAAAGTAAATCCATTTCTAGAGTATCGAGCCAGGTACCATTTCAAACTTAGGTCTTCATATTGCATTCGTTTATTGGAATTTGTTACAACTGTACAGGTATATTGTTGTTAACCACTTTTTACCTTTATTTGTATTGTCAGTTTGTAAGCTGTACAGTGCTTGTGGTTTATCTTAAGATAAGTGATTAAGAGCCATAGATGAGAATACTGCGTCAAAAACTCGGTTGATGTTTAGCAAAACCCCCTTGCCAAAAATTATGCTAAACGAGTAACTTGCAGGCCAAAGAGTCTATGCCAAGACTAATAGAAAAAAAAAACTCGCCGAGATATAGTCTCTTTTAGGAGACTACTCGCCATCAAACTTGTCACAATCAACTCGCACCAACCTACTCCGCCAACAGGTTACTACCTCAACCCCATTTCTTTCCTTTTTTGAGAGCTTCACTGGTGAAGAAAAACACAAGCAAAGAATTTTTTTTGCCATGTTTTGGAAAGGATGATACCAGATGTTGAGACGATGTACCTCAGCATTTTAAACTTGCAGAGTGCCATAACTTTCTATTCTGTGGCTCCGTTCTTCAGTGTTAGCCGTTTTCTCTAAGGGAGTGCCATATTTTCTCGAGCTAATACGCAGTAGAATGTTTAACAAGTTAATTATTAGTTACTTATTTTCATAAAATCCATTACTTGTACCTTTTTGGACCAAGCAACTTGTTTGCAGGTTCTTAGTGAAAGAATCAGTGAGCTTTGAATCCCCTGCATAGACAGATTAGCTAGCCCTAAAAATATTAGATAGCTTTCCAAAACTTGGTAGAGCTACTCGATGTGAACGCAACTTGACGAGTTATTCTCCCGTGCTCGGGACTAATCACGAAGAAGCGCAACAAGTTGACTCAAAAAAGGCTCAACGACTTGGTTTTTGTGCAATACAATCTTTGGCTTCACACAAAAAAAGTTGAGGCCACATCAGAGGAGCTCATTGATTTGGATGAGATAGATCCATACAGTGAGTGGACTGGGCAAGAAGAGGAAAACCCTGCGTTCACAGCGGACGAGATTGCTTCTTTTGAGAGGTAGGCTATGGAGGGAGAAGCACTAGCAGCTGACACCGAGGAGATATTGGATTGGATGACATCTTTGGAGGTGATCTCCAACATGCAGTAGAGGAGCCACCAGCACCACCATCTAGTTCCATGGTTCGAGCCAAATTCATAGCCTTCTAGGAGGAGTGTGGGGACGCAGCCGAGTGTGGGGACTAGTAGAGGCACTAGACCCTCTCCCCAATATTTCTCTAGAATGGGGAAGAGGAAAATGTAACTTATTGTATATTGTAACTTGCATAGATATGAAATTTATGATGATATTTTTCAATGTCAATCATCATAAATTCATATTACTTATCAGTGGGTTGTTGTATTTGCATGATGATGTGATTTTGTATAGTATTTGTACTCAAATCTAATAGAAAACACTTCTCCAACATTTTATGGGGCTCATTTGATACATTTTGTAGCTATGTGTTGCTTAAAATTTATGTTTTTTTAAAGAAATTTGCGTATTTTTTAAGTTGCCGAGTATTCCCGAGTATTGGCCAAATATATCCAAGTTTTTGTTGAGTCAAATTTATTTTGGTATGCCGAGTATTTGCCGAGTACAAGTACGCGAACTATGCAAGAAATACTTTGTTTGGAGCCCTGTCACACTGCTCCTATCTGAAACCAGGTTTTATTTGGTTTAAACGACAAAGTGGATTGTTAATCTTGGTCCCTATTGATCATGCCTCACTTCTAGAAGGATTTTGGACCCACAAAAGCTTAGTAGGGGAGGAGATGAGGCAACAATTCTCCTACTTTCTCTTTGAGGTACCAACTTGCTTGCTTTGGTGTCTTTCCCTTGCCAAGATTCTTGTGGTCCACTTTTAGTCTCCTTGATTTTCACTACAACATTACATCCTCCTCTAGCTCCCCTCGTGCATACAAGACAAAGCCTTCTATAGAGGATAGCAATTGTCCTTCATCCAACATGGATTGCTAAAATACGTGTGAATTCTCACAATTTGGTATTGAGTACAACCTCGTGAATGGCAGAAAGTCAAGTATGAAATTATTCTCCAATCTGCTCTAAGATGGCAAATGGCCTATACCTTTAAGGTTTGAGCTTCCTAGCTTGTCCTTGAAGTCTCTCATTCCTCAAATACAGCCATACCTTATCTTCTACTTTGAACATATGCTCCTTTTGGTGTCGACCATGTCTAGCCTTGTACTTGAATTGATTCTCCTACAGTTTTCATTTTGAGACGGATATGCCTAATCCTCTAAATGAACTTTGCAGCTCTTGTCACCATTGAATCTTTACCTTGCACTTTCTTTTGTTGTCCCATTGATGTGTACACTCTCTAGGTTGTTTACTATTAGATC
Source organism: Taxus chinensis (assembly GCA_019776745.2). NCBI lineage: Eukaryota > Viridiplantae > Streptophyta > Pinopsida > Cupressales > Taxaceae > Taxus > Taxus chinensis. Next base: position 868,227,834 of record CM034149.1, read on the forward strand.
TACAGAATCACAAAAAATGTTGCTCTACTTCAATTCTTTACTTGAAATGACAGAATATGTCTTAGTGCTCTTAGAACTATTGTAGTTTAGTTGTTGAAAGCATACAAGTGCTGAATTATGAACAGGAATGGGAACATACAGCATACACATGAAATGTAAACAAGAAATTAAATGGACATAAGATATGATCTTGGAAATCTCCATGGGGGTAAAAAGTTACAAACTAGTTGGGAATGGCAAATGTGCAGCTTCTTGTTTGTCTTATGGTCAATGATGAAGTTTACATAGAGATCTAGAAACAATTACAGACTCAGCTATCCTTCTCCTAAGCTTCTCCTCTATGTTCCTCAATTACAATCTTCATTCCACAACCAATTTCACTTTCCAATTCTTCCTCCGATCACCGATGCCTTCCCCAGCATTTCCACTTGCTTTATAATGTGCTTGAGAAGTTCTCCCCTGCACTAAAGAATCCCAAGATTTGAACAAATAGGACAAGATATCGTTTGGTGGCTGTTACTAGCATGTTTCTTCAATAGAGGCGAAACCGCCGGTATCAACAGACTGACCGTTATGCATCTATCACCTGCAAACACCGGCGGTTGCGCAACCACCCCGACAGTTTTGCAACAGCCACAGTGGTTGTGTAACCGCCACTTTGCATAAAGCGACAGTTTCTCAAACAGTCTAGATTTTTCTCTCTAAAGCTCTGCTGACCTTAAACCTTTTTATTGTGTTTGGTTGATGAAGTTGATTGTTTTTTGGATCCTTATGGATCATATCTCCCTTTTTGAAAGGCTTTGGTTCCATAAAAGCTTAGTGTGGGTGGAGATGTGGAATAACTCTCCCAACTTCTCTTTGGTTACCACTTTGCCTGTCTCAGTGTCTTGCCCTTCTCTGAACCATGCCACTTCTCTTATGATCATCTACGTGTCTCCCGAACTTTCCACTATAGCACTACATCCTCCTCCAACTCCCGTTGAGAACCCAAAACGAGTCTTTAACGAAAGGTAGTTACTGATATTTCTCTTCCTCATCTACCAAAGATGGCTCATATGGATGTGAATTCGTACAGTTTATTACTAAGAACATCATCATGAACTGTGGTAGATCAAACTTGAAAGAGTTTTCTCCAATCTGCTCCAAGATGAAAAAGTGTTCACATCTCAGAGGTTCAAACTTCCTTGCTTGCCCTTGAAGTCTTTACTTCCTCAACTACAGTCATACAGTGTCTCCTACTTTAAGCATATGCTCCTTGTAGTGCTAATCATGCCTGGTCTTATACTTGGCTTGAAACTTCTCTAACAGTTCTTTCAACTTAAAATCGATTTATCTAATCCTCTCAATGAATTTTACTGCTCTAGTCACCTTTGAAACTTGTGTTTCTTCTCGTTCTTGCTGTCCTGCTGCAATATCAAGAGGATTAGTAGGAAAATATTTCAAACACACTTCAAAAGGTGACTAATTGGTGGATGTGTGTACTACCATGTTGAATAAGTGTTGAATGTATGTCAAAGACTTGGATACCTCCTATTGTAACCTCTGATCAGCTGTACTAAAGTCATATTGACTACCTCCGTCTACTCATCGGTTTGGGGATGACATGTTGTGCTTATCTAGAGTTTTGCATAAACATGGCCATGTTTAGACATATGTAGTCCTACAACATCCATAGAGATGTTTTCCATGATCTAGTAGGTACCAATAGGGGCATCTTCCTAATCTTAGGCTTGTTTGTACAACATAGTTTACATCTTGCGAATCTTCATACTTCATCTTGCATATTGGGCTACTATACATATCTCTGCAAGTGAGCCATGGTCTTATCAAAAACAAAATGATGTGATGCTTTGGAAGTATGTGGTTCCCTCATCAATAGAATTCTTTCTCCCTTTGGCACACAAGGTTTGTCCCACTTGTAGAGTAGATCATCCTTGAGGTAACATTGATCTTTGACTTCATTTTCAGTCTTCTTGACCTACAACTGTTGGAATGCATCCCCAAAATTTGTATCTTGTGCATACACTTCTCTATGAGCTTCCTTAGTGAAGGGCTCAAATCGAGAGATTGTAGCCAAAGTTGACATTTGCTTTGTTAATTGTGTCCTAGATAGCATATCTATCACAACATTTATGCTTCTTTTCTTGTACTTGATCACCAAATGGAATTGTTGAAGAAATCACATCCATTTGTAGTGTCTTCTCTGCTGCAATTTACTTTGTGCTTGCAAATATTGAAATAGGTTTGGGGTCAATATGCACAATAGTGACTTCTCAAGATAAATAATGCTTATATTTCTTCATTGCCTGAACTAATGCATGGATTTCTTTATCACAAATAGGATATCCTCTTACTAAAGTCTAAAGTAAATAACTCTAAATGATAACAACTTGGCTTGCCTCCTTATCAAAAAATGGCATTAGTTTCAAATTTGAATGGCTGCTGCAAATTAGGAAGAGCAAGCACCATAGCAAGGCTAATTTTATATTTCAGACTCAAAAGAATTATCATGTTCCTTACCCAAACAGAAACTCCTACCACTAGTTGCAATTGCATGTAGAGGTATTGTGCAGAAAGCTAGAATCAACTTCGTTGTGTATTGTATTGCTCTAACAAGACTTTAGTCTCAGTGGCACTCATTGGTGTGGTCCAACTCGTGATGGCCTCAATCTTTTTTGGGTTCACTCATAGTTGTCCTCCAACCTTATGCCCAAGATAGACTAGTGATTGTTCTGCAAACTTTCATTTCTTCGTATTGCACAATAGTTGTTTTTTCTTTCAACACTTACAAGACTTGACCCAAATATGTTAGATGTTCTTCCCATGTAGAACTGAAAATCTGGATATCATCTGAATATACTATGAACGGACACAATATGTCATTCACTAATTTCATAAATGTAGCGGGTGCATTAATAAACCAAAAGGAACTGCTAACAATTCATACAAACCATGTTTTATCTTTAAGGTTATCTTGCATAAAACTTGATGGAAAACCGGATGTAAGATCCAACTTTATAAAGTACTTAGCATGATTGAATCAACCTCTGGAAGTGGATATTGGTTCATTATGGTGATCATGTTCAAGACTCTATGCACATTCTCCAAGAGCCATATTTATTTTGTGCCATCACAATGGGTGACCCACACAATGAGGTACTTGCACGAATAGCCCTTTGTTTCGACAACTCTTGAATTTAATTTTTAACTTTACTACTCCCCAAGAGTGATTTCTTATACAAACGAATGTTAAGTAAAGGAGATTCAAGCACCACTCGAATCTTATGCTCTACTTGTCATTTTGGAGGAAAACCTTTATGATTTTGGAACACTCCTTGAGAAGATTTCGACATATTATACAAATCTTTCAATCCTTGGTTAGTTATCTTGGAAAACTTCTCTAACTCATCTTCCTGTTTATCCTTCAAAAGAAGCAAACAATACTAATTATTAACCTAACGAGTCTTTTTGCTTGGTTGGCACTTACCATGGCAAGCTTGTTGGGAAAATCTCAACTTTGCATGGGTATGCGTGGACACTTGTGTTGCGTAGGCTTGTGCAAAAATGTTTGTGTGAAGTTGCGTGCACAAAGAATTGGTCACGTGGGTATTGCACAGGGATTGTGTACTTAAGAAGTAACAAATGTGTGCAGCCTTGGTTGTGTGCAAAATAGTAGCCTTATGGTGCACAGTGAAATTGCGCAGCATTGGAATCCAACATATGAAGCCTATGATGCATTGTCAAACACGTCTAACTGGGATTTTCAATTCCAGGTGTACAAGCAACGTGCTGATAACAATTCCGACACAGTTGCTGAAAGAATGTTATATAACGATGACTCTGCTCAGCGATTAGGAGGAATCTGTGAATTCTCTGGGGCATGGAGTTTATGAAGTCATGTGCTGGCTTAAATGCTGGCAAACTCGTAGGAGTGGATATCAAAAACAGTTGCAACAATCTGAGCGATTGTTGGTTATAGATAGACGGTCAAGTCTAAGCATCACAAATGTTCTATGTTAGAATATAGTTGTATAGTTGCATGGTTCAGGGTATGGACTTTGCATGTATTGTATTGTAGTTGCATAGTGTAGGGTTGGGCATTGGTATTAGAGCTTGGTTGGAGCTAGGTGAGAGTTGGTTTTGTTTGCGTTGTTGGAGTCTTGTGTATAGAAAATGTCAAGAAGCACAAGAATAGCGATTGACAAGTTTAATAGGCAGCATTTTGAATTATGGAAGCTCAAAATGGAAAATCTCGACAGACAAAGATCATCGGGTCGTGGTGTCAATAGCAGCACCTATGGGAATGAAACAAGAAGAGTTGGACAAGATGGATAATAATGCTAAAAGCTCTATCAGACTTTGTCTATTAAATTTACTTTCATTAAATGTACATGATGAAAAAAAGGTAAAAAATATATAAGATAAGATGAAAAGTTGTTCTAGACTAAATTTATGGTCAACAAATTATTGTTCTGCAAGAAGCTATATTCATTACGGATGAATGATGATGACTTAGTTACAAAGCACCTGAATGCCTTCAACAATACTGTGATTAGTCAAGTTATTGTCAGTAGAAATAAAAATGGATTCTGAAGAGAGAGGAATTATGCTTCTATGCTCTTTGCCAAACTCATAGGATAATCTAGTAATGGCAATCACTAACTCCTTGTCTAAGTTAAAAATGAATGAGATTATTGATGTTTTATTGTCAAAATAAATGAGGGTGCAAGTCCATTGAAGATCATCAAGCCAATGATGATTCGTTTGTGCAATGCAGATCGCAAGAGAAAAGCAAACAAAGATCTGGGTATAAGCATGCAAAGTCTTGAGGCAGATCTAAGACTCTAGAGAGGCCCTCTTTAAAAAATGTTGGAATGGTGGCAAAACAAGGCATTTTAAAAGGGATTGCTGAGTGAAGATGGACAAGAGCAAACCACATGATGCTTCTCCTTTGATGAAAAAGACTCCATTAATGAAAATGGAGATGCATACTTAGCAGTCTTGAGTAGGCATGCATGCATGATGCATGATTGATCGACTCAAGAGCCTCTTATGATATGATTTCTCACTTGGAGTGAAACTACGAATATATGCAATATGATAGTGGTAATGACTTTCTGAGAGATTGCTCACCTAATTGCAGGTCAAGGAAGTGTGGAGTTCAGATTCCAGGATAGGAGGATCAAGGATCTTCAAGGTGTTCCACACATTCCAGATGTTAGAAATTTGGTTTCGGTTAACAAGATTTGTGATGCTGGTATGCAAGTGTCATTCAGTAAGGAAAGGCTGTAAAATGGTGTCTGAAGCCATCACATTGCTGAGAGGATTACGCACATGACCCTTTTTCATACTAGATGCAAGTACAGTTACTAGTGCTTGCAACAACGGTGTGTGGTTCTTGAGGCCAATGGAAAACATGAGAAAACCAAAATGCTTCCCGAATGGAAGACAATGTTTTGGCATTAAAGGTTGAGTCATATTGGCAAGGAAAGGGTTGCATTCATTGCAATCCAAAGGAATGGTGAAGGGGATCACTAATAGTCCCTTAGACTTTTGACTTCTATGAGCATTGTGTGTATGGCAAGCAGATTTGAGTGAAGTTCCCCATAAATGTTGTGCACACAAACGGGATTTTACAAGTAATACATAGTGATGTGCTTGGCATGGTCAAGGTTACAATCATTAGGAAAAATTCATGTACAATGTGTCTGTCATAGATGACTTTTCCAAAAAACATTGAATATACTTTGAACAAAAGTTCTCAAGACATTCAAGACGTCCAAATCTCTTGTCGAGAATCAAAAGGAGAAGTTTAAGATTTCTTGAGACATCCAAGGATTCAAATCTCTTGTGGACAATTAGGAGGAGAAGATAAAGGTCCTACACAAGGATAATGGGGGTGAATTATGTTCAAAAGAATTCAAGGAATTCAACAAGCAGTGGGGAATCGAAAGGCAAAAGTTAACTCCATACACACTGCGAAAAAATGGAGATGTAGAGCAGATGAATAGGTGCTAACGAATCAAACCCTCAGTATGCTAAGTGGTGCACACTTGAAGTAGAAGTTTTGGGCTGAAGCAATGATTACCGCTTGTTACCTAGTTAATTTCCCACCATCATCAACATTGGTAGAGATGACTCCACAAGAAGCTTGGACTGGTAAGAATCATCCTCGAAAACAACTCAGAATTTTTGGTTGTGATGCATATGTACGTATTCTACAGGAAAAGAGAACGAAGCTTGACTTTAAGTCTAAGAAGTGCATCTTCATTTGATATAAGAATGGTGTTAAGGGGTACAAGTTATGGAATCCTAAAACAAATAAGGTGGTCCATAGGAGGGATGTAGTCTTTAGAGAAACAAAGAGAATTCATGTGCAAGAGGTTGAGGGTGGTGGTGAAAATGTGCAAGAGCAACCAAAGATGCAGCCAAAAGAAGAGTCAAAAACAGTGCGGGTTGACTTAGCATGTGTCTGAGTATGAAGTTGTTGATAAAGATGTAAATTTGGCAAGAGGTTCACAAGAAAATAATATAATAATCTTCAACACTCAATAATCTCCTTCTCCATTGTATTATTCACGAGTAAGATACAATTATGTATAAGCTATGAAATTACTATAGATAAGGAACAAATCCTTACTTTGTCTCAACCACAAACCTCTCCTATAACAACTCTTCTAAATAAGTGAGTTGTTAAAACAACTCATGTAACTACGCAAAAAAAAATCAAGCATATTTATGTGAGTGCAACTCATTTATAAAACTCTCACTCACACAATATAATTAACTACTAACTAATAGCTCGTGAGAAGTAGTTCCTAACATTTCCCCCCTTAGTGCAAACATGGGGAGTAAGTGCGCCACTAGTACTAGAAACAAAAACGTGTGTCCTTATAGGATGCAAATTTTAGGTCTGTAGTTATGCTATTCTAGATATCTGCTACACATGATCACCAATATACAAGAACTCAATAGTCCCGCTTTCACTCCAGTGAACTCTTTCACCGACCGATCACACTTCCATTGACTCACCTACATACAATAACTCAACAATTTTCACTTTTACTTCTAGTGAGCTTCCCAATGGCCAATCGATGAAGTACAACATTCAGAAGATCTTTGTAGTCAACTACTCTCATCTTCATCTATTTGCAATATCTGTGATTTGCATACATCACACAACATATAATAATTGAAAAAATAAAGATTGAGGACCGTGTCCTCATCACGTTTGCAGCCACAATTATAGATCATTGTCACTTTGATCACAAACAATATGGGATGGTTTAACGCAGCCACTTGGATCCCATCTTGGCTTTAGACATTTTGACGCAAATATGGTGCCACTATTGCATTTGCGTCTGTAACAAACCGTTAAGCCAAAACCTCGAGGCATTAGTGAAATTCACACATGAGGAACATAACATCCCACCACGCTTCAGTAGCCTCAACTCCGGGCTGGATTTGTGCCCGTATGGCAGCACCATGGCCTACCCTATATGAGCACCGAGCAAACACTACAATGCCGACATAGCCACCCGTGTTGGGACTCGAACCTAGGTGGTTGCTCTGTTACCAAATGTAATGAACCGTTACACCAAAACCTCAAGACATTAGTGAAATTCACACATGAGGATCATAACAACATCCTCTTTGTTAGCGGCGAACAAGAAGCGCTTATTGCCCTCGAACCTCTAATGCCTCCATCCTCCAGTTTTGATGTTACTAACTTAGCTAGATAAAACTTTGAAACTCAAATATCAATAACCCCCCCCCCCCCCCCTTAATTTCTACTTGAACATCGGGTTCGTCCAATAGTGCATTTGTTACAAAATAATAAAAATTGAATTTGAGTGCAAAAGAAATATGCTCAAAGGAATTCACCCAAAGAAGGCACCTTACAAAAAAATTCTTACTTAAGAAAATAATTGGATCTAAATTACAATCTTGTATTTGAAAATCTACACTCCTTTCAATTTAAATAACACCCACTACTATAAAAATAGCTCTTTGAGGTTTTGACCCCTCAACCAAGTGGTTTGGAGGTTTTTGAACTAAATATATTCAAAAATTTATATTTGAAGTTTAATTCAAAAAGGATTTTAAGAAAAGAAAACACCCCTTATTTTTTATTTTTTTAAAACCCGCGGGCTTTGTATAATCATTTGCAATGGTCGGAGAGTTGGTGTCAAATGGACAAGGTGAGCTTGTCTAAAACTGTGCTAAACTATTGCCAATAATGCCAAGTTGGTCACCACAGATCCAGTCTAGGCAAGTTGTTGGAACAGCCGTGTCAATGATATCCGTATAACCATATATGCAATTTTGCATGGTCTCCGAAAACTTATGCGCGGTCCCTACAAGTGTATGACTGTCTTTCAGATCAGGAGATGCATCTGAACTGTGCACTGCACAACTAGGCATCTGAGTATATAGAAGTCAGCAATTAGAAGATGTCAATGTTGACATTGTATGGGGATAAGAATAAAAATCCGAATGGTTGATTTAATTAACCAAGGCACAATAAAATGATGGCAAAAAAACTATTTTTTCTTCAACATTCATACAGTTGCACCAGACTTAGTTTTTCCGTGCCTTCTCTCACCTTGCAACATGAGTCCAACAGAAGAATAGTTGTCTTCTTACAAGTCAGTATGGAATAGTTATTTTCTTGGCTGTTGAGAGGACCGAGAGAATGTTTGGATGTTCCACAAAGCAAAAAATATGCTTGTTTGTTGGAGGTCTTGATCTGCACTTCAATGGGGATTATATAAAACCAATTAAGTGCCACAAGAACCAGAGGTGCACAGATCAATGGATTGAGACACAAGGCATTGTGTGGGCACTTAGGTGCTCTTGTTAATACACCAATGACTCACCACACTTTACTCTAAATGTTGTGCTATTCTTACAGTCCCACCTACCTACAAAGAACAACACCACAAACATCCACCATGTCCTCCTCACAATGAAGAACAATAAATATTCTTAAAATATGAAATATATATCTACAGAGACAAAATTTTAAATGGCGTCACTCTAACAACTCGGAACAACATAATCAATAGAGTTGCCCCGTGAACTCTATCATGCAACCATTGCCCTTAAAGACTATAACCTGCTGTAATACCAAATGTTAATTTGGTAGGAGCTTCACAAGAAGATAATAACATAATCTTTAGCACTCAATAATCTCTTTTCTCCATTGTATTATTCATAAATAGCATACAATTATATAGGCTATGAAATTACTATAGATAAGGAACAAAACCCTACTTTGTCTCAACCAGAAACCTCTCTTATAACAACTTCTCTAAGTTAAGTGAGTTGTTTAAACAATTCACGTGACTACAAAAAATAATATCAAGCATACTGGCATGAGGACAACTTATTTATAAAAATCTCACTCACACAATATTATTTAACTACTAATAGCTCGTGAGCACTAATTCCTAAAAAAGATGTGGCAGTGGAGAAACAACCTAAAACCTTTGTGCAAAGAAGATCAAAAAGGGTGTAGAGAACGCCTAAAAGTATAGCCCATCAAATTTTTGTTTATGTGTTCTTACTTTCAATAACTAATGTTGATGACCCCAAGAGTTGATGTTTTTCCTTGTATCGCTTGAAACAATCACCAAGGATGCAGTATCAAAAGTTTGATAGCAATGTGTTGAAACTTGGCCTTCTGCAACAAAGTTAATCCTTGCACATACTTCAAAAAAGAAGGGGAACTATGTCGTCGTAGTTCTCTATATGGATGACATGTTGCTGATTAGAAATCTCAAGGCAATGATCAAGTAAGTAATGTCCCAGTTGTCTACATAATTTGACATGAAAGATGTCGATGTTGCAAAGTTCATTATGGGCATGGAAATCAAACAAGATCATGAAAACAGGAAGCTCTAGTTGGATCAGAAGAAATATGTTGAGATATTGGAAAGGTTCAAGATGCAAGATAGTAAAACCTATGTGCATGCCCTCTCTAGGTAGTCAGAAACTATTGTTGCATAGAGTATAAAGACACAAGAGGAGTTGGAGGACATGGATTGAGTTCGATATGCCAGTGTGGTGGGAAGCTTGATGTATGTAATGGTCTACACAAGACCTAACATTGCACACGTAGTGAGAGTAGTTACCATATATGTGTCTAATCCAGGCAAGGGGCATTGGACTAGGGTGAAGAGAGTCTTCAAGTATTTGTGCGAAACATTTGACTACACAGTTTGTTATCAGGTTGATCCTCATGTAAGCAAGAAGTTGAGTCTACATGGATTTTTGGACTCTAAACAAGGTGGACACCTTGTAGTTGAAGGTCTACCTGTGCATACACAATCAACTTATTTGGAGGAGTTGTACGTTGGATGAGCAAGCGACAAACAAGTTTTGCGATATCCACCATAGAAGTTGAGTACATGCTAACTACTCCTGGAAGCAAGGAAGTAGTTTGGCTTCAAGGGTTGTGTTCCTCGATTGGGTCCATTAGGAAGGTTGCAAGAATAGATTGTATTTGTCTGGAAAAGAGCCTTAAGTATCATCCTCGCATGAAGCACATTGATGAGCAATATCATTTTGTAAGGGAAATGGTAGAGGAGAAGCAAATTTTAGTGGAGGTGATCATTGCTTTAAATGTTGTGGATTCATTAACAAAAGGCAGTAAGTATTGAGAAGTTCTCTTGCGGTGCCCCCAGCTGTTAAAGCATGAGTTGGTGCTCCGACTTTGCAAAGGTACACACAGAATTATACGCATGGATACTTGTGTTGTGTAGTCTTGCACAACACTACCATGCAAGAAAGTTTGTACAAGGTCATGTAAGTAAGAAATTGGGCACATGGGTATTGCGCGAGGATTGCACAATGGTGAAGTAAAAAATATGCATAGCCTCGATTTTGCACAGGATAGTTATGTTAGGGTATGTAATGAAGCTAGGAATAATTGGAGTGAAATGTATGAAGCTTACAACACATTGTCAAACACTTGTCTGACTCAGCTTGTTTATTGGAGTACAAGTAAGATGATAACATTGTTCTGCAAGAAAGTTTGTACAGGATTATGTGCGTGAGGAATTAGGATCATGGTTATGAAGTGTAAAACTCGGAACTTCAAGAGATGTGGCAAGTGTTTCTCCACAATTTTTGGGTTCTTTTTGTAAAAATCTTGTGAGTGTTAACATGTGTGTATGTGGTGTAATGAGTTGTAATAACTCATTTTCGTGTTGTAATGGTTGCTTAAATAATGAGGTTTGAGAGAGATTCTTGGATGAGTTACAATCTATAGTAAGAATGTAATTGCTCCTACTATTATTATGACTGGTTGAGTTGATAATTGTTAATTCCTACTTTGTTAGACATTATAACACTATATATGTAACCTCCCTCTCTCTCTCTCTCTCTCTCTCTCTCTCTGTCTGTAAGTTAATCCAATATCTCAAATTTATTTTGTGTGAACGAATTCTTGTGATGTGCAAATCCTAAACCAAAAATGGTAAGTATTGTGCAATTGTAAAATAAAAAATATGCTCAACCTTGGTTATGCACAGGATAGTTACATTAGGGTACACAATGAAGTTGCTCGGCATTTGAGTGAAATGTATAAAGCTTACAACACATTGTCGAACACCTGTCTAACTAGACTTGTTGGTTGCAGGTGTACAAGTAAGATGATAACATTTTGACATAGTTAGTAGTGAAGAAGCATTATGCAATGATGATTTTGCTCAGCAGTCAAGTGGAATCTATGGATTCTCTAGTGAATGAAGTTTACAAAGTCATGAGCTAGCATAAATGGTGGAAAACTCTTAGGGCGGATCTCAAAAACAGTTTCAACAATCTAAGGGATTTTTGGTTATAGTTAGACGATCAAGTCTAAGCATGAATAATGTTGTATTAAAACATAGTTGTATAATTACACAGTTTGGTATATGCACTATGCATGTATTGTATTGTAGTTGCACGGTGTAGAACATGGACTACTATAGGATAGATACAAAGCTTTGAAGAATGTCTATTGTATTTGTAAGTTGCTTCAAGTTGTGTCAAAAGAATAAGGTTATTAGGTTGTGCTTTTTACTCGTAAGGGTTTCCCCAACTGAAATCATGTGTCTATGTCTTGTGTGTCATGTATCCTATGCATTGTTTAAATTGTAGTTTAGCATACCTTTTCTTTTTTTAGCTTATGGAAAAAGGCAAAAGTCTTAACAAAGCTTGGACTTGATTTGATGTAACTTGATGCTATAGTCGATCCATCTTTGACCTATCTATATATGTTAGCCCTCCCCATGAAGATTGCATACCTAATATTCAAGTAAGGACTTCAAAAATCCAAATCAAATACATCTAGAGGAATTACATTTGCTTCTACCTCATCAATGTATTGGGGTTAATCCCAAATTAAAAATGCATTTTTTAGTTACTTGAATATCAACACCCTTCTTCACCTAGCCTAATGGATATGATAGTCATATGTTTGTAAACTAAGCATAAAACTTCATCAAAAATCAAATTCGATTGGGACCTAGCATCAACAAGTGCATTTACCTTAGTTTTCTTGATCTGAACGTCAATTGGAAACAACTTGTTCATCTCCTCTTTCTTGTGTTCCTTGATGTTCATGTTGGTGGTTATGCAACCAAGCTTCTCATCTACATCGGAATTTTCCTCTATCTCTATCTTTGATTTTTCTCTCAAAGATGCCAAAGTTCATGAAGTTTTCTTTGAGACAAGTCTTCAGAAGCAATTCTTGATCAACTTCCAACACAACGGTAACAATAATTCTTTGGATCCTTACAAGTATTCAAAGTAGTAGCATTTCTCTTACCTTTCCACTTACCGTTCTTGTAAAGTTGTTTTTGCTCTTTCTTGGACCGAGTTGTGGGCTGATTTTGCTTAAAGGCTCACCTTCTCCTTGGCCTCTTTTCTTCATCAATGCAATAAGATTGTGAGCAAACCTCATCAAGGTCCTTTGGCTTTCTTGTAATGGTCTGTCACCACAAGCATGTATGGAGACCTCCCAAGTACTTGGTCAAGTTGTCTTCATCCTCCAAGTCCACATTCATCAACATGCCTTGTCTTCAGAACTCTATGGTGCAATCCTACATACTTTAGCCATGTGATTGTCACATAATCTTTTGATCAATTTTATGCCCGACAAGATAAAAACTCTTATAAAACAATTCTTTGAATTCATCCCACCTAGCTACAACAAGTTTCTTCTTTTTGGAAGATGTTAGATAACTTTCCCACCGATGTAAAGTATGAAATCCCATGTTGAGACATGCAAAAATGATCTTCTACGCCTTGGTAACTTTATCACTAAACTACACCTCCATTTTTAGTCCTCTTGAAACTATAATGTCTTAGTGCTCTTAGAACTACTATAATTTAGTTGTTGGAAGCATATAAGTATTGAATTATGAATGGGAACATACAACATACACAATAATTGCAAACAAGAAATAACATGGACACAAGATATGATTTTGGAGAACCCAATTGGGAATGGCAATTGCCTTGCATCTCATTTTCCTTATGGCCAAAGATGAAGTTTACAAAGAGATTTGGAACAAGAACATCCTTATAGCCAAAGATGAAGTTTACAAAGAGATCCGGAACAAGAATATACTCAGTTATCCTATTCCTAAGCTTCTCCTCTATATTTCTCAATTACAATCTTCCTTCTACAGCCAATTTTACTTTCCAATTTCTCCTCTAATCGCCAATGCCTTCAACACTCCCACTTGCTTTATAACATGCTTGAGAAGTTCTCTTGTGTATTGAAGAATCCCAAGAGTTGAGCAAATAAGGGGAGACATCGTTTTGTGGTCCTTACTAGTATGTTTCTTCAAAATTGGTGAAACAACTGGCATCAACAAACTGACGGTTATGCAACCGCCACATGCCAACACCGATGGTTATGCAATCAGCCTAACAATCATGCACCAACTTAGATTTTCCTCTCTGGAGCTCTACTGACCTTGAAACTATTTTCTCATGTTTGGTTGATGAAGATGTTTGTTATCTAGATGCTTATGGATCACCTTTTACAACATGAAGTAAGTTAGTAGACAAGTAACTTAACCATTCTTATTTTTGGATGTATGTATTGCCCTCTTATTGAGTCTTAGATATATGCCAAAAGACTCGTTCCTAGGATTGGGATGCTTGTTGTAATCTCTTTGTAATTGTAACAAAATCATATTTACAACTTCTATTTGTCCATTGCTTTGAGGATGGAAAGTCGTACTTCTTTAGAGTTTGGTATCCATCTTCCACACAATCCAACTTTCCCCAAAAAATGAGAATCTATGTCTGAAACAATTGACTTCAGCAATTCAAAATACGCCCAAACATTAGAAAAGAATTACCTTGTTGCTTAGTGCCCTTTTACTATCTTCTTAAACTGAATCAAAACACTAATTTCGCTGAATCTATCTACAAAATATAAATAGTCATCGCCATGCTTAGATATTGGTAAAACCTCCCCACAAAATCCATAAAAATGCTTTCTTGAGGTCTTATAGGTACTAGTAGATTCATGTGCGAACCTTTTTTTCCTAACCTTAGGCTTGCTTGTACAACATTAATTATGTCTTCTAATTAATCTAGCTACTTCTTGCATATTGGGCCAATACCTTTTCAAATGAGCCTTGGCCTTACCAACACCAAGATGACCCGCAACTTTAGAGGTATGTGCTACTCTAATTAATAAAAGTATTTCTAACTTTGGCACATAGTTCATCCCACTTGTAGAGTAGCCCGTCTTTGAGGTAGCATCTATCATTGCCTTTATCATCAATTTTCTTGACTTGTGATTGGCGAAATGTGCATCAGTTTTCTCGTAATCCTCTTTTGTGAAAGACTGACGTTGTCAAACTATTGCCAAAGCTGAAACTTGCTATGTGGCCCGGTTAACATACCCACCACAACAATTGTGCTTTTCTTCTTGTACTTGATCACCAAATGAAACTGTTGAAGAAAACCCATCCATTTGTAATGTTGTGTTTTCTGCAATTTAGTTTGTGCTTGCATATATTAAAGAGCTCTATGGTCAGCATGCAAAATAGTTTTTAACCCAACAAATAATGTTTCTATTTGTTTATTTCTTGAACTCGTGCATACATTTCTTTATCACATACAAGATACCCTCTTAGGAAACCATCTCCAAATGATAACAAATTGGATTTAACTCCTTGAAACAAAACTGCCCCCATAGCATACCCACTTGCATCCCTCTCAAATTCAAATGGTTGCTACAAATCAGGAAGAGCAAGCACTAGTGCATGGCTAATTTTATATTTCAAATAATCAAAAGCGTTATCATGTTCCTCATCCCAATAAAACTCTTAACACTTGACAATAGTATGTAGAGGTGCTGCAATAGTATGTAGAGGTACTGCAATAGTATGTAGAGGTACTGCAATGGTGGTTAAAGTTAGAATAAACTTCCTCATGTATTGCACTGCAACAAAAAAAAAACGATCCCTATCACATTCCTAGGTGTGGACCAATTAATGATAGCCTCAACCTTTGTTGGATCCACTCTCAGTTCTCCCCCTCCAGCCACATGCCCCCAAATAGACTGCTGATTGTTTTGTAAACTCACATTTTCTTCATATTGCACAAAATGTTTTTTATTCGACACTTGCAATACTTGTTTCAAATGAATTAGATGCCTCCCATGTAGCACTGAAAACCAAAATATCATCTAGATATACTATGGCATATGTATCTATGAAAGGGCTCAATACATCATTCATCACTCTAATGAATGTAGCACATGCATTACATAAACCACAGGAAAGTACAAACCATTCATACAAAGCTGGTTTTGTCTTGAAGGTGTCTTCCAAACATCCTCCTCCATCATACAAACTTGATGGTACCCGGATTTGAGATCCAACTTTGTAAAGTACTTAGCATGTTGAAGTTAGTCCAACAAAGCATCGATCTACAGGAATGGATATCTATTCTTGATGCTGATCTTGTTCAATACTTTATAACCTTATACACGTCCTCCAAGAGACATCATTTTATACCATCACAAATGGCCATCCACATGGTGAAATACTTGGGCAGTGTGACCCCTTGTTCTAACAGCTATTGGATTTGTTTCTCAGTTTTATTGCTCTTTAAAAGCAATTGCATGTACAAACCAATGCTAGGTAAAAGAGATTTGGGCTGCAATTGGATCTGATGCTCTGCTTCCCTTTTTGAAGGTACTTCCCTTTTTGGAGGCAAACTTTTAGAAGTTTGGAACATTTTTTCAAAAGAATGCAGCAATACATCCAAACCTTTCAATCCCTTGTTAGCACAATCAATTTCAGAAATTTATAACCCATCCTTTTGTTTATCCTTCAAAAAAAAGTTAAAAAATATCCTTATTTGCTTGAATAAAACTTTTTGCTTGGTTGGCACTTACTAATGCAAGCTTGTACTTGCTTTGATGTGCCTTGATGATGTAGTTAACTCAATCCTTGACCCATTTTTATTTGTTGGCTCTCCTTAGGAAAGACTTCTAAACAAACATCAAATGCATCATGAGGAATCACATCTACTTCCATCTCATCAACATAATGTGCGCTAATACCAAATTTTAATTTACATTTCTTAGTCACTTGAATCTCTACAACCTTTTTCACCTAACCCAAAGGATATGGATGAGGATGATCATATGATTTCAAACCAAGCATATTGACAACCTCATCTGAAATCAAATTAGATTGAAAACCAATATCAACAAGAGGATTTACCTTGGTTATCTTGATTTGGATCATTATTTGGAATAGCTTGCTCATTTCTTATCTCTTGTTCCTTGCAAACCGCATTGGTAGGGGTGCAACCTAACATCTCATCCACATCGGAATTGCCGTCTATATCCACCTCTAATTGCTCTTTCAAAGTGCAATGGACTTCTTGGAGTCCTCCTTAGAACAACTATTAAGATGTCATTCCGGATGCAACTTCCAACACCTTGCATCAATATGTCCATCTATAGCAAAATGGCTATAATGGTTCTTTAGATCCTCACAAATACGTAAAGCAATGGCATTTCACTTACCTTTCCACTTACCCTTCTTGTACGTTAAGGCTAACTTTTCTCTTTCTTGAACTAATTTAAGGACTGGTTTTGCTTTGAGGGCTGCCCCTCTCCATGCATTTTCTTGTATTTAATACAGCATGCTCATACACATCCCTCATAAAGTCCTTTCACTTACTTGAGATGACTCATCTCTTTAGACATGGATGGAGACCTCTAAAGTACTTCATCAAGTTGTCTTCATCTTCCAAGTCCAAGCCCATCAACATCATTGGTCTACGGAATTTGTAGAATTTGGTTAGAGATGAGACAAATTATAACACAAATGAATTTCTCATTATTATTCCTATAAGAAGATTATATATTTATAACTTATTGAACTCCTACAAGTAAAGAGTCAAAGTTTCTCAACAACAACCTTGTAATCCCTAAAATCACTCAAACAACCATTTCTATAACTGAGTTTTTATTACAACTCACATACACTCACAAGTGATGATAATTTATTTATGTACTCACACACATTAATGTGAATCTTAAATCTATACTCCCAACATTCCCCTCCTTTGTATGAACATTGAAACATATGGATACACAGACTAAATGGAGATAAAGGGAACTCATGGACATGTCATCAACCATTCCACAAATGGGGACACATCAACCTAGTCCATAAATGGGAAATCAAAAATTGAAGAGGGACTCGTACATATGTTCATCCTTCATTCCCTGTAGGCACACACTAGTTCACAATTGAGTACATCAACTAAGGAAACAGGAACTTTTACACTTACACTTACACTCATTCAATTTTAGTGTGTTGAACTTTTCACTGACACAACAAGATTACACATATCACACACAACACAAAGAAATATAAATAAAACTTGTGCCACTATGTTAGATCTAGAAGCATAAAGAAATACAGCAAGAAGATAGAGATGCACAAAACTGCACTAATTTGAATGACTCAGGCAGGGTGTATATATTATTCAAGAGAAGTAGTTATATGATCTTCAGTTACAACTGTTTAACAACCTCCTAACTATTTAGAACCATACAGGTTCATTGTATATATTCAACACCCCCCCTTAATGAAAACCCTCGAAACAACACCAAGTTTATCTCTAAACTTGACAAATAACAAAGGACCAAGAGGTTTAGTCATTACATCAACAGGCTGATCTGCAGATGGACAAAAATGCAAAGAGATTTCACCAAAATCAACCAACTCGGGAATATAATGATGATGAATCTCAATATGTTTAGTGCGGGCATGATAGATAGGATTCTTCACCATTTTTAGAACACCTTGATTATCACAAAAGAATGAAAGAGGTGTTGCAACAACCTGGGGAAATTGAAAATCAGTCAGAATCCGACGAAGCCATATTGCTTCACAACTGGCACTAACAGCAGCCTTGTATTCTGCTTCCATAGAAGAGATGGCAACAGTAGGCTGAAGTTTACTTTGCCAAGAAACAACTCTTGAACCAAAAGAGAAGATATATCCTGTGGTAGATCGTCGAGTATCTACAGATCCTCCCCAATTAGAGTCAGTATAGCCAATCAACCTGAAATCTGTAACTCTCTGATATAGAATGTCAAAGTCAAGAGTTCCTTTAACATATCGTAGAACTCGTTTTGCTGCTCCTCAGTGAATGAGTTTTGGTTTAGATAAAAACCGAGAGAGATAGCTGACAGCAAAACATAGATCCGGTCGTGTAGTTGTTAGATAGATCAAACTACCCACCAACTATTTGTATAATGATTCATCGACCAATGGTGAATCATCATGAGCTAAGAGATTCAACCCTACCTCCATGGGTGTATAAGAAGAATTACAATCATACATTTGAAATTTCTGTAGCAGGTTTGTGGCATACTTGACTTGAGATATAAAAATCAAGTGATCAAGTTGCTAGAATTCCACACCAAGAAAATAGTGAAGGAGGCCTAAATCAGTAATGTCAAAAGCAACACATAAATCTGATTTTACCTTATGAATTGCAGCATCTCCACTACCAGTGATGGCAAGGTCATCAACATACACAATAAGAATCACAATGTCATCATCATTGCTTTTGACATAGAGATTCGGATCAGAATGACTCCATGTGAAGCCTGAATCTCTGAGATGTTTATCTATTTTTACGTACCAGGCTCGAGGAGCCTGCTTAAGTCCATACAAGAAATTAATCAATCTGCATACCAGATGCTCACTACCACGAGCCCGAAAAACCCTCAGGCTGTGTCATATACACCTCTTCCTCCAAATCCCCATTCAGGAAAGCACTTTTGACATCCATCTAATATACTTTCCAACCAAACTGAGTTGCAAAAGAAAGAAGAAGTCGAAAAGTGACCATCTTTACAGTAGGAGCAAATGTTTCTTCATAATCTATCCCCTCCTATTGTGAAAAACCTTTCGCAACGAGTCGAGCCTTGTACTTATCCAAAGTACCATTTGCTTTGCACTTGATTTTATACACCCATTTACAGCCAATGGTGTGTTCCCATGGAGGGTAATGGCACCAACTTCCAAGTATTATTTTTAATCAAGGCATCATACTCTAGTTGCATGGCAGTTTCCCATTCCGGTATGCCTCGTGCTTCAGAGTATTTATGTGGCTCATGAATATGAAGAAGATCACAAGCAAGAGCAAATTGAGCATGCTCAGAATAATCAATTTGCTTACTAGTTCGTCGAGACTTTCCATCTAAGAGAGAAGACAATTTTTCCTTCCTCAAATCCTAAATAGTGGAGTAAAACCACTTAGACCTCCGTTGAACTGAAGATGTCGTGGCTAGTTGTGGTGTTTCTGGAAGAGAAGATAATGGAAGTTCCGGAGGGGAAACCAACGCAAGTTGATTTCCTGGAGACTCAACAATCTCAGTGGGAGATTGGTCAGACTGTCCTGGAGTCTGTGGAGGAGTATAAGAAGAACCGGATTCATGATCAGGCAAGGAAAGAGTACCAAACTCTGTTATGACCCCTTGCTGATCACTGCCCCTTGGCTGGTCCCCTTGCTGATTACAACCTCCTAACTGTTTAGAACCGTACAGGTTCATTATATATATTCAACACACTACTTCAATTTGCAACCCCTTCATGAGTGGCAAACTTGAGGTCGTTGTTTGGACTCCTTCCTTTGATGCCTTCGACATCCAACATATAGTCATTTAAAATGCATTCTTCATCACTAGAATCACTTGAATGGGCAGTATTTGCTTCCAAATCACTCTCCTCTTTTCTGTTCTCCGGCAACAATCAAGGCCTTATTCTTCAGTTTTCCATCAAGTAGATGACGTGCTCTTCATTTACAATTTATAGTAATGTGACCTGGTTGTTTGCAATAGTAACAAATATATCTTTTCTTTGGAGCTTTGCAAGTTGACTCATATTTATCTAACTTGAAATGAGAATCCGGTCTATTTTTTGCAATCATTACATTTTCCTCTTTCTTTGATGCAAATCTTTTGATTCTCTTTTCTTCGTCACATAGAGAAGAAATCAAGTTTTCTGGGTTGGGATTTATTTTACTCAGAGTGAAAACTATGTTTGAATAGCTATTTAGCATGCTATTCAATAAAACAACTTTTGTATCATCATCTTTGACCTTAACTCGTATACCAGCTAATTGATTCAATATGGAATTAAACTTACTAATATGTTGAACCATGTTGTCACTTTCTTCCATCTTGAGTGCAAACAGTTTTTGTTTTAACGTCACTACAACATTCTCAGATTGTGATACAAATAGCTTGTTCAATGATTCTCAAATGAGGTTGGAGGTCTTGGAAAAGTCTATATGATGCAAATAAGCATCGGATAATCCTAGACCAATGATTGTTATCTCCCTTTGATCCTTGATATCCTATTTGGATCCTTCATCGACATCAGTTGGTTTCGATGTTTTTCCATTAGTAATGTCCCACAAACCCTTATTGATAAAGAGTTAGGTTTTGACTTGCCAGGTGTGAAAGTCTTTGCCTTCAAATTTATCACTTAGACTCAATTTTTTCAATGTCAGTTTCAATCAATAATACATCCATACAAGATTAAATTTAACTTGTCTCTTTTTTTGAGACAACACATGAGGACTCTACATTGACTGACAAGACTTAACATGAAATAAACCACACGGGATCTAGCCAAACTAATGACACAAACATAACAATTTGACTTAATGTTTATTAATAATAGATGATAGAACACAAAAGTATAGTCTTAATTTTTTTCTTCAAATTGTAAACAAACTACCCAATTTAATACCACAATCTAACAAGGCCATTTAGCATATTGATGACGTTTCACTGACCTACTCAATAGTGGTGTAAGTGGCCGACAAGATCCGACAACAACGTGAATAGCTTCACAACCTCGCAGAGGGTATGTTGATGTAATAGAAGGTAGGATGATGCATACAAGATTGTGGATGGATCGTGGGTGGAGACGATTCGTCGGTGTACAAGTACAACAAGCGCAGATATATGGAGGCACTAATAGCCACACCATATTCATAGTTTGGACTGCCACAAGATGATTGAAGTGAGGCGATGTACGAAGTGTAAAACAAAACTCGAATCAAGCAATCATTCACCTGCACGATTGGAGGTGTCGAATTTGTCTCCCAAGCGCGTACTTATTCAATGATCTATGCAGAAAAAATATGACCATATGTATAGCATGGACAAGTAGTAAAGTCAACTCCAACAAGCATGATTGATTGGTCCACATGGTAAGCTTAATGGAGCCACATGAGGATTGACCAAGTTGATCATTTTCAAGACCTGATAAAGGTAATTTTGACAGTGATCTACTATGCATGCAGAGTATAGGATCATAAACCTGCACAAGGAATACCTTTAAAAAATTCAAATTGCCTTAACTTTTACGAAGCGGTCTTAGACAACTAAATTATTCACAGAGGACTCTCATGACTATTGACACAAATAAACTTCTTGTCATTATTTCTTTGTCGAGATTATATATTTATAGCATATTAAAGTCCTATAAGGAATCAAAGCTTATCGACAACAACCTTATAATCCCTAAAATCACTCAAACAACCCTCTCAATAAGTGAGTTGTTATTACAACTCACTTACAATCACAGATAATTAACCAATTATTTACTCACACACATAATATGGGTGCTAACTCTACATTCCCAACATAATTAGGTGGTATAGTCATGAACATTTTGACCACCTCCTTGCCAAAAATACTACTTGGTTTTTTTATCAATTTTATGCCTAGTGGGATATAAATTCTTATGTAGCTATTCTTTGAATTCCTCACACCAAGTTATAATTGGCTTCTTCTTTTAACAAGATGATAGATAACTTTCCCACCAAATTAAAGCATGTCCTTCCATTTCGAAACACACAAAAGAATCTTTCGCACCTCAGTTTCCTTATGCACACTAAAATATACCTCCATACCATATCCTTCAAAAGATCTAATTTCAACTTTGGTTTCAAATGTGAAGGGAATATAATCAAATGATTTTACCTTAGCTTTATCTTTGTCTTTTGGAGGTTGCTCGTGCTTCTCTATAAACTTTCTTCTCTCCATAGGGCTCTTCTCATATGCCAAACTTCTTTGCAAGAGCATCAACCACCATATTCATGGATGTATCTTGGGACTTCATCACACTTTCCATGCATGACTTCAATGCAACAACTTTCTTGGAAAGACCATCTTGACCTTTTCTTTCAACTTCTAATTTCACTTTCTTGTAGGAATCTTGAGACTGCAAAGTAGCAATT
Source organism: Taxus chinensis (assembly GCA_019776745.2). NCBI lineage: Eukaryota > Viridiplantae > Streptophyta > Pinopsida > Cupressales > Taxaceae > Taxus > Taxus chinensis. The sequence goes on from CM034149.1 coordinate 868,250,640, forward strand.
CTTTCTCTTTCAATCTCGTCATTGCCATATAGATCAACCAAAACTTTTCACAATACCCAAAGATTAATTTGCTTTAATACCATAATTATATGTTGACTCCTAAGATCAATGGCTTAAAGAATTTCCCTCAAAATGATTTTATTTTAAAATGACAATTTGGAATGCCTTAGAGATTAGAATTAGTGTAGTGTGTCATTAGAAGTATAAACAGAACTTGCAGAACTAAAAAAATGAATGAAATAAATCCATAAATGGTAAGGCTATATCATGAACAAAAGACATAAGGATTTTGGTCTAGAAAACCCCTAAGGTGGGGAAAATCCAGCTGGAAGGGGCAATTGCCCACCTTCCCAAAATTTTTAAGGCCAAAAAAGGATTACAAAGAGATTAATAGAACACCTATAGCAAGCATCATGTTGTTTTTCTCACTCAGCTCCTCGTCGTTCCTTTTCTACTTCTATAGTTGATTTTCTTTAGGTAGTTGGATATGCTATCAATCTCAACTAGAAATGATTGCTCGTGTTTCTCTCGACGGTGCCCTACCCTGCCCTAGCAATGGCTCTCTCACGCTACTGTGACTCCCCCCTCGACATTCCAAACCTCTGCAGAGTCTTCTATTTCCTACCTTAATCGCTAGTGCATTTCCGTGAATCTTTTGCTCACGTTTTTCGTGTTTCTTTTTACCACAGTTTCACAGGTTTCGTGGCTCCTTTGATCATGTTTTTCGTGATTCTTCTGGCCACGGTTTCACAGGTTTCGTGGCTCGAATTTGAGGTCACGTTTTTCAGGTTTTATAGCTAGAGATTTCGTGAGGTTTCATGGCTCGAATTCATGAGGTCTGATTCACAAGTTTTGTTGCTAGGATTCTTGGTTTTTCCTGGTCACGTGTGGCTCACAGTTCACAGGTAATCCCTCTGCTCAAAATTTACACTCCCATGCCAAAATCGTGGGTTTCTGCCATCTCGAGGGTCCTGGCTCCTATTCCAATAATTTTGTGGCTCACTCTCTGCAATTTCGTGGCTCTCCTACTGTGCCAAAATCGTGGGTTTCTATTCCTACAATTTCGTGGCTCCTATCTCTACAACCTCGTGGCTCTCCTCCTACAATTTCGTAGCCCCTGTTCCTGCAATTTCGTGGCTCTTCTCCTGCAATTCATGGCTCTCTTCCTGTAATCTCTTGGCTCCTTCATAATCCATTGCTATCGTTTCCTGTTTGCTGCTTGTGTTTTCTATTTGTGGTTTGACTTCTATGCACAAGGCCACTCAGTTTGGGGGACTCGGAGACTCACCTCTTATCATCTCACCTCTTCAAGCAGTCTACCCCCCTACAATGTCTCCCTCCACCCCCGCAGCACCGTTGGTTTCTAGCCTCGGATCGAACAAACAGGGTCAACAGGAAAGCAACATCCCAAACATTATGGCTGAGCTGATCAGCAAGTTTAGAGACATTAGAATCCTCCAACAAAACCCTTCGAACTGAGGTTTTTGAATTAACCTCTCGAGTTGAAAAGGTTGAAGCGGACAACCTTTCTCTTCGCAGGCAACTTACAGATATCACGACCCAGGCCATCCCTACAAGTACTAATGACCAATTACAGGCAGAAATTTCAGATCTGAAGCACAAACAGGAAGAGTTTCAAACCCAACATGAAAACCTCACGAAACAATCTGATTCATGGGCACAAATTGTGAAAGGTAAGGGCCAAAACACCTCTCCTATTACAGTTGTGGAAGAAGTTGTACAAGCCAAACTTGTGGAAGAAAGAAACAGACGAGCAAGAGAGCTCAATCTCAAAGTTAGAGGTCTGCCCACACCTCTTCCTTCTTCTGATCCTCTAGCCATTGCTTCTGACTTCATCACAAACAAGTTGGGGCTGTCAAAGATACAAATTGACAGAGCATGGCTTGGTCTGGACTCTACCCTATTCCTTCGCTTCAAATCAACTGAAGACAGACTTCGGGCTCTCAGGGCTAAACGGAGACTTTTCTCACTTGGAAGAAAGAAACAGATGAGCAGCTCAATAAGATCTTCCTTGATGAAGATCTCACTAGGTGCAAATTGACACAGGTGGCAGAACTCAAGGCTAAACAGTCCTAAGAGATGAAGATCTCATAGAGCAGGTGGCAAAACTCAACCTGAGAGATGGTCATGGCAGCCAGGAAGGCAAGAAAATGGGCAGTGATTCGGAACCTCAGACCGGTGATTTCGAGACACTTTTCCTCCTGGTTGGGCTCCGGGTCCAAATGAGGGTCCCGCTGGGTGAGGCAAGCGTAACAGGGGCATTGCCATTTCATGTTGGAATGGTAATGGGTCATACTGGTCTTCACCAGGTCTCCTACAGGATGCATTGGGTCACTCAGATCTCCTTTTTGTTACGGAAACCCATGAGAGCCCCATTCGTTCTCTCTTGGACCTTAGGGGGTACTATTGGCTCTCTGTTTGCAGGCAGGAGACTAGGAGTTCCAGTGGAGTTAGGGGTTCTGACAGGTGTTGCTTGTTTGGTCAGGGACACTCTTCGGGGCAGGATCTTTGTGGCAGCCGAAGACGAGTTTGCACGTTTTCTATGGATCAAGGTTAGGCGGATCCCGCACCTTATCCAGGACATTTATATTGCAGTTTGTTACTTCCCCCTATCTCTTCTCCTTTTGCCATTGAGAATGGCCCGGATGGGGATCCCTACTTTGACCTTTCTGCTGGCATTTCTCAGTTCTCAGCAGTTGGTGAGGTCATCCTTTTGGGTGATTTCAATGCTCGAACCAAAAACATCCAAGTTCCATGTCATGACAAGACTGTTGATGCTCTTTGTACTTCAGAGGTGGACCCGGTTTCTCTTGGTCTTCAGAGGGAGTCAAATGATGTGGCAGGGCCCTTGACGACATATGGCCGACACCTTTTACAGTTGGGGGAAGCTCATGACCTATTGATCCTTAATGGCATATCCTGTTTCCCAGATTCCCAATTCTTCACCTGTAGACCTCACTGTGGTGGCGCTAGTGTTGTTGATTACGTCATGACTACCCCTGACCTTCTTCCCTTTATTCACCACCTTTCCATCTCCCCCATTCCCCTCGCCGACCATGCAACCCTCTCATTCTCCTTGGAAACTACTCCCCCCCAGACCCCTAGCCCTTCTCACTGCCCTCCACACACCACTCTGAGACTTGCTGAGGGTGACCCCATAACCTTCTCCTTTCATCTTCGTCAACTTCTCCCCCCCTTACCCCAATTCACTATGTTCCCCACTGACAGGATGTACAACCTTCTTGCCACTGCTATCCATGAGGTTGCCTTGCTTTCTTACCCCCATTCCACTTCCAAGCCCCGTAGTACACGGACATGCCCCATGAACCAATGGTATGATGAAGACTGCAAAAACCTCCACCGTCAGCTCCGCATGGCCTTTACCCATGACCTCCCATCCTTCCCCCCCTCAAAATTGCCTATCGTAATCTCCTCTGCCACAAGAAACGCACCTTTATTGCCCACAAAAGAAGGGATCTCCACACCTCACTTTCGCATTCCCCCAAACGCTTTTGGTGTACCATCATTCCCTGACGCTCTCCCTTACCCCTGGACCTTGACCCCCATACTATGTTCACTCACACGTCCACCCTTTATGACATCCCCGGTCAGCCCAAGACCCAAGTTATATCCCCACCCTCCACCTGCCACATCTTCACCCACACAAATGTCAAGAAGGCCATATCAGTGATGAATTGCAGCAAAGCAACAGATGAGGAAGGCTTCCAGGCAGAAGTTTTCAAGCATGGGATCAACACCATCAATAGTTATTTGGTAGACCTCTTCAATCAGGTGGTGTGTACTGGCTTCCCGCAATCTTGGTCCCACCACATTATCCACCCTATTCACAAATCCGGTCCTACTTCTGATCCTAATAATTACAAGACAATTATGGTGGGTCACACTTTCTCTAAGTTGTACGCCATTGTTCTTCATTTGCAGCTTTCTGAGTTTCTTGAGCAGTACCAGTGCAGAGCCAGAGGACAGGCTGGCTTCAGGACAGGGTACCAGACTACTGATCACATTCTTACCCTTCGTGTTATCATCGAGGAAGCACGTCACCGTTCGTGCAGGGTCTTTTGTTACTTTGTGGACTTTCGGAAAATCCTTTGACTCTGTTCAACGGGAAGCCCTTTTCTAGCAGACTTAGAGACATTGGTATTTTCGAAACCCTTCTTGTCGCCATTACCCGGTTGTATGAGGAGGTTTTGGGTCGCCTTTGCACTGCTGTTGGGCTTTCGATTTCATCAGGAGCACCATCGGGGTCAAACAAGGCTGCCCTCTCTCTCCTACTTGTTTGGTATCTATATTGATGAGTTGGAGGAATTTCTTAGAGACCACATACAGGACGGGGACGGTTGTCTTCTCCACCAGGTTCTGATCTACATTCTTCTCTTCGCAGATGATGTGGTCCTTCTGGCTTCTTCGGTGGAGGGGTTACAGAGACAACTTGATGCTTTAGCCCTCTTCTGCAATCATAGGCAGCTTACAATCAACATGGGTAAAACCAAGGTTATGGTTTTCAATGTGTTGAAGACCTCTGATTTCCATTTCTTCTACAAGGGGGAGGAGTTGGAGATCACCAATTCCTACACCTATCTGGGGGTTCTCTTCTCTGGACCTCAGTTCAGTTTATGTTCGGCTATTCAACCCCCCATCAACAAGGGGTATGGTTCCCTCGCGATCTTGGAGAGACAGTGCTTCCGCCATCACTTTCAGGACACGTTGTCCAAGATGTCTCTCTCGGACTCTCTTGTGAGACCCACTATTCTTTATGGTTCTGAGGTTTGGGGCCCCTCCCTGCTCGAGTCGGATTGGGCCTCTATTGAGCAAGTTCAAATCTTTTGCTCAAACGGATCATCAGATGCAAAGAGACTGTTCCTCATCATATCATCCTTGTCGAGTTTGGGGCTCGTCCTTTCAGACTAGAGGTCATCTTTGGTCTCATCTCACTCTTGCACCACATCCAGGGACTTTCGGACTCCTCCACTGGCAAGGATAGATACATCTACCTTGCCTACCGTTCTTCTGAGGCCATTACTCTCTCCAATCGTAGTGGTCGTGTTCGGTGCTAGTATGTTGGGACCTCTCGTCTTCTTGGATCTCTTGGGATCAACATGGACCGTCTCCCCCCTTTTAGGTACTCCATGGATGCTCCTGCTCACCTCCTTTCGAGCACGCAGGACTTGCACAGAATTATCAGAGACGACATATACAGACTATTCACTCAGATTACGTGGACCAACCCCCGGGAGGAGCTACGCCCGAAAATGGCCTTCTACGCCAATCACTTCCTGGAAGTCAGCAATGGACTCATCATTCGGCCCACCTATATCTCTCGTCATTGGATGCATGCTCTTCGCATATCTTTGGGCCAGTTCAGAGTTGGATCCCACAGGCTTCGGGTCGAGAGTGATCACCATTTGGTTCGGTCTGAGAGGATCTGCCAGCTTTGCTCCCTCCAGGAGGTTGAGACAGAGGAACACTTCATCTTCCGATGCCCCATCTATTATGAGATCAAAGGGAGGTTTCATTGTCTTTTCCATGAACATCCTACGTTCACGACCTTCTTCAAGTATTATGATCAGAGGTGTCTCGCTCTCTATTTACAGGAAGCTATTAAGCTCCATGACAAGGCCCTCCATCCTCCTTCCAGGGAGGCTACTACTCGACGGATCACATCTTTCTTTGATTTGCTCCCGGGTGTGAGGGGCACTAAGCGGGGACATGATCCTAGTGGAGATCTTCTGGCTAGATCTGTCAGGATTAGAGGAGCTTCTTCCTTGACCAGAGATATCTAGATTCATGCACAACCAAGGGCCCCCTCTTTTAGACGACAAACCACTAGGTCCACCCAAAGAGCTCGACATTCGAAATCATGGGAGTCTCAAACAGCTTCCAGTCCCTGACACCAGACAGCAGCACATCACCAGATTCTTTTCAGCTGACCTTGGGCGACAGTCGTGAGGGTTGGTGTCGAGGCATTTCCCTCCACCTCCCTCTCTTTCCTGTGCTCTCTTCCTTCTTCTTCTTCTTCTTCTTCTTCTTCTTTTGTTGTTTTCGGAGACCCTCTTGGGTTTTCCCTGTTGTCTCTGTTTTGCTTTGTATGGTGCAGTCCCATTGACCTATTTTTGTGGTCACTTGTTGGACATTTAATATAATTATCTTAACACTAACTCTGTCACTCTCAAATTCTGAAGCCTTAATCTGGATTCATTCCTCTTACTTACCATGTCTCAAGAATGTCCTTTCATGCACTAAAGGACTCCCAAATGTCTTGGAAACTGAAGAGACAACAACCTTTGTCATTACTCCACCTGTGTAGTCAATACAAGTAAAACCAATGGTTAATGCAAACCTACTATTTCGGAGCTGCCCCGATAGTTTCATAGATACTGGCAGTTTGGCGACCATAGATCTACTTTAAGCAATGATTTCACTATTATACAAGAAATACAGTATTCTCCTTTTGGAACCCTACTACTGACTAAAACTTGATGGTAAATGATTTTGCAACAAGGCAAAATGGTGGGTTTTAGGAACACTATGAATGAGACAGAGTCTCTCCTCTATAATAATGGGGAGGCACCCATTATTGTAAACTAAAATGCATAAAAAGGAAGTATTTATACTAATCTATTCTTAGGGGGTTTTGAGATTTCATCCCAAGATTGGTATTTTTCAAAGAAACCTAATGTGGAAAGAAGGGAGACAATGGAAGAATATATTAAGGGAGTGTTAAGGAGAAGAAGAGGAAAAACTTGTGTTTTCCAATAGGCAAACGCAGATCCTTATTTTAATTACACAAGTAGAAGTTAACAATAATGATCATCAGCCAATCAAAAATACTGACTCAAAAGAATGGATTATTAATTCCACATAGGAACAAATAATAATGCAAAGGAAAGGAAAACAAAGCACAAAGTCTAAATATGTCTCTCTTTATTCTCTTGCTTGTAAAAAGATGTGGAATATAAAGCTTCAGCGCCTTCAATATCCAAAATTTTCATATAACAAAAAGATGTCTTACATAGCATATACCTTCTATATTCATAGAAAAATCTTCTTATTTTCCAGCTACATGTGTGGGAGTAGTCTATATTACTAATAATAGTACCCATGAATATGAATAAGTCATCTTGCACATGTTAGAAAAACAAAATACAAATCATCCTAGGACTCATGAATTGAATGAGTCAATTTCTCTAAGGAATACTTGACTAAGTCAAAAATGCAATTTTGTAAAATGGATTCACAACTTCAGAAAATTGAAAGTTTAAAAAATGGATTTACAACTCAGAAGGATAGAATGTGCAATTTTACAAAATCAAAATACAAGATATATGAGAATCACATTATCCTTATTTTGAATTGAAGAAAATACAATTGTCCCTTTCCTATGGTTGTCATATGGATCATCTTCCATAATGACCACTTTTTCCTTGGACAGCTAGAGACACTGTTCATGATAGGTATTAAGATTCTAAAAGACTTCCTTGATTTGTTCCTCATTCGGGCCATTTGTGCACATGTCATTTATATGACAATATTTCTCAATGTCAACCATACACATTGGGACCTTATAGAAAACCTTCATTTTCTTGATCAAATTATCAAGGCTATTTTGGTACTTGATGTACCTAGTGATATAGTAATAATTAAAGGAGATTCTAGGGGTTGACTCATTTTTATTGATCATTTATTGTGGTGGTGGTATGAGGATTCTATTGATCATAATTGAAAGCATAAGGGATATTTTCCACTATCTCCTTTATGTCATACATAAAATTGATCCCTTCTTCTTTGATTCCTTCAATTATTTTGCACATTCCTCAAGGATCAAAGTTCTAAACTTTATATCTCTAGGAAGTTCAGTTTGACTCCCTCCTTTTTCTTCATAAATGACATCCTACCTAGTAAGAGTATCTAGGTCAAATAAGTGAGAACTTCATGCTTAGGTAAGTATTATCTAATAATATTAATCTTTTTTTGGTGTATATCTAGGATCTTCTTGGATATATCTACCTCTATGGAAATTTCCTTATGAACCTTTACCAATTCCACGATCACATGTTGATATTGATTGATCAGTTTCTTGGAACAATCATTTGTAGATAAACCTATGTAACCTATCTCTTCAACATCATTTAGCATGACAAAATTAATGGTTTGAAGTTGAGGTTATGTAGAGATGGAATATTGAATATTTTTAACCATTTTTTATTAACACTCATGAGTTGATCAACTATCTCTTTGAGATTCTCCTTAGTGGCACTGATCTTGATCCATTTTATCAAATAATGATTTGATTGAGGTCCAAACATCTTATTTAACACCTTCTCTTATAACCTTTTCCAGATTGAATTTAAAGACTTGATAGTCTAGGGTAGATACCTCTTTTTTGTCTTTTTCTATTAGAGACATGATGATCTAAAGAAATATTTCTCCTTTGTCATCAATAAATATCCTTAAAACAACCTAGGATTATTCATTACTCACGAAGGGGTTGTGTTTAGAACAAGGTTGTTGAAATCAACCACTTTTAACTATACCACTTCCTATCTCTTCTTTTGAGTCAACTTCTTCAAACAATCACGGATTATAGGGCTACCTTGAAATAGTGCACATTTTTGTTGTTGATATGGCCTTGGGGGAGAAATGGAGATGTGACCATCATAGAGGAGGTAATAATTAGGGTCTCTGTGGGTATGGGAATGGTCATCGAAGTGAGTGACATAAGAGGTGTTGATGGAGGTGATCTTGAGACAAGTGGAGGAGGTACAACAAATGATCTTTGAGGAGAGGGTGGAGGAGTAGGAATTATGGTGGAGAAGTAAGAGGAAGAGGAACAAAAAATGGTCTAGAATGAGAAAGAACACTCTTGGGGGAAAGGTGGGGAAATTTGAGGTTGAATTGTGGAGGCAACAATAACAATGTTATCACTAGCCAAAAAGGGTTGTGGTATGTTTGGAATTAGTGGTAGGTATTGTGGATCCAAAATAATTGTCTTTATTGAACCTTTTGAAGATTTAGAAGTACTTTGTTCCCCACTGTATGTTCCTTTATACATAAATTTGATCTTTTGTGTTAAGGTGGGTCCCCCATAGCCTTTTCCTTTTCACCCTCTTCTTCCTCCCCATTTAAGTTTAAGGCCTCACTCACAAACCTACTTGACATTGTTAACCTCAATTTTTGCATGATAATCACTTATGAATAAAGCCACCTAAGGGTTATTGACATTACTGCTTTGGTCCCATATTCAATAGAATTTGACTCAATTTTTGACTAATCAACTCGTGGAAATTTTTGGAACTTGATCTGTTTCCACTCATATGAAAGTTTGACCAAGTTCCCATCATCGGACAAACATTCTAGGATATCTACCATTTCATATTATTTGATTTGTCTAGATATATAGGAATATTCCCTCTTTTGGACATCTTTTTCACAATCACAGTCAACCTAGTAGTCATCATAGTAAGGAATGTGATCATGAGGTAATCCCAAGTCATGATTTATTGTACCATGGATGTCAAAACATGGCATGGATAGGAAAGAGTGCATGTTGACTCTGGTGATATTTGCATCCATGTTATTTCCCCTTATGACAAAATAAGGACATGAATACCTTCCTATAGTAATTGGGAAATGAATTCCCACCTTTACCTTACCAGAAATATACTTATATACTTCTACTTGTTGTCACACAAACTTCTAATAATGCCATCTTGTCACTTACATACCTAGATAACATATAAGGCTCACCTCTAAAGCCATTCCACCTTATATATGAGAAGGTATTAAATTAAATGAACAATCCTCCCAATATAGCTATGTTTTTAGATGCTTCAATTGAAAAATGGGAGGATGTTAGTATTGGATTTAACATACCACTGACATAATATAAGAATTCATCATTAACATGATGAAAATGTGGAATAATTTATTTTAAGGTGAATTTTGGGTAAAATTAATGCACCTTAGTTGAGCTCAGTTCTCTCGCTCTAGTCAATCTTATGATAGTTCTAGATTTAGTTGGGGAATACATGAGGCATGAGGTCAAGTGGAACCTATTTGTGTTTTTAACCTCATTGAGTTACTGATTAATTAATTCATTTATCAACACATCTAAATTTATATGTTTCTCATTCTTTAGAATGATATGAATGCATTGGAACATTCACTCTCGGAAATCCTTGGCCATAATATTTCCTACTACCATATTCAGGAATGTGATGATATTATTGACTTCTTTCTTGAAATAATACTTGTGTTATATCTTCAGTATCCTATACACATAACCTATAACATTCTCCAACCAATGTTTTTCATTTTATTTGTATATGACAGGGTATTATCATTCCAGAAAAATTAGGTAGATTCAAGAGTAATGTCAACACAAGATTAAAAATTAGGAATGTTCAAAATGTCTTCAATGTATTTCACATCAACCCTCAAGATGTACTCACTATCTACATTATTTATTAAACTTGTACCTTTTTCATGGTTCTTAGATAATTGAAGCATAAATTTTAAGCATTGAGAGGATATGTGGAAAGGTCTCAATGTTTTGAACCAATTTGGTATTGTAATTGAGTTTAATGTGGGCCCAAAAATCTATAATTTCAACCTACCCAAGGTTTTTATTAGTGATTTTTTCCACATTGGACCCCTTGTCAGATGGAGGGGCAATTCCTTAGAATTTTCAATTAATGTGTTTCTTAATTATCAATCCCTTATATATTGGATGAGAAACCATAGGAAAACATGTGAAAGAAAACCCAAGAAGGAATTGGGATTTTGATAGTGCAAGTTAGGCTTGGAACCCTGATTAACTCTTATTAGAATTTTGGAGTGCTTCCATAGGCTAAAATTCATATCCACACATGGTCAGTATTTTAGAGATTACCAATAAGTGGAAAACCATTATTCACACTTGGTAAAAAAAATTGAGATGTTTGATATGTGAAAACCACTTATTCACTTGGTTATAATTTTGGAGATTCCTGATAGGTGAAAACCCCCCTATTCAATATTGATTATAAATTTGGGGGGGAGGGTGAGAAGCCTAAGTGTAATTTATATTCTCCCTTATGTTTACTTAGGTAAGTCAATTCATTTATTATCTTTTTCCAATAAATACTAGATGTGTGAAGTTTATGAGAGCCATGATAATGATTGAACACCTAAAATTTCTTTCTGCAAAGCCAAAAGGATCGCCACCATGCATGATATGACCTTCAAAATTCCATAAGTTAATAAATGTGCAAAAAAACTCCCAACACTCTAATAGAATGAACCTAAAATGGGTTGGAAGAATTATTGAAAATGTTGCACCCAAGGTCTTAAAAACCACGATCAGAGAGAGAAAGTTAAGGAGCAAGTAGAAATTTCAAAAAAAAAAAATGAGAAATGGAAATATTGATATCATGTTTTTAATGATCCCATTCCTTAATATCGAAAACACAAAAAATATGATCGAGTGTTAATTTAATGCTTCATGCAGGAGAATGGGATTTTTTTCCTTGCCATACAAGGTCAAATGAATGACTAGCTTGAGTCAAGTTTTTGGCCTTGTCGGACAAGGTCAAAAGTTTGACTAACACTGAGATTTAACTTGCAAAGGGTGATATGTGAAAATCATAACACTTTGGCATTTTTCATGAAATTTTTACATTATGCTCCCGACTTTTGACAATCCTTCTTGAGAAATTTGTATGATTACCTCAAATTTTCACTGAAGTTCAAATTTGGGGATGATTAAACCTTGGTTGGATAATGAAGCAGATTATTTTTCTCAATCCCTATGGATCAAACTTTCTCCCACCTAACTTCAGCAATCAGCTTCTTGATATGATTGTGAAGATGAGCTTTTTAATGGTTTATATGTGATGGCACCGACATTGATTGTGCTGGTGAAGTTGAGAGATACATGCATCTTGTTAATCCCAATAGAGGCAGCTGATAGTCATGCTCCCCAATTTTCTTTCCCCAACTTTCTTTCCAAGCTGCTGAATAATCCCATACAGGTTAATTACCATAACCCATGCAATATAAATCCTGGTCATATCAGGAAGGGAGGTTGTTGAATGCAGCTCCTTGGGGTTCTATATCTAGCTTGTTCAGAATGTCGGGTTCTATATCTAGCTTGTTCAGAATGTCAGGCCACTTCTGCATCGAATGGGAATGAATAATTTCATGAACAGAAATGATGTCGTGCAGGTACAAACGCCAACCAAGTGGATGATATTTGTGGATGATCAACAAAGCAATGAAAATTTTACATACCATATTACAGAGAGCAAATGGTCTATATTGATCCACTTTGTCAGTTTGCACTACCTTGGGAATCAGTGTGAGATTGGTGACATTCTTTTGCTTAAGCATTTTTCTTTCTACCGGGATTCCACAACAAGGGCCAATAAGTTGTCTTTAATTATCTCCCAGATAGTTTGATAGAGAAATTTGAAAAGAGACCCTTGTGTGTGGCCTCATCATGCTGTTATTGTTCTCTTAAAGGAGTTTCAGGATATGCTTTATCAATTTCTTATATGCCTTAACACGGGGCTGATTGGGAGGAGTTCAAATGGAATATCTTGAAGAAAACGGTAGTATATTCAACGATGTCCTTTGCTGAGAAGATATATGTGCCATTCGCTGTTTTTTATTTTCTGCTCATTGATATGCCATCTATTCAAAACTGATTTATGCAAGTAGTTAATATTTCAGTCCCCTTGCATTAAGCACCAATCCTGTGGCCTTCGTTTCCAATATTGCTCCTCCTTTTTAAGCATATTAGCAAGGTTTTGTACGAGGGACTGTTTACATTTTTCCATTTCCTGTGAGAAGCCATTTTCCCTTGTTTCTTGCTTGACCATTGCTAGTTTTACCCTTGATGTCAGCATCCTGAACAAATATATTCCCAAATTCAAGTTTGCTCTAGCACCTCAGTTTTTATTTGAGATGTCTGAGTCTCTTGGTAAATTTAAACATTGTATCCTTGGATGGTTGGAGCCTCTTTCTACCATTGTTCTACTTTTTGTTTTTAATCTAGATGTAGGCCACATTCATTCCAATCTAAATTGTTATTTTCTGCACATTGGTTTTGACTGTTATCTGCACATTGAGCTAGTGACTAACTCTAGCAGCTACCTGTTTGCTTGCAGTGATCCCTTGGCCTGAGATTTAGATTCTGTCCACTTTCTCATGTAATTGAATTCTTTTTCTGTTGCTCCAGGCAAACAGCCCCTGAGCGAAGTCAAGTTCCATCATGGGGGTACCTGTTTCCAGATGGTCAAGCACTTCTGTTGTTCTGAAGTCGAACCACATTCCTCCCCTTTTCTCCTCTGGAGTTTTTATGGTGTTAAAATCACCCATGATGATAAAATTTTGTGGGTTGATAGTGAGAATTCATGCAGTAATTTGCTCTATTGAAGGAATTCAACCATTCCCGCAAGCGGGAATGTATATGTTGATCTTGTGGCAACTTTAATGAAATTCATACCATGAGAAATTTGTAGATAGTCCCCATCAGAAATGTTGATGTTAGCTGATGACATACCTGGCCGGATCTGATTGTATCACTGTTCTTGTCATCAGATAAAGTGTTTGTTTGGTGCCCCATATGCCTGAGTACTTATTCTTTTTTTAAAATAAAAAAGAAAAAAAGAGATCATGACCTGTCGGTTTCTTTAAGAAGGACCATGTCTCTCTTCTATGTTTTGACTTTATCTTTGAAAAAGTGCCATGTTTTAGGAACACCTAAACCTCTGATATTCCATAAGAGGATCCACCATATTTTGATTGAGTAGGGTCTGGGGTGCCTACATCTTGAGTCAAGATTGTATTAGGGATCTTTGGCTCCCAAATCTGCATCGTCCTTTCCATTGGTTTGTTCAGACTTGGCTCACAATCTGATTCTTTTATGTCCATCAAGGGATTCATGTTGTGGCCTTACGCTACCAGATCCAAAGATTAACAGGAATAAGATCCTATTAGGAGTTGGTTTAAACTTCCTCCGTGTTCTTGGGTGTTGACTTATATTTCTTAGCTATGATGTGAATGTGGTGGAATCATGAGTCTTGTCTTTTTGTTTGTCCATACTATCACATGTTTCTTAGAGGCTTCCTTGATGGAATTCATGGCCTTAGAGTTCTTTGGATGCACTCCATATCATCAATCCCTATATTCAATAGTGATTCAAACAGATTTGCTAAAGATAGCCGAATTGTTGTTATGGATGATTTTTTTCCTTTTCTTGAATATGCTTGTTGGAATTTCGTCTCATTTTGTTGTTCATTTGTGTTTGTCTGTCTTGTGCTAGAGCTGTGCTGTTATTGCTCCTTTACCTCTTGGGACTGTTGTGATTTTTTATCAGTATTCTGTGCTGGTTTTTCCTAAATTTCTTGCAAAGTGCATACTCTGGCCAAATGACCATCTTCATGGCAGATCCTTCACTGGAAGGGGATATTTTCGTACGACATAATCTAACAGTTGTTCTCATTCTATTCCACCCATTTCAATACTATTCCATCAGGAAAGGGCTCGTCCAGATCTATGTTGACACAAATCCTTGTATACTTCAAAACTCCTGGGTTTGTGGTGTGAACTCTAAGGTCATAATGCACTCCCCAATGGCTGCACCTATCTTCCTCAAATAGGATTCTTGCCAATATTTGCTTGGGAGCAATGGGAGCTTGACTTGAACCGGGACATGCATTTGGAAGAATAATCCGTTGGCTTGAAGGCAGGGAGGACTAATGTTCATGAAAAACCAAAATTTACTTATCTTAAAATGCTCAGTGTTTTTCCTGCTTAGAAGAAAAAATGGACATGCAGACATAAAGTATCCTTCGGGCTTCATCAACATATCCACTGACCTAGTAGTTTCCAATTCTCCTGGACCCATGTTCTAAAAAATTTTGGCTGTGGAAAAGCACCCGTAAATCAGCATTTTAATGCCTTCTCTTTGGGAAGCCAAAATCTATTTTCCATTTCATGAATAGAGGAAGAAATTCTTGGGGGAAATTCTCACCTGAGATAACAGCCATTTTCCTTTTTGGCAGAAAAGTTGGGCCCTATGATAGCCCTGTGTGCATAATATTGAAATAAGTGTTGGAGCTCCTCCTTCCCAATCTGGGTTGTTTCATTAGCCACTGTGGTTCTAAAATTTTGATTTGTATTCTAAAGGAGAGGGTTCGTTGAGAAGCCCATAGCCTGCCCTGAGGAAATGTAATCATGTCATATCAGCCTTTGACTAGTTGAAAAATGAGACTACAAGTTGAAACGGGTGATATCGTTTGGTATGAAGGTGGATAGGGCATAGAGCTTAGGTACATGTTTAATGCATTTACATTCCTCCTATCAGATATTCCTACAATTTATACATAATTGACTATAAAAATTTAAACTGTTCCAGTAGCATAGAATTGGAATTAGCATTATAGATTGCAGCTGTAATGTCCCTAAATGGACAAATTTTACCCCCAAATAGATTTTAGGCAAATCCCAAACCCCAAATGCAGATTATAGAAATTATGACAAAATATATAATGCAGATCTGAATTTTATAAGGAAATGGCGACTTGCCTAGGGTATGTAAATCATTCCAAACTGAACCAAAATAACTCTTTTTAGCATCAAAATAGATCAGCTATTTTTATAAACACAAATACTCAAGAAAAGTACCAGATTTGATCCCAAATGAAGGCTGAATTATTTTATTAAAATCTGCAAAATGCTTCTTCAAACACAGCTAAAAATACAATTTCCTTGGCCCAAAAATTATGTAAACCAGCTGATTTTGGCTTCTAAAATTATGGCAAAGCTGTCGGAGATGACATCCAGGAAATCCGTGCCCTAGAATGTGCCTAACTCCACCCATAGGGGTGTAGATAACCCTAGATATGGCTGCAAATGAAGGTTAAAAATATGCAACATACTTTCACCTTCAAACCCTCGCCAGAAGTAACACAAATCTGCAAATCTACTGCTCATAAACACTAAAAAACACCAATAAATCCTTGATCCACAATGGAAACCCCTGTGTGGAGAATCCTCTCAACTAGGAGAAGGATTTTCGTCCTACTAGATCCTTTAGAGGGTTTTCGTCCTCAAGAGATTATTTCTAAAGGTTTAGAAATATTTGTAAAAGCTCTACGCTCAGACAAAAATCAGATTTTGTATAAAATAGAAAAGTGTGCCTTCTACAAGCAGGTAGACTTGCTTTTATAGATGAACTTGGCCAAATAGCCACCCTCATCTTCCAATCAAATTGCACCTCCCGCATTTAATATTTTTTCCACCCTTTTCATCCTCCCAAAGGGGTCGCATTTTCTCCTAGGGGAGAATAATAACATAAAGTGATATTTCTTTTTTTTCTTTTTTTTTTACTTTATATTTGTCTTTTCTATTTTTAAATTGACTTTATCGTTAATAAATTAATATAAAGTGCTTATAATATGATTTTATAATGAACTTTTATAATTAATTTATTTATAATAAGTTTCCCTTTCTAACACCCTTTAGCCGTCGAGAAACAGAATTGGGCTAAAGGTCTTCAATCGAGAAGGAATATTACAATAGCATCCAATTATCATCTCTTGATCCCATAGGTTCCCCCAAGCATGGCAATCTCTTCAAGTCAATCCCTATCCTACAAAACTTGAAACTATGAAATATAGCCTAAGAAAAACATTAATAACTTTTTAAAGTAAAGATACTACTTGTCGACAAAACACGAGTAATTATATTGATATTTCTCTTGAATATCTCATCATATCTAGGGTCAAGAGTATAAAATATATTAAAAGACAAAAACACTGAAATGCAAGTCTCTGAGATGAAACCAATGAGTACTAGTCTCTGAGTCTACCAGTCTCCAAGATGTGTTTCTGACCATACGAGACAATGTCTCCAACATAGCCCACAGGTCATATTGATACAAATTTTACTCCTACACAAGGCATACCTAGTATAGTAGAGCTTGAAATTCAAACAATTGTTAACATGGCAAAAAGATTAAACTTCAGTTGTTATGGGAGCCTCACATGAAAGAACCATTTTTTATATTTTGTAAAAGCTCTCCCACTAGGAATCATGGACCTTTGCACAATGACCCTTAGACACTCCAAAGTTCCAAACTATTCAATCTGGAGGCTAAGCTTTCTAAAAGTTGAAAGATGGACCCAATAATTTATACCAAGTAAATATACGACTCTGTTCCTATTAGTGTGAGGCTATCAATAGGCCGATTTCAATCTCAAAGATGAAGTCAACAGAAAAGAAATCAAAAAGCAATGTATGTGTCATGTACATTGGCTATGATATTATAATATATATGGGTTGATGGAGATGCCAACATGTGGCACACATCCCCCTTAGTTATATGTTTATAGGTAACTTGTGGAATTAGTATATAGGGTAATGGGTCGGCCTACATTGGGATCAAGTGTTGCCCATCCATTAAGAGTAATGTATGCCTAAATAAAGGAGATGAATATCATTATGAGATATGTCATGTATGAGTTGAGTTTTCTACTTGCTAGAAGGATACTCGAGGTATCCCCTCAAAGTGGAATTTCTATATTGGGAGACCATTGAGTTATTCCTTCCTTATGGAGTAGTGTATGATGTTGTCCTCTTAGGGTATTCTTACTTTATTTCTGAATATATTGAATAATTAAGGCATCTTGACCAACCAATATCTTTTGTGTTGTGTTGATCTTCATTATATTTTGTATATTGTTCAATTTATCAATTTAGTATATGTAAAGATCTTATCAAGTGGTATTAGAGCATTGATTTGAGGCGATTTGGGTGAAACCCTAATTTCAGTGATTCACCAATATCTTGAGATGAAATGTGATTTTTTCAAAAAAAAAATGTGTAAAGTGGAAACACAGTTCAAGCAAGCTGCCCTCACAATTTCAGCTTTTTTGGACTTTCTTTGTGAAAGATATTTCTGCTTTAGGGTTGAAACCCTAATTTTGGTGATTCGTCTATATCTTCAAAATAGTGACAAATTTTTCATTGAATGTTTTTTTGTACGGTGGCAAGTGTGTTTCGAGAACCGATCCTAAAAATATCAGCCTTTCTGGACCTGAATGTGGTTGTGCAAGATAGGGATTTATTGTAGTTTTACTATTTTTCGAAAATTTGCTCCACAGGCACGCACATTTTCATAAATCTCTCAAAAATATAAAAGGGGTCGTCGGTTCCCTGTGTTTTTTTCAAGACCAAAAATTTTTCTAATTTCAAGTGTGTTTTAACCCTATTTTCATAAATCTCTCCAATTTAAGGAAAATATTTCCAACAACAAAGGGGTCGTCGGTTCCCTAGAAAAGGAAATGTTTTCTGGTTTAAAGGACACCCAAAATCAGCTCAATATCTTCAAGTCAATTGTTTGTTCAAATCACAGTGTGTTTCTACATGACAACCCTAGATTTTTGTGGATACATGGGGATGAGAACTTTCTATGTGGAGAGATTTGGTACAAGGAAGGTCACTTTACAAGATGATTCTGGGAAGAAAATAAGGATGATGTGAAAGACCAATATGAAGAAAAGGAGAACAATCCAATTTCCAGAGACACAAGCACTATCAATTGAAAAGGTGGAAGCCAAACAAAAAATAGAACCGGTGAAGGATACTTAGGTTGCAGCGTATAGACACCCACATCATCATGAGAGGAAAAAATTATGGAGACATGTCAAGGAACATCAGAGCAACCATATCAATATATAGGTCACTGGAGTAATAATCATTGTGGTTGTATTTGGAATCAATGGGGCAACAAATATACGACATGGAATCACAGGAATAATTACTATGGTGATGCATCAAGGAGGAATAAATATGTACATCGATGGAATCAGAGTAGTGCAACGGTATATAGAACTAGGATTAGCTATGTATCACCCACTCACATATGGGTGGACGGATAATCGAGTATGGCGACAAACGTGCAATGATTTTAAGCACACTCATTACATGGTTTCTTCTCATCTTTTGGGGATTGTCAAGGAGGAAGGGAATGTAATATACCTTGGGCTATGATATTATAATTGTATGTTGATGGACATGCCAACATTGGCAGACATCCCCCTGGGTTATATGTTTATATAAATTGTGGAATTAGTATATAGGGTAATGAGTCGGCCTACATTGGGATCACGTGTTGCCCATCCATTAGGAGTAATGTATGTCTATATAAAGGAGATGAATATCATTATGAGATATGTCATGTATGAGTTGAGTCTTCTACTTGGTAGAAGGATATTGGAGGTATCCCCTCAAAGTGGAATTTCCATATTAGGAGGCCATGGAGTTATACCTTCCTTATGGAGTAGTGTACGATGTTGCCCTACCTTAAGGGTATTCTTCTCCATTTTTGAATATATTGAATATTAGGCCACCTTGGCCCACCAATATTTTTTGTGTTGTGTTGATCTTCATTATATTTTGCATATTGTTTGAATTATCAATTTATTATACAAAGATCTTATCAGTATGTAAACATAAAACCCTATTGTTCCCATCAAAAAGGCTTGTTCCAAACATGATTGTTCCCATCAAAAAGGCTTGTTCCAAAATGGAGAAGGATAACAAATCACTAACATTGACATTTATGAACATTGAGAATGCAATACATCAATTAACACTCAACAACTTATGGGAGGCACCTTCATTAGTTACATGAAACTAAAGGTCTTCATATGCTTCATGGCACTCCTAGGTTTTCAAGATTCCAGTAGATATACTTACTTCCCTAAAATATGGGGAGTAAGTACAATTGACTATGCCTCTTCCCTCAAAACTAAGGAACATGTGAGATTGACAATTTATTTCTTAGCATGTCTCTTAGCTCCGCATACATGGAATTTTTGGGTCTCTCATCAACTGCTCCAGGTTGGGCATGTTGATTGGATGTTACTCCTACCACTTGTCCTCCATCTCCCCTCCTTCCCTCAGGATCCACCAATATTTACCACATCACAATTCATTTTGTTTCTCAATATGATGACACTTATGCCACATGACTTCCCCTACTTATTTAGCTATTTTATTTTTGAGGAATTTTTCCTTGCTTATGTCTTAACTATTATTCCCTCTCCACGATCACTGTCAAGTATGACTTTCTATCCCATCTCCTCTAGGATGTTGCACTTTGTGTCCTTCCCCCAATCAGCTCATTACCTAAAATCAAGACCCCCCATTGTCCTTGTCACTTCTCGAGTCATCTCATTTCCCAAAATTATCTCACATCCATGGTACTTGACCCATGAATAGTTGGCACAATGAGAAACGTGAATCTATGCATAAGAGACTCTCTTTGTCCTAGTCCATGACCCTCCTTACATACCCTCATGTTGTCATGTTAAATGTCTAGCATGCAAAATTGAAATTTCGACCATGACAACTAAGCCCCCACTTGACAATATCCCCTCCCAGTCACTATGAACCCTTTTGGCCAGCCTATCCACAATTTCACCCTCATTCTTGCTCAAAGGAAGGTGCTAACAAGATTTTCAAGTGTGCTTAATGTGCAGGGATGTATTCCTAAGGTGGTTGAGGAAGTCATTGAGTTTCAAGGAGAAACAACTATCTTCGAAGGCCTAGAAAGGGCCATTTTTGGCCATTTTACAACAGGTGAACACCCTTCGGAAGCTTACAGGGAAGATTCAAATCATCTCGTAGTTGCATAGGAGAGCAATGAAGTTATCTAAGGCAATTTAGGGAAAATCTCTGGAGATAATTGATGCCAAGAACAAATTAAGCAAAACCAGGTCACTTTGGGCACAGGGAATAACGGCTCCAACAGAAAAAGTCAACTTGTTTCGAAGATTTTGGGAGTTTTGGGAGGAGTTGGAAGCTCATCAAATACTCAATGGAAAGGTCTTGGAATTCTCCACATGATGGAAACATAAATATTTTCCTAAGCCTTCAAGATTTTTTGTGATAGCTCAAGTCACAGTTGTTGCTCCTTCATGCTGAAAGGGTGAATGGTGCCAAAATTCAAATTGCAGGTGGCAGTGGCTCCTGATAATAGTTGGGATGATCTCAACAGGTGATTTGGAGTCAAAATCAAATAAGGTTTGACCCCAAAACACCATTTCATGCTCCCACGGCCAAAAAAAACACTCCCGATGTTCTAAAATGCACTTGGCGGGTGACATCAACATTCCAAAAAGCTTGGAGAGGGATTTTTCACTCATGATGCCCCCTTGGATTGTCCCTAAGGTGCAAAGGGGACAAGGGGGACACAAAAGTGTGCTCCCCCTATGGATGTTATGTTTTCGTCACTTAACACTTGTGACTCGAGTGGTTAGGTGAGCACAATGCAAAAATAGACCACTTTTTCATGATGGAGACCCCCTTGGCGCATTTTTCACCACTTGTTGTCCCCTTGGCTTATCCCCAAGGTGCAAAGGGGACAAAGGGGACACAAAAGTGTGTTCCCCTCTCTCAACTAACCTCCGGACACATGCAAAACCCAATTGCAGCTCCCAAGTGCTAGTTTCTAGCCTCCTGCATCTCTCTCACATGAAACCACAAGGTGAAACTTGTCCAAATATGGTGCAAAGCACACTTGGGTGTCCCTTGTGTCCCCTTTGTCCCTTTATCCCCTATTTTTAGGGTGCAACCCTCCAACCTCCACCTCACCCAGGATAAGCCTGGTTGGGTTAGATGTGCGTTAAAGTGCAAAGGAGTGAATGAAATGTTTAAAATCCATACTTAACCATTTTTATGTTTTAAAGTTGCATTTTTCCCTCACAAAAGCTCCCTCCATTGTTATTATGCTGCTAAAAATGTGTCTGGAACCTCATATGCCAAAAATGGAAAGTTGCTCATATCTCCTAAACCCTCGGTCCGATCCCCATGAGATTTTGACAGAAGCTCCTCAAAAACACCTTTCAAATGATCCTAACCTTGCATCTAATGGTGTTCAACATTATTTTTAATGGTCAAACAAAGTTTCCCGAAATAAAAACTCATTTTTCAAATCTATAGAGTTCTGACGATTGAAATCCTCCAAAAAATTGGAGCAAAGAATCCTTGTGAAATAACAAAAATTTTGAGACCACATCATTCCTCATTCCATTCCGACACCGGGAAGACCCATTTCTAAAAATAGTAAGTGTTGCAAACAGTTCATTCTCAGAGTTGTGATTGCCCCTTGCGCATCAGGGTAACTCAAAAGTTCCAACTAAAGCAATTGTTAACTAAAAAGGACTTCTCAAAATAAGGCTTACTAAAAATAGTAAGTGTCAGGATATTGGTCAAGAAACTAGGATGTTGAGCCTCTCATGTTGAAAAAAGAGAACCTGGATAAGTTTGAAACAATGCAAAATATCTGAGTGACTTGACACATTCATGATTTCACACTGTGCACTTTCAATTGAATGAAGGAGCAATTCTTCTGTTTGGAGGAGAAGACCTTTTGCAATGAATAGCGGGCGAACAAGAAGGTACTTGGATCTCCTGAGGTTGATTCCATCTAAGGAGATATCTTTGTCACTAAGGTGAATTGTTGAGCTCTAGACCAAGTATATAGAAGCTCCGGACCAAGTCTATGCAAGCTCCAAACCAAATACACAGGAAGCTCTGAACCAAAATCTTGATGGAGTATTTCAACCTCTACAATCATGAATAGAGCCTCTCAAGTAACGAACAGTGATGCTCACGCATCATATCCACTAGTCCCAATGTGCCTCAAAGGTCACCTGCTTATGAGAAGTCATCAAGGTCCACTCAATGCAAGTCTCACAACAGTGTTTTTGAACACTTATCCAATGCTTTGGAGTGTGTCTGCGCCTCACAAAAGAAGGAGATTGTAACCACAATGTTTCGGTCCAACAAGAGGTCAAAAACAAAGGGTTTCATTCAAGGAGTAATTCTTGTATATGTAAAAGGACCTATTTCAATGAGGAGCAAATGAGCAAGAAGGAGTCTGAGCATCTTGAAGTTGATTGCATTCATAAAGAAGACAGCTTGTCACGGAGGTGAATTTCAAGGCTGAGAGGAGTAAGGTAGTGTTCTCCATGTTCTAACTCCAACCTTATGTTCAAAAAGGATCGTCATATTTCCATATCAGTATAAGTCTCGCACCAGTGTTTCTAAACAATCATTCAATGCCTTGGAGTGTGTCCGCAACTCACAAGAGGAGGAATTTGCAGGCACAGTGTTCCAACTCAATAGGAGGTCAAAGGTAAGAAACTTCATTCATGGAGCATTCATTCACGATCCATCGGAAGTAGATTCTTCATCAACAGAAGCTTCATTGTCTCCGGATTTTCACTTCTCTCTCTTCCTCTCTCTCCCCTCCCTCTCTCTCTAACATTCTATTTCTTCATTGGGAATGTACTTTTTTCACTCTTTCGTCTTATTCACTTAAGTGACTTACTTTTGTATTGTAAAAGTCTCTTTTCAAAAATAAGAAAAGGACTCAGCTTTATTCCTAGGGAATGTGAAAAGTCACAAGTGGTGTTGAGATGAAAGGTCACATGGGGGAGAGGAAAAGACATTTTGTAAGCTATAAATTGGAATGGCTTCTCCATTCCAAAGGGTTGCCAATTGTTGATTGTTGTTAGTTGTTGGGCTTTGTATCACTACTACTGCAAGCAATAAAGTTGCATTTCTTCTATTTCCTTGTGTATGCTCCTCTCTCTCTCTCTCTCTCTCCCAACTTTGCAAGCACTGTAATCTTGTATAACCAAGGAAGAACTTTGTGTCTCTGATTAATAAATTCATAGAACTTTGTGTCTCCAATTTATTAGTCTTACGGGTGATTGCATGGTTGAATTCTTCTAATTGAATGTGGACCTACTCTGGTTAATGTATGTGAATTCTATAAGTCTACGCACAACATTAACCCCCTCTCCCTATTTCTCCTACTCCCCTTTACCTTTTTCCCAAGAAGATTCCTCCCTTGTGCACTGTACAAGCACTTTGTCACAAGTTTAGTGGAGTATTCTTGTTTGATCCCGGGCCTAAAGGTCACCCCACAATTTTAGTTAGTTTACATTCAATAATGGGAGCCTCCCGATACCCAAGGAGGGGCTTAGCCCCGTGAATGTTAGTGAAAACTAATAATTTGCACTACAAATTATTTCACCAACACCTCCACAAGTGAATTATCAGTGTATCATTCTAAAATAGAAATGTGTGCTTTTTTCATTGCCACAAGAGGTCCTTTATACCCTCCATAATACCCTAAGTCCTTTCGGTGAACCATCCTCCCAAGGAAAACCCACTCTTAAAAAATCGAGATCCAAACTTCATTCTCTCATGTCAATTCTCTATGTGGCAATCCTAATCAAACTATTGTTGATGCCTACTCTCCTCCTACTTCATGTCTTTTATTTTTCCCAAGGAACATTAGGAGAACTATTAGAAAGTTATTATCTAGCAAAGTGGCAAATTATGAAGGCCTTACAAGCTGAATTTCTCAAATATAGGATGAAATCACTAGTATCCCCATTGCAGATCCATTTAATTAGATTGTATGCTCAAGGTTGCACCCTCTTGGTCACAACGCATCATTGATCCCTTTCCCAAGCCAAAAGATAATTTAAATCCGAATAATTACAAAATAAGGATGATTGGGCATACATTTACAAACTTTACGTCATGATGTTGGACATGAAGTCCTTTGAGCATTTGAAGTGGGAGAAATTAAGAAGGGAACAAAAAAGCTTCATGAGCAATTTCCATTATATAGACCACACTTTTCTCTAAGCTATTATTGAGGAGGCTGCATAGCAATTTCTAAGGACTTTTGTTGCTTTGTAGACTTTAGAAAAGCCCTTTGACTTGTAAGTAGACATATGTTACTTCAAAGGTTGTGCATTCCTCAAATTTCAAAGCTCGTTATTATTGCCATATGAGGCTTGATGAAAAGGTTGTTAGTCCAATTCAATCTACCCAGAAACTCTCCTACTTTGCTCTAAGCTATTATTGAGGAGGCTACATAGCAATTTCTAAGGACTTTTGTTGCTTTGTAGACTTTAGAAAAGCCCTTTGACTTGTAAATAGGCATGTGTTACTTCAAAGGTTGTGCATTCCTGAAATTTCAAAGCTCATTATTATTGCCATGAGGCTTGATGAAAAGGTTGTTAGTCCAATTCAAACCACCCACAAACTCTCCAACTTTCTAAAGAGCACTATTGGAGTGAAACAAGGGTGCCCTCTCTTGGCGACTCACTCTAGGATCTATATAGATGAGCATGAGGAATTGATTAGAGCACATTTGTCATACCTTGTATGGTATTTTGATCATTGTATAGCTTTTTGTTAACAGTGTGATCCTTGCTAGTTCTCTTGATGATATATAGAGAGTGAGATGCACTCGTTCATTTTGGTAAACTTTTTCAGCAAGTTGTTAAATGTTAGCGAAACTAAGATCATGAGCTTTACTACTGATCCAAGTCGCAACACAAGTCATGGAGATACCAGTATTGGTGCAAAGTTGAGAGCATAGTCCAATTAACCCCAGGCTACTCAACATAACAGCAATGCTAGTGAACCTTGGATCCATCACTCAAGGGTGAAGCCACACCTCTAATGGAGTATGATGAACCATTTTGTCTTCCCAACGATTTCCTTTCTTCTTCCCTGTAGGGAATTGTGTAAATACAAAATATGGAATATATGAGTCTAGGGATGTTCGGCATCTTGTTCTATGCAATGTATTGTCCTTCTACATTTCAGATTTTGCATCTATTCTCATATATTCTTGAACAAACCTATCACATTATGGCATTCCATTTGACAGTTCCATATCTACTGTGACACATCAATGGTATAATTTTCTGCTTCTAACCATATTTCTGTATTTGTTCCCTTTTCCTATGCACTTTAATTCTTGTTCATAAGTAATACACAAAAATTGCAAATTTAGTGCGTTGCCTGCCCAATTCCTGGGATCTAGATCAATGGTAAAAGAACAATCTCTACAGTGTATTCCACTTTTTGTGCATCCTGTCGCACAAGGTCAAGTTACAAAACAGTTGGTCTTGAGACAAGTGACCCTTCACAGTACCTTGCCATTTCAAACATATCGCAGATGGCTGACAAGGCAAGTCCAACTACATAAGACTCGATTTGGTATCAAAACATAGTTGAAGATTCACTCTAAGGCAGATAGATGCCATAACCATTCTATTTGCTAAGATTTTCTAACATGTTACATCCTCAGCACAACCTTCCTCATCTAGCAAGACATATAGAAGTCATTCAAGGTCCAACTAAAACTCAATATTCGTTTGTTTGAAGATATAGTTGATGCAGACACAGTAGATAAATGGTTGAATCAATTACAATCTCATTTATCTTTGTATACCTTCATGAACAATGAGAAGATCATTTATGCCCCTTTGTAAGTGGTGTTATCTGCCAAGAAATTGTGACAGCCACTCTTACAATCAAGTTTACAATGATGACCATGTAGGTACTCAGTCTAACTTTGTGGCTGCTCTCAAGGACGAATACTAACTACATGCATGACACGACAACTGGCACATCAGGAGGCAGCAATTGCACCAAAGACACAAGTTCATGATGATGACCATGTAGGTACCCGGTCTAATTTTGTGGCTGTTGTCAAGGACGAATGCTAACTATATGCACAACATAACAACCGATACATCAAGTGGCAGCAATTGCACCAACGACAGAAGTTCATAACCAAACAGTGCAAATACACAGTAAAGCCTGGCATTTGGGATACTAGCTAAGTTACTAGTAGGGATTTGGGTTCAAGTACATGTACATGTACAGACGTCTAGTACGGGCATTTTTTTTAAAGACCTTGTGTATGATGCGGCATGGGTATGTCCATACAAAAAATAATTAAAAACCCTGCGCGGCTTGGGTATATCCGACATCCGTACAAAAAATAATTAAAAATATAAAATTACAAAAAAAACTCAATCATAATATCAATGTTACGTGCTTAAAATAAACAATTAAATAATACCAAAATATTAATGATAATTAGTAATTCAATATATTGAATGAGCCGTAGTCAAAACAATAAGAACTAGAGAACAGTACCCTCATCCAGAGGAGGAGTTTATATTAGAGAGTTCAATTCAATAGGATTAATAGTTACATTAGAGAGAGTACCCTCACCAGCACTAGTCAAAACTCAAGAACTACATAAACAATCATCATAAATTGCTCTTCACCTAGAACATCCAAATCATAAATTGTTTCTTTAGAACCAGACACAAAAGAACTAGCAGTAGTTTAGTTGTGTTTTCTATTTATTATTTTTTATTGAGATTTTAATTTTTTAATCTTTGTATTTTTGTTTTTATTATGACTGTTGTACCTAGACCAGCACTATTTTTTTAATATGTATTTATCATGACACTTTGGTACCCAGGACGAGAGATACATTAGAGAGAGTACCCTCACCAGCACTAGTACCAGAAGCATACTGATACAAGGGGAGCATGGTAGTACCCAGTGACATAGCAAGATAGAGAGAAAAACTAATTTCTCAAATACCACGGTGGATTTCTTAGGATTTAGATCATGTTAGATCCTCAGCACAGTTTTCCACATCTGCCCAGACGCTTACAAGTTAAACAGTTCAAGGTCCAATTAAATCTCCATATTCCTTGTTTGAAATTAGAAGTGATGCAGATGTTGTAGATTCATCGTTAGTTCAGTTAGAATATCATTTCTCTGTTTATAACTTCTTGAGCAGGGGGAAGATCATTTGTGCACTTTTCAAAGTAGTGTGTTATCTAGCAATAATTGGTGGGAGCTATTCTCAGAATCATTCTAATGATGATGAACATGTAGGTGTCTGGTCTGATATTTTAGCTACTCTCAAGCACAAAATTATCACTATGCACAACTAAGCCAACTGTTGAAATATTCAGACAGAGTCCAAGATTAAACGAAACCAAGAACTAACTCACACAAACACAAACTGAGAGAAAAACTCAACATTATATTATGAAGAATAAAAACTTGAAAGCCAACTGATGTGAGAGGATGTGTCTAATCTGCAACATAGCTTGCAAACCTTTTTCAACCTCGAACATCATGCTACTGCAATATACCACACACAAATATCTGCAAACAAAGTAATAGAATAACACTGCTTCTCTATACTACTCAGTAACAGAAATTTCATACAAACTCTACTGAATTCTCTTACTTCTTACACTCACAAATGCATTTTGAGTGAGGGGAAATGGTTTGCATTTGGCAATGGGAACATAGCTTAGTTGCCAAATGAATAGTTCAAACACATTGCCAAATGACCCATGTGGAGTGGGTGGGCAACTTGACTTTCAAGTTTGTATTTCTCGCATGACTTATTTTCTAAAACAGAAAATAGAAAATAGACAATCCTAGGAAATATTATTACCCAGCTAAGTGTACTTAAGTCATAGTGTGAATTTAGGAAAATTACATCAACACCCCCCTTACATGCAACTTAGGGAAGCTACAACAGACATCAGGTTTAAACTCTGACATGGGTCCCAACAACAAGACCTGATGAGGTACCCATGTACAATGAATACAAAGTTTTCAGCAAATACATGAAAGTGTTGATATATATAGCAAAGATACCCAAGACAGTAGTGCAACACAAAAGTAGACCAATGATAAGCTGAAAAAAGATGGGCTGCTCCACCACATGCACTGCATAGGCTAATCCACCGATGAAGGTGTTGATACATACCGCAAGGATGCCCAAGACAATTGTACAACCCAAAGAAGTAGCACAATAATATTCTGAATAAGATGGGTTGACTCCACCACTGAAGAAACATGCACTGCGTAGACTGATCCACAACTAAAGAACTATCAAAAATAGACGTTGAAATGTTCCCCGATGATACTCATGAAGGCTAAATTAAAACCCAAAGAAGGCAATATAACACCCCCCGTAGTGCCGAAAGGGTGGACTGGACAAAGAAAATATCGTCCTCACAGGAGGTGATGACAATAATGTTCAAGCAAGAGTTGCTCCAAATAACTGGTGTGCATCCTAGGATACCGATATGGCAGGGGGGGGGACCTAAAAACGGTATGAAACGTACCGGGTACGACTACGGCCCGAATACGGGGGTGGGAGAGGGCAGGATACCGTTGGGTCTATTTTGTTGTCAATACATGGAGAAACATACAGCAGATAGCCTACTTTTCAAGCTATACGTGTAACTTTTCAACCGGAATCTTATTACTGCAAGGAATATTATATACATGATTTTTTATTAGATTTAAATACGTGGAAGCATATATCAAAATTTAATATTTATTATAGTACACTGCTTCTCTATATGTACTAAAATAGCATCTAGAAAATAGTTCATAAACATTTCTAATTATATACAATAATTCATACATACATACATTCATACATCACTTACTTACACTACATACATACATGCATATATATATATATATATATATATATGAGGTTATTAAACTGGTTAATGCATTTTGTACTTTATATGGGATACATAGTATTATAGTGTTACGATAGTACCATAATGAATATCATTATGATGTCATTTTAACATTTATCATGCACTAGATGATCCAAAATCGAATATTATCAATGGGGTGGGTGAGGCAGCTTGACTTTCAAGTTTGTATTTCTCGCATGACTTATTTTCTAAAATAGAAAATAGAAAATCCTAGGAAGTATTATTACCCAACTAAGTGTACTTAAGTCATAGTGTGAATTTAGGAAAATTACATCAACTCTCCCCCTTAAATGCAACTTAGGGAAGCTACAACAAACATCAGGTTTAAACTCTGACATGAGTTCCGACAACAAGACCTGATGAGGTACCCATGTACAATGAATACAATATAGTCGGTTTTGCACAAAGTCATGGGTTCTTGGTGGGCAGAAAGGAAATACGGCATGAACCAATTGTGTTTGAGGAAAACGTGGTACGTGGGTTCCTAGTTGTAACAATACCCAGTCGAAAAGCCAAAAATCATCGTTCGTGGGCAAACAAAGGCAAAGTTCAGTCATGAAGGCATGTGCTGTGTGACAACGGTAAAGTCGTGGGTCAAAGAACAGATGAACAAGAAAAATGTGGTTGCAAAAGTCGCAGAAACCTAGTCTTCTGAAGGATTTTGTGGCTAGTGGCATCTTGTTCATAGGCTGGTGACATCAACACATGATCCTGGAAGTGGGTGCATTTGAATGCTAAATCGTTGGAGCAGAAATCGTGTGAAGAAAGGAGTAAATATTCTCGAAGGGTTAGAGGGCAATTAGTTTTACTTCAACAACAAAGGTATTTATTTGATTTGCTGGGAGTAATTAATTGTTAATATTATTTGCACGAATAAGTAGTATTGTTTTATTATTGGTTTGGGCAAACTATTATTTTATTATTTCCATTACTTAGGAATAATAAAATGGCAAACATTTCACACTTGACTTTGTCGAAGACACAAAAATTGATAGGCACTAATTTCAATATTTGGAGTCATAAGATTTTAATGGTCGCAGAGTTTCGTGATTGTCATAAAATAGATCAAGGGTGATGAAATGTCGACCAACAACGAACTTCGAGGATTATGACAAACATCATAAGGAAGCGCTATTGCATCTTAAGTTATCGATGTCCCATGATATGATACCGGCAGTGTGGAATGCCACTATGGCAAGCACCCAGCCTAAGGGATAAATATCAATGTCAGAAAAGGGTCGGGTTTTATACCTGAAAAATATGCTCTTTTCCGTAAAGTTACAAGAAGGTGGATCGTTGTCTGAGCACCTACTTCGGATGAAGTGACCTACGAGACCAATTAGTGTTCCATCAGCAAAGAGGTTGACTCCAATGATATGGCGGCTTTGGTTTTGAACTCCAAACAGCTTACCTTCTTCGTATGAGTCATTTGTGGAGGCACTCCATTTAATGGTTGAAAGTCAAACACTCACATTAGACAAGGTGAGTTCCTACCTGTTGCTAAAGGATGCGGAGACAACTTCAGGCAAAATCTAATTGTGACTCATTTAGGGAGTGCTCTTATCACTCAGTCAAAGGGACAGTGGAAACGTCAATCTGGTGAGTCTTCACAACTCGATATCAGGTCACATGTTATGAGCTGTAACAAGGTTAGGCACCTCAAGAAGGATTGCTGGAAGCAGAAGTATGATCTTTCACAGCAGAACTAAAAGCCATGTGATGAGGAACATGTGGCAGCAGTTGTAGAATGGGATTTGGATGACGGGCATGCTCTTGACTGTCTTACGACATCATGCTCGACTGACAATGGTACCAGTTGTTGGATCATTGACTCTGGTGAGTCTACACACTCTTCATGTCGAAAATGGTATGTTTCATTTGCTACAAATATTTATTTTGAATCAGTAGTGCTAGCTGATGGAGAATCACTTGCAGTAGAAGGGATAGGACATATGTGCATTGTATTGAATAAAGATCACCCATTGTTGGTACGGAATGTTAGATATGGACCTTCTTTACAAAAGACTCCTCTATCTATGCGTAAAATGACTGAAAATCCCAACATTTCTGTAGAAAGAGGGTGTGGTGTCTCTGATGAGACACAGAGAAGGATAATTGACCTTGGTATTGGGGAATGTGGTCAATATCAGCTTGTTGATCCGGCTATGATCAACATGAGTGCACATGTAGAGTGATAGCTCCACCATTTAGAAGTGCAGGAAGCTCAATGCCTTGGCAAGAAGCCATTCCTCACAAATTAAGTTGACTTGGATACAATCAATGTACTTGCACCTATTGTGGAGGAAGTATCCACTATACTAGGTGTACGGGCAGCAGACATGCCTTGGGAGGATGGATTTCCTCATTCTGAAGAACAGTTTGTTGTGGACGAAGACTCCACTATTCCAAATGCACTAACGGTCCATGGTGAGATGGCATGCCCAGCCACTCACTCAGAGGTCCTTGCTCGAAGGACAGTAGAGCATGCACAGTTTGCTCATTGTGTTGTGAAGGATCTTTCCCAACAGAGGGGCATAGATGAGCAAATAGATGAAGAGTTGATTCTCACTCCTACCACTGCTAAGACGGAGATGGTTATTTCTCCTACTATTGTGGAGTTGGTTCTAACTCCTACTGCACAGATGGTCACATTTCTCTTATTGAGAAAGTTGGATGAGCACTACACAGTGTTGCAAGGACATGATCAAGGTGACTTCGATTGCAAGATAACTGAGTCTCTGTACAGACTCCATCAGGCTACATAAGCCTAGAACAAATTTTTCAATCCACTTCTCCAAGGTTCTGATTTTAGCACTCTGGAGATGGGGCTGACACTCTCAGCCATTGGTGATTCATCACTGGTCAATAAATCACGTAACAGAGAACCAGTGGACCACTTGCCATATCTTTTGTTCATGCGACCAAATTTTTGTTTTGCAGTTCTTCATTTGACAACTGCAACACAGTCATGGACTACTGATTTTAAAGTACAACCTATGGCATAGTCTATAGATGTAATGACTAAACATATGGGCTTTAGGAAATTTGTAAAATTTCGGGACAAATTTTGTCTTGCTTCCGGTTTAGTCATTAAGAGGGGGTGTTAAAATATAGCACTTTATATAGCATGTAAAATTGTTATGTAGTTGTGATACAGTTGGTAACTGTTCAACCGAAGTGTAACCACCTCCTATAATAAATTGGACCTGCCTGTGTCATTTGACCAGTGCAATTTGCTCTCTCTAATTCTTTCTTCTCTTTGCATATGCTAACAATAAAGTTCACTGTTATATCATTTGTAATACTTATAATACTATTATCTAATATATTTTACTTACAACGTTTAACGGTATTATATTTATAACATTCACTTATTTAGCTTATAACTTATAAGTTATCTACTTAACTTGTCTTTCATATGCATAATATGTGGTTAATAACTTAATTCCTATTTAGGAAGGCTAAAATTTATATATTTTTTAATTTTCATGTATTTTTGTACTGTCGTATCCAACGCCGTAGGGGTCAAAAAAAAAATTTCCGTATCCACGTATCAGATACTCCATTCCCGTACCCATAGCCAAAACATATCAGCTACTTAGGTGTGCTCCAAATAATTGGTGATCTCCAAAAGATTGCAAGATGGGTTGATCCACACCTAGACATGGTTGTGCAAAATGGGAGTAAACATCCGATGAAAAACTCAAGATATCTGCATGAGTGGGTACGGATTCACAACTCGAACACGATGAGTTAACAATTGTTAGGGATCCTAGAAGTTGCTTACTAAAAGAAGACAACCATGTTGGTGAAGTGTTAAAAATATAGAACAGTATCATCGAGAAATGTCATCAAAATTAGACATACAAAAATCCTCAAATGGGTTCCGACAAACAATGTGCCTGATTAGATACCCGTGTACATGTGAGGAATCAGAACTCATTATCATGCTAAAAATAGAAAAAGCACACCTAGAAAATGCAATGAGACACATAGAAAGGGACACAAAATGTCTCAAAAAGATGGCACATGCAAAAGTGGTATAGTGAGCTAACCACTAACTGCTCAAGATGGCAAGAAAACTCTAATTAAGTCAAAAAGCGTGTCACACAAGTGGCCCAAAATCCACTACTTGATAACTAAAGAAGATACATTGACACTATATTCACTAGAATAGCTCCATACAAGGAGATGGTCAATCTGTCCACTGTGTCAAAGTACATGGAACTAATGAATTGTTTGCACAAATGGAATAAAAGTTACATCTTGAGACACTATCAAAGTGCAAAATGAGTCCTACCAAAAAAGAAGTATGCCAAGTGAAAAATGAGACAAAATATTCCTCGAGAGGGTCCCGACTATGAGGCCATGTTAGGTACCATGTACAAGAATGAGAAAAATGTAATGATGTTTGAGCCAATAGACTGCACAGATACATAGAATGCAAAACATTATGCAATTTCAAAAACAAATGGCTCATGAAATAGAGTCTGTATGCAGAATTTGTCGCAAAAAATTGTCTTTCAAGATAACATTTGCACCCTCCAAGTGCAATTAAAGTGCACTTTGTAGCCAAAAAAAATCGCCCCTCCAAAAATGCTTATAATTACGCAATTGTTAAAAGTATGTGAATGTTTAAAAATTAAAAATTGTAAAACAAACACTTAAATTTTCAGCAAAACTTCCCTGTGCCAAAAAAATCTACCTGCAAAACAACAAAATAAAAAACAAACCCAAAACCCCCAAATGTCAATAAAACAACCTAAATTGAAATTTTGAAAACTTGAGGAGTAAGGGAAGTAGGAATTCACAAGAGGGAGAATTAACTCCTTGATTTCGCTTCCTGAATCACAATTTGGGTGGCAATTGGATGAGTAGTGCTCTAATACTATGTGAGAGGAAGTGTCTAATCTGTAACATAGTTTGCAAGCCTTCTTTAACCTTCAGAATCATACTATCACAATATACCGCACACAAATAGTTGCAAACAAATTGACAAAATAACAGTGTTTCTCTACATTACTCAATAACAAAAAAATTATACAAACTCCAATAAGTTCTCTCACAGAAGATTCTCCTTTAAATAGGATAATATTCAGCTTATTTCCTACATGACCTATTTTTGAAAATAAGTCATGTGGGAAATACAAATTTGAAAGTCGAGTTTGTTCACCCACCCCACATGGGTCATTTGACCATGTGCTATGTACTATTCATTTGGAAACTAAGTCATGTTTTCATTGTCAAATGCAAACCAGTTCCCCTCACTCAAATACTATAAATAAAATGTATTTGTGAGTGTAAAAGTGTGGGAGAACTCATTAGAATTTGTATGAAATTTTTGTTATTGAGTAATATAGAGAAGCGGTGTTAATTTGTTACTGTATTTACAGATATTTGTGTGGGGTCTATTGTGATAGAGTGATCCTCAAGATTGAAGAAGGTTTGCAAGCTATGTTGTAGATTAGGCACTTCATCTCACATGGTATCAGAACTCTGTTGATCCAATTGCCACACAAATCGTGATTCAGGGAAGCAGAATCATGGAGTTAATTCTCCCTCTTGTGAATACTTTCCTTACTTTTCAAGTTTTCGGAATTTCAATTTAGGGGGTTTTACTGATGTTTAGGGAGTTTTTAGATGTGTTTTTTAGTTATTTTGTAAGCAATTTTTTTACATTTGGGTTTTGTCGAAACTTTGGTTGTTTCCCTTGCAATTTTTTATAATAGGTTTCTATTTTTATTATTTTTTGTTGAATCAAAACGATAGTCCTATTATTATAGTTTTAAGAGGTAAAAAAAAAATCACAAAAAAACTTAAGGCTTTTACCTTGACAAGTTTTTCCCACGTGGACGGCTTGACGGTATTTATTTATTCAGATAAAAGTCAAACCCTCATGGGCGGCTTAACACCCACCCGACCCCTCCTATCTAACACATCCACTCCCTAACCCACTACCCACCCACTCCCTACCCCACTAAATTACTATGCCCGTAATCCCTCTCACGTACCCACCCAACCACAATATAAAAAAAAAACAGAAATTAAAGTTCCATTTTTAAGCCTTATAGTAGCTTTTCTCATATTAAGAATTTAATATTGTTTTTTTAATTCAAAGCCCCTTCACATTTTTTTAATAGAAAAGTAGTATTAATTTTAATTTTAAAAGCACAAACCAAAAAATGGGTGTGTAATTTTTGTTTAGCCCATTCATTGTTTCCCGACGGCTAAGGGATGAAACAAAGGGAAACTTAGTCATAATAAATTAATCATAAAGTGCATCTTAAAATATTATTATAAGCACTTTATTAATTTTTTAATGACAAAGTGAAAAAATAAAAATATAAAACTAAAACAAATCAGATATTAATGCAAAAAGGGACAATGGATGAGCAAGATCAGAGAGCTCCTCCTATAGATAAGTTGAGCTTCATGCAATAAGTGATTACATGAAGTCAAAGAGAGTTGTACCAGACTATAAGGGAATCTTAAAGGGAAATGCGTGATCTATTGACAGGCTCAATCAGAGACTTGGCTAAGATTCTACAAGGGAAAAATATATCTACAAATCAAGCAGCAACCAATAATGGTGAAGGAAGCTCTATTGGACCAGTTAGAATATCTGCCAAGCCTCCACATCAGATTTTCAGAGCCATGTTTCTCCAAATAGAGGAATGACCAGTTGAGGAAGAAACCCCAAGTGAGGTTGATGACATGGAAGCATGGGGTAAAGAGAATGCAACGCTCAGTTTCAAGCTAAGAGCTTGTGTTGTCCTTCAAAGATTTTTGCAAGTTGAAGAATAGTAAGGGCACAAAGTATAATGGCCGAACATCATCAAAAGGCATGGCAGACATGTTTCAGCCATAGAGGGAAGAAAACCCTTCATTGTGAAGAAGCAAGTCCAAGAGCATGAAGAGGATCAGCTACAAGGTGGAGAAGTCAGATGAAGTTCGAAGATACAACTCCCCTCTATAACAACCCTTCTGAGGTGACAAAAGAGGATTCCATCATGCAATTTGAAGGAGAAAAATCTTCAATGGAAAAAGGTAGGACCTCTAATGAACAAATTGTTTGTATTGGCAGGCAAAACAAATAAATTGTTTTGCAAGGTATGAGGAATGGTACTCCTCAAAGTGTGGCAGTCAAGAGTATGGAGAGTTCTTTCAAAAGAAGGTAGATTGCATGAGAGGCAGATTATCTGGTAAGAGATACATCCTTTTTTTTATTTCAGCAGTCATATCATCAGGATATTCAACATATTGTGGACAAGAATGATGAGGAATTGGTACAACAAAGTCAAGATATCATGAAGCCAAGAGGAAATGAAGATCTCGATAACATTGCAAGGTATGAAAGGAATGATAATATGTCTTATTTATTGTTGCATATTCAGATTTATTTTTCTCATGAAAAGCACGATAAGTTAAGGGGATGAAGTTTACAATATGGAGTATGTTGAACCATTGATCCAAATTCATGTCTACGAACATCATGAGAGTTATATATTTTGGCAAGAGCTCTCTCATTTAACAAGTATAGGATCAAGACTTGTGGAGCACTACAACATGTTTTATCTATTGTTTATGGCACTTGGGCATAAGAGTTGCAATTGCTTGAGGGAAAGCAATTTGGGGAAGGGAGGATTGTAATATCCCCTTCTCGGTCGAAGACCCTTAGCCCATTCATTGTTTCCCGATAGCTAAGGGATGAAACAAAGGGAAACTTAGTCATAATAAATTAATTATAAAGTGCATCTTAAAATATTATTATAAGCACTTTATTAATTTATTAATGACAAAGGGAAAAAAGAAAAGATAAGATAAAGTGATAAAATATAATTAGAAAAAGAAAATCACTTTATATTATTTTATTTTCCTAAGGAAAATGCGACCCATATGAAGGAGAAAAAAAGTAAAGGAAATTATTAAATGCAGCCAAAGAAATTTGATTGGTGGTTGTGGTTACAAAAAGGCCAAAAAATGTTATAAAAGCAAGTCGACTTGCAAGGGAAGTACATCTTTTGCATTTTGACAAATTCTGAATTTTGGTGTGAACTTGTAAGCTTTGCATAACAACTCCAAAGGACGAAAACCCTTTGAAGTTAGCTTTAGAGGACAAAAACCCTCTTTAAGCTTAGAAAGAAGAACGGAAACTCTTCTTTCTTTTGAGAGGGAGCTCCATTCAGGGGTTCCTATTGATATTCAAGATCTATTTATATTTTCCAGCAGTATTGAAGGCTGCTGATCTGCAGATTTGACTCTGATTTGAGCTAGGGTTTGAAGGGAAGATATTGTTGATGAGTTCTACCTTCACTTTATTGCACTTCTACATTGGAGCGGCCCATATTGTGTGAGGTTTTGCATCATCTAGAGATCACTTTGATCAGATCTAATTGACTATCTATTAATCAGATTTTTGGAGATAAGATCAGCTACTCGGCATAATTTTTGGTTTGAGGAAACTCCATTTTCAGCTGTGTCTGAGGACTGTCTTCTACAAATTTTATAAATAAATTCCAGCCTATTATTGTTCCAAAATCTGGTATTTTTCTCATGTTTTTGTCCTTATAAAAATTATTGATCTATTTGTGAAAGATCCCAAACCCCTTTTTGCCTGAATACTCTTTTTTTTTAAAAAAAATTGCTCTAGCTCAAATCTGAACTAATAATACCAAAAGAATTCATAAAACACCACACTAAAACTGCATAGATAAATTAAATAAAGCAAAACCCCGCAAACCGGGTGAATACAAAAAAGGCGCCTAGGGTTTAACAGGCAGATTTCTTCTTTAATAATTAAGTCGTGTATTTCATAATATTTTCTGATACTAAATATTACGGCAATACAATTATAAATCTGCAAATAGATTTAATAATAAAGATTGACCAAAAACCCGCTGTAAATTATTCAAACCAAACCGATTTGATATATATTTGCTACTGGGAATTACAGTAAACATCTATTATGAAAAATACCTCTGATACAGCATAAAACAACTGTAGAAGAAATCGCCCCACTCTGGAAGTAGTCTGTATGCCCACTGCTGCAATTTATTTCTCTGTCTAACTGTTGGAATAATAAAAACCTGTGAATACCATGAAGATCCCTGTATGGAAACTTCTCTCACTGCTCCTAGGGTTTCCGTCCGCAAGAGGATTAATCCAGAGGGTTTCCGTCCTTGGATTTTGTCTGCATAAGCTCAATGCTAACTACCGAGGAAAAATAATAATAATTTGAATGCCCTTTCCCCAAGTCACATTTTCCCTTATAGCCAAAAAACCCTCCAAAGAAACAAGTCGCACTTTTTCCCAATCCTCATAATTAATTTTTAATTAATTATTTTCCTTTTCCCACCAAGTCACATTTTTGGGTTTATTTGGCCACTACCCAAACAAGTCGCATTTTTTGGCTAGGAAGGCACTGTAAATAATTTATTTATTTATTTAAATGCACTTTCCTAAGTCAAAGTCACTTAAACAGTCTATTAATTCATTATATGTGCTTTAATGATATTTTACTTTATTTTGAGCACCATATAATAAAAATAATAAACCGAAGTCACCCTTGAAAACACCCTTTGGCTGTCGGGTAGACAAAATAGGCCAAAGGTCTTCGACCGAACTATTCGAGAAAGAGGGACATTACAGTCCTCCCTTCCCGAAATTGCTTGTCCCCAAGCAACTGTAAAGCTGGATGCTGTAATATAGTCTTGCCCTCCCATGTAGCATCCTCCTCTGGTAACTCTTTCCTCCTCACTAGGAACTCCCGAATAACTCTATTCCTCAGTCTCCTCTCTTGGCTGTCCAAGATCTCCTCTAGCACCAAGCCCAATCTCCCTTCCTCATCCAGGGGTGGTAACTCTGTAGAAGAAGTAATGTGTTGTCCCAAGGCCTTTTTCAAGCAAGATACATGAAATACATTGTGTATCTTACTCTCAGAAGGCAACTCTAGCTTGTATGCCACTTCACCAACTCTCCTCATCACCCTGTATGGCCCATAGAATCGTAGCTTGAACTTTTTAGCCCCACTCTTCTTGAAAGTACTCTGTCTGTAAGGCTGAAGTCGTAGGAAAACCATGTTTCCTACCTCAAATGATCTCTCCACTCTGTGCCTATCTGCATACATCTTCTGCTGATTCTGGGCCCACTGAATATTTTCCTTAAGTACCTTAAGGATTTCCTGACTAACCTGTAAACTCTCCTGAGCCTTGGGAACTCTACTGTCCCCAAACGCCAAATCAACAAAAGATCTTGCATCATATCCATACAGTGCTCGAAATGGAGTCATACCAATAGACATGTGGTAAGTGGTGTTATAGCAATACTCACATAAATATAGCAACTTTACCCATGCCTTCTGCTGCCTTGCAACATAGTTACGAAGATAACCCTCTAGCAATTTGTTCACAATCTCTATCTACCCATCCGTCTGAGGGTGATAACTAGTGCTAGGAGTCAACTCAGTGTGAACCAAACGGAAAAGCTCCTGCCAAAATATGCTCATAAACCTGTTATCCCGGTCACTAACTATGTTCTTCAGAAGTCCGTGCAACTTGAATATCTGACGAAAGAACAAATCAGCCACATGAGGTGCCTTAAAGCTGGT
The DNA here is from genome assembly GCA_019776745.2 of Taxus chinensis. Classification (NCBI taxonomy): domain Eukaryota; kingdom Viridiplantae; phylum Streptophyta; class Pinopsida; order Cupressales; family Taxaceae; genus Taxus; species Taxus chinensis. The sequence goes on from CM034149.1 coordinate 868,290,723, forward strand.
AGGGACAGCGAAAAAGTGTGCATATTTTGTCAACCGATCAACTACTGCATAAATGCGATCATTCCCTTGCACCACAGGAAGACCTGTAATGAAATCCATCGAAATACTTTCCCACTTATGCTCTGGAATCGGTAATGGCTGTAGTAAACCTACTAGGAAAGTATGCTCTGACTTGTTCTGCTAACAAGTCATATACTCGCGAACATGGCGCAAGACATCATCCTTGAGACCCTTCCAGGAGAATCTCTCTCTAATCTGCCTGTATTTTTTAAAATACCCTAGACCTGCAAGTGGTGCATCATGGAAAGCATGCATAATCTTCTCCTTAAGCTCAGATTCAGGAACTAGGTAAATTCTACCCTTATACAAAATCAAATCAGCTATTACCTTATACCGGCCATCCTGAATTTTTCCATCCATAATGTCACATGCCCAAGTGTTTTTGGAATACTCAACTAACAGTTGAGATTTCCAATCTACTGAAATCTCGCTCAAAGAACATAGGGCAGCGAGATGGGGATTCCTGGAAAGTGCATCAGCCACTACATCTTTCGTCCCCTTGACATACTCAATGTCAAAATCATATGCCTAGATTCTGCTGACCCATTTTTGTTGCCTCTCATTGAGTTCTTTTTGTTCCAGGAAATATTTCAAACTATTGTGGTCGGTTCTCACCACAAATTTTCCACCCACCAAATACTGTCTGAACTTTGCCAAAGCATGCATAATGGCAAGCATCTCCTTATCATAGGTGGAATACAATCTCTCATTATCTCTCAACTTCCGGCTCTCGAAGGCAATAGGATGGTGATCCTACATAAAAACTACACCAATCCCCAATCCCGAAGCATCACACTCTAAAATGAAGGGCCGTGAGAAATCTGGAAGAGCCAAAATTGGATAGGTGCTCATAATTACCTTGAGCCTCTCAAATACCACCTGTGCCTCATCTGACCAACTGAATGCACCCTTCCATCAATTGAGAATAACCCTTCACAAACCTCCTGTAATAACCACATAACCCCAAGAATCCTCGCAAGTCAGAGATATTCCTGGGTGGTGGCCAATCCTACATTGCCTGTATCTTCTCCTAATGGACCTTGACCCCATTGGCCCCAATGACATGCCCAAGATACAATATCTCCGTAAGTCCAAATTCACACTCGGACATCTTAGCAAATAAAGACTGAATCTCCATCATGCTAAATACCTCATCAAGATGCCTCAAATGATCATCCCATGTCCTGCTATAAATCAGAATATCATCAAAAAACACCAACACAAACTGCCTCAACTACCTGTTGAAGAGATGGTTCATACATGACTGAAATGTAGCAGAGGCATTAGTGAGTCCAAATGGCATCACCAAAAACTCAGTGTCCGTAGTGACACCTGAAGGATGTCTTGTGAATATCCTCATCCTGAACTCGAATCTGGTGGTAGCCTGATTGAAGATCAATCTTCGAGAAGTAAATAGATCCATGCAACTCATCCAACAGCTCGTCAATGCGAGGAATGGGATACCTGTTCTTGATGGTTTTCTTGTTCAGTGCACAATAGTCAATGCACATCCTCATGGTCAAATCCTTCTTCTTCACTAAAACAACTGAAGAAACAAAGGGACTAGAACTAGGACGGATGTATCCCATCTCCAAGACCTCTCTAATGGCCTTTCTCTATCTCATCCTTGTATGTCTTAGGATAGCGATAAGGCGTAGTCATCACGGGTTTAGCACCCTCCTCAAGCTCTATAACATGCTCAAACCCTCTATCTGGTGGTCTACCTGGAGGAATGTCACCAAACACTGGGTCGTGCTTATCCAGTATGGACTGGATGTCAATCACTGTCTGAAGAAGATTTGGATGAAATAAAACACTGGGCTGCCCATGCAACCTCACCATGTCTGACTATAGACTCCATCCTATGTGCTGAAACAACTCTAGGCCCACCATCAGAAAGAGCCTGAAGCACAATCTTCTTCTTATCCACCATAAACTCCAACTCCATCCTCCGAAAATCCTGCACATATCTACCAAGGGACTGTGACCATTGAATACCCAATACTGTATCAATTTCACCATGTCCAATAACATAGAAGTCATCGGTCAATGTGTAATCCCCCATCTGAATACTAAGCCGTGGAATCCTCTTAGTGCAACTAATAGCAAATCCATCTGCTACCCACACACTAAACCCCTCAAATTCCTCAACCTGTAGTCCTCGCTTCGCAGCTAACCCCTCATCAATGAAGTTGTGCGTAGCTCCACTGTCAACCAGACAAACAATCCGTTATCCCTTAAGCACTCCCTTCAGCTGAAAGGGATGGTACCTAGGAACGCCTAAGAGTGTAGCAATAGTAACATCGGATGAATCCAATGCCTCACTCTCGCCAAGCTCTATCTGGGGCTGCTCCCCCTATGCAACATGGTCACCGCCCTCATCCTCTGCATCTGTATCTGGCGAGTGATCATCCTCCCCATCTGAAATCACCTCAATGAGATGCACCTTACCTTTACCAAGGCAACGATGTTCAGGCTCCCAATGATCTTTGCAATGAAAGCAAAGCTTCTTCCTCCTTAACTCATTACAAGTCTCCTGATCCACCTTAGGAGGTGGTGCACTCTTCTGCAGAGCGGTAGAGCGCTGAAATGGCCTGGAGCTCGTGGGAAACTTCTTATTGGGCTGATAAGAAGTGGGTTGATATGAAGTGGGGGATGTGTCCAAATCTACTGATGTCTAGATGGCATCATGCAATGTCCTAGGCTTAAGAGCCTTGACCAATCCTCTCATCCTGTCATGAAGGCCCTCTATAAATAACATCACCACCCTCTTCTAAGGCATCTCTAGAACCATAACTGCTATCCGCTGAAATTCGTTGATGTATGAATCAACGTGTCCACTCTATTGGAGTTGTGCCAAGTCCCTGTAATACAACTCTACGTCCTTGTGATCAAACCTCGCAATCAGTCTCTCGCTGAAATCCCTGTATGACCGTAGAAGCTCATGACCCTGTGTAACTAACCCATGGTGCCACCAATCATAAGCCACCCCCTCAAGGTGTAATGTAGCGAACTGTATGGCCTCCTGCTCTCTTATGGGTTTGAGGGTAAGATAGGTGTCGAGCTTGTGAATCCAAGCCCTGGCACTGATCTTTCCACTACCATCAAAAGTGGAGAGGGTTACCTTATTGGTAACCTATTGCAAATCCCTGTTCTGCTGCGCTCTAGGCCTCCTGTCCTGTCCAGCCCTCACGCTATCTCTCCTCTGAGCACAATACTGTGGGAGGGGAAATACATCCCTCACATGTTGCGGAAAACTCCTCCACTCATCGATTGCCTGCCATAATAGTAGTCCTGAAAAGCTACTTCTTCCTGTTGTCCCTCAATCTCTGGTGGGTCATCTCTAGGCAGGAAGTTAGGCTGCATAGGCCTATCTGCAGTCCGCGTAGGTCTCCTCTCCTCTATATGAGGTGTGTCTCTGCTCATTTGTATGAGTTTGCCTCTCACGGCGTGGCGATCCCCTAACACTCCCAAGCTCTGAAGGTGATCTACTATGATCCCTGTAACCACTGGCAATTGATACAGATTTATCCCTCCTGCCGTGCCTGTCCCACGGCCTATCTAGTGCCAACCTGTCCAAGGTAGTGCGCATGCGCTCCATGGTCTTTAACAACTGCCTCTGAGTGGCTGCCATATCCCGAATGAAATCCCTATCTGGATCTGCATGTTCCTCTCGAGGACTCTCAGGTCTCTCACCCAAATATTCCATTTTGTCACCCCCTGTAATACCAGCTTCAAGTCGTGCTTGTTTGCGGGTGTAGTATCTGTGTGGACCGTCCTCTCTATGCTGCATTTAGAGCCGATTTCTATTTTAATACATTCTCTTCTTCCTTCCCACACAGGCTGGGAGGATACATTGCTCTGATACCACTGAAAGATCCCAAACCCCCTTTTTGCCTAAATACTTTTTTTTTTAATATATATTGCTCTGGCTTAAATCTGAACTGATAACATGAAAAGGATCCATAGAACACCATACTAAAACTGCATAGATAAATTAAATAAAACAAAACCCCGCAAACCGAGTGAATACAGAAAAGGCGCCTAGGGTTTTAACACGCAGATTTCTTCATAAACAATTCAGCCGTGTAGTTAATAATGATTTCTGATGCTAAATATTACAACAATACAATTATAAATCTGCAGATAGATTTAATAATAAAGATTGTCCAAAAACCCACTGTTAATGATTCAAAGCAAATCGATTTGATATATATCTGATGTTGGGAATTACAATAATTATCTATTACGAAAAATACCTCAAATATTGCATAAAACAACTGTAGAAGAAGTTGCCCCTCTCTAGAAGAAGTCTGTATGCCCACTGCTGCAATTTATTTCTCTGTTCTAACTGCTGGAATAATAAAAACCTGTGAATACCATGAAGATCCCTGGATGGAAACTTCTCTCACTGCCTCCTGGGGTTTTTGTCCGCAAGAGGAATAATCTAGAGGGTTTATATCCTTGGATTTTATCTGCATAAGCTCAGATACTAACTGCCGAGGAGAAAATAATAATAATTTGAATGCCCTTTCCCCCCAAGTCGCATTTTTCCCTTATAGCCAAAAAAACCTTCCAAAGGAACAAATCGCACTTTTATCCAAATCCTCGTAATTAATTTTTAATTAATTATTTTCCTTTTCCAACCTAGTCGCATTTTTTGGCTTATTTGACCCTTGCCTCAAGGCAAGTCGCATTTTTTGCCGAGGAAGGCACTTTAAATTATTTAATAACTTATTTAAATGCACTTTCCTAAGTCAAAGTCACTTAAACAGTCTATTAATTAATTATATGTGCTTTAATGATATTTTACTTTATTTTGAGCACAATATAATAAAATTAATAAACCGAAGTCACCCTTGAAAAACACCCTTTGGCAGGTCGGGTAGACAAAACAGGCCAAAGGTCTTCGACTGAACTATTCGAGAAAGAGGGACATTACAGTCTGGGACTTAGAATTGCAGTCTGTTCCATCCATCTAAAATGATGGAAATCCATGAATCCTTCCATGCATGTCTAATTGGTTGCAAAGAAGTTTGAATGTGCTCCACTTCTTTTGCCAAGAGTGCGGTTCAAACCTGCATTCATAACCGAAGCATTTGTACCCTTGCGGAGCTTCATCGGCAACCTTCAACATCTATGTTGCCAATATGGAGACCTGCAGATACATCTGTTTGGGCAGCCACATGCATAAATGCATCAAACAATCGGGACTCATTACACGTAATGGTCCCTCTTGTCAATTATTTGGGGGGATTACACTTTTCTAAGTGAATCCTTTTGACTTTTTAAATGTGAGGTCTCTTCATCTAAAGGGCTATCAAGTGCATGAGTATGAGTTTGACTTTGAGTTTGGATGAAGAGGGATTTTGATTCTAGAAGACTTGTAGGTGTGGGTGGTCTTGCTGACATTGGCCTTATTATTGGCAACAGAATTGTTCTAGACCCATTTCTTTCGACATATGTCTATCAAGCCTCCTGGATGCTCTCTCAGGTACTGATTGCTTTTTTCTCTTTTGATGTTTGGGGCACTTATTTTGCATCCCCTCCTCCAAGCCCAGTCAAATGAATTTGTCAACTACAACTATCAACTGGGGATCTTGTATTGAGCATGAGAACCACGAGCATATCCATTTTGACGCACCTCTTTTTGCACCAAGCAAGGTATTTCTACGCACTAGATTCCACATCTCGTGGAAAGAGAACCACTATCATATTTCATACGAAAACCGATAATGTTTTCAAAAGCTTGTCAGCCTTCTTGCACTCCACCTGTAAGCAAAATTTGATGCCATCCTAATTGTTTTTGATTGCATTAATTATCACCAGTAAAGGCGGGAGGTGAGATTTTTCACACAAAAAAAATATTCTGCACTTTAATGTGCAATGATAGGGGATAACAATATTTCTAATTAATGATGTCGATCCTAATATGTTTTTGAGCATCAAAATCACCATAGAGGTGCGAGGTGAGAGCACACAAAGTCATAGGATGTTCGAAAAAGCATAACATTTTACCTTCTACGTAAATGATAAAAATGACAATTTATTGGTTACAAGAAGAGTGCTATACATTGTTTCATTGTTGTACAGGGTCATCTAACATGGCATTTTTAGATTTTAAAAATCTTTTAAAAAATGAGTCTTTTAATTTTTTTGTTAACATAATGATAAATATTATAAATTTAAAATCTAAGATTCTAAAATAAAGATCAGGATCATGAACACATGTGTATTCACACATCATTCATGATCATGATTACATGTAATGATGTAACATAAATAATAATAATAAAATCCATGAAATAATACCCCGAAACAACAAGGGCAACAAATAAAAAATATGGCTGCCTCCAAATGTATGGATCCTCCTTGCTAAGGAATACAATGTGAAACAATGATCTGTCTTTAAACGTGATCGTCTCCTGGATTTTGAATGCCACTCGTAGATGAAACGGTTTTGACTTGATTTGAGTTTTCTAAAGGATCTTGACTTCCTTGCAAATGACAATGTCTAATCCCATACCTCCTTGCAATGGCTGCTTCCAAACAAATTCTCCTACATGTGCAGGCCTCCTTTCTATACGCCAATTCACATCTTTGGCTCAGTGTGCTCTTACTATTTTAGCAAAAACCAATAATGAATTATTTGATGTCCTCACATGGTAAGGCTTGAGTGCCTTTTTATACACTTGTTTAGAGGTGAACCCATTTGAGGGTAGTAGTATTTTTACTTCATTTATGAGTTTCGTGTGAAAAATCCCCAACCCTTTTGTCCTTTTTTTACACTCCAATGATAGTTCTTAAGGCAAATTGGATCACTTGCAAATACAGATGTCATGGAAGATAATGATAGAAGACCAGCCTACATGCACTTCTCACATTTATTTAATAAAATGCGAATAGGGTTTGCAGAACTGGATAGCTAAAAAGGAAATGTGACTCAGGGTTTATATTGGATCAACCCTTCACAAATAATTACTCGTATTTCTCTAGAAGCCAAATGATGCAAAAATTCATAATTCTCAGTGCTATCAAATATTGACTGCAGAAACCAGACCAAAAATTTGCATATGGAATAGATCTGCCTGAAAATACTTGCCAAATATCCCTTTTAGAAATTAATTAAATTACTGCAAGTTGATTTTCTCTATATTAGCAGCTGGAAAAAATGACAATGATTAAATATGAATGTAAATACCTCTGGAATATGCATGCCAGAATCTTCACATAAGTGAAATCGACCTCACATGCTAGCCACAGAACATTTGCCAAAATCTGCTACTGCAATTTTATTTCTTCTACAAACACTGCTGGAATAATTAACCTGGAAACCTGATGAATAACGATGGAAATATCCTGAGTAGAAATTCCTCACTCTCAATCCCCCGGGGTTTTCGTCCACAAGAGGGGGAATCTACAAGGGTTTTCGTCCTTGGATTTTTCTGCATAAAAGCTCTGAGCTCTTAACACTGCCGGAAAGATCTAATATCATAATAACTTGGAATGATGCTCTAGGCAAGTTGACTTTATCTTTTAAAGAGAAAAAAACACTCAACATAGCCAAGTCGCATTTCCTTAGGCAAATGGGATGTATTTCTTTTTCTTTTCTTTAATTTCTAGAGCTAGGCGTTTTTTTTTGCCTTAAGAAGTAAAGCACTTTCTTAAGTTTATTTTAATGTTAAGTTTATTAATTTATTATATGTGCTTTCATAATGTTATATTTTAACTTTAGCACAATATAATAAAATTAATAAAACTTAAGTCACCCTATAGCTCACCCTTTGACCGTCGGGTAATACAAAAAAGGCCAAAGACCTGCTTTTATTTTGATAATGCACATTTCCTTAGTTTATTTTAATGTTAAGCTTTATTAATTTATTATATGTGCAACTTATAATGTTATATTTTAAAAACTTTAACACGATATAATAAAATTAATAAAAACTTAAGTCACCCTAGAGCTCACCTCCTTTTGGCCGTCGGGTAGACAAAAAAGGCCAAAGGTCTTCAATCCAAATTCATTCGAGAAAGAGGGTACATTACAGTCCTCCCTTCTTGGGAGTTGCTTGTCCCACAAGCAACTGCAGTAAAGGTGGATGCTGAAGTATAGACTCAAGCTTACCATGTAGCATTCTCCAATGGCAAATCTCTCCATCTGAATTAGGTATTCCCGAATCACCTGGCTCCTCAATCTTCTCTCTCTCCTATCCAGGATCTCCTCCGGAACTAGATCCAATCTCCCCTCTATCATCCAAGGGTGGCAACTCTAGCAGAAGAAGTCACATGTGCTGTTCTAATGCCTTCTTCAAGCAAGACATATGGAAAACATTGTGTATCTTACTTTAAGAAGGTAACTCTAGCTCATATGCTACCTCTCCAATTCTCCTTAACTACCCTGTATGGACCATAAAACCAAGGCTTGAGTTTTTCTGCACCACTCTTCTTGAGAGTACTTTGTCTGTATGGCTATAGCCGCAAAAATAACCATGTCTCCCACCTCAAAAGACCTCTCAATCCGGTGACGGTCCGCATACATCTTCTGCTGATTCTAGTGCATGCTGAATATTATCCTTAAGGGTACCCTAAGGATGTCCTGACTTTCCTATAAGCACTCTCCCGAGCCTTAATAGCTCTACTGTCCCCAAAAGCCAAATCAACGAAAGGATGTCGCATCATACCCATATAATGCTTGGAAAGGGAGTCATACCAATAGACATGTGGTAAGTAGTATTATAGCAAAACTCACACAAATACAACCATCCTTAACCTATGCCTTCTGCTACCCCAAAACATAGTTGCGAAGATAACCCTCTATCCATTTGTTCACAATCTCCGTTTGTCCATCCGTCTGAGGGTGATAACTAGTACTCGGAGTCAACTCAATGCCTAACCAACCGGAAAGAGATCCTACCAAAAAGTGCTCAAAAACTCTGCTATCCCCGGTCACTAACAATGTTCTTTGGAAGTCCATGCAATTTGAATACCTGACGGATAGAACAAATCAGCCACATGCGGTGCCTTAAAGCTGGTAGGAATGGCGAAAAAGTGTGCATACTTAGTCAACCTGTCAACTATCGCATAAATGTGATCATAGCCCTGCACAACTGGTAGTCCTGTAATGAAATCCATAGATATACTCTCCCACCTCTACTCTGGAATAGGCAAGGGTTGTAATAAACCTGCAGGGAAAGAATGCTCGGACTTGTTTTGCTGACAAGTCACACACTCTCGAATATACTGCAAAACATCCTCCTTGAGACCCTTCCAAGAGAATCTCTCTCTAACCTGCCTGTATGTCTTGAAATAACCTGGATGTCCTGCTAATGGTGCATCATGGAGTGCATGTAGAATCTTTCCCTTAAGCTTAGATTCAAGTACCAAATAAACTCTACCCTTATAATAAATCAAATCAGAAATTACCTGGTAGCGCTCATCCTGAATTTTCCCATCCATGATCTCACATGCCAAGGTGTTCTTCGAATACTCAACCATCAATTGAGACTTCCAATCTGCAGAAATCTCACTCACGGAATATAGGACAGCAATATGGGGCCTCCTCGAAAGTGCATCAGCCACAACATTCTTCTTCCCTTTGACATACTCGATGTCAAAATCATAGGCCTAGATCATGTTGACTCACTTCTGCTGCCTCTCATTGAGTTCCTTCTGTTCCAAGAAGTACCTCAAGCTGTTATGGTCGGTTCTCACTACGAACTTCCCTCCCACCAAATACTGCCTGAACTTCGCCAATGCATGCATGATGGCGAGCATCTCTTTGTCATAGGTGGAATACAACCTCTCGTTCTCCCTCAACTTCCTACTCTCATAGGCAATGGGATGACGGTCATGCATCAAAACTGCACCAATACCTGAGCCCAAAGCATCACAATCCAAAATGAACGGCTTAGAAAAATCCAGAAGAGCAAGGGCTGGACATGTGCTCATCACCACCTTGAGTTTATCAAATATCATCTGTGCCTCATTTGTCCATCTGAATGCCCCCTTCCGTGTGAGATCTGTCAATGGTGCCGCAATATCTTAATAACCTCTCACAAATCTCTAGTAATATCCGCATAGCCCTAGGAATCCCCGCATAGCCCTAGGAATCCCCGCAACTCTGATATGTTCCTAGGTGAAGGCCAATCCTGCATAGCCTGTATCTTTTCCTAATGGACCTTGACCCCATTGGCCCCAATGACAAGCCCAAGATATAATATCTCAGTAAGTCCAAACTCACATTTGGACATCTTAGCAAATAGAGACTGAACCTTTATAATGCCAAGTACCTCATCTAAATGCCTCAAGTGATCCTCCCATGTCCTGCTATAGATCAAGACATCATCAAAGAAAACTAGCACGAACTTTCTCAACTACTTGTTGAGATGGTTCATGCATGACTGGAAAGTGGCAGGTGCGTTAGTGAGACCAAATGGCATCACTAAGAACTCATAATGCCCGTAGTGACATCTGAATGTTGTCTTGAGGATGTCCTCCTCTCGAACACGAATCTGATGGTACCTTGATCGAAGATCAATCTTTGAAAAGTAAATGGCCCCATGCAATTCATCCAAAAGCTCATCAATACGAGGGATGGGATACCTGTTCTTGATTGTCTTCTTGTTGAGGGCCTGGTAGTCAATACACATCCTCATCGTCTCGTCCTTCTTCTTCACCAACACCACCGAAAAAGTAAATGGGGTAGAACTAGGACGGATATGCCCCATATCAAGAAGCTCCCTGATGATCCTCTCTATCTCATCCTTAAATTTCTTAGGATGACGATAGGGTGTAATGATCACTGGCTTGGCACCCTCCAACTCTATAACATGCTCAAACCCTCTATCTGGCGGTCTACCTGAAGGAATGTCGCCAAAAACTTGCCCATGTTTATCCACTATGGTCTGAATATTTGTATGCCACTGTTGTCCATCATCTAAAGAAGATTTGAAGGAAATGAAACATTGGGCTGCCCATGCAACCTCTCCATGTCTGATGATAGACTCCATCCGATGTGCTGAAACAACTCTAGGACCACCATCTAAAAGGGCTCATAGCACAATCTTCTTTCCATCTGCCATAAATTCCAACTCCATCCGTCTGAAATCCCGCACATATCTCCCAAGAGACTGAAGCCACTGAATACCTAAAACTGCATCTATCTCCCCAAGTCCAACTATGTAGAAGTCATTTGTCAGTGTGTAATCTCCTAGCTGGATACTAAGCTGTGAAAACCGTCTAGTGCAGCTCAGAGCAAAGCCATCTGCCACTCGTACACTGAACCCCTCAAATTCTTCAACTTGCAGTCCCCGCTTCATCACAAACCCCTCATCAAGGAAATTGTGTGTAGCGCCACTATCAATCAAGCAAACAACTCGTTGGCCCTTAAGTATTCCTTTCAAACGAAAGGGGTGGTACCTAGGGACTCCAGAAAGTGAAGCAATAGTACCTGAGCCTGATGTATCTCCCTCTCCAAGCTCTACCTGGGGCTACTCCTCATGTGCACCGTGGTCATCATCATTGTCCTCTGTATCTGTATCTGGTTAAGACTCTGCCTCCACATCTGAAATAACCTCAAGAAGATGCACCTTGCCTTTTCCAAGGCAGTTGTGTCTAGGCTCCTAGTGGTCCTTGCAATGAAAACAAAGTTTCTTCCTCAACTCATTCCGAGTCTCCTGATCCATCCTAGGAGGGGGAACATGCTTCTGTTGATTTGTGGGACGTTGAAATGATTTGGAGCTCGTAAAAGGCTTCTTACTCGGCTGGTAAGAAGTGGGGGATGTCTGCAAATCTAATGCAGTCTGAATAGCATCATGTAATGTCCTAGGCCTAAGAGCCTTGACCAGTCCTCTTATTCTGTCATGCAGACCCTCAATGAAAAGTATCACCACACGTCTCTCAGACATCTCTGGAACCATCACTGCAATCCGCTGAAATTCGTTGATGTAAGAATCAACATGCCCATTCTGTCGTAGTTGTGTCAAATCCCTGTAATAAAGTTCCACATCTTTGCGATCAACTCTGGCAATCAACTTCTCACTAAACTCCCTATATGACCGCAGTAGGTCATGTCTCTGTGTGATAATCCCATGGTGCCACCAATCGTATGCCACTCCCTCCAGGTGTAGAGTAGCAAACTGAATAGCCTCCTGTTCCTACATAGGTTTGAGAGTGAGGTATGTATCAAGCTTGTGAATCCATGCCCTGGCACTAATCTTTCCACTGCCATCAAAAGTGGAAAGGGTCACCTTGCTGGTAACCTGCTTCGATTCTTTGTTCTGTTGGGCCCTAGGTCTCTGCGCTTGTCTAGCTCTCAAGCTTTCTCTCTTCTGAAGAAAATACTGGTGAAGGGGAAAGGCATTCCATACCTCCTCCGGTAATGCTCTCCAGTCATCATGAGCTACCATCACATTATCCTGAAAGACTGTGTCCTCAAGTGGGTCCTCAACTAATGGTGGCTCCTCCCTCTATAGGAATCTAGGCTACATAGGTCTATCTGCAGTCCTCGTGGATCTCCTCTCCTCTGTATGTCTCCTATCACGTGGAGGGGAACCTCTTACGCTACCCACCTCTGTAGGTGCCCTATTGTGCCTTCCGTGGCTGTTGGCTACGGATGCAGATCTTTCCCTTCTATCATGCCTATTTCTTGTCCTATCCATAATCATACTCTCCATCATCTGTCTCATGGTCTGTATCATTTCCTGATGAGAGTCGATCATACCTCTGAAAAGAAGATCTGGGTCAACTCGCTCTTGCCGTGAAGGAGTGTGTGATCCCTCTCTCCTGGCCATGATTTTGGTACTATTCTCTGTATCCAAATCAACTAGAATGCGAGTCTGCCTCCTTGTATGATACCTGTGTGGCCCAACTTCTCTAGGCTGCATCAAGCAACCCTCCAGGTGGGAGGATCGTTGCTCTAATACCACTGAAAGATCCCCAATGGGTCTCCCTTACACTCTAATGAATTTTAAGTCAAATAAAAACACCAAATACAAATTTTATGGACGTTATGGCAACTACCCTAATGCAGATCTGAATTTATTTAAGAAAATGCGACTAGGGTTTGTGTTGGAACTCAATGCAAATAACACTCAAAATTTATACTGTCAATCCCAAATGATTACTGGTATTTTTTAGAAGCCAAATCATGCAAAAATCATAATTTATTGCTGTCAAAATAACCCAGAAACCAGATCTGAAATCTGATTAATAATCTCCTTGAAACCCTCGAAATATCACTTCAGAAATTATGAAATTACAGCAAATTGGTTTACAATATCATGGAGAATATGTGATGATTAATTTTGAAGGAAATACCTCTTGAAATGCTGCCAAAACCATCCATAATTAATCGACCCAACTGCTGCCACAAACAACTGCCAAAATCTTCACAACACACTTCACAAACACTGCTGAAATTAACCTGGAAATCTCAATAAGAACGCTGGAAATTTCTGAGTGAAATCCCCTCTCGATCCCTCGGGGTTTTCGTTCACAAGAGATGAAATCCACAAGGGTTTTCGTCCTTGGAATTTCTGATAAAAGCAAGAGCTCTTAACAATGCAAAATCTAATAATAAAAATTTGGATGCCCTCTAAGCAAGTCAACTTGCCCATATAAGGGGAAAACAACCCAACAACCACCTCCAAACCAGCCAATCACATTCCTTCTTTTCTCTATGCTGGCTGCATTTTTCCCTATGGGCTTAATGACACATTTCCCTAGTTATGACTCCCATAAGCAAGTCACACTTTTCCTTCTCTGATACAATTAATTTTAATTTTTAATTTATTAATAAGCTTTATTATTTATTATATGTGTAACTTATAATGTTATTTTAAAAACATTAGCACAATATAATAAAATAATAAAAACTTAGTCACCCGAGAAACCTCCTTTGGCTGTTGGGTAGACAAAAAGGGCCAAAAGTCTTCGTCCAAGCTCATTCGGAAAGAGGGGACATTACACATTTCTTAGTGATACTCTTCTGTATTTGTGATACTTCAACAACATGAACATCGCCTTATAGCAAGCGACTTCTAGCATCCCCAACAATTGGTTGAGAAACCACTAAATCATTTAATTTTGCCAATGAAAAACTAGCTCAGAGTCAAATCTACGTTTGACTTTAATTATGTTAAAACTTCCATGAGGTCCCAAACAACCAGCTTTGGACTAAGAGAAATGTGGGTGTTTTATCCTTTTGTGTCTTAAGACTACAGAAAGTGATTAATTAATCAATGACATTGAGAGTAATTAATCTCATGGCTATTATTCTTGCTCGAGGTCAAAATCTTGTTTGACCTTCTTAGCTTTCATTTTGATTTGAGCTTTACCATGAAATATCAATAACCACAAAGTTATTACCTAAATTATTCGAAATAAGCGTGCTTGACCTTAAGTTATATCTATCATAGGCTATTTTTATGTTTTGCTCTAGCTCATGGTTTTTGCTTGGGGTCAAACCTATGTTTGACCTCTTCCAAAGCTAAAACAGCCCAAACTCGCATCCTAGCCATACACTTCTCCTGAAATCTGAGACTACCCTATCCAAATTTTTTTTCGTACTTTTAAAATAATGGGTCGTTTTGTGTTTTTATTGCCAGAAAGTTCTTGTATTGTGTCAAGATATTCCCAAGGAGCAATATTATCCATTTTTTGCCAAATACCCAGATGCCGAAAATTGTTATATTTTGTCGTCGGGATTTGCTTGTGGGAAATTTGTATTTAATTATTTTGAGCCCCGTTTGAGGCAATTTGCGCTCCGATTTAATCTCTGTTATGATCGTACATATCATTATTCTAGTATACCAGGTAGGGTTTTAACCAGGAATGGATCCTGGGCATTATTTGTAACTTCTGGCAACGTTTTGTGTTTTTGTGCAATTTTCTCGTTTCGTTTTCTGTGAAATTTCTTTGGATCAATTCCTTTGCCGGTTTGGCTTGATTCTTGGCCTGGAGTATTTGGAGATCACATACGCACATTGTGCCAGAAGGAATTCGCCATCGGAGGCCTGGTTCTCTAGGAAAAGACGAAGTCGTGCACCAAAAAGCCTCTTCTGGGCTGGCCGCATTTTTGGAAAAAGAGGGTTTGAAGTGGATCATGGGATTTTTGGAGGCAGCAAGCAGGTGGGAATTTTGTAACTGCCTAGCAGGGTACTTTTTCCCATGGACTGCTAATGCCACTCAAGTCACAATGGGAAAATTAGAGGCAGCAAACAGGCGGGAATTTCTTACCTTCCTTGCAGGGTAAAAATTTCCATTGTGGAATAAAAGAAAAATCACTTAAGTGAATCATGGGATTTTATTGCCTACCTGTTGCAGGGTAAATAATCCCATTATGAAAGTCAAATGACTTAAGTGAATCATGGGATTTTCAGGGCTGCCTTGCAGGGTAAATAATCCAATGACATCTGACTTTTAAAAATAGAAATTCTTTATTCCAGCTAAAAGTGCGACGCACCTTGGGTGAATAATAAATGCATTAAATAAATATTTGTTAATATTTATTCACCAAATTTTGGCGTCCAAGCTTGTGGAAAAGTCAATAGAGGTAAATGAACAAAAGAGAGGTTGAAAATAGACTATTCTAAAATTAAATAAATAATATTTATTTAATGCAGCCCCTTTATGTCAAAAAGTGCGCCCCTTTTGGGAGATAAATAATACTTTTTTAAGTATTAAATGATTAAATTAATTCCTATTTTCAGTGGCTAAGGTCAAAGCATATTGGGAGGCTTGAGCCCTTAAGTGGAAGCAAAAGTCTAAAATTAAATAAATTTAACTTATTTAATGGCAGCCATAAGCATGCACAAAATAGGTGCCCCATTTGAAGAGTGAATGCTCTGGCAGCTATAATAACGTAGAGGGTTGCCATACGATTGAGGAAAGGTCTGGCGCTGTTTTGGTGAATACTTCAAACTGGTTGCTGACGAAGGGATATTGCCTTGATGAAGTATTGATGAATCAAATCACGGGCAACTTCGGCACAAGAGATTCCCTCAAGAGGAAGCACGAAGGAGAAAACAGCAGAAGGCCCGAGAAGATGAAAGTGCACAGAAGGTCTCAATCAAAAGAGAAGATCAATTCCATGGCTATGATATTAGTTTCAGCTTCTCCAGCATCCAGTACTTCACCGACTGTTGCACCTCAGCAGGACACTTCCATGCCTCCACTGAATTTGGCAACATTCATCTTCTTCTTCAGCCACTCCGTTCAGCACCTGTTCCAGAAGAGACGTTGAAGCTGCAGATGGCAGAGTTTGAGAGGGCTTTGTCTTTGATGATTCAGAAGATGGCAGCCATAACATTGTAGCAGTTTCTGATGGAGAGGAAACAGAACGGGAGGATAGTAGTATCAGCAACTTCTCATTCTTCGAGAAGTAATTTCTCAGAATGGTTGACTTCGCAGTTGGTTTTAGAAGCTAGAGTAGAAATGAATTTGGAGGAACACAACTTGTAGTTGCCCCTGAGTCTAGGCGGAAAAGATAGAAAACCTAAAATTGCTAAGGTAACTTCAAGGTTGATCATCGAGGAGTCGGGGCAGAAGTTTGTTGAGATGTCAGTTCTGGCGGAAGGAAAGAAAGAGGATGAGCTCATGGCATAAGACATAACAGTAACCAAAGTACCCATCGGTCAAGCCACCACAGAAGGATTGAAGCAGGATACACAGACGTTGATAGATGCTCTATTCCTTAGGCTTGACAGAGAAAAGGCGGAGAAAGATGAACTTCAGAAACAGGTATCTCAGTTGTGCGAGATCATAGCTAAGGTTGCCAAATCTTCTACTCAGCCCATTTCAGCTCAAGAGCAGGTGAGTGATCATCTGATGCAGAAGATGGAAGATGCAAGCAATCAGGTGAAAGCCATCGACGAATGGAAGAATCTGATTATTCGTCAAGCTTCTGTACAATCTCGGAGAGGTGCCAGCCCTCCTGAAGGTTATGAATGATGCAACAGATCAGCTAAAGTAACTGGTGATGAGCATAGTAGATATGAATACATTTGCTGAGAGTAACCTCAGTACTTTGGCCGAAATAAAAAAGCTGTCGGGAGAAGTGTTGGTTGCGGAATAGATTGTACCGGATGGATCAGTTGAGAGGGGGAAGCGGCTGGAGTTTGCAGTGTCTTTCCGTTTGGAGATCTGTAGAGTTTTGCTAAAGAGGATGCAGGCACTTGAGAGTAAGACATTGTCTTTACCAGACAGTATCATTGCTTTCGTTGAGGAGGAAGTGGTCGGAAATGTTACTTCATACGTATGGATCATTCCTAGTAGAGTGCCTAATTCCTGTGGAAGGGTCTCTTCTGATGTACAAGGGAGAATTGATAAAGCTACTAAGATTTTCATGATGAATTCCATTAGCAGACTGGTGGCACTGCAGTTGGATATTGCAAGGTTCGGACCGAGCTTAGAGGATGTGGAAGCATGTATCAAGGTGTTGAACGAAGGATTGCTACAGTTCAGGACATAAAAGGAAGCTGTGGCTAAGACAGATGGGAAGATGCTGAATTACATGTTCGACAAGTATATTCAGTATCAGAACAAAAAGAAGATATAAATGTGATAATGACTTGCTATTATAGTCTTCCGTAGGCGAGATATTATCCATAAGGCCGACCATAGGAAGATTGGTAAAACTTTGAAGTTAATGGATTTGAGACTATTGAATGCAGAGTCGGTGATGTGAGAAAGGGCCGAATTCTATACAGGTTGACCATGACTGATACCCCACATCTCGACCCTTATGAAGATGGTTAGTGGATAGGATAGATTGCCAACATGTCAAATTGACTTCTTGTGTCATGAATATCAATATCAAGTTGAGTTATGCTGCGTTGATTGAATAATTTCCCTTTTAGATTCTATAAGTAGAACGACAGAAGCTCCAGTTTAAAGATGAGCAAGTCGTATAATGGCTAGAGATTCTCTTGAGTTCCTGACTTGGATTCTGAAACCCTTGTGAGCCATTTGTCTTAGCAAAGGAATAGTACAAGAGTCAGACCTTGGCATCCTGAACAACTTTTATTCTCTACGCTAAGTATTTTGTTTCAATAGGGTTATCTATCTTAGATCTTCTCAATAAACGTGTGATTAGGATATAAGTAGAAGATCTATATCTAGGGCCTGCACTTGGCCAAAAATATAATGCCAAAAGGCGTTAATAGTCTATTGGTTTCTTCTATGAAGCATAACAATTCACACTTTGTTATCTAAAGACCAAGGGATTCACATTTTCCCTATTACTAGGATAGGGTTAATGATAATTCCCTTACTTTAAATATTTCCTTCTTAAAGAGCTGCTTACTTGAATAGCAGGTAATTGTACAACAAGTGCTATCAAGATCTCTAAACTATGGGTTAAAGTAAACCCCATGTAGGTACTAGCATATTTTAATTGACAAGGGCTGATAACGGGAGCCTCACCGGTAATATGAGGGAGATTTATATCTGCATGACTGCCTAGGTTTTAGTGCTAATACACGATACACCAATCCTAATTAATTATACCAACATAAAGAAAAGAGTAGGGTTAGAGATACTTACCTTTGTGAGTCGACATTGTTGGTGCATGAACCCCCTGTATGACGAGCAAAGATAGGTTCCCAACCGAGTTCTCAAATGTAGGAATCAAATCTAAATTTGGACACTTATGTAGATACAAAGGTTCTCAAGGAGCGCAAGTGTCGTAATTCTAGAGGATAGTGACCCTATCCTTAGGATAGCTATAGGTTTCCAAGGCCTAGATACCTAAAGATAGGAAGTGATTCTCAGGGGAGTATTCTACTTAGTTAAGTGTCAAAATAAGAGTAATCCCGAAGCCTAAGCCTCCTGCATGTATAAAGCCAAGCACTTCTAATCGACATATCTAAAAAAGTTAGTAAGTGCACAGGTCCCTCTGAAAAGACAATGGAACATCCCCCTAATATCGTAGTAGATGGGACAGCGGAAGATGAAGAGCGCTTCCATCTCGACCTCCTAAAGACTGCATGGCTGGCAAGTCTTGTCTGACCAATCGATCTGGTGTTCCGTCTCACTCCGAAGCCTATGAGAACCCACTCTGATTTGACAATTTTTTCTACAATGGCTAAGAGTTTTGGCAAGTCTTATTCCACATTGAGTCTATAATTACATGTGCTTGAGACCATAAGGGATGGAAAACTTTATTTGTAGCTTTTTCTTTGCTAAGTATAACTTTTGTATAACCTTGTGTTGTTATATTGCTCACATTGCACCTTCTTATTACTATCAACCCATCTTGTTAGAGACATAAAAGAACTATTTGGCTTCCAGTTTTTCTTCTTATGACAATTCACACAATGCTTGCCCTCCAAAAGACCACTTTTTAAGAACACCACACTCTAGCATCTTCATTGCAACATGATTGATTTGTCACTCATCCAAATGGTGTCAGTATAGCAGGTCATATCTTATAGTTTGCAATTTCATTACTTTCCAATATTGCACCAATACATCTATCTGAAAAACACCACGAGATCTCAATCTTAAGGCCATTATTTTGCAATTTTCACATACCACGTTGATTGATAATTTGATTACTTTCTATGCAAATTGCCCACTAATAGGTGCCCAATGGTGTCAATCTAGCTGCATCATTTGGGTGGGCTCAAAACCAAGATATGACTATTTTTCGATTGGCTTATCCAATAGAAAAAAAATTTAAGTGATGGTCAAATGGATGTCGATCTAAAGGTCGAAATTTCCCTATGAGGGTCAAATGAATGTCGAATTAAAGGTTGAAATTTCCTTATGAGGGTCAAATGGACGACAAATTTAATGTCCAAACAAATTGTTAACTCATGGACATTACATTTCACCACTGCCAACCCCGGTTGCCATTGTAGAATGTCTATTGGTGTAATTAGCAAATATGGACAGATTTGCATAGATTTTTTTGCATTTCCTTTCCGAAAGTGCTTAAGAAATGAGCAGATTATCCAATATTGATAACAGCCTCAATCTCTGCCCAACTCTTACATTCTAGTCATCTTGCATTGGCATTCTTAAGATTTTTAGAATTCATACCACCATACATTGGTTACCGAGTGTTTGACAAAAGCACTTAGTGTGCAGATTTCATGGTTTTGTGTAGTTCTCAATTTTGTTTTGTGTTTATAATCATTTAGGTTTGGACATCACTCTTACACATCATCATAGGTTTAAGTTGCATCTAATTGCATATCATACCTAAATTTTCTTGTCATTTCATTGTCTACATTCGTATAAGAGTTTAGTTTTCAGCCAAATCTAGGATTTTTGGTGTTCAAAGGAGTTTTTATGTGTGTGCAAAATATAAGATAGCCCCACATACATCCATCATCTTGCTAATTTGTATTCAAACTTGTTGATTTAAACTACTTGCAGGTCTGACTTCCAGATTTGCACATAGCTTCTAGCATCGCTAGTCTCAATCTTGCACCCTAGGGTCACCATACATAATCAACTTGCTTGTTTGAAAGGTTGGTGTGACAAAAGCATATTACTTGACATTTTATAGATTTAATCACATTTAGTTTCAGTCATCAAAACCTATGTTGCAAGAAATGGGAAATAAGGAAAAACAACTACAACAGCAATGTTATGAGAAATAGGATTGGGAAAGGTTGCACATAAGAAAAAGTTTTCCATAAATGCATACAAATAAAAAAAAAAACATTAAAAACTCACACAATCTATAATTTTTTACTTAGTATTTTAATGTTTTTTAACAAAAAGTTGAATGTTTCAATATTTTGACCACTAAATTTTCAATGTTAAACACTTGAGAAAAAAGAAAATTCGAACTATCTACAAAGGCAGCAACTTACTACAGTGGTAGTGAAACGTCATTTCAGTTGTGTTAGCATTTCAGCCCATTATAACACACAGGTATTGGCCATCGTGTTTCTTCGTACAGGGATCGAAACCACTCGGGAAAAATCGGAAACATCCTTCTTGGCTTGCACTAGCATTGAATTGTTTTGATCATTCTAGCATCTTAGCTTAAAGATAGTTTGCTGTCGTTGTCATAAGTCAATTTTCAGTCTTTACAAGGTTTTTTGTGCATCATAGAACTTGCATCACCTTGTTTTTTCTTGTTTGCTCTACATTGCATGATGTGTTAACAGCAGTTTAACCGACCGAAATTGCGTTGCTAGCCCTTAAAATGCATGCAGATTTTGGCATGCACTTAAGATCCATTGAATTAGCACTTTGATCATTCTAGCATTTTAGCTTAGAGACCTTTTACTCTCCCTCTATGTCATGGTTTTTAAGTACATAATATCAGTCTGGCAAAAAAATCGTTGACACCATATGACTGGGATCAGTATTGTTTGTACCCATAATCTCTACACTACAGGATCTGTAATTTGCCAATTAAGCTGCAGTGTTGGGATTTGCAAGGTGTAAGACACCTAATCCCAACAGGCTTGTTCAATAGGTAAAGCAGGCTAGTGGTCATCATTAACAATGCATTGAATGAACCCATCTTGTACAATACACAACTTCATTATATATTCATGCATGTCCTTTTGCATTCTTCTTAAACACTGGAATAGCCCCTTCTCAAACTGCTCCCTTCTTGTATTCAACTCCTTTTGGCCTAGCTCCATTGCCTGTGTCGACTGAGGAGGATTTATCTTTTGTTTCTTTTGCCCAAAAACATATGCAAGAGAGCTTGGGCCTCTTCGACTTTCATCTTTGCGGTTTCCAACAAAAAATAACCCTCAGCGATTGAATATTGAATTTGATTCCACTTTTGCACTGCTAATCCCTCAGGTCCCAACACAAGTTTCACAAATCTGAGGGCTTTAGCATGTATCACAGTGAATGCATCTCGTAGTAGATGATCAGGAGTGGTCCTCCTGATTCCAGAATCTGAAATGGCCTTTATGAATTCAGTCCAGACTTCATGGCTTCAAAGACAACACCTCAGACCAAACGCCAAAAACCAGAGTGAAAACAGATCCGTGACACCACTTGTGAAAGAGCAACGCGGGCAAGGAAATGCCATTTAAGGCAGTATTGGGCATGCCACCTTGGTAAATGATTACACATGTTCTTATTCATGATATTTGACCTTTGGCAAGTTCCTTTTATATCAAATGAGATTGTGATTTAAGTTCTGTACACAACATTTCCTTTTGAAAGGTTGGGATAAGTATTTTGACAGGGGGTGTGCCTAGGCTTAAATTGCAATCACGATCCTTCGGTGCCGCTAAGCATACAATTTCTAACAGTCGTATCAACCAAGGGCAAGCAGGGGTAAAGTGTCAGATGTCAGACCCTCCAAATCCACCACATTGGCACAAAATTGAAGCATAAGAAGATCAATGAACACATTTTCGTTTTTTTTCTAGGGCATCTCGAAGGCACCATCGATGCTCAATCAAATGTTGAAGGCAAGTTCGACAGTCACTCGCGATCTGATTAGCAAAGGAGGTTAATCACGTTTTTTTTTTTGGAGGGCACAATAAGTCAAATGATGTTAAGTGAGAAAGTAAATACATTTTTGTTAGTGATTTAACTCGAAGCAGACAAGTTTGTTTTCACAAGCCTAACTGCTTTGGCCACTATTTGTAGTTGTTTCCAAGGTCGTGGAGAATTAAGGCAGAAATTTAGTATGTCGAGTGTACACAATTAAACACATTCATATGTGACTCACGAGTCTGAAATACAAACTAGTTAGTCGCTTAATAGCATGGGTTTCAAAATATTAACACCTATTTTAATGTTTGGTTAGTCAAATTAGTACACTTGTTAGGTGTCACGTTTCACCTGTGTGAAGGTTACAATCAGCCATTACAAACAGTATTTGAGCCTAATTTAGTCAGGAATGTAATTTCACATATGTTTTCTAGTCTATTGACATAATCAATAATATGACGCAGAAGCATTAAAAAGACTACTTTTAGGGCATCGAAGGCTCTGCCATCTGGTAACACTCCTATTTCATCTCTTATTCATTTCCGAAAATAGCCATGGCCTTACCATTTATTGCCTATTTGATCAACCATGAAAATTCAGTTTCTCAAATCTTCTTTGAAGTCTAAATTTTGCCATACCTGGAGAGTGATACAAATTTACTTATGACATAAAAATTTATTTGGCTGTTGGTAAATGTATATTCGATAAAACACTTATGCCCTGATGGTAATCGTATGTATGTTTGAATACATATTCTTAGAGATGATTGAGTTTTGAAAACTAGTTTTTGTCGTGTGCTTGGATCCGAGATTGAACTTTTTAACACATTTCTGATTTTCTTTTAGTTAGATATCGAATGGATTAAAATGGGTCCACCACTCTTAAATAAAGCATTTGGCAGCGAAAGCAGTGCCTGAAAGCCAATTTTTTCCCTAAAAGGGTCAGTTATATATTCAAACTGCATGGACGTCTCAATGATTAGAGCGCACAAATCAAAATAAATCTAAAATGCCATGGATCAACAATTTGTAGAAGTCAAAAAACGATCTGTAGGATGAGGAGCCAAAGCTGTCCTATGAAATCAAATGTCTTCAAAGGGCAGCAATGTAAATTTCATTAACCACGGTCAAATTTCTCAATGTTTTGCATTATATGAATAGCAGCTGATTCTAGCTAGATGAAGTCAACGAACTATACAAGAAGAAGCAAGAAGGAACATTCACAGCATGAAAGTCCATTCTATTACCTAGAACCAGAAAATATCAGAAGATCAGCATAAAGATTTCGGAGATTGAATGTATTATTTAAGAATTATTAGGTCTTCTAATTCAGCATGGGATTATAAGTTTCGAGCCGATGATGTAGCTCTGAAGGGTAAAGTCATATTTTCAAATACAGCCAGATATCCATAGTTTACCCACCGGATGGAACTTTGTTGTTTCCTGACGTTTTACTCAATCTGAAAGATGTTCAATAGATCTTTTGCCCAAATATGAGATTTTCCCACAAACATTTTAAAATACTTTTGGCAGGTATGAAATATATTTTGAATTTGTTGTGCAGGAGAAGCACCCAAAGATCAGCATATAATAATTGGCATGCATTCTTACTCTTCCAAACCCTTGGATCAAGCTTGGAAGGATTTATGGCAAAAATCCAAATTGCTTACAACAGCCTTGGAAAATAATTTGTTACTTTTGAAACCCTGTCTTATGCAATCGGATCAAGATTAGATATAAGGCTTATCTTTTACATCAAGTGCTGATCTAGGCAAATTAAGTCCCGAACTTAGTTATGTTCAACAATGATGATGTAAACCGAATAATCCCAGCTACGTTGTAATTATCTCTTGACCCTGATACTATTTGGGCACACATCTATGAATTAGTGCATTCAAATGATTCCTCTTCATTATTTCTCTGTCCCACATGATTGTTTATATTATTAGGAGCTCATTGGTGCTAAAAATAAGGTTTGCGGGATGCCAAAGGAAGCTTGTGGAATCGAGTATCTGACCAGTGATGATAAAAGTGGTAAAAAACCCTGAAAAAATATGTCACTAATTGGCTTATTTCTGAAGAACAGTATGCGAGGGCATGGGATAGCCATTAAAATCACAATCTAAATACCTCCATAATACAAAGCCAAATCTGTCCCAACTTGGTCGATACAAAAGAAGATAACTGCTTGATTTTATTCCTCAAAAACACTTCAAGTTTACAGTGCTAGAAATGACTTAAAATAACACATTTTGGGGAAAAAATCTGATTCGCATATTCAAGGGCATTTCTCAGTGAAAATATGATGGCATATTCCCTTAAAAAAAGAGTTTTCATCCGCCAAGTTCGTCTAACTTTTTTTCTTGGGGATTTAGTCCAACAAGACGCGTATAAACAGGTTTTTTCGTCCTTAGAATATAATTCTGCAAATGGACAGTCACTCAAATGCATGAGAAATATTTTTGAAACTATCTTGAAGTCATTTACTTGGCAATCTATTTTGTATTTTAAAGGTGAAAGAGTGATTTAGGCAACAACCTGCAACTCAGCCTATGGGCTCACATGTTTTTTGCTGTTTTTTCAGATGACATTTGAGAGCATTTTGAAGTGCTAGGACATAAAAAACAGTTGATTTCAGTCACCAGATATTTCCGACTAAAATTTATTTGCAATTGCATTTCTCTAGGCAAAAATGCATACATCCATTATGCTTTTTGCTGCATTTTTTAGGCTTCAGAACTCCCCTTTAGCCCAAGTCTGCCATTTTTTTTTCTGAGAATGGAAATTACTAAATCCATTTACAATGGCCTTAATTTGCAACATGAGAGGCAAATCGTACTTTACCATAGAAGGATAAAGACAATTGAATGTCATTAAGCTAAATAAAGTTCATACAACGTGAAACTTTAATAATTTTATTTTAATAGCACTATTCTCAATAATTTATTATAACTTAAGTCACCCTGAATTTTTCTTTTGGCTTCGGGGTTGACAAGATGGGCCAAATGTATGTTCGATTGGTGAAGAAATTGCTGACGAAGAATACACAATTTAATAATGCTCCACACATTGAAGGAAAGGAAGGGACACTAGTGTACATGAAGCTCAACATGGATGGCTGCCTCAGTTAGTTCAAGAGACTTTATATCTTGAGAATTATACCCTTCACGAGGGTCACTGAGACAACTTGATGGAGCTTGTGGATGTAACTCAGTATTGATTGTTGTCCAATAATTCGAGAGGTTTGTGATTTGGGACGTTCGGGGAGGTAGAAAGCCAGGAACTCGGGAATTCAGCTCTGAGAGCTACACCTTTATGAAGGTCACGAAGCAGCTTGATGGAGCCCTACCTTATCATAGCATTGCTTTCAAAGTGAAAGTGTTTGAAGATTACGTAGTTCTATTTTGTTCTAGTCTTGTTAGATTGTTTGTTTATTTTTTGCTTTATGTAGAAATAAGTCTTAAGAGGGGGTATGAGAATATAAAACTTATTTATAAGGTGCCTAACAACAAGTTGGTTGTAACCAGTTTGTAACTACATCAACCGTTTTGTAACTATTTCTTTTATAATAAATAGACGGACACACAATCTCAAATGTTTACAATCCGCCTTCTCCTCATTTCTTCCTTGTATACGTCTTCTAACATGAAGGCCCTCCTCTTGATATAATAAACTCTGGAAACAGAGTACAATTTTTAAAAAGTATAATTTTATTTCTTTAATCACCATCAAGTTATACATGTATCTTGGTTCTTATATATGAAGCATGCTCAAAAAGATGCATCTTTGTTGAACTTAAAGCAATTGTGCAAGCTGCAAATTTCATCACATCACTGCACAACATCATATCAAAAGCTTTTGTCAAAGGCTTGAAAATGTACCAAACTTCAACACCCTACTTTATTTGTAGTTTCCACACATTTATGATATGCATATACAATTAATAATAGAGTGAAAAAATAAGAGAGCATAATTTAGATCTCAAACGTATGACCCATCACCTGTATGATACTTTTAAGTTTTATGCATTACGCGCATTTGACCTTTTGATTCAAACCGTACATCAAGTAAACAATTTCAGTATCGTTTTCTTTTGAAATATGGGGATGAAGAGGGTCCAGGGGGTTGTCCAATGCGAGCACAACAAGCAGACTTGATCCAGGTGACAAGTCAATGTACATGATTCTTCAGTACATATTGGCCCCAACCAAGACATCATTCTTTCCCCTTGTTCCCATTGCATAAAGCTACAGTTTTCCTTCAATGCCACGTCGAGGTTATTTCATAAGACCGTAAAAACAATAATTTGATCTCTAGTTGAACATCAACAGACTTGTGCTTTATGAACTAAAAACTTGTCCCAAAGCTAGGTTGGAATGAGATAGCTGATAAAGAAAAATATCAATCAAATGAAACAAAAAGGAAGACAATAGCAGGGACGGAAAAAAAGTTCAAAGAAGTTGGTTAGTAAAATAATAGTAATACGTATCAAATAAAGCATAAAAAGACTTAGAGAGAAAACTCGATAGTTTTTAGGCAAGATACAAAGCGTCCATTGATATTCAGTAAAGGTGTAAGGTTGCAATTCCTCACCCCACACTATAATAGAATGTCACATTCTGTTGGTTTTGCCATGGAGAAAAAACAATAGCAGGGAGGGAAAAAAAATTTAAAAAAAATTGCTAGTAAAATAATTGTAATACGTATCAAATAAAGCATAAAAAGACTTAGAGAGAAAACTCAAGAGTTATTAAGCAAGATACTTAGTGTCCACTGATATTCAGTAAAGGTGTAAGATTGCAATTCCTCACCCCACACTATAATAGAAAGTCATAATCTTTTGGTTTTTCCATGGAGGCGGAGTGCCTATGAATTATTTTCATCAAAATATATTAAACATCCCGAGATATTCATTTTGTATAATAACTAATTTAGTTCAAAAACTCATACTTAGAGATTACTTGGCAGCTCAATTTTTGACTCGTAACTCAAGACTTGGGAATTTTCTTGGCAATTACTCCACATTTCTCAGCAAATTTATCACTACTTAAAACACATATAAATTCATAAAATAGAATCAAATAAAACATGAAACATTGTTAAATGACATGAGAAATGAATGTAAGTTATAGGCTGCCGCTGTGTGACTGTGTTTTCCTTGAGGTTTGAAAATGGAGTATGTATTGAAAAGCGGTAGGAATCACTGAATCAGTATGTATTGTTGTACTGCTGAAAGATTGAATGGATTCATGGTAGAAAGGTGTAACCTGGATCAAGAAAAAACAAAATGTTCACCAATCTGCAACTTGAAATCTGGATTAACAGCAATAAGAAAAGGCAGGATGTTCACCAATCTGCAGCTTGGAATCTGGATTAACAGCAATAAAACAAGGCAGGATGTTGACTAATCTGCAGCTTGCTTGCTAATCACTTCTATCTACAATGTTAATGAATGAAGCATAGAGTCAAAAACAACCAGAACTCGCCGAGTTCTTTGTGGGAAAAAACACAGTTGAATGCTGCAGATATAAGCATGAAAAAGCGTATTTTTTTCCTGTTAAGGGCTTTTATAAACACCTGGGATTTTTTTTCCCATTACTAGCAAGTCGATGCCAACTAATCAGCAGTTTTTGCAAAGAAATGATAGTGTGATTTCTCGGCAAAAACCGCCCATTGATCAGCACTTATCTTCTCATGATTTTCACAAAGAGAAATCATTCAATCTATATCGCAATTTTTCAGCAATTTTTGGCAATTTCTGAATCTATGGATATTACTATTAGTATGATTCAGATTTGAGGTTGTTTTTTATATTTTTTTAGGTTTTTAAAATTAGACATTAGAAATTTAGACATCACACTTTACTTTTAGCGTATTAGACTTGGATATTAAATATCAGTTTTTATTTGTGTTTGTTTAACATTAGATTTTAGAATTACTTATAGAATTTAGATATTGGCATAAATTAATGAATATTTTTTAAGTTTTTTAATTAATATGAAATATTAGATTTTTAAATTAGTATGATATATTAGGTTTTTAATTAGATTTAAGTCCTAGTTTTATTTTGAATTAATCAAGATTTTTTTCCCAATTTTTATCTGATGAACTTCTTTCAAATTTTAATAGTTATCCTTGCCGAACATAAACATTTGACTTAATTTATAAGTCTCTTCAAAAACAATTGCAGTTATGGAAATCTGAGATAAAGTGGAAGGAAATGTCCTCATGTTGTTTATCACTTTTTTACACAAACTGAGTACCTATCGATATGCTACATCTATTTCCATTCATGTGTTACGACTATTTTTCAATATGTGCTACCTCTATTTCAATCTTTATTTTTTTAGATGGGGTTAAGTTACAAGGAAGTTATTGTTAGGAATTAATGAACAAATATGCGGAAACAATTCCTCAAATCACAGCAGGTAGGAAACTATATAGCAAGAAATATAACAGCATAAATAAATAATGCACAAAAGAAGACAAGACAAGATTTAACGTGGTTCACCCCATGTGGGCTACGTCCACCAAGAACTTGCTCAGATTTTATTATCAACAAGAGTAAAAACAACTCTCACAGTCTTCTCGTAGTTATGAACTCACAACAGAATTTCAAAGATGTTAAACCACATCTAAACCACAATTGACACCCAATTGCTTAACCTTGATCTCTCTTAATCACCTCTTGATCATTAAGACTCAAGACCTCTTAAACACTCAAGATATCTTCAAGATACCCTAACACATCTATTTATAGGATTACAATCCTTTTAAGAAGTCCTAAAGCCGACCCTAGAAGTTTGAAAGTCATAACCTTTCAACTTCCCACGGCTGGAAAAACTGTCATGGCATTGACAGCCAATTAACAACATCACAGCAGACTACTGCAGAATGCTCCTAAAGTCTCCAAACTTAACCGTTCGAACTCCAACACTTTAATATTGATTCCAGAAAACCAAAACCAGGCTCCACACCCCAACAATCTCCCACTTGGATACTATTCCCACTGAGCAAAGTTATCAACCCTTCATTATCAACCATGAAGGGCAATCAAAGTTGAACACAACTTCAACTTCTCCCTTGTGACCGCCTTGGTCATCATATTTGTAGGATTCTGACTGGTATGAATCTTTTTCAGCTTCAACTTATCTTCTTCCAAAGTTGTCCTGATGAAATGATATCTCAGTTGAATGTGCTTCGTCCTAAAGTGGAAAGCGGAGTTCTTTGCCAAATGAATAGTGCTCTAACTATCACTGTGTAGTCTCCCAACTTCCTGCTTATGACCCAACTCATCAAGCAACTGTTGTAGCCAAATCATCTCCTTGCTTGCCTCTGTGGCAGCAACATACTCAGCCTCTATAGTTGACATAGCCACAACCTTTTATAACCGTGAAATCCAGCTCACCGTTGTATCACCAACTGTCAATACATAACTTGTTGTGCTCCTCCTGCTATCCAAATCTCCTCCCATGTCCGAATCTACATAGCCACGCAATGTAGTGTCCGATCCACCGAAACACAATGTTGCTCCCATGGTCCCTCTCAAATACCGAAGAATCCACTTCATTGTCTGCCAGTGCTCTCTACCTCAATCACTCATAAACCTACTCACTACTCCCACTGCATGGGCAATGTCAGGCCTAATGCATACCATAGCATACATCAAGCTACCAACCGCTAATGAGTATGGTACCCTGGACATCTGAATTCTATCCTCCTCAATCTGGGGACTCTGCTCCTTTGATAATTTAAAGTGACCTGCCAAAAGGAGTACAAACCGGTTTAGCATCCTGCATACTAAACCTCTCCAAGACCTTCTTTATGTACTCTTCTTAAGATAATACCAGCTTCCTTTCCTTCCTATTCCGAGTTATTCTCATGCCAAGGATTTGTTTTGTTGCCCCCAAATCCTTCATAACAAAGGAGTCACCTAGCTGCTTCTTGAGTACCTTTATTTTCCTGCATGTTCTTCCCTACAACAAGCATATCATCCACATACAGGCACAAAATAATATAACTACCATCAAGAAGCCTCTTGATGTACACACAATGGTCTGAGTGGCACCTAGAGTAACCCTACTTCTACATAAAATTGTCAAACTTTTTGTATCACTGCCGTGGGGCTTATTTCAAGCCATACAAGTTCTTCTTCAATTTGCACACTAACCTCTCCTTCCCTTTGATCTCATAACCTTGTGGTTGTTGCATATACAATTCCTCCTCCAACTCACCATGAAGAAATGTAGTCTTCACATCCAACTGCTCTAAGTGCAGGTCTTCTACTACTACTAAACCAAGAACAGTCCTAAACGAAGTCATTTTAACAACAGGAGAAAAAAATTCATCAAAATCTATACCTTTCTTTTGTGCAAATCCCTTGACCACCAACCAGGCCTTGTACCTTTTCATGCCTCCATCTTCCTCTTTGATTTTGTACACCCACTTGTTTTGCAATGCTCTCTTGCCCTCAGGTAGCTCCACCAAATCCCAAGTCCGGTTCTCCATAAGAGATCTATGCTCTTCATACATGGCTTGCTCCCACTTCTTCCTAGCATCTACCTGCACTACTTCCTCAAAGCACTCTGGCTCTCCATTGTCAGTGAGCAATAAATAATTCAAAGACGGAGTAAATCGTTCAGGTTCCCTTCTTACCCCAGAAGACCTTCTCACCTCAAGAGTTTGGGGTTCCTGATGAGTAGGTTCCTAAACTGGTTATGCCGGAACATGTTACACCTGAACCGGCCCCTTGGACACCTTGTTGTCCGCAATGTCCTCTAACACTGTGTATTCTTTCTTTGATTCCTCTTTCTATTCCTGCAACTGATCTTTATACATGACTTTTTCATTAAAGACAATATCTCTAGACCGAAATATTTTCTTGTCCTTAAGACTCCAAACACGGAAACCAAAGTCATCCTCGCCATATCCAACAAAGGTGCATTTCTCAGACTTAGCCTCTAACTTGGTCCTATCATCTTTATCAATGTGAACAAATACCTCACATCCAAATACTCTAAGAAATGAGTAATCAATTTTCTTACCAGACCAAACCTCCTCAGGTATACCTCCATCCAAGGCCATAAAGGGTCCTCTGTTAATCAAATAAACAATTGTGCTTACCGCTTCCGCCCAAAACATGAGTGGCAGCCCCGTATGCAACCTCATGCACCTAGCACGCTCCATGATTGTCTTGTTCATTCTCTCTAACACTCCATTTTCCTGTGGAGTCTTTCGAACCATCCTTTACCTGTGGATCCCATTTACTGAACAGTAATCAAGAAATTCATTGCTGCAATACTCCCCTCCATTATCTGACCTTAGCTGGACCCCATACATCTGTATGCACTAACTCCAACTTACCCTCCTTCCTAGTAGGTCCAACCTTGAGGAATCTCACCCGCTTTTGTTTCCCATAAACATAATCCTCACAGAAGTCCAAATCTAACTCATTTAATCCGGGCAACCTGTCCCTTTATAATCCGCATGCCCTTATGACTCATATGACTGAGTCTCTGGTGCCACAAAGTTGCATCACCATCTGCAGCAAGACTAAATTACAATAAGCAACACCACTAATTTAATACAAAGTACCATTTTTCTTACCTCTTGCAACCACAAGATCTCCCTTGGTAACCTTCCAAGAATCCGTTGTAAAACTAACCGTACAGCCATCACTACCCAGCTGACCCGCTAATATCAAGTTCTACCTCAACTTAGGCACATCCCTGACATCCTTAAGTAGCCATGTGTTCTCATTCTGCATTTTTACCCAAACATAACCTTTCCATTTTTACCCAAACATAACCTTTCCATACTATGTTGCATGATTCATCATCACCAAGATATACATGTCCAAAATCTCCTTAAACAAAATCAGTAAAAAGACGTGGGGTGGCATGGAAAGAAGCCCCTGAAATCTAACACCCAAGACTCAGCAATATTGTCTAAAGAAATAATTAAGGCATCCTAACAAACATCACCTACTACCACATTTGCCTCTTTAGTTTCCTTCTTGTTCTTCGTATCCCGAAGAGTCCAGCAATCTTTCTTAGCATGACCAACCTTCCCACAATGCCAACATTCTAACTTGCTCTTGGACTTTGACCTTTCGTGATCATTCGACTTCCCACGGTTATCTTTCCCTCAATTCTTTTGTCTCCCTCTTCTCTCCACCGTCAAAGTGTTTCCAAAAGTAGAAGAATCTCCAGTGCTCTTCCTTCACATTTCCTCGCATATGATCACACCTATTACATCCTCAAACTTCAGTTTTGAATTATTAAAGACTGAATTACTTACAGCCATAACCAAGCTGTCCCCAACTATCTGGCAAGGAGCACAAAATCAACAAAGCCCTGACCTCATCATCAAAGTCAATTTTTACCGAGTTTAACATACCAACCGTATTAAATTCATTCAAATGATCAACAACAGAACCATTCTCAGACATCTTCATATTAAATAACTTTTTCATCAAAAATATTTTATTAAAGGCAGAGGGATTTTCATATAACTTCCCCAACGCACTCATGAGACCTTCTGTGGTCTTCTCCTGCGATATGTTGAAAGCAACCGAAGATGCAAGGCATAACTGAATTGCCCCAAGCGTCTTTCTATCCAACAACTCCCAATCCTCATCCAACATGGCAGTAGGTTTCTTTGCTTTTCCAGCCAAAGGAACGTGGAGGTCCTTCTGATACAAGTAATCCTCCATTTGCATCTTCCACAAACCAAAGTTCTACCCATTGAATTTCTCAACCCTCGATCTGCCCTCATCCGCCATAGCTCCCACTCAAGCTAAACTTTCCCTATGATTTACCACTTGAGCAAAAACCACCAAAACTCTGATACCAATTAGGAATTAGTGAACAAATATGCGGAAACAATTCCTCAAATCACAGCAGTAGGAAACTATATAGCAGAATTATACTTGCAGAAATATAATAGCATAAATAAATAATACACAAAAGAAGACAAGACAAGATTTAACGTGGTTCACTCAATGTGGGCTATGTCCACCAGGAACTTGCTCAGATTTTATTATCAACAAGAGTAAAACAACTCTCACAGTCTTCTCTCAATTATGAACTCGCAACAGAATTCCAAAGATGCTAAACCACATCTAAACCACAATTGACACCCAATTGCTTAACCTTGATCACTCTTGATCACCTCTTGATCATTAAGACTCAAGACCTCTTGAACACTCAAGATATTTTCAAGATACCCTAACACATCTATTTATAGGATTACAATCTTTTTAAGAAGTCTTAAAGCCGACCCTAGAAGTTTGAAAGTCATAACCTTTCAACTTTCCATGGCTGGAAAAACTGTCACAGCATTGACAGCCAATTAATAGCAACTTAACAGCAACATCACAGCAGACGACTGCAGAATGCTCCTGAAGTCTCCAAACTTAACCGTTCGAACTCCAACACTTCATTATTGATTCCAAAAGACCAAAAACAAGATCCACACCCCAACAGTTATCTCCCAAGTCTAATTTTTAACATTCGCTTTTTGATTTAGACACGTGTATATAATTTTAAATTTTATTTTTAGAGCGTGTTTTGCTATAAATCACATCCTTCTAAAAGAAATTAATGGATCATATAAACACCCCTATCTTATGAGGTATATGGACTGGATTTTAAAACATCTAGAGAATGTTTTTATGCATTGGAAGCCCCCCATTCATCACAAGTGCCTCTTCCAGGGATTCATAGCCATTGTAATTATTTGGGATGGCTTTCTTCCTATGCTATTAGCAATGACAATAAGTCAAGGTGGCAGTAGGGTAGTATTTGCTTAGGAAGAGCTGATTTTTATTGTTTCATGCAGAATGTTTCCCTTGTTTTCTTTCTGTTTTTCTTGATGTGGCTCCACTTAGGTTCTATCCATGGCATCCCCTGTTTGAATACAAGAACGGTGACTGCTGTTCTTTAGGTGGTGGAGGGGATTTTGAACCTATTAGTAATTTTGAGCGAACTAGTGTGAAGGATTTGTCATGCATTGTTTACTGAGGCAGTTTTGTGATGTTTTTTCTGTATGGTAGAGGGACGTGTTTCAACAGGTTCCCCAAATTGGAAGTCAACAGAGCCCTCCCTCCTCTTTTTAATATTCTTAGAAATCATACATGTTTGCAGGTTGGTTGGTTTTTGTCTTACACCTATTGGTTTCTTTTCTGTATGTGGTCCAAGTTCTACTAGTTTTTTGCCTGGTTTCCTCAGTTGGGTATTACTTTCTGTGGTTTCTCTTTTCCCTGCTGGTTATGGATAAGAAAATTACGAAGGGAGCTGGCCATTTATCCCTTTCCAGGCTAAGAAAAAGCCCAACCATGATGCCCATAAATTTGGGTAAACCAGAAGTTCAATTCTCCCTCTCCCCAGCACAGCATATTTCTGAAATCTGTTGAGGATTTGGGTCTTTTAAATCTGACAGGGAATCATACTGATTCTGGTCGTTGAATTGCCCGTGCACCCTCAACCCTGTCAGGCCCATCTTATCACACAGTCTACAACAGTGAAGTGCAGGTCAGTGATGTTAATAAACTTTGGCTTGCAGGTTGAGGTGGCCTGTGTGCAACATTGAAAACTGTGCAAGAGTTCATTTCAAAAGAGGCCATGTCTATTATCAATAATGTTGTCTTAAAGAGTCGGGAGTCATTTTTGGTGACAGTTGCTAGTGGCAGGATTTGCCTAGTTCTTCTCAAGGGATTCCTTTTAAACCCCCAGCATGTAGATGCTGATGAGACTATTACACTTCCCCGTCATGATTTCTAAAAGCTGGTTCTCGAGGTCAGTGAGCTCAAAAAGCTGATTGCCTTCATGCAGGACCAGATAGAGACTCTCATTGTCCAGCAAAACTATAACACTGGAGTGGGAGATCAACATGAAGAAGACTTTTGATACTTTGTATAAGTTTGCGAAAGATACAGATTTTGGTAAAGACGTTCTCTTTACTCACTATTCTTTCATATAGGATAAAGTGTAACAGAAATAAATATAGCATTCAAAACATCAAAACACTTCCAAACATACACATTGCATGCCTCTAGACTGAAGCCATTTATGATACATTGGTCATTGCTTAGTAAAATCCCATGGAAAGGTTTGTTCAGAGTCATGCAAAATCTTCTCTCTAGGAGAAAGTTCTATTCATTTTGTTACTCCATGATAGTCAATTGCTAGTGACATCCTTTACCCTTTTATTCACAAGCATGTGACTGCCAGTCGATGTTGGTTGATCCTACTCTAAACTGCCCGGAAACGCCAAGTACCCCCCGTACCAGGCCTGATAATTACCAGCTATGGGTACAGGTATGCTGTGGGTACGTACCCACAGATCCGCACCTCGGACGTACCCAGGACCTGTGGGTACGTACCCACATGGCCATTGTGCTCATTTTCTAATATGAATTCATGATTTCCCAGCCACTTTCAGGTTGATGGTATCAAAAGAAATGAAGTGGGAATTCTTAAACGCCATTGTGCTCATAGCTCACTAAGAAGCAAGTTCCATGAGGTAGGGTTGTACAGCTTGTTGAAAAATATATGAAGTAAACAGAAAAACAATCATCTTGTAGCCTTCCACAAAGGGGGTCTCGTACCCAAATTGATGCCTAGCTTGGTGGTGACCTACAAAGCTAGCCTTATCTTTTTATTTTTATAATGCCATCAGCAGGTTGCATGTCTACATTCTTTCCCTTTGACATAGCCAAACTTGGAACCGACTTCTGATATGTATCATCCTTTCCATGCATATAACCCCTTTGAGTTTTTCAGTTTCTAATAATCACTAACAAGCTCGTATTTCTGTTCTGTTGTTAAATTTAGTGTCAAACAAAATGAGCTCTTATCGGTCAAGCATAAACTGCACACTTCAATGGCATTATGAATACAAATGGATTGTATGCCTTGTCTTCATGCATTACTTCTATAGTTTGATACCACCAACAATCTATTATCCGTACTCACAAAACCAGTGTTGATGCATTAGGCGACCAATTCAGTAGTGTTAGCAGGCACAAAATAAGATTGAAATATAGCATGTAATATTAAATAATGTGATAATTGTATTGATCACAAAGAAAGTAGATCACGTCCAAAGATACTCCAATTGATGCTCACAAGGTAGGGACAATAAGCACACTAGTGGATCCTTCATCAACCACACAAAACAAAGGCAGTAACTAGTTGATTAAGTCACAATTGCTGATATCAGCTACTTGTTTACCTAATCATCGTGTTAAATGATTCGTTATTAAAAACATGTTACTACTAGCTTGCCATCCTAAAAACTGTTCACCCAACTTTTCACAAGTGATCCAAGTAAGCCCATGGGACTTAAAAGTTCATCCTGTTAAAATAAAGCAGAACATGCGTAGAGAAGAACCCTAGGAGCTAAAAACACGACAGAGACTAAAGACAAAACACTGAAACAAAGGAACAACAAGAGGGGGTAAATCCAGATAATCCAAGCAAGAAAGTAGTTACTGTTAGATGGCTACAACTAGAAGGTTTACCGTACACAGGGTACTTTTGGTCAGCAAAAATTACAAGTTCATTTACAACTACATGGGAGTCATACCAAGCAGATTTCTTCGAGAAATGCAAAGATCCAGATAATGACATTTTAATAGCTCAAATATGGTACCTGAAAGCAGAAATGTGTATGCCATTAAATGAAGATCACTATCAAGTTGTGCCCCGCATGTTCCCAGACAATGATTGAAAGACTTTAAGTCCCCTGTAATGAAGATTTAAAATTTGTGATTAGAAATGATCTCCATATGAGCACAATTCACAACATCCAAGAAGCAATGCAAAACATTTGTAAAGCAAAACACATTATAGCATATGGGAACAAGGAATAATTTCATCAACTATCAGTAAGAATCATGATGGCCAAAACTTCTAATGTCTATCTATATACTCTGTGTAAGACGTAAAGAAAAAGGAACACATGATACAAATAAAAATAGAAAAAAGAAAAACTGAGATAGGAAGAGATTAAACCCAAGCAAGAATTATTGAATCTACTACTCATACTTCTTGCGAAGGCAGCAATGATGAAAAATTATATAACAGATTGCACATACAAAATCAATGCAAAGATTCTCCGAGATCAGTTTTAGCAGACATAACAGATATTACTCAACCAAATTCTGAAGGTCCAAGAAAAAATCTTAAAACCTGATTTTCATTTAACAGTACTTAGACTGGGTAACTAAACACAACTACATCAACATAACAAAAGCTAAACATCCAAATTTCTGTCTTAGTATTGTTATTAGGATCAGCCTATGGAGTAACGGATTTTTTACAAGACCTACAAATATCAAAGGCCTGCACTACGAGCCTTCATTGCAATTTGAATGGTCTAAGATCCAGCTTGCTATCTTTGATCGACGATGAGAATTAGTGGAGTATTGTCTATAAAACGATTGACTGTAAATTTTGACCTAGTCCTACTAATGTAATTTAGAATGTAATGATAGATACATGTGTGTGTGTCTCTAATGTAAGGGTCTTATGTGTCAAGTATTCCTAAACTAAAAGCCTACACTTGAATTCATGCCATACCTCCATAGTCATAGGATCACATAATGTCAAGTGAAAAAATTCCAACATTAGCTCAATGAAGCATTATAGCCTGCAAAAGATGAGTCATTTGAAAACTTCTACAGATAAATTCTACATATTTCCTATGTCTGATGTATGCCGAATGTGTAATATATACTACTTCTGGTTGGAATGACAATAAACCTATTCCATGAAGCTTATTGCTACACTATTAGCTAGGGACACAAATTAGAGGATCAATGAGCACGATATAAATATATATTAAAATGTAATGCATTAAAAATTTAAACTAAACAATGCCCGAAAATGTTCCATTATTTCTGTGTTGTATTCATCAATTGAACCAAAAAACAACAGCATACTTGCCTGCTCTTATCCTCTTATAAGCAGACCCAAACCACATTAAACAAGACTAGCATAATCAACATGAGACCACTTAACAATAAACTAGCAACACTGAATGATGTAATGAACTCGTGTATGATCCAAAAAATAAGGTGCCACTTGGTCTAATAAATATTTACTCACTCACCAAAGACTAAAACCAACAAGTTTTACTTGAATTTTAGGTAACAGAAAGAAAAACGCATTGTTGTCATTTTGTTAGCAAGATTTGAACCTATCTTGCTAATTCACTTCTTTATGATACATTTGGCTTGTAATAGGGTCTTGTTAGCGACATCAACATAAGGACTAGAAAATTCATGGACGACGACCCTGATTTAGAAATCCAGTCCAGATTAATGTAAAGCCTTTGTTCTTCTATTTCCATCATCTTCATAAACTCTTCTGTTTACCATATCATCAAAATGTACGATAAAATACAATATTTCAGATGAATTGCTTTCCACTCGTTTGATTATTGTGACACCCCCTCGGCATGAGACCTGGCATGGTACCCTTACAATCCTACTTTTTCAAAAAGATTATAGAACTTTGTTACACCATTAATCGGGAACAAATATTTGGAAACTTCATAAGCATGACTATTGCAAAAAATTACAGCTAGGCCAGGAAACGATATTAAAAAAACAGAAGAAACTTCCGGAAACTCTTGGAAAATAAATAAGAAACTTCTAAAAAACAATACAGGAAATCTTTCGGAACTTCTGAAAATGGAATTGGAAACTTCGAGAAGCTCCTGGAAAACAGACGGAAGTAGCCAGAAACATTTGCAACAAAGTACCTGGGCATTCTCCAGGAGTTTCGGGAAGTTTCTGAGGCAAATAACAATTTCAGCATAATGGAAACTGGTTTCCAACCTACCAGAAACAGCTTTTAGAAATCAAAATTGTCGAAGACTTCCTTATAGTACACCCCAAACATCAAGCTCCATTTCTCTGCTACCACAGCTTTTGTTGGCATCAATCAACAATGAAAAATGCAATCATCCATGTCTCTTATAAATTTTTTGGTGTAGAGGTGCCCCATATATTTCCATTTTTCACAATGGTATTTTCCTTTGCAGAATGTTTTCCTGGTCTCATTGTGGAACACTGCACTAAGAGTCCAAGGTTGTGTGTCTATGCAAAACATAGTATTAATTTTTAGCTATTAAGAGTATTTTATGGCCTATTTTGTTTTTCGGGCCTGTGGTCTATTTGTTAGTTTAGTAGGCTTAGTGTACTGTTATGTTATGTTTAAATTAGTAAGGGATTATTTCAATGTATTTAGGTTTTCCTCCCACTTAAGTATAAATTGAGGGAAAACACTATGCAATGCATCTATTACCATTTTGATAACAATCTGATACAGAGATCCATCTATATAACCTTTTATGTGTTTTCAACCAGATTGTCCTACATTTCAGTATTTTCGTTTCTAAGTTATTTTCATATCACTTTTCTATTCTCTTTAAGCATGCAACATTTAGCGGTTTCCTGTCATTATCTTAGATTTTAAACCTGCCTTTAGGTAATAAAAGTTTAACCTAACTTCAAGCAAAACCAAACCTCCACCTCATGCTCAAAGAAAAACCACGCCCTTAATGTAAGGTTATGTTATGTTTAAATTGGTAAGGGATTATTTCAATGTATTTAGGTTTTCCTCCCGTTTGAATATAAATTAAGGTAAATCACTAAGCAATGCATCTTTTACCATTTTGATAACAATCTCATACAGAGATCCATCTCTATCATCTCTTATGTGTTTTCAGTCGGATTGTCTTACATTTCAGTAATTCTGTCTGTAGCGTACTTTCATCTAAGTCTTGCATAATGCTAAAACATATATATAAGTGCAGATATACACATTTCAGGATCTGAATAGATATAAATAATTGGACAGAACTTGGCTAGGGTTTTACAATTTGGCAATGTCAGGGAAAAGCGTTCAAGCCCTCCATTTTCAATGGTTTGAAATATTTTGATATCATCTGGATTTTTTCTGTTATTATCCAGATTTTTCTCTGATGCATTCAGACCAAAAAATTAACAAGGAATACTAAAAAAACATGTACAGCTTAGGATTCGCCATTAAAAAAATTGGCATTAGAGAGATTTATTGGCATTAGAGAGATGTATGAGAAGTTTATGAAATTACAACTTTGAAAGAAAGAATAAAAAGATGGATACACGGTGTATGCGTACCTGCTAGATTATCAGCATCTGAAAATCTAAACAGAAATAAGAATCAGAATGATTTCCTTGCTGCTACGTTTGGAAAAACTTACTAATGGCATCTATGTGAGGCAAATTATTTATAACACCCTAATGCATACTAGAGGCATATCGTTTATGAAACCCAATTATGGCATAATACGTTTTATTTAAAAATTAAAAACGACTTAATTTTTTCACAAAGTACTTACCTATGTGGCATGAAAATGAAAATAACCAAGATTTAAAGTGAAAAATGAGGCCACAAATTAAAAAATAATATAATTTTTTAACGTTTTTCTTTTTTATTGATTTGATGTAATGTTAAGCGTAACAGAAAGATAGAATAGAATCACTCTCTAAAAAATATAGTATTGAACTAAAAAGTCTTAGAACAATCAAACAAGACAAAAATAAAAGAAAATAACTATCTAAAATATGATTAAGTCAATAATTCAATAGAAGTGCATCAAACCAACTATACACAAAACGTGATTCAATGATTGATGTTGGAATGCCCACTACCATTGCACATCAATCATGACTGTTGATCAATATATCAATCTGACATGGGTAGCGGTATTTCAATATAATATGAGACTCATGTGGGACGAAAGCCATGTAGATCTATAGTGGGGATTTTACTCCTACATAATATAGAGAGTTCCTTCCCATCCTAGGTTTAGTTTCAGTCAATACCATATAGTTTTATGGGGGGATTCCACTTCTACATAATAAAGAGGGTTCCTTTCCATTCTATATAGAATTGTCACTCTTCAATGTAGATCTATGCTAGATAATTATTTTGTTTTGTTTTTTGTCTTCTTTGATTTTTGTCAAACTTTTTAGTTTGATGGTATATTTCTAGGAGAATGATTCCATTCCCTTGTTTTTTATATACTTAGTATTACACTAAATCCATTATTAATAAAAATCATTTTTTGTATACAAATATATACATACATACACACATAAATACATGCATATATATGTATGTATGTATACATATGTACATGTATACATGCATATATATGTGTATATACATGTGTGTATACATACACATATACATGTAATAGTATAATACATATACATATATGTATAAATATTGATTATTTTCATATCATATATTTTATGGAAAAATCAAGTTATTATTCTTGCGAACGCAAGGATATGTAAAATTTAATTTCAAATTTTTAATTAATTATGTGTTAATATTTATCTCTTAGTCATTCCAAAATTTGATATTAGGAGGGAAAATGAATATTCTTTGAGGTCTTTTTCCCAAATATTCTATTTATCATGTCAAAATTTAAAAAAACAAATATACAAATAAACTATTATTATGTTGATTAATTAGTCTCATATCAACATCTTTATTTATTTATTTTTATAGATAAACGCTTTTGACCGGAGCTATGAACCAGAGGGGTAAAGGCCCCTACCCAACAACCAAGAGAAGGGAGAAGAAGAAGGAATGGGGAAAGTAGCAAAAAGGCACGCGAGCAAGAGGGAAGAAAGAAGACGGAGAGCAGAAGCTCTGCTCTAGACCCGAAAGACAAAAACTAAGGCCGCGTCAGGGGGACGCCAAAAGGCACAACCTCGGCGAAAATATTAACCGTGAGATGTTCCAGCACGTGCGTTGGCCGCCCTGAGCAGCAGATTGAAAGCATCGTTGGCACAGTCTTTTAACTCATTAAGGTGGTCAACTGCCGAATGCACAGGAAAAAGAGCAGCGTCGATGTCGACAGCAGGGAGGAAACGCTGATCCAGCGAGGGATGAAAATTCTGAGCAAAAGTGACCAAGTCACGATACTGTCCGCAGAGCCACTAGATGCCGCGGCCAGAACCCAAAGCAAGTTCATCGACCTCCTCCACCCACAACAAAGGATCAAGAAGGGAAAAGTCAACCAGTTGTTCATGCAAACCTACCCTGTGGACTAGGTAGATTTCATCCTCTACGACGAATTCAACCATGGCAGGATCAGGATGGAGGAGAAGGCAAAAAGAAACAAAAGCTAACACGATTTCCAAATCCGTCCTGGGACGCCGTGCACGAAATCGATATGAGTCGCCCAGAATTGATTCGATGGCTTCAGCTTCCTCAGGCGAAGAGTACTTGAAAACAATAGAAAGAAGGTGGCGATCAATGGCAGAAGAATCTGCCAGTTCCCTAAACTGACAACGGAGTGCAATGAATGGGAAACCAATGAAGCCCATGGGAGCCAGAAGCAGCGAAACCAGAGAAACCAGCAGGTCGATAGCAGGCAAAGAATGAAGCTACAGGCAGTACTTAAAGGGGTCAAACCGCATAACACTCAGATCTATCTCTCAGTGGAAAGGATTGACAAGAGTCCCTCTTGGGTCGTAGCATCACTGGAGACAATTGCTACATGCGAGAAATCGATTGCGATATTAGCCAAAAGATCTTCCGCCAAATTGGATTCTCGGTAAATGTGACTGTTGCTC
Organism: Taxus chinensis; assembly: GCA_019776745.2. NCBI lineage: Eukaryota > Viridiplantae > Streptophyta > Pinopsida > Cupressales > Taxaceae > Taxus > Taxus chinensis. The sequence goes on from CM034149.1 coordinate 868,333,854, forward strand.
CAAAATTTGAGTTTACCAAGCCAAAATAAAACGGACTGAATAAACGGATTAATACGTCAGGAAGAGGTAGAACACTTGGAGACGGCTAAAGTAATAATTTGGGAGTCACCTTCGATAAGCAAAGAATCCCCACCCATATTGATGGCAATTTTGACTCCTTCCAAGAGGGCTTGCACTTCCGCCAGATTACAGGAACAGTTGCTTAGCGGAAAGGAGCCCGCCGCAACGAGGGAGCCAGCCACGTCACGGAGAATACAACCGGCCCCCGATAAACCCGGATTGCCTCTGGAGGCTCCGTCAAAATTTAGTTTCCACAAGCCTTTAGGGGAAGGTCTCCACAAAGCCTATTTCCTACAAATGAGCTTCTCCACTTGGGAAAGGCCTCGTTTGACAATAAATCCAGGGTTTGGAATTTTGATTAGAGGCCAGACCTTGGAGATTTGAGCGTCCACAAAGCAAAAAGTGGGATTGTTCATGTTATTCTTGGAGACAACTTCAAAAATAGCAACTTCCAACTTTCTCAGAAAGGCAGGTAGGTAGCTCAGTTGATTACGGAAAAGACGCAAGTTTCTCTCCCACCAGATATGCCATAAAAGAAAAAAAGGGGCCACCTGCCAGATCGAGCTCAAAGAACTATTGTACCTCATAGACGACCAGGACAAGATAGAGTCTCTGATGTTGTTACAATGTACCCAAGAGAGGTTGAGTTTACCCAAAAGCCATTGCCAGACTTGACCCGCGAAAAAGCAATGGAGAAAGAGGTGATCGAGATCTTCTTCTGCTAGACCACACATAACGCATTTGGAAGGGCCGACATAGCCCCAAGATCTTCTTCAAAGCTGTGTAAGGAATTTGTTTTTAAGAATGAGCTAGCCGAAGATCACCACTTTTAGGAGAAGAGAGGGGTGCCAACAACCTAGGTTAGTGAGATCGATAAAACCAGATTAAGAGAGGAGCGAGCGGTAGCCATCTTTGATTGTGTAAGTGCTAGAGACGAAGCCAAGTCAGAGCAATTAATCCTCGCATTATTTATAAGCCACTCTTCTTGAGATAATCTTCTCCAACAAAATAGAGCACTCCGAAGTCGGGAAATCCAAGAGAGAGGGATCTTTCCATTGCCATGTTGGAGACCCGTCAGGATGTCGGAAGCCATAATTAGCTACGTGAGAGCCCCAAGACACGCTGGTTATATTCATTACATTATTGAGAGGGGGAACTAGGTTAAGCGGAGAGCACCCGTTCCAAGTATCCTCCCAAAAATTAACCCAAGTACCACTGTTGACAAACCAAGAGGCCGAATCGGAAATTAGAGATCTGTATTTGCACATGAAGTTCCAAATATGAGAACCTTTGGGGAGCTCTTCACTAGAAATAAGAAGCTCCGACCTACCAGCCACCAGATATTTGTGAGAAAGAAACTGGTGAGCCAATTTTTGTGGGGAGAATATGAAGTTCCAGACTAGTTTGGCACCCAGGGAAATATTATGCAAGGCTAAATCCGCAATCCCCAGACTGCTCGAAGAGATGGGAGATTTTACCACGTCCCAGTTGACCAAATGGAATTTGCAGTCTTCACTATTCCCCTGTCAGAGGAAAGTTCTGATAATATTTTCAAATTTCAATAGCATTGAACGAGGAAGAGCCAGAACTGACAACATATAAACTGGAAGAGTGCAGAGAACTGACTTAATCAGAAGCAAACGACCCGCTAAGGAAAGCCATTTCCCTTTCCAGGATTGGAGCTTGGCCGACAAGGACTGCAGAAGATCTTTCCATAAGCTAGCTTTGCCAGCTCCAGAGAATAAAGGAATGCCCAAATATGTACGAGGAAGTGAGCCAGAAACGAAACCAAGGATCGCTAGAATCCTTCTTTGGAGTCGAGGAGGAACATTGAAGAAGAAAATGATAGACTTATGGAAATTAATCACCTGACCCGCAACATTAGAGTAAGAATTGAGAATATTAGACAGGGCCCGTGCTTCGGGGACAGTAGTAACTCCAAAAAGAAATGTATCATCTGCAAATTGTTGGTGAGTGAGAGGAGGCAAGCTGGAGGAAAACAATAGGCCCAAAAGAGAACCAGAGACTACTGCAGACTTAATGCTATGACCCAAAGCTTCGGCCACCAAAATAAAAGGAAGGAAGAGAGGGGATCACCCTGCCTAAGGCCCCTGCTACTCCTAAAGAAACCTTCTGCAGAGCCGTTCACCAGAACCGAGAAGCTTGGAGAGGAAATGCAGTTAAAAATCCATTCACACAAGAGATTGTTGAAGCCCAAAGCCTGCAAGGATTTAAGAAGGAACCACCAATTAATCCGATCATAAGATTTGTTATAATCCAACTTGATCATCATCCCTGGGTGAGAAGTGTTAGGAATTAGTATTCACATGGTTTATTTATATGGTTAGTTTAATGTGTTATTAATATATTATTGTTATATAAACAATAATATATTATTGGTGTTGAGTTGTGTATTGTTACGGGAGTAACAATCACAACTAAATAGGTTTATTTGTTGTAACACTTTCCTATTTTATAGGAAGTCAGTTTTCCTATGTATATGGCTATTTAATAGCCTGTGTATGTAATTCAAATTGGTCGAATACAATATCAATATTTATTTTTTCTGTGTGACAATATTGCTGTCCCAATATTTGGCATCAGAGCGATTATGGATTCCTGAGCATTATGTGGGGTGGATCCAAGTTATTCATGGTCGCCCTTGTTATGGTAGTGATTTTATTGCATTATTATTTTACCTATAGGCGTGCTCTTTATTGGATTCATTGCATTTCAAACTGACCTGCATCATCTGTTCTATTTTTTCAAAGATTATTGTTTAGACAGTGTAATCAGGAAAAATAAAAGGCGTTTGAAAGGTGTTATTGAAACTACAGAATATTGTTTCCACACGTATTACTTCTTGCAGCTGTCAAAAAGAAAAAAAGAGGAAGAAAGCATGTTTTTTTAGCCGGTTTAGGCGTCAAACTCAGTCAAGAACAGCTTTCATATCATGCAATGAAATAAAACAAAATGAGTACCATTGCAAAGCTCTGGAAATAAGCTTTCCCACGCATTAAACGGTTTGCAAATCGGAGCTCTGGTTCTCAAGTTATGAACAAATCATTGTTGGTCACTTCAAAAAAAGCAGCCGTGAGTTTCTTGCCTTACCACAGCCATTTCTGATTGGCTAATTATTTTATAGTTTTGCAAAACTATAGTTTGAAAATATTTATTTTTTTCTATAGTTTTTGCTTAAATAGTTGCAAACTGAGGAAAAATAATACATTTTTGGCCAAATTAATACTTGTTTGGCGCGAGTTCTTGAGGTTATAAATATTTTTGGAATCTACATTTCCTCTCGGTTCTAACGAGTGGTCACACGATAAATTTGCTCTCCATCTTGAGTAAATTTTTAATCATTGAGCAATTTTAATTAAATTGAGTCTTTTTACGGGAAATTGTAACTTCAATAACTTTTGCATGGTAACTCGAAATCGAGCGCCGTTTTTTCCAAAAGTGTATATTTTTTTATTCCCGTCCTAGTGGTTCTAATTTTGGAAGAAAATTAAAAAAAATGAAAATCACCCTCTATTTTGGCCATCTTGTGGACGCATTATCGGTTGTACCCGACGTCCTGAAATAAAAGGTTTCACATTGAGGGGAGAAGCTTAAATAAATACAATGTGGAAACCATGTAGTCTCATGTTCAGATCCGGCTGAGTTAAGCACCCATATGATGGAGGAAGGAGGCATCGGAGGAAGGAGGTCGAACAACGACCTCTTGTCAGTCACCAACGACGAGGCTGCACAAAATGATTTGGTGGCACAGGTGTGCAGTGTGAGTACTTGTTTTTGAGTATTGCAGTGTTCCAGTTTCAGCTTGGTGTGATTCTTTTTCAGAGTTCCTGTTTTGTTTGGTATTTGATGGATGTTGGAAAGAAAGTTGTGTTGGAGCGCAGATGACTGTCAGTGATCCTTTGACTGACTTGGTCCTCTGACTGCCATACTTCGTTGGAAGATGGTCAGCTAGGAGAATACGTTCACTAGCATTAGTGACCATGTGCAGCAAGACCTAACTAGCAAGATCCATTTAGGAGTATGTTCTTCGATGCAGTTTGCTTCTCAGTATCTATATGAGTGGAATTTCACATTGTGGGGGGGAATACATACCAATGTTCCATTCCCATTCTGCACCCAAAATGGCTTAGTCAAGGAAAGCTTCCAGTGGCAGTGGCAGTTTTCTATGCTGTTCGAGATCGAGTGGCAGTGATCAAAGACAGAGACTACAATTAAGAACATTACGATTCTTATAGGAAGTAATGTGAAATTTTTTCAGTATATCTTCTATTGTGCAGTTTTGAGATATGCATGTTGTGTTTCCTACATAATTCCCCGATGTATAAGCATAGTGGTGAACAGTAGCACCAGAGTAAGTCAGTTCATGGATCTTGAAAGGGTTTGTGGGAGGATCCAGAAAACCACACGAGGTCGACAGTTGATGAGGTTCCTGTCACTTCAAGGTTTGTGGTAAGCCTGTTTAAAACCATGGAAGGAGCGAGCCTTTCTTTTGGATCAAGGTCATGAGTCACAGAGTTGGACATGCCACAGGGGTGAGCATACTGCAGAGGAGTGTGTGGATGTTTTTCTACCATGTAAACACTAAGGGGGGGGAATGTTAGGAATTAGTATTCACATGGTTTATTTATATGGTTTGTTTAATGTGCTATTAATATATTATTGTTATATAAACAATAATATATTATTGGTGTTGAGTTGTGTATTGTTACGGGAGTAACAATCACAACTAAATAGGTTTATTTGTTGTAACACTTTCCTATTTTATAGGAAGTCAGTTTTCCTATGTATATGGCTATTTAATAGCCTGTGTATGTAATTCAAATTGGTCGAATACAATATCAATATTTATTCTTTCTGTGTGACAATATTGTTGTCCCAATAAGAAGAGTGTTGTAGGGTGTGAATTAGTTCATGAGAGATGATCACCCCTTCCGAGATAGATCTGCCCGGAAGGAATCCGCTTTGCTCTTGCGAAACAATACAACAGAGGAAGGGGCCAAAACGAGAAGAAATAGCTTTAGAAATGATCTTATACGAGGTATTGCAGAGGGAAATAGGGCGGAAGTCATCAAATTTATCCGTGGGGGATTTTTTGGGGAACAAACTAATGAAAGTATGATTGAGAGAATCAAGGACTTTGCCCGAAGAACGAGATTCTTCAACAGCTTGCCAAATAGAGGAACCAATTACATCCCAGAAATCTTGGTAAAAAGCAGCTGGGAAACCATCCGGACCAGGGGTTTTGTCCCGGGCCATAAAGAAAATAATTTTACGAATCTCCTCCAAAGAGAAAGGAGAAGAAACACTTTCAGTATCTGCCTCGTTGACCAATTTGGGAATTTGATCAAGTAAAGGGGATTGAGAGGCCAAAGAAGAATATGTTTCTTCGGTTAAAAGCTTTTGGAAATAGGAAACCACCTCCTCTTTGATTGCAGGTTGAGTGGAGATCCACGTATCATTGGGAAACTTGATGGCAGAGATATAATTTGTATTTCTCCTAGCTTTAACCGAAGCATGAAAAAAATTGGTGGTCTTATCTCCATCTTTTAACAAGATTTCCCTAGATTTTTGATGTTAAAAAGATTCCTCCTTCAAAAGAAGATCACCCAACTCGCTGAGAAGGGACTTTTCGAGAAGAAAATCGCCACATTGCATACCAAACCTGAAAACCCTTTCATTTACAATACGGAGAGCTTTCTCCACTCTTAATTTTTCTTGTAAGATGTTTTTAAAGGAAGAAGAATTCCAAGCTAGAAGTTTGTCTTTGAGCAAGGATAACTTTTTAGAAAGAATAAACATTTTGGTGCCAGTTACAGAGAAAGAATCCCACCAAGATTTTATCAATGTTTTAATATTGGGATCCTGCATCCACATACTTTCAAACTCGAAGGGCGAGCGCCGAGGGGGAAGATCAAAATTAATAGACAAAGAAATGGGAAAATGATTTGAACTGGACAGAGGGGAGAGACATCTTTGAAGGAGGAAATTCTGATGAAGCCAAGACTCCGATACCAGAAATCTATCCAGTCTTACTGCCAAATTCCCAAAGCCAGCACGACGATTGTTCCAAGTGAACCACCCAGAGTGAGGTTCCAAATCCACCAGCTTGGAGGAATGAACAAAGGAAATGAAATCATATTGGGAGCGGGATTGCCAACTGAGTCCACCACATTTATCCCGATAAAAAATTGTAGCATTAAAATCCTCGGCCACTATTGATTTAAGATCTGGGGGGAGCTCAAGGAATCCCGAATTTTAAGCCATGTCTCCCTCTTTTAAATAGGGTTATTTGGGCCATAAACATTACAAAGGAAAAAAGACTCCTCAGAATGTTTTAGGCTTACCTGACACCATTGAAAATTGGAATGCAAAGAAAGGGAGGCCACTTTGCAAATAGAAGACTTGCATAGAAGCCCCAGCCCACCAGAAGCACCATCTGAGTTAACAAAAAGGCCTTCCCAACCACGCCAACTTCGAAACCAACCATTTGAACACATCGAACTAGACATCTTGGTCTCTTGCAACAAACAAATGGAAATGTTCACATCAGTGATGTAGCGCCTAAGAAGATGCTGCTTGTTAGGGGTGTTGAGACCCCTAACATTCCAAGATAGGATGTTCATCTTTGTTCAGAGAGGACTCGCCTCTCTTACTTGAAATAGAGAAAAAAGAGCCTAGCTGAGATTGATTACCAGAAGCCACCTCTTTTAAAGAAGACCGCGATTTGGAGGGCCACCCTACAGGAGCTCTTGGACCAAGATTTAGGTTGCGGATTGGCAGGGTAGGAAGAATACCATGACTTGAATTCAAAATCTCACCTTCTTCTTCCTGAGGGACAAGATCGTCCCCATCAGCTTCAGCGGTGGCATTGAGAAAATCTTCTTTATTCCCCACCCAATTTTCTAGGGAGGCGACATCATAGCCAAGGCCTAAAGCAATACCTTCTTGAAATAAGGAAAGGATACACGTTGAGTCTTGAACCACTGAAGCCATTTCTTTTACTAGAGAGATGGTGTCGGGATCTAAATTAAGAGGTTCCTGGGAAAGAGACTTTTCTTCGACAAGAGAAGGGGGACAGAGAGGCTTGGCAATAGGAGGGGGATTCACCGCGATTGGGACTCGGGAAGGGGAGGGCTTCTTCTTCCACATGGCCGGCCTAGCAGAAGGGGGCTCATTACAATCTTTCTGTAAGTGACCCAGAAGTTTACAACGGAAGCAGCAGTTTGAGATGGTCTCATAGTCCACACTCTGGACCCATTTACCATTGGGGGAGAGAATCACAATTCTATCTCGCAGTTTTTTTGGATAAATCCACAGAAATACAAACCCTCGCAAAGGATGAAAGGGAGCCTTCGAGGGTAACGGGGGTCGATATGAATGGCTCTCCCCAGACCGGAACGAATTTGTGAAAGAGAAGGAGACCAAAACTCACTGGGGAGAGAATAAATTCTAACCCAGACCTAAAAACCTTCCACGATGGCTTGATCAAGGTCGAAATGAGCTGATCACTTCCGAGGATGAAGACTTGAGTCAAGAAACAAGTACTCTTTCCTTTCAAGTGAGTTGTCCCTTTGGGCTTGGCAATGGAAGATGACTAGGAAAAAAACCTTTGTCTAAGAATCTCACGCGAAGACCCGCTCCCCTGTTGTGTGTCACACCAGGATCTGATACCGTCAACCGAAAGCCACCAACCCACAAACTTAGCGATAATAGCCCATTGTCCAAGAAGAAGCAGTTGAGAATCAAGGTTGACCGAGCATTCCAGAGAGACAGTCACAAATTCCTCTTCCTCTAAGACGTTGGAAGAAAGAGCATTCCCCAGACTTGAACCTGGAAACTGCAGCGAAGGGCCCCAAGCGGGACCTGAACTGAGTGGGTCAGAGAGAGCAGGTCCCTCCGAGCCGACGGACGAGTCATTCAGGCCAGGCTGACAGAGAAGGTCGTTACTGTCCGAGCATTTTGAAAAAAATGCCCGTTTTGCAACTTGACCCAAGGAATTCCGGGGTGGTTTTTTTCCCATCAACATCTTTATTTTTATTACTATATGTTTATATTTATTATTTGTTGGATGTATCGCTTCAGGTAACATTTTTTTATTATTATTCTTTCGGAGATACGTAATACAATGATGGTTTGCCTATTACATGTTTTTTTCATCAATAAATCAAAATTTGTTATTATGGTGTCAACTACCCTATTGTTAAATACAAGTATTTTTGGATTCTTAAAAAGGTATTTTCATGTAACTTTGGTGGAAATTGAATTTCCTAACAATGCAACCTAATTTTTAATTAGTTAAAATAAATTAATTTTGTAGCCCAATAGAAATGCAAGATTTTTTTTGGGTTGTGGTGAACTATAGTTTTAATTTTTGGCATAAATGCATTGTTGTATTGGAAAAAAAGTATTTTTTATTATTTTTATTTGATAGTTTTGTGTACATTTTTAAATACCCTAAATTAAGTCGGTTTAATCGGTGGGGCTTGGTGTCAACATGTATGTCTTGTTGATCTTTGCGACTTCGACTACTGGGCTATTCAACTTTGACATTGCTTCATCGACCAAAAAATTGGCAGCAATCTTTTGTTAGGTAACATGTGTTAATGGTTGGCATGGACTATAGCTACACTATAGTCGATGTTAAGGCAAGTGTGAAATCAGTGATGTTGTTATCATGGGTATTTATTACTAAGATTTAACCAAGTGCATATTGTTTAAATGTTAATCCATTTGATATGGTACTTTCTATTATTGCTCTAGTACTATGTTACAACACATTGATAAGGAGTCCTTGGTAGAGAATGGTAGTGGTTTTGTTGATTTGCATATATGTGGATTTCCATTGTTTTGCACACATGATAATGGTGTTTTTTGTGGTTGGTATGAAATTTGTGGTTCTTATTATTTGCAATTGTTAAACTTGCGTTGATTAAACTCGAAAACATGTTTAGCTCTTTTTAAATCATTTTTAAGCTTTTGATGAAAGTAAATAAGGGACTTTTAATATATTACATATTATTTAACAACCAATCAAGTTTTCTTTGTATGGTTTCAGTAATTGATAGGATTATTCGCGGGTGTGCTTTTAGCACATTTCATAATAACTTATTTTTCATGTATTTAGATTTCCATTCTTTTGTAAATACGACTATCTAGGTCGGTCTTCAAGTCTTTTCTTTAAAAAATGGTTTAGTGAACACAAGGGAGTTTTTAGAAAAAAACATTTTAAAATAGTGCTTTTTTTGGATTGGTGAGAAATTCTTTATAACAGTTATATTTTTTTCTTGCATATTTGTTTAAATGTGATTTTGTTTAATGTGGTATATTATAATATTACTCTCTATCATATTTCATTTGGAATGAGTGTCAAAGAAAATACATGTTGTTATGTGAATAACAATGGTTTATGTGTTTTTCATGTACTGGGATTTCCATTGCAGAGATGACTATGGAGTTTTTCTTGTTCTGGGGTTGCAAGTAATACGTCTAACAATCATTCTTGCAGCTTGACAATTTATTTGTTTATTGTATGCAGTGATTGTTGGTAATGTTCATGGGGATTTTTCGCATGGTTTAGGACTGTCGATGTTTGGGGGGAAATGTCTTCTTTATTAAAAAGTTGTGAGTTTTTAGAAAAGGTGTTTGTAAAATAGTGTTTTTATTAGTTGGCAAGAACTTGTGAAAATGATTTTGATTTTTTATTACAATGTTTGAAAGCATGCATGTGTTAATAATTGGGATGCACTATAGCTACATTACAATAATTGAACGGTTTTAGTAATTAACATGTATGTTCATGGGTGTGCTTTTAGCATTTTCAGGAGTGTCAATTTTAGAAAAAAGAAAAAAAATACTTTTTATACATTTGGATTTCCATTGTTTTGTAGAGACAATTGTCTAGGCCTGACTATGAAGAATTGTGAGTTTTTAGAGAAGGCATTTCTAAAATAGTGGTTTTTTGGGTTAACAGGAACTTCTAAAAAATAGGTTTGATTTTTTGTTTCGTATTTGTTTAAATGTGATTGTGCTTGATCTAGTACACTCCAGTGTTAGTCTCCAACATATTTCATGTGAAGTGGGGTGTCAAAGAAAATGCATGTTGATATGTGAATGGTCAGGGTTTGTTTGCTTTTTTGAGTATTTAGATTTCCATTATTTCGTAGAGATGACTATGGAGATTTTCTTGCTATAGGGTTGTAGGTAATACATCATAGAATAATGCTTATAACTTGTTAGTATTTTTTATTTTTTAACATAGTGGTTGTTAGTAATGTTTGTAGGGGTGGTTTTAGCATGTTTCAGAATTGTCAGTTTGGGGGAAAGGTCTTCTTTAGTGAAAAGTTATGAGTTTCGAGAAAATGTGTTTCTAAAATATTGTTTTTAGGGTTCACGAGAACTTCTGAAAATGGTTTTGTTTTTTCATTGTGATGTTTGTGGAGGTACATGTTGTTAGGTAACTCACATTAATAGTTGGGATGGACAATAGCTACATTATAGTCAATGTTAATGTAGTTGTGGAGTTGGTAGTGCAAGTGTTATGGGCACCGGTTACTAAGATCTTTTTATTATTCTGCATATTTTTTTTTACAACCAGACATATTTTATTTTAATGAAATAACCAATCCTATATTTGTTTAAATGTGATTTTTAGGTCTAGTACACTCTTATATTGTTCTCCACCATCTCTACAATGAAGTGGATCTCAAATAAAATAGATGTGGTATTTGGATTTTTCGTTGTTTGGCAAAGACGAGTATGGGGTTTCTCCTAGTCTATGCCAACCTCCAAATTTTACCAAGTAAGAAATATTTCTAGCTCTAAAAAATGTTTTTTTGTGAAAGTTTGGGAGCTTTTTGCAATATAAATGAGGAAAGGTTCCTGTTGCAAGATTTTTTTTATTTATTTACAAAAAATGCATATTGTAATATTGCTATAAATTTATTTTCTGATATTTTTAAAAACTATATAGTATAATATACTAGCCTAATGGTGTATATTATATTGTTCCATTTGTGTTTCGATATTGATAATTTTGCACATGATGTGGTTTGTTTTCCCCTTTATATTCTCAATAAAGTATATAATAATATGCATATTGTAATATTTATGTGAATATGTTCTTTGCTATTTATAAAATCTACAGTCCAATATACTTGCTTGATGTGTGTAGATTATATTGTTTTCTTTATTTCTCGATATCAATCATTTTGTGCATGTGGTATTTTTTTCCCTTTCTATACTTCATAAAATATATATTTTAATGAAAATAACTATTTTCTCTTCTTTTCTTAAATTAAAGAAATGTTATTGGCTGAAAAAGTCAATTTCCCTAATCATGCAAGAATACTATTCATGTTTATTGGTATGTTTGTATTCGACATCTTTCCTGACAACTGTTCATCTTTTTAACTAGAAATTTCTTATTCGAACCCATTTGCATCTATGTACTTGTATAATAATTTATATTACTTTAAATAAAATATTGATCGTATGATAAACAAATCTACCATCATAATGCAATAGTTCCCTCTTTGTTGTTCATTCTATGTACTATGTGATATGTCAAACCTATTCAATGGCTTGTATCAAAAAAATAGAATGAAGGTTATCTTGATACAATGTATGATTGTTGTGTCAATTATGTGAAATCAATACAGTGAGTTCGTTTACAATAAACAAGAATGGGTAATATTATTTGTCACTTTCATGAATCTTGTTTGGAAATTTGTTATGTTCATCTTTTTTGTGAATTTTTATGTAATACAATATTATGAAATTTATAGCCTAATTTGATTTGTTCATTTTTTTCAAATTATTATATAAGACAATATTATGAAATTCATTGCCTGTAATAGTTGATCTTTCTCTATTGATTTCACATGAATGACATGAAAATTATTCATTCTACGTGAATTTAACATATTCCTTTATTTGATTTTTAGGACCTTTGTTGTTCTCTGACAATAGAGGTATTTGAAAGTACATAGGAATTGTGATCATTGTTAGATTTTTAGGTCTAAAAAAAGAGTAAGTGCAATTTTTTCAAGGTTTTTTGTTGCCTCTTTTGGCATTTACTAACATTTTATTATCTTGTCAACAACAAGTAATATAGTGATGGTTTAACCTATTGTGTGTTTTTTCACCAACCAATCATTTTTTGTTATTATGCCTTCAACTATAGTTTTTTCAAATAAAAGAATTTTTAGATTTTTGTAAGTATTTTTATGTAATCTGATTGGTTGAACTCAAATTTCCTAACCATGCCAACCTGATTTTAAATTAGTTAAAAATAAATTAATATTATTGCCCAATAGAAATGCATTTTTTTAGGTTACAATGAACTATATTTATAATATTTGGCATAAATACATTGTTGTACAACTATATTGGAAAAAAAAACTTTTATCAATTTATAGTTAAGAGTTTTGTGTTCAGTTTTAAAGACCTTTAATTAAGGTCATTTAATAGGGGTTGGTGTCAATAGTGTACATCTTGTGAAGTTATGCGGCTTTAACTTATGAGTTGTTCAACTTTGATGTTGCTCCATTTTGTTTTTTAATCTATGGCTAATCACGACACTTTTGAAAACCACATTGACATATTTTAACAACCATGCAACATTATTGATGAAGAGGCTTGTAAATTGGCTATACAAACATTAAATGAATTTAATACGGCCCTTCAATGTCATCATCTTTGTTAGAGGCATGTGTTCAAGTATAACATTAATGATTATCTATTTGACACATTTGTTGTGTCGTTACATTTCCGTTATACTTCTATTGAGCTAAATTATGGAATAATATAACATTTAGAAAAATGTTTGAGCAAACATGGTCATGTTGCATTGCCTTCCCTAGAACTAGAATTCGATGTCGACATCGTTTTCACTTTGCATGGAGTATGTGATACTTGAACATAGTTACAATGAATGAAATTTCGTGTGTCAACTATATACAAAACATTAAATATAACTTAGGGGGTGACACTTTTTGCGCATAGTGGTTGTCTTGATAGCTAAACACACAAATATGGATATAGTCGGCCACATGTGCAAATAAATATCTCTTGTTCAATGTAGAGGCATTTATATTACCATAGTGGGTCTTGTTCCATGATCTAAATAACCTTTGTGGGCATTATGAACCATTACATTCAAAAAAGAATGATTCTTTTAATCATTCAACAAAATTTGTTTTCTTATTTAGGTCTTTCGCGCATCTTGAATCTTAACAGTCCCATATTTCACATTCTCTAGAAATGGTAGCTCTACAAAGGACAATAAGCAATTATTTGATCTATTTTGACAACTCGTTTAGATTTGTATGTGAAATAGTCAATGATGAGTTTGATGCTTTCTACCTCTATTGCTATGTAGTTCAAACTTTTTGCAATACTTGTCTAAAGATAACAAAGTGATTTCCTGTTTGGATTCTTGCTTTCTTCTTTGTATTATACAACATATACCAAATATTTCGACATTGAAAGGCTTAATTATTAACTTGGGCATGTCATATAAAACTAATTCAATTAAAGGAGATGAATTTTGTCTAAGATGGTTATCCACTTTGTTCAAAGTGAAAATACAACTATGGCAAGCTAAACCATTACACTTTATTAATAAATATATCATTAAATTAGAACACATATTTCTGTATAACATTTTGTGTGTTGCATTGGAAAGTGTGCATATTCATTATTTGGATTCGGAAACAACATAGGTATTGGTTTATTTTGTTGATAATATGTGTAAAAATGAAAAGGTTTCCCAACCACACTTGTGCAAATATTTGTGTCATTAAAAATTCAATATGTGAAGTACATAAACATTTTTAGCAAAGCTTGCTTCTTTCATGCATAATAAAAATAAGAAGAAAATTTTGTAAAAAACTAGTAGTTGAAGTTGATGTACTTAGTTCTAGCAACAACACAACTAATTCTAAAAAAATGTTTCACTCTTTCCTGATCGCGTTTAAAGAACAACATTAAGAGTAATCAAACCCAAGAAAACCATAATAGTTGTGACAAGATTTTTTTTTCATGAAATTGCAAAGGATATGTATTAAGGTGTACTTGTTGTATTTGCTTGCAGTTGTTTTTTAAATATAACATGGTGTAATTCACACAAATAGAAAATGAGTCATATTTAACCTTGAATTTTAGGGATGAATGGAAGTGCATGAGAGGAAATCTTATCACTCCTACTTCATATCACTAGAAAATGGAGTATTGCTAAAATTTACATCACCCAAACATGTTCAACTAAATCTTTTGTTTCCAGTTGTTACCATCCTAACTGATCTTGAAGAATGTTTGGTTACATTACACTTGGTATTTACACATATTATAGACTACTACTTGTAAGCTATGGAAAAACACAGTAATAGAAACAAACATAATAATGTAGTCCTCCAAAGCAAACCTCAAGTAAAGGTTGTGAGAGCTTTGAGTTATGGAACCTTGTGGAAGATTGTTGGATGCAGATTTGTGGGTGCTCTTGAATGGTATCCAAATGGGGATGCAGATTGCTATGAGCAGTTGGCTTGGAAAGCTTTAATATGAAAATTGACATAGTTTACTTGCAAACAATCCAAGAGGATTTGTGATAGGATAATCATGTATTTTATAGAGGCAGAAGTGATTGGAAGTTGGTTACAAATTGATGAATGCACATGTTATTTTTAGCACTTGAGGAAGTTACAGCAGTTTCGGGAAGTTAAATGCCATTTAGGGGCAGTAATAGAAATTTACTAGCAAAAGTTCCATCCAGAAAAGGTGCTTGTACGTGTAATTTAATTACCCCCCACCTTTCAAAGATTCTAGAAGTGCATTTGACTATATTGGTGAAGTGGAGTCCATATGGAGTTGACTGGGATGAGGAGGTGGAGTCTAAGTGGAGTCCATGTGGGGTCTAAAGTGGTTGTTATAATGTGTAGACTTAATTAATTAACCATTTAATTAGTAATTGATAATTAAACTAGCAAAAGGGGGATTTGGAATTAATTTAATTCATCCAAAGGAGTACAATGTGTATGATTTAATCGATTTAATCAATCAATCACAAATGGGTGAATAACAGGATGTAGTGGGATAGTATTGGGAACAAGTGAGTGATTTTGGGGTGTCTACATTTGCCCCTCTTTAAAGTGTTATTGCGAAGTAATAATGTTTTGAATATAGTAGACATATGTAGAGTAGCGAGCAAAAAACAATGAAGCATTAGTGTGCCCCAACAAGTAGGATAGTAGAGGAATACCCCCTCAAGCAGGTGGCTGGCATAGTAAAGCGGCAGAAAACCACTTAATAGGAAGGAAAACAAGGGATTGGAACAAGGATGGGAAAGGACTGTGCTCGTAACATGAGCATAATTTAGAGAACAATTTTAGAGCAACCTTATTTTTGTTATTGCACAGTAGAATTGCCACCATGATTTTGAAGGAATCAAGATGGTTAACCCAAATGCGTGTAAACAAACACACACAACAAATAAAAGATAAAAAAGGAAAGCGAAACCAATATACAGAGTAGGTGCAGGCATCAAGGTTATAAAGGAAGCAAGATGTAATCACACTACTTACAAGTGGTTCAAAAAGTAAACATCAACAATGCAACACAAATTTGAAAAAGAAGACAATCAACTATACCCCTAATGTGTGCCACAATGGTGATTACGTAGATGCAAATGCTCCCAAAATGGGAATAGGATCAAACTAGAAGAGCGGAGTAAAACGACTCCTTATGACACTCTTGTTGGATCCGTTGTGCAAATTATTGAAAAGAAATTTCCCCACGCAACATTATATTGCAAAGGGAAAAAAATGTGACTTGCCTGAATTAGAAATCGTACAAAGGAAAGAAAGTGATAGTTGTAAGATTGGAACAATCATTCAGATATTAGATATAAAGTATGACTTTATCAAGATTGTGTGGAGATGTTGAAAAATTCACTTAAAGGGTTTTCCAATTGTAGGATTTCGATGATGAGTGAATGTTTGTTCATTTGTTCAAAAAATAATAATTTTTTGATATTTTTTTCATTTTTAAAAATATATGTTTTTTTGGATTTTGAAATATTTGATATTTTTTTATTTTTGCAAGTTTTAAAAAGTTTGAAATATAAAAGCAAATAAATTTAAACAAACTTGAATACACAGAAAAAGGAAAACATTCCATGGCTAAATTAGTAAACTAGGAGAAAAACATGACACATGCAAGCGATAAAAATACATAGAACAAGCAATGTAAACAAGCCCAATATCAAAAAGTGTAAATTTAGTAAGCCTTTTTCTAACTTTAGACTCTTGATATTCCTAAGAAAATATTAAGTCCCTTTTATATAGTCAAGGTGATTTAATTTACATTATGTTTCTAAAGTTGTTTTTTCAAATAACTTAAAGGCATATCAAAAAGTGCAAACCCAACGAAGGATTAGAACATTTGAAGAGAGAGAAAGTTGGGGGTAGGAAGAGAGGAGAGAGAGAGGGAAGAAGAAGGGGGAAGAATGATGTTGACGATGAAAGACCTGCCTTTGATGAAGTTCACAGTTCCTTCTAGATGGCTCGATTGAATGTCTTAATGTGACGATCTCTGAATCCCTAAACTATTTGCAGTCTAAGAAGCTCCTTTGGATGGTTAAGGACACGTTAAGTTAAGTGTTCAAAAACACTTGTTAAATGATTTCAATGATGGCCACGAACACTAACTCATAAAAATCCTTTCCGAAGAGATAGGAGCTCATAATCGATCTTGTGAAGTTGAATGAACTTGTTTCGCCAATGACCACAACTTTCACCTTGCACATGTTATACATGTGCCACGAACCATGAAGTGAGTGTCAAAAGACACTGTCGAATTCCTTGAGATGGATCTCAAATGCCCTGTGAAAAACACCTATGATGATCCCAAATGATAATGTTGACCTGAATGATCATCCCTCTATGTCCCATTGTGCCAAAACCACCCTTCGAGTCTGACTTACCATTAATAGCAAGTGCCTAGATGAGAGACTTACTATTTTTAGTAAGAGGCTTTTTTTGCCTCTTATTGACCATCCTGATGTGATGAAATTCTTCATTCACTCATGTGCACACTGCCTTTTCCTCGACCACTTTTTGGGGTGACTTACTATTTTTAGTAAGCACCCATATTAGGAACTTACTATTTTTAGTAAGCATTCATTTTCACTATTTTTTGCTCTGGATAATCATTCTGACTTCCACGTTATCTTGGATGCACACTGTCTTTGCCACAACCACTTTTGATGATGACTTTCCAAACATAACAAGTATATATAGGAAAACTTACTATTTTTGGAAAGTGGATTTTGGTGCTCGGTTTGTGAAGGAACACATATTTTTGGACTCAGCTCATCGGCATGATCTTATCCTTCGAATTTCACTTGATTTTTCCTACTAGAAAGCTTAAAAATTAAAAACAAAAATTTCACCTAGCAGTGGCTTTAGGCACGGAGCTGTCATGGCAGCCATTAATGGAGCTCAAAATTTACAGGTATGGTTTTTTCCTCAGATTATAATGAAATTAACTCCATTGTAATATCTTTTTCATTTGGAGTCCATGTGCAAGTTTTTAGCTCGATCCGACCGTCAGATTGGTTAAAAATTTGACGAATGAGAGTTAGGACACCAAAATGAATTTTTGTTGTAAAAATAATCTAGAGCATCATTTTACCCTCTGTCTATTGCATCTTGATGGCCTTCAAAAATGAGGAGGTCTGCAAAAAAATTAATCTCAATCCGTTGAACGGTTCGAAAGATATGAACAAATCTTCATCTAGTGACTTCGGGGGTTTCTTTGAAAAAAAATTATTTCTTCACCATTTTTCATTCTTTTGCGTTCTTCATTTTTTCGATCCACTCTTTTTCTAATATATCTATATTTTTAATGTGATATTTCTTTCATGGAGCTGGTCGAGTGCAGCAATGGAGGTTGGAATGTCTGGAAGAAATTCGCCAAAGCTCCGATAGGGTATGGAGGTGCGGGGGGATGAAATGGAGTGAAAAATGACTAAGTTTGATATATATTCATCCCAAATGATAAATCATGAGGGTTGGGCACATTTTTGTGTCCCTTATGTACCTTTTATAAAGGTATTAAAGGGACATGAAATTCCCCATCGCGTGGTTGTGACACTTGGCGAGATTTGATTGGATGTGCATTAGAGCTATGGAGCTTGGGAGAAGCACATGGGGGTTGAGTTTCAGGCGTATTGAGAACCAAAATGCATAGTTGGGGCTGGGTGATTTTTCATGTCCCTTATGTCAATTTTCTAAAGGGATGAATAGGACATCAATTTCCACATCGCGCCAGGTTGAGACACTTGGCAATCATCCGTGCAGTGAGAGGAAAGGCTCCGACTAGCACCTGGGGGTTGAACTGGCAATGCGGAGGGTCGCATTGGTGTCTTGGGGGCCAAAAAGGGATGGGAAAATTTTTTTGTCCCTTATGTCCCTTTGCTATAGGGACAAAAGGGAGATGAAATCCTACCAGGCTCCTAGTGTTGACATGTGTCCTCTTCAAAAATTGGCTAAGTATCGAACTCTTACCTTGAGCCGACTTGTGACAACGATAACTCGAGCTTCCAGATGAGTTTAAAGGTGAAATTTTATATAAATTTGATTGGTAAAAACCAAATGAGTTGAATGGTTATGGTTTGGAGATTCAATTATTACTGAGTCACCTCAAAATGACCCATTTTTTTCTCTGGACCGCCGGTTGCGCGCCAGAAGAATGAGTTGCCTAGAGAGGTGCATGATGTTTCACGATGTCTCATTTTTTCCAACATTTAGGGCATGAAAAATAACTTCCATAGATAATTTTTTGGGCTATTTAATCTTTTAAAATATCCAAGAATATTTTCTTGAATTTTAGGCACTCCTTCGCGGTGTGTGCTCCTTTATGCCTGAAAAACCCACTTTTGCTGAAATGGCTCAAAACCTTCGGATATTTCAAAACTATCCCAATTTTTTTTTGCTGATTCTCTTGGAAATTGAATGCATCTCCATGTTGAATTTTGATCCTCTGTTCCACTCTAGGGGATTGCGTTAGTCCCGGGAAGGCCAGTAGTAGCCCTTCCCAAAAATGTTCAAAAATTGGCATTCTGCAAAAGCTCCTAAAATCACCTAGGGGGACTGAATTTAATTTCCTAAATCACCTAGGGGAATTGGATTGACATCAAATTGAGGACAATTAAATTGAATGAGTAAGCCTTGGTGTTAAGGAATGGTTGAATTGGGGTGTCTTGGAAAGGTAAAATTTGAAAATTTAGACATAGGGGTATTATTGTTATGCTTGAAAATTGGAAATTTTCTTGTTACACATTTGCATGACAACAAATCTACATGGTTATCAGGTACACATCTCTTATCTACTTTATGTTATCAATCATTCACTCAACAACATAAAGTGGGGGCAAATGTAAACATTAAATCACACACTTTGGGTACATTTCTAGGTCACAGTCACATACCACTATTTATATGATACCTAAGAAAGAAAAGTACTAATTGACCACTGTCTTTGGCATCTTTACTTTCTTTCAGGTTTCTTTCTTGGTCTTACACACCTTCTTTCCCAGTCTGAATTTCAACACTTCAGTTTTTTTGAGTCTGGACACTAACGCCCAGCTAGGACGTCAGAGCCCAGGCGCCCCCGTCCCCTCTAGGTGCCCTGATCTCTTTGTATCTTGCTCGCATCTTTTAGGTCCTTTCTAGTTATTGGGTATCTTATTTTATTTTTGGTATACCTTTTAGTGTTTGATTAGGAAATTCAAGCAAGGTAATCATATAAATACAAAGCTATATGACCATAATAAAGGACCAAGCACTAAACATCTACTATCATCACCTAAGGTTACACTCAAAGAGCATTCTAAGAGCATTCAAGCATCCATATAGCTTCACATAAGGGAAATTTGAATGTTATTTCTACATACACGCATAGGAGGGGAAGTTCATTTTTCTATGCACACATCTATTTACATCTATTTATTACTCATTATTCAAGTGCGTCTGGAACAAGAGCCACCTAAGGGATGATTCTACACACACATAGGCATAACTACATAGAGTCTGAAATGTAGTGCAACACTTGGATCACAAGTTCACTCAGTTGGATGACCATCGGGGTCAGTCCGACTCCCCATTTTCATCTTTTTTTAAGGATTTGATGTGTTTGGTTTTGCAGGTGCTCTTTCTCTGTGTAGGTTTCAGGTGAATTCGACGATCAAACAGTTAAGTACATGCAAACAAAGGTGAACATTAGTGAACATCTTGTGACCTGGTGAAGATCATTTTCTAAGGTTTTGAACAGTCATCGTGCCTAGAGGAGGTCTGCAACGCCCTAAGAGGCCCTGACCATGTATAGACACCCCAGTTTAGGAAGATCTTGCGGTTGCATAATTTTTTGAGATTGGGTGCGACACTTCCCTCCTCCTTTTCATCAATTCTTCAACTTGACACAATCCATGATTATTTGTGAATCATCTAAGTCTTCTTTCCTCCCTCTTACACTTAGGGTTTTGAATTTATATTGCTTGGCTGCTTAGGCCAAATATGTGCTTTATTGCTTATTCATTTAATGCTACATTGCAATATAGGATTTAACATTAAAATTCTATTTTTGTTAAATCACCACAGTCAACTCTTCATTAGAAGTGGAAATTGACGTGTCGTTGATCGCGAGAGCTTCATCGTAAAGTGTTGAAAGGAAAAAAATGGCCGTATTGGGTGCGCAGATGTAGGGCACTAGAAGAGCATGCGACACTATGATAGGGTTGAAGCACCTAAGATCAGGACTTAGCCATTTTGTGGATAAGAGTTATTTTTGGAGTTAGCATGCTCAGAACATAAAGACATGAAAACTTACGATCCACGCAATGGTATTTTGGGAACAAGTGACAATTGAGCGCCATGCATAGTTTAGGCTAATAATAGGATTTCTACTCAAAGTTAACTATAGGAAGTCTATTGTTAGAGCACTTGCATGTTGTGCATCCTATTGTAATGGTGCATGTCTATTATTAACATGTGACCTATTTTGAGAAGTGCGTGGGTGGTGAAGGGAAAGTCCCCACCCCCACATATATGTATTGATTTACATGGTTTGTGTGTGTGTGTGTATGTGTCAAATTGTAGAGTTATGTTGTTGGTTTTGTCGCACGCATGACTCATGGAGATAATTATGTAATGTAAGAAGTGTTTGTGTTTTACAGTATTTAATACAATGGTTCATATTGGCTAGATAATGGTGTTGAAACATGACTGAATCTGGTTCTTGCATGACAATTCTTGTTATAGTCATTATTTAGTTCATCTTATATATATTCTAAAAACTAGATTTGGTTTATGCACTGTGTGTTGTTTACTATTGGTAATGAATTTGAATACCTATATACACCATCATGCTAAGATTTTGTACAAGCAACTCTAAAGAGGAACTTGATGCCTTTGTGCACTTCAGGTGAGTGCTCAGCTCATGTTAAGTGATGTGCCAACGTGCCTAGGTTATTCACAGTAAATTCTAGGTTGCATCATTGGTTTTGTTGCCATGACCTCTTTTTTAGTTGTTTTCATGATGTTGCGTGATGAAGACGTATCGATTGACCTTGGCAAGTGCTGAGGAGTGGATAGTGTATTTGGAAGAAGAGTACACTCAGAGATTCAACACTAGATATGAGTTTGACGCACATGCATGGTTGGAGCAGAATCTGTATGACTACTTATATGAGAGCTTCTTTGTTATCTTCCCAATAGAGCTATATGAGTGGTTAGTTTCTTACGCATCTAAAAGGAATTAGAGGTTTCACACACTTGTCTGGACATAAGAATAATTTCAGGCCCTCTATGATGTTGATATGATTTGGACGTGCACTGTGGATACTTGGTTCTATGGTGTTCTGAATAGCTATATTTTGGAGTACTCAATCTCCACCTATTCTTTCCCAGAGGTAGTTGTGTTTCAGTTTTTACGTTATCCCAGGGGAACATATCTACAAGGAATTCCATTGGCAATAAAGATCTTGATGGTAACCTTGAATTTGGAAGAGAAGTCAATGACAAGCTAAACCCCACCATGCGTGGGGGCAGGAGCAGGTGTGGTGAAGGATGAAAAACCTAGCAGCAAAGAGGTAAAGAGAAGAAAGGTGATTTAAGTTTAATGAGGCGTGCAAGAGGGATTTAGAGAAGCAACACAAGATTGTAGAATGGATGGCATTAAGGAGAGAGATGGCTCATGAAGGATTTGGAGCTCACATAGAGGATGTGGAGCCAGAGCATCTGTAACTCCCCCATTTGGGAAAGCATGATAGGGAACCCTCATCGACCTCTTATGAGAGCACGCCAACAGAGACAACTTGGGCCACGAGCACACATATGAATCTACCTCACAACCTAGCCCTTGCGCTTGGTTTTCTAGTTTCTAGTACAACCAGTGGTCAACAAGCTAGTTTGGGTAGTAGAATAACAAGAGGTAGAGTTGACTTATCAACAAGTTTAGAAGTGAATCAAATAGCAAGTATATTTATGACTGGGCATACATCTTCCCTATTATTTGGAGGACCGATTAGAGGAACCTTTTCGAGCACGTCGTCGGCACAGAATACAGGCGCCCAGAACTTTGGACTCACATCGGGGAGTAGCAAAACTTCATAGACTGGAGGAGTTTAGTTTAGCACCACTATTGGGACACAAGGCGGTGCATCCTTTGGTTCAATTCCTGTTATGGGTGGAGGATCATGAGGGACATATAACTTGGGATTTGGTGGATCTGGAGGTGGAGGTAACACAAGAGGTTTCTGGATCTGGTGGGCATGGTCGTCACTAGCCCCAGAATATTTACATGGAGATGTCGCTTCATCTCCCAAAGTGTAGGGGATTAAAATATGTTTTTTAGCACATCCATATATGTGAGATATTGTGGCACGTGAAAGGAATTACAACTTCAGAGTGTAAGGCTAGTCAGTTTGCAACTATGTTATAGGGACGTGTGCATAGTTAATACAAAAAATTTGACCCTGATCAGGCTTGTGTGGATTATACAACGTTATCGAATGCTTTCATTAAGGAATTTATATCCCTGAGTTCAAGTAGAAAAGTATAAGTGCACTCAAGGATATCAAGTAGGGCACTACTGAGAGTGTACGAGAATATGATGCTCATTTCAAAACACTCTTATCTAAACTATCATATGGTATCCATGCAATTCAACGTGCACAATTGTTTGTCGGTGGCCTGATTATGCCTTTTAGAAGGGCGCTCTCACATAAGACGTATATAGACTCGCATGAGGCACTTGAAGCAAATTTGCGTGTAAAGGCAATCAAGAGCATAGATACTAGAGTGATCCCATTCTTGGAAACTCAGATTGTAGCAATGACAAAGTAATTGGAGAAACTATCAGCCAATACTTCACATGAGACACACAGTGGAATTTGGTACACAAATTGTGAAGTAGAGGGGCATACTAAGGATAGTTGTCCTTGCAGATTGGTGCGCTCCTTGTTACTGGAATGTGAGATATGTCATTTGGACCATGATGCAAGTCGTTGTCCATTGTTGCAATGCACGCTAAGAAAGAATGTGTCCTTCTACTGTAAAATTTGTCAGCCCATGACTCATAATACTGAATATTATAGGTTGATTGATCAGATCCATAATGCCATTGATATTGGTGTACGACATAAGGGGGTTTTGAATAACTCTAAGGATAAAGATGAGTAACATGATCATGATCACACTCAAGGGCATTATGATCAAAATGAAGGGCCCTTTGAGGGAGGCCATGGTAGAGGTCAAGGATATCGTGGTGGATTCAGAGGACGAGGTCGCGGTGGTGGAAAAAGTGAGTTCCCTCATGGAACATGTTATACGTGTGGATCCCCTGACCATTACAGGTAGGAATTTCCTCAAAACATTACTTGTTCTTTTTGAGGAAAGAATCATAACTATGAAGAGTGCCCAGAATTATATGATTATCTGAGCAAAAAGCATAAACATGAGAACAAGGGCGCATCCAGAAGAATGCCAGTTGAAGTATTAAAGGATGCATCCATTACTATACAGGGGGCCAAGTTCATTGGGGACTTTGACGTATTAGTGCTTGTAGAAGTGGACAACTTCCCAGCTCTACTTGGGCGCCCTTGGTGTTATGCAAATAATGTTGATCTATAGTTCAATAAGGGATATATTAGTTTTGAGAACAAGGACGAGTGAGTTATTATCCCTTTGACAGACGGGAAATTTGAACCTTATGTTGAGCCCTTAAGTGAAGAAGACTTGGACATAATTCATGTACGCACCATTCAAGATCCAAAAGCACTTGAGCCATCTATGGAAGCAATTATCCAGTGGGATGATGCACAGTCCATCAGTTATACTACAAGTATTTTCTATGAAAATTAGGCACATGGCACTTACGAGATGGTTGGGCGCAAGGTAAGAAGCTCCATTGTGCACGTAAGTAGGCCGCGCTATGTTAGGAGGTTAGGCAACAACATGGTACCCTCGTACACTGGTGAAGGAAACCCTAAGGTATTCCTGCGAGACATGGAAGTACAGTGGAAAGATCAGGTGGACAGAAGGAATATGTTAGTGTATACCCTGCACTAGACAACAACGCGTTGGTGGATGGTTCATAGGGATAATCTTATAGAATGGAGAGAAGTGAGAATTGCTCTATCAACCTTGTTTCTCAGGAGTAATACACATACTCAAATATGTGAATATCATGGCAATAATCATGTTAAACACCACGTTGAGCAATGTGAGAGATTTTGGACAGAGGGGCAAGAAGCTTTACCACCTTTGTTGTGGGTACACAAACTTTATTACACCTTGCGAGGCTGCGCGCGTGCTTGGTATGTTTATACGGAGCTGCATAGATAAACTATAAATTGGCAAGAATTGACTGCAGGAATGATCCATAATTTTGACTACTTCTCCACTAAACCTCCGGTGAAAGAGGCATTATAGGTTATGAAGTGATTGACTATAGGAGATAGTGTAAAGGCTGAAGAACTCATTCATGAATTATTCAGTGAATCAAACCTAGAAGCGCGTTTTGACAAAGTAGATGAGATAGATGCAGAACTTCTTGAGCGCGCTTGCCTAAAGAAGGAGAAAGGAAAGATGGTCTATATGGTGGATGATGAAGAAGTGGAAAATTTGGACATAAATCATTCAAAGGGTACGCGCGAGGTCTTAGATAGTGCGGATGAGAAGGCGTGCGCCTACCATGAACCTATGAAGATGAGGGAAGTGAACATTGTCATATATGTTGAACTTAAGGAGGCCATAATTGGAGATTACTGGTCTGACTCTGAAGTGGCTAAGATAATCTAGTTGCTACGTGATTTCCAGGACTTGTTTCTTATGGGCTGCCATGAATTGAAAGAAGTGCATTAATCTTTGGGCGAATGAAAATTAAGTTAAACAAAGGTATGTGCTTAGTTAGGAAGAGACCTTATAGGATGAACCCTAACCTGCGCATAAAAGTTAAAGAAGAAATTGACAAGATGTTGGAATCTAGCATTATTGAGCCCATAGAAGAATCAGGGTGGGTTAGCCCTTTGGTAATCAACATAAAGAAAGATGGAAGAATCATTATTTGTGTGGACTACAGGGAACTGAATGTTGCATGTGTGATTGATCCTTTCCCCACACCATTCATTGAGGAAATATTGGAAGGCGTTGCATGGCACGAAATTTACTCTTTTACAGATGGATTCTTTGCGTATCATCAAGTAAGAATCGCTAAGGAAGATCAAGAGAAGACAACTTTCACCAGTGAATGGGGAAGTTTTGCATACACAGTGATGCCCTTTGGATTAAAGAACATGCCTACAGTATTTTCACGCATTGTGGTTCAAGCATTCCAGGATTTTATTCACAAATTCTTACAGGTTTACTTGGATGATTGGACCGTGTATGGGATTATCAAGGATCATTGTGATAATTTGTGGTTAATGTTTGAGAGGTGCAAACAATTAAACATCTCTTTAAATATCAAGAAGTGTGTATTTGCTACACCTTTTGGAACTCTGCTAGGGCATATCATCTGCAAGGAGGGTTTGTTAATAGATCCAACTAAGATTGCAGTAATTTTAGGCTTGGAGGAACCCACCAGTCAGAGTGAGGTGTGCGGATTCTTAGGCCACACAGGGTATTATAGAAAATTTAGGAAAGGATATGCTAATATTTTCGTGCCCTTAGAGGAGTTATTAAAAGGTAAAGGGAAGTTCTATTGGGGAGAATTACAACAACGCACATTCGAAGCGCTGAAGGAAAGGCTTATTACGGATCCTATTTTACATTTTCCTTCATGGAATCTACCCTTTCATGTATATGTGGACGCCTCTGGCATGGCCATTGGCATAGTTCTAGCGCATCCATGAGAAGGTATTGTAGATCATCCTATCTGTTTTGCTAGTAGAATGTTGACTCCTGCACTACAAAATTATACAACTACAGAGTGCAAATCCTTATCAATGATCTACGCGTTGCATAAGTTCAAAAAATACTTGTTAGTAACACCTTCTGTGTTCTATAAAGATCACATGGCATTGAAATAATTGGTAAATAATCCCATTTTATAGGGGCGCAGATGCCGATGGGTTCTATTCTTCCAAGAGTTTGACTTTACTACTGTGGTAAAACTAGGTAAAAGCAATTATGGCCCAGACCACTTATCAAGGATTTAATTCGGAGAGGATGCCTAGAGTATTGAAGATATAATGTCAGATGCATAGTTATACAGGTTGAACTATGCACCCTCTGAGTTAGAGGATATTGTTTTCTTTTTACGCATAGGTATGGCACCCGTAGGAATGAAGGCATTGGAAAAGAAACAACTTGTAATTCACGTTGCATTGTTCATGTTGATTAGTGGTGACTTATATAAACTAGGCCGAGATGAAGTATTGCGTCAGTGTTTACTGGATTATAAGCACACGACAATCATGTAGGAGGCTTATAGCGGTATTACAGGTGGACACTATGCAGGTGACGCCACCACGTAGGTGACGCCACCACGCACAAGATTCTACTAGCTAGTTTATGGTGGGAAACCTTGTACAAGGATTGTAAGGAGTATTGTAAGGCATGTGATCACTATCAACGCCTTGGAAAACCTGAGCAGAGAGATGAAATGCCTTTGAGGCCTATAACTAGTGCAGAGCCTTTCAAAAAATGACGAATAAACTTTTTGGGTCATATTTCCCCATGCACGGGCAGAACTAGATCACGCTACATCATCACTTTTATAGATTATCTTACAAGGTGGGCATAAGTGACACCTACGAAGGATTGTATAATGACTACAACAAAAAGGTTCTTGTGGGAAAATATTCTTACTAGGTATGGATGTCCTTTGAGTTTGACAAGTGATAGGGGCACTCATTTCCTGAATGCAACAATCAAGATATTATTGGATGAATTTATGGTCACGCACCACAAGACAAAACCCTATCACCCTCAAGAAAATGGGATTGTTGAAGCCTTCAACAAGATATTGAGCCAGACCTTGACAAAAAATTGTGATGTTGGAAGGAAAAATTGGGATGATAAAGTTTTTGTTGTACTTTGGGCATATAGAACAACCTACAAAAGGTCGAATAAGGCCACACCCTTTCAGTTGGTGTTTGGCACAGAAGAAGTTTTTCCCATGGAATTCATGTTACCTTCTTTGCGTGTTGTGTGCATGGGAGGGCTAGCTTATGAGAAAGCATAGGAAGAAAGAATTGACAAGTTGATACAATTGGATGAGAGGCACGCCATAACACATTGGATTTAGAAGCAAGAAAAAGCCAAGCATAAGGCATGACACGACATGCACATCAAGGACAAGAAGCTTGAGGTTGGGCAGATGGTAATCCTTTATGATTCAAAGTTTTTTCACAACCAAGGTAAGCTTAAGGTGCATTGGTTAGGACCATATGTTATCACTCATATACTTGACTCAGGCGCTTGCCAACTAGAGGTGCTTGATGGAGTACGGTTACTTAGTTACTTCAACGGGAGTAGGATGAAGCCCTACTATAAATAAGTCTTCTTGGTGTTTGTAATAAGGTAGTATTGCCATTTAGATTAGATTTCTCTTATTGTATTTCCTTTAGATGTGTTTCCTTCCTCATCATTATGCTTTGTCAATTTAATTCAGTGTTATGTGTAATAAGCACATTTGGGCACCGGAAGCTGATTACAATCTCAATATTTTTTTGCGTAGAGGACTGTACATACCCTTAGTGTGGGGTGGATAAAGAAGGTTACTCTGGTATAGAAAAGAAATAATCTCATAGGTGTCCATAAAGGGAACATGTTTTGAAAAGTCATGAAAAATTCAAGAGGATTGCTCAGAGTTAAAGACCACGCATAAGGCGGCAAGCACTCAGTATAACTCAAGGAGGATGCAACATTTGAGACTATGTATGTTTGGGTCACATTGGATAAATACTTCGGTGTAAGGAAGCACGGGTAGAGGAGATATGTGACAAATAAGTAGTGGTGCGCCAGAAATTTATGACTGAGGCATAATAGTTTGAGGCACGAGAGATTGGGGCACGAGATGAAGAGGCACAAAACGTGCTCAAAGGGAATTAATACCATGTATGGTGGTAGGTGGAGCAATTAATGAAGGGAATTTTTGAAACTTGGTTTAAAGTCAGCATTTTCAATGTCATTTATTACCTTGTGAATTCAAAGAAAAATTGAGAAGTGTGAAGAAGAGCTAGAGACAAGGAGCACTCTACTGAATGAGTAAACATGTCACATTTTTGAAGCACAGTGTTAAGCATCGTGGCATAGAAGTGGGATTTAAGTAGTGGTACCTTTGTATGATGGGAGGGTGACTTTGGTTTCATTTTCCTGGTAGCTAGTGTTTTCATTTCACACTCGCAGAATTGAAAGGAGCAATGGCACTAGGGAGGGCTCCCGTAATAGAGAAGGAGGTTGTCGACCTAGTAAAGGAATGATTGGTTGAGATGTTATATCGATAAGAAGTTATTGAGGGGTGGCCTTAGATAACAAATATTACACAGTGTAGGGTTTCAAAGATCAACCACCGCACTGAGAAATGCCTGAAGGACGTCGTAACATAAGTTTACAGGAAGACAAATTTGTGGTTAGTGGATGAATCTAGGGTTTTGGACACCTCCATGAAGAAATTACTCAAAATCGTGGGGGTCATGTAAATTCTGGAGTTTCCCTATTTTGGGAAACCCGAGCAATTATATCAGTGGCTCACGCCGCATGTCCATGAAGACTTTTTCTATTTCGCGGGCAGGAGAATGAGGATCACCACCAAGTTGATTGGGAAGGTGACAGGGCTGTGCGACTCAAGCTCAGAGATCACTGGAGATCTATCAGATGATGAGGGCATTGATGGCACAACTACCCTACATCAGTATAAGAAGAGGGGCTAAGCCTTCAAAGTAACCAACATTGCAAACACTACCACCAACGTTGCAACACGCTTGACAGGAACCAAGTTGGGTGCCACTGAATGGTGGAATGAGGTGAATATACACTTGTTACATATAACGCAAAAAATTGTCAACAAGACATACTACAACATTTTCGGGTACATCACATAAATCTTAATGAATGAGGCATGCGTCCAAACAGATAAAGGTGAGAAGATTAACTGGGGTGCAATTCTAATATTGATTGTTTTTAGCGAAATTGGAGTATCTGACAGACCTAGGGAGAACATCTGGGAGTTTCTATTGGAAAATAAATCCCCAACAAAGAAATTTACCAAATACACTCTACGCGGAACTTTTTTTAACGGGTATAAAGAGCACCTAGGAAGGTGGTTCAGGAGACTGCGAAGGGTGTTTGAAAGAGAATGGCGTATTCCATGTGAGCTGCCCAAAGTACTGAATGGAGAAGCTGAGTTTGCAATCTACCAACACTTCATCTTGGGGCACTTCCATATGCATTCGAATAGTAATAGCCTGTGGTGTAAGTTTCCCTTTTCTTTTACTGCCAGATATTTTAAGGAGTCCGTGAATAGGTTCCACAACACGTGCAAGCTTTAGTTTGATGTGGAAAAATCAAACGCAGATATCCCTATTTTGCGCAAGACTTATGTATGGCCAGGGAAAGAACCCTATGTGGAAACCATGGAATCAGACAATGTGGACATCACATTGGAGAGTTTGGCCATAGGGAAAATTGAACCAATGCACGTATATACATAATATATATATATATATATATATATATATATATATATATTTGAGGCCAAGGTTCAAGGATGGAAAGGTAGTGAAGGGGCGTAGATATGGAACTTTCAAAACCTCCGAAGAAGGGGCAGATAGTAGGGACTTTAAGACATGTTGCATTTGCGCCCCTTACTTAAGAGGATCTAGTGCCTACAGGATTAGAAAATGTCCTAGAGCAGGAAGAACCAGAAGACATCGTTGGACTTGTGCATACCAGGAGAGTTCTGCTGAGAAGGCACACATCAAGAGACACTAGCATAAGGAATTCACAACCAGTAAGAAGATCACCATGTGTGACTCCTGTGAAGGACAAGGAAGAAGAAAGGAGAAAGCACATGAAATATGTTCCTGTTAAAGATAGTGAGGAGGAGTCCCTACAGCCAAGTGCACAGAAAGAGGGGGAAACTCCAAGTGTGGGTGGGCATAGAGTAGAGGCCACCCCTAGTGTGGAAATGCAGGAAGATGAAGATATTGGTGAGCTCATAGTCTATGAGACTATAGACCCAAGTGTACGTCTTCATGAACAACGCTCTGGTGAAGGAGAGAGAAGCACCAGTGGAGACACAAAAGTCATATTACGCCCCACGTAGAAGGAAGGAGAGGATGAAGGAGAAGTGAATTAGGATATTGGAGGCAATATACAACAGGATGCAGGCATGACAATATAAACAAGAAGAGGTCACATCTGCTCATGAGGATGTTGACGAGCATGCAGGTGGGCATGATGAGGAAGAGGCAACAGGTACTCAGAACTTGGGTTATATGGATGACCCTTCAAAAATTATTCATGCCCACTTCTAAAGTACTTTACCCCAAAAAACAATTATATGGTTGGGATTGGATGGACCCAGAAATGGCAAACACGCACACTCACAAATATCTATCCTAGAGTATGCAGACTCACATGGATGAGTCTGATTTTGATGTTTACGAGGAGTCATGCAGTTTGAAGAAGATGAGGAAGGCACCTTACACACGCCATGTGACTATTAAACCAACATAGTTTTCAGACGAACAGGTGGGTAATGCATTGGTCAAAGTGTCAACAAAAGTAGCATGTCAAAATATTGATAAGGTAGTAAAAATACGAGCGTTGTTAGATGATATGAAGGATAGAGACACAGAGATCAAGTGCCTCACTCAGGAACAAGATAATGCAGTAGCTGAGGCCCAGAATGTTAAAAAGATGGCAGAGTAGATCGCAAATGAGATTTTGTAAAAGAGGCCCGATTTTCAGGAGAAGGTGCCTCGAGACTTCAAGTCTGAATTACACTATCTGTGCATGACATTTCACCTACTTCTTGGGGAAGGACAAGCGCGCCTCCCTAAGAAAAGGGATGTTGTGGAAGAAGCATCAAGGGTCAAGGATTCAATTGTAAGAAATATATCCAGCTACGAGGCAATTTTACAAGCCTTACAAGATGAAATAAAGAAGATAGATACTGTATTGGCCATGTGTACAACACCTGATAACTTAATATAGGTAAGGACAAAGACAACGGAGAATGAAGTTCTACAGGAAACAAAGGATGAAACACTTGGGCGCACAGAATGAGTTACCTTGGTAGAAACAAAGTGTGACACATTGGATGTTGCGAAGAATCATAATATGGATCGGATCAAGGGCATCGAGAAGCTCATTGCCACAAAGGTGGATGTCATGGAAGGGATGGTCTCAGGTATGGCCAACATCCTTAAAATTTTGAACAGTGAGGGTGGAAACATGACTATGGATGAGTTAGATGGTGTCATTATGGACATCCCTAATAAGACCAATACAACGCTTAAGGACTGGTATGAGTTTGAGGGAGAAATACAAAGTGAATATCTAGAATTCATTCTGTCGGAAGATGAAAAGGGTACACAATAAAAATGACTCACCATATTCTTTATTCCTTATTCTTTCAATCATTTATCCTTTATTCTTTGGAGCAATAAGGTGATTACCCATTATCGGGGCGGTAATGTACTCTAGTGTGGGATAATGTTGAAAGGAAAAAAATGGCCTAAGTATTGGGCGCGTGAATGTAGGGCGCTGGAAGAGCATGCGACACTATGATAGGGTTGAAGCGCCCAAGATCAGGACTTAGCCATTTTGTGGATAAGGGCTATTTTTTGAGTTAGCGTGCAGAGCACACAAAGACATGAAGACTTTCGGTCCACGCAATGGTATTTTGGGAACAAGTGATAGCTGAGCGCCATTCATAGTTTAGGCTAATAATAGGATTTCTACTCAGAGTTAACTATAGGAAGTTTATTTTTAGAGCACTTGCATGTTGTGCATCCTATTGTAAAGGCGCATAGCTATTATTAGCATGTGACCTATTTTGAGAAGTGCATGGGTAGTGAAGGGCAAGTCTTCACCCCCATATATATGTATTGATGTATTGATTTTCACAGTTTTGGTGTGTGTGTGTATGTGTCAAATTGTAGAGTTATGTTGTTAGTTTTGCCACGCGCATGACTCATGGAGATACTTATGTAATGTATGAAGCTTTTGTGTTTTAGAGTATTTAATACAATGGTTCATATTAGCTGGATAATGGTGTTGAAACATGACTGAAATTTGGTTCTTGCATGGTAAATCTTGTTATAGTCATTGTTTAGTTCATCTTATATATATTCTAAGAACTAGATCTGGTTTATGCGTTGTGTGTTGTTTACTATTGGTAATGAATATGGATACCTATATACACCATCATGTTAACATTCTATACAAGCAACTCTAAAGATGGATCTAGTGCCTTTGCGCACTTTGGGTGAGCGCTCAACTCAGGTTGAGTGATGTGCTGGTGCGCCTGGGTTATTCACAGTAAATTCTAGGCTGCATCATCAAGCTCTATGGAAATGGCTTCGTCATTAATTAAGTCTTAAACATAATGAAGAAGAGGTGTACAATGATTAGTATAATGGCCTTCCATGTGGTGGTATTCACAATATTTGGATGCATTGTACGATGTAGGATTGGGTTCCCCATCTGAAAAGGGTCTCATAGGTGAATATTCGATCATTTTAGCCTTTACTAATTATTGAAAGACACTAGATAGATTCTCTTCGAGAGGTGAAAATTGGCATCCAACGGTTTGTGAAGTAATGTCGTCAATACAGGAAAGGATGGACTTATAATCAACGTTGTTTGTGGATTCTCCATGTTCTTGAGATTTTCCCTTTATATCATGGTTAGGTGGTAGGTCTCTAGCCACTGTCTCCGTTGTCAATGAGGTATTGGATGTAATTGTGAAGTTGTTGCATTTGTCTGTTTGATGACCATCTATGCGATAAAAATCACAATATGTGTTAATTCTATACCAACCTGGCTTAAGTTCTCCTTCAGGGATGGGCTACGTAATAGGATAAATAACCATATTAGCACTTGCCAGTTATTTCAAGGTTCTAGAAAGAGATTCCCCCAAAGACTTACATTGTATTCGATTGTAATCACAAGGAGGAAATTTTTCTCTTTTTGGAATGGTGACAGATGGTTTAGACTTAATATGTTTTAATTGGTTGTTCTGTAAGTTGCGCATGTGTCGATTATCCATGACACCATCATTAAAAACATTACGATTGTAGTTGATGTAGATAAGTTTATTGTGAGAAGTGTCAGGGTTATTGTTGTTATTGTTATGATTACACCTATTGTCTTTATAATGAGGCTTGATCAAACCACTAGAAATGAGTGATTTTTTGATTTGAGTTACCTTTTTGATAACTTCCTCAAAAAATTTGATGCAGTGCATCTGCATGTGAAAGGACAACTCATCGGTAAGGTTAGGGACAAAGATGCTAACCATTTGTTTATTAAGGATTGAAGATGGGAATTGACTTGCGATTCCTCACCATCATTGTAAAAACTATACAAACCTCTTGTTTTGTCACTATTTTCCATTGCACAAATCCATCATTGTGACTTCAGACTCAAGATTGAAAGAAAAATGTTTGACAAAATTCTCTGAGAGGTATGTGAAGGTAGAAAAATATCCCTTTGGAAGTTGTAAGAACCAATCCAAATCTTGTCCTCCTAGAATTTTAGGGAATAGGTGCAAGAGAAAGATATAGTTATAAGCCACCTCTTAGCATGCCATGAAAATTTCATTGACATGTTCTCTATGATCATTTTTTCCGTTGTATTTGTCAAATTTGGGTGTCTCGAAAGAGTGTGAGAAGGGTATACGTAAGATGTCCATGTCGAAAGTGTATGGACACAATTCCTCAAAATTGAATTGTTTGCGTTGTTTTTTTATGTCAGAAATGATGTCCTTCAACATTTTCCACTGTTGAGAAAATGGTGAATTATTTTATGGGATGAATGGTGATTTATCATTATTATGATTGTTGTTCTCGTTATTGGTCTTAGAATGATTTCTGAATGTGTTGTCACTTTTCTTCATGTGTTCAATACCTTTGGTATCGTTGTTAGTCATTGTAGAGGATAAGAGAGCAAATTGTTTCACCATTGCATTGATTTAATTAAGCAAGGATTGGTTGGGATTAGAGGACAAAGAATTAGATTTTCCTTTATTATTAGGATTTGTTTTAATTGGTTTTGCGTCGTCATGTTTGTTTGACTCAAATGGTGGACCCTTAGGAGATTTAGATCATTCTTTTAAGGCTTTTCAATTCATCTTCATCAAAGTCCAAGGGAAACATTTCTTCCATTGCAAGGAGACGAAGAAGAAAATTAGTCTTTGTTTTACCGCAAAGTGGTGTTTATAGAAATATTTTTATGTTGGTCTTTGTTCTCTTCATTAGAGCTGATATGGAAATGATTTCTTTCCTTCCATGGAAAAGGGGCATAATCGTGATGTCATGTTCCCACCATTGTTTAAAAGAGGGGAAGAACAAGAAGAGGTGTGATAGAAAAATAAACCCTTAGAAAAGTGAATGCTTTGATGGAAGAAGATGAAAAAGCTCAACCCTAGAAAAATGAGTGCTAAGAGGGAAGAAGTGAAAGGGGTTAACTGATTGCTCAAATTCTTTACAAAATGAGAGTTAAGGGGAAAAGTACTAAAAGGGGTTAGATGTGCTCTACTCTACGATAAAAATGGATGTTAAGAGAGAAGGGACTTGAGAAGGTGAAAGCAATCAACTCTTACCACAATGAGTGATAAGAGTGGTGAAGAGATGCGAAAAAGTAACTCTTAACAAGTTAGTGCTAAGAGGAACATAAAGGGTGGAAAATTTAAGCGTGATCAACATGTAACAAGAATAACTGTTACGAGTGACAAAAAGAGGGTGTGAAAAAGTTAACTCTTAACAAGATGAGTGTTAAGAAGAGAAAAAAGTGGGATTTCACAACACTTAACAAAATGAATTACATTAAGGTGGAAGAGGGACTGAAATGTTAGTTAAGAGGACTCTTAGCAAAATAAATGCTAAGAAAGATGATTTTTTTTTAAATGCGTCGCGACCCTTTACAAAGTGAATGTAAAAAGGGAAGAAGTGAAAGAAGGTTAGTTTTCTCAACTTGCAACAAAATGAGTGTAAAAAGAGGAGACTTAAAACACGATGGAAGATGCTCAAATCTTAACAAAAATGTGTTAAGGGAAGAGACTTAGGAAAATGTGATGAGTTTTCTCGATGTTTTAACAAGATTGATGTCAAAAGGGGATACTTAGGAATTTGATGAAGGATGCCAACTTTTAACAAAATCACGCTAACAGAGGAGACAAAACAATGAAATGGGAGCACTTAAAGAATGATAAAGTGAATTTCATAACAAAAATTGAAGAAATGAAGATGAAAAAGGTTCAAATCTCTTGAAAGTGGAGATAAGAGACAAGGGAAAAGTGTTTGATTAGTAAGCTCAAATTTAAAGCAAAGCGAATGCTTTAGAGAGAGAAGTGAAGAAATATAATGAGGATGTAGATAATGCAACAAAGTGGTTGTGAAGTATGAAAACGTAAGATGATGGAAGAGCGATAGAGAAGATGTTACAACAATGAGAGATCAAGGTGATCCAAAGGGTGCTTGACTGTGATAAAGTAAGTATCATGATGTCAAGACTTAGATGAATAATAACGAAAGTTCTCAAGTGCAGATATGGATGCTCGCGACCCAAGACTTAGACACATTTATTTCTTTAAGGAGAAGACACACAAAGAATATGCACATGGGAACAAGGTGCATTTGAAGGCACAAAATAATAGGAAAGGAAATGCACGCCAGAACAGTTGGCTCAGGACTTAGCCATTTTTATGGATACATGATATTTTTGGAGATAGCGTACAGAGCACACATCAGGATGGAGACTTGCGTGACACACAAATGGTATTTTGGGAATGAGCGGATGATAAGCACCATGCATGGTTGTAGTTAATAATAGGATTACTTCTTCCAGTTAACTATAGGACATCTATTATTAGTGCACTTGCATGTGTGCATGTTATTGTAAAGGTGCATGGCTATTATCAGCATGTGACCTATTTTGAGAAGTGCGTAGGTGGTGAAGGGAAAGTCCCACCTCTATAAATATGTATTGAACTATGTAGTTTAGAGAGAGACTAGTGTGTGAAGTTATTGTAGAGTTATGTTGTTGGATCTGATGCATGCGCATGACTTATGGTGATACTTTATAATGTAAGAAGCTTATGTGTTTTACAGTGTTTAATGTAATGGATTATATTGGCTGGATAATGGTGTTAGACATAACTGAAACTGGTTCATGTATGGTTAATCTTATTATAGTTATTGTTTAATTCATGATTCTCTAAGATCTAGATCTGGATTATGCACTGTGGAATGTTTATGTTTATTTATGGATCTGAATATGTCTTATCTTCATCACACTAACATCCTACACAAGAAACTCTAAAGAGGGGCCTGGTACCTTTGCACACTTTGGGTGAGCACTCAGCTCAGGTTGGGTGATGTGCCAACATGCCTGGGTTTTACACAGTAGATTCTAGGCTGCATCATTGGTTCCGTTGCTGGGACCTCTTTTTCAGTTTTTTCAGGATGTTTCATGATGAAGATGTACCAGTTGACCTTAACAAGTGTTGAGGAGTGGATAAAATATCTAGAAGAAGAGTACACTCAGAGGTTCAACACTGGATTTGAGTTTGACACACGCATGCGTGGGTGGAGTCAGAATTTGTATGACTGTTTGTATGAGAGCTTCTTTGCTATCTTTCCGGTAGAGCTGTACGAGTGGCTGGTTGCTTATGCATCTAAAAGGAATTAGAGGTATCACACACTTGTCTGGACACAGGAAGAATTTCAGGCCCTCTATGATGTTGATCTGATTTGGACGCATGTTGTGGATACTTGGTTCCATGGTGTTTTGAATAGCTATATTTTGGAGTACTCAATTTCCACTTATTCTTTCCCAGAGGTAGCTGAGTTCCAGTTTTTATGTTATCCCAGGGGAACTTATTTGCAAGGCATTCCACTGGTGATCAAGATCTTGATGGTAACCCTGAACTTGGAAGAAAATCTGATGGCTAGCTAAAACCTACCATGCGCGGGGGTAGGAGTAGGTTTGGTGAAGGATGGACGGACCTAGTGGTAGAGAGGAAAAGAGAAGAAAGGTGGCTTAAGTACAATGAGGTGTGTGAGAGGGAGATAGAGAAGCAGCGTGATATTGCAGAGTGGATGGTGTTGAGGAGAGAGATGGCTCGTGAAGGATTTGGAGCTCACGCAGAAGGCATGGAGCCAGAGCATCTGGAACTCCCCCATTTGGGAAAGCATGACAGGGAACCCTCCTCGGCCTCATATGGGAGCATGCCAACAGAGATGACATGGGCCATGGGCGTGCATCTGAATCTACCTGGAAACCTAGCCCTTGCGCTTGGTTTTCCAGTATCTAGTACAACCAGTAGTTCAACAAGCTAGTTTGGGGAGTAGTAGAAAAGGAGTAAATCAAGTAGAAAGTGCATCTATGGTAGGAAAACATCTTCTTTGTTATTTGGAGGTACCTTTTCAGGTGCATCATTGGCACAGAACTCAAGTGCGTAGAATTTTGGACTCACTTCTGGGAGTAGTACCACTTCACAGACTGTAGGAGTTCAGTTTAGTACCACTGTTGGGACACAGGGTAGTACATCCACTGGTCTGCTTCCAGCTACAGGTGGAGGATCAGGGGCATAGGTGGCTCTAGTTCTAGTGGATCTGGTGGTTCTGGAGGTAGAGGTAACACATGAGGTTCTGGATCAGGTGGGCATGGTCCTCATCAACCCCAGAATATTTATATGGAGATGTCACTTCATCTTCCAGAGTATAGGGGAATAGAAGATGTTGTTGAACATGTGCACATGTGTGAGATATTGTGTGCACAAAAGGAATCATGACTTCTGAGTGCAAGGCAAGTCAGTTTGCAACTACATTGTAGGGACATGCACTCACAGTTGGTACAGGAAGTTTGACCCTGATCAGACTTGTGTAGATTATGCAACATTATGAGAAGCTTTCCTTAAGGAGTTTCATATCCCTGAGTTTGAGTAGAAGAGTATAAGTGCGCTCAAGGATATTAAGCAGGGAACTACTGAGAGTGTTCGGGAATATGATGCCCATTTCAAAACACTTTTGTCTAAACTTTCATATGATATTCATGCAAGCCAGCATGCACAGTGGTTTTTTGGGGGCTTGATCACACCTTTTAGAAGGGCACTGTCACATAAGACATATACGGACCTGCGCAAAGCACTTGAAGCCACTTTGCATGCACTGAGGTTCAGAAGTATAGACACTAGAGTGAGCCCATTCCTGGAAGCACAGATTACAGCTATGGCAAAGCAGTTGGAGAAACTATCAGCCAATTCAGCTCATGAGACGCACTAGGATTTGGTGTACAGATTGTGAAGTGGAAGGGCACACTAAGGATAGTTTTCCTCACAGGTTAGTACATTCATTGTTGCTAGACTATGAGATATGTCATTTAGACCATGATGCAAGCCGCTGCCCATTATTACAACATGATAAGAAAGAATGTATCTTGCTATTGTAAGATTTTTTGGTCCATGACTCACAATACAAGAAGATTGCAGGTTGATTGGTCAGATCCATGATGCCATAGATATTGGTGTGTGACAGACAGGAGTATCAGATAACTCTAAAGGTAAAAGTGAGCACCATGACATGATCACACTCAAGGCACTATGATCGGAATGAAGGGTGTTTTGAAGGAGGTCATGGCAGAGGTCAAGGATATGTGGTGGATTCAGGGGCTGAGGCCATGGTGGTGGATGAGGTGAGTTTCCTCATGGAACATGTTTTACATGTGGATCTCCTGACCACTATAGGTGTGAATGTCCTCAGAATATTACTTGTTCTTTTTGTGGGAAGAATCATAACTATGAGGAATGCCCAGACTTATATGAGCATCTTAGCAAGTAACATAAATAAGAGAACAAGGGCACATGGATGGTTAGAATACAACACCATAGAGAATCAGTGGATGCCAAAGTTGGCACCTAGAACCTGAGGTAGTACCTGTGAAGATTACTACACGTGCTGAAGCTACGCATGCCAGAGAGATGTTACAACAAGAAGCCTACCATCACTAAGGAGGAAGTTTTACATGCAAGGTACCCAGATCCTACACATCAGAAGGAGGTTTATCAAGAAACCATGGAGGTACTCAGAAATCTTCAGGGTGAAATACAATGTTTAAAGGAACAAGTCACAGGAAGTTGGAACAAAAGAAGGTAGCAGAGACAGTCCAATCGGATATTGATGATTTGAAAGAGGTATGCAAGATGTTGCGCTAGGAGAATATCATTCCATTACTAGGGAATTGGCTAAAGGGAAACACTCCACGTGTAAGTATTGAGAATGGATGATAGATCCTACATGCTAATATTCCCCCTCATAGCTTGGATTATGACAAGGAGATCACTCTGAATGTTGTTGTGGATGGATGGATTTTGAGCAATATATTGATTGACACAGGTGCGGAAGTGAATGTGCTTACTTTAGATGCATGGGTATAGATGGGAAGACCTCCATTATAGCCATCCTCTAATGTACTGTTTATGGCTAATCGAACTAAGGCCACTCCAATCAGAGTTTTAAAGGATGCATCCATTACTATACAAGGGGCCAAGTTCACTGGGGACTTTGAGGTCTTAGCACTTGCAGAAGAAAGACAACTTCCCAACTCTACTTGGGCACCCTTGGTGTTATGCAAATAATGTTGATCTATGGTTCAACAAGGGGTATATAAGTTTTGAGAACAAGGAAGAAAGAGTTATTATCCCTTTGACAGATGGGAAATCTGCACCTTATGTTGAACCATTGAGTGAGGAAGACCTGAACAAAATTTATGTATGTGCCATTCGAGATCTGGAAGTACTTGAGCCATCTAAAGAAGGAATCCTCCAGTGGGAAGATGCATAGTCTATTAGTGATACTACAAGTATTGCTTGTGATAATTGGGCACATGACACCTATGAGATGGTTGGTGTGAAGTAAGAAGCACATTTGCATGGAGAAGAAAACCTCATTGTATTAGGAGGATAGGTAACAACTTTGTACCTCGGTACACTGGAGAAGGAGACCCTATGGTATTCCTGTGTGCCATGGAGGAGCAGTGGAACAAATCAAGTTGAAAGAAGAAATATGTTAGTGTATACCCTACGTGGGACAACAATGTGCTGGTGGATGGTTCACAGGGATAATCTCATAGAATGGAATGAATTCAGAATTTCTCTAACCACTCAGTTCTTTCAGGAGCAATGTGCCTACTCAAATCTGCATATATAATGGTAATCAACCTGTTCAGCACCACGTTCAGTAGTGTGAGAGACTCTGGATAGAGGGGCAGGAAGCTTTACCACCTTCACTTTGGGTGCACAAACTTTATTCCACTTTGCAAGGTTGCACACATGCTTGGTATGTTTATGCAGAACTGCATAGGGAGACTGGAAATTGGCAAGACTTGATTGCAGGAATGACCATAACTTTTGAGTACTTCTCTACTAAACCTCCAGGTAAGAGAGGCATTATGGGTTATGGAGTGCTTAACTATGGGAGACAGTGCAAAGGCTGAAGAACTCATTCAGGAGTTATTTGGTGAGGAAGAACAAGGAGCACATTTTGATGAAGTAGATGATACAGATGCCTGAATCTATTTACGTGTGCTTGCTTTGAGAAGGAGAAAGGAAAGATGGTCTACATAGTGGATGATGAGGAAGTAGAAGATTTGGACATAGCTCATTCAACAGGTACGTGTGAGGTGTTAGATAGTGTGGATAAAAATGTGCACACGCCTATCATGAACCTATGAAGACCAAGAAAGTGAACATTGGCATGGATGTTGAACCTAAGGAGGAAATAATTGGGGATTATTGGTCTGATTCTGAAGTGGCAAAGATAATTGAGTTACTACAGATTTTCAGGATTTATTCCCTAGGGGATACCATGAGTTAAAAGGAGTGCATGAGTCATTAGGTGAGATGAAGATTAAGCTAAAGGAAGGAGTGTGCACCCAGTCAGGAAGAGACCTTACAGGATGAACCCGAACCTGTGCGTAAAAGTTAAAGAAGAAATTGACAAAATGCTGAAATCTGGCATCATTAAGCCCCTAGAAGAATCAGAGTGGGTTAGCCCCATGGTAATCAGTATAAAGAAAGATGGTTGGATTAGGATTTGTGTGGATTACAAGGAGCTGAATGCTGCATGTGTGATTGATCCTTTTCCTATGCCTTTCACCAAGGAAATATTAGAAGGTGTTGCAGGGTGTGAAGTTTACTCTTTTACAGATGGATTCTCTGGGTATCATTAGGTTAGAATTACACAGGAAGATCAAGAGAAAAAACTTTCACCACTGAATGGGGAAGTTTTTGCATATATTGTGATGCCCTTTGGTTTGAAAAATGTGCCTGTTGTATTTTCACGCATAGTTGTTCAAGCATTCCAGGATTTTATTCACAAATTCTTGCAGGTTTACTTGGATGATTGGATGGTGTATGGGCTTGTTAAGGATCATTGTGACAACTTTGCCTAATGTTTGAAAGATGTAGACAATTAAACATCTCATTAAACATCAAGAAGTGCATGTTTGCTACACCTTTTGGAACTCTGTTAGGGCATATCATCTGCAAGGAAGGTTTGTTAGTAGATCCAGCTAAGGTTGCAGTTATTGTAGGCCTGGAGGAGCCTACCAGTCAGAGTGAGGTGCATGGATTCTTGGGCCACACAGGGTATTATAGAAAATTTATCAAAGGATATGTGAAGATTGTCGTGCCCCTGGAAGAGTTACTAAAAGGAAAAGGGACATTCTATTGGGGAGAACCATAACAACACATTTGAGGCATTGAAGGAGAGACTTACTACAACGCCTATTCTACATTTTCCCTCATGGAACCAACCATTTCATGTACATGTGGATGCCTCTGGCACAACCATTGGCACAGTGTTAGCTCAGCCTAGAGAAGGTATTATAGATCATCCTATCTGTTTTGCTAGTAGAAAGTTGACTCCTGCAGAACAGAATTATACAACTACAGAGCATGAGGCCTTGTCAATGATCTACGTGCTGCATAAATTCAGACAGTATTTGCTAGCAACACCCTTTGTATTTTATAATGATCACATGGCATTAAAATACTTGGTAAATAAGCCCATTTTACATAGGGGTGCATATGTCGATGGGTGCTCCTATTCCAAGAATTTGACTTTACAGTTGTGGTAAAACTAGGTAAAAGTAATTCTGGCCCAGACCACTTGTCAAGAATTCAATCAGGAGAGGATGCATAGACAATTGAAGATACAATGCCGGATGCACAGTTATACAGGTTACATCACATGCCTTCAGAATTGGAGGATATTGTTGTCTTTTTATGCACAGGTATGAGCCAGAAGGAATGAAATCCTTAGAGAAGAAACAACTTGCAATTCACACTACACCTTTCATGTTGATCAGTGGTGACTTATACAAACTAGGCCGAGATGAAGTATTGCACCAATGTGTACTAGAACATGAGCACACAGATATCATGGAAGAGGCTCATGGTGGTATTACAGGTGGGCACTATGTAGGTGACGCCACCATGTGCACAAGATTCTACTCACTAGATTATGGTGGGAGACCCTGTACAAGGATTGTAAAGAGTATTGTAAGGTGTGTGATCACTGTCAGTGCCTTGGCAAACCTAGGAAAAGAGATGAAATGCCTTTGAGGCCTATTGCTAGTGCAGAGCCATTTGAGAAATGGGCTATAGACTTTGTGGGTCCTATTTCCCTAGCCGCGCGTAGAACTGGATCACGCTACATCATCACTTGCATAGATTATCTTACAAGGTGGGAAGAAGCAGCACCTACAAAGGATTGTACAACAACTACAACAACTAGGTTCTTATGGGAAAATATTCTCACTAGGTATGGATGTCTGTTGAGCTTGACAAGTGATAGGGGCACACACTTCTTGAATGAGACAATCAGGATATTGTTGGATGAATTTATGGTTGCACACCACAAGACTACACCTTATCACCCTCAAGAAAATGGGACTGCTGAGGCTTTCAACAAGATATTGAGCCAGACCTTGACAAAAATTTGTGATGTTGGAAGGAAAGATTGGGATGATAAAGTTTCTGTTGTACTTTGGGTGTATAGAACAACCTACAAGAGGTTGAATAAGGCCACACCCTTTCAGTTGGTGTTTGTGCAGAAGCAGTTCTTCCAATGGAATTCATGTTACCATC
This sequence comes from Taxus chinensis, assembly GCA_019776745.2. Taxonomy (NCBI): domain Eukaryota; kingdom Viridiplantae; phylum Streptophyta; class Pinopsida; order Cupressales; family Taxaceae; genus Taxus; species Taxus chinensis. The sequence goes on from CM034149.1 coordinate 868,377,813, forward strand.
ATTTGTATTACACGTGTGCTAGAGGTCTAGCTGATGAACATGCATTAGAAGAAATAATTGACAAGTTAATACAGTTGGATGAGAGGTGCACCATAACACGTTGGAGTCAGAAGCAGGAAAAGGCTAGGCAGAAGGCATGGCATGACAAACACATCAGGGACAAGAAGCTTGAGGTTGGAAAGATGGTACTTCTTTATGATTCCAAGTTTCTGTGCCATCCAGGAAAACTTAAGGTGCATTGGTTGGGACCGTATGTTATCACTCACATACTTGAATCAGGCGCTTTCCAGTTAGAGGCACTTGATGGAATATGGTTACCCAGTTACTTCAATGGGAGTAGGCTGAAGCCCTACTATAAATAAGTCTTCTTGGTGTTTGTAATAAGGCAGTATTTCCATTTAGTATAGATTTCCCTTTCTGTATTTCTTTTAATGTATTTCCTTCTTTGTCGCTATGCTTTGTCAATTTAGTTTGGTGTTTTGTGTAATAAGCATGTTTGCGCTGGAAGCTAATTACAATCTGAAGTATTTTTATGCGTAGAGGACTGCACATACCATTGGTGTGGGGTGGTTGTTATTTGTTATTCAAAAATGGGTACACATAAGAATATACTATTACAGGTGCTATTTAAAGATGGAAAGGGAGCTGCTAGAAAGAAGATTGATCCTAGAGAAGACCATAGATGGAAATAAATGAATGAACAGTATAATGCGAGGTAAGCTATGGCCATGGAAACTACTAGGGGAAGGTGCAGTGGTGAGGTACTTTGGTGCATGGAAGTGCGCATAAAGGAGGTCTATAGCCAGAAGGTAGGAAGGTGCGCTAGAAGGTTATAGCTGGGGTGCGAAGGTGTACCACGTGGAAATTGGGAAAATGGTCAATTAATGAGAGGATTGGTGGTAGGTGAAGGAGTAATAAATGCACTAAATTTTTGAAAATCTATATAAGGATGTGATGTGGGTTCATTTTTACCTTTTTGATCACAAGTATTCGAGTGAGCTAAGTGCAACAAGCCAAGAGAAATGTGTTGAGGTGTGGAGAGCTACAAAACCAGATGTGGAGAGTAGATTTGTGCACAGAAGTGGCTTGCATCCCCATTGGTGAAGGGTTTGAGTACAACAGAAGCATTGAGAAGGAGTTAGGGCATGTGGTTTCAAGCTAGGGCATGTAGTTTTGAACTAGGGTTTGAGCTTACTTGACACAGAAGAAAAAAGGACAGGATTTTTATAATGGCACCGAAGAAAGCACCTGCAATAGGTACGAAGGGGAAGAAAAAGGTGGAAGTTGAGGTCGAAGTTGCTCCCGAGATAATTTTTTAGAGATGCAGTATCCAGAAGGAGTTATAGTCAGATGGGATTGGGATTCCCACATTTCCATAGATGTAAAGTAAGTGATTACAACCACTGCACCACTGACAACAAGGGAGAATTGGATGCGTTGTTGAACAAGAAGACCAACAAGCGCATGGTGGATGATATGTCAGTATATGATGATGCTGGGGAGAAGTTTCTTAAGAAGGTAGGGGTTTATCAGTTATATGAACTCCCATATTTTGGAAAACTAGAAGCTTTATACCAATGGCTTATGAGTAGAGTCCATGAGGAATTTTTCTATTTTTTTGGATGGAGGGTAAGGATCACAACAGCCCTGATTGCTACATTGATAGGACTGAAGGGCACAGGGACATATATTATGAGTGATCTGACTGATAAGGCAATTGTTATAGCCACCAGCAAGGAGTTGGGATACTCCAAGGGTCCAGTGTGGAATGGACATAGAAAAATTAAGGAAGTATCTTGTAGTGTAGGAAGCCATGCACCTGCTCACTAAGTTGAATGACCAAGAGAGATGGTCACAGGTAAATACCATGTGGCTACACATTGCGAAGAAAATATCAGAGGGAGAAATATACAACTTGGTTGGCTACATTGTAGAAACTATTATTGAGGAAGCACATAGGTGAGAAGATAAGTTTTGGGCTGCTATTCCTCTTATCTCTTGTGTTTGTAGAAATTGGAGTGCCTGATGGGCCAAAGAACAAAATTTGGGAATACCCCATGGAGAAGAAGTCCCTCATGGAGAGGTTCGAGAAATACTTATGTGAAGGAACAATGAGTGGCCCATTCAAGAAAAGGGTAGAACTATGGTATGACCGACTTTGTGTGGACATTTGAGGAGGAATGGTGCATTCCAAAGGAGCTACCCTCAGTAGTGGGCAAGGCAGTACAGTTCATGGTGTATCAACATTTCTGCATCATGTGGTTTGCAATGAAGGATGGGACATGGAGTCCATGGTGTAAAACTTCCCTATGCCTTCACAACATGCTACTTCTAGGCCTCAGTTCACAAGTTTACTGATGCGTGCCGACTAAATTCAACACAGACAAGGTAGATTGTGACTACCATACTCTCAGAAAAACATATGTTTATCTAGGTTGGTCTGCCTACATTGAGAGGCTCATTTCAGATGTTATAAATATAAAGCCAGTAAGTTTGGCTATTGGGGACAGTGGAGCCACACTCATCTATCTTCAACTCAAGCCTAGGCTAGAGAATAACAAGTATGTGGAGAATGAGTTCATGCTACCAGGGCCACCTAAGGGAAAACATACGGTTGAGAATGTGGAAGCTCCAAATCCTATTGTGACCATAGAGATAGATGAGGAAGAAGAACATGAGGATAGTGGAGGCTTGGACCATAGAGGTTGGAGGTAGCCCATAGACAAAGTGGAGAGTGAGTGCGCAGATACTCCACCATAGGCATAAGAAGGAGAAGAGGATTTGGATGTGGATGCAGTCCCTGAAGAGCGCTAGTTTAAGAAGGGTATTCAAAAGAACCAAGACCCAAGGTGTAGGAACATCACAACCTATACAAAGATCACCTCGACTCTCCCCTCAGAAAGAAGCACCTAAGAAGAAGAGAAGAAGAAAGTTGAAGCTTAATGAGGAGGCAGAGGAGTCAAAGAGAGCACACCTGGAACCCCAGTTCAACTGGAAGATGTGGAGGAGCCCCGAGGATGAAGAAATGAGAGATGAAGAAGAAGGGGTGAAAGAAGAAGAAGAAACTGTGTAGAGTAAGACCAGTGCACCAGTTACAACTCAGATAGGAGAAGGGCCAACTCCAGACCTTGGTGCTCAGGTTCCTAAGGGGCCAAGAACAAGGAGAAGTGAAGAATATGTTGTGCCAAGTATGGGCTATGCTGAGGACACAAGAAAAATAGTTTGCACCTTGGTTTCAAAGCACTAGTGGACCTTAAGGAATTATATGGATGGGAACTGATGGATCTAGATATGGCCACTACGTGCACAAGGAAACAACTATCCTGGTCCATGCAGACCCATATGGATGAACCAGATTTTGATGTATGTGAGGAGTCCTGTGTCTCAAGAAGAGTAAAGAAGGCACCACAGAGCAGGCACATGACCATAAATCCCACTCTTATGTCTGATGAGTAGGTCAGCAATGCCTTAGTCAAGGTATCTGCGAGGTGGCATGGAGAAATATTGATAAGGCCACCACCATTAGAGCACTGATGGAGGATAACAAAGATAAAACTATAGAAATAGAGCACTTAAAGGAAGAGAAGGAATGAGAATGGACAAAGAATGAGGCCTTCATTAGCATGGCAGAGGAGATTGGTGATTACATTCTGAAAGCAAGGCCTCATCTAGAACCAAAGGTACCTGAAAAGTTTCCTTCTGCTATGCATTATGTGTGCACTTTGGTTGATTTGGTGCTAGAAGATGGACCACTTAGAATGCCCACACCAAAAGATGCTGAACAAGAAGTAGAGAGAGCAAGGGCCTCTATGATCAGAAAAATTTCAACGTATGAGGTGTTGCTCCAGACTTTAAAGGATGAGCTAAAGAAAGAAGACCAAGCTCTTAATTTGTGTGCAACACCAGAGGTAGTAATAAGGATCAGAACTCTAGTTGAAGATAATGAAGTTCTGGCAGCAATGAAAGATGAGACTTTAGGGCACGCAGAAAGATTGGCACTAGTAAAACAAAATCTTGAAGCCCTTGCAGTAGCCCAAGATCCACATAAGGAGAGGATAGATGAGATTGGGAAGCTCATAGCATAGAAGATGGATCTTCTGGAAGGAATGATGTCTGCTATGGCCAATGTTGTCTGGGTACTACAAAATGAGAAGGAAAAGATCACTCAGGATGAACTAGATGCCATAGCCACAGACATTCTAGAAAAGACAAGGACAATGCTAGATGAATGGAAGACATTGGAGGCTGAGATTAAAAATGAATATCCAGAGTTGATCCTCCCAGTTGAAGAAGAGGATGTTGCAGAGTAAAGATTCATTCTTTTATACAGTGATTCTTTGAATTCTTTGAATTCTTATTCTTTATTATTTGGGAACATCAAAAAGAATCCCCATTTCGGGATGAAATGTACTTTAGTGTGGGGTAATGTTGAGCAGACATAATATTGTTCTAAGGAGAAGACACACAAAGAATACATGTGCATAGGAACAAGGTGCATTTGAAGGTGTGGAATAATAGGAAAGGAAATGCGCACCATGAACAAGTTTGGCTCAGGACTTAGCCATTTTTTATGGATACAGGCTATTTTTGGAGATTGTGTGGAGCACACATCAGGATGGAGACTTATGTGACACACAAATGGTATTTTGGGAATGAGCGGCTGATAGCGCCATGCATGGTTATAGTTAATAATAGGATTACTTCTTCTAGTTAACTATAGGACATCTATTATTAGCGCACTTGCATGTGTGCATGTTATTGTAAAGGCACATGGCTATTATCAGCATGTGACCTATTTTGAGAAGTGTGTAGGAGGTGAAGGGCAAGTCCCCACCCCTATAAATATGTATTGAACTATGTAGTTTAGGATGTGTGTGTGTGTGTGTATGTGTGAATTATTATAGAGTTATGCTGTTGGATTTGATGCGCATGACTTATGGTGATACTTTATAATGTAAGAAGCTTCTGTGTTTTACAGTGTTTAATGTAATGGATAATATTGGCTGGATAATGGTGTTAGACATAACTGAAACTGGTTCATGTATGGTTAATCTTATTACAGTTATTGTTTAATTCATGATTCTCTAAGATCTAGATCTAAATTATGCACTGTGGAATGTTTATGTTTATTTATGGATATGAATATGTCTTATCTTCATCACACTAACATCCTACACAAGAAAATCTAAAGAGGGGCATGTTACCTTTGTACGCTTTGGGAGAGCGCTTAGCTCAGGCTGGATGATGTGCCAACGCACTTGGGTTTTACACAGTAGATTCGGAAACCAACAACTTCCATGAAATGTTAGTTGATATAAAAAAATGATAAAACATGTGCAAAAACGCTAAAAAAGTGAGAAAAATTAGACCGGAGCATCCAATAACCCTAGTTGATCAACTAGTACGATGAAGCATTTTAACGAAATTGACGAGAAATTAAGAAAAAGAAGGGGTCCGAAGAAAGGAAACATGGATAAAAATGTCTCAAAATGGCAAAGTAAATGCACCGAAAATGTTCAGGAACCCTGCATGATGAAGTTGCACAATTAGCTCACTAAGTGAAAAAATTGACGAAAAATAAGGAGTAATGTCCTAAGTTTAATACAAAAGACCTGAATTAATTAACTAAACTAAGTAATTCATTAAAATAATTAAATGACTAATGAAAATAAAAAAGAGAATTATAGCTAAGCTAATGTTAAAAAAAGGAAATAAATAATTGAAAATGAATAAAGTCTAAACTTAAGTTATAGAGAACAAATAGAAATATTACATCTAATCCTAAGTGGGAATGTGATTAAGATAAATGTGAATTTATAAGCCTAATCTGATCATGGCGAATAAATAATTAAGTACATAAATTAACCCAAGCAAACTAAGCCAAAATATGTGAAACCCTAAGTGCCAAGAAGAGGTAAGATGACCTAGTTGTTTTACGATTAATCCCAGACTATGCCGAAGTGCTGACCGAATGAACAAAGAGGGAAAACTGTTGCATAGAGCCTCAAAAAAGTGTGCTAGATGAAGATCTACCTGGACTGGGGTGCATCGAGAGGGACAGGGGTGCCCATGGGTGCCCTAGGCTTGTTTATGGGTGCATGTGTCTGCCGAAATGCTTAGAAAAACATCCTCTGAGTGATCACTAGTTGTTCATTGTTGTTCACCTTTGGTTGCTACGAGGTCGCGCAATGATCGCTGAAATAACTGTAAACTTGTAATGAGATAATGACCTGTAAAAACCTTAAAGAGACATCACATCCTAAAAAATAAATATGCAAAATGAGGGTTCAAACTGTCCTCAACTGTCACAATGGTGATCTTACAACTTAGTGTTGCACTACATCTCAGACCTAATGTAGTTTTTTGTGTGTGTGCGGAATTGTGCCCTAGGTGGCTCTTGTGCTTGTCACACTTGATAGTGAGAAAGTAACCTAGATGTAAATAAATGTAATAGATGATTACATGGAATAGAATGAACTTCCCTCCTATGAAGTGTGTATACAGAATAACCAGCCCTTGTGTCCCTTGGATGGTGCTAGGTGGATGCAATGGAGCTCTTAGATACTTGATGGATGCAACCTTACATGGTGATAACTAATACTTATTGTTTGGTCCTTTATTATGATCACATAACTTTATATTTATATGATTCCTTTGCTTCAATTTTGTAATTAACCCTAAAAAGGCTAACTACAAAAAATATAAGATGGTTAAATAGATAGAAAAGATCCAAAGGATGTCAAAAAAGTATACTAAGGTCAGGGGCACCCAGAGGGGATGAGGGCGACTGACGTTGGTGTGCTGGTTGGGTGCTAGTGTCTAAGATGATAAATGTTAGGATATAAAAAGGAAGACTGAGCAAGTAAGGGTGTAAGACCAAAAGTGGCAACAAAAAGAAAAGAAATGTGGCCAAAGACATGGGTTAATTAGTAATTTTCTTACTTAGGAATCATATGAATAGTAGTATGCAATCAGGACTAGACAATTACCCAAAGTGCGTGATTTTGTGTCTATATTTTCCCCCACTTTATGTTGTTGAGAAAAATCTTGATAACATAAAGTAGATAGAGATGCGTACCTAATAACTGTTATCCATATTTTTCCCCTGGGTAAAATTGGATCAACCACGACCCCGCACAAGAGGAAGCCAGAGAAATCACGTTCGAATCCTACAATCAAGCAACAGAGGGACTATACAATGGAGTGGCAGGGATTGCAAAGGATAAAACGACCTTTGTAAGAAGAAATTCAAGAAATGACTCTGTTGAATGAATCCATGCTTCAAATCTAGAAAATAGGTTGCAGGCGGGCTCTAAAATGGAAAAGCAGGGTCGGGGAAGGAGAAAACAATGTCAAAAGAAGCTAGAGGCTAAAAAAAAAGAAACGGTGAAGGCTTGAAGTCATCAGGCTCTGAAATGATTCAGAATGAGCCCCAAAAATGACTAAGTATGGAGGAGACAACGGATGTTGCCAAGTGTCCAAGAAGCACACCTCCAAAAATTGAATCCAAAAGGGGAGACTTGAATAAGCGTCGGGCCCCCACGTGTCCCGGGCCCAAAGAGGGGTAGAGCCAACAACTAAAAGTCAAAAAATGGGATGGGGTGGGCCTAAAAAATACTAAGTATAAAGGTGCTAGTGAAAGTTGCCATGCATCAGCTCAGCGCATCTCCAAAGGTAAATCCAAAAGCGGAGACCCAAATGAGCGCGGGCTTGCCACGTACTCCAAGTTGAAAAATGGGACAGAGCGGGCCCAAAATCAACTAAGTATGGAGAACGAGCACTAGCTCGCCACGTGTTCAGGGCTCGAAAAGGTAAGAGCATCCATTAAAAAGTCCAAGAGTCTACAGAAGCCTCCACGTGTGAACTCGACGCTCCTTTAAAGGTAAAATCCTGAGCGGGTTTCTAAATGAGCGTGGAGTCTCCACGCGTCCGGTTTCATAAAGAGACAGGGTCGGGGTTGAATAGTCAAAGCATTGAGATAGGACAATGGAGGGTGCCAAGTGTCATCATGAATCTAATTCAAGAGAAAAATTGGGGGAAGGTTTCCAAACAAGCGTCAGTCCACCACGTGTCCCCCGGTTAGATATATGACCTCGTCGAGCAAAAGACTTAGCCAAAACATGAAGAAAATGAGCGAGCCACGGAAGAAGCCATGTGTTAGCCTGGTGTAATTTCAAAATTAAAATACAAAGGATTCCCTCAGACATGCGCCAGCCCTCCACGTGTCTAGTTTCAAAAAAGGGGCCCGTTTTGGTAGTTGGTTCCTGCCATTTTGTACGGACCTGATTCAAATTTCAAATGGGCGTATCTTTTGACTCAGTGCTCGAAATCTGACAAATCTAGCACTGTTGGAAAGATCTCAGCCTCGTCTATGCCATGGAGATCTGAAACTTTAATTTTGGAGAGGTTAAGTGGGGAAAAATGATGAAACATCTTTGTGCCATTAATACAAGATCTATTTTACCCCAACAACCAGATCGGATTTGATCTGATCCGCCATTCCTCCTCCTTCAATGCGCCAAACAAGTAATCGAGGAAGACTTGACAGATTATGGGTAGATTCATAGTGGGTATTAAGGGGAAGTGGTTGAGCATTCAGAGTAAGATTTAATGTGTTGTGAAGGTGGTTGAGCAGGATTCAAATTTCTCCCTCCTCTCTCTCTTATTCTTCCTATATATTGTAAAGGAGGGGCAAATTCGAAGGGCTGGTCATCGTTTCTCCTCTACCCCCTCTCTCTTTCTTCCTTAGGGTAGAATGCGGAGTATAAGCCTCCTCCCATGGCTCTATAATGGTGTTTCTTTCCTCTTGCCCACTAATGATGTACCATGTAACTTTTTAGAGCAATATAATATGTTTCGTGATGTATCTGTCCATCCTTGGCTCATTTTATCGTCTCTTCTTACCTCTCATCATTGTATGGTATAATGTGCACATTATTATGTTTTTGTAGGTCTTGGGAGCTGTGTTTAATGGGTTTCGAAGTGGTGTTTGTGTGAAATCTATCTCTGGTACGTGGTGCATCTCATCCACCCTCTCCTCTGCTCACCTCTCTCCACTTTAGGTAGTCAAGCATATGATCATCCACTTCCTTTTCCAGTGTATCACCACTTAGTGTAGGCTCTTTCACCCTCTCTCTCTTTCTCCTTGTCCCCTTGGAAAGGTTAGATTAGGTTAGATTAGGTTTTTCCTGCACTAGAGTAGCTTCTGGCTGGTAGATTAGGAGGCAAGAACCGACTTTCTCCAGAGGTCCATCTCAAGTTTTGCAAGTCCCACAGCTTGAGAGATGGTCCCTTATTGTGCAATCACATTGAATTCCCCACTTCACAATCAGGCCATTCGGGGGTGCTGTGATTCTGCACTAATAATAACCATGTAGATCGATACCAAAAGCCTACTGAGGATCAAAGAAAAGTGTGGAGTGATAAAAATATGGAGCATGGATGCTAAGGAGGAGAAAGTGCAAAAAGTGATGATGAAAATGACCTTGGGGTGGAAACACGTGTGTAGATGTCACGATGCACATGTTGTTGATGTAAGTGTTTTTTGTGTGTGATGTTGTAGGATGATGTTGAATGATGCTGACTACCCCTTCCCATACGGACTAACCTACAAAAAAGAAGAATGAAAAAGTAGTTAAATACGCATGTATATATGTAAAAAACACGTAAAGAAGTATGCAAGTTGAAAAATGTGAAAAAGGAACACGTGGACATGATCTGTGATGAGGAAAGAGTGTAGAAATGATCCTATGGTAGTTGTAGAAGAACACGTTTTTTTGGGTGATCTCACATTAGTTACGCCAGTTGTGAGTTTTTGGGCCAATCTCACGCCAAGTCATGGAAGAACTATAGGGAGAAAAGTTGGGTGTTATCCTCTAAGATTTAACTTCTTCCCACAATGTGGAACACCACTGCAAATGGTGTGTAAAGTTTGAACAATTTGATCTACCGCAAAAATGTGTAGTGCATATATGTCGAAATGGTAAGGAATGTGTGCCCTATGAAAGTCGTTGTGTGGAGTTATGTATGATGTGTTAAACTATCGAATACTGTGTAATTTCCCCCTTGTCACAGGCACCCAAGAATGGTCAGGGGCGCCCATGCACTACTATTCTAGTCTGGGTGCTAGTGTCTGTGTTGTGCTAAGGACCTGAGTTTGATTATGAGGCATGTCTGATACTGATGACTGTGTTATACCAATATTGTGTTGTGTTGAACTATGATTGTATGATAATGTATGGGGTGACTGATTCACCCAAATGATGGCCCCCCTCGTTTGGGGTGCATACGACGTCACTGAAGGAGTATGCGACCCAAAGGAGGACCGACCACTATGCTGAAACTGTTCCCTGCAGGGGGAAGTGAAATGTACTTGGTAGAAACCAAGGCACACACAAACAAAGTGGTTGGGAAACAAGTGTTAGTAAAATCAAAGACAAACACCTATGTAGAAAATGTAAGCTAAGATGCAAGAAGACAATGTAAACATGCAAGAAGACAATCTAGACCATGAAGATCGAGTTACAAATATGGGACAACACTCTCGATGTCATAAGCCAATCAGGGCTGATGAAGCCAAAATCAGAAAGTGTGCACACAAGACAAAGGGAAAATCCCGCAAACAAGAGCATACAAAGAGAAAACAATGACAATCAATGTAACAAACAACCATGGAAGCAAATAGCCCTGCATAACAAATGTTGCACATGAAGTACCTATTAACATGTTAGGAAGATAAAAAGTATGTCAAAATGTGTATAATCCGATATAGTAGTGTGTTATGAAACAAAATGAAACAATAACACATGTAGTGTATGAAAGTGAATGCCCCCAGGAGCCGCTGTGGGACTGGTAATAGGTATTGTGCCAAAAATCCATGTTGCGTGGGTAGATATGTAGAATCTGCAATCACGACTAGAAAGGCAAGTGAACGTGCATGTGTGTATGATAAAGATAATGACATACATGAAATTTATCTAGCATATGTAGTAAAGTGTACTTGTAAAAGCATAAGTAAGCAAGAGTAAATGCAACCAAGATATGTAGTATGATGTGGACGAGACAAAATGGAATGTAGTGTGAGTGATAGGAGAAATGTGCCCCCTGAGTGAGATTTGTATGTATGAGTCTAGGTTCATTTATATATGCCCCCTTAGTAGTCAAGAATGAATCATAAACAAGAGTGCATCATTGGGAAATGGTCTAAAATGTGTGTACTACAAAGACGTGATTGTCAAAGCATAAAGTGTAGGGTGTAAGCGTGTGACTAAGTGAGTGTGTGAGTAAACACCTGAGTTTGGTGAGGTCCATTTTGAGATGTAGACACTCAAAATTCTAGTATGGACCGTGGAACTAAAGTGCGCCATAGGGTAATGACCACAATGTGTAAAAGTAGATATCAGAAAGATATGTCGTGAATGTGTAGAGTAGGTGTTGTGTAGAAGGAGATGAATGCGTGAAATGTGTAATGTGTAAAGTGTAGTGTGTTAGGTTCATGTGTATATGATGCCCTCAATAGTCAACTGTGAACCAAATCACAAGAGTGCATCATTAGGTAATGACGATACCAATGTATCAAAACATTTATGATGTATGTGAAGGTCTAGGAGTGATGTGATGAGAAAATAAGACACACATCCATGATAGGGAGAGAAATAGATGTGATGCCCCCCTAAGTGTATGATGATGAGTATTCTATCTGATAAAATTGAAAGATGAGGCTCCTCCACCTAATGCTTGTGGAGATAAATGTGTTTGATCATGATTTAAGAGTGGTGGTATATGAGATAGACGTTGTGCGAATGAATAAAGCCTATACGCACGTGACCGATGAGTATACGGTGGGCACCTTTGTGTAACAAAGTGTGGAGGTGATGAAGGCCTACGTGAAGCAGAATGTGGAGATGATGGACATCTATGTGATGTAGGGCATGAAGGTGATGGACACCTATGTGGAGTGAAATGAGGTGGTGAAGTATGCTGAGATGAAGGAGTTGTCCTAGTGGTGGATCAAGACTGATGTGATGGACTAGTAGATCGACAAGACTATGTAGGTTGTATACGAACATGTGAGCTAGGATTAGTTTGTGCTTTAATTTTGAGAGGTCACGGGGACCTTGATTATCTAGCTGATGCAATAACAACCTCAAGAGGAGGATGCGGCCATGGAGTAGATGGTGGAACACCATTGATAGAGAGGACTTGGTTGTTGTGAATGAATTTCAAGCATAAGTGATTCATAAAAATGATAGCTTGAGTTTTGTGGAGCTAGGTGTAACCTAAGAGCATGTCACACCCATCGAGTGATGGAGCAAAAAAAAAGGCACAAACATTTTGAAAGGATCAACAATGACTAGGAGCTAAACAACACCATATGAGTTTGGAATTGGATATGAAATTTGTGATAGTAGATAACCAATAACAACAAGGAGTGCAATGGAACATACATTGACGGGCTAGGATGGATCAAATTTATTGCTATTGATAAAGATGGATCAGATAGAAGTGCTAATGTGAAAGTGATCAGAAGAGAACATAGCATGATGATCATGATCGGAGAAAGAAATAATTAGTGGATAAATGTTAGTATGGGCAACTAGGAAATCAAGATCCCCTGATGCATGAGGAGGCACTGTGCGATATGTATGATTTTCTGAGGAGTCATCCACTTGCTTATCATGCTTTGGAAGAGGATTGTTGAATATTTTGATCTTATGATTTTCATTGACTGGTGTTGAGGTTGTAGGCTATATAATCTCGAGTTTGTTATTATCGATAAGATCTTGGATGATAGTGTGAAGTTTGAAACACCTATATGTAGAATGTCCGACACATTGATGATAGTCGCATCAAAAGTTCTCATTGTAATTTTAAGCTTTAGGACGAGAGGGATCCAAGTTGAGTGGAGGAGGAAGCATTATAAGATTTATCTCAGGAAGTTGTAATATAAGATGCAGAGCAATAGTAAATTTTGTATATGTGGAGACAACTTTAACAGTGACCTTAGCTTTAGTAGGTTTCGTTGTTGGTTTAAAATTTGATTTACTTTGAAAGTGTGCAGATGATGAAGCTTGCTCCTAATACTTAAGCTTGCCTATAGATAAGAGTTTAGTTTCAAGTAGCTTTAGAGTGTGACACAATTGATCAAATGATGGAGATGTTTCAAATAGGACACTCTCCTGAAGAGGTGGCAATAAACTTTGAATGAATAAATCTTGAAGCTCAGAGTCAAAAATCACATTAGACATCTTAGCGAGGTTGTTTTTTTATCGCAAGACATATTTTGCTAGATGTTCATTAGACCCTTGTTTAAGTTGTTCCAGTTGAGCATATAGATTTAAGAGCTGATATTGATAGAAAAATGAGTAAGAAAATCATCGACTAGATCCATGAAAGATGTTATCGAGTGGACAGGTAGGTCATAGAACCAATGCATCACATAATCATGGAGATTGCTAGGAAAGAGCTTAGCTAGAAGAATTTAATCATCCACAAAATCTAGATAGGCCAAATGGAATGCTCATAGATGCTCTTATGGGTCACTAGGCCCATGGGGGTGATGAAATGAGGAGGAAGCGAGTAAGTGTAGATGGTGGGTGCAAATGGAGTGTAGAATAGAAAAATGGAATCAAAATATGGAGACGCACGAGAAGTAACATATTGTAATTGATGAATTTTTTCTTGAAGGTCTTGATAAAGGGAGGCTAAATCTTGATTTCCAACGGAAGAAACCTACCATGTGTGAGAAATAAGAGGTGGAGTGAAGTGGATAGTGGGAGCAGGGACAGAAACTAGGATGGTAGAAATGGGTGGAAGAGTGGAAGTAAGTGGTTAAGTAGTAATGGAGGTGGGAATAGCGGCAGAAGAATCAAGCTCAGTGAGGTTGGTGGATTCCTTACGAGCAATGAATAAAAGCAAGTTTAAGTCTTGGGGATGCTCAACGATATGATCATTAAGGTATTTAAGGTGGGATTAAGTGGATTCACCATAAGATTGAGTCAAAATAATAAGAGGATAAGGGTCCAAAGGAGAAGGTGGATTTGAAGGTTGAGTTCACCAAAATGATTGATATAAATGCTAATTTATATGCCTAATATGATTGTTATCGCAATAGTAAATGAATAAATAATTAAGTATATACATTAAACCAATCAAACTAAGCCAAAATATGTGAAACCCTACGTGAAAAGAAGAGGTAAGATGACTTTGCTGGTTCATAATTAATCTAGGACTGTGCTGAAGTGTTGACTGAATGAACAAAGAGGGAGAAGTGTCACACAGAGCCTCAAAAAAGTGTGTGAGATGATGATCTACCTGGACTGTGGAACCTGGAGAGGGACAGGGGTGCCCGTGGGCACCCTAAGCCTATTTTTGAGCGCCACCTGTGTTTGTTGAAATGATTAGAAAACCTCCTCTGAGTGGTTGTTAGTTGTTCACGTTTAGTCATTACGAGGTCTAACAATGATCGTTGAAATCGTTGTAAACTTGCAATGAGCTAATGATGTGAAAACCCTTAAACAGACATCAAATCCTAAAAAAGAAAGATGTAAAATGAGGGGTTGGACTATCCTCAGCTGTCACAAGGATGATCTTACAACTGAGCATTGCACTGCATCTCAGACCCAATGTAGTTCTGTGTGTGCGTGGAATTGTTCCCTAGGTGGCTCTTGTGCATGTCACACTTGATAACAAGCAAGTAAGCTACACGTAAAGAAATGTAATAGATGTGTTCATGGAATAGAATGAACTTCCCTCCTATGAAATGTGTACACAAAATAACTAGCCCTTGTGTCCCTTGGATGGTGCTAGATGGATGTAATGGAGCTCTTAGATGCTTGATGGATGCAACCTTAGGTGGTGATAGCTAATGCTTAGTGCTTGGTCCTTTATTATGATCACATAACATTATATTTGTATGATTCATTTGCTTGAATTTCGTAATTAACCCTGAAAAGGCCAACTACAAAAATATATGATGCTCAAATGGCTAGAAAGGACCCAAAGGATGTGAACAAAGTATACTAAGGTCAGGGGCACCCAAAGGGGATGAGGATGCTTGACGCTGGTGTCTAGGATGATAAATGTCAGGATACAAAAAGGAAGACTGCGCAAGTAAGGGCACAAGACCAAAAGTGGTAATAGAAAGCAAAGAAAGGTGGCCAAAGATATGGGTTGATTAGTACTTTTATTACTTAGGAATCATATAAATAGTTGTATGTAGTCAGGGCTAGATAATTACCCACAGTGCGTAATTTTGTGTCTACAAAAACCTAAGCCCTAAATATAATCAAGAAAAGCCTAAAAGACTTATTGTAAACCCTAAGTGGAGCAAAGGTTATGCACGGGATTTGTTTGTGTGCAGGGTTTTGTGCTTTGGTAGGTTGGAAGATCGTGGACGACGGAGGGTATACATTGGGAGCTTAGGCAGGGAGCTATAATGGTCACGTGTGATGGATCAGGGTGGCTCGGTGTTGGGAACAACAGGGAGTGGTGACTCTGTGAGATCGATGTGGGTGGGGAGTTAGGTGGGTTGCAAGTTGGGGTGGTCGAGGGGCCTGGGTCAGAGGTGAGGGGTCTATGCAGTCTGAGGCTGGGTGGGATAGTCGGGACCGGGGTGGGGAGTGGTCTACGCGGCCATGTGGTGAGGGTCGGGGGAGTTCGTGGCTCGGCTGAGTCACAGCCGGGTCATAGATGGGTCGAGGGAGGGGGGAAGGGGGGTTAATTAGGGATGGAGGGAAGGGAACCCATCTCAGCCGAGCTGGGGGGAGAAAAGGGGTAGCTATGAGTTAGGATTTTTTGTTTTTTAATTGTTTTTTATTAAAACTAAAGTTTGAATTTGTTTTTTTTTTTAAATAAAATCTATTGTTTTTTTTTGTAATCTAAAAACTGATTTTTTTGTACTTGTGCAGGATGGAAGACCAGGAAAGCTGCAAACAAACAAACAAACAGAGAAAGCCATAATTTTGTAAACAAATACACAGAAATATGCAAACAAACAAATTAAAAATCTACAAAACAATCCCCTACAAGTTTTTTTTTTCCACAAATAGATCACAGGGAAGAAATTTGGCTTTCTTAAGTGCTCCAAATTGTCCCTGCAAACACAACACAACAAACAATGAAAAACACTAAATAAAAAATGAGAACCAGATGGATAATAGTTAGTCAAATGTATAAAATCTGAAATACAATACGAATAATAGATGAAATGAAAATGAATGAAGGGGGGGGGGTGCAAGTCCCAATGGGCGTGCCAGAATATAAGCTATGGAAAAACACAGTAATGGAAACAAACATAAAAATGAAAACCTCCATGTAGTCCTCCAAAGAAAACCTCAAGTAAAAGTTGTGAGAGCTTTGAGTTGTGAAAAATTGTGGAAGATTGTTGGATGCATATTTGTGAGTACTCTTGAATGGTCTCCAAATGGGGATGTAGATTGCTATGAGTAGTTGGCTTGGAAAGATTTAGTATGTAAATTGACAAAGTTTACTTGCAAACAATCCAAGAGGATTTGTGATAGGATAAGCATGCATTTTATAGAGGTAGAAGTGGTTGGAAGTTAGTTATAAACAAATTAATGCACATGCTATTTTTAGCACTTGAGGAAATTGCAACATTTCCGAGAAGTTAAATGCTAGTTAGGGGCAGTAATAGAAATTTATTTGCAGAAGTTGCATCCGGAAAGGGGGTTGTACATGCAATTTAATTTCCCCCACCTTTCTAGGATTCTAGAAGTGTAGTTGACTGGACTGGTGAAGTGGAGTTCATGTGGAGTTGATTGGGACGAGGAGGTGGAATCCATGTGGGGTCCAAAGTGGCTATTATAATGTGCACATTTAATTAATTAATAATTTAATTAATAAATGATAATTAAACTAGCAAAAGGGGGAATATGGATTAATTTAATTAATCCAAAGGGGTACAATGTGTATGATTTAATCAATCAATCACAAATGGGCGAATAACAGGATGTACTGAGATAATATTGGGAACAAGTGAGTGATTTTGGGGTGTCCACACTACTATAATAAACCTCAATATGGATTGAAAGGAGAAATAATTAATGTCCCAAAAAATGTAAACATTGTGCAACAAGCATTTCCACATTTCATTGAAGAGTCCAAAATTGTTTCTATTTAACTAAAACATCGAATGCAAAATAAGTATATTTATTTATCAGGAAATGTGCGTGTAGATATTACCATGCAAGACCTTAAATATTTGTGCAATTTAACACTTTACCATATGTATGATGTTTGATTGAATTAAGAATAGAGATGTATAATACAAAAAAGGATGATTACATTAATATTCCTACAACTTCTAAAAATGTTACGTTTAAAAGTGAAAGTAGTGAAGATAAAAATGTTGGTGATACTTTTACTTCATGGATTTATAAATGCATCAAAAATTTATGACTTGCAAGACAAGACAATATGCTTTGCCTCTATATAGGAACCACGTCCCCTTGACATTTATGAAGATAAATATTAAGAGGAAATGAACTCGCCCGCACTATTTCAGGTGAGCCACGTTATTAACACCCTATTCAACAACAACCTACTACAATGCTACACAATGGGAGTTATTACATTGAGATCATATGTTTTCTTACCAAATAACCAATATTTTCTTCAAAGCAATCAAAATTATTATACAAAAAATATGTAGATGTACATGTGTTTGAATTAAAAAATTCCAATTAAAAGGTTGAACACTTGTGGCAAAATATGTCAAATACAAACCCAATATGTAAAAATTGCTTAGATATGATATAAGCAACATTGATTTCAAAGCAATATGTATATTGCCCAAACATATTTTCCAAGTTAAAAAATATGTTTTTTCCATGATATGCCAATTGGGACCTCCAACATTCTTTGCCACCTTTTCTAGTGTTTAGCATTGTTGGGCTTCTTTTGTTGTTGTACTTACATAATAATACAAATGTCATATGCAATAAAAAATGAGTGGGTCAAAAAAATAGATTCACAACGAGCCTAAGATCCTTGTGAAAAATAACCCTATTACTTACACATATTACTATAAGCATAGATTAAATGCTCTATGAGAATTTTTATCCCGCAACAAGACATTATTTGGGGAAATTATTGACCAGCTTTAGGTCATTGAGTTATAGAACAAAGGAAACGCACATAGCCATTGGCCTATATGGACAAAAGACATTATAATCTTTAGAGAAATTAGAAGCATGACTATTGAAACCTTTGTTGACAAATACATAACTTGTAGCACAACATATTTTACTCATAACATAGTAAGATTACATTGACATCAACATACAAACAACTGTAAAAAGAAAAAATCCAAAAAATGTAGATACCATTTTCCTTTCCCGCCAATGGAACATATCTAAATTTTAGAACCACTTGTAGACAAGATGCAATTGAAAAAATGAATATAGTCAAAGTGTTTGAGTTCCTTTAAAAGGAACAATATGCAATTTCCTTTTCCTTATGCATGTTCCTTTAGGCACTTAACTTTAATATGCATGAGTATGAATGTGTAATCTAATTAGTACTTACACATAGTGTAGACACCCTAAAAATACATACTTATTTCTAGTCGTCCCGATTACTTGCATAATGTGCCAAATCAGTGCTAGAACTCATCCTAGACCACTATCCTCCCACATTCCATTAGAATTCACCCATGTTCCATTAGAATTAATTTAATTAATTCTATCACGTATAAATTATACACTTACACTCAGCTAATTTAATTAACTATTTAAATAAAATAAAATTTATTCATCCACTCAACTCCACTTACTAGCTCACTCCACTTAAGTTGTAGAACCAAGTACAAAGGAGGAAGCAAACTTGCACCTACAATTGAAGAATTCAAGAGCTAACTATTCAAATTCATTGCCCCTTTAATTCCTATTGAAAAAAACTAGTGACATAGACCAAGTCAACTTACTAAATCAGGAAAATGCATTCATTTATATGTAACTCATTCAAAGATTTATCCACAATCAATGACGTCTCCTGCAACTATAAATAAGAGGCTCTTTCCTTCACAATTCATCTCTTGGAAGCTTTAGGCATTTGCATTATTACTCTATAAATTTTCCATTAGAATTTGTACACCGTGAGGCTATCCAATTGATACTCTATATCTCATAGCACATCCTTCTTACATTTGGAAACAAGTTTGGAGCATCCATAACCAAATCATTTAAAGAGATCCAAAAAAATTGGTACTCCATTTCACATTTCAATTATTTCATCCAAGGTTGCAAGAGTACTTGAAGGAAGGTTTACATTGCATTCTTATTATTGTTTTCTTTCATTTGTTTCAGTTTTCCTTGAACAAATTTTGGCATGCCCAGTGGGAGTCTTATGCATTTTGTAATGTTTCTAACTCATTTTTTGTCAATATAACTTTTTTTCGTGTTGTTTGTCTTGTTTGAGGCCTACTGAATTTTTTTGGGACATTTGGTGGAGTAAACTGAGAGAAATAAAAAACACAATCATTCTTCCATTTTTCCTTCATTTTTTGTGCATCTACAGGTTCCATGCGCTACCATAATCAAACCTACGCTACTGTAGCCCGTAAAGTGCGCTGCCATAACCTAACTTATGCCACCATAAATAGTTCTTATCCGAAAAAAGCCTTTGTCACGCTAGTGCACCTAGTTACACGTGCTAGAGTCAAAATCAAACTAGCACACCTAGTTGCACGCACTAGCATTAAAGTGTCATGCTAGTGCACCTAGTTGTGTGCACTAGCATTAAAGTGTCATGCCAGTGCACCTAGTTATATGCACTACAGTTAAAGTGTCACGTTAGAACACCTAGTTATGCACAATATCATTAAAGTGTCACACTAGCATACTTAGTTATACGTGCCAACGTTAAAGTGTCACACTAGCGCACCTAGTTGTATGCACTAACATTAAAGTATAACATTAGTGCACCTAGTTGTGCATGCTAGTGTTAAAGTGTCACGCTAGTGCACCTAGTTGCACGCGTTAGCATTAAAGTGCAATGTTAGCACACTTAGTTGCGCACACTAGTGCACCTAGTTATGTATGGTAACATTAAAGTGTCACTCTAGTGCACCTAGTTATGCGCTAATGTTTCGTGGCATGCTAGCGTACCTAGTTACGCATGCTAGTGTTAAAGTGTCACGTTAGTGCACCTAATTGTGCATGATAACGTTCTGTGTCTTTCTTTTACTATTTTTAATAATTTTCCAGCACGTTATCTAACTTTTGTTTATTGTTTAAGCATTGTTTTTCTAACAATGCTTTGCATGTTGTCATAAAAAACAATATCTAATGATTGTTTTACTTTTAACCTTTGCATTATCCAATCTAATCAAATAATCCATGTATGCTCTTCTCTCGTGCCCTCTTGGGTGATCTTGAGAATTAGAAATGGAAAATTTTGTTTCATTGTTTTACATCATGTTTTTATTTGCAGGAAAATTACTAATCATTTGTGTGTAGGACCATTGCAAACTTGGAAGTTTCATCAATAAATCGAGCAACAAAATATTGATACTTTTACATGCAACTTTCCTTGGCCAAAGACCATTGCAAATTGTTAACACTATTAAAATAATCTACAAAAACATTGTCATTGTAGGTTTAGATAAGGGTTACCACCCGTTTGCTTGACTGTGGGAAGTACTTGGGCATAGCCCTAAAAATCATTATGAGGAGTATCATAGGAACCCCATAGTAGTTGGCACGCTGAGAGGATCGGCCAATGAAACAAGTAGCACCCCATTCCTTGATTGACTAGTATTACCCGTGAGGAAAACCATAAGTTGTCTATAGTGATGACCCCAATCTTAATTAATAGAGGGGTATAATCCGTAACTAGACGTTTTCTAACACGTGTACTCGTTTGGACAAGCATTGGTGAGAGAATCTCCCTAAAATCCGAGGAAGATTAACAAACTAGGGCCAATTAATTCCATTTTATTCCACGAACCTATCAAAATCAAATTAAATCATCTTTAGTTTTATTCTTTGATTTCACTAAAAAAACCTAGATTGAAGCAAAAATCTAATTAAATCATGATTTAAGTCTTTTTCATTGGATATTCACTTTATCCATTGTTTAAGCACACCCGATTGAATCAAACCCCTTATATATTGAACATTCACTTTATTCATGTATTAAGTAAATCAAACCAAATTCCAAACCTTATATGTTGGATATTCACTTTATTCACATATTAAGTAATCGAAACCAAATCAAGAGTCTTATCATTTGGGTATTCACTTTATCCAAAGTTAAGAAAATATTTCATCAAATTAGTCCTAATAGACTTTAAAATCAATCTGTCGTCAAATCAACAATCATAATATCCATCGATTGGATCTAAAACATAGTTTTAACCTTTGATCAAATCAAACATTTGTTTTACTAAACAATGGCGACCACATACAACTTATCGAATGAAGCTTTTCTAGAACAACTTCGTGAGATGTAAAAAAAACTCAACATGAAAAACCTTTACAACACAAAGTAGAGGAATAATGAAACTTTCACCTCCTTCCTTCAACAATGATGAGGCATTGCAAACCGACTTCATTGCTTCATACCCGAAAAATGATTGATAGGCATTTTCATAACAATTCTTCATTCAAAAATCTGATTTCAAATGCACATGTATTGTCTAAACAACTTGACAAAGTAAGTAAAGAAGAACTCAAATTGAGAGAGCTCTTATTGCAAAAGCCTCATCACAAATCCTTGAAATCGTCAATCAGGAAAATCAAACAATCATACTCCCTAGTCAAGAAACTACTCCACGTGAAGTCAAACGATGACAATTAACACTTGTTGGAGAAAGTCTATCTAGCATACTCTATCAATTAGTAGATTCTAAAATGGTGACATACCCATTTACATGACCTTTTGAAGAAGCAAAACCTAAACCTATGTGGTATAATGAATCAGACTATTGTGAATACCACCACATCAGCGACCATCCTATGGATTGTTGTTTAAAAATCCGTCATTACATCCAAGATTTACTTGATAATCAAAACATTGAAGTCGAAGACACTTCTAATATAACCACGCCAAATGAAGAATTGGAAGTGATTAAGGACTCTTTTTTAACTCATGGTAAGAAATGAAAAATTTAACGATAAGGGCCAATCATCGCACAAGATCGAGCTTGATTATATCATTTCATTACTAGATCCTACGCCTCACAATGTGGCTACCATCAAAACTGACATTCCTAGCCTTGCTCACACAACACTCCAAGAACATTTTTGGACATCGTCCACAACACTGTTAGGTTGTGGAGCCTATTTTCATGTTATATGTGTTGTTAATTCTACACTAAAAACATTGTACACTCTTCGAGGGTGGTATCCCCCAATAATGTTTTTGGGAGTAACCCAAAAATATGGTCTTTTCATTAATTAATTTTATGGGTGTTATTTAACCCATAGGTTTGTGGGTTGGTTTTTTGGCCCATGATATTGGTACCCGCGTTATTGTAAAACTACTACCTACTGGTGTGCTTATATATTTCCAGGCATATGGTAGGGAGGGATATAGATGGGTGTGTGAATTCAAGTGCGAATTTGACGGAGTGTTTTTAGCACAACTCTAAACAAGATCTGTGTTTTATGAGAAGACTGATCTGAGAGTGGCTTACACTCTTGTTGGCTTGTAATAAAATCTGAGCAAGTGTTTCTTGGTGGATGCAACCCACATTGGGTGAACCACGTTAAATCTTGTCGTCTTGTTGTGTATTTTGTTTATGTATTTTTTGTTCATAGTTCTTATTACTGTGATTTTGTGGGATTGATCCGCATATATATTTCTGCTTAAACCTAACAAATACCTCAAGTGTCCACTCCTAAATCTACTTTTGTTCCACAACAATCATCTAATACACAATCTTCATCTAAATCTTATGACATTATCAAATGATTAACGAAGACATCTGCACCAATCCCTTCCATGGAATTGACCACAACATCGCCTACATTTCAAGAAATCCTTACACATGCACTTTTTTATGTGTGTGTTCCTAAGGGTTTTTACACACAACCATTTCAATATTTAGTCACAAATCTATCATCAAATAATCCAATATTATCATTTGGACCTCATGACCTTTTGAAACCCAACACTATGAATAACAAATCCTTATATATTGAAAATCTTTCTATCTACTTCGTTGACTTAGATCTCGTCTACCCAAGTCTCATAAATTAGGACCAATGAAATTAAAAATACATTGAAAATATTTCTATCTACTCCGTTGATTTGTACCTCATCCACCCAAGTCTCGTAAATCAAGACCAATCAAATCACAGATTCATTGAGAATATTTCTATCTACTCCATTAAATTGGACCTCATCTGCCCTAGTCTCGTAAAATCAGGTCTAATCAACTCATAAATTTATTGAAAATCTTTTTATCTTATCCATTGACTTGGACCTCATCTAGCTAATTCTCATAAATCAGGACCAATCAAATTGTAGGTTTATTGATAATCTTTCTATCTACTTCATTGACTTGGACCTCGTCTGCCCAAGTATCATAAATCAAGACAAAATAAATAATAGGTTTATGATGCAAGAACATCAGAATAATCTTAATATAAACTTAGAAATATGACAAAATGTCTTATGAGAGTCATATTAATGTAATAAGGAACTTGCAGATGTTCCATTGGTCTGTGTTAGTGATAAGGTCTTTGTTATGCATGTAGTAAAAATTAAAAATTCTCCCACCAAAGCTTATGCAAGTTAGGATGAAGGAATAATAAGTTTGTTTGGTGAGTCAACATGACACTTGGATTGGAGATAAGATAGGAAGCACTTGTTTAGGAGTATTATTTGGCAAATACTCAATCCATATGTTGACAACCAAACATGTTGGTTGAATTAAAACAACTTCGAACTATGTTTGAAGATTTTCTAAAGCTCGAAAGGAGAAGCCAAGAAGATATAAAAGGATGGAATAATTTAAAAAATAGATATAGAGGTCTGCAATTCTAAACACGGGTATATATGTTCTTGTAAATAAAGGTGTGTTATTACTTGAATCAAATGTATTTCTATTGTTAGATCATTCATCGATCCAGTTATTGCTTTTATATTCCAGATGAATTTGGATATTTCCTTGTTTTGTGTATATTTTGATATGTTGGGAATCACGATCGAAACTCTGTATAGACAACAAATAACAATTGGGGCAAGTGCATAAGGTAGTTAAATTCTGAATCTACGTAATATGAGATACAAGAATCTTTTGAATGAGCATAAATATTGGCGCTTCCAGGTAGATAAGTAACCAGAGTTCGGTGTTAGAAAGAATATCATATAAATGGCAAATGGAGATGATTGGGATATGTGTTTTGAAGATTGAGAAAAGTATTCAAAGAACTCAGGTAAGAGGAAACTTTCAATAGACTGCTGTATATGAATCAGAGATAAAATTGCAGGAAAATCAATGACAGAAATTTGCAGGTCGTGTAGACCGTTTCAGGGTATGAAATGTGTAGACCGTTTCAGGGTATGAAATTAGACGTTTTGCCAGTTTAATTTGATCAAATTTGATGCTTTTAGAGTCCCATATCGATAATGATTAGTGTTGAGGGAGTTTTATGATTGTTATTGGTAGCTTCAAGGAAAATGAGATTTGTTTTTACCATGCTGTTATCATAACTATTTAATCAGGCAAACAAGATTGCATACAAAAATCCAGCGAAACCCCTCTAAAGAACATGATGTATTTGGATATTTATAGTCTGGGTTGTGACAAAATTTAATGGGTTTGTAGTCTTATACTTCATATGCAAGATGTCAAATTTTCAGAGAAACCTGGAAGATATTTTAAGGGAAATGTATTTTTAAAAATCGAGGAAAGTGAATTTTAGAAAATGGTTAAGACATCAGTTTATTGATAATCTTTCTATCTACTTTGTTGACTTAGACCTCATCTGACCAAGTCTTGTAAATCAGGACCAATTAAATCATAGATTCGTTGAAAATATTTATATTCACACCATTGACTTAGACCTCGTCCACCTAAGTCTCGTAAATCAGGACCATTCGATTCACATAATCATGGACCTCTTTCAAAATGACGAGACCATCACTAACCCTAATTTCTAAAAAATAAACAAAATCAAAAAGTGTAAAAAGAAAACAAATATCTTCCATCGCCATCATTTCACCAAAGTGTTATGCTAGGAAATAAGAGATAAAATATGCGGAATAATCCCTTACAGAATCGCAACAATAGAAACTAATATGCAGAAAATATTACAGATCTCAAATAAAAGTGCAAAATAAATAACACAACACAGAGAGACAATATTTAACGTGGTTCACCTAATATGGGCTACGTCCACCAAGAATCACTTGCTCAGATTTTATTACAAGCCTCCACTCTCTCAATACAATACCCAGATCCGTTTAGAGCTATGCTCAACAAACTCTACAGAATTCACACTCGAATTCAAAGCACATCTACAATACATTTGCTTGTCTATCTATCATATGCATAAGACCATATAAATAGACAATTGCTTAAGTAGTTTGATACAAAACCGTGGGTATCAAAACCATGGGCAACAAAAAAACAGTGGGTATCAAAACAATGGGTACCGAAAAAACCATGGGCCCAAAAATAGCCCATAACGGTTACCCATTACCCATGGGTTAATAAACCACCCATGAAAATTTATTTCGGGGGCTTCACCCCCGAACCCCTCTGACCCGCTCACCGGCGAGCGGGACAGCGGTAAAAATACCCGAGTGTAACACATAGAAAGTGTACCACACTCTAACATGAAAATAGGCTCCACAAACATAACATGTTATATGAAAATAAAAAATGTATAAGCACTAATTACTTATCCATGGTACTCTCTACACTAGGAGAGGTCGCTTGTGTCCTCAACTCATCTAAAAAATAGTTTTAATTTTTTCATCCATTGGTAGATATCTCACTCATAGCATCATCATCTCTTCATGCTCTCCACGTTTAAGATATGGGTTAATATTGTTCTTATTAGGCATTGTGTACATCATCCCTATTATGGTTTCTACCATTTTGGGTGTTTTTACCTATGGTCTTTCCTAGAAGCTTACTGATGACAAATCCTCCTTCCAAACAAACTCTCTATAACTTAAAGCACTAAACTTCTTTAACCGGATCTTTTGACCATCCATCTCAGTCTAAGTTGTTGAACCCTCGCGTCGTACTAGTGATATGAGGCTAAGATTTGGGGGCAAACTTCCCTTCCCAATAAGAAATATACAAACAAACAAGGAAAACCCAGTCAAAAATATATAAAAAAACAACTTTGCAAATCATTACACCTTTCATCCTTCACATTCTTCAGTGCTAAGCCCACACTTCTTACCAGTAGTGTGAGACTAGGAAAAGAGGAAAAAATCCTTACTCGCCTATGTTTTGTCTTTGGTGTTGAGCCCTTACATCTTCTTAGTGGTATGGAGCGAGATATGGGGAGTCATTTCAAATAAAATAAAACAAAAGAAATCCTTTAGGCAAACAAAATCACAAGTGCTTAATCATACACATCCAAATAAATAATTTAGTTGCTTATGTTAAGAGAGACAACAAGTCCTTCAACTAGATAGATTGTTAATCAATAGGCCATCAATGGATATAAGTCTAATCAAGATCTATAAAGTGAAATCATTTTGGAATTAGTTGGATAATCTTGACTGGAGACGAGGCACATTTTCCCAAATGGACCATTGTTACAACTTCTGCCTTTGCATTCATCCTCTTCATTTTCATTTCACTCTTTCCTTTATCTCACATCCTCCTTGGATCTCGGTGTTGAGCCCTCACTGTTATCTCGTTTCACTCCCATGTGAAATTGGATAACTGGCAATCTTGCATTATCGTAGTAATGGGGATCCCACTTGAAAGCAAAAATGATAAATCTGATGATCCATCTAAATAACCCCTTAAACATCTCTTCATAGTTGCATGGATCTAAAAAAGTTCCATAAATGTGCGAGGGAAGGTGTGGATTTCAATACAATGCACCAAGCTTCTAGGCCAACTCATTAAAAGGTCGAGTTGCTTCAATGCTATGCATGGCCAAGCTCTAATAAAAATGATCGAGTCACTAAATATGAAGTTGAATGTTAAGATAGATAAGGTGATCGAGTTGTTTTAAATCTAGGAAGAGTCAGTGCCCAAATAGGTATCATGGAGTCGAGCTTTTAAATAAGAGCCGAGCCACATTGGTAATGTGAATGGTTGAGTTGTCTCATAGGGAGGAGCGAGCTGTTAATAAAGTTGGCCGAGCTATCTGTATTCACCAAGCTCGTACCATAAGAAGGATGAAGCCTCTAAACTGCCCACCGTGCCATTGTGTAAAAAGAGACGAGCTCTACAAGTCACCAACATGCCAAGAAGGAAGGTCGAGATACTCTAAGAAGAGGGAGCTCATTGAACAATTCGCATTATGCACACTGATTCCTCATAGGAGGTAAGCTAGACTCGCACTGCAAGCCAAGCTAGCAGGTGTTTTGCATATCAGGCCAATCCAGGCTCCCCACAACTGCTAAGAACCAGGGGACTGAGTTCAATTTAATAATGGCTGAGTTCACTTAACTCAACAGAGGAAAGAAACCACTTGGCAAATGAATGAGCACTCAATGAAGGGGAAACGAGCTCAAAGCTTCCAAAGCGCAATGAACTTACATCAAGCAAGAATGGACTAGTTGAACGATGAGCTCAATATCAAAACCAACATAATTTCGAAGGGAGTGACCTATGAGTGGGATACTGGGGTCCGATGGTTGTGTCGAGCTTGAGCCAAGGCTCTACAAGCCGAGTCGCTTCGTGGAGGAAAGATAAGAACTTAGCACAAATGATAGAGAACCTGCACTCAACCCGAGTGTGGGATAAACAATGGAAGCTAGGCCCATCTCCTTAGACTAGTTCGTGAGTTAGGGTGAGCGAGAAGGCTTAGTGAAATGTGAACACATCATGGGTCAAGTCTGGGGCAGCATGTTCAATTGTAGGCCCACGCAGGAAAGAGTGGAGACACATGGAGTCACCATGTGGCCCCCCAACGTAACTCCAAAGAGTAAGGGAAAATTGAAATCCCCAGAGGTACGCGATACCTCCACGTGGAGCGTGTCAATGCGAACACGTCATGGGTGGGTCAATCAATGGTGAGCCAAGGTGAGATATAAACCCAATGCAGAGTTGCATGCCAATGCGTGGGGGTGGGCTCAACATCTAAAGGAGACAACTCGACACCCAGAATAAAAAGGTAACTCGGCGGGAGTCAGATGGAAGATTAGATGGGTCGGTTAGACATGTGTCATGATTCGATCGACACACGTTGAAAGGAGAACTCGCCGACGCAATGTACATGGCGGGGGTAAATCAGTAATTGGAGAGTAGGGCAGCCAGTACAAGTGTGAATGACACTGAAATGTAGTCATAGGTGGGCTCATAGTGATAGGAAGCCCGATGAGAAAGGTTTATAATGCTAAGCAATGTTAGTGGTTGGTATAAAACAAAGCCAAAGCACAAAGTGTGCAACCCAATGCAAAAGATGTCGAGCTGGCATGATAAAACAATATAAACAACGAGCTCGACGTCCAAGAGAGGACTCATTGGCATATAGGTAAAAAGGAAAATTCGGTCAAAGGAAAGGGTGGATGAAATTTAAGGGTGGCTCGGTGTTCAAGGTGGAAGCTTAAGGTGTTAAAGAGAAGAAGCCAACTCGACTGAGTTGACCCAACTAGTAATACTTAAGTGCCAGACATTAAAACAATACCCACCCCTTCCGTAAAGACAAGAATGAAGTTAGGATGAACCCAAAAAAATTCAATGCAAAATCATTCTAGAAGATATGCAAAACATTGAAAAGGGGGAAAATATTTTCAATGATGCATTTCACCAAATAGACTAATTGCACAGTCTCGTAAAGAAGAGGAAATGCCCAACAAATACTAAATAGATGCCCCTGCTCATAAGGCAATAAATTTTGCATTTCTTAGCAAAATTGCACAACATTGGTCTCGTTGTAATCATGGTTTTGAGCTCAATGCATATCAGTAAAAAAATATAGGTATTGATGAAAATGTGAGGGTGTATTTTGCAGAAAACAAACCTAGTTCAATTTGGTAGTTAGATAGTGGTTATGAGTGCAATTAATGGGCATGGATGGCACTTTTTCTACTGCTGCAAGTTATGGGTAGTATGGAGAGGCTTTTGAAAGTTACAACCATGATTTTAACCCACTTTGGGTACTTTTTAATTAATGCAAAATCTAGATCTGAGATTGCTTGTCCCCTTTTCCTTCTTTCCATTTTCTATAAATTGGGGTTTTTCTCCCATTTGCGAGGAGGATGATTTGAGTTGCAAAACTTTGGCCATTTTGTGAAGCCAATGTGATGCAGGAATTTGTAGTGGAATCATTGCATGGTGATCTAGGCCATTGCTTTGTTATAGTTTTAAACTGTGCATATCAATGAAGTAATAGATGCAAGTTTGTGGATGTATCTTCCCTTGCTGTGTTTGTTTACATTTTTTTTTTCCTTTTCAATCTTATTGCAATGTATTGTGTCTATTCTATGCCTTTACAGGGTTTCACAATTATTATGTATGCATGGAAACATCTTTGTGAGTGTTGTTATTAGACTTTGGAGAACTGCTATCGCCCTCTCTAATCTGCATTTTGCTTCCATTTTCACACATTGGGGATTGTTCTCATACCCTTCTTTTGGTGCATCACCTTTGTAGTGTATATTTCTGTCATTTTCATGCTCTTTCTTTCTCCCTGGTCCCTTGGAAGTAATAGGTTAGGAGTGGTTAGTTATTTGCTTTCAATGGAGTTAATTTGCACTAAATTAGGAAGAGGAAACAACCTTCTCTGGACATCTATCTAGAGTAGCAAGTCCCACAACTTGGAGATAGTACCCATGTTACCCAGTCACACCGTGAGCTCAAGCACACATACTTGTGCAAATCAGAGGGTGTTGTGATTCAGTGATAACACTCACATCTTACTAGTTGTCTAGAGTCAATAGTGGAGCTAAACATCCTATCACTATATCATCTACATTTTTTCAATAGAATGAAATGTTTATAATTGTTATGCACATGAGTTCAAACAATGCACCCTTTTACCAAGTAAAAAATAATTATAATAATCGAATAATCAACAAAATCTATCAAAAACATTCAATAAAACACAAACATCCAAAAACATTCAAAACATCCCAAAATCCAAAAACATTCAAATAATTAAAAAAATCAAATAATCACCTAACTAAATCTCCTTGGTTGTTACAATTAGATTACAAATTCCAAAAAAAAAAACCAAAAAATCCAATCAAAATCCAAAAACACACAATTTTTTTTTAAAAATCAAATAATCTAAATAAAAAAACATTCAAATAATCACAAAATCCTCAAAATTTACAAAAAAAACAGAAAAAATCCCTCAAACATCAATACAATTAAAATCAAAATCCTACTTTTAACTCTTATCCTAGTAATCGTTCCAACTATCCTACGATTATTCAAAATAAATCATCTTACCCATCACATGTATCCTTGCTTGGGGGAAAGTCAAATTAATCTTATTCCTTGCATGTATCCTCACTTGAGGCAATCTCGGTTCTCATTTTTTCCCTTACATGCATCCTTGCTTGGGGGAAATGACCCATTTCAATCTCATATTACTCTTCAATGAATATACAACAAATAGTGTCATTTGACCCCACTCTTTTAGTCTGATCCAATCCCCTTGCATGTATCCTTGCTTGGGGGTATCCAAATCTTCTTAAACATCACCATGGAACACATTAGGGGCATAATTAATTGTCTTTCTTTATAGTTCTATTGCATTGTTGTTATTTCTTGACCAATTACATGTATTTCATTATTATCTTGGTTAATTTATAGCCACGATGCATACTTTTACTTTGTATATTGGGTTTGCTCTTGATCTGTAAACTCTCTACTTTGGAATAGTTCACATAATCACAAATAAACGCTATTGTTCTACTTTCAATGAAAATGACAATTGAGCTAGTGATTGAATTACTTGTACTTTAGAACTAGAATTTGCAGATAAATAAAACACACTTCAGCTTAGGAACACCAACAAATTTTTATCCTGGAAACCTCTAGAGGAGAAAAACTAGTTGGGAAGGGAAAACAACTCTTTCTTCCCTTTTTACTTTATTGGCCAATTTGTAAATAGATACAAACTTTACAACAAGTGAGAAAGGAAGTAGACAATGTTTCACACCTCCTCCTAGCTACTAGATTGCTTTGCTCTCAAACTCCTACAACTCTAATTCCAACACTAGAACTCTTGCTCACATACTCTCATGCTTCTTCGATGATCCATTCCTTTTCTCCTCCCAAGTATTTATAGCCTTCTCCATGTCCTCCCATGCACTGGAGTATGGTAAAAGTCATGGAAGGGAAGGGACAAGGTCGTACGCTCCAAATTCGCGTCCATTCACGCTCCATTTATTTTTTTGTCTGTGAGTGACAGGACCGCCGTCCGGTGCAGACCGACGGTCATAGGACCACCACCTTGGTTGGGTGGCGGTTACAGGATCGCTGCCCAAGTTGGGAGGTAATTTTGTAATCGCCGCTTTGCACAAAGCGGTGGTTATGTTATAATGCAAACATAACCTCCTTTTCTCCATTTTCCTTCTTTAGTGTTGGCTGATTTGATGAAGTAGAGTCATATAGGATCCCTATGGATCAACTCTGATTTTTATCTTTTATTTTCCTTGGACCACTTATAAGTATTTTATTACCATCTTGGTTCATTTATAGCCTTGGTGCATATATTTACTCTATATATTGGGTTTGTTTTATGTCTTGTCTTTTTTTATGCGTGTATGTGTGTTTGTTTACCCACATAATGGGTTAAACATCACAATTTCTTTCATAATCATTATATGTATGTTTAAATTAAGACTAAGCTAATTAAATGAACCTAACACCAAGTAGATTCATAGCCTAGTTAATTAAATTAATACATCGTGATAAAGCCAAGAAAGGAAAATCTAAATTAATATGCATAAAAACATGAATCAACATTAAAATGCAAACCTCTACTTTGTTTGTTTGGACGTTCTTTACATTGTAGACATTTCCTTTATGATCCGAATGCAACTATGCATGATCAAAGGATTTCTCTAAGGAAGAAGAAGATATCTCACCAATATAACATGATTTCCATTTTTGGTTCTTCTCTTACTACTCTTGGCCAAGTAGAAAAGAAAAAATTTACTTGATTCAATAAGATTTCCAACATGAAATGCTCTTCTCAAGTGTAAATGTCTTGCAAGGACATGGTGTAAGTTCAAACAAGGTGTACTAGGTTCTTTATATAGCTTTCCAGTTTTGGAGAAACTTCCAACTTAGTGAATGTGGGATAAAGGTAAGTATAATTAGAAAGCTATAAGTATGATTAGAATATATTAATGAGAGATTAACAAATCATGGGTGTTGGGGATGCTTTAAAATCAACTAGGATTAATTACACTGATAGGAATTTACTTACAGGAGTTGACCTGCACTGTTTGCATCAACAGTGGAAAACAAACTTCGTATATAGGAAAGACCATTACAAGATTACATCCGTTGATTATTTTTTAACTGTGCACCAAAACAATGGCTTGGATTTCCGAGTTGAAGCTTATTGTTCACCCTGTCTTCGATTTATGAGTTGCCACTGTTGAAGGGCATAGGGTGATCATCCATCTTAAACATAGGTGTCACCTTCGGGTGGCCATGCACCATTAACACATATGTTGGCCGTGCATATGGTTGTGTGCCTAAAAGTTTTTGCCTCTGCTTCAAAGGGTTCACATTTTGCAGCGTAGAGGAGTTTTGTGATGAGTGTGGTCACAGGAAACATGTTAGTAGTTTTTTCATTTGAATGGTGGTTTTACTCAGGATTTATGCGCATCTTTTTGTCAAAGCCTTTACCGTTGATGACCCTTGTTTTTTTTCTATTGAATCCTACAAAAAATGTTATTATTTGTCTTCTTAGGTTCCTACTGAAGCTCAAGATGTGATAGTTTTTCTGCCGACTTCTTCTATAACCATTTTCTACATTGATTCCAATCACGTGTATCCACCTTCACATTTTTAGTGAGGAGGATTTTTGCATTGGGATTCTGTGACGAGCATCTAGCCACTAATCTTTTTACATAGATCGAAGTGCCCTGCTTTTCTAAGGGTTGCGGGATCATGCCCTTGTAAACACCCTTGTTGGGTGTTCGACTTCATCGATTTGCATAAGTTGAAGTATCTGGCTGTAAAATGGAATATATGGGAGTTTGATCTGAACAAAACCCTTGTGTTATTGTAAAAAATCTGAATGAAGAATATAAATTACAAGTATTTCATCTTTCAATCCTTTCGCACCTATTTTATGATTTTAATATCTTGTTAGGAGAATAATTAGATGCAGAAATGTGATATTTGTGTGATATTTTTGCTATATACTGCAAAAAATATTTATTCATATGAGACACATTCAAAATGACTTTCCTCTTCACTATGTTATTCCCATGTCTTCATTCAACGATCATTGCTTGTCTCATTGTCTCTCCTCCAAAGATCTTCTTTTTCTTTAGGTGTTATAGGATAAGGTAAGTCACTTCATCAGGGTTTCTTTGTTTTCTTTTAAATATTTTTTTCATTCTTCTTTTTCCTCTAGAGTTTAGGTACAGTTTGCCTCTACATTTTATTGGGCATGATTTTATTTTCTCACGCATGTGTTAAGTGATTATGCAATTTTACCCTATTTGGAAATGGATATCCATCTCAATTTTAATTTTTTGTTTTGTTTTCGAGTGTTTACATTGTTTTTATCAATGTATCATTTGACCCAAAGAATATTACTGATGTGTGAGTCAAACAAGATGCCCAAAAAACAACCATATGTCCATCAACAACATCAAATGCATATAGGGATAGTCCCCATGACAAAATTCTATTATTTCAAGAGAGCAGATTTTAAAAATATGGGCTAGAAAGGAGACTCTTCATCTTTTCAGGTACTTTGCGTATACTATTAACACATTAAGAAAAACCCAAATCAGCCATAGGCTAATACTGAATTCGTCCAACTATATATAATCATTCTATTTTCAAGTATATTAACTACTAAAATTAGCATCCATTCATGAAAGTGTATCAAAAAGGAGCCATTTTAGTTACTGACCCATCCACAGAAAAACAAGATCTTCAAGTGCTGATGGAAGGGAAAATTACATAGGCCCTAGTAAAAAAAATTCAAAAAAAAAAACAAAAAGTTTTATATTAAAGTTTCATCAAAGAGATTAGTCACTATTTATCAGTCTTTTGGCCCCAATGTGTTGTCCTTCACCACTATCATCTTCACCATCTTCTTCACATACCTCCTCATCAAGGAAAAAACAGGAGGGTTGAAAATGAAATCTTGTGAGAGTTCCGTTTTCATCCTCTTAGCCAAATAAGACTTGTCCTTGACTCATTTTTTGGCCCATCAATGATTGTGCGATGGTGATGAAAGATCTTAATCCTAACAGACTGACTCAGACATTCCAAATCCCTATGATACTCATGTAATGTATGGGAAACTATTATGAAACATATTGGCTCACCTCAAGGACTATGCCACCTCGAAGACATTTTTTTGTGCTATAGACTGTACTAGGGTCCAACATCATTATATTTTATTATTATTTCAATATCCTTACTCTCCACATTCTGCACTTAGATGGCTACTCTCCACATACTTTGAATCTTTACACTCGTGAAAGGATTTTGGATTTCTTGGTCAATGTAGGCCAAGATTCTACCCAACAAGATTTCATCAGTGTGGTTGTATGCCCTCTTATTAAAATTACCTTCCTGAGATGACAAAAAGCATATGGATACATTGTTTCCATTTTTGTGAAGCTAACCATACCTACAAAAAATCCATTGACTATAGGATAGAAATTAGGCCGGCTACATGTAGACCAGAGAGAGATAAACTTCTTTAAAAAGTATTGTACAAAGAAAGACCCTTGAAAAATAACCCGGATGACACCACAAATCTAGAAAGAGGTGGTGTATGAATTTAGGACAAACCACCAAAATAACCAAGAGAGAGCCCCAAAATTTGACTAAAAAACCTCCTCAATCATTAAATCCAGGAAGTCATAAACCCAAAACCCACATATGTGCATGCCCAACCCAAATGAAAAAAGTAGGAGCCAAATGGATCAATCACATATCTACACCACACAAGCCCATCTATTTTTTCTTTCCCATCACCACTGACAAAAAACCTCAATTTTTATGCTTCATGCAAAGATGGATGGAAACATAAACCAAAGAGGAGGTGATGATGTCAAACATGCAGGAGGGAGATAAAAAATCATTAGGATGGGTGCAACAGTTTCAAGTGACAAATTCATAAATAGGCCCAGCTCTCAATTTGAGGGATACATGAAGTGAAGGTCATGATGAGGATCATTAAGGGGATGGGAGAGAGACTATCACAAAATTTACCTTATAAAGGAGTTGATAGTGTTTCTCCTAGATAACTTGTAATTTAATTTATATGCCCCTTGAGGAATATGGGAAGAATACCATGCCAAAACCTTTTGAATTTCCCTCAAGTACAAGGGTTCCCACAATCTGTTTGGCCTTGTCATTGCACTTCTTAGCCACGCACCACCATTTGGATCCCAACTAACTTCTTGGTTACCAGATCTAGTGTGTAAAAATTTAATCATGTCAACTTCATTACACAGACAACTTATTTCATCCATGATAACTTTGATTCTCCATGCACTGACAGATCCACCTTTGGTTATATTGATTATAATATGTGAATCTCCTTTGATTTATAGGTTCTTCCATCCTTTTAAGTATCTCAATATGTACTCCTTTCAACAAAAGTTTAGCTTCAAACATGTTACTGTTGTTGCTACCTATATCTAGGGGGAAAACATTAGAAGAGGTCGACCGATTGAACCATGAAATATAACTCCACATCTAGCCAAACCAAAATTGACTTTAGAGGCGCCATCAATGTTCAATTTTAAAATTATGGGGATTGGTGCAGAGCAAAAAAATTGTATCCTTCTTGACTATAAATACCATTATCAAGCCCATTAGTAGGCAAGCTTTCAACATTTATTCCACTTAAATTTATGCATTTTAAGATTTGAAATCTATTTTGGTCAAATTTATGCATATCGCTCATTCTTGGAGCATTCGTACAAAACTGTCTTAGAAATCATCTTTGGAAAGTGATTTGTTTCTATAGGTTATTAATCATTCTATAAGTCTTAAGATTTTCCAGCTAAGCAATTTTTTTATTGAACAAGTTATTAATAAAAAATGAAAAATAAATCTAGCTTTCACAATCTAGGTATTATTGGAAGCAGAGATTTGAAAGTTTTTCCATTTATTCAAATTTAATTTATATAATTTAAGATTTGAAACTTATTTGGATTAAGTTTATGCCTTTTATGCTTTAATGTTTATTTTCATGAATTAAATTAATGCATTTTAAATTTTTATGCTTCGACAATTTTTAATATTGCAGATTCCCCCCTTTTTGGGGCTTAACCTTTTACTAGGCCATATCTATAGAAACTAAATCACACACTTTGGGTACATTACTAGATCCTAATCACATAATACTAATCATATGCTTCTTATGTGAGAAAATTACTAATTGATCATTATACTTGGCCTCTTAGTTTCCTTTCTAGTCTCCCTCTTGGCCTTACAAACCTCACTGCCCAGTATGACCCTCCATACTTCACCTTTTTCTGGCTTTGGAAAACAACGCCCAACTAGAATGTCAACGCCCAGGAACTCTCGTCCCCTTTGGACACCATAGACCTCTTTTTATTTTGATCACTCCTTTTTGGGTCTTTTCTAGCTGTTGGGCATCCCTATCTCTTAGGGGTCAGCCTTTTAGTGATCAATTATGAAAGTTAAACAAGAGAAACATATAAATATAGAGTTATATGACCAAATTAAAGGACCAAGCTCTAAGCATCTATACTATCACCTAAGGTTGCATCTCACAAGAACTAAAGAGCTTCTTTGCATTCATCTAGCACCATTACAAGGGACAAGGGATGGTTTTCTACATCACATACATAGGAGGGAAGTTCATTCATTTTATTCCACGTACACATCTCTTGCATTTTTTTACATCTAGCTACTTTGCTCGCTATCAAGTGCGACACGCACAAGAGCCACCTAGGGCATGATTTTGCACACACACATAAAAATACATTGGATTTGAGATGTATTGCAACACCCAGTCATAAGATCACTTGTTTGATGACTGAGGGCAGTCTGACTCCTCATTTTCCATCTTTATTTTTTAGGATTTGATGTTATTTTGACGGTTTTGCAGGTGATATCTTTATTGCAGGTTTTCAACAACATTAACGATCATAGTTTGACCATCTAGCGACAAACAATGAGAGTTTCAAATCATCCAGTGAACCTGTAAAATTTATCTTTGGACTTCCTACGTAGAATCTAGATTTTAGGAAAGGATCCTAGCACCCAGGCATCCTAGTACCAGTCCAGGTGCTTTGGTCCTTACTCCTACACTCCTGCACTTTTCTAGGTTCGGTCTCAAGGTCATGTACTTCCATTCTACTAGTCTTCCACCTTCACACACTACCAATATATTTGTGAAATCAGCTAAGTAACCTAACCCTCTATTGCACTCAAGGTTTTACTTCGCTTATTTGCTTGAGTCATTTCCGTACTTCACTGTCATATATATATACTTGTTGTAGCATACATAAGAATTTAACAAAGTAATCTACAACTTAGTTTATTTTTGTTAAATCATTTGGTGAACCGATCTTCTTTGTGCACCTTTAGGGTCTTGCTTTCTTTGATTCTTGCATCTCTATTCATCATCATGGATATTTCCATCCATGATTTCTTGCTTCTGCATCCTGAATTAAGGGATAAAATCATCACTCTCTTGGCTACTACTTGCGTTCCCACTGATATTCATCCAGAAATAGTTTACAACACATTTGCCGACATATTTTCTCATAACATTGTTTTTCAAGCTAATCCTCATGCCGAAATCGCTCCTTTCGACAATGAACCCCCCTTATACATCACAATGTGCATCTATAATATATGTGTTAAGTGAGTTATAGTTGATAATGGCTCTGAGCTCACCTTATGTACTTTATATTTCATTGAGGCTATAGGTCTTTCAACCACTAATGTAAATCCTTCATCTAATTCTCTTTGTGCATATGATGGTTCTGTTTGTCCATGCATAAGCCATATCACTTTACTTATCACTACTGGGCCAAAAACCCTTCATACAATTTTCTTTGTCATTGACTTCCCATTTCAGTACAATTGTTTACTTGGTAGACCATGGCTTCATGCCATGCAAGCAGTACCTTCTACAATGCATCGATGTGTCAAATTCTGACTATGAAGGTGTTGAATACACTATTTCTAGTGATCACAAACCATTCAAATATTGCAACCATGATCCCATCACTACACTCCCCACCCCACAATCTGTTACTACTAACGAGCCAAAACCTATAGCTTCTCCACCTCACTTAGAAGGAATTGTTTGCATGTCAGACATTGTTCCATCCTGTTGTCCTCTCAAAATTTCCCCTCTTTTGAAAGTCATAATTTTAAAAATTTTGAGTTGGCACCTTTAGTAATGTTCTAATGAAGCGAAAACTTGAAGAGAGTGAAAATTGTGTTTTTTGGAGTCTTTTTGGCGACTTGTGGGTCTGTCGGACATTTTTGTTCCTCATGTCCCAAGTATCTCTGGACCTTCTGTTCATCGATCGGCCCGCTTTTCCCGCAAATTCCTAACTGTCAGTTTTTTCAAAACTTCTTGGCCCATTTGTCCCAAGTTCACTCGGACTTCCTTTTACTCGATCGTTCACATCGGGCGCATCGAGTACTTTGCGTACTTTTGTCCCATCTATCCCAAATGTGTCTGGGCATTCTATTCCCACTTTTCTCGCATCGCTTGCATTGGCTGAATCACGTCCTTGCGTCCCTCACGTCCTTCACGTATCTAAGTTCTTGGATCACCCGTGCTCATTTGGCCCGCATTTCGCTCATCGTCTACATCACGTCTTCGCATCCCTCATGTCCCAAATGTACCAAAGACCGCCTGGGCCAATTTTCTCCGCTTTTCCTTCTTTTCATCTTTTTGAGTCGGTGCGAGGTAAATTTAATGCACATTTAATGACCTTATCTCTCATAAACGACTATTTAATTGGACTATCTCCTAGGCATTTGTCACATTGCTCACTTGTCATCTCTTGCTCAAATCCTTGCAATTAAAGTCGTTTGCTCATGCCCCTGTATCCCTTGCATTCTCATCGCGATTTTGATCTTGAAAGGATTTTCCCCTACACATAACAAAATGAAGATCAAGTTTCAGGGTCAGGAACATGTGTCATTTCTTGAGACCTTTGTACCTGATATCAGAGACAGTGAGGTTCGACACTTAGATTTTGGGGTTTTTTGGGGTGGATTAACATGGGCTCTATTCTTGCTCCCATGGCACAAATGATCAATGATAGAGGACTTGCATACGC
Organism: Taxus chinensis; assembly: GCA_019776745.2. Lineage (NCBI taxonomy): Eukaryota > Viridiplantae > Streptophyta > Pinopsida > Cupressales > Taxaceae > Taxus > Taxus chinensis. The sequence continues at coordinate 868,417,428 of CM034149.1, forward strand.
GGCTAGTTTTCCTATCTCTATACAATGTGCAGACACGGTACTTACTTGCGGAGCCCATTTTAACCCGGATACTAAGGAAGTCACCAATGTGCATGGGGAATTAATTACGAAACTAGATGCTACCCGCCATTTTTGTTGCCCTATGCATTCCAGAGACTGAGGATTCCATAATTCTCACTCGTGCCCAAGCTCAAACCCTATTCGATCAAGACAGTGACACATACAAGGCACCTATAGCAAAATCATGGTTAAAGAACCCTAAGAAGGGAGCATCCTCGACTCTCCAAGGCATTATACAAGGTTGATTTTAATGAGGAGTTGTCTGACTTTATTATTTTTCTCACCCGTATCATGGGGTTGCATTCCACCAATGAGTTTCACTTCTGGATGTGCCCCTTCATAAACATCATCTGCGAGGGCAAGTAGAACATTAATTGGGCCGAAATTGTTTGCATGAATTTGATTGAGCAGTTTTCTAGTGTTCAATAGACTAAGAAGTTCTATATGACTTCTTATCTCATGTATACCCTGGCTGCATCCATGGCAGTGGTTTGGTTTCACCTACATAGAGGGCCAGAAGAATGAGCCTATTTACGCATACTGCCCTTAGTTTACCCTTGAAACTAACAATCACAATTTTAGAAGAGTCAATGATGCTTTCACCATGTACATTGTAAGACTCTTGGAGGGAAACCGTGCTAGGATATTTTCTGATGAAGCCATGAACCTTATAGCCAAGTATGGGTCTTTCTTTATCCAATTCAGGAGGTTTTCATACATCAGGTTGGCTGGCTATGAAAGCACGCCTCTCAAACTCCCTATGTTCAAATGCAGTGATAAAATGGCCCTGGTTGAAGTATGCAGGTAGCTTGATAAGCTACATAGGACATGCAAAGACAAGAAGATCAATGGCTTGCATTTCCATATCTCTTTGGGAAAATATACATGTAAAACAAATTTGGATGCCCAAAATGTAGAAAGGGCTATTACTTTTATCACCGTCTTCAACTATCACAATGATGGACTTACTATTGAGCGTTTGCACTACATCTCATACCCAATGTAGTTTTGTGTGTGTGCATGAAACAATTATGCCCTAGGTTTCTCTTGTACGTGTCTCACTTTGTGAGTAGCGAATAAGTAACTAGATGTAGAATGTAAATAACGTGTGCATGGAAACAATAAACTCCCCTCCTATGAAGTGTGATGCATATCTTGGCTCTTTTTTGTGTGCTCTGCTTGTTGGCCGGGGTCTCAAGTGATGGTTAATGCTTAGATAAGTGGGCATGTTGTTAGAGAAGGAATAGGAATTTAATGCTAGGGTTAGACTAAGTCCTAGGTGGTTAGGATAAGTAGAGACTGAGTCTTAGTAAATAATTGGCTAAGAATAAGTCCATCATCTTCCTATGGTGAGGTGTAAATTAACCTAATTAAATTAATTATATTAATAAATAATGTGAGAATGGGCATTAATTCAATTGTAAATAATTAAATTAATATGAATGTGAGGTAAAAGGGTCATGGTTAGGCGAACATGTTATGTTAACTCATTAAAGGGGACCAATGGGAGTGTGACCTAAATTTGGTCCTGTCTACGGGTAATAGCTCCCTCTGTGCAACATTGTGGTAGGCTATTGGCTGAATATGGTGTTCATAATATGGATCACCTAAAATATTGTGGGGGAGTTCATTTCCTCTTAGTATTTAACTTCATAAATGCCAAGGGGATGTTGTTCCTATATAGAGGCAAAATCATATTATCTATGTCTTTCATGTCACAAATGCATGATGCATTTATGAATCCATGAAGTAAAAGTCTCACCAACATTTTAATCCTCACTACTTTCAATTTTAGACACAACACTTTTTAGAAGTTTTAGGAATATGAATGTAATCATCCTTTTTTTTGTAGTAGACATCTCTATTTTTTATTCTATGGGTGTACATCATCTTTTTTTTGTATAGACAATTTTTATTCAATCAAACATCATGCATATGGTAAAGTGTTAAATTGCACAAATCTTTAAGGTCTTTCATGGTAATATTTGAACACCCATTTCTTGATAAATAAAGATTCTTATTTTACATCCGAAGCGTTTCAATTCTATAGAAACAATTTTGGACTCTTCAACAGAAATGTGGCAATGTTTTGTTGCACAATGTCTACATTTTTTGAGACATTAATTATTGCTCCTTTCAAGCCATATTGAGGTTTATTATGGGAGCAATCTATAATGTGTGTAAATACCAAGTACAATGCAACCAAGAATTCTTAAAGATCGGTTAAGAAGGTAACAAGTGGAAACAAAATATTTAGTTGAACATGTTTCTGAGTGATGTAAATTTTAGCAAGACTCTATTTTCTATTGATATGAAGCACGTTAGTGATAAGTTTTCCTCTCATTGCATTTGTACATTTATCCCTAAAAATCAAGGATCCAAATATGTCTCATTTTTTGTTTGTATGAATTCCACCATGCTATATTTGAAAAACAACTGCAAGCAAATACAACAAGTACATCTTAGTGTATCCTTTGCAATCTTGTGAAAAAAATCTTATCACGGCTATTATGGTTTTCTTGGGTTTGATTGCTCTGAATTTTGTTATTTAAATGTTGTCAGGAAAGAGTGAAACATTTTTTGGAATTAGTTGTGTTGTTGCTATAACTAAGCACATCAACTTCAACTACTAGTTTTTTTACACAATTTTTCTTTTTCTTTTTATTATGCACAAAAGAAGCAGGCTTGGCTAAGAATGTTTATGTACTTCACATAGTGAATTTCAGATGATACAAAGATTTGCACAAGTGTGGTCAGGAAACCTTTTCATCTTTGCATATATTATCAACAAAATATACTAACACCTATATTGTTCTTAAAGCCAAATAATGAATATGCACACTTTTTAATGCAACATTTGTAAAAGGTAATACATAAATATTTGTTCTAGTTAAATGATATATTTATTAATAATGTGTAATGGTTTAGCTTGCCATTATTGTATTGTCACATTGAATAAATTGGACAACCGTTTTAGACAATATTCATCTCCTTTAATTGAACTAGTTTTATATGACATGCCCAAGTTAATAATAAAGCCTTTCAATTTTGAAATATTTGGTATTTGTTGTATAATACATAAAGGAAAGTGGGAATCCAAATAGGAAATCACTTTATTATTTTTAGACAAGTAAGTATTGCAGAAAGTTTGAACTACATAGCAATAGAGGTACAAAGCATCAAACTCATAAATGACTATTTCACATACAAATCTAAACGAGTTGTCAAAAAAGATCAAATTATTGCTTACTATCCTTCGTAGAGCAACTATTTCTAGAGAATGTGAAATATATCAACTGTCAAGATTCAAGGTGCGTGAAAGACCTAAATAAGAAAACATTTTTTGTTGAATTATTAAAAGAATTATTTTGTTTTGAATGTAATGGTTCATAATGCCCATACAGGTGGTTCAAATCATGGAACAAGACCCACTATGGTAATACCCCATAAGTTAGATTTAGTGTTTTCCACATAAGTCAACCATAAGAAATTTCATTTATCGTAAGTATGTTCAAGTATCATTAATACTTCGTGCAAAGTGAAAAACCATGTCAGCATCGAATTCTAGTTCTAGGTAGGTCAATGCAACATGACCATGTTTGTTTAAACAATTCTCTAAATGTTCTATTATTCCATAATTTAGCTCAATATAAGTATAATGGAAATGTAACAACACAACAAATGTGTCAAATAGACAATCGCTAACGTTATACTAGGGATAATTTTAGCGGCGAATATTCGTAATATGGCGAAAATTTCATTTTAGGAAAATTTGAAAAGGTGAATTATTCGGAGTGGGTCGGTGTCCTGTTCGCCTAAAATATATAGTATATTTTTTTTGGGGGGTCGGCTTCGCCTTCATTTGAAAACATCTCCTATAAAAACCTAGGTGATTCGCCGCGTAGTATACCTCAAGTAGCTTACCAAATTACCAATACTGTGAAATTTGAACTCGCATACCCTTGAGCACCAGAGATTCATATTACTGTTAGCCTGTGATTGTTGACGCGTGACAAGAGCTGTACTGACGCGCGACAGGAGCTGTACTGATGCGTGACAGGAGCTGTACTGACGCGCGACAGGAGCTGTACTGACGCGTGACAGGAGCTGTACTGACGTGCGACAAAGGTGTTCTGACGCGCGACCAAGGAAGTGTTGACGCGCGACTTGGGCAAAGAAGTGACGCGCGACCAAGGAAGTGTTGACGCGCGACTTGGGCAGTGTTGACGTGCGACAGGAAGTATATTAAGAGAGTGGACGTGCGACCTCAGACAGTGGACGCGCGACAAGACCTCAGACTGGACAGAGTCGCTACTTGGTTCTTTTGCTGACGCAGGACTCTTTTCAGAATAATGGAAGGTGCCAGCTCAAAGAATACGAATAACCTAAAAGTAAGTAAGAAATCTCAGAAATCACTCTTCAAGTATTTTGGAAACTCTGCGGATACAGATATTGTAAATACCAATCATATAGATGCCACCACAGAGAATCAGAATACTGACTGTGTGGAAGGAATTATTGAGGTGGACATGCATTCTGCACAGTATCAAAGTCAAACAAATGAAACCTACGATAATATGCCAGATCTTGAAGATATTGTTCCTGTTGGGGTGCAACCAGAAGTGCAGCTAGATATCACAGATACAAACACTCAGCAAAATGGAAGACAGAAATCAAAATCAAACTCCGGTCCAAGAAAGAGGAAACCAGGTGATTGTGATATTGCTCAAAATTCTACTAAAAAAAGTAAAGCATTAAAAACGAACAAGAATATGTGGACCATTGGCAGGACATACAAGTTTGATTGGGCAGCTAAATTTCTGTTTATTGAACCTGTACAATCATCTAATTCTGAAGAAATCCCATCTGAATGTACATGTAAAATATGTACGTGGAAATTGGGAAAGCAACAAAAAATGCAACTGAAGCTGGACACTATAGAAAAACATTGTGGAAAACAATATTTAACTGTAACGGGGGCGGATGGCCAGAAAATCAAAACACATAGGTGGAAAACTGAAAAAGAATGCATGCATGTTAGATACGCAGCGGAATATGAGGCAGAGCAGAAAAAACACAGACATCTGTTGGAAAAGGGAGGAACGATCACATCGCATATTGGTAAGATGAAAGAAACAAATCTACATGCAAAATTCATACAATTCTCTACTCTTTTTCAAATACTTAAAAAAGGAAGAGCGATTTCAGATTTCCTCGATTTCAAAGTTTTGTATCAATTTAACGGAATGCTGAATGTACCTCAGTCTCATTGGTCTGAGAGTAGTGGATGGGAAATGGCAAAATGCCTCTCGATGATAGAGAAGGAAGATTTGAAAGAGAATGTAAAAAAAGCAAACTTTATCTCTCTTTCAATTGATGAAGTGACAGCAGTCGACAACACCGCATGGGTATGTATCCACATCTATACTTTAGAAAATCATATAAGGACACCTCATCTGTTGGGTGTTATGAAAATGGTTGAAAACTGCAATGCCGAAAACCTATATAAAATAGTTGTTTCTCATTTGAAAGATGTTGCTGGTATGACTGATTATGAAATTGCTACGAAGTTGGTATGCGTTGGAGCAGATGGTGCATCTGTCATGCAGGGTCACCGAACAGGGCTCTGTGTTAGATTACAAACAACAGTGGCCCCATATATGCTACCAATTCACTGTATGGCTCACAGAATGAATTTAGCGTATAAAATGGTAAGCAACCACGAAAATGTTGCTAAATTAGAAGACCTTATAAGAGAACTTCATGCCTATATGTCAAGCAGCCCAAAGCGTTTTCTCGAGTTCCAAAAATTTGCAATTGGAATTACAGATGGCAAAAAACTTCTGAAGGATGTGGAGACTAGATGGATCTCTTTGTATGAACCTGCATGCAGAGTTCGTGAGGAGTATCCTTCATTGGTTGGTTTCATGCACAAATACCGTCATGAAGTTGATAGGGCGAGGGACTTGTTGTTCCGTTTAACTGATTTGGAGACATTGCTTACATTGGTTGGTATTCTTCCAATGTTAAAGGAGATCAATACACTGATGAAGCATGCACAGGGTAGATTAATCTATATTGTGGATTTTATACGGATGAGGAAAATGGTATGTCAAAGTCTTGATATATTGTACTGTTCCAATGATAGTTTTGATGCACCTGTTTTTGAAAATTGGAGAGATTTATTAGATCTTAAAAATCCTAACACCTTTTTGAGATTTAATATCCACGATCACCTCTGCATCACTGTTAATGGGAGGGAAATACCTGTGCACATTTTGCAAAAACGTCAAGCTATTACAGGATCGGAACGAGAAGATGTTCCCGTGACACGTAATTTGTTTGAGTCTATTATAGTTGAAACAAGAATAAAGCTTAAAATTTTTTCAGAAACCTTGTCATCAGAAATTAGGGAACGTTTCTGTAAAGATAAAATTCTGGAAGCCATGGGTGTGATGAATCCTAATTTTTGGAATACTGAAGGTGGCCGTGCAGACTTTGTCAGTAAGCATTTCCATAAATCAATGGGTACAATAATGGAACAATTTACAAAGACGTCAGAGCTCAAGGGTGTGGAAATCAAAGGTATACTGAATGCCGATTTATTAAAGTCTCAGTCAACAAATTTTGCAACAACAATGAGGAACCAATATAAGAATTTAGATCAACCTTCTGAAAGTGGAGCTATTACAAGGCTGTGGCGAGGAATCTATCAAAGTTCTATTTTACAAGAAGATATCAGTGAATACTTCAGATTATATGAGTTATGCCAAACAATGATTTTGGGGTCTGTGGAGGATGAAAGGGTTTTCAGTGCATTGTCATTTATAAAATCAAAACTGAGAAACAGGTTGGATAAAAATCTGGAAAGCTGCATGAGGTGTTATGTTTCTCGATACTCCATCGAAACCTTTCCGTTTGACAGAGCAATTGCGCACTGGAATTCCCTTTGCGAAAGAAGAGGTGTGAATAATACAGCTACAAGTACAAATATTCCCAACCTTGAGAGTGTAATTGGCTCTTCGTCACATTCTACAGAAGACAACATCGACTTTGATGAAGCTATTGATAATGGATTGTTTCAACTTTAAACAGGTATCTTCTTTATCTATCTTTTATCTTTATCATTAAAGATGTTACAGGTCTATATACTAAAAATGTCAGGCAATTCACCCATCTATCTACTAATACATTTCTCGTGTTGGGTTTTTTAAAACACAGATCTAGCTCATTACCAGTGGCAATGATGATTTCAACTTTAAGGAGGTATCTTTTTCCCCTTAATCTTATTGTCTGTTACTATTCATTTATTCAGCTCTGGTTATCATTAAAGATGTTACAGGTGTATGTATTTACATTTAGTTAAATACAATATTTTTACTTTTTGAAAATGTGGGTTGACATCCGTCCGAGGAAGCTGTTACTTCTCGGGACTGACAATGTCAGGCAACTCACCCACTTATCTACTAATCCATTTTTTGTGTTGAATTTTTTTTAAGACAAAGATCTAGCACATTACCGGTGATGATTTCAATTTTAAATAGGTATCTTCTTCAACATAATTTTATTGTTTGTTACTATTCATTTTTTCAGCTCTGGTTATCATTAAAGATGTTACAGGTGTATGTATTTACATTTAGTTAAATACAACATTTTTACTTTTTGAAAACGTGGGTTGACATCCGTCCGAGGAAGCTGTTACTTCTCGGGACTGACAATGTCAGGCAACTCACCCATCTATCTACTAATCCATTTTTTGTGTTGAATTTTTTTTAAGACAAAGATCTAGCACATTACCGGTGATGATTTCAATTTTAAATAGGTATCTTCTTCAACATAATCTTATCGATTGTTACTTTACATTTTTTCAGCTCTTGTTATCATTAAAGACGTTACAAGTCTAATTCTATATATTTACATTTATTTAAAGATATTGTTGGTCTATATATTTAAAGATGTTGCTGGCAAGTCTAATTCTATATATCATTAATTATCAATTATCATCATTCATCATCTACGTCCACATACAATTCATGACAATTCATGACAACTCAAGTAAACAAGAAACATACATATAATTCATGATAATCACCATCTAATGCAATTAAAATTAAAGATTGTATATAAATCCATATAATTAAATTCAAAAACCATAGTACATACTCAATTGTAGAAGTTTTCAAATTCAATATTTAAAGTTTCCTCAATAATAAAAGTTTCTAGTTTTCAAAACCCTCTCTTTCTTTATCCAATTCTACTCTGCACTCTTCCCCAACGGCTTCTTCCACTGTGGCTGTACCTCCTTCCCCAAAACAAGAAATCTCCATGCGACAGCAAATTTGGATCAGCTGCAGCGTTCAAACTATCCCGTTGCCAATAATTTTCATAACGACTAATAATCTCATTGATAAGAACCTTAGCCCTTCTCTCCCATTCTATAAGCTGAATCTATCTTTTTTGTGCTTGTCTAGTTGTATGAAATACTCCTTGCCCTCTTTAGAAGTACTTGTGCCAAAACCCTGTATGGTCCAAGCAACAAGTGATACCTAATCAGCAAGTGAACAAAACCAGAACTTGAAAACATATAAAGAGAAAACAAACTAGCATTACTTTGTAGTACTATATGGTCCAGCCAGTTATCGATCCACTCAATGATTCTCTCCAAGCTTCATACTCAGGAATTGTGTAAAAAGATAACACATTTCCATTTTTGTGAGTTGCCTACATCAACATGTGCCAAAATTAGACATGGAGATAAATAACATCTGGAGGCTTAAAAACAAATATAAAGAGTCTCAATACACTCAACAAAATATACAGGGGTAACAGTTACACTGACAATAGGAGTGATAAATTCCACAACAAATGAAGGAATTTTAAGCAGTGATGGCCAGGCATGGTGTATGAAATTGATCAGCAATCCTTTGATGTGGGATCCATCATGGTCCTTTAAGAGACAAAGGACAAGTCAAAGGATCTCACTAGAAAGGATGTGTCAGAATTAAGCAGAAACTAAACAGCGCTATACAAAGATCATGTACCTGGTCTGTCATTAACATCAGATGGCCATATCTTAAAGATTTAATGCTGTCATATATTTTATCTTCCTGTAGACCAAGGATTTTTTTTATATTTACTATCTCTTTATTCTCCATTTGTTGGTGAGTGGTAGCTTCCCTGACATTGAGCAGCTTACCTCTGAGAGGAAACACGCCATAATAATATTGACCAACAATAGATATTCCTGCCACCTGATAGAATAAAGATAACTAAAATAACAAAAAATTAAATTGGAAAGTGATGTCGAAACATGTCACAATACTACCAAATTCAGTATTCACATTTCCCTGATTCAAGGCACAAACACTTACAGCAAGAGCCTTGGCTGAGTCACCCTCTGTTAATATTAAAGTACATTGATCAGAATTCTTCCCCCTTGATTGATTTGCATCATCAAGTTTGGGAACATCAATTAATTTCCCCTTCTTGGTTCCATCAGTTTTCTTAAGATCTTTTTTTTGTTTAAACTTTTCCACTGCACTCATCAGGTCAATCAAAGTTACAAAGCTCATCACCAAATTACATGTACTCAGAAATGTTACATATTAGACACCACGCCTTTTATTTATTGACATGGGCTGCAAATGCGAAACAGTGAAAATTACTATAAATTTATAACAGCAAATTGTATTAGAATAAAAAATATGAATTAAAAGGAATTATACTAACAATCAACATGGAAACCGAACGTTGATTCGAGAAAATTCTTTTCTTCCACGAGTGTTGCCTTGGTTGTAACAATTGGTAAATTTTTGAACGAAAGGCCTGTAAACCGATGGATGTCATTTGCTTCGATACTGAATTGAAAAATTCGGCCATCGTTCGGAGTCACATAAAAAATGCCGTCCTCTGAATTGTAGGATGACAGAAAGTAATTCAAAATATCCGGATCTGTTTCGAAATGGGGCATATTAATAGTATGGATGTGAGGGCATAAGGGATTCCTGTAGTTGATCTTGGAAATCGATTGAATTGGATTCTCTTGATTTTTGTTACTGAACTTGGAGTTGGGAAGCATCGAGACCTGCAAAAAATCTAGAGCTGGAAGGTGAAAACGAGAAAATGACCGGTTGAAGGGTATTTATAGGCTAAATTGGGCGTCAATGGCTTCACTTGACGCGTGACAATAGGAGTGAGCGACGCGCGTCAAAAGTAGAAAGTGACGCGCGTCAATAGAATCCAGTGACGCGCGTCACTAGGATCAAGTGACGCGCGTCATTAGGTGCCAGTGACGCGCGTCATTAGGTGCCAGTGACGCGCATCATAGGTGCCAGTGACGCGCGTCATTAGGTGCCAGTGACGCGCGTCATTATATGCCAGTGACGCGCGTCATTAGTCATTAGGTGCCAGTGACGCGCGTCATTAGGAGCCAGTGACGTGTAATTGGGTGCAAGTGACGCGCGTCATTAGTTTGCAGTGACGCGCGTCATTAGCGGGGAGTGTCGCGCGTCGGTCAAGAACATTGACGTTCCATTGACGCGCGTCGGTCAAGACCATTGACGTTCCATTGAGAAAGCCTGAGACTACCAAATAATTGATTTCTTATCCAAATTTCAATGGAATTCGAAGTTTTCACCTCTTTTGCTCTAGAGGAAATTCCCTTCATGTTTGCAATGCAGCCAATTGAGATGAAGCCTTCAAATTTATCAACAGTGTTTGGTGTGTACTTGATAAGTTCAAAAAGAAACTTCATGATATATGCTAAGACTGAGTTTGAGATGAGGTACCAGTAAGGGCACTGTTGACAAAATTTACACAATGTTACCTTTTTAAGATGATCCAACCTTGCACAGAGAACTTTATGTTGAGCTGTTAAAAAATTTTCAATATTTGAGACACTTGATTTTATCAATTGTACTTCAAGAAGATCATGATTAATCAATTCAAGGCATAGAAATGGGGGAGCTGCAAAAAAATTGTCTTCAAACATACACTTCAACATTGTATCTTCAGCAAAGGAAAACAAAACAAGGTGGTAGCAGGAATTTTATACTTTGATACTCCTTGCAATGGTCAACCAAGTATTTCATCAGCTCAACAATAATAATTAGAAGAAAGTAAAAACAATTTTCCGTTACACAACAATTTTGATCACTTTACCCTTATTGTATCTTTCAAACCTCATTCTTGTAACTAACATGATATGTAAACAACCTTATTGAGCTATGATCATATGCACCACATTAAAATTTTGAAAAAAAAAGAGACATATTTTAATTCAACCACTCCAAGAAGCAGTCCTGAAGAGAGAATCTCAAGATGTGAATCCTATACAAGGTGGTAGTCTGCATTTCTAAGCGATCGAGTTTTATAAAAACTTGAATAAGTTTAAATACTCATTTCAAAATCTAATTAAATTTGGCATGAAGCACTAAAAGACACTCCTATACACATTTCATGTTTTGGTTAACCATGGGTTTTCCTAAAGATGTTACAGGTCTATATACTAAAAATGTCAGGCAATTCACCCATCTATCTACTAATCCATTACTCGTGTTGGGTTTTTTTAAAACACAGATCTAGCTCATTACCAGTGGCAGTGATGATTTCAACTTTAAGCAGGTATCTTTTTCCCCTTAATCTTATTATTTATTGCTATTCATTTTTTCAGCTCTGGTTTTGATTAAAGATGTTACAGATCTATATACAAAAAATGTCAGGCAATTCACTCATCTATCTACTAATCCATTTCTCGTGTTGGGTTTTTTTGAAACACAGATATAGCTCATTACCAGTGGCAGTGATGATTTCAACTTTAAGGAGGAATATTTTTCCCCTTAATCTTATTGTTTGTTTACAATATTTTATTTTTTGAAAACGTGGGTTGACATCCGTCCGAGGAAGCTGTTACTTCTCCGGACTGACAATGTCAGGCAACTCACCCATCTATCTACTAATCCATTTTTTGTGTTGAATTTTATTAAGACAAAGATCTAGCACATTACAGGGGATGATTTCAATTTTAAATAGGTATCTTCTTCAACATCATCTTATTGTTTGTTACTTTACATTTTTTCAGCTCTAGTTATCATTTATTTAAAGATATTGTTGGTCTATATATTTAAAGATGTTGCTGCCACTTCTCAGGACTGACAATGTCAGGCAACTCACCCCTCTATCTACAATGTCAGGAAAAACAAAGATCTAGCACGTTACCCTTGATGATTTCACAGCAATCTAATACGCAAGAGGTAAGCTAAACCCTATGATATTTGCAATTATGTTTAATTTCTTACCAGTGATGATTATTTCTTGATTTCTTAGAATTATATTTAATTTATTTTTTATATGTGGAAAATCCTTTGATATATTTTTTTAACTGCTGGATAAACTATTAAACAATACATTATACTATTATAAATATAAGTCCTGACACTCTTCCTAAAATTCCATGCTTTGTCATAGATCCATCACTTCTTCAGATTTCTCCATGAAGAAATAGATCTATTCTTAGACTTATAATGATCATCCTCTAACACGAAGTTATTCAAACTCAATTCTAATGCTATCTTCCATATCCTATAGTCACCCACCCAAATCTACACTAATCACAACTATTTAAATCAACTTGACAGAGTCTTTATCTAATAAAAATCTACACACATAGTTTGCTATGATCTAGTTTACAACCTTCAATATTTTCTTACACACTCAAAATTATTCCAACTTATAGCCTCCCAGTTCTAATCCACAATTATTGTTCACCCTTATCAAATATTAAAAAATGATAGGATTCTTCAACCTTATATGTTTTACATTAAACTTCAAAGTTCTATATCGAGCTTGACCTATCTTTTAATCACAAGGTTATTCCAACTTTGGTTAATCTAGATTCCATAACCTTGACTATTTAGAGCAACTTGTCAATCTACTCTACACAAAACAATATCCATGATAACAAAACCATATCTTTTAAACCATGGTCTTGATTGTTTGCAGCAAAACGTTATTTTCTGACAAATGGTCTTGACCATTTTGGATGTCAAACAACCTCTCTAATGAGAGATTATGCACTTATATAGAGGTGAATCTCTTTAAAATAGAATTTTCCTACACCATAAGTCTATTAAGGAGAAATCCTAAAGATCTGCTTCAAATCTAAGTTGCTATTTTTTCCCAAAAACATAATTTTCAAGATAATTAAAGTCCCACAAAGATATTTAGGCACTACATTTTACATTATACACATTAAATTGATCATCGTCTTTCATCATCATCTATCATTAATTATCAGTTATCATCATTCATCATCTACGTCCACATACAATTCATGACAATGCAAGTAAACAAGAAACATACATATAATTCATGATAATCACCATCTAATGCAATTAAAATTAAAGACTATATAAATCCATATTATTAAATTCAAATACCATAGTAGATACTCAATAGTAGAAGTTTTCAAATTCAATATATAAAGTTTCCTCAATAATAAAAGTTTCTAATTTTCAAAACCCTCTTTTTCTTTATACAATTCAACTCTGCTCTCTTCCCCAACGGCTTCTTCCACTGTGGATGTACCTCTTTCCCCAACACCAGAAATAACCCCTGAACTTATAAGATCTTCTGCAGCACTGTCCAGATTTTTTATAATTCTTTCTTCTTGATTTGTTGCATCTCCATGCGACAACAAATTTGGATCAGAAGCTGCTTTGGCTTTGAATAATATGTCAGGGTCGAGACCATGCTCTTTAATTATCCGCTTTAGCGTATTGTTTTGTTTGTTAACCAAAACAATATTTTGCTTCAAATTTTTTGCTGCGGATAAGCTGTTCTTTGTTGTTTCCAAGTGAACTTGCAAAACCTTCGCCTGACTCTTCAAATTTTCATATTTCAACTGCACAAAAAGAGTAATGTCAATATAAAATATTAATGTAAATTCAAAATTTCAAAATAACAAAAATGATTGTTTAAATGTAATAGTACTTACAACAGCTCTATCTCTTTCGGCATTTGCGATTGATACCAAATCCTTGTCCTTGGACCATTTGTTAAAATATGCCTGGGCCTCGGCACTAATATTTTCCAATTTGTTTAGTGCCTTATCTAAAATGTCGTCTTTATAGTTGTTGTTAAACGTGACAGTCCCACATCTTACTTGGGTAAGTAAGGAATCCATCTTCACAGGTTGATTCTGGACTGCAGCGTATAAACTATCCCGTTGCCAATAATTTTCATAACGACTAATAATTTCATTGATAAGAACTTTAGCCCTTTTCTCCCATCCTATAAGCTGTTGGATATGAGGAATAATAAACTCACTGATATGGGATTGACAATCATTACCAATTAAGTTCTCCAAAGGAAAACGTGGCAACTGTTCACTATCTGAATCTGATGCAGACGATCTTGCTGGAGAAGAATGGGGGCTTTCACCAAGATCAACTGCTCCTTGTTTCTGCCTTTGGGTGGGCTGATCCTGTTTTTGAAAAAATTACTCAAGATTTAGATAAATAAATTTAAATCAGAATGTAATTCAAAATTGAAAAGCATATTAAAATTGAAATTTGAAGTATACCTGCTGGCCTTGAATCATCTCGCAGGTATCGAAAAAACCAGTTGGGTCATTGCTATCAATGCCCAAATAATCTTCATCTAAATTTATATTGTTCAAAATAGATATGCCCATTGCACTGGGCAAGCCACCAAGTGATAGAGTAGGAATTCGAAACGAGGAGGCAAGGTTTAGTGTCCCACTAGGGGCCGGAGCAAAAGGCATGCATTTACCAATGTTCTTTTTCACTGTTCCTCTGGTTGGCATTTTAAAAATTAATGGTTGAGTGGGTGTCGGTGCCGTGGTTTGATCATGACTGACATGTGCTGAAAAGTACAAGAAAAAAATGAAAAATATTAAAACAATTCATAAAGTCAAAACTACGAAATTAAACGTACTATAGAAAAGTTGTACCTTGTTGTCGAGGGGTTGTTTTTCTCGGTGCTACGGGTGGCCTTGTAGGAGTTGTACTCAGTGGCTGTTCAGAAGATATGAATGCATGCGACTGTATGGAGTGAGTTGGGGAAGAAGGTTCCAAAGTCCCTGCAATTCATCAATATTAAATAATGTCAATTCTTTTGGTTAAAATTTAAATTGAAAAATAAATATGCAACTTTGGAATTTGTAAATAATATATGAGAATGTATTACTTCTCTGGCATTTAACGAGTTCAAACTGTTGAGGGTTTGGAGAGGAGTGAGCTTCCATTTCAGATTGGGAGTCCCCCGAAGCCTCCGTGTGTTGTTGGCCTCTTCCTCTCGATAATTTCTTTTTTCGGGGAAGGGCTTCAAGATATCTTCTCTGCAAAACATTTAAATTTAAGTTTTAATAACTGCACTGTAATGTCGAAAATTGAAATACAATTACAAACTAAATAGTTTATACATGTTGTTCTTCAAATGGAATTGAGAATTTCTTCAAAGCCTCATCAGAGCAAGTAGGAATTTCTTTATCTTTTAAATTTAAAACTGCCTCATAGTAGAAGCTGAGGAGATAGTTTGTTGAATAAATGAAAGGTTTATCTGAGAGTTTTGAATTTATTATGTTAGTTCTTTTTTTTTTGGATAGATATGTGCACCAATCGAATTGTCATTTTGAGATAGTGGCACAAATGTATGCGATGGCCCAATTTGGTATATCTGTTTGGCGACCCTGCAAAACAATTCTGGCTTGAAAAAATGAAATAAGTGCAGCAAGAAAGTGGTGTGCAATTGATTGTTTATCTACACCACGCCTGGATTTATTGACATGGGCTGCAAATGTGAAACAGTGATAATTACTATAAATTTATAACAAATTGTATCAGAATAAAAAACAATAAAAAATATGAATTAAAACGAATTATACTTACAATCAACATGGAAACCGTACATTGATTCGAGAAATTTCTTGTCTTCTTCAAGTAGTGTTGCCTTGGTTGTAACAATTGGTAAATTTCTGAAAGGAAGGCCCATAAACCAATGTATGTCATTTGCTTCAATAGTGAATTGGAACATTTGGCCATCGTTCAGATTCACATAAAAAATACCGTCCTCTGAATTGTAGCATGACAGAAGGTAATTCAAAATATCTAGATCTGTTTTGAAATGGGGCATATTCACGAGCCCTGTAAATTCACACTCATCCATCAAAGCTTGATATTCTGAAGACATCTTTAAAGCCGTATGGATGTGAGGGCATAAGGGATTCCTATAGTTGATCTTTGAAATCGATTGAGTTGGATTCTCTTGATTTTCTTGCTGAACTTGCAATTGGGAAGCATGTGAAGTCGACATTGTAGTTGTAATTACGTCTTTGACGACAATTTAGACCTGCAAAAATTCAAGAACGGGAAAAAAAAAACGAGAAAATGAGCGGCACAAGGGTATTTATAAGCTAAATACGGCGTCACTAGCCCCTGATGATGCGCGTCATTTATTCCTACTGATGCACGTCACTGTCTCCTATTGACGCGCGTCAGCTCTAACTTTTGTCACGCGTCATCTAGTATATTTGATGCACGATATTCTAGCACCTAGTGACACGCGACAAAGTCCCCTACTGACGCGTGTCACTTCTTCCTATTGTTGTGCGTCAACTATTACCTCTGACGCGCGTCAACAGGTTCCAGTGATGCGCGTCATTAGGGTACAGTGTCGTGCGTCAATAGAAGCCAGTGTCGTGCGTCAAAGGTCATAGCTGATGCATGACAATAGTCCTAGCTGACGCGCGTCAATAGGAGACAGTGACACGCGTTAGTAGGAGCAAATGACATGCGTCATCAGGGGCCAGTGACGCACGACAGTAGGTGGCAGTGTCACGCGTCATTAACAGACACTGACGCGTGATAACAGGTGATAATTTAGCGCGACAATACGAACTAGTGTCGCGCCAATGTCGTGCGTCATTACAAACTGGTGTCGTGCCAATGTTGCGTGTCATTACAGACTAGTGTCGCGCCAGTGACGCGCATCATTACGGACTAGTCTTGTCACGCGTCACTGATGGAGCCATGAAAAACTAGGTGAAAATTTTATTTTTGAATACTGTCAAATTCACCTTTCGCCGAAACTGGTTACGGGGATATTCGCTAGGTATTTTCCACCTTCAATTTTATAGGGGTGTCTTAAAATGAACCCTGGTGTGCCTCTTACAAAGATGATGACATTAAAGGGTCATCTTAATGTCATTTAATGTTTATATAACTAGTTTACAAGCCTCTTCATCAATAATGTTGTATAGTTGTTAAATACATCAATGTGGTTTTCAAAGGTGTCATGATTAGCCATAGATTAAAAAACAAAATGGAGCAACGTCAAAGTTGAAAAACTCATAAGTTAAAGCCACATAACTCAACAAGATGTACACTATTGACACCAAACCCTATTAAATGACCTTAATTAAAGGTTTTTAAAATTGAACACAAAAATCTTAAATAAAAATTAATAAAAGCATATGTTCCAATATAGTTGTACAACAATGTATTTATGTCAAAAATTGTAACTATAGTTCACTGTAACCTAAAAAAATCTTGCATTTAGATTAGGCAACATAACTAATTTATTTTTAACTAAATTAGGCTTGCTTGGTTAGGAAATTTGAGTTCTATCAATCAGATTACATAAAAATACTTTTATTGAAAAAATTAACCTTGAAGCCATAATACCAAAAAATGATTGGTTGATGAAAAAGCAAGAATAGGTTAACCATCGCAATATTACTTGTTGTTGACAAGATAATACAATTTTAGTAAATGCCAAAAGAGGCAACAAAAAACCTTGAAAAAAAATACACTTACTCTTTTTTTAGACCTAAAAATCTAACAATGATCACAATTCCTATGTACTTCCAAAGACCTCTATTATTAGAAAACAACAAAGGTCCTAAAAATCAAATAGAGGAATATGCTAAATCTACGTGTGTATTCAACACGTTGTTAAAAAAAATCTAAAATGAAACTTTTCACTATAAGATGAATAATTGCCATGTCATTCACGTGAAATCAATAGAGAAAGATCAACTATTACATGCAATAAATTTCATAATATTGTCTTATATAATGATTCAAAAAAATGAACAAATCAAGTTAGGCTATAAATTTCACAATTATTGTATTACATAACAGGGTAAGTGCAACAAGTTGGTGGACAACTAAGTGGACATAAAAACATCAAAATTTGCGTACCACGAGCGTTAGAATGTTTTTTTATAGGTTTAGTGATTTTCAAACCTAAAATCACGATCACAATTTTTAAACTGCGATAGTACGGTTGTCTGAGACCAAAAAAACCAGACCCACGACTCCTCATTTTCCCTCTATTTCCCCATATGAACCGTGATTTCTCCTCAGACCTTTGGAACTTGAGATTTGAATACCCCTTAAAAATTGCTCTTCAGACTTTTGGATTGTGAAAGTTTCAACAATGCTACCAAGACGAAGAGGTAAACCCTCAATTTTGATCAAATTTCTTACATTTTAGGTTATTTTTTGAGATTTTCATGGATTTTTCAATTTTTTATTTATGTATACAATTTTTTTATTTTGTCAGTTTCTTGGTAAGCTTGTAATCCTATAAACCATCCAAATATTCCTAAAAACCCTCCAAACATCCCTCAAAACCCTCCTCCAAATGTAGATCTACCTCATGTTGCTCCTTTTATCCCCATGGAACCAAGTAGGAACACAAGTTGCTATCCTTAGAAGAATCCGACAAAATAAAATTTCCATTGAAAACCTTATTCAGACTATAAGAAAAAATCATGCTGAAAAATTTTTCCCACGTGACTTTAGCCAACACATTGCAAACAGTTATTGGTGAAGTTGGACTCTACAACCAATCAAATAAATAAATGGAATACCTTTAGAGGTGATTGTAGGTGGTGGTATAAAGATAAATCATCCCATGTGGCCGTAAAAGACAAAATTTTTGTAAAAGACCACATTTGCGCATTATTTAATGACCCGAGAAACTAATGCCTCCCTGTAACTACTACCAAATGGTTCCCAATCCATTGGTGCCACGATGAACCGAATCAAGGAAAAAATTTTTGGGACCAATGGTGGATGGTTTTTCATTATCCACCATGCAACAAAAATGAGGTTACTCTATATTTTTTTAAAGAAATTATATTGCGAGTTCATGCTTAATGAGGTCTAAAATTATTTTGACTTTTTTGAGTTTTATGGGTGAGGAGGTGGCTCTACACAAAGTAGACCTAGTGTATACGTTGGTCAAGCGAGTATCCCCCATGCCTCCAAAAGCCTCCACTGCTTTCAGTTATCCCTCCTACAGTGAAGTCAGGTTGTGGAGATTGGACACACTACATGCATTAAGGGAGCTCACTGACACTCTGACCCAACATAGTGACGAGATTGCATCTGGTGATGTTGGTGGAGGTGCCAGTTGTAGCGCACCACACCACTTTGGATCATGTGGTGCCGTATGCACTGCGGGAAAGACATCATTTGCTGGATTACATGATTTTTTTCTCTCGAGATGAGATGATGGTGGATGTTTTTGGAATTAGTGCAAATGATTTTGGTCTTTTACAAGTAAATGTCAAATAAATATTATATATATATATATATATATATATAAATATTATATATATATATATATATATATACAATAGTTTAATTCATTTGAGATTTTAATATATATGTATTTGATTACGTCATGTACATACATGTAAAAAACTATTTTTTTAATATTTTAAACAACAAGAGCCGATGAAGGACACATCCGGCGTCTACATGCTAGCTACTGCAACTAGGGCATGTTACAGATGTAAGTTTCAAGTTGTACTTACATTTCAAATTTCATTTGATTGCACTTTTATTATTATAATATTTCACGTGTACATGTACATATTAATATGTTTGTCTTTTATACGCAAAAGCCTGACGGGTCATCATCTGCTCTGGGCACTGAGGTTACTAGCATGCCTCACGTGACTTTTACGCAGGGTAGTTTCTCTTTACACTTTGTTTCTAATTGTGGAAGTTCAGTTGTGTATCTACTCTTGTAGGAATTTTGGAGACTCGAGTAACATCAAAGCTTCCCTAGAAGATCATTAAACCTAGATTCCTTGGTTCGTTTCTATTAGCAAATTAATATGTATTGGTCTATTATGTGTCGATTATGCTTTGGGTCTGTTATGTGGTAGTCATGTAGATTAATATTGATTTGTACATGTTTTTTGTATAGCTTATGACTGTCAGAGAGACTCCTCCATATATGCAGACTGTGGAGGCTGCTGTAGATACTGCCATAGCATCTGCAGATCCACTAACTGAGGTATAATTTTTCAAATTTGTTAAATTTTGGAGGAATTTTTTCTTATTAATTAAATCTACAATATCAAATTTTGTACATGAAATATTTAATTTGAACTATTTATTTGTATGTAGCTTACACCTCATGAGTCTACCATTAACCCTGCAATGTGTCGACGATAAATTAATAGGGATCATGAGATTACGGTAAGATTTCACATGGATTATCTAAATTCTAAGTTTATAAATTTTGAATGCATTTTAAAAATTTGGGTGTTAAAAACTTGTTGTTTATGAATGTGTAGGCTAGGTTGCAGGCCTGCTTAGAGATGCCTTGGACCACACGGATGAAATCCGTAGTGGCATCTCCCTCCACTACATCCTCAGGTCATGGACATGCTTCTTCTAGTAGGGCGAAAAGAGGGAAGATGTTTCATGATTATATTCATAGGACTTGAATGTATAGATGTATGTGTGTGTGTGTGTTTCATAATTCTTCATATAGTCCATATATATAGCCTTATGCGACCACATGTGGTCTTATATGAATGACACACTTAGTTTGATACATTATATCCATGTTGGTTTTCATATGATATTAATTCTATGTTTGATTTGATTTCATTGCACATGATATCCTTATATGTATGTTTTCATAGCCATATTAGTTCTATATGTTTGATTTGATTTGATGGCCTCGATTATGTGACCATTATGGATATGATATATATGATATATGATTTGTTAAATGTTATTGTTAAATGATATATGATATATGATGTTATTTTATATAATGGCTTTGAAGGTTCTTGGGTGCAAGATCATTTTTTTCTAGAGATTCAAGTGTGGAATTATATCAATTTTCTTATTTTAAGCACGTGATTAACACACTCCAAAGTGGGAAAAAATGTACACAATTAAAAATGGTCTTGAGGGATTTATTACAAGTCATTTTATATGTTTTTAGTGTACTTATGTAATTTATTTGTTAAGTATTAGTCCAAATTAAACTTTTTATTGATGTGTGTAATAATAAGGTCCTAATTTGAATTTGCTTGTTAAAAAATATAGAAACATTGTAGAGCTTAGTTGGCACAAGATATACAAAAAATATTCTTAAGACTCTATTGTGTATTAACATGCTTTAAAAATAGATCATTTAACAATCATTAGAGTATTTACATGGTAATGTGTTAACCTTGTTGCAATCTCATTGATGCGAGCCGAGTAACACGAGAATTCATGCCTCGGGAGGTCGTGGTCCAACAAACTGTCACTGCCAATGCATTCGATTGGGGGGGTATATGACTTCGAGTTATATGGAGGGCTCTAAGGAGGCCCGGTTTGGAGTCATACCACCTGATCCGGAGCCTTCGTGGCATAATTGTTTACAAACTGCCTTTTCTAGGTAGTCCTAGGAAATGAACAGAGGCGAGTAGAGAGAAGGCATGCCTCAAGACATTGTGGCACCAAACCGCCTACACCAAAACATCCAGGTGGTCAAGTTAAAACTAGAGGAGGCATCGTTTCGGTGCGCGATAATGTTGTTGCTTCCGGGCTACTTTGTTCAGGCGTATTCCCTTAAGAGGCATGAGACCAAAAAACCGTTCAACTTCGACGGGTGACTAATTGGACTTTGTGGAACCTAGAGATGTCTCATTACATCCTACACCTCGACATAGGGACCCTCTACAAAATTTTGTCTCATTTTTTTCCATTTCCAATCAGTGCTCTCTTTGCCCTATTGTTTAAATACGTGCGAAATAGTGCAATTTGAGCCAGTGTAAGGTTGTCAAATGCTATATTTTACAAACAGTGGGACGTGGCACCGACTCGACTGTGTCAACACGTTTGGGTGGACAAGTGAATGCAAGAGGAGGTGTCATTTTGGTGTGTGACAATGTTGTTGCTCCCGGGCTACTTCTTTCGGGCATAGTCCCTTAAGAGCCATGAGACCAAAAAATCATTCAACTTCGACGGGTGACTACTCAGACTCCATGGCACCTAGAGATGTCTTGTCAGATCCTACATTTCGGTGTAGGGAACCTCTACAATATTATTTCTTAGGTTTTTCTGTCTCTAATCGGTGCTCTCGTTGCCCTATTATTTGTAAGCACGTGAAATAGTGTAGTTTGCGCCATTGGAAAGCTGTCAAATGCTATATTTTACAAACGGTGGGTCGTGGCAGCGAACCGACTGCACCAACATGTTTGGGTGGCCAGGTGAATGCTAAAGGAGATGTCATTCTGGTGCGCGATAACGTCGTTGCTTCCGGGCTACTTCGTTTGGGCGTAGTCCCTTAAGAGCCCTGAGACCAAAAAACTGTTCAACTTTGACGGATGACTACTCGGACTCCATGGCACCTAAAGACATCTCATTAGATCCTACACCTTGGCGTAGGGACACTCAAAAATAGTTTGTCTCAGTTTTTTCTATCTCCAATCGGTGCTCTTGCTGCCCTATTGTTTGCAAACGTGTGAAATAGTGCAGTTTGAGCCAGTGTAAGGCTGTCAAGCGCTATATTTTGCAAATGGCGGGTCGTGGCACCAAACCGACTGTGCACACACATAGGTATGGTCTTGTAAACACTTGGGGATGTTTCATTTTGGTTCTCTAAGTTCTCGGTGCTTCTGGGCTACCTCCTCCGGATCCAAGAACCCCCTCCACATGTACATAAATCGTTGTTAATTCCTTCTCTTTTTTCTTGTACAACAATGAAAGCTTATCTTAGCTTTGAGAATATAAAATTCTCTACTAACAGTGCCAACCATGTGAAGGTGGAAGCTTTTCTAACACCATTAACCTGCATAAAAGTGTTAGTCAAAGAAATTTAAGTTTCAAATAAAAACCATACTAGATATATACAAAATACACAAAATTAATAAAATATATGAACTTGAATCTAGAACTAACAAATTTAAATAATTCAAAGAAAAATTATATATCAAACAAGCTCAGGTAAATTCATTCCAATGTTCACCATTAGGATGTGAAAGTGTCCAAGCTTTTCTGACACCACTAACCTGCATAAAAATGAACTAGTCAAAGAATTTTAAGTTGAATCAAAACCATGTATACTAGATATATACAAAATACACAAATTTAAACACTTATCAAAAATACTATATATATACAAAATACAAAAAATATTTGGTTGAAAAATTTAAACACTTCAAAGAAATTATATATACCATACGTGAGCATGTAAATTCATTACAATGAACCATCAGGATCAGATCTACTCTAACTAGCAGACAAGATTACTTCATGATCTGACTCTCAAAACTTCCAAAGAATATTGTTATTAGGCCTTCCTCGATATCTATACAACTCAATATTTTTCGCTAGAACTAGATGTGATTATAAGAGTATTTTCCTGTGTGTCTCAAAGTCTTCAAACACCCAAACAGAAGAGTTTTTTAATGGATACCGTTGAAGCCAAGTTTCAGTAACTACCACTGACCCTGTAGGGTACTCAATATCTTTTCCATCTATAACAGGAGAATTCAACTTATTTCTTTCCTCGATGCAACGACATAAGAAATAGTATATTCCTTCTTCATTGTCTTATGTCGCAATAACTGCAAACACATGTCCTACAAAAAAACAAAGGTTTCAACTCAAATTTAAATTACATATTAAAATTTCAATGGACATAACTCAATACAAAAATTTTAAATAACCATTACCTTGTCTCACTAAAATAAAAATTTCGTCAAAGTCTTTGGATGTTGCAACTTCATCTGCAGAAACAAGTCATAATGCTTGTGGAGGTTGATAACTGGGAAGCGGAGTTAGAGGCCTACAAATCCATCCATCCACCCATTTTTGTGAATCACACTCAGCAGTGACAAATTCAATACAAGATGCACAAAAACATGCCAAATTTCTTGTCCATATGGCCCACAAAGTAACGTCTAAGCTATAAAATGAGTGCATATCACTAGACCCTGGTGAGTGTCATATAATCCTCGTAGTTAGAAATTTGTTGTTCCTTTATCAACCAAAAATATCTGCGAACTGTGAAATTTTCTTGAGAACCTCGGGCCATGTTGTCAATACACCATTCCACTATGCTCTTTGCATCTTTCAATTTAGCACCATCTTTGTAATTCAACTCTTCTCTTACAAGAGCTCTTTTCACACATGCCCCTGCACCGTCATGCTCTCATTTTCCATCTCCAGCCTCAGTGAAACTCCAAATATGTTGCACACCCATCTTGACGTGCATCCTGCTCATCCAATAAAACATTCGTGCATTCTTAAACTAAGACATGCAATTATCTGACCATATATAATGTTGTTTGAAGTGGATGTCCCTATCAGACAAGTTTCCATAAAATAACTGGAAACACCCTTGCACAAATTCAGTAGAATGAGTACGATCATCACTGATATAAAAGTGGTACTCTCTTAAAAAATTTGATCATTCTCTGTACTGTCAGGAGAATGTATAAATGTTATATGCACAAAAATGACAACTTGTACTAAGTTGTAATATTGCGATTGAACCTCCATTTGTGGTTGCAATGTGTAATTCTCTGCAAAATCGACCACTGAAACAATAGTACCAATAGGAAATGTGTCCTTGCATATCTTGAAATTTTCATCCAACCATCGAGCTCTGTGTGTATGCCTAGCATACTCATAAACAATTTCATCCTTAAATTTTCTCATAAATTGAAAAACAGGCATATGTTCTGTAACTAGCTCACACCGTTTAGAATCCATTCCATCTTTCAACTGGTATGGTACTGATTTATATTTATCAAACTCAACTAAATTATGTCCTATTGCACCTTCATTTTTCTCATGGATGCAACTTTTCAATTTAGGTAATCCGCCGCATGTACCACAACTTCCATCTAAACAATCCTGACTATAAAAAAACTGTCCAACTTCTCTTTCACAAAATATCGTAGGTATGAAATCCTTGGAAGATATTGGTGGAACTTGAACACCACATTCTGATAACATAGTTTCAGAATGAAAATTAGAACGAATACATAAAAATTTAGCATAATGCATCACAAATTCAACATGTTACCTATAACAACAAGTGGTGTGAGCATGGTTGATTTTCACATAGAATGGTTTCAACATTTCAAAAAAACGTTGACTAATTTTAATTTCTAGATGCTCTTGTTCAAACTTACGAAAAAATTGAGTTTGAGTCATATATAAGAAATGCTTTGGATGTGGTTCGCGATTAGTAGAACCAACTCTCTATTTTACAACATCTCTTGTATTAGGTGAAACTCTAGTGTTATCATGCCAAAATTGAATAACAACTTCTCTTATAGCATCAGATTTATCTTTGTCCTTACGCAGTGCTCTAGCAGAAAATGCCCAAAAATCAGTGTTATTGAGTGATTGAAGGATATTACGTCTTTCAATTACTTTCATTAGAGTTTTTCAATTAACTTTCAACATTCAACTTGTTTGCGTAATCAAACGTTATTTTTTTATTGATTCACTTACAACACTAGTAGCAAGTACATGACGCACAATATTACTATCCCTAGTGCGTCTCTTGACACCAACAGTGTGATATGCATCATGAAGGTTTTCAACAATTGTAGAGGTTTGACCACGTATATTAGATGTTGTCAATCCTAAGGTGTTTAATGTAGGTCTCATTTTAATCAATTTCATCAAACTAACCAACAACTGACATCTTTGGGAATCATTTAAAATTTCAAAATGATTATCCCAAATTTCAGTGGCTTTTCTTCTAATTTGTCATTCAGAAAGTTTGTCAGACATTGGTTTCAAAATGTTTTCATCAATTTCAATAAAATAATTAGGTTTCTTACGTAAAATCCTAGGAGGTGTTTTTGTCAAATTTTTCTTGTCTACAGTTTCAACTTGAATTTCCTTATTCACATTTTCATTGTCTCCTTCAATTTCAACATCAGCTACATCACGAGTATTTAATTCTTCTTCAACATTGACAGTAAAAACATCTTCATCACGAGTATTTAATTCAACTTCAACATTGATAGTAGAAACATTACTTAGTTCCTCATTGCTTACAATAGTAGGGGTTGAAAGATGAACCTCTTCTTGATTCACGAAGATTCTGCATTCGCTCAGCATTTTGAAATTTGTTTGCCTCTAATTCGTCTGGCGTTTTTTTACTTAATGACTTCCTTTTTTGACTTTGTTTCTTGTCTCCCATGATGTTTTGCTTCCGGATGATAAGAAAAATGTGTAGAAAGTGACAAAATTTTGCAGTAATTCGTACGGTAAGGTCAAATAGTAAAAATCACATGGTAATTCAAACATTGGGATGTGTGTAAATATGATTTAAGAACCACGATCATGCTTTATAAACTGTGATCGCAGTTTATAAAGCGCGATCACAATGCTTGTTATCGAAACCGATCAATCGTGGTTTACAAACCGCGATCGTGGTTCTATCTGTATCATCAAATCTGACCCTAAGGCTTGGGAAATCTTTGTTTTTCCCCAACCAAAGCTATGGAAGGTCATTATGATGTGTAAAAGGTCAAAAAACTTCAAATTTGCTCTTCCACAGACTTGAACCATGCTGAAAAACTAAAAACATTTCACAAAAATGGTGCCATCGCGTAGGGGAGACTGTTAGCTTCATAGAAATATTGATTTTAAAGTGAATAGAATAAGATAAATATCATTTTATAATTTTTACTAACAATAGGTCTTTAAGACATTTTTTCCCGCGAATGTTCATGTCTACGTTTAAGACTGCAACTTTTGTTTCGCTTATCAAAATGTGATAAAACTTATACCATCCCAAGTGTGGAGAAATTCTATACACGTTAAAAAATATATATTATTTTGATATTTTTTGATATAGTTATGGCAGGCAAACGGAAAGCGCTCCATTTTCTAAATTTTTTCAGACCACTTTCACGGAAAAAATCATAAAAAAAATATTGCTTGAAAAAATACAAAATAAAATCCATCCCAAGATAGACAACGACATCTAACTTTTCACCAAATGAAAAAAAATTAACAAGATTTGGTCATCCAAATCGCGGGCAAACAGACTACAATCTTATAGGTTTTTTTTCAAAAAAAAAAAAAAAGTCATATAATTTTGAGTGTTTAATATAGCTAAACTTGTCCATTTTTTTTAAAAAAGTTAGTAGTTTAGAAACTAGATTCCGGATGCTACGATTCATATTTATATAATTTTTTCTAATTTTGAGTACGTGTATTGCTAATAATCCCTACAAGTTGAGATTTTGTTGTTTTTTGCAATATGACGTCCACTTATGACCCCTTTTTTGTCCACCAACTTGTTACACTTACCCAACAATTCACAAAAATATGAACATATCAAATTTTCACAACAAGATTCATGAAAGTGACAAATAATCTTTACCCATTCTTGTTTTTTGTAAACAAACTCAATATATTGATTTCACGTTAATTGACACAACAATTGTACATTGTATCAAGATAACCTTCATTCTATTTTTTGGATGCAAGCCATTGAATACCCAAATAGGTTTGACATGTCACATAACACATATAATGAACAATTTTTTAAAAAAGGGAGTTTTTACATTATGACAGTAGATTTGTTTATCATATAGCCAATATTTTCTTTAAAGCATTAGAAATTATTATACAAGTATATTAGATTCCTACATGGGTTCGAATAAGAAATTTCCAGTTAAAAAGATGAACACTTTACAAGAAAAGATGTCATATTTTACAAACATACCAACTAAACATCAAAATTATTCTTGCACAATTAGAAAATTTGACTTTTTCAACCAATAACACATTCTTTATTTAAAAAAAAAGAGAAAATAATTATTTTTATGATACTCATATATTTTACAAAGTATAGAAAGGGGAAAAAATGTTCACATGCACAAAATGATTGATATTGAGAAATAAAGAAAACCATTAAAATATACACACATCAAACAAGTATATTGGAAACTATCGATTTTATAAATAACAGAGAACATATTCACATAAATAGAATTACAATATGTATTATTCAAATTCTATACTTTATTGAGAATCTTGTAAAAGGGAAAACAAACCACATCAAGTGCAAACATGTATCAATATCAAAAAACAAATGGACGTCCAATATAATATACACCATCAAGCTAGTATCCTTTATACTATATACTATTTTTGAAAATATCAGAAAACAAATTTATAACAATATTACAATATGCATACTTTTATCAATAAAAAACAAACTATTTCTTGCAATCAAGATGAAATTTTCCTCATCATTATGTTGCAAAAAACTCATAAACTTTAAAAAAAACATTTTTTTTAGAACTATAAAATATCCTTATTACTTGGTAAAATCCTTGGAGGCTGGTGTAGACTAGGAGAAATCCCATAATCATCTTTTCCAAACAATCCAAAATCCAAATACCATATCTATTTTATTTGAGACCCACTTCAATTATAGAGATCCAACTGGAGAGCTAGTTTAACAATGTACTTGACTTTTAAAAATCACATTTAAACAAATATAGGATTGGTTATTTCATTGAAATAAAATATGTCTAGTTGTTAAAAAAAATATGCAGAATAATAAAAAGATCTTATTAACCGGTGCCAATAACACTTATACCGCCAACTCCACAAATGCATTAACATCAACTGTAATGTAGTGATTGTCCATCCCAACTTTTGAATAGGAGTTACCTAACAACATTCACTTTTTCACAAAGTTTCATAACAACTTAAAAAATCAAAACCATTTTCACAAGTTCTCGTGAACCCTAAAAACACTATTTTAAAATGCCACGTTTTCTAGAAAATCACAACTTTTAACTAAAGAAGACGTAGATTTCCCCCCAAAACTAACAATCCCGAAACATGCTAAAATCACCCATCGACAAACATTACTAATGTGTGCATGTTAACCTGTTGTTTATTAAAATAACAAATAAATATATTGACAAGTTACAATCGTGATTCTATGATGTATTACGTACAACCTTATAGCAAGAAAATCTCCATAGTCATCTTTGAAATGCCTAATGGAAATCCAAATACTTAAAAAAGTTTCAAACAAACCCTTAGGGTTCACATAACAACTATGTATTTTCTTTCACGCTCACTTCGCATGAAACATGTTGGAGTTTGACATCGTCTTAGTGTACTAGATCAAACAAAATCACATTTGAAACAAGTACATGGTGAAGCAAAAAATCAAAACTCATTTTTAGAAGTTCTTGCTAACCCAAAAAACCACTATTATAGAAATGTATTCTCTAAAAACTCATAACTCTTCATAGTCACCTTAACTAGGCACTAGATCTTGAGGTTTTAGGGTCTTAAAACAATCAAAATCTAGGGTTTAGGATGCAATTAAAAAGTCTTTTTGTGTTCTAGGCTTTATACTTCATACATGCTTTGAGTTGGCCTCATGTGGAATATCATCCATGGTTAGGGTTATGGCTCAACTCATTCGTAGGTTCATTGTACATGTACCCTATAGGGTCACCTCCAAATCTCTTAGGTCATGCTAGTTAACGAACAGGGCAGGGCTTTCACAGCTTGGAATGAATCTTGGAATCAAAACCATTTTCAATGTTTTGTTTAGGGTTTGAGATTCAGGGTTAGGGGTTTGGTATTCATTATTAGGTTCTACCTCCCAACTTTTGTGTAAAAGGACACCCCCCATGTTTTAAATAAGTTGACAGGCTAAACAAATGCTAGATGAATTTTTCTTACCATCGTTACATCATTTATTTAATGCAATGTTTGCTGAGGGTAAACTAAATCTATATTAGTATTGATTAAGCTTGAAAGGCCTTGATTTTTTGGCTTATTTTGGCAACTGGGGTTTAGGGATTAATACAAAATTGTCATAGTCATTTTACAAAATAAGTTTGGAAGGTAATCAGTACATGAATTTTAACAAAATCATTGTGATTTTCATAATAACAGTATTTATCTTTCAAAGACTCATTTGAAAGCACCTGTCATGAAAGAAAGTCTAGACATTCATAAAAAACTTGTGATTAAATAAAGATTTCTTACATTTTCGAAACAAGTTGCAATTTAATAAAATGGAATTGTTTAAAAAGAATTTCTCACCAATCGATTAGGATTTAAAAAAATCTAGGATTTATAAATACATCTGGAGATTTTAAAATATCTTCAATTTTTTGAATTCCATAAACCATTTCTTAGAAAATGACTTGCAAACTTTACATTCACATAGTCTTTTCTTTGCAAAAGAATCGAAATCCAAGAATACTTGAAAATCACGTTTTTTATCGAAATGCTAAATGAATTTTTTAACATTCCTATTAATTAGTTTGAAATCCCAATGTTGATAAAAAACCTGGCAATTAGGTTGTTATAAAAGTTCTCAACTTGATTAATGCACGTCCCTAAATTACTTTGAACATTCTAGCTCATTCGTAAAATTGAAATGCATAGATTAAAAATCCTGTTTATGTGTTGAAATGTCACAACTTTGCCCCTGAAAACTGTGAGTAGAAACAACACAAATTGCATATCCGATCATGAGAAACATCATTGTCGTCTGTGTAAAATGCCCAATGCTTGAAATTCCTGATCTTATGCCAAAAAATACTACATTGATCCATGCCTTTACCAATTCACATCACTAATTGTACATTGAAACATGCGGGGCTTTAAAGCAATAATAGAACAGTACCATATCAAATGGATTAACATGGAGCACAAGTTATGACACTTTTAGATTTAGTAATAAAAACCTTAACAACCAACATCACCTTTTTGACACTTTGCCTTTTTTTGAGAATATAACTTCTTAGCTATAGTCCTAACTCTTTGCCAACTCATCAACACATGTTACCTCGACCTTACTGCCAAGTTTCTGCTAATTGCACATAAGTCATTTTCGAATATCTTGACTTTTTCGAGAGTTGAACTTTTTAGACAAGTATCCTACATCTTCCTAAAACCACATCTATTTCAAACCACCTTATTAAAGTGTCTTTGAAAATGTACACAATTTTCTTATCATGAAAGCCGTCAACTGTTGTAAAAATTGCCTGAATTTTCTTTTCTCAACTTTATCAAAAATGCTAACTCCTTTATGAAAATTCCATCCATTATTTAAATGTGATACTTTCGTCGGAAGATCAACCAAAAAAAATCTTGAACTTTCTATTGGGAATATCCTGAACTTAATTCAAAAATCATGACTTTTTCAAAATTAAATTACATTGTTAGGAAATCCCAACATTTTCCACCAATCTAGACTTTTTACATGAATCCAATATCTTTTAAAAAAATCCGAAAATACTTGACATATAACAAAAGCATGAATTTTTCGACCATAATCTCAACTTTTTAAAAATCTTGTCTTGATTAAAAAATCTTGACTTTAGGTCAAAATATTCACTATTTTCACAAAACCCCAACTTGTTTGAATAATATGAATATGTTAATCAAAGTGACGCATCCAACATATAATATATATAAATATTGATTTTTACTAAAAATAACAACTTTGTTTAAAATTGCGGCTAATTAATCAAAAGTCGTGACTAGTTTATCTGAAAATCTCAAGTTTTTTTAAAATCTTGACATAATTAATAGAATATCCGAGAAAAAGACCTCAAAGAATATTCATTTTACCTCCTAATATCAAACTTTCAAATTTAACGGAATGTGGCCTGCTTCTTTGGCCCTCACACAGTGGGTTTCCAATAATTGGTCAAACAAATGCGCTATTTCTTTTTGCTCAAAGGGATTCTTTGTGGTTCATTTTGAGGAGGAAGAGGATTATAGAAAATGTCTGTCAGATGGTCCCTGGTTGTGGGGAAACACCGGTTTATTCCTAACATCGTGGTTTCCGTTGTTCGACCCAAATACTCATATTGTCACTACGATGCCAGTGTGGGTGCATCTCCCGAACCTCCCCCTACATTTGTGGAGCGCTTTGGAAGATATAGGGAATGCTCTGGGAAGATTCCTCTAGGCAGATATATCCAGGGATGAGGCAGGCCTTAGAACATATGCTAGATTTTGTGTTGAAATTAATCTAAGCAAAGGGTTACCTAATAAGATCCTCCTGAGCACAGGGAGCCATCAACATGTCCAAATTTTGGATTACAAAAAATACAACGTTCAGATGCCGAGCATGTCAAATTCCAGGACACTTACAGACAGATTGCCCTCAAGGGAAGAAGAGTATCCGTAAAAGGAATTCATCACAAAAGGGAAGATGGAGTAGTCCTTTTCCGAATATGAAGAATAAGGAGCAGTATTCTAAGGAACAAGAAGAGCTATCTTCTGAGGAGTTAGGGAAAGCATTCACGAGTACGGCCTCCGTAGTTCCTTTGAATGGGGGAGAAATTCAAAAGTTAGTGATTCCCCCCAAACATTCTGAAAATATGAGTGTTGAGATTTCCCCGGTTGGCGGTGGTACCAAATGGTCGTATGTCTCTGAGTCTTCTAGTTCTGACCCGAGTTCGGATAGCCCTCGCCCAGTCCCTCCGCTTGCATTAGCTCCTTTGCAGGCTCCGTGGATTGTTGTTATGAAATATAAGGAGAATAAGGGGTGCTTTGTTGCCCCTACCTCTCAAGGGTCCTTCGGTTCTCCTGGTCCTTATATTCCTTCGAATGGTTTTGTTTTTAATTGTTTGTGATTTTTTGTTGCTTTTCTAAGCTTGGCCTAGTGTGTTTGTGGCTTTGGGGCATGCTCTCATACCGCCCACATTTTTTGTTGAGAGAATATTGTATCATGTTTCATTTAATATTATATAAGATCCTTTTCATCAAAAACTAAAAATAAAAATAAAATTGGAAGAATAATAACTTGATTTTTTCATAAAATATATGGTATGAAAATAATTAATATTTATACATATATGTATATGTATCTATGTGTATGTATATATGTATGTGTGTGCATATAATTGTGTGTATATATGTATACATCTATATATGAAAAATGTTTTTATTAATAATGGATTTAGTGTAATACTAAGTATATAAAAAACAGGGGAATGGAATCATACCCCTAGAAATATACCATCAAACTAAAAAGTTTGAGAACAATAAAAAAGACAAAAAAAACAAAACAAAATAATTATCTAGCAGAGATCTACAATTTATGCTAATCGTCACTTAATGAGAAGAGTGACAATTCTATATAGAATGGGAAGGAACTCTCTTTATGATGTAGGAGTGGAAACCCCCAGCAAAAACAAAACAAAATAATTATCTAGCATAGATCTACATTTTATGCTAATTGTCACTTAATCAAAAGAGTGACAATTCTATATAGAATGGGAAGGGACCCTCTTTATTATGTAGGAGTATAATCCCCCCATAAAACTATACGGTCTTGACTGAGACTCAACATATGGATGGGAAGGAACTCTCTGTATTATGTAGGAATAGAACCGCCCGTATAGATCTGTATGGCTTTCGTCTCACATGACTGTAATATTATATTGAAATACCGCTACCCATGCCATATTGTTATATTGATCAATAGTTATGATTGATGTGCAATGGCAGTGGACATTCCAACATCAATCATCAAATCGTGTTTCGTGTATAGTTGGTTTGATGCACTTCTATCGAATTATTGACTTGATCATATTTTATATAAAAAAAATCTCTTATTTATTTTTGGTCTTGTTTGATTGTTCTAAGACTTTTTAGTTCAATAATGTATTTTATATTATGTAGGAATAGAACCGCCCGTATAGATCTGTATGGCTTTCATCTCACATGACTGTAAAATTATATTGAAATACCGCTACCCAAGCCATATTGTTATATTGATCAATAGTCATCATTGATGTGCAATGGTAGTGGGCATTCCAACATCAATCATCAAATTGTGTTTAGTGTATAATTGGTTTGATGCACTTCTATCGAATTATCGACTTGATCATATCTTAGATAAAAAAAACTTCTTTTATTTATTTTTGGTCTTGTTTGATTGTTCTAAGACTTTTTAGTTCAATACTGTATTTTTTGGAGAGAGATTGAATTCTACCTCTTTCCTTTACGCTTAACATTACATCAAATTGATAAAAAAGAAAAACACAAAGTTTATATTGTTTTTTATTTTGTGGTCTCATTTTTCACTTTAAATATTGGTTAAATAAAATATATTATGCGATAATTGGATACCATAAACGATATACCACGAGTATGTTATAGATTATTATAAATAATTTGCCTCACACAGATGTCCTTGAAGAAAAAGTTTTTCCAAACGTAGCAGCTGGGAAAACATCCCCATTCTTATTTCTGTTCAGATTTTCAGATGTGGATAATCTAGCAGGTATGCAAACACCGTGTATCCATCTTTTTATTCTCTCTATCAATGTTGTAATTCCATAAGCTTCTCATAAATCTATCCAATGACATTTTTTAATGGCGAATCCTAAGCTGTACATGTTATATTGTATTCCTTGTTAATCTTTTGGTCTGGGTGCATCAGAGAAAAATCTAGATAATAATAGAAAAAATCCAGATGATATAAAAAAAAATTAATTAAACCATTGAAAATGGAGGGCTTGAACGCTTTGCCCTAACATTGCGGAACCGTAAAACCCTAGCCAAGTTCTGTCCAATTATTTATAGCTATTCAGATCCTGAAATGTGTATATCTGCATTTCTATATACGTTTTAGTATTATGCAAGATTTAGATGAAAATACACTAGAGATGATAACACAGAAGTACTGAAATGTAAGACAATCCGGCTGAAAACACACAAGAGATGATAGAGATGGATCTTTGTATGAGATTGTTATCAAAATGGTAAAAGACGCATTGCCTGGTGATTTCCCTTATTTATATTCAAGTGGGAGGAAAACCTAAATATGTTGAAATAATCCCTTACTAATTTAAAAATAACATAACCTTACATTAAGGGCGTGGTTTTTCTTCGAGCACAAGGTGGAGGTTTGGTTTTGCTTGAAGTTAGGTTAAACTTTTATTCCTTCAAGGCAGATTCAAAATCTAAGATAATGACAGGAAACCGCTGAATGTTGCATGCTTAAAGAGAATAGAAAAGTGATATGAAAATAACTTAGAAACAAAAATACTGAAATGTAGCACAATCTGGCTGAAAACACATAAAAGGTTATAGAGATGGATCTCTGTATCAGATTGTTTTCAAAATGGTAATAGATGCATTGCATAATGTTTTCCCTTAATGTATTCTCAAGTGGGAGGAAAACCTAAATACATTGAAATAATCCCTTACTAATTTAAACATAACATAACATTACACGAACCCTACTAAACTAACAAATATACCACGGGCCCGAGAACAAAATAGGCCATAGCATACTCCTAATAGTTAAAACTTACATATTATGTTTTGCCTAGATACACAACCTGGGACTCTTAGTGCAATGTTCCACAATGAGATCAGGAAAACATTCTGCAAATGAAAATACCATTGTGAAAAATGGAAATATATGGGGCACCTCTACACCAAAAATGAATTTATAAGAGACAAATGATTGCATTTTTCATTGTTGATTGATTCCAACAAAAGCTGTGGTAGCAGAGAAATTGAGCTTGATGTTTGGGGTGTACTATAAGAAAGTTTTCTACAATTTTGGTTTCTAAAAGTTGTTTCTGGCAGGTTGGAATCCAGTTTCCAGTATTCTGAAATTGTTATTTGCCTCAGAAACTTCCCGAAACTCCTGGAGAATGCCCAGATACTTTGTTGGAACTGTTTTTGGCTGTTTCCATTTGTTTTCCAGTAGTTTTTGGAAGTTCCCAATTCCATTTTTAGGAGTTCAGAAAGGTTTCCTGTATTGTTTTTTAGAAGTTTCTAAAAGTTTCTTATTCAATTTGCAAGAGTTTCCAGAAGTTTCTTCTGTCTTTAATAGCATTTCCTGGCCTAGCTCTTATTTTTTGCAATAGTCAAGCTTATGAAGTTTCCAAATATTTTTTCCCCATTAGTGGTGTAACAAAGTTCTATGATCATTTTGAAAAAGTAGGATTGTAAGGGTACCATGCCAAGCCTCATGCTGAGGGGGTGTCACAGTAATCAAATGAGTGGAAAGCAATTCAGCTGAAATATTGTATTTTATTGTACATTTTGATGATATAGTAATCAGAGGAGTTTATGAGGATGTCAGAAATAGAAGAACAAAGGCTTTACATTAATCTGGACTGGGTTTCTAAATCAGGATAGTTGTCCATGATTTTTTTAGTCCTTATATTGATGTAGCTGACAAGACCCTATTGCAAGCCAAATGTATGAGGAAAAAGGGGGAAAAATGTCAACATGATTTCCTAAGTTTAAACCTTGCAAACAAGAAGACAACATTACATTTTTCTTCCCGTTACCTAAAATTCAAGCAATGCTTGCTGGTTTTAGGCTTTGGTGAGTGCGTAATTTTTTTAAGACTAAATGGCACATAATTTTTTGGATCATTCACGAGTTCATGACATCATTCAGTGTTGCTAGTTTATTGTTAAGAGGTCTCAAGTTGATTATGTTAAGTCTTGTTTATTGTGGTTTGGGTCTGGTTATAGGAGGATAAGAGCAGGCAAGTATGTTGGTTTTTGGTTCAATTGATGAATGCAGCAAGGAAATAATAGAGCATTTTCGGGCATGGTTTATTTTAGATTTTTAATGCATTACATTTTAACATATATTTATATCATGCTCATTGATCCTCTATTTTGTCTCCCTAGCTAATAGTGATGCAATAAACTTTTTCATTACAACCAAAACTTAAAAGTAGTATATACTAGTACCTCCACCAAAAAGAGGCACAATGTTATGCCGATAGTTAAATATGAGAGGTTGTAGAGTTGTTGAAACAAGTGCAAGATGTACTTAAGAGGTAAATGTTTGATATGGCCACCTCCAATGCGGTGTCGTCCCTATTGGCACAAGGACCATAATATATATTACTTGGACCGGCTAGCCAATGCAGATGGGATTGATTTTTTGACTAAATGTGAACTTTTAGAGTCATGGAAGCAATTCCAAAGTTCACTAAGCTCGTAACACCAAGCATGGAGGTGGTTGTGGTGGCGTCCACTGAGGTAAAGACAGAGGTTGGGATGTCACCATTACTGACATACTATATTAGTGAGAGGGCCACCTCCATTGTAGGATCATGATACAATATGACCATGTCCAAACCTTGGTGACACCATCTGTCACCTAATCAATTAAAAACTAAAAACACATAATCACGGGTAAACGGCCATCAACGTTAAACATGGGTTGGAGTCATGACAACAAAGTCTCCCTCACCCTAGAATATCAAATATGCCACAAATTTATTTCACCTTAATAAACGAAAAATCTAGAAACAATACAAATACATCCTATTATGATTGATTAATTATAACGAGTAAGCACACAAAACAATAGACAAAGGCAAACATTAACATTGACAGGGATTACTTTCCTCTGTGAATGAAAAGTTCCATAGCACTCAATTGACATGTGTAATGCATGCTTCGGGTAGAAAGCAAAACATGGAAGAGGTCGCTTTGTTGCTTATGGAGAACTCCCTAATTTTACATGTCATCTTCATAGTGAAAGAGATAATAGAACCTTGTAGCCAATTGCATTGTTTATACAAATCACAATCTTCTTCATTGTTTGTTGAAGATCTATCAGCAATGTTTTCTGCCGTCCCCTCGACCCAAGAAGAGCCTATTACATGGCAAAATGGGCATTGAACAAGAAATCAGCGATGTTGTTTTCAATGTCACTGACGACTCTCAAAAATTGCAATACAAATACTTCCTATTATGATTGATTAATTATAACGAATAAGCACACAAAGCAATAGACAAAGGCGACCATCAATGTTGACAGGGATTACTTTCCTCTATGAATGAAAAGTTTCATAACACTCCATTAACATGTGTAATGTGCATGGGGTAGAGACCAGAACATGCAAGAGACTGTTTGTTGCTTCTAGAAAACTCCCTAATTTCACAAGTCATCTTCATAGTGAAAGAGATAACAGAATCTTGTTGCCAATTGCATTGTTTATACAAATCATAATCATGGTCATTGTTTGTTTAAGATCTATCATCAATGTTTTCTGCCGGCCCCTCGACCCAAGAAGAGCCTATTGCTGGCAAAATGGGCATTGAACAAGAAATCAGCAATGTTGTTTTCAATGTTACTCATCACTCTCATGAATTGCAATCATTTCACAATTCCCAAGGACAAGATAGCAACGTTGACGACACATGATTTACTACAATGGTTGGTCATAATAGCAAAACCACCATGAACATGGCCTGATTTTAATGGCGTAGATGAGAGATCTGATAGTTTGGGCCACACCTCCATTAAAATTTACATTAACAACAATGTGCAAGGCATCAAACAATTCCATCCTCTACAATAGTTCCTGCATCCTCAGAGACCCCGAAGTGCATTTGGATTTCTTCTCCAACACCAAACACACCACTGTCATATCTTATAAGGGAGGCAACGAAGACGAAGGTTCAAAGCACACAGATCATATGGCCGAAGAAAGAGGTTGTTGCTATGTCGTCCCTGACAAACCATAGAAAAGGCTGCTGCACTCGCCTCAAGACCTAGAGCTAGTTCTTGTAACTAAAGTATCAACATCACTGTGATGCTACCAAACAAAACATACAAAACGGAAGAGGGCACTTATGTGTCAAGCCATTCAAGGTAGTCCAGAAAGTCCTCGCAAAGGCCGGGAGCACTATTTACACAGGTGTCGGGGCCTTCCAAGAAACTCGTAGAGGAAAACGGGGTCAATATTCAAAGCAAGGAAACTTTTGGAGAGTCGTGCTACAACATCGAGTCCCTTCTAGCTCATCAAAGATTCAAAAACCATTGACAAGCACATAATCCGCGTTCTTTTGCAGCTATTTAGACGAAAACGCAAAGTAAATGTTTACCTAGCCATAGATATTTTATTCCAGCAAGTTCCAGATACTTTTTCCTACGCATGTGACTTCTTGGCGTGAGACACGTTTTATTCTAGCATGAGGCTCTTTTGAGAGGCAGTGTTTTCTCAACTAATATAGCCTATCGGCTAATAACACATTCAACATACATCAAACATAGGAAATATGTAAACTTTATCCATAGAAGGTTTCAAAATGACTCACCTTTCACAGGGTATAACCGATGTTAGAATTTTTTCACTTGACATTATGTGATCCCAGGGGTATGAAGGTATGTCAACAACCACTCTCATATACTACCTTCTAGGTAGCTCCAAGGTGTAATATCCCTCTTTTCGGATAGTACGTAACGAAGACCTTTGGCCCCTTTTGTCTACCCGATGACCAAAGGAAGTGTCAAGGGTGACTAAGTTTTATTATTTTATTATATTGTGCAAATATTAAAAAATAATATTATAAGTTGCACATATAATAAATAATAAAGCTATTTAATAAAATATAATGTCAATGTAAAAATACAATTAATTTTAATTGTATTCCTTGGAGAAGTGCGACTTGCATGTGGGGTCAAAAAAATTAGAAAAGTGTGACAAAAGGCCCATTAGAAAAATGCGACCTGCCTTGGGATAAGCATGAAATATCATTGGTTGCATTGGAGGTCGATTTGGGGTCCTTTGGCCATTAAAAGGATAGTCAACCTGCCTATGTGAATATCCTGATTTTTATTATCAAATTTTCATTGCAAAGAGCTTCCAGCTTTTGTAAAAATTCCAAGGACGAAAACCCTTGAGAATTTATCTCTTGTGGGCGAAAACCCCAAGGGATTGGGAGGAGATTTCACTCAGGAATTTCCAGCTAGCTAATTCAGATTTTTCAGTCAAGTTTTTAGCAGTGTTTAGTGTTCTTTTGGTAATCAGTTTGCAGCAGTGGATTGACCCAGTTTAGGGGGCTGTTTGGGGCATATTCCAAAGGTATTTTCCTTCGAAAATTATTGTCAAACATCCCAATATTTTTATAAATCTGAGGGCTGCAAATTTCTATTTTTCTGAGCAATTTTTAAGGAGTTTCCAGCCAGTTTTTATTCATATTTCAGACCTGTTTTTCAGAGTAATTTACCAGCAATTAAATCTGATTTCTAGCATATTTTCGCTTTTAGAAATACTAGCAATCGACTGGGATAGAAAATATAAATTTTTGAAGTTGTTTGCATTGAGTTTTATTCTAAACCCTAGTCGTTTTGGCTGTATTTAATTCACTTTGCCCTAGTTCGATCCCCAAGGGTTTCAAACAGCCCTAGTTTGTCAATTACAATCCATTAAAAATCTGTTTTGGAAGAAAGAAATTATTGGGGAT
Organism: Taxus chinensis; assembly: GCA_019776745.2. Classification (NCBI taxonomy): domain Eukaryota; kingdom Viridiplantae; phylum Streptophyta; class Pinopsida; order Cupressales; family Taxaceae; genus Taxus; species Taxus chinensis. Next base: position 868,458,037 of record CM034149.1, read on the forward strand.
CTTTCACAAGGTGCATACTGTTGATTCAGTTCTATGTCTCCAAGAAACTATACTATGGGCTGTAAAGGATAACTTGGTATAGGCTTAGAACCCGATGAAGCAACAAGTAGGTCAACACCATTTAGAAGGCACCTTTGTTGCCGGGGACATGGTTTAGCTACGACTCCAACCATACAAATAGAATTCTTTACAGCTCAAAGGCAATTAAAAGTTACCACCAAGATTCTATGGACCATACCACTGTTGCAACAAATTGACAATGTGGCGTATAAATTGGACCTGACCCATCATCCAAGATTCATCCATTTTTTCATGTATCCTATTTGAAGGAGGACCCTGGGCAACGAGTTCATGTGCAAATGACTCTCCTTGAGTTGGTTTTAGTTCAAAGCTATTTTCTGTGTTCATTAAGCATTCAAGTTCTTTGCATTCTGTTTTTCTATTTCATTTAATATCTTGCAAGCAGGTTCATAACAATCCAGTTCTGGCTTTTTGACACCCACTACATCAGCTAGATGATATGGCGACTTTCCGCTTTGTTGTCCTGTTTTTGGGGATCGGCAGTTGGGGCACCTACTGCATCAACTAGATAATATGGCAACTTATGAATATTACAATGACTCAACACTAAACTAACACCCCATTTTACCCATGAGCCAATGAATTAGTGAAGTGTAAAATAAGTATTAGTACTTAGACTCTTCTCAAAATTTGTGGATTTGAGTGCATGTATTGGGATCCTTGTCTTCCTATTGTTCTTTTGGCTTTTCACACCTCGTGCAAGGCTGCAATGGGATTTATACCTTTCCAGCTCACCTATGGTGAAGAATAGTTTTTCCCCATAGAATAGAATTTTCCTTCTATATGATTTGATGCACACAAACAATGGGGTATAGCTTATTCTTTAGAAGAGTATCTTTGGGACCTCAGTAAAACAGATGAACATTGTTGGATTGAAGATTGTCACCACTCTGTCCGCATGCAACATATGATAGCTTAACATGATTGACATCTGAACCACTACACTTCTTGAGATGGTGAAATGGTCCTCTTATGTGATTCCAAGTGTAAGGATTGTATTGAGAAGTTAATCTTTTGTTGCCTGGGACCATATCTCACATATCAAAATCTTGAGACTGGTGCTGCACACAAAGACATTATAACAGATGTATCTATTTCTTAACTTTGTTTATATCTCATTTTCTTTTAAGGTCAGACGACACCGAACCTTGTGAAAGTGGTATTCCCTTGTATATAGTCAATGCTTATCGCAGTTGAATACATTGAAACATGATAATCTGCATGATTTAAGCATACCGCACAGTTTTCTCCTTTTTTTTTCATGTCAGGCCTTTCACAACTGTTACTGTTTGAGGTTACACCTATTGTGAACCTGAGCAGATATGTTTGCATAGTTTTCTATGTCTATGCTTTACTGTCCTTTTGCTTTTTCATATTTTCTTCTATGCTCTTTGTGTGAATTTTCTTGATCGCAGTAATCTTATTAGCACACTCATACAAGTTGTGCCTTTGCTGGTCATCAAAATTATGTTACAGTCCCATGTTAGCAGACACATGGCTTAACTTGTGCCATATGTTTTGGCATGTGCTAGATCAAACCTTGGATTTCATTCCAACTCTCTGCTCACTCATATCTAAACTTCCTCAGTCCTGATCTTGCGTGTAATTCTATAAAATATTCTACTATCATATTTTCACATTGCAATTAATAAAGTGATATTGTTTGTTTCTCATGATTTTCCCGTGCATATTTCTGCCTTAAATGTCTGACAGTTAGCTACCTTTAGTTCATTTTTGCTCTGGAGCCCCCACTTTCCAGTTAGTAAGATTTCATATCAGTTTGTCGTTAAATTGCTTGCGAAAATTATCGTCTAGCATGGCTCCTAGATATGCAAATTCACAACCCAGATTTTTACAAGATCAGTATGTTTAAGTATGTTAAAATCTTGAAGCCGGCCATCTAATAATGAAGATAATCTTGAAACCTGGCCTTTGGGAGATATTAATTTTGTTCAAGTTTCAATGATTATGTATTTTTCATTGCACAGCCATAAAGAGTTTTTGAAATAATGCAGTAGTGACAAGATAATTTCATCAACACTATTGTAGTAAAAAATGCATCGGGGGTAAGGGCTCAAGGTCCAGAGCTCAGTCCTTGGGCTTTAAAACTATTTAGAATTGCTAACCACAAGGATTTCATTTAGGAATGTGAGAAGTTGTACATAAACAAAAATAGATTACCGAACACCTTAATTCAGCAATAAACAATCAAATAGATGCTTAACTCAAAAAGACACTTCTCTTTTACGTACACAATAAGTAAAGAGGCTTTGATCAAACAAGATAAGAGGCAGGGATCCTAAAAGAACACCTTCCTTGAGGCGAGCCTAAAGATGTATTAATTAAAAATGCAATCATAAGATACATTAGATGGATCCATATGTACAATAAGTGCTTGCTTTTATAAGCCTCACTAAACAATACGTGATTCAAGGACTAGAAAGCTAGCTTCATGGTGGTTTAATTACAATGAGTAAAAGATATGCATGTCAGCCTCACTATTGCATAAGTGATAAGCATACTCAAAATATGTATAGCATTTCATTGAGTTTAAATGGGTTGATAGTTTGTAGCTGTTGGTAGAAACTGGTGGAGAAGAACAGGCATACATCTTCGAGGCTTTGTGTGGCATGTGTGTTGAGAAGATCACATCTGTGAAACTTTTGGTAACATGCAAGCTAAGTGTTCTTATGGTCACTTTCCTACCTCACCAGACTGCATGTGTAACTAGCTAACATAATCACAAAGCAATCAGGGTGTGATGCCAAATATGAGTTTCACTTAATTTTTTTGAATGTCTGCCTCCAAATGCATGTTGTGGAACATCTTACGGTACACTATCCTTGAACTGTAAAAGTGGATGATACGAGTAGTTTACTTATGTTCGAAGGACTTGTGAGAAAAGCGGGGTCAAATAATCCATGTCCATCATATTGAATGATATAAAAATTCTTGAATGATATAGAAACTCACCCACCAACAATGATACGATAACTTAAATATATTCATCTTTTGTCATGACTGAATTGTTGGAGATGTGGAGTCTAACTGCAAGATGAAGTGACAGTTTTCTTTATCCTTGATTCCGGGAATAAAAATAGCATTGTCTTATTAATAGACAGGAGTTGTTATTTTTTATGTTTATAAAAATAGCATTGTCTTATTAATAGAAGAGAGTTGTTATTTTTATGTTTATCTTATTTATATGCATGTCTTATTTATAAGCATGCTATATTTAAGTTGCTTGTGGTTGAAGCAAATTTTTTCAAAGAGGTGCACAAGTTATATATATGTGCATGGATTTACTCTTTAATAAATGAAAAAGAGAGAATTGTATCGTATTCCTCTGGACTGAATAAAGGAGAAGGCTGGCTTGTTTCTGGTGGATGTAGTCCACATTGGGTGAACCACGTTAAATCTTGGATTTATCTTGTGATTGCATACTTATATTATTTCTGTTTTAATTCCGTTTTATTGCTCATTTGTGTTTTGATCCTAACATAAATACATGAAAGCATCGTCTGCAAATAATAGTTGCAGCCGAACACTTTGCAGCCGATAATAAACTTATGGCCTTGCAATGACTGTTGTTGGGCACCTGTAATTGTATAATGCTGCCATACTTTATGGAGAGTTTGATATGATGTGTGTTCATATACGATGTTGTGCTCGACAAAACCTGTAAAAGGCTGTTGGTAGTCTCCCAATCAGTTCTTAGGAGATAGATATATGTCTTGAAAGCTTTTATATGAAGGTTTTCTGTTTTTTGTTTGCATATGCCTGACTGCAATAGGCAATAAGCCTTTCTAATTTTTCTTGTTGAACCTACCTTTTTCTTTAAGATTGGTCTCTGTATGTACTCATCGAAAAACACATCTTCACGAGTCCTATAAAAAACACGACTTCTGCTATAGTATCAAGAGCTACACCATTTACAATACACTCCACAGCACTGGATTTGTTTTCTAGTTGTTCCCCTTTTTCATGCATCAGAAGATTCAAAATATAATCGAACTATCATATTGTTTCCTTGTCCCATGTATTCCTCTTTGATTTGCTTGGAATCCATGCACATGATATTTAGATTAAAAAATCATTTTGTGACAACCATTTGATTATTCCAGTAGCATCATACTTTACCTTTCTTCAAAGCCAAGGCCAAAATTAATCATTATAAGCATAGAGTGCCATAGGGATGCAAGGGGATTGCTCACTTAGAAAATCAACCTCAAAAAATGAACGGAATATTTTTTTTGCAAATATTTTATACATAGAAATGTGGAGTGCGTTGCTTTGTCATATGATGATAAGTGACAATTGCATCCATTTCCCACGAAATAAAAGGCAAAAAATACATATTATAAATCACAGAGTCCTATTTCATTAGGTATCTTTCAATCCTTAAACACCTTGTTTTCCACCACCATCAAAAGTCATCGTAACAGAACAATCATAAAAATCTCTGGTGAATTGAATATATACATGGAAGCTCACTCTTAACAATTTAAAACTCAGTTATTACACATGAATTAAAACAATCAAATTATCATCACGTGAACCTTTTTGGCTACCATCTCACTGCTCACTAGTGGGAAATGGTTGTTCTTGATAAAAAAGCACCATATAAACCATAGCTGTATAAATATGCAAACTATACCTATATGGATAGGGCCTATCGTCTCTCAAGGCTCACATAGGTAAATTTATTAGGCTTTTATGATTAGCTGGACAAAAAAATTCAAAAATTAGTTCAAGATTTACCTTCATCAATATGAGAAAAACATGTTTTGGACTGTTATATATAAATTCCATGCTTAAGAATCAAATCTAATTTTGCAATTGTTTATACTAAACATTTGAGACAAGTACTCATCACAGTCTTACACGACACTTGTTTATGTTCTAAATTGAACAAAATTTCCAATGAAATTATTTTCTGACAGGCTTATTCCTGAATTTCAATCGAAATGGCTTCTAAATCTGAAGTTATAGAGGATGGGAACTTGTGGGACGAAGAAATCCATCATGATAATATGAACGCAAATCAGATCTCTGATTTGGAGAGAGAATGGAAAGCTAGACAAAACCAATTTCATACTGTATCTTTCTTACATTTTCTCTGTTTTCTCAAATGTTTGCATTATGATTTGTAATTTATCTGTTTCTATTTTGATTGTATATTTTGTATGGTAAATTTTAAGCATACTTCTTCAGGTTGTGGAACTTTGACAAAGTATTAGGTTGGCTACAGAGATGGCATATTGGCAGGCAAAGAGTCGTCTGTCCAAATAGGTTTTAACAATGGCTTCAAAGAATCTGTGTTGGTTGGATATAACTGGGGCTTAGTTCGAGGGATAACAAGGTATCCCAGATTCATTTTATTTTTCAACACTTATTTAAGGTGCTGGAGGAGGTACTCAGAACATTTTTTAGAATTGAATTTGCAGAGGCATTTTTTCCAGGATAGTTTGAGAATTAGTTATTTTCTTTAAAATGTTGACATAACTCAAGGATTTAGATGTAGATGGCCAGGCCCCGCTTTAGTAGAGTTGCTTTGGTGTGATATGGATACACACCATACACAAACTCACATGAGTTAAAAAGCAATATGAATTGGCCATGATTTAAAAAAAGAGTTTGGATTTTTTTCCTTTGGTAAATGTTGACTAATACATGTAACATTGTTTAAGTTCATTTGCCTTTCTTCCGGAGCATGTAAAAGAAAAATTGGTGGAAGCAAATGAAGGTAGAACCAAATTGGAAACTCTGCATGGCAAAGTACATTCAGTTTCAGGAAAGGATGCACTGAAGTTGTTCCAAGAAGATGTTTTGAAGGGAAAATTGGAAGCAGCACCATTAGGAAACTCAGAAGAAAGCACTCCAGTAAGGCTTCTTGTCTTGGTTTACGGTTTTAAATTTTTAGTTTTTGACACTGGATTGGATATCAAATTGTTTCTCCTCGTTTCTATGTAATGTGTTTTTTACTATTTTTCAAGTAAATAGCTTTCATCAATAGTAAAGCATCCTCCCATTACACTAAATATCAAAGCTTTTTGAATTTGGACAGGTAAATTCAGAAGGAAGCCATCAAATGTCAGAAGTTTATGAGAGAATTGAGTCATCCTCTAATGCTGATAACACCAGCGAACTTGCAGATTTCCATAAACAACTGGTTTCCATTCTTGAAACAACTTCTTTAAGGACCACATGCTCGAGTTACTAATTTGTGGATTGTATCAAGATGTCTATGCTCTGTGGCAGTATATTGTGTGTGTATGTTCAAGTAGCATCTATTATTTTTGTCACAGATTGTGAAATTGTTACCTTGTAGATATTTGAATTTTTTAGCTAGTCATGTAAGATGACGGTTTATTTGTTTCATGAACCAAATTAAATGTATTTGAGCTGGGTACTAGTATATTTATTTGGTCATCTACATTTAAGATTTTGTTCTTGTTATATTGAGGACCATGATATTTCAATGGAATTCGCTAACCAAGAATCAATTTGTGTGAGAGTTTGCTTTGCATGTTTTTATTTGATTTGATTATGCAATTGCAATTAGTTATAGTTTCTATTGCCACTGTTGTTTTACATTTGCAACAATGACGCTATACATGTGATCATATGTCTCTGAGATTCCCCTCCACTTAAGAAACACTAAATTGCAACTTTTTTGGTTTTTTTTTTTATGTCGACTCTATGGAAGCAGACATTGGATACAAAACAGATTCAAGAATCACTCTGCGTGAGAATTGTGGGGAACGAAGAGATCAGATGCCTTGTTGTGACTTGAAAATTATTAAGAGACTAAATCTTAGTTCTCAACTTTGAAGCATATTAAGTCAATATATAGCTATAAGAACTTGCCCACTTCCATCATTTGTGGTGGATTCAAATTTCACACATGCTTGCCTTTATGATCATCTCTATTGAACACATTGAAGTTTTTTTCATCATTTTGCGTTTAATGATCGAGTGCATGGTTTTTAAAAATTGTATTCTTATGTCCTTGTTTTTGGTACTTTATTGATTGTATTTTGTTCATCTCTCATGTTTCATTTTTTGAGATTTAACTCATTTATGGTTGTGTTAAAACAATTCTCCAGAAGTTGAATTTTTTTTCAAGACCAATATCAAGAGAAGCTAGACTAAAAATAAAGGAATCTGAATACAATGATATTTGTTTATCGAATGTTTGTGTGAAAACTAAAGCAGGAATAAATTTTCACATTGCAAGGAGCCTTGTGGCATTTAGCTATCAAGTGGTCATGGGGACAACTTTTGGCAGGAGTAGTTTCGCAACCAACATTTATGCATCGGAACTTTTGAGAAACTGCAATTTCTTCTCTAAAGGGAGTTATACCCATCTCCAGCAATTAAAATTTATTGTTATGGGTGTGTACCTTTTTCATTAGTCAGGATTGAAACGATTAGTATTAAAAGAAATGATAACATGCTTGATGCAAAGATAAATTCGAAGTTAAGATTGTGAAGATTCTAGTTTACTTGGAATAATAACTCTATCAAATGCGCACTCAGGGGTTAAATTTGACAACCTACTCAAATGGATTAGTATCGGTGCGCAACCTTGATTTCTATGCCTTGATAAGGGAATTTGATGCATTGATGGAATGTGAATGAGATTCCCTGCATGACATGGATCCATGGGTGTCCAAGGAGAATGTTATACGGAACCTCCAAGTTAACAATGTGGCACAAGGTGTCCAAGGTGATTGGTCCAGCCATGAGTGATAGTGTGATTGTTCATGCACATTGTCTCTCATTATTATCATACCCATGAATGGCTATGATATCAATATTAAGAATTTCCTTAGTATAGCCAAGACACCCTAATATTTTCATGGAACAAATGTTTAACGTGGCTCCATTGTCTATAAGCACTCCTTTGATCTTATGATGAGTAATGAATGCTTTGACATATAATTAACTATTGTTTGGAATGTTTGAGTTTAAAAGGTCACGAGGACCAAATAATAAGATAGGGCTATTGAGTGAAAGATTTGCAATCAAATCTTGCAATTGTTGGGTATTGATGTCCTTAGCAACACGTGCATTGTGAAATGCATGAGTAAGGATGTTTTGAAGCACATGTGATTTTTTAAGCAACTCCATAAGGGAGATTTGTGTAGATATATTCTCCAATTATTTGATAATAGCATAGGAATCGAAGGAAGATTTAGAATTGGACTTCGGTTTTGGATTTGAAGTAGATTGAGGATTGGATGTTAGTTTTAGATTTGAGGTCGATTGAGGATTGGATGTTGGTTTTGGATTTGAATTAGATTGAGGATTGGATGTTGTTTTTTGTAGATGTAGGAGGTTGTTTGTCAACGAGTACCCAAACCTTATTTTGTCTTGTGGTTAATGCACAATTAGGAGTTTTGATTTTGATGGTACCAACAATGTTGGGTCCTTGATCGATGAATGATATGATTGATTCATATTCAACATTGTTAGATATTTGGACCTTGTTTTTTTGAGATTTTTTGTCTTCTTCGTGTTTGGGGAAAGGATCTTTGAAAACTTTTAATTTTTCATTAGGAGTTTTGTTGTTGAATGTATTTTCAACTTGTATGTCTCCACGATCATTTAAGTCTTGGATATAGTGACAGAGTTGCGATACAACGATCCATATGATGGTTATTAATACGATGGTACTCACAATATTTGTTTTCGTTGTACCATTTTGGTTTTGGCTACCCTTCTTGAAAGGGTTTGGCAATTGGATAGGTGATCATATCCGCACTTTCGAGGTGATGGAATACGCTAGAAAGACTTTCTCCAAGTGGAGTGAATTGTCTTCGACTAAATTCCCGATCAATAGTTTCCTTACTAGGAATGATGATTGGTTTTTGAGTTGATTTGTTTGGTTTGGTTTGGATTGGTTGTTTTGAATGTTCTGAAGGTAGCGAGAATTAGTGAATCCATCGTTCTTGACATTACGGTTTCAATTGAAGAACCTTGGCTTGTCTTGATTTTGATTGATGTCTTTTTGAGGTTGGTCCTTAGAACAAGTCTTGATTAGGCCCTTAACAATGATGGATTTCTCAATTTGTGTCCCCTTTTTATTACTTTCTCAAAATTAGTTAAGAAATACGTTTGCATTTGGAATGCTAGTTTCGGATTGAGATTTGGTATGAAAAATTCTGAGCAATTATTTCTTGGATATTGAAAAAGGGAATCGGCTTGCAATCCCTCACAATCATTGAAGAAATGATGAGAATGTTTCGTTGTTTATTTTCTTTGTATTGTAAAGGTCCATCATGGTGACCTTAGAGTCTAAGTTAAAGGAAAAGTGTTTAGCAATTTTTTTCGACAAGTTGGCAAAAGTGGTAATAGATTCTTTTAGAAGATGTAGGAACCAATCTAAGGCTTGTCCTCCTAAACTTTATGGGAAAAGATGCAAAAGATAAATGTCAATATAAGCTACTTCTTGGCATTGCATGAAGAATTCTCTTAGGTCGTGTTTTCCTTCGTATTTGTCAAATTTAGGAGTTTCAAAAGATGGAGGAAATGGTATCTGTAACATGGTCTTATTAAATGGGTAAGGAAAAAGTTCCTCAAATTTAAAGTGTTTGGTATATTTTTTTAACCCCATGATTGTTTCTTTCATGTTTTTCCATTCTTTTCTGAATGGATGGTTTTGTGGAGCCGTATATATGACGTCGTTGATTTTAAGACTAGGTTGTTATTTCTCTTCATTGTTCGATATTTTAGCAACCTTAGAAGCAATGCGAGAGAAGTTGTTGTGTCATTTCGTGTATATTTGCTGACAAAGATTGGTTGGATGTTTTTGTGGAACCATTGGATGTGTGATTTTATTTACTTGATTTGGGCTTTTTCTAAAAGGTGACTCAAGTTTTCTTCACCGACGTAAGAAGGTAGCTTCGCTACCATTTCTAGGATACGAAGAAAGTATTTGTTTTTATTTTGTCTTAATAATTGACTACTTGTTCTCGTTCTTCCTCATTGAGTTCGGGTTGTCTTACCTCATCCTCTTCATCTGAACTATCGTTTACAAGAGGATTGAATTCATCAAAGTTATAGTAAATATTGTGACTCTATTGTGAGTAACCACCATGTTGCTAATAGGTAAGAACCTATGTAAGCTCCAAAGTTGGGTAAGTGGTTAATCATATGGGATAGAATTGGATTTTTTTGTTTACTTGGTGTTTACTCGTAAATGAGTTTAAGGAATCAAGTTCTAATTTTATCAAAAGGGTTTGTATCCAAGGGATAAAATTCAGTTTTGGATGGGGTAGATTGGATTCTTAATTTTGATTGGATTGGATGTAATCTGGATGGTGTTTGTGGAACACAAGATTTGATCTACAAGAGTCAATTCAAAAACAATAAGAATGTATACAAACAACAAGCAATGTTTTGATACATTTTGGCTTAAGACGTAGAATATCGTCGAGAAGTGTAATGTTAATGCAACAAACAGAATGTTGTGGAATAATGGATGCAAGGATCTTATCACTCCAAATAGATGCGTCTTTCGATATATCCCTATCCTGGTATACCAAATATGTCGTTGGCACATAAGTGGTATAGGGAACCCTTAGAATATTGAAAAAGACTCATTTAATCAATATTTGCCCTCTTAGATGAGTGAATCACCACTCCAATGATGAGTTTTCTTGAATAGGTGGTAGGGTAATGAGGGAATGAATGTGTGTATGGTGTCATTATTTCTCTTCGAATAATTTACAGGGATAATGCCACATACAACGTTGTTACATCTATTTTAGGCATATGCTCGCAGTAACCCGTCACGACAATTTTATCTGTAAGTGGGGTACGGAGGCGAGGAAAGCGTTGAATGTTATTTTGAGAGTAAGTCCCAAGTGCAATGCAATGCAAAGTGATTGGTGCATGGTGGTTAAATCCACGTCACTAGTGTAGTCGAGTGGTGATGAAATCCATGTCGCTACATGCAAATACAAGTATGAATGGTTACAAACAAGTTCTTTCTAACTTTGATGAAAAGAAAATGCGAAAATGACAATACTATACTACTTTTTTTATTAGTAAATTTTTTTGACTTAAGGAAACCTGCATGCAATGAGTTAATAGTTTTTTTTGCTTGTTTTTGTTTTGATAAGAGTACTCCAAACGAAGCGGTCCTACATGAAATTGATTACTAGTTTTTCTGCAAGGAAAGGTTAGGAGAAAAAATTGCAGTAAAAGATCTTGGTTGTTTCTGATTCTCAAGAGTGTATAAGGATGCAAGAGAAGAGCATATGTGACTTTTGATTTTGAAAGCAAGAGAGATGATTTAGTGAAATAAATAATAAAAGAATCTCAACCGCTTTTGATACTCAAGATCACCCGAAGGCGCAAGAGAAGAACATACATGACTTTGATTTTAAAAGGGTAATGTTTAAATACTTAGAAATGAAAGCAAAAACAAGTTAAATGATGTAAACTAGTTACAAAAAAAATAATAATGAAAATAAGTGTTAGAGTTTGTTATTCTGTATAATCCTGCAGAAAATAGTTGAAAAAACAATATAAAAACAACGTGGAATGATTTAACTCAATTATGGAAATCTGCAAAAAAAATGAAAATTTGACATAGAGCGCTAACATAGGTAGAAAGAATGGAAACACACATGTATGTTCACGCTAGCGCATCTCTGAAGAACGATAGCGCACTTAGACAGACAGAAATGCCAGTAAGTAAATGGAGACGCTGATATGTAAACAGAGATGCAAATATGCCCTTGCTAATCACTAAAACACTAAAACACATAAATGCACAGGGTTAACATGTTGACGCAACTAGTTTAACGTTAGCACAGGCACTGAAACACAAATGCAGAACTGCAAAAAAAAATAACATGCAAAACATAAACACAAATGGAGTTTATGGACATGCAGGTAGTGCAACGGAGACACAAATCTGTAAAAAAAAAAAGTTAGAAAAATGAATTATGCTAGTGTGAATCACGAGCAACACTAGTGCAGATATGACGAAAGAAGCGCAAATCACATGTACCTACACAAAAAAATGTTTAAAATATGGCCAAAAACATCTGGTTTTTCTCAAACTGCCCATAAACCAACACACTAGATGACCTGCAAATTGGTTAGTGACCTTTAAATTACTACAAGAAACATGAAAATGGCATTAGAATGACAAAAATGAATAAGAAAGTGTGGGGGTCCCACAAGGCGGGGCCAAAATGTGTATAAAAGAAATTGCAGAAATGAGAAAGTACAGACAATAAAACAAAATAGTAAACCTTTCTCAGTAAGCTCCTTGCAACCTCGGATTGGACCAACTAAAGAGTGCCCTTGTTAGGTCCTTGATGAAGTTGAAAATGCTTCTTTACTATTTGGATGCTCCAAGAAAGCTCCAAATGGAATTACTTTGAGTTACGAGCAATGGATGAATGAATGATGATTGAATGATGAGTGAGTGATCAATTGGGCAACATAAGGGTGTACTCAAGTGATTTGTAATGAGATTTTGGTAGAGTAACATTGCAAATTCTCTAGGCTTCCAATGATGTATTGAGATGAATGAAACTTCTTACTTATAGATGTAGAAGAAGTCATGGATTGAGGAAGATGGAATTGATTGAGTTTCAGAATGTTGATTTCAATTTCCTTATTCAGCACAGGATGATTTGTTCTCTCCACTTAGATCTTTAGATAAGAAATTAAGAGGTTTTTTTTCAAATTGGTTGGCTCTTGATTTTGTTGGTTGTACGTGAATATTTTTTTCCATGTTTGTAGAATTCTAGAACTTAAGTGGAGTGACAAGTTCGACTTGAGTGAATTAGATAGTGAAGTGGAGATGAGTGGAAGTTGAGGAAATAATTGATTTTTTATTTATTAAATAACTAATTAAATTAGCTAAAGTGTTGTATGGGTGTATAGGATTAATAAAATTAATTCTAGAAGTGGAATAGGAGTGAATACTAAAGCAAATATTATTATTGGACATTGTAATAAGTAACGGATATTTTTGGGGTGTCTACATTTGATACAACTATTTTTTTAAATTTCATCCAGAAGTAATCTAAAAGCATGATTATTCAATAGCCTTTCAAATGTAATTTGAAGCCACCCTACAAAATTTTTCACTTGTCTGGGATTTTATATGTAATAAGTTGTAATTTATGTCTACTTTAGTTTTGTGGATAAGCAAAACTAAATAGTTTATACAATTTCAATACTAAAATTTAACCAAAACATTTTACATAAGTAAATCAAGCAATGGGTAAAATAAACCCCTTAATTCATAGACAAATTGAACAAAAACAAAAGTATGTTTTTGATATGGTTTATACAAAAATGTGGATACAAAGGGGATTATAATGTAATGTGGACACGTTTCAACTACAAGATACAATGTGACAAGAAACTATTTCAGAAGCTTTGCTTCTGAAGCTCTGGCTCTCCACATGTTTAGGCTTCGAATGATAAGGAAATTGATGAAATACAGAGCAAAAAACTGGATCTAGTTTTAGGATTGAAGTAATAAAATGAGTAGGGATTTTTCGTTTGATGCAAACTATACCCACTACCTTGTGGAGATCATCGGCAATGCTAGATGAAGCAAAAAAATAGACATCCAAGACACCCTGGGGATGGCGGGACGGGGAAACATCCTCCCACATTTCCTTTTAAACATATTTCTAAAGGAGATGTCTTCGGAATGACTAATAGCCTTTGTTAATTAGGGGACATTTCTGAGACGTCCCAGAAATGTCCCTTTCATCCTAATGTTCAACTCTCCAAAAAAAAAAAATTGTTTTTTTTTGTTTTAAAGATTTAATTACTAGTTCTTCAATATATTTATTTGAAAAACATATCTCAAGGCGTTTATCTTGGATATGTCACAATTTTGCCCATTGAAGTTTCCACATTGATTAGAAACTTGATCACCTTCTCCACAAATTTCCCAACATGTAATAATGGATGGTCTCGATCTAACTGCACCCCTTGTGTTAGGCTTGAATAAACTTGAAAGTGAAATAAATTAAGGACTTGTACTCTTGTAGTGTAAGATTTTTTTTTGGAAGTCACTTATTTCTATTTTTAAAAAGTGACTATATATCTAATTAAAATTCACTTTCAAAGCTCCAATCACTTAACAAAACTTATATGTATAATTTTATATGAAGAGAAAAGTTGTGTAGATGATAAAAACATAAGGTATAGATCAAAACATTCACCCATAACTCGATAGTATTGTATTACAAAGACAATAACATTCAAGAGTAACATATAAATACATAAATCCTCGAGCACAAATATGGATAGTGGACTGTCAAAGATTGCTATTTATAAAAAATTTAAACGCTATTTTTAATAGTGGTAAAACAGCTCTCCCCGTGCACATGATAGTGTACCATTAAAGCACGAAGCCCCATGTAAAGAAACATTTTCTAAAGATGTCAATGCAGTAGTAGTTCACAAGTACAGATGTTGAATCTTCATTCTATTCTGAATGTGTTTGGGATCAGATCTCTTTTATAACATAAATTCTTCACATCCTTCAACTTATTTGAATTATGTTTTATATATATCAATGCAGTACTAGTTCACAAGGAAAGATGTTGAGGTCATGTAAAGCATTGCTAGGATTACATTACTTCTGACAAGGAGATTTTGTTTTCACTTTACTTCATATATTGATTTCAATTCTTAAATTCAAAGATTAAATAATTCAATATAGTATATATATTTTCATGAATTCTAGCATAATTACATTGAGAAGCATAACCTGCAATTACAGCCGTAGGTGGTGGTAGACTGTAATATCTATAAGATGTTAAAAATCAATGGTTGAAATTAAGTTTATGTTCATTTGACCATCGTAGAGCAGTTTTTTCTTCTTGCTTGGAGAAAGGAATCAAAGAATTTGTGACATTCTGGGCATACAATGGAGTTTGGAGCCCCTTTTTTTATCATGGAAAGATTTTTTTCAAGCTCAATGCAGTGGTGCAGCCATATCAAAGCCATCTATTACCAATTTACCAGTCAACAGGAAATTCACAGAGAAGGTGATGGATTCGTTAATCGATATAGAACCCTTCAATGAGAAAAACTATATGACAAATTCAAGATAGGTGCCTTGAGATTGATCCATCTTGACATTTTTCAGATAGAAATTTAAGATATTTGTACTAATTTCAGGCAAGCAATCAGGATATTTGTACTAATTCTAAGATATCTTGGCTTTTGAAGATTTTTTATCATGACATCCAATGCTTACCGTTTTCCTAAATTTTTTACCAAAAAAAAAGTTACCATGGGTGATAGTTCGAAATGGTTTTGGTGGGTTCTTTGGGCCTTTCCTTGGGTCCCTGCCTTTTGGCCCCTTTGTTGGGAGCATTGCTTGATCAACATGACAACAAATAATCAGATCTCCCTAACCAACTGTTATATTTGTATATTGGCTAAAATGAATGTTGAAAAGAACTACAAGATAAAGGACTGAATCTGTCAAAACTGAAGACAGAAAACAGACTCACTCCTCCAACATTGCATTTAACCTATTATATAAGATCCCTTTATTGGAATCGGTATATTATATTGAGTATCAAATAGATAAGATATAATTTAACTTTCAATGATAAGAAAAACAAAGTTAACATTAGTTAAGATATCTTAAATATATCTATCTGAAAAACACCGACATGTATCAACCTTCAGGCGCCAATCTTTGTCACATATTTTTGCCCATAAAAAGGTTCTACGCTGATTAATGACTCCTCCAACTTTGCCGCAAATTTCTTGTTTGACTGGTGACAAATGGCCTCAATCTAGCTACACCACTACATCGGGCTTGAAAAACTCTTCCCGAGTATCTAATATAGACCTCAAACTCCATTGTATGCCCAAGATATCATGGTATTTCAATCGCATTATCAAAGCAAGAAGAAAATTGCCCTATCGCACTCAAATGGACGTCAAATTTAAGGTAATCCATTTTTATCAACACACTCACAGCCACTACACTCCACAACCACATCTGGCTCCTACTGTGGGTTAAGCCTCTTGACATGCTTAAAAGAAGATTGTAAAATGCAAAACTTTAACAGTTTAATAGGAAACATAGGAATTAAGAACAGATAAGAGTCTGGTGTCCCTCAAAAAGGAATTACCACTTCTGATAATCAATCCCCTTGTTATTTCCAGTACTAATGGTTACTTACGTCGCATTTCCTTCTCTGTATGTGTCAATCAGGCATATGCAATGAGTGTGGCAAGTTTGTAGGCACTTCACCAAGTAAGAGTAGCAAGTTCACAACGGTGGCATGTATAGGTTGCATCAAAGCTAATCGTTTACTAATCTAGCAATAGCAGATATCAATAAAATCATTTGTAGCAATGACATTACCAATGAATCGTAGATCAAATGTAAGTTCAAATAGCAACGGTGAGAACCTCATCCCTGCGATGAAGTTTCATTGCCTTGTAATTTTTATAAATGATTAATGTTGGGCCAACTAATGAAAG
Source organism: Taxus chinensis (assembly GCA_019776745.2). Classification (NCBI taxonomy): domain Eukaryota; kingdom Viridiplantae; phylum Streptophyta; class Pinopsida; order Cupressales; family Taxaceae; genus Taxus; species Taxus chinensis. The sequence goes on from CM034149.1 coordinate 868,474,624, forward strand.
GGTGTTGTGTTTCTAAGAAGTGCAACAAGGCAATGTCACAATTTTGACTGGTACCAAAGAGTCGTTGGCTTCCAGCTTCACAAGGGGTAGGCTTACGAAACACCTATGAATAAATATTTTTGTTTTCGAAAATGACATGTCACACAGATACAAAATACAAAGAAAAATTCATATAGTGATTAGATATCAACATGCTGCTTGACTCCTTAAACACCTAAGTAAATACAATGCAAGTGTAGTAAATGGACAGTAACATGCTTTCATCTACCACAGCTGTAAAATTGCAATTCATTTCCTCATTGATTGATACATTAAAGAACATATGACCTCCAAGGATGTTACTGGCAGCATATATTTGCTCATAATTAAATTATGAATGCCTTGGAGCATCAATGTCGGGCTTAATCAGATTTGTTCGTGAATCCGACAAGTGCGTGTACAGTGTTGTAATTCTGAAGGATTTCTTTTTGTTTAACTATAACTAAACTTTGATGTTTATATTTCATACATAGAAACATCGCCCGTGTGTAACAATGGAAGCTGAATACAAACAGTGCCTTGAGATAAACATCAATGACTCTTCAGTGTTCATTGCCTTCGTTTTCATGCTATCACAATTGATTGACTTCATGACTTGCTCCCCCTACAATTATGCTTGTAAACAACAATCACTCTGCCTTACTAGCCCTTCTTGACTCCTTAAACACCTAAGTAAATACAATGCAAGTGTAGTAAATGGACAGTAACATGCTTTCATCTACCACAGGCTGTAAAATTGCAATTCACAAAACATGAACTCGGTAATTGTTTTCTATTCATCAAAAATACAAACTCTGCTACAAAAATATTACATGAATAGTATGCAACGGAGACGAAGAAAGTTTAGACAGAAAACTCTGAACTTTTTATCAGCTCGAAAAATGAATTTTAGACTCCAATTATTGAAAATCCAAATTGGTAACAACCCAAACAATACTCAGAAACACAAGCTCGCCTTTTTAAAGTAAAAGTAATCTACATTATTCAATGTTAGTCTGAACACAAGAACTTTTCTCTGTTAACTGCTTCCCCATGAGAGTACTAGCTATAGCAACAGAAATAGATTGTTTTGATATCTTCATAAACTGTTCCCCCTCAAAGCTGCAAACCTCTTGAAGGTTATTGGCTTCAGAATCTGCAGCTTCTGCCTCTCCAAGCAGATTTCCTGCTTCTTCAAGATCTGCAACCTCAAGTGCTGTGGACCATTCCTCCCTTGCAGAAGCAGCAACTAGTCTAAGTCTCTCACATTTTGCCATTGCTGCCTCTCTTTCCTTCGACGTAATAAGATCTTCAGCCTCCTGTAATGCGGCAACTTTTTCATTTATTTCCTCTTCTAGATTCTGCAGATCTGAAAAGGCCTTCTCCATGTTATTGGTAGCAGTATCCTTCTCTGAGCTTAATTTCTTTGCCCTCAGCAGCAACTCGACCGGCTTCCTTGAAATTTCTTGCTGCTGCTGCTACTTTCTTTTCCGCTTCTAATTCTGGGACCCTTTTTTCAATGAATAATATCTTCTGCTTCATAGAAGTGATCTCTTGATGGAGGTTTGTTTTGGCAGATGAAAGCTCCTGTTTTCATAAAATGTCACTTATTTAGTAGCAATGCAGTAGCTGTATAGATTTCTTATTTTTTAAATCTCACATGTACGTTATTGAAACCAAAGAATTCTAAACAGCTCCCTTTGTTTGCAATTATTTATGCCTGATTAAGGCTTTAGTTACAACTTACAGTACCACAATTCCAAGTGTTAACTGGCTTCCTCATAAGTTTTCGAATGCAGTTCTAAAACTTTTGTATATAACAAACAACTATATTTGCATTAAAAAATGTAATTTGTAATTTTAGCGCGAGAATAAAAGTAAACACTCAAGGAGATCATTCTCATGCTTTATTGAGGGTGGTCTAAGTTCTGGAAAGCAGCTTTTTACGATATTTTCCCAAATTCTTTGTTATCAAAGCATATTTACCTACGAAATGTTCAGCCTTTGACTCTTCATCTGAAATTGGATTTATATTATTTTTTTCCTCCAATTTAAAAAAAAAATCTACCATACTCCCCAATACTCTTTAATATTCATTGCATCACATGCTTGGCACAATTTAAATCACTCTGAAGACAATCTGAACCAAATTGCAGAAAGTCTCAGTTGTCATGATATTTTGGTGATTATCCTGCAGCCTATGAAATAGCCATTCCTTGCCATGCTCAGGCTTTTACACTAAAGTAGTTCATTAATACAAGGAAGGTATCCAATGCATATGGCAGTCATGAACAGGTTGTAAATAAAGCACATGCATGCCTATAAAAACAGAACAAAACCACAGAGAAATCAACTACAGCAGACAAGTAGTAACTCTTTGCTTCTAGTATAAAATAAAGAGAATGTGTTGAATAAAAGAATTAGCACCAAAATTCTGCATGATCTTTGCTATCAAACTAAAACTTGCAATTACAATTCATGAGATTTGATTTAGTTTTTTTCTGACTCTGGAATTTTTGGAAACTCCAGCCAGAAGGAGCATACAAGGAATACGAGTTCCAAAATAGCCGAAAACACAACAGGCAGTGTTGGAAAGAATGGAGATGGAAACGATGGACCTGTTCCCCTCCAATCATTAGGAGAGTGGATAAATACCCCTCCCAATAAAAGAGAGGGAAGGCCTTTAGGCATTAGGTATGGAGGAGGTAGGCATTAGGGCATGGAGAAGGCAGGCATCAGCTCCTCTATCTTATAAGTGTCGGGTTTGGTGCATGTCAATTGCATTTATTCTTCAATTGGTTCCAAATTAAATAATTTTCCATCTTTGCTTTGAGACATCAATCAACTCGACATAAATTGCGGCATGATGCAAAATAAACAAATACAAGCAGCACCAACAAGATCCAGGTGTAGGTAATTCCTTCCTGACTTGTCTATCACTTTTGATACAGTCACCCTTAGGGGGTCAATGTGAACAGCCACCTTAGACCATGCAACCCTGGATCTCAGCACTTAAAATGGACACACACACCCCGCCCTTGCGCAGAATGGAGAACTAAGATCTTATCTTTATTTGCCTTTACTGAGGAATTACAACACACAAAGAAAACCAATGTTACGTGGGGACGTGTCCCCCCCAAATCCCCGGGGTCCTAGACATTCCAGGGACGCTGAAACGTGGAGGAAATGTTTCCTCCATGTTTCTGAACTTTTGTGTTGCAAGGGAAATGTCTCGGGGACGTTTGACGAATGCAGGAAACGTCCTAGGGACATTTGGCCGGGAGGGGGACGTCGGGGATGTTTGTACGTCCCCCGGACAGTTGAGAGACGTCCCCGACGTCAACAACACTATTAAAACACTTTTTTCACTTTTTTAAAAAAATAATTTCTTTGTTCTCTTTAAAAAACATTTACCGGTTAACCATAACCTGACTCTATTGTATTACAAAGACATATTAAGAATCAAGAGTGATATATGAATATAGAAATTTTCGAGCACAAATGCACATGGTGGACTGTCACAACATACTATGAAAACCAGCAGCATACATATTAATATTAAAAATTATATGAACACATAACATTAGCACAGCAGTACGTATGTTGCTGAGTTTTCACTTTTTAATATGGATGTTTGGGCATGGACTGTATGCACATGGTGGACTGATATATAAAAATGAACTGCTATTCATAGAATTTCTAAAATTTATCTGTATATTTTTAATATTTGCAGTGTTACACGGGGATGCGTTCCGGAGGTTTTCATCACGTCCCGGACATCTAGGACGTCTCAGGGACGGGACGTTTCCCTGTCGTCCCCATTTTTCAAAAAATAAGGGGGACGTCCTGGGAACATCCCCTAAAAACCAGGAACGCACCCAGGACATCTCGGGTGCAAAGAGAGCTTGGCGACTTCATTGGGGACGTCACGACGTCCCCAACATATTTCACGCCAACCAAAACGTAAAACAACTCTTATTTTATTATTTTTATGTTTTTATGTATTTTTTTAAACTTTTAATGCTTTCGAAATAAAAGCAACATGACCTAACCCTAAAAGCAACAAAAAAACTTATAAAAAAAGCATTTCACACTCATTCTAATCACACCAAGCAAGAGCAAAAAAAAAGAAGGAAAGAGCAAGAGTGAAAAAAAGAGAAGGCAAGAGCAAGGAGCAAGGTGCAAAGAGCAAGAGCAAGGAGGAAGAGGAAGAGCAAGAGCAAGAGCAAGAGATATGTACATACATTACTAATTTACTACCATTCTTTGTTTTTTTTTAATTTTCAAATGCAAAGTTGAAAGTGAAGGCATTGCATTTGCTTGTATTTTTTTTCCTATTTGGATTAGAAAGTGATGGAATGAGATAAAGCATAAAGGGAGGGCATTTTTGTTGCTTGTTTTTTTTAATTTTTAAATGTATTCATCGCTGTTTTTTAAAAAAATTGTATTAGTCGTTTTATTGTATTGTATAGTTATATTGTTTTGTATTTTAATTATTGCAACTTCAAAATGAGTTCTGATAGTGATTATCAAGCTGAATATGAGATTGAAATTGGTGTGCAAGGAGAAGGAACACAATCAGAAGCACCTAATACCGCTACTAGTTCACAAGGGATTGTGGACAAGTTCAGTTGCCCCTCCAAAATGTTGAAAAAGTATGCTAGGGGGGCCTTTTGATAAGAAAAAACCTTTGAAACAATTTGGTCAAATTATGCAAGGTCCTAGATCAAGCATTTCAGGGGGCACTAAAATATGGAAATGCAACATATGCTCATTATCTTGGTCAGGCAGCATTACTAGGTTGAATGCACATTTATTGCACATTGTGGGGAAAGGTGTAGGCATGTGTGGACAACTATCACTTGAAGAGAGGTCAGAAATGGTGAGGCTATATAATGGAGATATGGTGGAAAAGGTTCCAGAAGTTCGTAGCCGTCATGTTAGTGGCATTGGCACCCTTTCTAGTTCTATGAGAATTAATACTGGTAGTGTTACAGGTGCATCTTATGAGGTGTCTGAATTGGATGCTTTTGGTAGTGGTGAGGGGAAAAGGAAGGTTGTGACCTCCAATCCAATTGTTGAAATGTATGATACAAAGGCTAGAGAAGAGGTTGATGATGCCATTGGAAAATTATTTTTTTGCTACCCTGGCATTCCATTTCATGATGTTCGCTCTCCTTATTTCAAGGAGGCTATGGCTAAGGTAGCCAAAGCAGGTGTGAGTTATGTACCCCTAGGAGACACGAAGTTGAGAACCACAATCTTGGATAGAAACTATTCCAAGGTTAATTTACTGATGGAGGAAATGAGGTGCACATGGGTCTCTCACGGTTGCAGCATCATCATGGATGGGTGGACAAATATCAAACACCACCCACTCATAAATATCATTGTTTCATGCAGAGAGGGTACTTACTTTTTAGGGCAGTTGATTGTTCAGGGAAGAAAAAGGATGCAGAGTTCCAATTCACCATTTGGCGAGATGCTATTGAGGAGGTTGGCCCTACCAACGTTGTGCAGGTTATTACAGATACAACTTATGTGTGCAGGGCAACAAGTAAGCTTGTCGAGGCTCATTACCGACATATATTTTGGACCCCATGTTGTGTGCATGCCATGAACAATGCACTAAAAAATATTGGAAAAATTGATTGGGTCAAAAATGTAGTGGTTGATGCTAGAGATGTGCAAATGTTCATCTACAACCACCATACGTCATTGGCACTCTTCCGTAGCTTTTCGAGGAAGGAATTCCTCAAGCCAGTGGACACACGTTTTGCATCATGTTTTATTTTGCTGGATAGGATGGTTGAGTTACAGGAATCATTACAGTGTATGTTCATGACATCAGATTGGTCTAGGTGGGATGGGTCAAAGACAGAGCAGGGGAAGAAGGTGAAAGCAATTGTGGTGAATGAAATATTTTGGATTGATGTGAGATACATCACATCCATAATATCTCCATTTTTTAATGTGATAAAATATGGGGATTCTGAGAGCCCTAGCCTTGGTGAGATATACGAATGTATTGATAGTATGCTTGGCCAGATGAAGGTTGTTGCTCGGGCAAGGGACCCCACCTTGGAGTTCTACCATCACCATATTCAGCCTATCATTGAGCGGAGATGGGAGAAGTTGAACACTCCTTTACACATGGTTGCATATGCACTAAATCTGAAGTGGTATGTTGAGAGGCTTGGCAGAGTTCTCCCAGTAGATGATGAGGAGGTGAGGAAGGGTTTCTTGAAAGCCCTAAAAAAAATGTATAATGCAGAGGATGCTTCACGAGTCAGAACTGATCTGGATGGCTACAAAAAATCATCAAAGATAGACAAGACCACATTGGCACAGGAGAGTCCAGTTAATTGGTGGCGATTGTATGGACATGCAGGATTACTACGTACACTTGTTATTCATCTTCTTTCTCATGTTTCTAGTTCCTCTGCTTTTGAGAGGAATTGGTCAACATATGGGTGGATCCACTCTCTTAAGAGGAACAAACTTACCTCTAAGAGAACAGAGAAACTTGTTGTACATAGTGCCTTGTGTCTCATGGATCGCAAGACACCTATGTACAAGGAAAGCCCAACATTGCAGTGGGATGTGGATCCTGAGGATGCAAGGCAGATTGATGAAGATCAAGAGCAGCGAGGACTGGTTGATATCTCCTTTGCAGATGCAGATGACGTTGATATAGATACTTCTAGTGAGGAGGAGCGGTTCGCAACTGTTCCTTCGGAGGGCTCTGATAGTGATTTTTGAGTTGTACTTGTCATTTTGGTTATGTAATGTCATTTTGGTTATGAGACATGACATAATATTTCATAGCATATGTAATGTGGGCGTAGTTGTACTCTTCTCATGTTGATTATTGAAGAGTAAGACTAAGACTTGTTTTTAATTTTCAGCTTTACTATTCAATATTTAGTCTTTCATTGTCATGTTGAAGTTTTGAACATTGAATATAATATATATAGCTGTAGCATTTTGGGCCTTGGCTTATGTGATGAATAATTGGATTAATCATTAATGCTTTCAATCTTCAAACTTTCAATTTTATGTCTTAGTTTATTGAATTATTCATGTTATATTTATAAAATTAATAAATTATACCTTGCCGTCCCGAAATTTTCAAAAAAAATTGCCGTCCCAGAGTCTTAGGTAATTATGAATATTTGTAATTTTATATATTATTTTAATAGTCGTCCCCCTGCCGTCTTAAAATTTTGGAAATGGTTTGCCGTCCCAGAAACTCCATCCCCACATCCCGCCGTCCAGGAGTCTTAGGTAACACTGAAGAAAACACAATTCTTAGCTTTATCTCTAACATACAAAATATGTAGAGTTACAATATCAGTCCCTCAATGGACATGATCCAATTCTACAGCTCACTGCACAAACATGCACCCTCCTAACAAACCTCCACTTGCAATCTAATTCTAGCTATCCTCGAAGAAGAATGAATTTTCCTCTTGCACTGGACCCCCTTTTTTGAAAGGAATGCATTCCCTTATCAAAGCATCAGCCCAGAATCATTGTAGAAGTCGACACACTTGAGCTTTTCCCTTGTGACTCTTCAACTTCTGTCAGTTGCAATGTCAGATTGTCTGGCATGGGGATGTCTGATCTGTTGAGACCTAGACTGTTTCGGTACGGGTACAGATACGGATATGGTACGTGTACAGTACGCTGAAACGGAATTTTTTTTAAAACCTCAGGTATGGTACGCTGTGGGTACATTTGTACAATATATTTTTAAAAAGTAAAAAATATAAAAATTAAAAAAAAACAAGTTTCTCAGCAACCTATAAAATATTAGAAGCCAACAACAAGCTTTTTATGAATCAGAAGCTATCTAAAGCAAGATTTATTTGACTTAATACAAGAAGACCACAAAACATTAAATCTATGAGTCCATCTACTAATGGGCTCACAAACATTCCACTTATTGTTAAGGCCCAGGGAAAGGTTTGGGGAGAAGGCACTCTTTTCATAGAGTTGTTTGGAGGTAGCCTCTTGGAGAAGGGGGGCCTTTGAGCCACCTCATAGAATCCCAAAAGTCATTCTCATCCTCCATAATTAGTCCAGTAGAGGGAGCTGTGAAAGCATTTCTGAGCATTGTATACATTCTGAACTGAGATTGAGGAAGCTTATAGAAAGCCTTAAGGTCTGTCCATTCCATCCACTTCCCAAATCTGTACAAGTCGTGAAATATTTTAATTCCTTTCTCAAACCAGAGGGCAGAGCAGCCTCTTGTCAAGGCAAGGATCTTGACATTATATTTCAGATTCGACAAAATCGATTTGTAGGCTTGGCACCTAGTGTCAAAGGAAGAGAAGACACGCTGCCCAACCACCAAGTGCTTCACTTGTTCCCATGCCTTCCAAATTGACTGAAGAATTAAGGACCCGTGAGGAGCAACAAGAAAGCCCCCAAATAGTAAGTCCACCAAATGAAGTCCTTTTCATCTCTCTTGACCCTTCGGAGCCTATTGGCAATATTGTATCTTATACGAACTTTCCAAGGTTCAATTCCAGTCAAAGCCCTCAAGTTCTATTTTTTTTTTTGCACTTAAAAAACCATGTGGGTACGTCTCGGGAGGTACCCAGGGCATGTGGGTACGTACCCACAGCATACCCAAACCGTACATGTTCCCGTACCCATACCCGGTACATATCAGGCCTGGTACGGAGGGGTACTTGGCATTTTCGGGCAGTCTAGGTTGAGAGTACTCGGACACTTCGCATAGGTTAAACACAATTGCAGAAGCTGCACAGAAGCCATATGATGCATGTTGCGCAGAACTATCACTTGGTGAAACACTTGGCAGAAGTAGATCGTATGAAAGCTACTCTCCTTCCAAATGCAAGGTTGTAGTACTATGCAAAGTTATGCAAGTTGTGCAACATTGCACAAGGCTGTGCATGCAATCAAAGTAACTAAGACAAAAGATCATCTTCTGAGCTACACAACAAGTATCCTTGAGTTATGTGGAATGTGCTTGCCTCTGTGTCTGCATAGGGGCACTTCCAATGAAGTTTCGCATAGTTTCATGGAGAGATAAAGTTACGCAGAACCTTGTGAGGCTTATGAAGCTGTACGGAGCTTCCCAAAACCTCGCTGACTTGCGAAGTTGCATAGGGCTTCGCAAAATCTTGCAGACTTGTAAAGTTGAGTGGGGCTTCACAAAACCTTGCAGACTTCATGCAATTGCACGAAACTTTGCTGAACCTCGCAGACTTCTGAAGTTGCACAGGACCTCGCAGACTTATGAAATTGTGTGAGGCTTTGCATACAATTTGGACATTAAGAAGTGCAACCATGCACAGCTGCATGCATGAACTCAAAGAGCTTGGATCCTTCAACACATATCAAAGGCCCACTAACACTACTTATTATGGTTAGTTATTTTTTGGGTGGGTGAAAGATTGCTTGTGGAATTGGATGCTCCTATATCATACACCTTGGGTAGGAGTTTTTGTGAGAATAGAGCTCACAAACTTGGGTTATATGGTAAAACCACCCTTTTGGCCTAAAGTGTAAGGCCACATCATGCCCTTCCACCATGCTAGGTACTTCCTCTGCTTCCAATCTCCTGTTGGGCCATAGACCGTCCTCCACCAAATGTTCCTCACACTATTCTTGTTCCATCCCCCACTAACTCTAAGCAAACCATTTTCACCTGAGCTCGACATCTCTTTCACCCCTTCAATTGCAACTCCATCCTCTATTGTACATGCCTGGGCTGATAGAAACATTGGCTGCTCCATATACGCTGAAATAAAGAACCCTTCAAATTCCCTCACTTTGGATTTGAGTAAGAGAGGATCTTTCATCTCCTCTACTTGATCGACGCAAGGTCCATTCTTCACTCACCTTCCTTTGGGCTGCCCCTTCTACATTCCCCTTAGGGCCTTCACCACCAATGTGTTATACACTTCTCTTCTTCTAGCAAAGCCTGCTTGTCACTACACCTAATAAGATGGCTTCTATGCTTATGTTTGTCTTCCTTCCCCTTCAAGGGACTTCGAGTATACCTTTGTCTACCCTTTTAATAGCTCACTGTATTGGCCTTCCCATCATACAATGTTTCACTATCAAATTGCCCTAGTCTCCCCAACAAAACATGGGATGCATCCATAGGCAAGACATCACACAAAACCTTGTCCATGTATCTATCAATATGTATATCGACTTTACAATGTTACCATACAGTGATATCATGACCCTCTATTAACCAAAACACCCTATAAGGCTCCGGGTGTAATGTGCATACCAAATTCAGCTTAAGTATCATTTCAGTGGATACTAAATTGTCTATGCTTCCACTATCAACCACAACATTACAACACTTACCTTTTGTTTTGCATTTGTAGACACCCAAATTTGGCAATCTATCCTTTAACACTGTTGATATTTACATTGCACACTTGCATGAACAAATGCACTCTCTCCACTCTTGCTTAGCACACCCTAATAGCACTTCATGCACTTGTTTATCTTTGCACACCTCTCTGTCGTCAGTCTCTAAAGTTTAACTGCATAAAATACATCCATAAACATCCATGCTTAGGCCCAAAAAGTCAAAATATGTTTTTCTCCCTCCGTTACAAAAACGTCAATTTCGGTCGGTTTTGACAAATGTCAATCTTGACCCTACTATACGGTTTTGGACTGACATGTGTTGAACTAATTCTTTCAATTCCGCCACATCCTTGCAAACAAATATCCCCCCTTGGTCAACCTTTCATGACATAACAACCTTCGGAAGCATATACAAGCAAGTAAATCACACCTCATTTGGTAACCTGACACTTTAAGAACTCCTCATGTAAAAGCAAACACAGAAGGCATTCCGAGCTCCCTAAACTACGAAATAACTCATCCACATACATTAGGGCAGCACCCTCTACAAATCTGAAGTCTCCTTCCAGGTCTAGGAGTCTCCATCTTCATCCTACAAGCAAACAAAGCGACCCTTCCCAAGTATTTGAGCATGTGTGAAACTCAAGTGAAGCATTGTCAAAGCACAATTGTCAAGTCTAATTGCACTACGGTAAATATCACATGTTAGGGAACGATGTGAGGTTTGAGCCCTCTTCGAAGTAGTGGCGACGTCGACGATCAACAGAGGTGCCCATAATCCACCTAACTTTATTTTGCAAGAACTCCTTGCACTACAAGGGTTCTAGGGTTTGAGTAGAGTTTACAAAGCCATTCTGAAGGTGAGCAAAGAAGACCGACACACATTTCCAAGTAGGCAAAGCACTCAGAAAGTTATGGACCCAGATGTCAAACAAGTCCAAGAAAGTACAGAAGGGTCAAGACCGTACGAACACTTTGGACTGAATTGTACAGTTTTGACCAGGCTCAGTTTCAGGTCACAGTTTCAGCAATGAAGCATTCCTAGTCCCAAATTTGTCTGTTCCTACACTCAGACCACCCAGACTCTTCCAGATCCACACAAAATCAGCTAAGTACACTCTTTCTCTCTTGTTTTGGCATTTGTTATATCAATAGTCACTTTGGAAAGCGTTATTCTAATTTATGCAATTAATGTTGGAAGTTAATTAAATCAAAATATCCACCTATAACAAATATTCATCCTTTTAATGTATATTTAATTAAAACATTTAAAATCTTAAAAAGGAATGAAAGGTTCACTTTCTCATAAAAAGTGAAATCAACATTTTTTCTGGAAAACATATCTTCTTTGGCATGCTTCTTCTTTCTTCCCTACAACCTTCAAGACTCTCCTCCTTGCTAGAAAATTCTCTCCTTGTTCAGGGTCCTCAGTATGTTTGAGTGATGCCACAAATTCTACATCTACTTATACAAAATTTCCACTACCTTCATTTCTTCTTTTTTCACCATCACAGTATGTGCGAGGACACTAATAAGCGCAGTGACCAAATTCTCCACATCTGAAGCATGTTCCATTGAATGATCTTCCTCTTCCCCTTCCATAGCTACCTCTCCCTCTTCCCGAGGTGGCTCCACCTCTTGTTGGCTGATTTTGCACTTGAGAAGTGCTAGAACCTTCCTCATTCCACTGTTGATTATTTTCACGAGATGGATGATCTCTACCAATGCTGAATTTCCCTCTTCCTTTTGCTCCACTTTCTTGTCTTCTTAACAATTTTTCCTTTGCCCTCAGACCCTAAGAGCATATTCGTATGAGTCTTCCACGATATGCTACCTCACTAGGCTGATTTGATCTTGAATGCCTAACTGCACTCCATTCATATATCTTACCACCTTTTCTTGATCCATCTCGTTGTGTCCATCCCAGATTGTGATTTTGTAGAAATCCTCTATGTTGTCCTTAATGGTTAGCTCCTTTTGCCTCAAAATTTGTAGCCTCTTCAACAAGTCCAACTGGTAGTCTACAAGTAGAATTTTCATTTTAGTTTGGCAACCATCCTTTCCTAATGGGTAATCTTGTCGTTACCCCCTTTCCTTCCTGTCAGTCTGTGCAAACCTCAAATAAGGGTCTCCTGTGAAACCTTGCAAAATGGATGTCAGAGATGATTTGTGGATGCTCTTGAGTGCTCTCCAAGCTTTGAATGCAAATGCTACAGACACAGTTCAACAGAGTTTTTGTATGTCAGATTCAAGAGGATTTGAAAGGAAGGTAAGCCTGTAATTTATAGAAGCAGAAGGTAGTTGAAATTGGTTACACACGGATAAATGAGTATGCTAAAAATAACATTGTGGGAAGTTGCAATAGTGTCGGGGGCAGTAAATAAATTAATTACAAAAAGTTGCATCCGGAAAGGTGGTTGTACGTGCATTTTAATTGCCCCCACCTTTCTAGGATTCTAGAAGTGCAGTTAACTAGGGTAAGGATAGGGAGTCCAAGTGGAGTCTAAGTGGAGTTAGATCAAGTGGCAGATGACTAGGATGTGCACACACTTAATTAATTATTATTTAATTAATAAATAATAATTAATTTAGCCAAAGGGGTACAAAGGGTACATGGGATTAATTTAATTAATCCAAAGGGGTACAATGTGTATTAATTAATTAATTTAATCAATTAATTGCAAATGGGTGAATAACAGGGTGTACTAGAATAATACTGGGAACAAGTGGAAACATGAATGTAATTTTGGGGTGTCTACATTTTCCCCCTCTTTAAAGTGCTATTGCAGAGTAATAGTGCTTTAAAGATAGTAGACGCATGCAGATCGGCGAGTGGAAAAATTGTGAAGCATTGAGATGCCCCAACAAACAGAATGGTAGAGGAATGCCCCCTCAAGTGGATGGATGATGCAGCAAGGTGGTGGACAACCGCTTGATAGGAAGAAAGCAAGGGATTAAAACAAGGATGGGAAAGGACTGTGTTCGTAGCATGAGCGTTATTTGGAGAGTAATTTTTTAGAGCAACCTGATTTTTGTTGTTGCACAATAGAGTTGTCACCATGATTATGAAAGAATCAAGATGGTTAACCCAGATGCGCGTAAACAAACACACACAACAAAGAAAAGATAAAAAGGAAAACAAACCCAATATACAAAGTAGGTGTCGACATCAGGGTTATAAAGGAACCAAGATGTGATCACACTACTTGTAAGTGGTCCAAAAAGAGTAAACATCAACAATGCAACACAAAGTCGAAAAAGAAGACAATCAACTATGCCCCTAATGTGTGCCACAATGATGATTAAGTAGATACAAATGCTCCCAAGTGGGAATAGGATCAGACTGGAAGAGTGGAGTTAAAGTGACTCCTTATGACACTCTTGTTGAATCCATTGTGCAAATGATCAAAGTTGAAATTTCCCCAGGTGAAGTTATATCACGAAGGAAAAACAATTGTGTGACTTGCCCCAAGCAGAGTTAGCATATCATGCAAAGGGAAGAAAGTGATAGTTGTAAGATTGGCATGATCACTAGGGTAATAGATAAAAGTATGATGTTTATCAAGATTGTATTGAAATGTTGAATGATTCACTTTAAGGGTTTTCCAATTGTAGGATTTCTGTGATAAGTGAATGTTTGTTCGAAATTTTTGTGATTTTTTTTTTTTTTTTGAAATATTTGATTTTTTTTTTTTTGGATTTTTGAAATATTTGATTTTTTTTTGGATTTTCGCAAGTTTGGAAATACAAATGCAAACAAAAAATGAAGACATTCCATGGCTTAAATAAACCAGGAGGAAAACACAACACGTGCAAATGACAAAAAGATATAAAAGAAGTAATAGAAAGAAACCCAATATGAACAGGAAAGAACCACACCAAAGTTATATGTGAACTAGGATGTGAATAAATTTCCTGCAATTGGTCCATGAGTGCATTCCAGATACACAGAGTACTGGTTATTTGAACTATCAAACATAAGAAACTAAGCTAAGAATATACAATACAAAATTCCATATGTACAAATGTTAAACAAGCAAACAAGCTAGTGAACAAAAACACACTAATGTAAAAAAATTCTAATAAAGAAGTGAATATATACAGATGTCAAGTTTCCCCCAAGAGAAAGCCAAAGCCAAGTGATGTCCCTATGCAAAGTTACATTGCAAAGAGTGGCTTGATTGATTGGAAAAGATGATTGGGAACAATCAGATGAAGAAAATGGTGAAAGAAATTACATAGTTGCGAGATTTTTTTTGGAAAGCATTTTCGAAACATTTTGTATTTTTTTTTGTATTTTCTGAACAATTTTATATTGTTTTTGGGATTTTGAACAATTTTATATTTTTTTGTAGTTTTTTTTTGAGATGTTTTTGGTTTTTTTTTTTTGGAATTTTGAACCACACGCCAAAGAAGAGGGAAAGGAAATTCCCAAGTCAAAACTGACATGCTAAATGGAAGGTGAACAATGGTGGTAGACAATGGGCATGACAACCTAACAAGGAGAACATGCGACACATGGTGAGGTGAAAAGTTACAAGTGGGAAACAAAGTGAAATGACAAAACAGGTGGATGCACTGATATGCCCCCAGTACAAGGGTTACTCTTCGGAGACTCAGGAGTAGAAATTCTTCAGATGAATGGCATTCATAGGCTCCTTCAACTCTTTTCCATCCTCGGTAGACAGTTTGTATGCACCAGATCCAAATTTAGCAGTTATAACATAAGGACCCAACCAATTAGGCTCAAATTTGCCCTATTTTTCTCGTGGTTTTAGTTGTGTTCTTTTGATTTTCCTTTAGGACCAAATCACCAATTTCAAACTGTCGAGGTTTGATCTTGCGATTATAATTATGGTGCAGTCTATTCTGATATACCTGCATATGGTCTAAGGTGTGAAGCCATCTCTCGTCTAGTAATTCTAGCTCTGCAAGGTGTGCAACATGGTAATCCTCTTCATGAATGAGATGTTGGAGGGAGACACGAAGTGAAGGCAGCTCAACTTTGATAGGTAATATGGCTTCAGAGCCATATACTAGGGAAAAAGGAGTAGCTCCTGTAGGTGTATGGAAGGAAGTGCGGTAGGCCCAGAGGGTAGGATATAACTGTGTATGCCAATTACGTCCTGTGTTTATTGACTGTCTTTTCCAGAATGGACTTGATAGTCTTGTTTGATGCTTCAGATTGGCCATTGCATTGTGGATAATAGGGTGTAGCCCATTTTAGGTGGATATTATATTTCTTAGCTAGGGCCTTGAGATCCTTATTTTTGAAAGAACCACCATTGTCAGTGACAATAGCAGTGGGGATGCCAAAATGAAAGATAATATGGTTGAAGATGAATTTAGAAATATTGCACCCAGTAACGTTAGTAAGAGGCATAGCCTCAACCCACTTGGTGAAATACTCAGTGGCAGTTATAATAAAAGTGTGGCCATCAGAAGATGTGGGCTTTATTTTTCCAATTAAATCAAGTCCCCATTTTGAAAAAGGCCAAGGTGAAGTAATAGGCTGCAAGGCTTGGGATGGTGCATGAATGAGATTACCATGTTTTTGGCAAGCCTGACATTTCTTCACAAAGTTGCATGCATCTTCCTCCATTGTGGGCCAGTAGTATCCAATGCGTAAAATATTCTTTGCAAGGACTATTCCACTGGTATGGGCACCACAAATACCTGAATGTACTTCAGCTAGTGTCTGATTAGCTTCATCCTGATTGAGACATCTTAAGAGAGTCCCATCATAGCCTCTTTGATACAAGGTGTCAGCAAGAAGGGTGTAGCGTGAAGCACGTTGTGCTAAGGCTCTTTTATTAGCTGAATTAAAATTAGGAGGATAGGCTTTAGTTTGAATGAAGGTGTATATATCGTGGTACCAGGGATGATCAGGACCAACAATCTCACAAACCATGGTGGACTCTGGCAATTCGTATGCGGGCACCAAAATATGTTCAACAAGGAACTCGTTGTGAGTTTGATTAGTGTCGAATGAAAGAAGGGAAGTGATAGTTGTCATGGCATCCACTGCTTTGTTTTGTATGCGAGGAACTTGTTCAAAATTGATAATCCGGAAATACCCTCTAAGGCTATCAACCATTCTTTTATAAGGTAAGATATTTTCATCTTTTACCTGATATTCTCTGTTAACTTGATTAATGACTAGAAGAGAATCACCAAGAACTGTCAATTCTTGCAGGTGCCATGAGATAGAAAACCCTAAGCCTGCTATCAGTGCTTCATACTCTGCTATGTTATTTGTGCAAGGGAAGTTGATACGATAAGATTTAGGTATGAGGTCTCCATCCGGTGTACGCAAGACAATTCCTGCTCCAGAACCATGGATATTGCAAGATCCATCAAAGAATAATGTCCATAAGGGTGTTGCTTCTATGTACAACAAGTCTTCATCTGGAAATTCAAAATTTAGTGGTTGTGAACCTGGTAGTGGTGTTGCGGCCAAGTTGATCTGCCAGTGCTTGACCTTTGATAGCCTTTTGATTGACAATTTCAATGTCAAATTCACTAAGTAGTGCAATCCAGCTAGACATGCGTCCTGTTATGACTGGTCTCGAAAGTAGGTACTTAAGAGGATCAACCCTTGAAATTAGCTTGGTGGTATGATTTAGGAGATAGTGTCGCAGCTTGCCAAAAGTATAAGCAACTGCTAAACAAGCCTTTTCAACCTGCGAGTACTTGGTCTCATGCTCAAGAAGAGTTCTGCTCAAGTAATACACAGCTTGTTCCTGACCCTTATCATTGTGTTGTGCCAATAATGCCCCAATGGCATGTTCTGTTGCAGATGTATACAACAACATAGGCTTATCCTGTATAGGTGGCATGAGTACCGGTGGAGATGTCAGGTATTCTTTCAATTTTGCAAAGGCATCTTGACAGTCTTGTGTCCATTTGAACTGGACATCCTTTTTAAGCAACTGGTTGAAATGATGGCACTTATCTGCCAATTGAGAGATGAAGTGATGAATAGACTGTATTTTTCCTTGTAGGCCCCTTAGTTGTTGAAGGTTCTGAGGAGGTGGCATATCTATTATAGCTTTGACCTTGGTAGGGTCCACTTCAATTCCTCTTCGTGAGACAATGAATCCCAGAAGTTTCCCTGAAGTGACACCAAAGACACATTTTTTTGGATTAAGGTGAACCTTGTACTCCCTTAACCACTCAAATATACACCTAAGAACTATTGGATGATCCACCCTAGTCTTTGATTTAGCAAGAATATCATCGACATAATCTTCCATTATGTCATGAAGAAGGTCATGGAAAATAACAGTCATGGCACGTTGATAAGTTGCACCAATGTTTTTAAGGCCAAAAGGCATGACCTTGTAACAAAATGTCCCCCATGGGGTTGTAAAAGTTGTTTTATGTTGGTCTTCTTCAGCAATTTGAATTTGGTTATACCC
Source organism: Taxus chinensis (assembly GCA_019776745.2). NCBI lineage: Eukaryota > Viridiplantae > Streptophyta > Pinopsida > Cupressales > Taxaceae > Taxus > Taxus chinensis. The sequence continues at coordinate 868,492,428 of CM034149.1, forward strand.
AGAAAATCCATCCATAAGGGATAACATCTCATGGCCCGCAGTAGAATCGACAATCATGTCAATATTAGGCAAAGGGAAATCATCCTTAGGACATGCCTTGTTAATGTCATGGAAATCTGTACAAATATGGATTCTGGGGGTCTTCTTCACAACTGGTACCATATTAGATATCCACTCTGAGTAGTCAATGCACCGTATGAAGCCTGCATCCAATAATTTTTGTAGTTCGGCCTTAACAAGCAATGCAACCTTGGGATGCATTTTACGTAGTTTTTGCTTGACAGGTTTAGCATCTGGGTGCACCACAAGGTGATGAACCACAAGAGAAGGATCAAGACCAGGCATATCTTTGTAAGACCAAGTGAATACATCCTGAAACTTGGTTAGAAGTGTTGTGAAGGCTTTGATTTCAGTTTCTGATAAACTGGCACCTAGTTGTAACAATTTTGGTTGGTCTTCAGTTCCAATGTTAATGGTTGTCGTCTCTTCTACCAACAACTTAGAAGTGTCATTATCTTGAAATGATGTTGGAGGCTTGTGTAGATTGTCAGATATTTCTGGATCCAAATCTCCTCTCTCTAGTGCCTCTGAAAGGTTTTCACTAGGAGATGCGTCCTTTTCTTTCTTTTTCTTTTTCATTTTTTGCTTCTCGTATAATGCCTCAGAAAGGTTTTCACTATGCGAGATATAATTTGTCTTTTTTCTGTGTTTAATTTATTTTTCTTTAGGACTGGAGATTGTAAGTTCTTCACCAAAGTAAGTGGTAGCATCAAGGTTTATATCGAAACCCTTCTTGTGATCCGACAAGGGAAAAGGGTCCCGAGCCCCGAGGAACTCCTGGATGGCCTCATCATTTTGAAAGAGATCCATGGAAATATGACACTGTTGGTCCTGATCAATGAGGGAAGGATAAACAACGTCAAGGGTTTGAATGGATAAGTAGTCTAGGAAAAGTGTAGTTTTGGCTAGGTCTTCGAAGAGGCTATGTGTGGAACCGGTCTCAATTTCAGAATCTGAGTCCTCATCGCTAGATAATACCTCAAAGACTATAGGCCTCTTCTCATATGTCTCATATCCTAGACCATATGTGTAAAGGTTAGACTTGATATTCATAGGTTCAAGAACACCATGCCCTTGTGGGCCAAGGCCTCTTCCTTTCCAGTTCATGTTTTTCATCATTTTATGGCCCTTGGTGTAATCAGTGGATTCGTAGCATTCTGCCATCCTGTCATCGTATAGCCAAGAGTCGTCAGAGATTGGAATATGTTCATCTTCTAGATATCCATATCATCTCCAAAGAGTGTTTCTGAGATAGTAAGCTGGAGGTTCTTGTAAATGAGGAGCGTTAGGATGCCCATAGCTATGAGGTGATAATGGGAGTTTTCCAACAAGAAATGTATTGTCAAGTGTGTACTCGCCTAAGCCTTTATGAGAGAATGTAACTTCAGGTGACACCTTAGATGTAGATGCTTCAGAGGAAGGAGAGGTGTGAGGAATATCCTCAGGTGATGCTTTAGTAGATTCTTCAGAAGAAGAGTGGAATATGAGGGTGCAATATTACATCAGGATCAATATGGTTGGTAACAATAGAAGTTGGGCTAGATCCAGTTGTGCTATCAGCAGATGGACAATAGTTTTCCTTTTTGTACCTTGCTTTGAAAAACTTACAGTATTCAAAGGGGTCAGTATCACCACACAAGGTGAACTCTCTGTCGTTATGTGGAAACTTTATGCATTGATGGAAAGTGGAAGGTACTGCATGCATCACATGTATCCAAGGTCTACCCAAAAGAAGGTTATATGATGTGTCTGCGTCAACTACATGACACATAGTGTCAAGGAGCTGTGGGCCTACTTGTATGGGAAGAGTGATGGTACCACAGGACTGGTGCTCAGTATTATCATAACCATGAATGGTAATGATATTAGCATCTAAGTCATCTATTGTATGACCAAGGCAACAGAGCATTTTTATAGAACAAATGTTAAGGCCACTCCATTGTCGATAAGAACTCTCTTGACTTTATGATCGGTAACATAGGCTTCGATGTACAAGGAGTTGTTGTTAATCAGATTTGGGTTCAACATATCTTGAGGGCCAAAAGATAGGATAGGAGTTTCAGGCGTAAGGTTCACGATCATAGCCTGAAACTGTTGAACATTGAGAGTATGAGGAACACGTGATTCATTTAGAGCATGAGTGAGAATATCCTGAAAGCTAGGTGACTCTTTCAGTAGTTCCATGAGAGAGATATGTGCTGGCGTGGTTGCTAATTGTTTGATGAAGTCATACTGACCTGGAGTGGAAGATTTGGCATTAGAATTTGACTTTTGATTTGAAGGAGTTGTTGGTTTGGACGTTTGAGGTTCTACAGAAGACGTAGAAGGTTGGTTTCCCGCAGGAACCCATATCTTCTGTTGGCGTGTGGTCACAACATTACTCGAAGGTGTGAATTTAATGGTCACCATTGTAGATGGTACTTCCTCAATAAATGAGATAATTGAACTAAAATCAGCGTTATTGGCAGAGGGACCTTTGTCAGCATTTTTATTGTCACCACCATGTTTGGGAAATGGGTTTGAGAACACCTTAAGATTGTCGTTGGGTGTTCTTATTTGGTGATGGTTCTTCAACAGTGATATCTCCACTATCAATGAGATCTTGGACAAAGTGACGTAAGTGAAAGCATCGATCAGTTGGGTGACCGTCAATGTGATGAAAATCACAATAAGTATCAGCCTTGTACCAAGTAGGCTTGGGTTCTCCCTCAACCCAAGGTCTGGTGATGGGATAAGTAACCATGTTTGCATTAACGATTTGTTGAAGGACATTTGATAGAGGTTCTCCCAAAGGAGTGAAATGACGTCGTTTAGAATCAGGAGAGGAGGAACCTCTTTGCTAGAAACAACAAGAGGTTGTTTACCTTTGTTTGGTCTAGTCTGAGTGTTTTGGATGTTGTGGACATTGTGGTTGTCTGTAATACCATCATTGACCATATTACGATTGCGGTTAACATGTTTAGATTTGTCTTGGTGAGAGCTATTAGGATGGTTACTATGTTGCCCATTGTCTTTTGAATGAGGTTTAATCAAACCTTTTGCAATAAGGGATTTTTCAATCTGTGATCCTTTCTCAATAACTTCTTCAAAAGTATTAAGGCAATGCATTTGCATGTGAAAGGATAGCTCACTATTGAGATTGGGTACAAAGATGCTCATGAGCTGCTTCTCAGGCATGGAGCATGGGAAATGGCTAGCAATCCCATGCCATCTTTGTAGGAATTGTGTGAAGGTTTCATTTGTTCATTGTTTGGCATTACACAAGTCCATCATTGTAATTTCAGACTCTAGGTTGAATGAGAAATGTTTGACGAACTTCTCTGAGAGGTCCGTGAAAGTTTGTATAGAGCCCTTGGGGAGGAGTAGGAACCAGTCCAAGGCTTGTCTTCCTAGACTTCATGGAAAGAGATGCATTAAGAAGACATCACTATAGGCCACCTCTTGGCAAGCCATATAAAACTCCCTGATATGCTCTCTAGGATCACTCTTGCCCTTGTATTTGTCAAAGTTGGGCGTCTCAAAATATTTTGGAAAAGGAACACGCAAAATGTCCTTATCGAATGGGTAAGGACACAATTCTTCAAAGCTGAATTGTTTGCGTTGATGTTTCATACTAGAGATGGTGTCCTTCATCATTTTCCATTCTTGGGAAAATGGTGAGTTGTTCTGTAAGAAAGATAAGGAACCATCACTTGTAGAGTTTATTGTTATCTTTGGTGTGTGCGTGGTATGACTCTTAAATGAAGCATCACTAGATTTCTTTGGTGCCTCCTTGTCATGGGATTCATTGGTGACTTTGGAATTTAAAATAGCAAGTTGTTTAGCCATGTCATTAATTTGATTCATGAGGGCTTGAGTAGGATCAGTGGCTGAATCAGTTGATTTTCCTTTGTTCCTTTCGTCAGATTTTTCTTTGTTTGATTCATTGCCTTTGGTGTTGTTTGAGGTGGACTTGTTTCGATCATCATTATTCGTGTGACTAGGTCCTGCCTCATCGTCATTGTTTGTTGAAATGAAAGGTTCACCCTTGTTAGGTGGTGGTTTTCCAAGTAATGTTTGTAAACTAGCTTCATCGAAATCAGAGGGTAATTTTTCTCCCATCTCAAGGAGACGAAGCAAAAATTGGTCTTTATTCATACGTAAAATATTTTCAATGCGGGATTGTTCTTCGAGTGAGATGTCATTCTGATCATCCTCAGAGTTTTGGTCATTATCACTATCAAAATTTCCAAAAGGATTTCGTTCACCCCTTCCAAAAGGACTATAATCTCTGTGTCATGTTCCCACCATTTTTAAAAGAGGGAGGGAGCAAAAGAGATATGTGAAAGATAACTCAACCCGTAGCAAAGTGAATGCGACGATGGAAGAGAGGTGTGTGATTAAGTTTGATAATAACTTGTCCCTTAACAAAGTGAATGCTAAGATGGGCAAGAGGTTTGGAAGATATGAGTGATGCAACCCTTAACAAAGTGAATGTCAAGATGGAAGCGTGCGAAAGTGTTTGATAAACTCGACCCTTGACAAAGTGAATGCCAAGATGGAAGAGTGGTGTGATGTGATGAAGGTTCTCATCCTCTAACAAAGTGAATGCTAGAATGGAGGAGGGTTATAGTGACAAAAGTCCAAATGTGTTCAACCTCTAACAATGTGAATGCTAGAGTGAAGAAGTGAGGATAGATTGATTGCAAAATGCACTCTACCACCTAGCAAAAATGAATGCTAAATGGGAAGAGGGTATGAAAAAAGGAGTCAAATCGTATGTGATGTGCTCAACCCTTAACAAGAATTAGTTAAGAAGGAAGAGGCTAATGAAGAGATAAGACTCAAATACTGATAGTGTAAGCGTTGAAAAGAAGATATGATGAAGTGTCTAGAACGCAACAAATATGTTGTCAAGTTAGAGACGTGAAGAAAGAAAATGTATACAGTTTAACAATGATGTTGTCAAACTAAAGGATGCAAGAGGAGAATGAAGAGAAAATGTGATGAAATTGAGTTGTGACAAAGTGGAACACAACACCGTTAAGATGTGAGTTGTAAGATGAAAGTGCTTGAGCGAGGACGTGGATATCCGCAACTCAAGACTTGATGTCGAAAAGAAGATGAAAACTTAAACTTTGGGAATGTAATCCAAATGTTTAAGTGTTGAATGAAATGGGAGATGAACTCAAAATGAGGTGAATACGAAAGATAGAAGAATTTGATAATTGTGAAAGGGGAAGAATCAAATAAGTGAATAAAAACTCCAAATGAATGAAAGAAGATCAAATGGAGAAGACAATGAGGATGAAAAGAAGAGAAGATTGAAATAATGAAAAGAGATGAAAGTTCCGAAAAGGGGAAAATTGAGAGTAAAATGAAGGTTAGTGAATGACTGATGATGAGAAGAAAAGAAGACGAGAACAGATGAAATGAGGATGAAAGTAGAATCCAAACAAGGATAGTTTGGAAAATGACAAAAAAGATAAGAAAAGTGAAAGATGGATCCCAAACAAGGAGTATTTGGGAAAAAGTGAGTGTGGAACACTACTACAAAAAGAAAGAAAAACAAAAGAAGAAAATGAAAAAGAAGTTTTTGTTTGAATGTTTGTTTGTGGCCTCTACCTTAGATTGGCTTGGACAATGTTTGGCTTCCTGGGTGGCTCTCTCAACTAGGTGTCAGCAAAATATCCGAGTGAGCGTGACGCTATTGCTAGCTGATGGCTTTACTTTACCCCCTTTGAAACCCTGAGCAAAGATCTTGCTCAGAATGAATCGCACTGGGGTCGCCACTAAGGATATCTGTGACTCTAACTCACAAAGGCTTTACTAGTCAGGTAGGATAAAAAGGTTCCCGTTTCGTCCACCAGTTCCCTCAAGGTGTGGACTACTTTGGGGTTCCTAGAACCACCCCCTTTGTTGTAGCTTAAGGCTTATGCCAAGGGGGTTATGTTCTAGTTAAGCGGTCGAGCCGTAGCTCTTAACCGAACCTGCAAATCAAGTGTTTTGAATGTGGTGTTTTTTTTATCTTTTGATTTAGGTGTGGTTTGGTTGAACTCCTTTGGCAACCTGCAGTTAGTAGTTTTTGAATGTTTATCCACCTTGTGTGAGAGCGGGTCCTGCAAACAATGATTAGAAAGTTTTCTGGAATGAGGTAAAAATAACAAAACAAATAAACAAGACAACAGAAGTGAACCCACGTTTCTGATTTCCAAGATCGCTTAAAAAGTGCGAGGAAAGAGCATATGTGTGGGTTGGCTTTGGTTAAGTGAAACGTTAATTCCCCAAAAACAAAAAAAGAAATGACCACGTTTCTGATTCCCAAGATCACTTAAAAAGTGCGAGGGAAGAGCATACATGTGAGTGATTCAATGATTAGTCTGCAGAAAAACAAAAGAAAACGACAAGAAAAGCATGAAAAACACATTAGAAAGGGTTAGTCTAGTTTGCAAAAATGATAAAATGTGTACAAAATGGCTAAAAAGTAAAAAAATTGGACCGAAATGTCCAATAACACTAAAATGGCAAATTTACAATTATCATATAGAGTGACGTAAAAAATCCAGTGAAAAAAGCAAATGACAAAGTTAATTTGAGTAACAAAAGGATACAAAAAAGTAAAAAAACGTAACTAACTTAGAACTAAACTAAATGAATTAATTAAAAAGAATAAAATTAAAGAAATTTGTGTGTGTGTTAAAAAATAAAAAAATAAATTAACAATTAATAAAAAATAAAGTATAATTAACTAAATAAACGCTAGCTAAAGAAATAAAAAAAAACTAAACTAAATAAACTAAACCTGGAAAACTAGTGTAAACTATAAATATATAAGGGTCTAGAACCTAAAACTATGAAAGTAGAGTTTAGGTCAAGGGCAGGGTTTGTAAATGGGTGAAGGCATGGTGAAAGTAAGGGAGAGCTCGGGTGAGGGACGGGAGCTCGGATGGCCAGGAAGTGAGCCAGGGAGGGCGCAGGGTTGAAGGGCAAGGGAGGGAGTGGGATAGAGCTCGGTGGGATTGAGGGATCGGGGGTGGGGATCAGGGTAGGAGTGGGCTGGCTCAGGGCAGTGGGGAAGGAGGATGGGTTAGGGAATAGGGGGGTTGGGCAATGGGATCAGGGAAGGGAGGGTGAGTTAGGTGGGAGGAAAGGGGGTGAAGTGAGGGGGTGAGGGAGCTGGGAGAGGGGTAGGGGAGGAGTGAGCTGAGAGGTGAGTGGGGAGCTCGGGGTCGGGTGGGGGGAGGAGCTAGGTGAGGTGGGAAGGGAGGTGGCTCGGCCGAGCTGGGAGTGTGGGTAGGGAGGGGGAGGGGTAGTTGGGTTAGCTAGGAGGGATAGGGTAGTTAGGTTTTGGCATTCCGAGTTTTGTTTTAAATTTTTTTTTTTGTTTTTTTAAAATTGGTTTTTAATTAAAATTTAGTAAATATATATAGGAATTTGTAAAAAATAATATTTTTTTTTTAGTAAATAAAATAAAAAAAACTATTGGGTTTGTTTTTGTGTGTGGTAGTGTGTTGCAAGAAAATATGGGTGTAAAGCTAAAACCTGCAAACAGAAGACAAAATATGCAAGAAAAACAAATTTTGGTACATTAGAAAATGCAAATAAAACAAAATACAATAATAAATATGTTATTATAGTTTTTTGTTTGTATATGAGCTGGGAAAACACTTGTTGTGTGCTTAAACCTGCACAATTGCTTGCTTCCAAACCTGCACAACACACAAAAACAACAAGAACACTCCAAGAAAAAAATTAGAGAAACAAAATGAAACAAAATGAAAAAGGAGGGGTGTGAGTCCCACCGGGCGTGCCAAAATGTATGCAAGAGAAAAATCACCTGTAATGAAAGATAAACAAAACATGCAAACCTTTCCAGTAACCTTCTGTGCAAACCTCAAATAAGGGTCTCCTGTGAAACCTTGCAAAATGGATGTCAGAGATGATTTGTGGATGCTCTTGAGTGCTCTCCAAGCTTTGAATGCAAATGCTACAACACACAGTTCAACAGAGTTTTTGTATGTCAGATTCAAGAGGATTTGAAAGGAAGGTAAGCCTGTAATTTATAGAGGCAAAAGGTAGTTGAAATTGGTTACACACGGATAAATGAGTATGCTAAAAATAGCATTGTGGGAAGTTGCAATAGTGTCGGGGGCAGTAAATGAATTAATTACAAAAAGTTGCATCCGGAAAGGTGGTTGTACGTGCATTTTAATTGCCCCCACCTTTCTAGGATTCTAGAAGTGCAGTTAACTAGGGTAAGGATAGGGAGTCCAAGTGGAGTCTAAGTGGAGTTAGATCAAGTGGCAGATGACTAGGATGTGCACACACTTAATTAATTAATTATTTAATTAATAAATAATAATTAATTTAGCTAAAGGGGTACAAAGGATACATGGGATTAATTTAATTAATCCAAAGGGGTACAATGTGTATTAATTAATTAATTTAATCAATTAATTGCAAATGGGTGAATAACAGGGTGTACTAGAATAATACTGGGAACAAGTGGAAACAGAAGTGTAATTTTGGGGTGAATTACAATATGCATACGATACAATGCTTAGCTTTATCTCAAGCTTACAAAGTATGCAGAGTTATAATATCAGTCCCTGAACGGATGCAATCCAGATCTACAGCTCTCTGCGCCAACCTGCACTCTCCTAGCAAACCTCCACTTGCAATCTAAGTCTAGCTGCTCTCGAAAGAGAAGAATGACTTTTTCTCCATTGAACTGGACTCCCTTGTTTGAAAGGAACCCGTTCCCTCATTAAATCATCAACCCAGAACCATTATGGAACTTGAAATGCTTGAGCTTCAAAACGTGAAAGGCTTGATCTTTCCTTTCTGACTCTTCAACTTCCGTCGGTCACAATGCAAGATTGTCTAGTGCACAGATGTCTAAGCTGGCATGTTAGTTGACACTACTCTAGCACTTGGCAGAGGTTGTGTGCAGTTCGCATAAGCTGCACGGAAGCCAATGGATGTGTGTTGTCCACAACTATCGGTTGGCGAAACACCATGCAAAGGTTGATCCTTGAAATACTACTCTACTCCTAAGTGAGAACACATTGTGCCTTCCAGTCAACATGAACTTCTTCTTTGTACGAGGGTTGTGGGTTGTAGCACCTATACAAAGTTGTGTGTAGTTGTGCGAGTTGTGCAACATGACACAGGCTCACACACATGAACGAGGCAACCAAGGCACAAGATCATCTTCTAAGTTGTGCATCTAATATTCTTGTGTTGCACGGAATGCACTTGCCTCTGTGTCTATGCAGGGGTGCTTCCAATGAAGTTTCACAGAATTTCCCAGATAGATAAAGTTGCACAGAACCTCACATACTTATGAAGCTGCGTGGGGCTTCGCAGAACCTCGCATGCTTGTGAAGTTGTGCGGAGCTTCACAGAACCTCACAGACTTGTGAAGTTGTGCAGGACATTACAGAACCTTGCAGACTCATAAGCAGGGCTTTGCAGAACCTTGTAGACTCATGAAGTTGAGTGGGGCATTGCAGAACCTTGCAGACTCGTGAAGTTACACATGCGCAGCTCCATGCATGAAGTCAAAGAGATTGGATGATTCGACACACATCAAAGGCCTGCGAATACTACTTATTATGGTTAGCTATTTTTTTGTTGGATGCAAGATTGTTTGTGGGCCTGGATGCTCCTGCATCAAGTTTGGAGCACACTTCAATCATTCTCTTCTTCTGAAATAACAAAATTGAGAGTCTAAGGGCAGGATGTAAAGCATTTGCTTGTAATACTCAACCAAATAAGAAAGGGAATGGGAATTGGATCTAAAGAGGGAAATTCAACTTGACTGCCAGTGATTTACCTCACAAACAATGGCTTTACAGGAGATCCATATTCAGCTACAGTTTGTAAAGATCCAAGGATTGTGTGATAAAAACACCTGCCAGCAGTGTTGGAATGTACGTTGGAAGGATCTGAAAAAGAATGTTAATGTTAGTTATCAATCTCCACTGTTCAACTTCTTGCTTCAAGCAATAATTCTGTCACTAGAAACTTCTTAATCCCAAATCATTTACAATTTGACCCTCTGCATCAGGAATTTTGTTTAACAAGAGGCACAATGAGCCAAAATTCAAATTATAAAGGTGTGAAAGAGTCAACAAAGTTATTGATATCCCGACTACTTCCAGGTCAGGTTACCGGTAGTCTCTACTTAATAGATTTGATTAAATCATTCTCTTCATTTGAGTATATGAGCCTTGAGGAAAGTCAAGAACATACAGTAGGAGGACTCAAGAGTAAATTCTCTAACCTGGAGACACAACACAGAGAAGAGATAATATAAGAGAATCCAACAAGGATGGGAAAATATACAATATGCACCATAGGGAACAACATCAACAGTCTCTGTGCAATCTCATAAATTCGAGGTTGACTGAGAAGGGATCGTTTTAATCGTGTAAAAAGCATCACATTTGAGACAAGAAACTGGAATGAACAATTATGAAAACCAAAAACTAGGGACTGAAAATATTATGTAGAAAAGACTAATTTGGACAATCATGACCTTGCAATAGCTCTGTAAAATATTATATTAGATTTAATAGAGAAGCAAACTAAAAGAAGCAGAAAGTATGGATCAGGATGGTCCTTTCTCGTCACATTTTCACTGTCATGATGGCATTAAGCATGGTTATGAGATTTGGTAAGAACTCGCAGAGTCAGGCTCAGCGGATACTCATTGAGTCTGCCATAATGACCAGAAAGAATCAGAAAAACAATTACAAAGACAACAAAAAACTATTATAAAGAACAGCTTATATATTATAATTTAAAAATTGCCAAGTATTTTCACCAAGTTCCCGAGTCCAAAATTGGCTTGCTGAGTTTTCACTGTGTGAGAGTCTTGCGACTATGGGATAAAGCATATTTGGAGAATAAAAACTCGGAAATTGATTTATTAGCAACATTTTTTGTTTGTTTCTCTTCTGCATATATATTAGCATCCTTAAGCTTTTACAGGTGTATGTTTTCGTTTGTGTTGTAATCTGCTTTTATAGATGTCTACTTTTGTTTGTATTAGATATTGATACAGTAGCTCCAATCCTTTTATATCCATTTACTTATATGGGTCAAATTTTTCAGATTTTCCAAAACAGAACAACTCTCTGCATGCAAACACCAAATCACTTCTATCAAATCAATTATCAATGAGTTTACCACACGGGTGTGCAATAGATGAATAGAATGATTCCAGAAACGCATTTTTCAGAAAATTAGATGTATATTTAACAGTATTATATCCAGGTAAATTCTAATGGCTAGTCGTAAATTTAGAAAGCAAGGGTTCCCATAACTCTTTGAGTAGGTGGAGAGCACGGTCTTGGAGTTATCTTGTCCAATATTCTTCAAAATGAAGAATAAATTCATAACAATATAATTATAAATTATATAGCCAAGTTACTGAATGAAGAGCTAAAGAGATGAATATTAATTTGATGTGGGGCACACAGACATGATGGAGTGAATATATATTAATTAAATAGCAACTGGTAAACAATTACATGTAGCATTAAGAAAAAAAAAAGTACAAGAGCAGTGACTCACCTGAAGAGATGTTCTTGCAGCTGCAACCTGCTGTCTTAAGTCTTCAACTTCTTTAGAGATTTGTTGCTCTTTCTTAGCCAGCCTCACTTTTTTTTCTCTGGACTGCATAAAGGACAATGCTATTGACTTCCTCAGAGCCACCAACTCTTGTAGAACCTTTGCTTCCTCTCCAGCATCACCAGCTAATTTAATAAGATTCACCCTCTTTGTTTCAGCTGAGGCAAGAGACTTGTCAAGTTCCATTTTCTTCATGCAAAGAACTTCTGAGTTAGACTCCAAATGGTCTTGAATGGACAACAGTTTTTCAGACTTTGCTTTCATTACTGTACACTCATCTTCAAACTTAGACGCCATACCCAAAATCCTTTTCTCAACATCTTGAATTTTGCTGTCATTTTCAAACATCTCTTCCTCCTTTGCTTTCACCAGTGCAAGTAAATCTTGCAGCTCTTGCATCAGTGTCTCTCGCTTTTTGGAAAGTTCTTTTTTCTCTTCAATATCATCCCTAACAGAATCATCAATAGATTCTTTGAGTTTCTCATCTGCATCTTCAATAATCTTCAATTCAAGATCAACTTCTATTTTCTGCAGCTCTAATGCCTCTTTCTGTACGAGCCATTTCTCCATTTCCTTCGCAGAAGTATTCTCTGCCTCCTCAATGACAGCAGCTGCAAAATTTTCTGCATCCTGGGGAAAGATTACTTCAGACATTTCATTGGTTTGCGCTTTAAATATACTAAAACTAATTCAAGAACAAAAAAACATTGCCACTGCAAGTCATCATATGATAATGATATCAAGTAGAACTTGATGAAGCAGGCAAATCCACTAAATTTACAGCAGTCAGCAGTTACAAAATCTCAATCAACAAGCAAATCCACTGGTGTAAGATGCTAAAGACCTCCGGGAAATTGGATGATAAAAAATAGATCATAAGAACAGAGAAAAGGAATTGATTGGAAAGTTATTACTTAGGGCATACATAAGACAATTTTCTGTGGAACATTTATTCCATGAATTGATCTCATAACCACATACTAGCAGCACACAGGACATTCAAATCACCTAGATAAACTGATGAAGGGAAAATAAAACATTTTCCTATCAAAAATAACATTGTGACCTAAATCTACAGTGTGGCAATCATACTTAAAACATCCAAAATTTTGGGTTTTACATTTACTATAGTATGTTTTTGAGTTATTTACCCAAGTTTAAGGGGAGTACTGTCAGAGTACTTGAATTTTCAGTTGGCCACAACTTGGATAATCTCGCTGGTTCTACCATTTTCGTTACAAAGCAAATGCCTACTAAGTAGTTGATTTAAAAACAATTATAAAAATTGAAAAGCCTGTACAACATTCTTATAGATTATTGGCTATTTCTCATTCAGGATAAACAGGAATTTCAAGATAATTTTTAAATGTTACATGCAAGTTCCCTACTGGATTTTAGTTGTTAAGGAAATATGAGAAAATGTAAGTCCGCAGATTACCAATACTCTGAGGGCGGCATGGGTGTGAAGAATGAAGTTGTGACCAAGGGAATCTAAAACAGGTGTGTGCCATCCCGCTCTGGCTACTTATAAAAAGCAACATCAAAGGATTGGAAAATGAGGGCCTTACATTGTTGCACATTCACCATTGTTTGTACATAGTGTTATATTCCTTGAACTTTAAAGCATTTTAAATCTCTTAAACATGTCATAGAAACCATTTGTCCATGTGCAAAAAAAATTTAAAATAACAACTCAAAAGTAAGGAAATTTTTCTTTAAAAAATCCCATAAGAGGCATGTAGTGTCAAAGATGAATGTCTCATGAGTCATTAATAATTATTTTATGGTTGAAATTAACAAAAATTTATCTTGACATAATTATTTCTTCGAAGTATGCAAAAAATACTTCTTGAACACGAATTCCATTGCTGATATTAACAAGTTTGCTCTTGACATAACAAAACTTTAGTAAAAAATAGAAAGTACTTTTCTACACAGAAATAAACCAAACAAAATAAACAAAAACACCTTTTGTAAACATTCAAGCAGCTGAATTCCTTCCTCCTCAATCTGAACTTGTGATTCCAGTATTTCCTGCATTTTCAAAGCCATTGAATCACAATCCGTCTCAGCACTTCTGAATGCTTCAATTGCTGCCTGTTTTGACTTCTCCACATCAAGGAGGCTCTCACTGAGACTTTCTGCCCTTTCAAAATCCTCTCTTTCACATGCCTCCTCCAATTCCTTTTCAAGCTCCTTATGCCTATTTGATGCAACAGTTACTTCTTCATCTGCTTGTCTCCTCTTCTGTGCTGCTACCTTCCTCGACAGAGATATCGAGGCTGCCCTTTCGTGAAGTTCCTTTAGCTTGCTGGATATTTGACCCTTAACATCGTCCAACTTCTTCTCAATCAGAAAATGCACTGCTGATTCATGTTTTGCCTCCACATTAGTGGAAACATCCTCAGCCTGCCCTGTGACATCACAGCCAGCATCCTGACTACTCTGTTTGTCAATTTGGACAGAATCTTCATCTTGTGATGTTGCATCACTGTGATCTGTTATTGCAACAACGATTTCACTCTGTTTTACATCTTCCTCTCTGTTCTCCTCGTCTAACACTTCCTCCCCCTCTTGGACATGAATTAGTCTCCCCATCTCTTCCGGAGAGGGGCTTTGATCCGTCACTTTCTCACTTTCGACAGAATCAAGTCTTTTTTCATGTATAGATAATTCAGCCCTGTCTGTGATATCTGAGCTTGATTCCTCAATTTGGGTTGGCAAGAATTGCCCTTGCAATCCTCCAGGACCAACATCGGCATGGCCTTGAGAAGATAAATGGGCCTCGGCACTAGATACATTGTTATTTTCAACATAATCATGATCGTTATTGCCATTATTAACATCATTTTGCAACCCATCATCAGCCACATAATCATCCCTGCCATACCCAATCTTAAAACTTCTCTTTTTCCTCCTGGAAGTATGTCTTGTTCCAGAAACCTCCACAGACCTTGCATTTACTAATGAAGAAGAAGAAGATGATGTTGATGGTGAACCCTTTCTCGGACTGTTATTTTGATTTTCTCTATTTAAATCCAAACCTAAAGAATTGTGATTTTCATGGATTTCCTTGCTTAAATTGGTTGTTTCATGAATTGGGTTTTCGCTGATTGAGTAAAGATTAAGATCAGAAAACAAACTTTCATCAAGGGGCTGACTTACAATATTAAGCAGTTCATTGTCGGGCGGTGGGTGAAGTTGATTTTTTGAAGGTGGGATTTCTTCAATTTGAGAGGGTGTCATCAGCACCATTCCTTCGAATAAGGAGTCCAAATCATCCTGCCCGCCATTGTTATGATCGCTCACCTGTCTGTCCATGTTGATCGGATCAGATTGGATCAGAGGTTTCTTATACCATTGCCAAATTCTCAGTTTTCGCATAACAGCTTCAAATTGGATCTGATCGAATTTGGAAAGGCGAAATTTATCAAAAACTAAAAGCTGATTTACGAACTGTTTGCGCGAATCCCTAAGTTTCAAACACGTGACTCTTCTAGTATAAGTTTTGGCTTTTAATTTTAACTGGAGTTCTTCAAGACCGCCACCGAAACAAGTGCCCTCTTGTCTGTTATGCAAATAAAAGACTGGAACAAGGCAAATATATAGGGATTTTACTTCTAATTTCTCAACCTAGGTTTTTGACAACGTAATATGCGATGTAAAGGAAGACAAATGTTAGATTAAATTGATTCTATGAGAATGATGACGACTTTTAACATTGTTTAAACTAGTATCTAAAACAAGAGGACGCAACTAAATTGTATTTGTTTGAGTTGGAAAAACAAACCCAACAAAAAAGGATAGTTCGAGTAACAAGTTGATATGTAAAATTGTTGTAGAATAGATTGTTTTCTATGTGTAACAGAAGTAATTGGGTTGGTGCGTGTTGGCAATAGGTTGTGGGGTTAAAACATGTTGAAATGCAAGCGTTATAATTGAGTAAACTTTTTGTATCGATGGCTATCAATTGCAAGTAGATGTGTGTACCTTCAGTGCAATAGGGTTGTTGGATAGCTCCTTGTGTAAGCAATATAATTTTGGTATGGCACTAGTTATTTGTTATATTTTTTACATTGTTCTAGTGTATTTATGTGTTTGTCGATTATTAATTTCTATTAAGCTCTTATCGCCATGTATTTTGTATTTTTTGTCATCCTCGTACATGTTTCCTTGTATTCTTCATTTATTTCTTTCTATTTCTCTTTCTTCCTTTTATTATACATCCCCCTCTTGTTTTCTCTCTCCTCCCGTTGTTTTCTGATTTTTTATTTTTTTCCCAAAATTGTATTATACTCTTTTGGGCATCTAGAACCATACTCGTCCTGGGCATTTTTTGTGTGGGCCTTTTGACTCTTGTATTTTAACCTTTTTTGTCACCTTTTTCCACTCATCTATTGGCATGCATACTAATAGGGTTTTAATTTGAATTCAAGAAGTCTATGAATGCGTTGATGATTTGGTGCATTTAAGATGCTAAAGGAATATAATGAATGAATTATTGATGAGTGATATAGAAGCATCCCCATGCCAAAAATAAATTACAAGCATTCGAAGGAGAATTCAAATATTCAACGAATCTGAAGAGCATATAACATATATTATTACATTGATTAGGTCATTGAAAATGGTAAAGATAACATACTTGCATTATATTTGATTGTTGTTGATTTGCATTATACTTGGTGTGGTGTCTTCAAAGAATTGTTCCCATTAAGGGGCCTGATAATAATGGAGGGATAGCATAAGGCCCTAAAAATATCTCTTGTTTTTATTGTGTGTTTACAATATGTTGATGCCACATTAGAGTTCCATGGAAGGATATAAGTTCCCCAAATATCTGCACAAAATTATTAAAAAACTAGCAAGCTTTTTGGAGACTTGAAACAAGGAACAAAACCTTCAAATCATATATGTGATTTTTTATGGTATCAAGCATACCCTGTGGTTCTAGTCATGATTGTATGATTTTGGTCAAGATTCTTTATCATGTTGATTTTTCTGGGTCTTATTTTCCTCCTTTTTTGGACATGCACTACACTATCTATCTTCAATGACTTTCTCCATAGTTGTGAAAATTTAGATATTCTTTTAGTACCCTATCTTGTCAATTATTTATGCTCCAATAATATTCGTTTGTGCAATTAGGTCCAATTTACTTATTTACATTTGTTTATATATGAATCGTAATGTATGTGGTTAGCTATAGTGCATTGTTAACGTAAACTCAATTTCCTCATCTATATTTTGGTGTACCCAACCTGTCTTGCATTATTTGTAGCTTTCTAGGGTTGAATATTATTTATTTGTGTTAGATTTAATGGTTATATGATTTGTTATATTTTATTTGTTCAAAATTTGATAACCCTAGTTCTTATTTGTTAATATTTGAAACACTAGTGTGTGTAGTACCCCACTCTTTAGATATGTTTTTTCGAGATTATGGTTCACTTTGTATAAGCCCTGATGATAATAGAAAACTAGGAGAATTCATTACTAAGGGAAAGAATGTTAGGCTCGCACACCATAAGCCAAAGCAATGTGGATTTGGAAATAGATGTACACAATGTATTGACTCCTTTGTAGAATATGAGAAAACCCTCACACAGAGGATAATCTAGATTTAGATAGTTCTTATCATGTACAAATAAATGCTTCTTATGCAATAGCCTTTCATGATTGTTGAAATGCAAATGAAAAGATCATTATTAGAATATGGCACTGGAAAACAACTATATGGATGCATCCATTAGATTGTTAAGAAATATGTTATCTACTCATATCTCTAGAATTATTAATACATTACAAGAAGTTACTTGTCAAAATATTCATTTCTTGTTTCTATTATTTCCTCTTCTCAAAATTGTATGTTGTAAAATGATCAAAATGTTTTTATTATTTCTCCTAGTGTGATTATCCAAATATTCAAAATGATTGTGTGTCATCTCAAGTTTTACCTAGTCAACAAGATTGCACATTACTCAAGCTCAACCATCTATAGCTTCTTTAGTTCCTTCTAATGTTGTTAATATTTCTTTGACCTCTCTATTCCGATTTTGTCTGCCTTTTCTCCCCTTATATATACATAAAATTTTGAAAGTGTTACCAGGATCCAAACATTATGTAATGAAATTAGTAAGATAACTCTAAATATCGGCAGTAGTAGAACACCAAAGAACACCAAAATATAGATAAATGATCACAATATGCAAGTACAATGACTTAGCCACTTCGAGGGTGAAACCTCCAAACCATACAATAAGACTTAATTGCTTAATATGATAATCATGTACAAGCTACTAACTCCTTTATACACCATACTATTTTATGCAAAGCACAAAGGACAACCTACTGAGCATATGAAAGCATAAATGAATGTGATATGACATGATAAGAGATTATGTTAGCCACAAGTTGGTCATCCATATCCTGATATATGATCTATATTTTAGGGTGTAGCATGCCCCTCCCTTCAAAATAACATTGTCCCCTGTAGTCACTAAATCACACACTTACTACATACATCTAGCCTCTAAATACTTCATTTATATGCATGATTCCTATGCAAGGGAACTACTCATTAACACCTATTTACTTTGCATTGACATTGTTTTTATCCTTTTCATCTCTATTGTTTGTTGTTTCTGATTGGCAACTTACAGTTTTACACACTAGCCGACATCTACTCATCTTTGCTTTCAGGGTTTTATCTTTCTGACACCCTATACAGGACCATCCATTAGAAACAAGAGCGCCCCAGTGCTACTATCCCCTATGGATGCCTATATCATCTTTACCTCTTTTTCTATTCTTTTGAATGTTACTTCTTCCTTTTCTTCTTTTATCACTCTTAGTCATCCTTTTTCTTTTTAATGATAAGACTTAAGCAAAGGAATCATATACATAGATGTCTTATCTAACCTCATCAAGGGGGAAAGCATTCAAAAGGCACATACTACTACAAGGAGCTAATATTTTATATCTACTACATTAAGGATTGTATTTTGGACTGCATACTTCACTACATAGGAGGGTTTATTCTGAATTACATACCACACATTTACATTTGGGACAAAGTAGTTGTATCTTGTTATCTCTTTGTGCGACTGGCACTAGGGCATCCTCACTCAATGGACACTACTCCAATCACACACACACACAAGAAATACATAGAGTTTGAAATGTAGTGTAGTGCTCAATGATAATCACATTGGGGTGACCACCGAGGTCAGTCTAACTCAAGCAAATGCATATTTTTTATTCATCTAATGTGTGCTTGAGTATTGTGCAGGTGACTAGGGTTTAATTTGCAGGTACATGTACGACAGAGCAGTAGTGCAAGGAACTTGACATGGCCTACAATGAATAAGAAGTGACACACAAAGAACCAGGACCGAAGTTGTTCTACATACACTAGTGCCTAGAATTGTATGTATGTATGTGTGTGTGTGTGTGTCTATATATATATATATATATATATATATATATATATATATATATATATATATATATATATATATATATATATATATATAATTTTTTTCCCTCTCCAAAAGTATTAGCAATTTTAATTCCAAATTTTCAACCTAGTTTTTGGACCTCGTAATTTGTGATGTAAACGAAGACAATGTTAGATTAAATTGATTCTATGACAATGATGATGAATTTTAACATTGTTTAAACTTAGTATCTAAACAATAGGACAAGGGATAAATAGCAACTAAATTGTATTTGTTTGAGTTAAAAAAACAAACTGAAAATAAGATAGTTCGAGTAACAAGTTGATATGTGAAATTGTTGTAGAGTGGATTGTTCAATGCATGTGTAACAAACGTAATCGGGTTGGTGGGCTTATTAGAAATAGGTTACAGGGTCAAAACATGTTGAAATTCAAGTGTTATAGTTGAGTAAACCATTTGAATTCTATGGTTATCAATTGCGAGCAAATGTGTGTGTAATTGTCGGTGCAATAGGGTTATTGGATAGCTCCTTGTGTAAACAATATAATTTTTCTTTGTATACACCTAAATTTGGTATGGTACTAGTTATTTGTTATATTTTTACATTGTTTTAGTGTATTTATGTGTTTGTTGATTATTAATTTAGATTAAGCTCTTATTGGCATATGTTTTGTATTTTTGGTCATCCTCATACATGTTTCATTTTATTCTTCATTTACTACTCTCTATTTCTCTTTCTTCCTTTATTATCCATCCTCCACTTATTTTCTCTCTCCTCCCATTGTTTTTTGATTTTTTAGTTTTTTCCCAAAACCATATTATACTCTTTTGGGCATCTAGAACCATACCCGTCCTGGGCATTTTTTGTGTGGGCCTTTTGACTCTTATTTGGTTCTCCTAGATTTTTAACTTTTTGTCACCTTTTCACACTCAAATTAGATTAATTATATTAATTAAATTAATTATCTTAATTAAATTAATTTAAAATATCCTCACTTAACCACCTCACCTAGCCACCTCACTCAATGACCTACTCAAACCTCATTAATGACCTAAGACCGAGTCTAAACCTATCCTAACTAACTAGGACTTAGTCTAAACCTAGACTTAACTCCTATTAACAAACCTAAAAGGACTCCTACTTATCTTGCTATGATCTATCACTCGAGACTCGGCAGAAGGTTGGAGATCATGCCAAAAATAGCAATAATCTGGCTATTTTTGGCCAACCTAGATATTCCCACCTTGACCGATGCTCAAGTTATATCTCAACCGACGTCGGTCACCTAACCATTTGCCGGTTAGGTTAAATAAATTTCCAAAATCCTTTTCCCAGGTTGGTCAATTCATTCAAGATCTCATTTCTTCCAGAGACTTGGAGCACTCAAATTTCTTTAGCACTCAGGAAAAAGAAGACACATGGGAGCACTACCAACATCGATCACCATTCATCATCCTCTTCATGATCACAGATTCACAACAGAGAGAGGCACGAAGGTCTGAACTACTGCGACACGAATACAACAAGCTCTTCTCTCTAGATCTCTACTGTTCACCATCTTCATCACCTACATCCTCCAATCTATTTTCTAGTAAGTATTCAACATCTCTTCATTGAATCTCTAGTTTCTTTGTGTAGATTTATTTATTCATCTCTGTAGTTTATTTCTCTCCACACCCATATACTTCCTCCCTTCCATCAACCCATCACCTGATCATACCCAGAATTTCCACCCATTTTCACCCTCTCCTGATCATCTCTGAGTCTTCAAAACCATTTTATGACCCCACCTCACCATTTCCAACCTCTGTGCAATCACAGGGAGTCTGGAAAACCAATTCTAACAACTTTTTGATAATTTCCCCTACTGACACTGGTTAGCCAACCGATGTCGGTCACTCTTCCTAACTGAGCATCGGTCAGTCAACCGACACCGGTTACTGTGTCTATCAATATAGCTCAGACCAGTGAGATAATACCCACTTCCCAATAGCCTAGAACCATTTCTAATCCTTACCAGACCTTACCCAAAGCCTGTACCAGACCTGTAACTCAACACAGCCAATCAACCCTCCCGTTTTGACCTTAAACAACCTTTTGAATGACCTTTCTTATTGTTTTGTATGAGATACCTAAATTGTTTCAATTCCAATAGGATCTTTACTTCATGTATGATTTAACTAGCATTAATATTGTTATATAAAAGTGGATTGACATCCTGTTTAGGAAGCATCACGCTTCCTGGATCTAGCTTCCACTAGGCAGTCCACTCATTGTTTTGTTTAACTCTATTTGGTGGTATTGTTTTGCATTTACAGGTAGTTCCTCCTAGCCAAAAGGGAGCTCTCACAATCAACTTGGATTAGGAAATCAGAACGCGCACACAACCTTCAACTGACATTACAAATAGGTATTCCTCCTTGGCCTACTACCCTTATTTGTTTCATTAATTTGCTAAGAATCTGGTGAAACATTTTGGCACGCCCGGTGGGACCCATCAGGGGTTCCTTTGCATTTGTTCATTCCTAGGAAAAAATTGTGTGTTTATTTCCCTTCAAAAAGTATTCACATTAATTTTCTTCTCTGGAATATTCTCCTTCTTTCTATTGTCTAAAAGAAATCATACTTTTAGTGCTTTAAAAAGAACATGTCTTCCTTTTACTGCATTGCATTAGTGAAAGAGCATCCCTCTTCCTGTTCTCCATTTGTTACATCAAATGTAATTGTGGATTTGGGCTTAAAACACTTGCATTTCATTCTGGATTGTTGCATTATAGCTCACATTAATTTGAGGGAAACCTATATGCTGGAAGTCATGCCCAACTGATGGTTGACTAATTTAATCATAGTTCACTTGCACACACTCTCTCTCTATACCAAACCACTTACATAATTTACACATCTTCTTAAACATCCTCCTACCTGGAAGAAGTTGTCAATGATCACACGATCAGAGGATTGACAGTGGATGCCCAGCTAGTTTCTCTTGTCCAGTCATTATCTCAGAGAAAGGACCACCCCCACCAAAACATTACCTGAAACCACCCTTAGATCTTGGATTTTCATAGGACACCTTCTATTCAAACCAAAAATTTGTTCTATTCATGAGTCAGTCTTAAATAGCATAAGCTAAAACATAAAATTCACCCATAGGATTTCATGTTTCTTAACTTTTTCTTGATTTGTGTTTTGAGTTGTGAGGACATGTTCTCCATTTTTTATTTCTTCCTTTCACACTCCACAATTATAGTTGGTGTATTCTGAACTTTTTCTGAGTGTGTTAGGGTCCATCACTATCATACTCAAGTTTCTGGGTTGATATTTTACCTGATCTAAGTCACAAAAATCAAATTTCTCCATCTTTTCAAATTTCACAGTGACCGGCGTCGGTCCAGTGACCAACATCGGTTTACTCTGACCGTCATCAGTTTACCTGACCATTGTCAGTTATCTACTTTTTGGTCATTTTACCAAAAACAACACTCACCACATTTTTTATTCTTTCTGAAGTTCCTCAAACATATCATCATACCCCTGGATCTTTAAAATCACTGTCAAATCCAGTTTTGTCTCATTTTCATCAGTTATTGCCCCATTTGCATTTTTTTTGATTTCCTATAGTAACTGGTATCGGTTAACATAACTGGCATCGGTCACCCTATCACCATCATCGGTTAACCCAACCTACCGTCGGTTCATGTGTTTTAATTTTTAATTAAAAATAACGACTATTTTTTTTACCCCCCCAGAACTATTTTTCTCCATTTCTTATATTTTTTGTGTCATTTACAGAGAACAGATTACCAATCCTACACCAACTCACATGGTTTTGACTCATAGTCAAGCCAATGCCCTTGTATTCCATGCAAGCCTTCAGCTGCTCCCACCTAGCCCATCACCACCTTCCATCCTATCACCTATGGATCCTACTCAACCCATTATCATCAGTACTGGTGATGAGGAGTTCACAAGACTCCTTGACCACAACCCCACTACCTTACAACATTATCTTTCCCATTCATCCACTCAGGATTCATCAGGACAACTGGTATACAACATGCCTGTGTCCATTCCTCCTACCCTCACCCCCACTTCCACATCAGCTAGTACTAGCTCGGCCTTACCTTCTTCCACCTTACCACCCGTAGTATCCCAACTTGACCCCACATCATCAATATCTTGTGGCACCTACAACATCGGTCACACTTTTTGACATTTCTCCCATGGTGTCAACCATTCCTTCATCAGCCACCTTGAGCATAGCCCCATCTGCACCTGCCACCTCGTATATACCTATTGCATCGTAGCCACCCATGGTGTCGGAACCCATACCCATTCCAAAACATCATCCTCTCCATCCCACAGTCTTTACCTCCAATCACTACAAGGATCACTACATCCACCCCACCTACTTACACATATCACCAACAACCACCTATCTCGTCTATCACCTATTTGGGATATTTTCCACCTACATCTATTCCCCCCTTGCAATTCTCATACTCGACACCACCATATAATGGAATTTCATCCACATCATACATTCATCATCAACCCCCTTATACTGCAGGGGGTGCCCAGTCATCACAACCTACCAACGACCTTATTAAAATGATGATGGAAAAGATGCAAACATTGGAAGCATCAGTTTCTGGCTCTCGCAACTCTTTAACATATGATGAAATCTACAATGAGCCCATTCATCCTGTCTATTCCCATTCGTCCATACCCTACACATTGGGAAATGCCCAAATTCAACTGGTTCAACAACAAAGAGGACCCACAACAACACTTGCGGTCTTTCAAACATGGGTGCTATTTAATCACTCATGACGACACTCTACTCTTGCAGACATTCCCAATGTCCTTAACAGGACCTGTGTTGGATTGGTATAGTGGTTTACCTCAACATTCCATTTACTCATTTAACCAAGTGGCTCAAGCCTTCCTGGACCATTTTTCAATCAATATCATCAAGAAGGTCACCATGACTGACTTATACTCAACACAACAATACAACGATGAGTCTATCATAGATATTTTGTTGCTCGTTGGCGGAGCCTCATCAACCAGCTTACATTCCAGCTACCTCAAACCGAGCTTATAGAGTTGTTCACTCAGGCTTGTGCCAGGATCACATCTCACCAACTCTCCAAGTCCAAACCTTTCGTACCTTTGATGAAGCATTCACCATGGCTAGAAAGCTTGAAATTTGTGCCATAGAAGAGAAGAAAATTCAATTGCGTAACAAAAATGCTGCATTCAAATCCAATGATGCTTCTTCCTCTTCAAAACCCCAAAACAATTATTCCAAAGCAAAAGGATCTGCCAATGTGGTAGTTTTAAAAGCTGGCCCATCTCACCCATCCAATCAATCAAAACCTTCTTCCAACCTTTCTCCCATTCAAGCTTTCCAGTTTCAGGTGAGAGAAATGAAAGTACACTCCAATCGGGGAGCCTTATTCTTCAGTATTAGAAAAATTTCTTAAAGTATGGAGCAATTAGCTCTACCACCCATCAAACCACATACTAGTTTTGACCCTGACTCTGTCCTATGCCTGCATGGTACAAGGAACATGACTATTGCAACTATCATCATGTTAAAGGCCATAGTGATGGTAATTGTATAACCTTCAAAAACATTGTCTAGGAAATGTTAGACAATGGAGATCTTGTCTTGGACAACCCAAACACACCAGCTAATCAGAACTTTCATATCTTCAAGAAGCCATTCCCTAATCATACCCCATCATCTAACCAAACTGGCGAACCTTCAACTAATGAAAGTAATGTCCATGAGGTCCATGATGTGTTTGACATCGTACCTATCCCTTCCATCAATTTCCTCCTATCCCCTCCATCAAGGAGATTCTAGCATGAGCTCCTTTACCCATGGAGGAGCCTATTTCATCTAATCCTTCACTCACAGAGGAATATTCATCTCCCTTTCACCCATGGAGGAGACCACAATATCTATTGATGCCATTTCACCACCCACCTCACAACCTAATGAACAACCTGTGGTGTTAAGTTTCCTACCCATGGAAGATTCATGCTCACCTTCCTCTCCACTGAAAGAGGAACCTACCTCATCCCACCTATCATCTCCCCTAACCTATAGGGGAAACCTTTAGAAGCTCAACTTCCTGTTGGTAAAAATTCCACATTATCTTTCTAGGATCTAGTTGATTTGCCCTCGACTCTTTTACCTACAGATTCTAAAGCTAACCAGTTCCATGTCTCATAGACATATTTTATAGGGATTACTAATAAATCAACGTCATCTCCACTTACAATAGTGTCGTTTTCACGCCTGGTCGATCGTTTGGATTACGTTGATAATTCCATGCTTTGGGGACGTCTCTGGCTACCTTTTTAACCCAAATGCAAATATCACCTACTGATACCTCCACGATTTATTGAAAGGTATTTCAGACGACCAAATCAACCATGACCATGCTTGTTGAAACAACTTCTTCTTCATCACCCTCGCATACATCCAAACATTTACTAACAACCAAACATGTTCATATGCCTAAGAACCTACCTGTATCTACACCTTCCCCTGCCTCCAAAGCCATCACCACATTGGGTGTCATGCAGACATCAAGCCTAATCCACCCCCCAATCAAATTGGACTTACCCACATATTCACAAAGCTAAAAAAACTATTCCTTCACCTAAAAGGAAGACCCAACCTTCTAGGCCGCATATACCAGTTTCACCCACTACTCCTCTATCACCTTCACCACTGCCCTTCATCCTAGGACCTCACCCATCGACCTTGGCCAAGTAACCTCCTATCCAAGGCAAACAAAAGCACATCAGCTCGCCTCTTCATCACAATCTTTTAGTACACCCACCTTACCTGCACAACATACACCTTCATCATTACCCACATCTTTCTTACCACCTATGCCCCCACCACCTACAGTAACCTCATCATTACCTATGAAATTTCCTTCTCTTCAACCCATACCTTCCACCTTGCCTCTACCAACAACCTTCATCGTGCCTCCCTTATCACCTTGGCTAACTCGTCCTCTTCTACCATCTGCCTTCCCTTCCACATCATGTACTCCTTCCTCACCTTTACCTAGGAAGGTACTGAAATATCCCTTGTGGGATACCACTTAAATAACACAAAATATTGAAAAATTTGTAGCCAAATAAAATACTAATTTTTTCATATTTTTACCAGTTAGGGCAGTGAAGTGAAGAAAATTAATAACTCCCAAAATATCCAGTCAAATCACTTGAAAATTTAAAGAGAGCTTGCTAATATTATAAAGAAGATAAGAAAAATATTTTTGGAATTTTTTAGATGATATATCACTGCCAAAAAATTACAGTGTGCCCTAAATAGCTGAAAAACTTCTAAAACTCATATCTTCCCGAATACAATGGAAAAACTATGAAACTTTGGAAATAACATTTACAAATATAGAAGATGATATTCCAACCCTCAGATCTGAAAATGACCAACTGGAAACCCTCCAAATAAAGGCTACAATCTCCAAAATAAGTCACCCTTTTTGGTAGATGGTCAAAACCCCTTTGAAATCCTCAGGAAATGATGCCAAACCCTTTCTTTATTGCTTCCGTAAGTATGATTTGAAAACCCACTGATTATCTTCACAAATTATCTCAAAAACCCTCCAAACCCTATCTCTAAAACCTCTTAAAATATCTTTGTAAATCAGCCCTTAAAACAACTCCAAAATGACAAGCTAGGGTAGATCTTTCACTACCGAAGAATGCCCCGCTAGCTAGGGATGGATCTCTCACCACCGAAGCTAGGTTCCTGTGGGATTTCACTCAACAAGCTATAGATTTGCAAACAACAGTTGCACATGAATGGAGATAATTAGGTATACCAGAAAAATCCCCTCTAACGCTCCCCAAATCTCCTTATATAACCTTTCATTACCTTTTTCCAAGTTGGGGGCTCCATGTGGGACTAAAAGTGACTTAAGTGACCCCAATGAAGAAATAGAATATTAAATTACCATAACTGATCCCAACGAAGAAATAGAATAATAAAGTACTACGAGCCCCCCCAACAACAAAATATAACAATTATTACCACCAAGTCGCCCACTTAATGTCAACGACAAAATATAACAAAAAGTAATGTGGTAATAAGTCATCTATACCCAATAGTGTCTAGCATTGTTAGCCCCTTGGGTATGTCCAAGGCTAAGACAAATGAAAAAAAACTCCTAGGCCATCTACTCAGAATTGGGGACATTACAGTCCTCCCCTCCCGAGAAATGCTTGACCCCAAGCATTATCCTGCCATGATGTAGAAATTGAATACCACATAGTAAGTTTCTCCACCTCACCCTGCAGTCAACTAATGATCGGTGTGATATGAAGTAACCAAGACACCCCATGTAGTCATCATGCTCTCCATGCCGTTTAGAGAACATTGTTGCTCCTGAAGTAGTATGCTGCCCACACCGAGTCTCCACTAGTTACCACACCAAAATTGCCAATCTATCCAATCCTTGCCAATGCAAGGCTGTCATCATGTGATCACTCACTGCCTCTCCAATCAAATCCTGGGTATGAAAGTCCATTATGAATCATGTAGAATCCCCTGAATCAACATGTGAAACAACCTGTATACACAAAAATGGTGCTAACTCTCCCACATGACCTGCACTCGTGTGAGAGCAAGGCTCCAAATAATGTATCTTAATGTGTGCCGTGGGGGAAAAGTCCCAAGACTCCAGTAGATAGTCAACCGGCAATATCAGCTCCACATAGTCCACCTTCTGCGTTGAATGTGAACTTACTGAATAACCATGAGTCAATTTCGTCTCTCCACTGACTAACACGTTGGAGAAGTGATCACTGGGCATAGAAGCAGTAAAATACATAGGAGTGTTATCCCATGTCAACTCAAAAAATGATGAACCCGTAAGCTCTGACTTTTCATAGTGACAAACCATACATGCATGTATAAAGTTAAGGATATCCTCCCTCAACCTATGCCACATGAACCTCTTTGACATGAACATGTAGGTCTCATCAAAGCTCAAGTGCCAAGTCACAGAATAACAATGCACATGTCGCAATATCTCCATCCTCAACCATGAATCTGACATAAGGTACACTCTTCCATGATAGAAGATCATCTCATCCTCCAATCTGTAGTTTTCATCCTATATGTGGCCATCCAAAATATCACAAGTGTGTCGGTTCTTGGAGTACTCAACAAGCAAATGAGATCTCCAGTGTACCGAAACCTCAGATAACCGACATAACGGTAAACTTGGATGATCTGAACCTTTAATCCCAATCTTTGTAATTGTCTCTTGTGTAACACTACTGGTTACACCCCTATCCATGACTCCACTCACCCCATCTAGAGTCAAAGTCTCCATCATACCTAACCCACTCCCCAATTCAACATCATCTGACTCACTCTTCACATAAGTCATCATGGTGTGCTCTGTATCTGCAACAAACAATCCGTCAGAATAGGATTCATCAAATATCCCACTTGTCTCATACCTTGTGATGTCACCATGATCCACAAGAGGCTGAGTTCCTTCATAATTCAACCACTACAACGACATGCTTCTTTCTTCACCAATCACATATTTTGCAATCTACCCTTGTGTACCATGAAATCTAATTTCTTTATTTTCCTTGAAAATTTTCTGTTTATCCACATGAGGTATGAATGCAAATTTCCCAAAAAATGGAAGCCAATATGTCCAATGAATGATTCCAACTTCAAGTAACACAAATGTACAAACAAATTCAAGTACTTCACATATCTTAATGACAATAAATAAATGAGTTACCTTCTTTATGCAAGACATATCTTTCCACGGACATAACTCATCAATTCCTTCTATGTTGGGAATACACATGGCTGCTCCCTCATCATACTTTATTCTCTTTCCCCGTATTTTCATTTCATCGTAAATGCAAGAGAAAGGGAAATCAACATTAGAACTCATGCATCCATAAACTTTATCATAAGGAACTTCATACCTTTTGTTGTACCAATTGATTCTCATCATGAGAGAAGATGACACATCTGAAATAGCATAATTAGGGCTGCTCATCATACCTTTACAACTTAGAATTTCTGATATAGGATCAACATCTTCATTCCCCTTTGATTTTTCAACCCATGCATCTTCGTCTTCCTTAACATCATGGAACCATTGCATCCCAAAAATAGTCTTACCTCTAGTAAATTCAACCATAATAAATATACCACATACCTCATGTCCTTTCAATATCATGGGCTCCTGCAATATTTTCTTTGCCAACATATGCTTATTAGCTGAAGTAAGAGCAATGTGAATGGAGGATGTGTTTATCCCATCTAGCATACCTTGAGACGTGATTATGAAATAGTCTTCCTCAATCATCCAAGCAAGTAAATGTTGTCCCAAATAATAGAAACATGGAAACAACATAGGAGAACTCAAAAAGATAGGAAAATGGTAACCATCCTCATACCTTAGGATGTTAAAGTCATGAATGCACCTTGGATTCAAATCTTCTTTTTTAACAGCAAATTGCACCTTGATTCTTTGAGCACTTTGAGGACCAAATGCCCCCACTAACCCTTATAATGGTTCCACCATGTAGCTGGTATAAAAATAAGTCATGGGCTCTATTAATAAAGCATTTTATCCTCTCTTTATGACTATTGTTATACACAATCCAACAGGCTGAAGATGATTAAAAAATATTCTCTTACCCTTTTTAGCAATCAGAAAACCAACGCTAGTAGCTTGAGAGGTACTCTCCCTTCTTTCATCAGAGTCTCCAATGAAGAAATCATGTTTGCCAACACTTGTAATCCCAAAAGACACATTTGAATTCCTTCTTTTGCTTATGAAATCAATCACAAAGTTTTTAAAACCATATTGATAGTTTTGGATAATTATAACATATTACCAAGATCCCATACCTTATAATACCCATGAACCCTTGTATCGTGTAAGGTCTTCCATATTTGCTTCTCTTGTATCTCCACATAAAGAAGATCATCACTCTTTGTCTCCATGATGACTTGACTTTGATGTACCAAATTCTTATCGACAATAGGTTGAATACCATCATGATAAAACTATTGTAATGATATAGATTAAAGATGATGAAATAAATCCATTCTACTACTAACCTCCTTATAAATATTATCATCAAAAGGTTCACCTTCTATTTCTGATTTAGAAACCTAAAAAACAACACCATCCCTATTGTGATTCATGATTTTAGATGGAGAATAAGGGGAACAAGAATCAACACCTTTCACAAATTTATGTTCATTACTGCTTGGTAAATCCATCCCATATGATAATGACTTAATCTTTGGAGGATTGATAGGTACCTTTTGGGTTGAAATATCTTTTTCAATTTTACACCATATATCATCCACAAGATGCTCATATACACATAGTTGGAGCAATGGTTCAACAAACTCCATAACGAAGACTTCATCATCTACCATACCATGCATCTCATGATGGAAATAAATTCGAATAGGCAACAATAAATAAGACACATTATTATGCTCTTCATACCTTTCAATGCCATCAATGTCCTCTGTGTGTTCAAGATAGACATATGTTGAGCTGCCCCCAACATTGTTTCTTGAGTGCCCGTTGAAAGTATTTGAAAAATGATCAAAATTTGTTGGTTTGGAAATTACAGTAGGCTGCAATTTCACAGAAGTGTCCATGTGAGGCTCCTCCTCATGTGAAAGTTTCTCTATAAATACTTTTTTTGTGGGTGTAGACTTCCTTGCATCATTTGCCCACATATTTTCCTTGAACTCTTATAGGTGTTGTTTGCTTGAATGACTATCAATATAACAGCTCTAGCTCTGCTATTCCATTCCTCACACCTTTTTAGAGTTCCATTACATCCTCCTTACTTGTATATACAAATTTATTCTCCGGAGTTGGAATCATTTCTCTAACAAGCAAAGTTTCACTAATGCAATTATTTTTCTCAATGGAAATCATACCTTTTTGTCTAGAAGATTCTTCTTTAAATGAGTTCTTTTGTAATTCAAGTACCAACATATGATGACCTCGCTTGGGCTTGCTACCAATCTTCATCATGCAATAATCTGGAAATGTCATATTATCTCTAAAACCCTCACTTAAAGATTGGTATTTCCTCCAACAAGAATCCTCATCAATCACCTCTATTGGGTGCCCTTTATTATTGTTCTCACCTTTTTCCTTATTGTCACAAGATTTTCTTTGATTAAAATTCTAAGTGAGCTGGCTCAAATGAAGGTTATTGGCTTCCTGTTTTTTCACCATGTTGGTGAACATTTCCTTCATATAACCCACATTGAGATCTTTCCAAACTACCATATTTAACCCCCACAAGCTGGAGGAACAACATATCTGATACCACTGAAATATCCCTTGTGGGATACCACTTAAATAACACAAAATATTGAAAAATTTGCAGCCAAATAAAATACTGATTTTTGCAGATTTTTACCAGTTAGGGCAGCGAACTGAAGAAAATTAATAACTCCCAAAATATCCACTCAAATCACCTGAAAATTTAAAGAGAGATTGCTAGTATTATAAAGAACATAAGAAAACTATTTTTGGAATTTTTCAAACAATATAATGCTGTTAGAAAATTACAGTGTGCCCTAAACAACTGGAAAACTTCTAAAATTCATATCTTCCTGATTACAAGTGCAAAAACTATGAAACTTTGGAAATAACATTTACAAATATAGAAGATGATATTCCAACCCTTAGATCTAAAAATGGCCAACAAGAAACCCTCTAAATAAAGGCTGCAATCTCTAAAACAAGTCACCCTTTTTGGTAGATGGTCAAAACCCCTTTGAAATCCTCAAGAAATGATGCCAAACCCTTTCTTTATTGCTATCGTAAGTCTGATATGAAAACCCACTAATTATCTTCACAAAATATCTCAAAAACCCTCAAAACCCTATCTCTAAAACCTCTTAAAATATCTCTGTAAATCATCCCTAAAAATAACTCCAAATTGACAAGCTAGGGTAGATCTTTCACTGCCGAAGAATGCCCTGCTAGCTAGGGATGGATCTCTCACCACCGAAGCTAGGGTTCCTGCGGGATTTCACTCCACAAGCTATATATTTTCAAACAAAAGTTACACATGAAAGGAGATAATTAGGTATGCCAGAAAAATCCCTCTAACACTCCCCAAATCTCCTTATATAACCTTTTATTACCTTTTTCCAAGTTCGGGGCTCCATGTGGGACTAAAAGTGACTTAAGTGACCCTAATGAAGAAATAGAATAATAAAGTACCATAAGTGACCCCAACAAAGAAATAGAATAATAAAGTATTATGAGCCCCCCCAATGATAAAATATAACAATTATTACCACCAAGTCATCCACTTAATGTCAACGAAAAAATATAACAAAAAATAATGTGGTAATAAGTCATCTATACCCAATAGCCTCTAACGTTGTTAGCCCTTTGGGTATATCCAAGGCTAAGACGAATGAAAAAAAACTCCTAGGCCATCTAATCAAAATTGGGGACA
The DNA here is from genome assembly GCA_019776745.2 of Taxus chinensis. Lineage (NCBI taxonomy): Eukaryota > Viridiplantae > Streptophyta > Pinopsida > Cupressales > Taxaceae > Taxus > Taxus chinensis. The sequence continues at coordinate 868,525,116 of CM034149.1, forward strand.
TTACAGGTGCAACCAAAGTTGAAAAACCCACTACCCCCCAAAGAGGTAGTTAAGCCTATAATACCTTCAATTGCTAGTTCATCTACTACGCCTTTACCCAAGCGGGTACAATTAAAACCTAAAATGGTAAAACCTACCAAAACAGTGGTCAAACCTATTTCACTTCTAATTCCACCTCCCATGACACCTCTCCCACCAAAATCACCACACTTTAATCCAGACCCACACTCATCTCATATTGTGATCCATTGACAGGGTCTTACACCAACATTCTAGCTAACCTTTTAGAAACATCTGTCATCACATTGCCACCCCTTAGACCTTATGACCCACTCAAACCCAAACCAAAAGGGTTTGAGGATACTAAAATTTACGCCTACCATCGTGTGTCAGGACATGATGTAGAAAATTTTAAGGCTCTAAAAACTATTCTCCTTCAACTATGTCCTCCTGAAGAAAATTTTGACGATGATGATCTTCTAGATGAGAACCATGTTCCACCTTCATCTATCACCACATATCCTCGCCCACTACCTATTCAGTGACCTACATCATCACCTCCACAACCCATTTATCCTCCTCCAAAATTCAAAATCAACATGGTCCGCATAAGAGAGCTGGCTAAAACCCCACCAAAATACCAGTGCACCCTACTCATTTCACAAGGCTCTTATCCCACACTAGGTTTTTGTCCATCATTTCGTTATACTTTTCATGACACACCTTCTCCATCCACCTCTCTTCCTCTAATTAACATGATCCAAGTTACCACTCGCGCCCAAAAAGACAAAGGAAATGAGAAAGCAACTAGCCCATCTTCTAATCCTGTGCCCAATATACCATCCATATCCACACCAAAAATCACTATTCGAGGACCCACATATCCTATTTCTGACAGGGTTTCCCATTGTACAATGATAAAACAATTGCACCAATCCCCTCTAAAAATGTCTTTGTATGACCTCATCAAAACTTCTGAATCCCATCGACAGGCCCTCATGGAGGTTATGTAATCCATCAAGATTTTACCTAATGACCCTACGCCCGTGGCCTCCATTATCACCCCTCACCATGTGGCTTCGCTCACCAACTCATCCCTTTCCTCTACACCCGCTATCACTCATCAAGTAACCGCCCTCATTTTCTCTGACGATGAGATTGTACCTCTTAAATAAGATGATCCTGATCCCACCCTTTTCATATCCATTTACATTGATAATATATGTGTTCGACATGTTATGATTGATGGCGGTGCTAGCATCAACATCATCTTTGCTCATGCATATAACCAAATGCACATACCTATCAATTGCATGCATAATAACCCAATTATGTTGCGTTCATTCAATTATGCCATTATTTCCACCCTTGGTATCATCATTCTCCACGTTCATGTGGGCCCCTGTATTGTTCCAAAATTGTTCTATGTCTTCAATGGGGAATTCTAATACAACTTGTTGTTTGGCCGACCTTTGATCCGTGTCATGGGTTGTGTCCCTTCCACCTTACATTGCTATGTAAAATTTAAACATGAAGGACATAACTATACCATTCCAGCTGACCCGTCACCATTCAAAACATGAAACAATTTGTACTAACCTAATGATGTCCTTGTACCGGTTAAGGCATCTAGTGACACTTCTCCTTCACCCACAACCCCATATTCCAATGTTTTCACTACCTCTCCCGCACCTAACTCCTCTATTCCCAATACTATCGCAGCCTTTGTAGCTGACCCATCCACCAACCCATTGACTTCTCAACCACCCAGTGCTTCTTCACAATCGCCTAGTGATTCATCTATTCCCACTACCCATATACCAACTACTGATCCCTTAGAAGGTGTTTTTCAACATCTCACTCTGGGGGAGTATCGCTTATACAACATCGACACATTCCTTACTCCTCAAGAGTATGGAAACCTTCACCAACATCCTCATTATGATCACTGCATAGGTGAGGTTTTCCCTTATAGTCCTCCCCATCTTCGTACCAACTTAACATATGGGGACTTGATACTTCTACCTACTCACCCAAGCCACCTTCCCAAATGCGACCATTTTCATCTGACCTCCAATCTCTCACCAACCACCGCTTCACCCACACTTTCCTCCATCAATTTTCATGGAAAGGCTTTGTCTTTGGGTTCTACAAGCAAGGTCACCATACTGTCATCCCATATACCACTCGTAAACATAAAGACCACAGTGGTATTGGCTTTGTCAAACCATCTTCCAAGAAGGCCCGCGTCGAACTCATTGAGGATGACAAACCTTCTTCACCCCATCTACCAACTTCACCACCTTCACCTAGGGATTCTATGGATAAAGAATCCCTTCCTCCTAATTTTTTTTTCATGAAGACCATTTCCCTAAGACCTCTGACTTATCAACGAGATGGTGAGACTCCCTCTTCTCTTCCCTTCTTATATCCTGATATGATCGATGACGATACACCTTGTATTAACATCGTTCAATGTCAGGACGATGAGTTTATTCTCACCTACCTTAGTGCGTAAGATTCTTATATTCACTAGTAATTGCCTTCTAAGACACAAACCATGTTAAATGAATCGACCATCGAAATCAATATTAACACTCAGGATGACCTACACATTTTAAAGATAAGCCAATCTTTAGATACTGATAAATGCTAAGAAGGAAGATTTCACCTCATTCCTCCGAGATCATAGCAATGATTTTTTTTGGTCCTATGCTGATATGCATGGTATTAAACTAAAAACTGTGGTCCACAATATCATAACCCCAACCTCGTCAAACAGAAGTTACAGAAAATGCATCCTCATATTGCCCTTCTTGTCAAAGAAGAAATATAGCACCTTATTTCGGTTTCCTTCATCCTACCCATTGATTATCCCTACTAGATCTCTAACATCATTCTTATCACAAAAGTGACAGGGGTAATCCTTATTTACACAAATTTCTACGACCTTAACTTAGCTTTCCCTACAGACGACTTTCCTCTACCTAGTATTAACCAACTAGTTGATCTTACTGTTGGCCATGAGATGATATCACTCATGGATGGTTTCTCGGGTTATAACCAAATATTACTCGCCCCGGAAGATCAACACAAAACCACCTTCATCAGTATTTGGGGGACCTTCTTCTATCTTGTCATGCCCTTTGGCCTTAATAATGTTGGTTCTACATATCAACGAGCTATGAATTATATATTTCATGACATCATGCATCACATATTAGAAGATTATGTTGACGATTTCCTTGCCAAATCTAAACATTGGGTTGAACACCTTACAGTCCTTAAGGTCATCTTCGACCGTCTCATCAAGTATTGTGTTCGCCTTCAACCTAAGAAGTGCATCTTCGTTGTTCTTTCTGGCAAGCTCCTTGGTTTGATCGTTTCTTTGTGTGACATAGAATTTGACCCTGCTAAATCAAGGCTATTCTCAAAATGCCTCCACCTACTAACCTTCGTCAACTGTGTAGTTTGTAAGGCACATTACAATTTATTTGTCATTTTATTTCGTAGCTTTCTGACTGCTACCACCCATTTCATCACCTCCTCAAAAAGTATGTCTCCTTCAAATGGGATGATGAATGCCACAAAGTCTTTGACACCTTAAATAATACCTTCTCCAACCACCTGTGTTCATTCTTCCTAAGGATGACCAACCATTTTACCTTTACATTTCTGCTACTGATCATTCCTTGGGTGCTATGCTCGCTCATCACGACGAACAATACGGGGAGCAAGTGGTTTATTATATAAGTTGTACGCTTTTAGACTATGAAACTAGATACACTCATGCCAAAAAACTCTGCTTAGCCTTATTTTTTGTCACCTCTAAACTGCACAATTACCTACTTAACCACAAAACATTTGTTGTCACCAATACTGACACCTTATATTACATGTACACCAAACCATACTAACATCAACGTGTTGCACGTTGGCTCATTCTACTTGCATACCTATACCTTAAATTCACTCATCAAAAATTTGTCGAAGGAAAAACCATCATAGACCAACTTGCAGATGCACCTCTCTCCAGAAATCAATCCTCTAACTTTGATTTCCCAGATGAATCCATCGCTACCCTCTCTTTGGACAATACCATTTACTAGATGACATTATTATTTGATGGTTCCAAATTTCAGCGTGAGGGTGGTGCCAGAGATATCCTCATTCCTCTTAATGGTGAACCTATGCCATTATCTTTCAAACTAGATTTTGATTGTACTAACAATATTGCCAAATATGAAGCACTCATATTAGGCCTTCAAACTGCCATCGCCTTAGACGTTAAATCAATTAATATCTTTGGCAATTCTCAACTCATTGTAAAACAAGTTAATGGTATATACCAGTATCATAATGAGATACTTCAAAAGCATAAACATCATGTTGACATACTTTTGACTACCTTTGACCGTTATGAACTTCAAACCACCCCGCGTTCCACTAATAAATTTGAAGATACCATGGCATGTCTTGCTTCTCAAATCCCTGCTTCGCCCTCCAAATCAAAAATCTTTGCCACCATACAAAGGTTGCAATCACCTTCTTATCTATTTCAAAACATCAACCTTGTCAGAACCATTGAAACTGACCCATGTGACCTTTGGTATAAGAAATTTGTTGACTATGTTTCCATTTCAATTCTACCTCCAGACCTTACTCGTAATGGACAACAAGCCTTTCTCAAAAAGTGTCTCTCACTATGTCATCATGGATGGTCTTGTTTATAAATGTGGCTTTGAAGATATCCTCTTACGGTGCCTTACAAGTTTTGAATTTCCCTACACCATTAAGGAAGTTCATGATGGAATTTGTGGAGGTCACTTCATTGGTTTAGCTATCACTAAATGCATTCTCCGCCTGGGTTATTATTGGCCTACCTTAAACCGTGATTGTTTTGATTATGTCAAAGGTTGTGGGAAGTGCTAGCAACATGCTAATCTTCATCACACACCTAGTCACACCTTACAGGTCGCATGAGACCTTTGGCCTTTCTCTCAATGGGGTTTGGATCTTGTCGGTGAGATCAATCCTCATTCTCCCTAACGTCATCAATGGATTATTACCACTACTAAATACTACACTAAATGGGTAGAAGCGATACCTCTTATTTCTACAAAAGTATAGAAAATATGTGAATTCATCAACCATCATATCATTTGTCACTTTGGTGTTCCTCACCATATCACCACTGATAATAGAAAACAATTCAAAAAGAAAACCTTACAGAAAATATGTGATGCCTTCAACATTCAACTCAATTTTTCCTCACCTTACTACCCTAAAAAATGGCCAAGCAGAATCAACCAACAAAACCTTAAACAAAATTCTTATGAAAGTTGTTGATAATACTGGAAAGGATTGACATACACACATTCCTTTTTCCTTATGGGCTTATCGCATGAGTATTCATACTTCAACTGCTACCACGCCTTTCTCTCTGGTCTACGGTACAAAGGTTGTTTTTCCTCTTAAAGTACAAATTCTTTCTCTTCGTATCTCACTTAAAGAGATGCTCAACGATGATGACTTTTTCCAAGACCATTTGGCACAACTCGAGTTATTGGACAAACGTTGTCTCAATGCTCTTGACCATCTCCAAATATACCAAAAACGTATCAAACGTGCCTACAATAAACGTGTCCATGAATGAACGTTCCAGGTCGCCAACCTCATCCTGAAGGAAAATCAACATGTAACAAAAGAAGATAAAAGCAAATGGGGTAAATTTGCTCCTAACTGACTTGGACCATATATTATTACTCATACCTATGGATCATGTGCTTATTATTTGTCTTCACTTGAAGGTAAACCCGAACCTGATCCGCTCAATGCTTTACATCTTTGACCATTCTATTATTGAATCAAGTCATATATCACATTTTTTCCATTAAGTGCTTGTCCCTTGAGTGTTATTCACCTTCCTCTTACCTATTTTAAGGAGCAACGACTAAACAAGAATCATGTGATTACCTGTTACCTTTCAACCTTGTCTTCAAATATGAGTATCATGGCTCTACTCATGGCATGATTCTCATGAATACTTTTCATCTTTTTCAAGATGGAATCCCATGGTCATTCATCACTTAAACCCTCTCTTGCATAGTTATCCTTTGTGTGCTATGGTTTTTTTTGCAACATAAGATCCTATTGGTCTCTATAGTCTTTTCCATGACCAAAAAGTCAAAAGCAAAGCAATTTCAAAATTAAAATGGGATTAAACTCCTTAATTCAAACTTCCAGTAAAAATATAATTCACTCAAAAAGGACATCTACGCTTTCTATCTCGTTGTTATAAGTAGATTGGTCCCTCGAAGGACAACTACACAAAGTTATCCATATAATACATAATCTGTCATAATAAGAAGACTATTCTTGCAAACAATAAAATCAAATATTCAGAAGCTTCCTGCATCGATCAACTTCACAAAGACCTCAAGGAGAAAATCTATTCATCCCATATAGATTTCCCGCATCGATCAGTCTATAAAAAAAGCAACCCTTCGGCCCTGACTATCTTGTGACATTGTGAGTGATGTACCATGTATGCAACCCACATTTTTTGGTACTTCTTGTCTTTATAGTTGTTTGCTACATTGTCTTTTATTACATGTTAGCTTTGTCTACACTAACACTTGTTTCTAGCCCATCTCGTTTTCATGTGCCTTGGTTTCCACCATGCACACCCCCTACCCCTTGTAGGTATCTAATACATGATATACATATCAACATTTGGTTCGCATCCTCCTACATTTGTCACATGCACCCCAAATGAAAGGGGCGAACTATTGGGTGAACAAATCACCCTTATAACATCTTAGAGCTCCAAAACAAATCAAAAAAGTACAGAAATGGAACATGAACATAGTTACAAAGTGGTCCAGAATTAGACTTGGATCACAAACATAGAGGATACAATACCACCCAGTAGTAAATAGTAGCAGTGTGTGCTTGTGTTCCTCCTTGGGCATTTGTGTCCTAGGGTAAAAATAGTAAATTTCTCAGTTCAACATTGTTTTCAGTAGTTTACAATACAGTTCTCCAGTATCAGACACTTTCCTTGAGTTACAAAATCCATTCGATTAGTTACAATTCAATTACAAATAGTTATAAAAATGTTACAATAGGTTACAAATCAAGGATGTGTCATCTGCACTGGTGCTTATTTGGGGAAGCGTCATGAATGGAGAGAAAAATATATCTCTCCCCAACACTCTTCTCTTAGCGTGAGATCACCCCAAAAACTCACTCTTGGTGTGAGATCACAAAAAAAAACTCGCTCTTGGCATGATATCACCCAAAAAACTTGCTCTTCATGTGAGATCACCCAAAAACCTCACCATTGGCAACAAGGCATCCAAATCAAGCAACATCTCCAAAATAAACAGAACAAATTTATATCTCATATTCTCTTATACATGAGGTGCACTCTTTCCTTTACACACTTTTTACTTATACACATATTACTCTGATTTCTAACATACACAACTTTGACTACTCTTTTGCTCTTCTTTTGCAGATCCATCCTTAATACACAACAAGAAGTAACTCACATCAACAAGCACAAGCTCCAAAAACACATGCTACTATGCATACGCTTCACCCCTAGGGTTTACCTCCCCTTCCTAGTTTCCACGCTTCACATTACTATCATTTCACGCTTCACTTGTCCTCTTGACACACTATCATCTACACTCTTTTCTACAAGATTACAAGGTACGCATCTTCCATCTAGTTTATGCTATCAAGTATTCACTCAACACCATGAAGTGGGGGAAAATGTAGACACAAAATCTATGCACTTGAGTACATTTCTAGGTCCTAAAGCATACTAATGTATACATGATTCCTAAGCAAGAAGACTAGTGGTTGACAACTCCTTTTGACATTTTTTCTTTATCTCTTGTATTCTTACTAGTTTTACACATCTTAGAGCATTGCCAAAACTTTACTGATTTATCCTCTCTAGCCTCAGACACTAATGCCTAGTTAGGACAGAAGCGCCTAGGCACTCCTGTCCCTCCTGGGAACTCATGACCTTCTTTATGCTCTTTTTACTCTTTTGGGTCTCTTTTACTTCTCGATCACCTTTTAGTACTTTGGGCTAGCCTTTCAGTTGTCAATTACGAAATTTAAACAAGGGAATCATATATATACTTAGTTTCTTCTTCTAAATCAAAGGGACCAAACACTAAGCATTATCTACTATCACCTAAGCTTGCATCAAAGGCACAAGAACACTATGAAGCATACATCTAGCACATCCATACAAGGGATAAAGGGTTGCATTGATCTGCATACACAACATAGGAGGGGAAGTTCATTCTATTTCATTACACACATTTGCATACTTGGAGTAATATATATCTAGCATGTTATCATAGTGAAAATTACACAAGGGAAACCTAGGTAATCATTACACACACATACACACATAACTACATGTAGTCTAAGATGTAGTGTAGTGCTCGGTTGTAAGATCACTCTTCAGGTGACCATCGGGGTCAGTCTGAATCCTCATTTTGCATCTTCTTTATTAGGTTAGATGTGATTGTAGGCATGCGCAACTATTTATCTATTTTGCAAGTTACATATATGACCGGTGATGTTACAACAAAATTAGAGTGACAATTGAAGATCAATAGTGAAGCTTTTCCAACCCAGATAAGGAAAAATTATGAGCACCTAAGCTGACACTAGCACCCAGTTCAGTCACTAGCACCCAGGTGCTCTTGTCCTCCCGTGGGCACTTTTATCTTGTGTAATTCTGAGTTCTAGTACCCTTAGTGAGTCTTGACAACATTTCTTCCAGTCTATTTCAATAGTTTCTCAGTCCAGATCATCTTCAGGTTACACGAAATCAACAAAGTCACCTTACCCCTTTCATTTGCTTATGGTTTTATATCTTTGAATGCTTATTGTTTGTGTCTTACTTTACTTAATCACATATATATTATTAGTTACAGTAGTTACTTTGTAATAAGGTTTAATTCAAATTAAATTTAATCACATTATATTGGATTGTTTTTTTATTTGCATTATACTTGGTGTGTGTGTCTTCAAAGAATTTTTCTCATTAAGGGGCGTGATAAAAATGGAGGGATAACGTAAGGCCCTCAAAATATCCCTCATTTTTATTATGTGTTTACAATATGTTGATACCACATTAGTGTTCCATGGAAGGATATAAGTTCCCCACATATTTGCACAACATTATTAAAAACTAGCAAGCTTTTTGGAGACTTGTAACAAGGAACAACACCTTCAAATCAAATATGTCATTTTTTATGGTGTCAAACATACCTTGTTGTTCTATTCATGACTGTATGATTTTGGTCAAGATTCTTTATCATGTCGATTTTTCTGGGTCTTTATTTCCTCATTTTTTGGGCGTGCACTACACTATCTATCTTTGATGACTTTCTCCATAATTTTGAAAATTTAGATATTCTTTTAGTACCCTGTCTTATCAATTATTTATACTCCAATAATATTATTTTTTGTAATTAGGACCAATTTACTAATTTATATTTGTTTATATATAAATTGCAATGTATGTTATTAGTTATAGTTCATTGTTAACATAAACTCATTTTCCTCATCTACATTTTGGTGTACCCAACTTGTCTTGCATTATTTGTAGCTTTTTAGGGTTGGATATTATTTATTAGTGTTAGATCTTATGGTTATAGGATTTGTTCTATTTTATTTATTCAAAATCTGATAGCCCTAGTTCTTATTTGTTAATATTGGAAACCCTAGTGTGTGTAATATCCCACACTTTAGATGTGTTTTTTTCAAGATTATGGTTCACTTTGTAAGGCTCGAACACCATAAGCCAAAGAAATATGGATTTGGAAATAAATGGACACAATGTACTGACTCCTTTGTAGAATACGAGAAAACCCTCACAGAGAGGGATAATCTAGATTTAGATAGTTCTTATCGTGTACAAATAAATGCTTCTTATGCAATAACCTTTCATGATTGTTGAAATGCAAATGAAAAGATCATGATTATTATATAGAGCTGGAAGAAAACTATATGGATGCATCCATTATATTGTTAAGAAATATGTTATGCCAAAAGCTACTCATGTCTCCATAATTATTAATACATTGGAAGAAGTTACTTGTCAAAATATTGATTTCTTGTTTCTATTATTTCCTCTTCTCAAAATTGTATGTTATAAAATTATCAAAATACTTTTATTATTTCTCCTAGTGTGATTCTCCAAAAGTTCAAAATGATTTTGTGTCTTCTAAGTTTTACCTAGTCATCAATATTGCACATTACTCAAGCTCAACCATCTATAGATTCTTTGGTTCCTTTCAAAGTTGTGAATATTTATCTGACCTCTCTATTCCAATTCTCTCTACTTTTTCTCCCTATTATGATTGTTCCTATACTGTGAAAACTACTCTGTGGACTATTGAAAATTGTATTGATATAAGAAAGTAACTATAACTGGCCCTAGTTATAGGCACCAAGGAAAGGTCAGGAGCACCCAGGAATTAGTGTCTGTATCTAGGAGTTGACATCTGTACTGAACTAAGGACCCAAGTCAGAATTTGGACCATTTTGTAACTGTAACTCTGTTTTGTTCTTGTACTATGTAGACCTATACTGAAGCTCCGAGCTGTTGTATGGGCTGATTGATTCACCCAATGTATTCCCCCCTTGTTTGGGGTGCATGAAATGTTACTAGGAGGATGCGGCCACAAAAAGAGGACTTGAAACTAATATGAAACTGATACCCTGCAGGGGGAGGGAATGTGCATGGTAGAAACCAAGGCACATGCAAATAAAGTGGCAAGCATTATATAGAATACAATGTAAACAAGTAATAGTGTAGACAAAGTAGACAGTGAAAAGCGGGTTTTAGACATAGGACATTGCTCACAATGTCATTGTGTTCAAAGAAAGGTTTTGCAAAAGCTATGGATATGGGGCAAGAAATCTCAAGAGACCCCAAAGCCTTGTGCAAAGTCCCTCAATGGACCATCTGATAAGAAGTAAACAAGGTAATCTACTTTGCATGCATTAGATGTAAGCAAACAATCATAACTATGCAAATTAGTGAACCTATATTCTTTGAAAGCTTATTAATAATGTGCCTAATAAGGAAACTAAGCAATCAGTTGTGTTTTTGAGAGAATGGGAGCTCACCATTAATGGCTTCAAGGCCAATGGTTCTTCCCATTTACTCCAAAATCTTGGTGTGTGCAACAATGGTGAAGCAAACTAGCTCAATAAATGGAATGAAACCTAAGTCTTAATAATGCTATAATTTGGTTTAGAGGGAGAAGAGTTCTTAGGAAATGAGAGAGGGGGAGTAGGGTATTTATAGTTTTCATTTGGGAGAATGAGAGCTTTTTGGTGCATGTGGGATAAAAAAGAGTCCACAAGTGGTTTAGGAGAGGTTTGACCATGGTTAGGACTAGTTAACCTAGGTTAGGCTAATTAACCCTATTTAGAGAGAAATTAGGGTTATAGGAGGGTTTTAAAAGACCTGATCAATCCAATGAAGTGGATTGATATTCTAGGGAGATAATAGAGGTGGTAAAAGAAGAGGATTAAGAAGAGGATTTAACCATGAAGAGGCTATAATAGCCTGTTTAATTGACTTATTAGAGGAAAGAGACCACAAAAGGGTCAAACAAGGGGAGTTAGATAGATCTAACTGATGAGGTGTTGCCAACTTGTAGGAAGAGGACTAGCTAGGGAAATATTAGGAATAATAGTGCTTTGGTCAAACTACAGGTGTCTACATTTTCCCCTCTTTGGGGTGATGTAAGCTACGTCACTTCAAAGAAAGTAGACAAGTAAAAACGGGTAGAAAATTTTGAAGCCTAGAAGAAAAATTAAAAGGAGGAAGGATGAAGGATGCCCCCTCGAGTGTCGATGGGGTGACAGAGGAATTCGATCGACGATCGAAAAAGAAAAGAGAAGAGAAATTGGGAAGAAAGAAGATGAGAAAAATAAGGAAAAAGGGATATTGAGCTATCCACAAGCCAGTGTTTTATAGAATAATGCATAATCATCATTTTGCTTAGAATCCTCATCATCGGTCCTTATTAAAATGTAAGCATATGAAGGAGGTGTATAATGACATGAAAATCCAAGATACAAACAACCGTCATGTGCTAAGAACAACTAACTCCATGTAACATACACGAATGCAATGCAATACGAGAAATAAACAATCTCACCTAACAAGGAAGTAAGTACAATCACACACACTTAAACCAACAACGTTCAAGATAGTTGCACAAATATTTTGTTATCAAGATGTATTCCCAAATGTTTTGAAAAATGACAAGGGTGAAGGATGAGACCCCAAGCAATGTGTATATGCAAGGGAAAAGATGGAGGACACTTTGGTCCAATGAAAAAGCAATGTGCACGATGAAAATAGTACCAGGCAACTGATAGTGCCCCAGAGTACAGACGAAGTAAGCAGTGTAGCTTTTGTAGATGATTTGAAGATTCATATGATCCATGAGTCGTTGTTTCAAAATATTCAAAAATGTGAGCAAGATATGGGATGAGTTTCTATGCGAGAGACACAGATTTCAGCCGTAGATGAACGGTTTACCAAGTTTTAATCTATTTCCGAGGTATTTCAATGTTTTTGGTTTTTTAAATAGTTTTCTAATTTTTTATTTTTTAGATTTTTGATCGGTCAGATGAATTTCAAAAGATCAAAGATCTTCTAAAAGTACGCGTGAGGGTGATAGTGGGAAGGCGAGGCTGCCAGAGAGCCAGAATATATTCCCACAAGAAGAAAGACGGGTCAAGAATAATTTCTTTAAAATAAACTAATAATTAATTATCCTGAAGGATGAAAATAGATGAAAAATAGAGGAAGAGGTGGGAAAGGGCACTTGAAAATTTTCATAAATCATTTCAGTGTGATGGAGAAGTAACCGCAGGGTGGCACAAAGTGCCCCAGCGTGTGAAAATTAGTAAAAAAAATTATTTTAATACAAAAATAATTATCAAAGCGGATAGAAGAAGGTTGGAATGATCACAGCAGAGAAAACATGCCCCAGGGGCATCGCAATGGGTTAATATACCCACCCAGGTTGGTAAATCAATCACGACCAATTCACTTTCTACTAGAGCTCTTGCAATTTTTTACTGCGAGCGAGAGCGACAGCCCTAGAGTGAGATGGCGAGAATACCGAGGAGGACAAGACGCGTGCAGATCACATCCGAGAGTTCATGCAGGACCCAAGCGGATGGACCCTACGTGAGTGGCCTATCCCTTCCAAGTTGTGTTTACACATTTATTGTATATTTTAGGGCCTTATTAGGGTAGGTAGGACAAATTTTGACGCATGCGCGTGGGTGTATGTGTCGGTTTGACGGGTATGCGCATGCGTATGTGTCAAAATAGATAGGGACGCGTACGCACATCAGTTGAAAAAGGGCTAGGACGCACATGTGCACCCGTTGGGAGGGAAAGTAGGGTATGCCCGCACGTGTTACCCGTCAATAAGTGTTAAAGGGGTGCGTAGCTGCTCGAGGGAAAAAATAGGTACACATATGCATGCGTGTGCGAAGGTAGGCGCGTAGGCGTCATTCTAGGTGTATGCCTGCAGTGGCCTTTGAGAAATGGAGAGAAGGTTGGGGTGCATGTATGCATCGGCTAGGGCGCGTACGTGTTGAGGAGGGTGCATACAAAAGAAGGCACGTAGGCACTGGACGGAAGGGGGGAAAACAACTTGCTAGTAAATTAGCCAAGTATAGAAGAATATAGATTAGATTAGTGTAGAAGAAAATAATAATTAGTAAGCTAGATGATTTAAAGAAGCATTTTTCCTTAGAAAAATAGATAGAAATAAGTAAGTGCCTAACACTTGTGTTGATTTTGTAGCGTATATTACCCGTTCTTTAGACTCATGAGCGCTATGGTCAGTTAGCAGTGATAGAGGCGCAGTTCGACGATGATGATAGAGAGATATTGGACAACCTCTTATATGTTACGGGATTGGCCCACGTGGCGGATATGCCTCAGATCACATTAGATCACGGCAACTTACAGATGGCCATACAGAGCAATGGCATAACGAGAGCCAGTGTTTTCTAGCTCCTCAACAGGGGAGATTACTATTACTTTGGAGGATGTGTGGTGGATTATGTGGGTCTCGATTCAGGGTCAAGTGTATCCAGGCTACAAGCCGCTGGAATGATATTCAGCGATACATTCATAGAGTTGTTCAGTGTTCCTGATGATATAATGGCGTGGGATGAGCATTAGATTATCATAGTGTATTGATGACTTAGAGCTAGATCAGGTGGTGGTTTATATGATGGCATTTTTCAGTGGAGTTTTACTCCCTGACAAGACTGGTGCTTCATTTCCACTTGGTCTTCTGGGAGTGATACATGGGTTGGTAGCAGGGAGAGACCTACTGCTGGGGTCAGTGCATCTTAGCACATCTATATTGGGACCTTCATTTGATTACCTACTACCATCAGAAGACATGGTAGGGACCAGCTTGCTTGCTACAGATTTGGGTGTGGGACCACATTGCCATTGGTCGCCCCTTAGGTGTTTTGAGAGTTTCGAGGTCTCCCGAGGAGCCTTCTACGATGGGCTGGGTCCCTGCAGGGGATGATGTGTAGCCATACATGGGGTTTGCATATCACTATCGACATGAGTTGGATGAGCTACAACAGACTTCCATTGTATAGAGGCCTTACAGACATTTCCAGTGGCCCGAGGATGGTTTAGAGCTCAGTACTGCCACAATGGAGCATTTTATATTAGGCAATCCACACACTATATGCGGGAGTTATACAGGGTGGATCGGTGCTAGAGATAGTTTGGACAGTACCCAGGATGTTCCTGGGCCAGATAAGTGGTACGCACGCAGGCCAGAGAGTACTTTGATATGGGTCCACAGATCACCGTGATAGAGCACTGGCCAGTTTCAGACAGGTGGTACCTACTATGTGGGTGCCATTGAGACAAATTAGAGATCCGGGGACTATGCCTGAGTATGCGCCATGGTATCATGGTGTGCTTCCATGTCATTTGACTATTTCCAGGGTGGCGTATAACACCGGTGTGAGAGCTCCTCCAGTGGGGCCTCTTAGTGGTGATGAGGGTAGAGCCATTGATGGTGATGATAGTGATGATGTGATGATGATGATGATGGTGGGGCTCGACTCACATCGTTATGTTAGAGGGCAGGGGACAGGGTCCAACAGTACAGCAGCCATAGGGACAGGTTCCCAGGCCTAGGCCAAGGTAGGATTACAGGGCACCTGACATAGAGTTACCCCTAGTAGGCATTCCAGTGGGGATATACACCCCTCTTCAGCAGTTATTTCCAGAGCAGGGCCCACCACCTCAGGCTCCAGGGGGTGGTGGTGATGGTGGACAGTTAGCTGCCCTTTAGCAGTAGTTACAGGCAGTGATTGCTGTATAGTTACAGGTGGCTGGAGAGAGAGAGAGATACAACCAGGGCACAGGTATAGGCTCTCACAGTAGAGTGAGATCAGGAACATGCTCAGGTGTAGATTTTGACAGTGGAGAGAGATCAGGCTAGAGCACAGGCCACCCAGGGCAGTGATAGTAACCTATGGCAGAGTTCGGATTAGGGAGATGGCCACACAGGGGGCTCAGATATTGAGCCTTCTACATCAGTCTCAGACTCAGGTGCAGATGGTTGTTGCTCAGAGGGACCATGCCTAGGCACAGTCATAGGGCTATATTATACAGAGAGATCAGGCACGAGCCCAGGTGTAGACTATTACTTTAGATAGAGATCGAGAGGCCACTGCATCTAGACAGGCTCAGGCTGACATTGGCAGATTGATAGGTGAGTGCGATGCTACCCTACAGGAAGCCCTCACCTTCTAGGGATGCTGATTTGATATGGGATGCTATGAGATCTGGTGGCGAGGCCTTATACTATAGGACTGCCTACTTCAGGGTAGTCCTGGACAGAGCAGTGAGTGGTACCATTTCGATAGTCAGATGGGAGTGTGATAGGCTCTAGGTCACGGTGATCAGGCCATTCAGTTAGATCAGTGTGGTAACCCATTGCAGAGCAGCCTGGTTGGACAATAGCTAGCCAGACAGCAGGGTGGTACCCCTGGTGCAGGTCCATCACAGCCACCTCTCTTCCGTCGACCAGGTCAGGGACCCGGGAGCCTCGGTGAGGGCGAGAGATTGTGGTTGAGCTCTTTACTTCTCCTTTTGTACATAGATGTATTGTATATATGCCTCTTATGAAGGCCGATTTTGATGTATAGTTGTATGTACCATTGTTTTGATGATGCCTCTTGATGAAGGCTCGATTCTTTTTTATGCATGCCCTTTTTAGATGGCATATTATATCGATGATGTATATTTTGAGCACTGACTTGGACAGTTATACATGTATTATATGGACATTTGATGATGATTTTGTCATTTTATATTGTGATTATGCTTTATATGATTTACATCATGATGTATGATTTCCCTTTCCTCTATGTATGTGACATACCTTAGATTTAGAGATGTATATGTTTCATGTTTTCATATTGATGATGTATATGTAGATAGCACCACATGTTTTTAGATTTATGAGATGTTTCTGAGTTTTATTCTAGTACTTGGGATGATACTAGATGATATTGGTGTGGGGGGGATAGATTTGTGATTATGTGCTACCCCTCTTGCCCCCATTGATGATACGATATGTGATGATTAGCTTAGCATACATGCATGATGTAATACTTAGCATTTTTGTATATATGATGTAGTGAATGATGTTAGAAATGTGATGAAATGATAGATGATAGATGTGATAACAAACAACTGTGCAAAACACACAAGCAAAAGTTAACAAAACTAAACAAATATACACATACAAACAACACAACAACATACAACTAAACAAACACATGCAAATGCTAGCAAGAGATGAAAAGTGGTACCCAATGTAAGCAAGTAAAATGAATTCTAATAGATGCACATAACAAACAAAGAAACCTACAACAATATTTTACAAGTATGAGAGTTCCTAAATGAATGTAATGCAATACACAATCAAATCAAACAAGATTCAATATAAGATAAGCAAATGAACCACTTCAAAGAACAAAACAATTCAACAGACTAAGTACATCAAAACTATACAAACTAAACAACTAAAAAGCAATTAAAGCATTACCTTGTTTTTGCGGGACAATTTTGATATATTTTCTAATGTTTTTGGGTTTATCTAAAAAGATAAGTTTTTACAGATACAGTTTTCATTGTTGTCTAGGTTTCCCTAAGATAACGTCGTGAAATGAAATGTAGCTTTATCCCTGAAAAGGGAAATTTTCCAGATGTTTAGGTTTTTGTGTATCTTTTTTCTAAATGTTTTTGTATTTTCCAAGGTCATGTTCTGAAAGCAATGTACAAGAACAAAGAAGCGTGGATGCCCCCAGCGTGATGTGGGAATATACAAAAGGCAAGAATGCCACATGCATGTATGTATGAGAAGGTGACAATGGTGCAAGTAAGCTTAGTGTTAGATGGGAGTATACAAAGGTAATGTCCTTCATGCAGATATAAGAGCAAACAAACTAGATCACGGTTCGACCAAGGTGAGCCTAGTAGGGTGCCTAGACCTAGCAAAGGAAGGCATATCTAGAAAGTGGGGAGGGTTACCCATCCTACTGTAAGAGTAACTTACATCTGGTGAATCTTCCTTGAGTGCCAAAAATTGGTTTTCACTCAAAGACCTGCCCACTGCACCACAATTGTGTGGTTTTCACATGTGGATGACCTGTTTTTTCTTTACTATTTTCTCATTTTTTCCATTTTTTTGCTTGTTTTTTCTTTGTTTTTTCTATTTTTTAGTTCTTATATTGATATTCTCACCATGTTTAAGCATAGAACCACTTGAGGTGCATGGAATTCATAGGTTTTGGAAGCTCTTCACCATCTGAGTATGCAAGTTTATAAGCTCTTGATCCATATTTTGCAATCACTACATAAGGACCTAGCCAGTTAGCCTCAAACTTTCCTTTCTTTTCTCTGTCTTTGACGGTGTTCTTCTGATTTTCTTTGAGGAATAGATCTCCTACATCAAATTCCTGATGAATGATGCGCTTTTTGTATCCTCTGGACACTCTGTTCTGATAGACCTTTAAGTGATTCAATGCTCTGATACACTTTTCATCTAATAGTTCTAACTCTGCCAGCCGAGCAACTCTGTAGTCTTCATCTTTATCTAGATAGTCTCTGAGAGATATTCTCAGGGAAGGAAGCTCCACTTCTAGAGGTATGATGGCTTCAGTGCCATAGACAAGTGAATATGGGGTCGCACCAGTAGGAGTGCGGATGGAAGTACGATAGGCCCAGAGGGTGGGATGTATCTGTAGGTGCCAATTACGGCCGGTTTTACTGACCATTTTCTCCATAATCCATACAAGGGTTTTATTAGTGGCTTCTTCCTGTCCATTACCTTGAGGGTAATAGGGGGTAGACCACTTGAGTTGGATATGGAAGCATTGACACAAGGTTTTAACTGTTTTGTTTTTGAAGGATTTACCATTATCAGTGACAATGGCCGAAGGGATCCCGTAACGGCATATGAGATGGTTCATGATGAATTTTGAAATTTGCACTGGTGACATAGGTAAGAGGGCACAACCTCTACCCATTTGGTAAAGTATTCGGTGGCAGTGATGATGTGAGTATGACCATCTGAAGAAGAAGGATGGAGCTTCCCTATGAGATCCAGGCCCCATTTAGAGAATGGCCAAGGTGTTGTAATAGGCTGTAAGGCCTGTGCTGGCGCATGTATTAAGTTCCCATATTTTTGGCATAGTTCACACTTCTTTACAAAGTTGCAACAATCAGATTCCATGGTAGGCCAATAATAGCCTACTCTCAATAACTTCTTAGCTAAGACCATGCCACTAGTATGTGCTCCACAAATACCACCATGTACTTATTTAATGGCGTGGATAGAATCAGTGCAACATCCAAACAGTGAAGTAGATTCCCGTCGTAGCCACGATGATAAAGGGTGCCTCCTAGGAGGGTATAACAGGCTATGCGGTGAATAAGGGATTTCTTTTCAGAATGGGTAATGTCTGGTGGAAAAGTGCCATCTTGTAGGTATTGAAAGATAGGATCATACCAAGGGGATAAAGGACCAACAACTTCACATGCCAAACATGACTCTGGCATATCATATGCTAGGCACTTGTAAATGTTCTACGAAGAAAGGCATCTTACTTTCTTAAGGGGGAATACGCAAGAGAGACCCAATAGTAGCCATAGCATCTGTAGATCTATTATGTGACCTTGGTTTTTGCTCAAATATGACCTTTGTGAAATATTCCTTCAAGGTTTCAACCATATTTTTATATGGAATAAGTTTCTCATCTTTAACCTTGTACTCATCATTAACTTGTTTTATGATAAGTTGAGAGTCCCCAATGACTCTTAGTTGTCTGATGTTCCATGTAATAGCTAGCTTGAGGCCAGCGATGAGTGCCTCGTACTCTACAATATTATTAGTACATGGGAATCCCAACTAGAATGCTCTTGGTATGACATCACCTGTGGGAGTGATAAGCACCACTCCTGCTCGGATCCATGGAAGGTGAAAGATCCATCAAAATGGACCTGCCATTCTACGGATTCTTCAATATACATCATAGATGCATCTGGAAAATCTAGGCACAAAGGTTCCATTCCTGGGAGAGGAGCTTCTGCTAACTGATCAGCCAGTACCTGTCCTTTTAAAGACTTCTGATTCACAAAACTTGATATCAAATTCACTCAGGAGAATGATCCAATTAGCCATTCAGCCTGTGAGGGCAGGTTTGGATAAAAGGTACTTGAGAGGGTCAACTTTGGATATGAGTTTGGTTTTGTTATTCAAGAGATAATGGCAAAGCTTTTGGAAGGTAAAGACAACTGCCAAGCATGCCTTTTCTATCTGGGGGTAATTCAACTCGTACGCAATCAAAGTGTGACTGAGATAGTAAATTGCTCTCTCTTTATGGCCTAAGTCGTATTGGGCAAGCAGTGCACCAATAGAAAACTGGGTAGCGGAAATGTATAAGAGGAGAGGTTCACCTGGGGTAGGTGGCATGAGTACAGGTGGGTTGACCAGGTACTGTTTTAGTAGTGCAAAGGCCTTTTGACAATCTGGTCCCCAATTGAATGTCACATCTTTCTTGAGAAAATGGGTAAAGGGGTGGCACTTATCTACAAGTTGTGAAATAAAATGATGGATTGCCTGAATTTTCCCTTGTAGACTCCTTAGTTGCTTGAGAGTGGTAGGTGGTGGCATTTTTGTGATAGCCGTGACCTTTGCGGGGTCCACTTCAATCCCTCTTTGTGAAACAATGAACCCTAGGAGCTTTCTTGATAAAACACCGAAGACACATTTCTTAGGGTTCAAGCAAACCTTATAGTCTCGTAGATGCTGAAAAATATGCCTCAATACTGCAGGGTGTTCTTTTCTACTCTTGGATTTTGCTAGAATGTCATCAACATAGTCTTCCATGATGTCACTTATCATATCATGGAAGATAACTGTCATGGCCCGCTGATAAGTAGCCCCAGCATTCTTGAGCCCGAAAGGCATGACTTTGTAACAAAATGTTCCCCAAGGGGTGATGAATGTTGTTTTATGTTGATCTTCTTCTGCAATTCGTATCTGGTTATATCCTGAAAAACCATCCATTAAGGACAACATTTCATAACCAGCAGTGGAATCAACTATCATGTCAATGTTAGGTAGGGGGAAATCATCTTTAGGACATGCCTTGTTAATGTCACAGAAATCAGTGCAGATTCTTATGCCAACAAGCTTTTTCTGTACTGGGACTATGTTAGAGATCCATTCTGAATAGTCAATAGGTTTAATAAAATCAGCAGCTAATAGCTTTTCTAATTCTTCTTTGACAAGGAGCACCACCTTAGGATGCATCTTTCTCAATTTTTGCTTGATTGGTTTGGCATCTGGGTGCACAACGAGGTTGTGCACAACTAGCTCTGGGTCCAAACCAGGCATATCTTCATATGTCCATGCAA
Source organism: Taxus chinensis (assembly GCA_019776745.2). Classification (NCBI taxonomy): domain Eukaryota; kingdom Viridiplantae; phylum Streptophyta; class Pinopsida; order Cupressales; family Taxaceae; genus Taxus; species Taxus chinensis. The sequence continues at coordinate 868,546,171 of CM034149.1, forward strand.
ATATATCTGCGTATTATTTTAAGATTTCTACAAAGATCTTTTGTTCCTGAGATGAGAGTGAAGCTCCCAACTTTACCAGTTCTAGGTTGCTCCTCTGAACCAATGTTGACATTTATTGTTTCCTCAACAAGCATTTTAGAAGCATCTTCCATCCATGTAGGATCAGGGGGAAGAGTAAGATCAACCTCCTGTGGTAGCTCATGATCATCTTTAAATGGATAAATCACTTCATCTTTAGAGCCTCTTCATTCTGTTTATCTATGAGAGCTATCAAAGATTTTGTCACTGTGAGACTTTCGTTTATCCTTTTTGCAAGGTTTCTCAGAAGTGGTTTTACTTTATTTAGCACCTTCTTATTCAACGTCCACACATCTCCACTTCTTCTCCAAAGTATGCACAGGTGTCTAGTTGAATTCGAAAATCCTTTCTTGTGGTCTCCCAGCTGGAATAGAAATCCCTGAGTCCCATGAATTCTGCAAATGCCTCATCATTTTCAAAGAAATCTAGTGGCACGTGAAGTTGTTGATCCCAATCTATGAGTTCAGGATATACAAGGTTTACTTGGTATTAGTTTAAGGGAATGGATTCGGATAAGGTAAGGACCTGAATCTTGGGAATAGGTTAGTGGAAGGCAAGATCCTCATAGAGGCTACATTGGGAATCTACGTCGCTATCAGAATGAGATGAAATGTCCTCATGTTCAGAAGAGATGGCATCAATCTCAGAGGGTAGAGCATCATGAGGCCTTATCCCAAGGCCATGTTTATCAGACTTGAAATGAGGGATGGGGATAGGCTCTAGCCAACCTTGTGCATTAATTCCACACCCAAATCCACTATAGCCCATGACAAACATCATGTGGTGACCTTTGATGTACTGAGGTGCTTGATGGCATGAAGCCATGGTGCCTTCTGGCACTCTACTGGTAGGATCTTCTAACATTTTCTCCTCAGATAGGAGACCACTATGGACAATTTTTTTCCAATGGTTTAGGACATTGCTCATGAGTGCTCTTGAACTGGAAATAAGGCTTACCCCTTTCTGGGAGATACCGATAGATCTGATATTAACAATGCCTGTTCAAGAGTAAATGGCTTACTAGGGCCATATTTTGCCGACGTTGCCTCCCATGAAGAGAATGGATTAACCAACAAAGGAAAATCTTGATTGTAAGGTGTGAGTGATTCTGGATCAACTCGTTTCTTCATAGCTTCTATTTGTAAGGGGACAACTACATCCGTAGAAGGACACTCATAAGTTCTACGAGAAAAACTGTGCAATGCCCTACAATGTGTGAATGGTTCTGGGTCACCCAAAATGGTAACCACCTGACCTTCATGACATAACTTGATACACTGATGGAAGGTTGAGGGAACAACCTGCATGGCATGAATCCATGGGCACCCTAAGAGCATGTTGTATGGAAGATCCAAGTCGAGGACATGAAAGGTTGTGTCATGACAAGTAGGGCCTACTTCCATGGGAACTACTATAGTTCCACTGATTCTCCATTCTTCATTGTCATAAGCTATGATTGTGATAGTTTTAGCTCCCAGATCTATCTTCTGAATGGCCTAGCTGCTTGACCAGCTTGAGAGTACAAATGTTTAGACCAGATCTACCATCCACAAGTACCCTCTTGATTTTGCGATGAGTAACCACCACTTCTAGATATAAGGGCAAGTTATGCTCTGGGTTGTTACGCGGGATTGCAGTGTGATCAAAAGTAATATGATCACTGGAGTCTAAGCACACAATCATGGCTTGAAGGTTTGTGGGATCTACGTCTATAGAAATGCCTGAATTTTGCAAAGTTTTGTACAGTATGTTCTTGTGGGCAGTAGAGATCTTAAGGAGATCGAGAATAGATATCCTAGCAGTGTTTTCTCTAGCTAATCTATTAGATTATACTGACCTTCTTGAGGGATAGGCATGGGGTCTGGTATAATTAAATGAGTACGTCTCATCCCTACTACGTAATTATTCTCTAAAATCCTGATAGTATTGACATGTTCATTAGATGCACGAATACATCCTATAAGTGAATCAAAGGGACTATCATTAGCAGGGTAAACATAAGCGGTCATTCTATAGTCGTTGGAGGTCTGCCCTGTGATCTGGTTTCCTTTTCTTTTTATCTGCATGATCAGGAAAAGGTTCTTTGTAGATACCCATTTTCTCATTTTGATTTTTCCCTGATTCAGGGGGAGAATCTATGGTGATCTTTCCCTCTTCAATGAGGTCTTGTACATAATGGCGCAGTCTCAAACACCTATCTATTTTGTGTCCTTTGACGTGGTGGAAGTCACAATATTCATGGTCCTTGAACCAAACAGGCTTGGGAGCATCCTCTGGGTAAGGTACTATCGTAGTTGGGTACTCCACCATTTTTGCACCATCTAATTGTTTTAGGATGGCTGATAAGGACTCTGTTAGTGACGTAAATGTACATTTAGTAGGTGCTTTAGGACGAGGTCCTTGTGAAAGCTTTAAAAGTGGGCCTGTCTGCATGGCTTGGACTCTCTTAGAGTTCAGTAATGCCATCACTAACGAGATGTTTGTTTTTATTAAAAAAAATTGGTTTATCGATGGATTTAGCTTCATGTTTTTCTTTAGCGACAGAACTTAAGTGTTCCCCTCACGATGAGGGCTTTCTCGATTTGACCACCTTTCTCTATGACTTCTTCAAAGTTTGAGCCACAAGTGCATTTGTAAATGAAAGGCTATTTCTAGGTTTAAGTTAGGAACAAATATGCTCACTAACTATTTTTCTGGTAATGCACAAGGGAAACGGCTTGCTAACCCTCGCCATCATTGTAAGAAGCCTGCAAAGGTCTCATTGGGTTTTTTGTTTTGTATTGCATAAATCATTCATCGTGATGTCACTTTCCATGTTATAGGAGTAATGTCATACAAATTTTTCTGCTAATGTGGGCCATGTTGTAATGGAGCCCTTAGGTATGCTATAGAACCATTCCAATCCCATGGATCCTAGGCTGCGAGGAAAAAGTCATATTAAGAAGTTATCGTTGTATGTGACCTCCTGACAAGCCATATAAAAGTATTTTATGTGGTCCCAAGGATCACTTTTGCATTTATACTTATCAAACTTGGGAACAGTAAAGTGTTTTGGGAAGGGTTCCCGTAACATGTCCTTATCGAATGGGTAAGGGCATAGTTCTTCATATGAATATTTCCTATTTTGGCCTACGTTTCCCTCCTGTAACGTAGTGAGTGTATCTCTCATCGATCGTAACTCTTTCTGAATGAGTTGTTCTTTAGTAGGTGACATTGGTCTTTCTACCCGAGTCACCTTAAAGGTAGTGTCAGTGTATGGCTCAAAGTGAAACTCACTAGGTTTAGCTTTGTTTCTATCTCCAGGTATATTTTTCCTTGAAGAGCCTAGGTTTGCTAGTTTCTGGCTCAATTTCAAGATCTATTTTTGAAGGATTTCCTCTTCAACCAGAGGGTCCTCTTCTTCATCAAATTTGGGAGGAGGTAAAGCTTTACTCTCAATTTTTACTTTACGTGCAAGCTTTGTAATGAGGTCTTCGTGATGGGTCCCCTTCGACAGTGGCATGATGTTTCCCTGAAGTGGAAGCGTATCCCACATCAAAAGGGTTATCTATGTCTAAAAGGAACCTTCATTCTCCTTGTTTAGGGTTGATGACCTTAGTTTCTGCTTCGCGCTCTTGTGGAAGTTTAGCTCCTAATTCCAAGACTCTTGCGAGTACTTGATCTTTATTATAATATAGGAGTTCATCAAATCTATTTAGGTCTAATCTTTGTTGCTCTCGGAAGAGTCTGACTCTTCTCCACTATGGTCAATTAATAGTTCAGCATCCTTGACTTGAGAAAAGAGAGGCACTAAATTGTTGCCGCTAAAAGGGAAGGTTCCAAATGGGTTTTCTCCTAAGTCATGCTCATTTGATTTAGTTGCCATCTTTGTGATTTTAGGCATTTACTAGCCAACGTTTGTATGAAGCTAGCGTGACCCCTAAGTGTGTGGGTTTTTGTAAGCCGTTCAAGGTGATGTTTGAAATATGCCACAAGTGTGTTCTAAATGCAATGTTATGCAGTTTTTTTTATCAGAGAACACACATATGCACACTTAAAATGTAATAATCACTCAAATGCTACTACCAAGCCTATACCCTAAAAACCGATAGTGACAATATCGTATTAATGCGTAGGTCAAGTTAGATTCTCTAACAAGACCTAAATATCAAAGCGGTATTGATGCATCTCCCAGTGAGGTATACTTAAAATTAGTTTGGATGCCGATGAAAGCTAAGCCCTCTGAAAAATGGATGTTGTGACTAGATATAGCGTAACAAGGTAATCGTGATACATTAACCGAGCAAGCACGGTGTTAGTATCATGAAAACTTTATTACAATATATATAAAGGTGATATCGACACTTTCAAAAAGACTCAGATGACGTCAAAACTGAAACTAAGTGATAAGTATAACAAGGAGTTTTCTAATTGTGTAAGCAGCGTAACCGCGTAATAGAGGGACTTATATCACATTCTCAAAAAATGAGGACACGACGTAAGTACCATGGTTGTGTGACTAGAATGCGAGAAAAACTATCAACTCAAGAAAAGACAAATGATGAACCGAGCTCGCAACTGTGAAGATGATCTTGAAATCAAGATCGAAGGACTTTATCAAAGATATGAAAAGCGTACCTGCACACTTTAGATGTTTAACAACCCAGCTGCAAACATGGATGGGCGTAAACAGACAAAAAAGTGGCAAGTACTATCTCTGATAAAAATGTGCGAGGTATGCACCTTTCTCACCCCAAAAAATGGGTGGTGAGAATGCAAGGGTATAGATCAAAAGATGAAAACAAACCAAGTGCCACTTGGGTAGAGTTTCACCTCATCCAAAGACAAGAATAAAACTAAGCGAAAGTGGGGCGTAGTTTAGTTTCGTGATGAAAGACACTTAGATCAAACTCACAAGGGTTCTTTGCCTTGTTTGAGAAACAAGGTTCAGATTCCAAATGAGTTGTCACTTCATGATGGCTTGATGCAACAATGGACTAGTAAAGTGGGCTCCAAGATAGAATGGCCTCCTTAATAAGTTCTCTCAACTAGGTGTTACAAAGTTGTCTTAAGCGAGCGTGATTTACCCAAATAGTCCCTTGCCTATCTTGGGAGTATCTCGGCTTTACTTTACCCCCTTCGAGCACAAAGGGCAACTAGTGTGTCTACGTGTGCTCTCCTTGGGGTCGCCATACGGACAACCGGTAACTCTAACTCACAAGGCATACTAGTCAAGTGGGTAAGTGGAGTGCTTCCTGTTTCATCCACAAGGTTACTCAGCGGTGGATTACTTTAGGGTTCCTGGAACCACCCCCATTGTTTTAGCTTAAGGTGTTATGCCAAAGGGGTTATGTTCTAGTTGAGCGGATAGGGACGTACCCTTTTCCGAAACCTGCAATACAATGTTTTGAATATGGTGTGTTTTTTATCTTGCTTAACTTAATGTGGTTTTAAGTGGCACACCATTTGGCAACCTACAAGAAACATGTGTATTAGCGGTTTTGTTTTTTGTTTTGGACATTTTTCTTCTGACAAGTGTTAGGTCCTGTAGACAACAAGTTTTAGTAATTTTCTAGTTCATAGATTGATGTCAAGAAAGAGAACTTTTACACTTTGCTTTTGATTCCTAAGATCACTAATAGGTGCACGAAGGAAGAGCATACGCAATGTGAAAAAGTCTACTAAATCACATGAAAATTTACTTTATCCTTTATAAAATAAGTGTTTGGAACATTCGATATAAGTTTTGTATAAGTGTTTCTGATCTCCAAGATCACTTTTGAAGGTGCGAGGAGAGAGCATACACACTTTTACAAACTCTATCTCTAAGCTAAGAACCAAAAAAAACACTTAACTACACAAACCAAAAAGACCAAAGAAAAACTTTGTTTTTAACTTGTTAGTCTACGAAATCTGCAGCAAAGATTAGGAAAAAAAGATTTTGCAAATTATAGAAAAAAATTCAATCTTTACATAGACACATGCGTGCCCTAAACTGACACCAGCACTCCCCAACCGATGGGTATGCACCCAACTCAATGGATACACCTGTAATGAAACCCAGTATATTAAAAACATGGGCATTCAGATAGATACGCTGTGCAAATTAGACAGGCAAATACGTACATGCCCAGACATAAATGATGTAAGTTTCAAATGTGCCATTTACACATCCCTGTAGAGGTACAAATTTGTAAATGATGAGACAAAACTGTTAGATAAAGTACGCACCTATTTCGACGGGGACGCTGGGGTTTCAACATGTATATGCGTGGCCTTGTCTAAAAATTTGATGTTGAGTGTGTGATAGGCCTCGATAAGTACACTCTTCAACTCAACACCTGCGCTAAGGTTTCAATGCAAACACACCCCCCATACAGACCCCTATGCGTACCCCCTAAAAAAATTGCAAAAAACACAGAAACTGATTTTTTCAAATGCAAACATATATTTTGTCAGTTCAAGGAAAATACTTCTAACCCTAACCCACAAATTAACTATTTATCAAGCTTATTTACCCCGCTTAAGAATTGGAAATAAACAAATAACAAGCTAATTTTTTCTAAAAAGCTAAAAATGGGCTAAAAAGCTTGAGATAAGGCTCCATTAATGGAGGGTGGACATCATGTCCCACCAGGACGTGCCAAATGTGTTCAATGAAAATTTTGCAAAAGCCATGGATTTTGGGGTAAAAATTTCTAAAGAAACCCTAAAGGATTTTAGCAAACTGATCAATGGACCATCTGATAAGAAATGAGCAAGGTTTTCTTCTTTGCATACATTAATTTGAAGTAAACAAACAAACTAAGAAAATGAAGCTAACCTCTATTCTTTGAAAGCTTGAAATAATGAATCTAAGAGGATCTAAACATTCAGTTATGTTCTAAGAGAAAGAGATCACCCCATTAATGGCTTCAAGGCCAATGGTTCTTCCCTTTTACTCCATATTTGTGCTATGAAATACAAAATAAAATGCTACTACCTTAATGGAAGAAAATGAAATACAATCTAAAAGCCTAAGCAAAATACTATAATTTGTGCTAGGAAGAAGAGAGAATTCTTAGAAAATAAGGGAGGGGGTCTAAGCCCTATTTATAGTTTTTCATTTGTGAAATGCAAGGTATTTTTGGTGCATGTGGGATGAAAAAGATTCCATAAGTGGTTTAGGGGAGGTTGACCATGGTTAGGACTAATTAACCTAGGCTAGGCTAATTAACCATATTTAGAGAGAAATTAGGGTTCTGGTGAGGGTTTTAAAAGACCTGAGCAATCCAATGAAGTGGATTGATACTCCAAGGAGATAATTGTGTCTTACGACCCCTTGTGACCCGCATCTCATTTCGCAACCTAACCTCACCACCTAAACCTTACACAATTATTTATTAATTATCTTATAATTAATAAATCCACATCGCCTTACCTGCCACCTCATTTTGCCACCTCATCATGACCTAGTCTTAACCCTAAACTAACCTAATTAAGACCTATAACTTGGTCCAATTCCACACCCATGACTAATGACCCCTTTCTCGCACCCAAAACCGACCTTCTAGTCACTTGACCAAGCCCGCAACCAATCCCTCGGAAGAAAAGGAGGGAAAGCTGGCTATTTTACCAAAAATAGCCCACTTTGACCTGACCGATACCGGTTCCTACTCGACCGCCGTCGGTTGCGTAACCGCCATCGGTTCCCTGTAAATGACCACTTCCAACCAAAAACAAAGGATCGGATTTTCATTTGATCGAGAAAAGGAGGAGAAATCATCGAAAGGATCCAGATTTTGCTTGGCCGAGCAGAGACAAGTGAAGAAACAGGAAGAGTTTGCAGAGAAGGACATCAAGCCCAAGACTGCAACTGAATAACCAGAGCCCAGTAACACTCATCCGAGCATCAGAAGAGGAGATAACTCATCTTGGATTGTCAGATCATCCAACTTGGGTCCTGTCTTCATCATCACAGTCCTGAAACCTGCATCTGCATCAGGGACGAGTAAGTAGTGTTTTATATGTTTCTAAGCACCATTTTCTTGAGCCTGTTGATTAATAGTAATCATAAGTTTATTCCTAGATCTACTACCAGCAACATACTGCACTTAACCTTCACCCATACATCCTGATATTGCCCAGAAGGCCATTTTACCACACTCTGAGTCTTCCCTATCCTCCCATCATTCCCCTCAGCCATCCCCCAATCTTAATAACCCCACAATCACCTTGCAACCAACCTCTATCCAGAAGCACTTAGATTGCTGACCCTACCGGTATCGTTTATCCCCTACCGGCAGCGGTTCTCTAACCGTGGTCGGTTACCCAGTGACCGGCGTCGGTCACTGTGACTTATACCCCGAAACCTTTTTCTCGCCTATTTGCCACCTAACAACCTCAGATCCAGTCTGGTTTATCCCTATAACTCAACCTGAATGTATCAACGACCAGTAACCGAACAAACAACGTGACGCTTTATTATTGATAATTTAGCTTCTATTGCTTTGTAACGAGATACCTAAATCGTGATTTTGCAATAGCTTTCTTTGTTATCATTTGTGTTAATTCGTATTAAAAGGGGAACTGACCACCTTCGAAAGGAAGTTTTATATTTCCTGGGCCTAAGGCAGCTCCCTCATTTATTGTCTAATTAAAATCTGGTGGTCCTGTATTCTTACTTGCAGGTAGTCCTTCCAAGACAAAAAGGAGTTCTTCGCAGTCGATCTGATCTCTCTCTACGGTACGCGCACACCATCTCAACATTCAACAGGTATTCCTCCTAGCCCTAACCCTTATCTGTTTCTCAAAGGAATGATAGGATAGAAGCAAGTCTATTCTGCAGAGCCGAAACATTCCGTGCGAAACATTTTGGCACGCCCGGTGGGACCCATTTCAGGTTTCTGTTTCTCTTGCTTGTTTTCATTTTAGGAAGCATACTTGCTGTTGCTGTTTTTGTTATATTTAGTAAAGAATTTGTCTTGCTTTCCTAGTTTCGCATTAGTGAAAGTCATCTTATTTGCTTCATCGAATATCATTTTCGATTTGGGTTTAAAACACGTGCATTACATTCTTGCTTGCTGTTTTCAATTCTAGTGAACATAGACTAAGTAACAGGTCGTACACGTGGGGGTGATTTCCACGGTATTGACAGGAAATTAATCTTACTTTCACTGCACAACACATACCGAATCACTTCATAATTAACACAACAGCTCAAAACATCCCCCCTTTTCCGCGGTATTCCTCCGCCCGATTGAGGTAACCTTATAAGCCAAAACAAACTTGACATTTCCCCTAAGTCTTTTGTTTAGGATTGACAACATTCCGCGTCTAAAGGCATAAGCCCACAATAATTAAAATTAACCCTAGGGTTAGTCTCTGGATTTGCGTGTGCATCTTGCTTGTTTTCAGTTCTGTTTTCTCTGTTATACACTGTCTTCTGTGATCACCTTAGAACAATTTGATAAATGTACTGAGCATTGTTAACAATCAAATCAGCAGCTTCTTATATTTTCTTATACCAGTCTTATTACACCGACATCGGTTAACTGACCGACGTCGGCTATAGTCTAACCGACATCGGTTATCAGACCGATATCGGTTACTGTCTTTTACAGTTCCTGACAAACCAGCAACCTACCAATTTCACCATTCTGAGTCTGTTTCTGTTCCTGATAGATTGAAACCCTACTGTGTACTCCTGTCCATGGTTGTTATCACTCGAAAGCAAGCCGCCGCCATGGTTTCACATGCTTGCTCTGTGCCTTTTCCTGAATCACCCCCTTCACATTCTGTGGGGAATCCTACGGACACCAGCGAGGTTCCTAAAATTCCTGTGGGAGATAAAGAATTTGCCAAATTTCTGGATGCTAATCCTAGCGCTGTACAATACTATTTGTCTCATGCCCTTGACCGTACACCTGACGGTCAACTCCTTGTTGGCATGCCTATCAGTATAGCTGCTCATTTAGCCCCTTCTCCGCCTGATAACTCCGCTTTGCCTTCCGCATCCTTAGTCCCGTCGCCTACCTCAGCAGCTTCAGGGGTTCATACGACACAGATTGGCTTTCCTTTGGTTAATCTTGGGCCCAACATGTCATTACCGCCAACTGCTCCTACCTCGTCTCTCTTGCAGACTGTTCCGTTCATGACTTGCTCTCTGCCACCTATCCACACGAGCTTTCCTTCTCAAGCTCCGCCCACCTTTTCATTTCCACACACATATCCGGTAACCTCAACAGCTTATATAGGACATCCCTATTCGGTTGCCTCAACACATTCGTCCTCCATACCTTATCAACATTTAACCCCACCATTGTCTAGCGGTGGCCCTTGGCCCAATTTGCCTCCGTTTACCACAACCACACCATCATCTCATCCAACTACTGATTTAATTAAACAAATGATGGACAAAATGCAAAATCTGGAGGCTTCTGTTTCAGGAAGTCGTAGCGCCTTGACATACGAGCAAGTTTGTCGGGAGCCTATCCACCCTTCAGTCCCCCTTCATTCATATCCTCCTCAATGGGAATTACCAAAGTTTACCCGTTTTAACAGTAAGGAGGACCCTCAACAACACTTGCGATCATTTAGACATGCCTGCTATCTGATTGCTCACGACGACGCTTTACTACTCCGCACCTTTCCCATGTCCTTATCAGGACCCGCCTTGGAGTGGTACAGTGCTTTAACCCAGCACTCAATCTTCTCTTTTAACCAGCTAGCCCAATCTTTCTTGGATCATTTCTCCATTAACATTGCCAAGAAAGTATCTATCACCGACCTCTATGCCATCCGACAATTTGAAGACGAATCTATCGCAGATTTCGTTGGACGATGGCGGGGCCTTATCAACCAACTTACGTATGCCTTGCCTCAGACCGAACTTATCAAACTGTTTACGTGGGCCTGCGCTAAGCACATCTCTCCTACCCTCCAAATTCAAACTTTCTGTACATTTGACGAGGCCTTTACTATGGCTCGAAAACTAGAGATTCGAGCCTTAGAGGAAGAGAAATTGCGGTTGCGCAACAAAAACCCCACTTTCCGAACCCAAGATTCCACCAACAAACCTAACACCACCAATCCTCACCCATCGACTGCTTCGAAATCAAAAGGGGCTGTGCACGCGGTGATGGTCAAATCCCAACCACCATCTAATACCCCGCCAAAAACCACCTATAAGTATAAAGCAGAGCCCATCAACTACACTCCCTTGGGAGAAACATATGGTGTGATATTGGAAAAATTGCTTAAAGCAGGAGCCATTACCTTACCTCCTGTTAAACCTCACTCCGGGTTTGATTCCACTCGCGCCATACCTTCTTGGTACAAAGAAAATGACTTCTGTAACTTCCACCGCGTGAAGGGACACAGTCATGAGAACTGCAAGATGTTGAAAAACATAGTGCAGGAAATGGTTGATGCGGGGGATATAGCCCTCGATAATCCTAACGCCCCTGCTAACCGAAATTTGAAAATATTCAACAAACCATTCCCGAATCATTCTTCTAACAGTAATCTAAACCAAGATATCTTAGCCGAGGAGAGTGTTCATGAGATCCATGCAGTCTTCGATTCCCAGCCAAAGACCTCTATCGAACAAATTCTGAATCAAACCTCTTCACTAACGCAGGAAACCGAACCCCCTTCCTCGCCATCAAGACAAACTGAAATCCTTGCCGTTCCTTTACCCATCAAGGAATTAACTGCCCAGAGTTCCCTTCTCACAAATGAGCCTTCTTACACCACATCCTTGCAAGACTGTGAGCGGATGTTATCTAATTTATCTATTTCCCAAACGTCTCCTTCTACCATTCTTGCTGTACAAGAGGAAGGCTCGCCACTTCTTTTGTCATCCTTAGACGAGAAACCTCTTGAACCGACATCACCACATTCTTTAAACATGACAGATCCTCTCAAACATGCCCTCCTACCTATTAGTCCTTCATCACCTAAATCTTTTCAGCAACCGGTTGACCTCTTAACGCCCATTGATACAGTGCCTCATATACCCCTTGTATCACACCCACAGTGGACCGGAATCACAACCCACCTTTCTTCCATACAAAAGTTCCTATTCACACGTGAGGACTGTCATTCCCCAGAAGATAGACAGGTCCTATGGGAACGTTTGAGTACGCCATATTCTACTCAAATGCAAATGACCGATCCTGATGCCTCTACCATATACCTGAAGTGTTTACAGAAGCTTAAAATGCCTATGTCCTCATCTTCACCCCCCTCATCTCTACCAAATACCTCATCCACTTCTATTAACCTAACCAAATCTTCCCCTACGCTTGGGACCTCACCCATACCTAGTCTAACACACCCACCTAAGCGGCTTGATTTATCTAAAAATAAAGCCGTCCATCCCATTAGGAGACAGACTCAATCTCCTCAATCTATGCCGTTAACACAACTAAAACCCTCGTCGTCACACCTACCTTCCATATTGGGACCCCATCCCTCTACCTTACATCAATATATCATACCTCCTGCGTTTTCTTTAAAGCGACCTATGCCTTCTGTACCCATACAGAAATCCAAGGGTATAGCAACACCGTCACCCCGCGTATCCTGTCCACCTATCAACCATAAACAAATTCCATCATCAAAAGATTTGTTTTCTATCACTCCTATTTCTCCGTGGTTGTTTTCTGATATCACATCATCTGTGGCCTCATCATCCAACCAGCTAAACATAGCTTCTACGTCAAAGAAACCACGGTTAGTTAAAACCCATTATCAAAACTCCTTGGCTAAACCACCCCCCATACAAACCAACCACACCACGTCATCACCAGAATCGACCCAGTCAATAGCCTCATTTTCCTCTGACTTTGACCCACTCAAAGGGTCTTACGCCAAAATCCTTGCTATGTTGGTAGAGAATGCGACCATTTCCCTACCCCCACTTAGACCTTATGATCCATCTAAACCTCGACCTATAGGTTACGATGAGTCTAAAATCTGCGCTTACCACCGCACACCAGGACATGACGTAGAGGGATGCAAAGCATTGAAAGCCATACTTCGTCAGTCACCTCTCTCAGATAGAAAAGTTAAGAAAGACAACTTACTGAAGAGAGAGACCTTTAGCTTCAATTCCCTCTCCTATACCACCTGTCCCCGCCTCACCAAGATCTATCATTATTACAGCCCCACCTCTCGAAAACCATGACCTATCCCTACCATCTTCCTCCTCTCGTATTCACGAGATCAATATGATTAGTGTTGCTACTCGAGGGCAGAAAAACAATGGGAAAGCGAAAGAAAACACACCTACGGCATCTCTTTCTCCGTCCACCATCCCGATTGCACCACCACCTAAAGTGGTTATTCGCGGACCCGCCTATCCCGTCTCTAATGGCATTGCCCACCGAACTATGATCAAACAGCTTCACCAATCACCTGTAAAAATGACACTGTATGATCTCATTCAGACTTCTGAATCTCATCGACAAGCTCTCGTTGAAATCCTTCAAGGGATAGAGGTTTTACCTAATGAAACCTTGCCTGTTACCTCTATTCTAACACCCAATCACGTTGCTTCGCTCACCAAACAATCTATCTCCCCAACCACTTCTGTCTCTGTACAGCAAGCCGCTGCTGTCAGTTTCTCCGAAGATGAAATTATCGACTTTGGTGCCGAAGATCCTGACCCTGCTCTTTTCATCTCAGCGTACATTCGGGATATTCAGGTACGTCGTGTTATGATTGACGGGGGCGCTAGCCTAAACATCATCTCTTCAAAAGCCTTCCAACAAATGAATATCCCTTCTAGTTGCATGTGTGCCAACCCCATCATGTTGCGATCATTCAATGATGCTATTACTTCTACTTTAGGCACCGTGATCCTTAACATTCGTGTAGGACCACGTACTCTACCCGAACTCTTCTACGTCCTTGAGGGAGAGTTCCAATACAATATGTTGTTAGGCCGCCCTTGGATCCGGGCTATGGGATGCGTTCCCTCCACTTTACATAGATGCATAAAATTTGAGTACGAGGGGAAGTCCTACACCGTAAAAGCTGATCCTCCCCCCTTCAAAACTTGCAATATGTTGTATCGCCCTAATGATGTGCTTGTACCAGTCAAGACACCCATTCATCCAACCCAGCCATCCACTTCCAACGCACCTACACCTTCAACCAATGAAACCGCCATTACAAATATTACTTCCTTTCCCACAGATAACATCCCAACCTCCGACCCCTTAGTAGATGTTTTTCAACGCCTTACGCTGGGGGAGTACCGCCTATATAACGTTAGCTCTTTCCATACCCCGCAGGAGTACGGACAGTTACATGCACATCCCACCTACGACCGTCGCGTGGGGGAGGTAATCTCTTACGGACCACCCCATTGCCGCACCAACCTAACGTATGGGGGTGTTGACGCATCCTCCGTTACCCCTGAACCTCCTCTTGGTGTGGTTCCCTTCCAATCTGATTTTCAATACTTGACAAATCGTCGTTTCGCCCTCACCTTCTTGACTCGCTGTGCTTGGAAAGGCTTTGGTTTTGGTCTTTATGAACAAGGCCGACATACACTCATTCCCGTGACTACACGCAAACACAATGATCGCAGTGGTCTCGGTTTTCCTGAAACACCTACACCAGAGAAACCTCGTGTCAGTTGTATCCTGGAAGATGACGACGTCACCCCTACCAAACCATCATCACCCACTTTGCCATCATCACCCACAGAGTCGATAGACCCTGAATCTATCCCTCCTAACTTTTTTTTTTCATAAATGCTATCTTCATAGGTCCTCTCACTTATCAACGCGATAATGAGGACCCATCTTCTCTTCCCCTTCTGTATCCAGACATGATCGAAGAGGATTCGCCTTCGATTAATGTTGTTGAGTGCCAGGATGATGACTCCATCCTCACTTACCTTGGGGCGGACGACTCCTATATTCAACGCGCCTTACCGTCTGAAACTCAAACCATGTTGAATGAGTCGACTATAGAAATCAACATCCACACAGAGGAGGATCCTCACATTGTGAAGATCGGACAATCCCTTAACACATTAGAACAAGCCGCCTTTACTACCTTTCTCCGTACCCGCAACCAAGCTTTCGCTTGGTCCTACGCTGACATGCCAGGAATTGATCCTACCATTGCCGTCCATAACATCACCCTAAACCCCGATTCCAAACCAGTCAAACAAAAACTGAGAAAAATGCATCCACGCATTGCCCTCTTGGTCAAAGAAGAGCTTCAACGACTTCTTTCTGTTTCCTTCATCTTGCCTATTGACTATCCTCAATGGATTTCTAACATCGTACCTGTCACTAAAGCGACGGGGGGACTTCGGATATGCACGGATTTCTGAGACCTTAACCTCGCTTGCCCCAAGGATGACTTCCCCCTCCCAAGTATTGATCAACTTGTTGATCTCACTGCGGGCCATGAAATGCTTTCTCTCATGGATGGTTTTTTGGGATACAATCAAATTTTGGTAGCCCCGGCTGATCAACATAAAACTGCCTTCATAACTCCTTGGGGAACCTTCTGTTATCGTGTCATGCCATTTGGCCTTAAGAATGCTGGTGCGACCTATCAGCGGGCTATGACTTACATTTTTCATGACATTATGCACACTATCCTTGAGGATTATGTCGATGATCTTCTTGGCAAATCTAAACATCGCAGTGAACATCTCGATGTTTTAACCATTATTTTCGATTGCCTGTTACAATATTCAGTCCGGCTTCAACCAAAGAAATGTGTCTTTGGTGTTCTTTCGGGAAAACTTCTTGGCTTTATCGTCTCTTTGCGTGGCATTGAGGTCGATCCATCTAAAGTAAAAGCTATCCTAGAAATGCCCCCACCCAAAAACCTCAAACAATTGCGTAGTTTGCAGGGTAAACTTCAATCCATCCGGCGTTTCATCTCCCAACTCTCGGATCGATGTCAACCTTTCCATCACCTTCTTAAAAAGGACATTGCCTTTCAATGGAGTGAAGAGTGTCACCAAGCCTTTGAAGCTCTCAAATCCTATCTCTTGCAGCCACCCGTGCTTATTCCACCTCAGGATGATCACCCTTTCTACCTTTACCTTTCTGCCACTGACCATGCTATAGGAGCCATGCTCGCACATCGGGACTCGACACGTCGAGAACAAGCCATTTATTATATAAGTCGTACTCTCGTGGATTACGAGACTAGGTATACACATGTAGAAAAATTGTGCCTAGCCCTATCATTCGTAGCCACCAAACTCCGACATTACCTCCTGAATCACAAAACTTTTGTCATCACCAACACGGACCCCATTCATTATATGTATGCCAAACCACATCTAAACCAACGCATCGCCTGATGGCTTATGCTCCTCGCTGACCTCGACCTTGAG
The DNA here is from genome assembly GCA_019776745.2 of Taxus chinensis. Classification (NCBI taxonomy): domain Eukaryota; kingdom Viridiplantae; phylum Streptophyta; class Pinopsida; order Cupressales; family Taxaceae; genus Taxus; species Taxus chinensis. The sequence continues at coordinate 868,562,588 of CM034149.1, forward strand.
TTTGTACAACAGAAGTCAATCAAAGGACAAACTATTGCGGACCAACTTGCGGAGGCCCCTTTACCTGGGGAACAATTCACCAATTTTAATTTCCCCGACGAACTCATCGCCACTCTTTCACTCAGGGAAGAGTCATATCAAATGACCCTCTTCTTCGATGGATCCAAATGCCAGCGCGGCGGAGGAGCCGGCGTTGTTCTCATCCCTCTTGACGCTGAACCTATGCCTCTTTCATTCCGGCTTGATTTCCCCTGCACTAATAATACAGCGGAATACGAGGCCCTTGTTTTGGGTCTCCAGGTTGCGTTACACTTAGGTGTCAAATCTATTAATATTTTTGGCGACTCTCAATTGGTAGTCAATCAAGTTATGGGCATCTACCAATGTAAGAATGAGGAACTTCAAAAGTACAAACATTACGTGGATTCACTTTTGACCTCATTTACTCGTTATTCTATCCAGACCATTCCCCGCTCCACTAACAAATTTGCGGATACTATGGCTTGCTTAGCCTCGCAAATTCCTACCTCACCAACTGACTCTGACATATTCGTCTTGGTCCAACAACTTTTTGCCCCATCCTACTCAGCCCCGGTTGTTTGTATGATAAATAATGTGTCTGCTAATTCGCAGGATACCTGGTACCAACCAATTTCACGACTACCTTACAACCTCTGTTCTCCCACCTGACCTTACTAGTAATGGCAAACGTGCTTTTCTTAAAAGTGTTTCTCGTTATGTCGTCATGGGGGGACTCCTCTATAAACGTGGCTTTGATGGCATCCTCCTTCGATGTCTAACCGGCACGGAGGTCACCTATACCATCCAACAAGTCCATGACGGTATTTGTGGTGGACATTTTAGTGGCCTTGCCGTGGCTAAACGAATCCTTCGCCTAGGTTATTATTGGCCTACTCTTAATAACGACTGCTACGAATATGTTAAGCGTTGTGTTATGTGTCAACAACATGCCAACCTTCAACATACTCCTAGCCATCCGCTACAGGTCGCACGAGATCTTTGGCCTTTCTCACAATGGGGTTTAGACCTTATTGGTGAGATTCACCCACCCTCTTCACAACGTCACCGTTGGATAATCACAGCAACCGAATATTACACAAAATGGGTGGAGGCCATTCCACTCATTTCAATCAAAAAAGAAAAAATTGTCGAATTCGTTAACCATCACATTATCTGTCGTTTTGGTATTCCTCATCACCTAATAACAGATAATGGTAAATCTTTTAAAAATAAGTTGTTACAAGACCTTTGTGACAACTTTGGTATCAAACTTAGTTTCTCATCACCTTACTATCCACAGGCCAATGGTCAAGCTGAATCTTCTAATAAAACCCTAACCAAAATCCTCATGAAAGTTGTCAATGAGTCCGGAAGAAATTGGCATGATCACATTCCCTTTGCCCTTTGGGCTTATCGTACTAGCATTCGTACCTCCACTAATGCCACACACCATTTTCTTTGGTATATGGTACCGAGGCTGTCTTGCCTCTCGAAATACAAATACCCTCCCTCAGAATATCTCTTCAGGATATTCTCACCAATGATGATTTCCGCCAAGAGCGGTTAGCCCAATTAGAGCTTCTTGACGAGCGTCATCTTACGGCTCTTGATCACCTTCAAATCTACCAAAAACACATCAAGCGTGCTTATGATAAATGACTTCATGAGCGTACTTTTAAGGTTGGTGATCTTGTCCTCAAAGAGAATCAACATGTAACCAAACTAGAAAAGAGAAAACGTGGAAAATTTGCTCCTAATTGGATTGGGCCTTACATTATCACTCACACTTATGGATCAGGCACTTATCGTTTAGCTTCGCTTAATGGTAAACCTGAGCCTAAGCCCCTTAATGCCTTGCATCTTCGACCATTCTACTGTTGAAATTAGTGTTATATCACTTCTTATCTACCTTACGCTCGTCCCTTGAGCTCATTTACCACCGCATACACTTTGTTTCTTACATCTCAGAATCAAATCAAGCTCACATGGTTTGATTATCACCTCCCCTTAAAAGATGCCTTCCCCTTTTTAGTCTAGTCCATGACTTCAAAGTATCAAAATGACACATTCTTAATTACACACTTATGGGATTTTCTTGAGTCAAACTTCTACAAAAACTAGATGCTTTATGCCAACGGACATCTAGACCTCTAAATTATACAATAGACTGCTCCCTTGAAGGACAGCTATATGCCAAACTATTGCTACTATTATATATAGACTGCTCCCCCGAAGGACAGCTATACATAAAATCACATCTGCTACTATAAATAGACTGCTCCCTTGAAGGACAGCTATACACAGTCAGCCTTTATCAGAAGCTTCTCGCATTGATCAGCTTCGTGAAGACCTCAAGAACAACAAAATACATATCCCATGTAGACTTCCCACATCGATCAGTCTATATCCAGCAAAATAAAATAAAAATAAAAGCAGTATTTCAAAACACTTTTGAGTCATGGACTTGTCTATTTAGGTTTGGTTCTCTTTTATCAGAATAATCATCTTATAATAAGTTCTCTGCACCCTCGCCCACATCAACCACCTCACCTCACCATTTTTCAAAGCAACAAAACTCAAGGGACGTGACGTATATCCGATATATTGTGATTATACCACTCTTTTCACCTATTGACTTCTCGCCTATGCAAGGTACCTAGGGATTCAAGCTCATCCTACATTAATATGTGGTTTGTTTAGCTCTCCTCAACTATGGGACACTCTTGCCTCTTTTGCTCGGCTCTAGGATTGTGTGTTGACCTTAATCAGGACACGATTCCCTACTACTTGGGAATGCTAACTTTCGCTTTACCCTACCAACACCAACAACATTACCCTACCAACATCAAATTTTTACCAACCAACAAATTACCTAACCACAACCAAATTGCCTGAATTCACCTCTCCCTGATCCTAAGGGAGAACTACATCAGTCTGAGGCTCTTCCTTGCTTTGTGCAATGGGCTATGTAGGCAGCACTTAGGAGACATGGAGTCTCCCAAGGTTAGCTCGACCATCCCCTACCATACCCTATCATGTGTTGTCAATATAAATATTTTTTGTGTATTTCTATTTGCCAACGTTCCTCTTTATCCTTTTTCAAAACAAACAAAAACAACATTTAAAACACAACCATTCTTATTATTATCATCACTCAAAAGAGCATACATATTTAGTTTTATTTTAGATGTTAAACAAATACATCTTCTCTATCATCGACTCGCAGGTTGGCATCCTTATTTATTCTTATATTCCTATGAAGTTCACTCAGACCCTTACACCTCCTCCCGAATCAGGTGGTGATCGTGATCGTCGATGCCCCTCCGTGGGCCTCTCCATCCTCAAAGGTGCCACTGCCATTGGTTCCTCCCATTGATCCGCCAACATCTCCTGTAACATACGAATACGTCCTCTCGCGTGGAGGAATCTTGCCTCCAGTCTCTCCACTCGTAACTGTGAAGCCTCTAACAATCCCATTGTCTCATTCACCTGTGTTTGAAGCTGGTGAGCCAAATCCTGTAGACGATCTCTCTCCGCTGTAATCATAGCTATGTCAGGGCACTCACGTGCACCTCGCAGCTCTGCTACCCACCATACTCTATACGCCTCTGTCGTTCCCGCATCCATAACCCTACGATCGGCTGCTATCTCTTCTGGCCCTTCTGGAGGTGTAGGCCGGGGAGGTGAGAATGCTGCCTCGGCGTCGATCCTCATGTATGGTCTATATGTCATAGGAATATCCTGAACGAACCCAAATTGTCGCCGCACGCGATCTACAGGAATCCTCTCGTACTCACCCGGCCTATGCCCTGCAATCCACCTCAATCGCTCTACACCCCTCAACTCCTCAGCTATGTGCTCTGTCACCATATAGTTACCGTATGGCCTCCAACAAATATCCGCAATCATCACCATCTCCCATACCTGTCTATAATACTCGATGTCATCTATCACGGCCTGGGATCTCGCTTCTTGTTCTGTCTGGACCCATCGTCTGAATCCCAACCTTTGCACTCCTGCCTCTCCCGACTCAATGGGTCGGCCTATTGGATGCACACAAACAATATGCTCATAGGCCCAACAATGTAATAAGTACGAACAATCCAGTGTCATCCTGTGTTTTCGCTTGCATGCCCATAAACCCCTATATAACTCTACCAGATATGCGGGTGCCCATGCGAATGTCACGCTCATTTCTATCATTTCCCAAATAACACTCATCAATGCTTTGGGAAATCTTCCACCTTCCGCCCTCGGCAATGCATAATACCCCACCGCTATCATTAATAGCACGGCCAACCTTGTTTCCTCAGGGTGTGTTGCATACATTGTACCATACGTAAATGATAAACCTCGCTGTGTCAAATCTCGTGCAGCTGACCCAAATACTACTGTTATCGCTGCCCGCCCCGCGCTGGGCAACGCCTGATACACTATTTTTCCTATCATTGGGAGTCTCAAAATACGGAACACATCTTCCAAAGTCACTGTCATCTCCCCTGTTGGTAGATAGAAGGTATTCTTTTCTGGATTCCATCTCTCAATCAACGCCTGCAACATAGCATGGTTACGCGCGATTCTTGAATAATAGCGGATTCCACTTAACCCCAACCGATTTATCAATGCCCATTCAGCTGGTGTTACATCCGCTCGGATTCGTGACAACAACGCTGGCACAGTATCATTCATCCTTAACCCTGCTTCTGCCTGCATACATCAAAACGACACGTAATTATTCAAAAGAACAAATCTCCATGGGTTTTTTCTCAAATTCTGGAAACTCATACAGTGACCGATATCGGTTATGAATAACTGATACCGGTTTGCAAACCGATACCGGTTACTTCCAAACGATACCGGTCACTGTCAAAAATATACCTACCCTGCTTAAAGCATACACCTACGATAATTATTTTGCCCGTTTACTCCTATTTATACCTAAAAAACATACATGCCCACCCTGTTTACCTACCCCGTAGCACTCATACCATCCCCAACCCTTGCCTATCACCTTTTTTTCTCATCTTTACCCACTTACACTTCTTTCATCCTATTTACAACACATGCAAGAATCAAATTACAACCAAACAGTTTACCTCTCGGGATGCAGCAGCTTGGGGCGGAACATGTCTTCCCCCTCGTCCCTGCCTGCTGGATGCTTCTCCTCGTTCAGCCATGTTCACCACCCTCTTCAAATATAACTTGTCTTTCTGCCTTCTGAATCTCAGCCCACGCTCACTTCACCTGTCTCTTTCCTCCTTATCACTCAAATTCTTTCATGCAATTACCTGTAGCAGTTGTCAAACAGCGTCGCATTCGCATATTTAACTGTGTTTCATGACTCTAAAAATAAGAATGCTAAAAATAAGAACTTAAGTTGCCAACCCAGCAGTTCTATTTTTAGGAAAATAATTCTTGCATAACCGATATCGGTTACATAACCGATATCGGTCATATAGCTACCGACATCGGTTACATAACCGATATCGGTCATGTCCCCCCTCTTTGCTTAAACCTAAGCCTTTTTTTTTTCCATTTTTGCAAATTTTTGTGGCGCCCGTCCCTTTTTCCTGCATGAACAACACCATTATCCATATTTTTCATTAAATCCATATCTCATCACAATTTCATCAACATCATCTATCTATAAGATTACAAAAACAACCAAGCCATCAACAAACGATATCAAAAACCATCAATCTATACACCATTTGAATCCAAATCAACAGCTACAAACATTCAATATTCACAAACCAGCGACAAAACATACAACATTTCATAACACAACATGTCAATTAAACTCATCATCTATATACATACATACATCCCATCAACAAAAGACATCAACATCATCAATATATAACACCATGTAAATCAAACTCATCATACATTAAATATCACAAACCATTTTCAAAACACTTAACACATTTTTACAACACAACATGTGGGTCAAATCATCATATCTATATATATACAAAGTTTCAAATATACAATGTGCCCTGCATCGGGGCCTCTGTGATCTCATAATACAACAAAGCCGGCACGCAGGCCGCAATAACTATCAATAATCTCGACTCGGCTCGCAGGCCGGTCTCTCATATCAAAAACATACTCGGCTCGCAGGCCGGTATCAACTGTACAACCCGTACTCGGCTCGCAGGCCGGTATATACAATAAATGAATGAATGAATAAATGAATACATAATATCTAGGCACGCAGGCCTCTATAAACATAGCCGGTTCGCAGACCGGTGCCCATATCCAATGAACCAATACAAAAATATGCAGGGACCCCTCAGCTCTCTCCACCGCCCTCTGCCTGTCTGCCTGCTGGTCCCTGTGCTGCCTCTCGCCTCCTGCCTATCACAGACCCACCGGCTGTGGCTGCACCTCCCTGAGATCTCTGGCTCCGAGAGGTCTCTGCTCTATGTGCCGCATATGGCTGATAATCAGCCCCGGTACCATCAAGAATATCCTGATAGTACCGGGCCTCCGCTCTAGCCTCCATATAACGATCTCGAGCCACCGTAGGTGCTGGGGCTGGTCCCCTGACTCCTACTACCAGTGCCCCCTGTGCCTGTGCTGGTGCCGCTGGTGGTGCCTGTGGCTGTGGTGGTACCTGTGCGGCTGTGCCCTAGGTGGTGGTACCTGGTGCTGCTACCTGTACCTGTACCTGAGCCTGTGCTGCTATACCTGTACCTGAGCCTGGGCTAGCTACCCCTGTAAGACACCTATCTGTGCCTGTGCAGCAGCAAGCTGCCCCTGTAATAACTGTACCTGGCCCTCTGAGCTGGTCCCTCTCTGCTCTAACAGCCGCTAAGTCTGGCTGTGCGGGCTGTGCTCTCCTCGCAGCTCTCTCTCCGGCCCACCAAACCAAAAATGATCCTGTGCAGCCGGCATCATCTACGGTATCATCTGCCTGCCTCTCAGCAACCCAATCTGGGTCCATAGGATGTGGTGCAGGCAATGGAGCCTCTACATCATCCCTCCGATACTGAGGGAAGGGAGGTGGCTCATCCTGTCGTAGCCCAAGCTGTCGTCGTACCCTCTCCAGGGGTATCCGCTCGTACTCTCCCGGCCTCCGTCCCGCTATCCAGAATGTATACTGGATCCACTGCAACTGTGCTCGGGCTCCTCCGTGTGGGTGATGACCTCTATAAGGTCTCCATACAATATCTAACGCTGTCAGGCCCTCTAACATATGTCTGTAATAAGTGACGTCCCGCCCTGCAAGCACTGCTCGTGGCTGGCCCACGACCCCCAACCACCTCTGAAAGCCGTATCTATAGATGACCTGTGGCCCTGGCTGCTGGGGCAGCCCTACTGGTCTAATGCATATGATATGCTCATATGCCCAACAGTGTAGTAAAAACGTCGAGCAAATCCCGAATCGCCTCATCCGGCGATAGCCCCACAGCTCTCGGTATAACTGCACCAGGTATACTGGTGCCCAAGCATAACATGTGTGCTCCTCCACCATCTCATGTAGCACCCCCATAAGCACCCGTGGAAAGCGGCCTCCCTCTGAGTCTGGGAGGGCGAAGCAGGTGATCCCGATCATCATCAGCACGGCAAGCCGTGTCTCATGGCGGTGGGCTCGGTACATATCCCCATACGCGATACTCGCGCTGTGATATGTCAGTAGCGCAGCTGCATCCCCGAATACGTGTAGGATGCTGTCCATGGCTGTCTCAGCGTCAACCTGAAAGACTGCCTCTCCATCAATCGGTAATCGAAGGATGCGATACACATCCTCCAATGTGATGGTCATCTCTCCAGTCGGGAGATGGAACACATTGGTCACCGGATCCCATCTCTCGATGAGGGCGACCATCAAACTGTGATCCCTGTCAATCGCTCTGTATCGCTGGACTCCGCCGAGTCCCACCTCGCGCATGATACCCCACTGCGCTGCGGACACGTGTGGCCGCATCCGTCTCAACAGCGGGGGCATCCTGTCCCGCATCGTCAGCTGCTGACGTGCCTGCAAAACCAACTCACTACATTAGCCCTACTCTTTATCACAACATCTACTTATACCCTCTACACCCACCTATCTTACCCTAAAAACCTCTACGATATCCCCCTCCCTCTTCACCTAAACCATACCAAAACACTCAAACAATACCAAAACACCTCCACCACAACCCAAACCTCAACAACCCAAACAATACCAAACACCTAAACAAATCAACACTCAAAATACCAAAACACCCCCCACCACAACCCAAACCATACCAAACACCTCCAACCACAACCCAAACCATATCAACACACCCAAACAATACCAAAACACCTAAACAATACCAAAACACTCAAACAATACCAAAACACCCCCACCACAACCCAAACCATACCAACACACCCAAACAATACCAAAACACCCAAACAACAACCAAAAATTCAAACCAACAACAAAACCCAAACCAACAAAAATAAAAATAACTAAGGACCGGTACCGGTCACTTATGACCGACACCGGTCCTCTTCACCGACGCCGGTCGCTATACGACCGACACCGGTCACTCACAAAACTCCGTCCACCAAAAATTTCATGACCGATGCCGGTCGCTATTAGTGACCGACATCGGTCGCTGTAAAATTCCGGAGCCGAACCCCGCGCGGCCCCCCCCAAATCCATTTTTTCCTATTTCTCCCTCTATACCCGCCCAAACACCCTAAAAACCTACCCACCCAGCCGCCTTGGCCTATTTAACCTATCTACCCTCTCCTTTTTTTAAATCATTTCCATTTATTAATTATTTTATCAAAATCTAACATTCCTACCCAAAACCCAAATACAACATAATATACTCAAATCCACACAATGAGGGGTTTCGAACCTACCGGTACGACGACACGTCATCGTGGTGGGATGGGTGGTGGTGGTCCAGCTGGTCCAGCACCTCCTGCTCCTCCTGGCTGTGCCATGGCTATAAACTCTCCTCTGCTGGGTCCTCCACCAATCAACTGCTGCCTCCTACTCACTAGGGTCCACTAAACACTCAATTCTCCACTCAAATAGCGCCACCTCAACCAACAAATGCTCCAATCTCAACAATCCACCTCAGACAACTCCAATTGGTTTTCAAATTGACAATGTGACAATGACCGGCCGTATTTTTCTTTTTATAGGTTTTTGACCTATAACCGATATCAGTTTTATTGTGCCCTAAGGAACCGGTATCGGTCATCTAACCGATATCGGTCATACACAATCGATATCGGTTTTATCTCACCTCTACCCCAATTTCGGCCCTTATTTACTAATAGCCCTTTCTACCAACATCGCCTATATCCACCTTCGTTGACAACCCTTTGTTAACTTCATTGGCCCGACCCAAGGCCGTAACCTACCATTTGGCCCGACCCACAGGCCGCAACCAACCCATTTGGCCCGACCCAAGGCCGTAACCTACCATTTGGCCCGACCCACGGCCGCAACCAACCCATTTGGCCCGACCCAAGGCCCGCAACCAACCAACCCATTTGGCCCGACCCAAGGCCGTAACCTACCATTTGGCCCGACCCACCCACGGCCGTAACCTACCATTTGGCCTGACCCATGGCCGCAACCAACCTATTTGGCCCGACCCAAGGCCGCAACCAACCATTTGGCCTGACCCACGGCCGCAACCAACCATTTGGCCCGACCCAAGGCCGTAACCTACCATTTGGCCCGACCCACGGCCGCAACCAACCCATTTGGCCCGACCCAAGGCCGCACCTAACCATTTGGCCCGACCTAAGGCCGCACCAATTAAATACCATACCCACAATCAACGTTTTATTTTATCCATCCATCATGTACCTTTTTGTTCAATCGAGCTCACCTGTTCATGTTTTAGCATGATTAGGGTCCTTGACTTGATCAGTCGACCAACTTTGCCTAGACTTAGACCGTGACGTTTATCTCAACCAAACCAACCATTTGGTACTGCCGAACATGCCTAAACGTTCCTGTACCTTACCCGTTATATCCCCTGGAGCTACTTCCTATGCCTTGGATACCAGGATTATATCACCCTTGTTTGGATAAACTATCGACCTTTGCCTATGAATTGCTTGTTTGCTCTTCAAATCATGTACCCTGGTCGCACTACTGCATGTCAACGTGCGTCTGCTTCCTTGGACCTACCCCACCATCTTACCGTTATCTCAACACCATTTACCCTTTATCAACCCTATCCCTGCTTTCACGCTACCTCAATCTGTGATAGATTTGAGGGGGATTACCTATACCCTTAACAGGGGTAACCACTTCTTATTATTGTCCGTGCAGCTTTAACAAGACAAGCTACACGACAACAAGGGGCTAATGTAGACACCAAATTTGTGTCTTACGACACCCTTGTGACCCCGCATCTCATTTCGCAACCTAACCTCATCACCTAAACCTTACACAATTATTTATTAATTATCTTATAATTAATAAATCCACATCGCCATACCTGCCACCTCATGTCGCCACCTCATCATGACCTAGTCTTAACCCTAAACTAACCTAATTAAGACCTATAACTTGGTCCAATTCCACACCTATGACTAATTACTCCTCATCCGCACCTAAAACCAACTTCATAATGACTTGACCAAGCCCGCAACCAATCCCTCGGAAGAAAAGGAGGGAAAGCTGGCTATTTTACCAAAAATAGCCCACTTTGACCTGACCGATACCGGTTCCTACTCGACCGCCGTCGGTTGCGTAACCGCCATCGGTTCCCCGTAAATGACCACTTCCAACCAAAAACAAAGGATCGGATTTTCATTTGATCGAAAAAGGAGGAGAAATCATTGAAAGGATCCAGATTTTGCTTGGCCGAGCAGAGACAAGTGAAGAAACAGGAAGAGTTTGCAGAGAAGGACATCAAGCCCAAGACTGCAACTGAATAACCAGAGCCCAGTAACACTCATCCGAGCATCAGAAGAGGAGATAACTCATCTTGGATTGTCAGATCATCCAACTTGGGTCCTGTCTTCATCATCACAGTTCTGAAACCTGCATCTGCATCAGGGACGAGTAAGTAGTGTTTTATATGTTTCTAAGCACCATTTTCTTGAGCCTGTTGATTAATAGTAATCATAAGTTTATTCCTAGATCTACTACCAGCAACATACTGCACTTAACCTTCACCCATACATCCTGATATTGCCCAGAAGGCCATTTTACCACACTCTGAGTCTTCCCTATCCTCCCATCATTCCCCTCAGCCATCCCCCAATCTTAATAACCCCACAATCACCTTGCAACCAACCTCTATCCAGAAGCACTTAGATTGCTGACCCTACCGGTATCGTTTATCCCCTACCGGCAGCGGTTCTCTAACCGCGGTCGGTTACCCAGTGACCGGCGTCGGTCACTGTGACTTATACCCCAAAACCTTTTTCTCGCCTATTTGCCACCTAACAACCTCAGATCCAGTCTGGTTTATCCCTATAACTCAACCTGAACGTATCAACGACCAGTAACCGAACAAACAACGTGACGCTTTATTATTGATAATTTAGCTTCTATTGCTTTGTAACGAGATACCTAAATCGTGATTTTGCAATAGCTTTCTTTGTTATCATTTGTGTTAATTCGTATTAAAAGGGGAACTGACCACCTTCGAAAGGAAGTTTTATATTTCCTGGGCCTAAGGCAGCTCCCTCATTTATTGTCTAATTAAAATCTGGTGGTCCTGTATTCTTACTTGCAGGTAGTCCTTCCAAGACAAAAAGGAGTTCTTCGCAGTCGATCTGATCTTTCTCTACGGTATGCGCACACCATCTCAACATTCAACAGGTATTCCTCCTAGCCCTAACCCTTATCTGTTTCTCAAAGGAATGATAGGATAGAAGCAAGTCTATTCTGCAGAGCCGAAACATTCCGTGAGAAACATCGCAAGACAATCAGGACTGAAGGAGTCAAAATCATACGAGCAATGGAAAATCAAGACATAGGGCATAACCTACAAATAATGGTATATAATAGAAGACAAGAGAAAGAAAAGTATCAAACAATCATGGTGGCAAGTAGTTCCAACAAGATAAATACTACAGATAAAGCACCCATTGGCATGTTATAAAGATAAAAAGTATGTTAAATTGTGTATAGATCAATGTAAAGTAATGTGCTAGTAAGAATATGAAGTAATATAAAATGAAACAATAACACTTGTGATGTGTAAGAGTAGAAATGTAGATGCCCTCAGGAGCCTCAGCGGGGCTGGTAAGGGGTACAATGCTAAACATCTTTGTTGTGTGTAAAGATCTATAGAAAGTATTCATTCATAACTAAAGACCAAGTGAACACGCATGTGTATATAGAAAATATAATGACATACGAAGTATCTGTATAGCATGAAAACAAAGTGTACATGTAACTAGTATAAGCAAACAAGATTATGTGCATCCAAGATATGAAAAATGTTATGAATGACTAAGATGGAATGGAATGCAATATGAATGTGATAGAAGCAAAGTGCCCCTTGAGTGGATGTGTATGAGTATGAGTTGAGGTTCATTTATAAAAGACCCCTCGATATTCAAGAATGAACCATAAAGCAAGAGTGCGTCATCGGGAAATGGTTTGAATTGTGTGCTCTAGAAAGATATGATCAATGAAGCATAGGGCGTAGAGTGTGAAAGAGGATAGTATGATGTGTGAAAATATAATGCTAGAAAGATGTATCGTGAAGTGCAGAGCATGAAATGTGTAGTGTTTGAGGTTTAGTTCAGATGTAAACCCTCAACAGTCGAGTATGAACCATGGAACTCGAGTGTATCATAGGGTAATGACAATATAATTTGAATATCAAGTTGTGTAAAATGCATGAGAAAAAATAGATGCAAAGCACGAAGTGTAATAGTAAAAATGTGAGACACCTGATAATGATAAGAGGGGGGGGGGGAGTAAGCATGATGCCCCCCAAGTGTATGATGATGAGTAAGTTATCCGAAAAAAGTTAAGGATAAGGGTCCTCCACCCGATACTTGGAGAGATAAAGGTGTGTGACCATGCTCTGAGATCGGAGATGTATGAGAGTGAAAATGTATCAGTGAATGGGACCTATGTGATGAAGGAGGTGGTGAACATCTATATGAAGCAGACCTAGGAGGTGAAGAGCACCTATGTGAAGTAAATCGAGGAGATGATGAGCACCTATGTGAAGGAGACATAAATAGTGAAGGAGGTGATGAATTCCTATGTGAAGGGGTCATCCGAGTGGTGGACCTAGGCTGATGAGATAGACTAGTGGACCGATGAGACCAAGTAGATCGTGTGTGAATAGGAGAGCTTGGAGAAGAAGGAGCTTTAGATTTGAGAGGTCTAGGGGACCTAGATGCTCTAGCAAGTGTAATGATGTCATACCATTCGATGTAAGGTGCCACAAAAAATGGCACAAGCATGGTGAGAGGCCCAACTATGACTGGAAGCTTGACGAAACCATAACATTTGGGAATTGGATATGAAATTTGAGAGAGAGGATAGTTGATAGTGACAAGAAGTGCAAATGAGCACACACCCATATGACTCAACATATCAATCATTGTATTATTGATAGCATGAGGTCCAATAGAAGCCTTGATATGTAATGTATCAGAAGATAATGTAGAATGATAATTGTGATCAGAGAATGCAATGATTGGTGAAGATGTATCGGCGTGAACAACTAGGAAATCAAGAGCCCCTGATGAAGGAGGAGGCACTGCATGATATGTATGATTAACTGAAGAGTCACCAACTTGTTTGTCATGCTTAGGGAGAGGATCATTAAATATTTTTAGCTTTTTGTTTTCATTGACTAGCGTAGATATTGAAGGATTAGGGAGATCGAATTCATTATTGTTGATGAGATCTTGAATAAGATTTCTAAGTTTGAAGCACCGATTAGTGGAATGCCCAACACATTGATGATAGTCACATCAAAAAATTTCATTATAATTTCAGCCTTTAGGTGAGATGGATCTAGACTAAGTGGAGGAGGAAGCCTAATAAGATCACTCTCAATGAGTTGTGGCAATAGAATATGAGAATAAGGCAATTTTTTGAATGTACGCTTTGGAGGATTCCATTTAAGCTTTTCAAGAGTAGAGACAACGTTAACCATATATTTTTCTTCAGTGGGCTTATTATATGGCTTGCAAGTTAAATTGCTTTGAAATCGAGTAGAAGATGAAGCCTAATCTTGATATTTAAGCTTTCCCATTGATTATAGCTTGCTTTTGCATAACATAAGAGTATGGCATAACCGATAAAATGGGAGAGAGGTCTCAAAGATGAAACTCTCTTGCAGAGGTGGTAAGAGACTTTGGACAAATAGATCTTGAAGTTCTAATTCAACGAACACATTGGTCATCCTAGCTAATTTTTTCTTATATTATAACACATAATCCGCTAGATGCTCATTAGATCCTTGTTTGATTTGTGTGAGTTGAGCATAGGAGATATTAGAACCAATATTGATTGAATAATGAAGAAGAAAATCATAGGATAAATGCGTAAATGATGTTACCGAATGGACATGTAGATCATATAACCAACACATTGCATAATCTTGGAGGCTTCTAGGAAAGAGATTTGCTCATAAAGTATGATCATATGCATAATCTAGACAAGCCACATGAAATGCTCAGAGATGATCTTGAGGGTCACCATGGCCATTGAAGGTGGGAAGATTAGGAGTGATAAAGTTTGGAGGAAGTACATAAGTGGAAATGGTGGGTGCGAAAGGAGTATGAAGTAGCAATGTGGAATCAAGAGATGGAGATGCATAAAAAGTAGCTTTTTGAAGTTGACAGATTTAAACTTGGAGATCCTGATAGAGAGAGGCTAGGTCTTCAGTTCCAGTAGAAGAGACCTGCACCTCATGTTAGAAATAAGAGGAGTGAAGTGGTTGGTGGGGGTAGGAACAAATATGGGAACAATAGAAGTAGGTGGAAGGGTGGAAGTAGGGGGTTGAGTAACAATAGGAATATAAGCGGGAGTGGATGTAGGAACATGATGCAGGAGCATCTCATGGAGTCAAATCAAGTATCAATGTTTCTTCAATGTGGTAAATAAGGTGTGTAGAGTCATGTTTGGGAGAGAGCTAAGAGTATAGGATTTGAAAATTTAAATGAGATATTTTCCCTCCAAATTATACTTCAAAGTGTAAAGGGCATATCTAGAGTGCTAAAGGAGTTATGAGTGTTGTAAAAGTATAATTAAGTGATAAGGGGGTGTGGTTAGTCATAAGTGAGTGGTTAAAAGTGTTCAATGTGTGTTTGAGTGGGTATGTTATGAATAGAAGTCCAAGAGATACTAAATGTCATATTTGGAGTCATTATTGCATATGAAATAGGAGTTACACCTAGGGGGAGTTGCATTTTAAAAAATGGGACTTATGAATTAGGTAGTAGGCTGCATACCTAGAAGGAATTCTTGGTTAAGGTGGAGAGAGTCATTTTTGGGAATTATTCCTCATGTGGAGGGAGAGAAAAACCATAGAGTAAAAAGAAACAAATGTTTGTATGAAAACTTTAGCAAAGATATGTAAACCTATGTTTTTTGTGGATACTCGGCCTTTTCAAGTGTGTTTTCTGATTTTGAATGGTTTCTCTCCACATTGTGTGAAGGATTCAACGATGTGATTATTGATAAGTTGTTGCATGTGATCCAATGCTTTGTTTGATGATACATGACTGTCATTATTCAAGGTAAGACTGCGATTTGCATGGTTAAGGGAATATGATCTTGAATATTGGTATTTTGCATCATTTTCCTTAGTATTTCACGTAGTAGAAGTGTTAGTAATGTTACTTGAGGTTAGAAATAGGTGTACCTTGATAACCATTGTGCATGCTTGGAAATTTGATAATAGACTATACTGTAACTGTGGTAAAAGCTTGATTTTTCCTTAAAGGTTAAAGAAGTGTGTTGGACTTGTTGTAAATAAAGGAGTGAGTCATTATCATAGGATATAAATAGAATTATAATGTTAATAAATATATGAATGTGTGTATTTAATTTGGTTTTAGTTGTGACTGAGTTTTATCAAGAAAGACAATATTGTGACTGCGCATACTAGCAGGTAGGGACAACAAATAAGTGCATGAATTGAGGCTTTCCCATGTTTCTCAAGGGATGATGATACAAAATTACTGTTAAGGAGCTCAAAAAATTCCTTGAGCCAAAATTTTGGGGTTTGAATCAAATTTTAGTAAAAATTATAAGAGTTTCAAGTTTGTCGGGTTTTAAGAATCCTAATTCAAGGGTGTTGCTATGGCATGAAATTTGAAGTACCAAACCAAAATTTTTTTGCTTGAAATTTTGAATAAATGATGTTAGGTAAGTCATATAGGATATTCAAAAATAATTTTAAATTTTAATTCTGTGGTTTTTTTAGAAAGTTTGACAGTCCACTGGATGGTTAACACACGATTAAGAGCTAGTTTAGAGGGGTGATTTACAAAGGAAGTGGTATTTTCCTTTTAAGATGGAATTTGAAACTTCTCAGGATTATATTAATCCATAATGGGTCCTTAAAAATGTATATTTTATTCCTTGATTCCATGTGGAAGAGAATTTATAGGCATTGAAAGGCTATCCTAAGCTAGTGGCATTCTCAAGAGCAAAAGTGAAAAAGTGGGATATATAGCGTTGTAGAAGGAGTTGAGTTCCAAAATTTTGGGAGCACCTTAGTGATGCCAAAATTGAAATAATGAAGTTTAAAAAACCCTATGGGTGTCCTTATATCACTCTACCGTCTTAAGGGGCATTTAGTAAGCAAGGTTGACCAAGGAAGGAAGGTGGTGTAAGGAATAAAGTGATGAAATTTGGGATAAATCATGAGCTTGGTAAGGGGTTTAGGAATAATATTGAATATTTTTGTGGGTTTCTATGGTTGGCTCTATCAATAAATATTTCAAACTACCTTGTCTTAATGTCTTAAATTGTGAGATTAGAGCAAGTTTTGAAAAGATGAAGTCTTGAGTTATTTAGATCAATATGATGGTTATCTAACATTTATATTGAGTGATGGAACGGGGAAGGAAACCTTAGAAGTGTTAATGGGTCAAGAAAGAAAAAATTGCATCCTTGAGCAAGAGTTGGTTAGGTCAAAAGATGAGTAAGAAGTAAAAAAGTAAGTTTCTTAAGAAGTTGTATGAATGGCGATTAATTTTATGGTTTAAATGAAAATGATGGAGGGTTTGAGATAGGTTTTAGTTATGTGGGAACCTCTCCTATTGATATTTGTCAATTTTTACAAGTTTTAAGCCTTTTTGGGCTTGTGCATGATCCTCAAAAGCAGAGCTAAGGTGAAGCTAGTTGATGAATCTTATTGTTGCTTAAACTACATGAATGATTTTTATGTTTTACTTTGCATCAGAAAATTAAGCTAAAAAATATTGGTGGCCTCCTCACGAGAAGCGAATAAGAGCAGATATAGATCTTGGGGATGTTTAATAAGATGATTATTGAGATTTTGAAGGTGGGCTTCATTAAATGGTCCATAAGATTGAGCCATGATAAAAAAGATGACAAAATACATAGAAGCAAGGTTGGGTTCGAGCGATGTGTTCACCAAATGATTTAACAAATATGGAATTTTTGAAATCCTAATTACATAGTCATATGTGATAAATAAACAATAAAGCACAAATCTGAAAAAAGTAATAAGCTAGATAAAAATGAAACCCTACGTGCAAGAGAGAGAATAAAAGACTTAGCTGATTTCACAATAAAACCTCAAAGTGTTATGGATTGGAAGACTGATGAATTGGAGGAGGATACTGTTGCAATTGAACCCAAAAAATCCTATAACTGTCAAACAAGCTTAGACTAGGGCACCTAGACTAGGTCAAGGGCACCTGGGCGCTAAAGACCTCTGTCGGGTGCCCATGACTGCAAAAATGGTCAAAATATGAATTATCTTGTGTCACGAGGTTGTCATTGGTTGTCTCCTTTGGTCATTTGTATGTCGCTGGTTGATTGTAGAATTCACCTATAACTTGCAAAATAAATTATATCCTACAAACCCCAAACTACATCAAATCCTAAAAAAGAAAGATGCAAATGGGGAGTTGGACTGACCTCGATGGTCACCCAACAGAGTGAACTTATGACTGAGTGTTGCACTACATCTTAGACTCCATATAGTTCTTGTGCGTGTATGATAGAATTTGTAGACACAAAATCACGCACTTTGGGTATCTATGTAGTTCTGATTGTATAACACTATTCATATGATTCCTAAGTAAGAAAAGTAATAATCAACCCATGTCCTTGGCCATCTTTTCTTTCTTTTTGTTGCACTTTTGGTCTTACACCCTTTCTCGCTCAGCATATCTTTTCACACCTCAACATTTCTCATCTTGGACACCAACACCCAGTTAGGATGCCACTGTCAAGTGCCCTCGTCCCCTCTAGATGCCCCTGACATCTTTATACTTTATTCACATCTTTTGGGTCCTTTTTAGCTGTTTTAGAATCTTATCTTTTTAGCAGTCGACCTTTTCAGGGTTAATTATGAAATTCAAGGAAGGGAATCATATAAATATAAAACTATGCGATCATAATAAAGTACCAATCACTAAACATTAGCTATCACCACCTAAGGTTGCATCTAAAGGTTATTCAAGAGTATTCAAACATCCATTATAACATTCATTCAAGGGAAAGGGACTATATTATTATGCATACACTTCATAGGAGAGGAGTCTATTCTATTCCATGTACACATCTATTTACATCTTTTACATCTAGCCACTTTCTCGCTATCAAGTGCGACACGCACAAGAGCCACCTAGGACACGATTTCACACACACACATAGAACTACATTGGGTCTGAAATGTAGTGAAATGCTTGCTCATAAGTTCACTCATTTGACAGCTGAGGACAGTCTGACCCCTCATTTTACATCCTTATTTTTTATGATTTGATGTCTCTTTGAGGGTTTTATAGGTCATTATTTCATTACAGGTTTCGAGCAACCTTGACGATCATTGTACGACCTCATAGCAATCAAATGTTAAGGACAATGAATAACTTGTGACCTGAGAAAGATGGTTTTCTGATCATTTTCGTAGTCACATGCGCCCACTACAAGTCTGTAGTGGTCACAGGCGTCCCTACCCCCTTTCTGGGTGCCCTTGTCCAGCTTACTCCTCCAGATCTGCATTTTTCTGAACTTTTGTGTGACAGTCTGTGCTTCAGATTTTTCATTTTTCCAACTCTGTACACCTTTGGGATCTTTGCGAAACATATAAGTCATTTTATCCCTTCATTGCAACTAGGGTTTCAAATTTTCTAGCTTAATTTTCTTGGGTCATTTGCTGTATTTAATTGTTATTTATTTACTACTACAATAGCAATCAGATTAAGTAGTTTTCATAACATTTATTCATATTTTTGCTTAGTCAAAATTGTGCCCTAGGAAGCCCTTGTGCAGATGCACGTGATAGTGGGTGATAATTAGATGTACCAATGTAAATAGATGTATGGATGGAAAAATGAACCTCCCCTCATATGCTTGTATGCAGAAAATGTAGTCCCTTGTCCCTTAAGTGAGTGCTAGATGGATGCCTTAATGCTCGTAGAATGCATTTAGATGCAACCTTAGGTGATGATAATAGATGCTTAGAGTTTGGTCCATTTTTATGGTCACATAGCTTTGTATTTATATGATTCCCTTGTTTGAATTTCATAATTGACAACTAAAATGCTGACCCATAAGAAAACAAGATGCCCAAAAGATAAAAGAGGCCTAAAATAGGTGAGTAAGATACAAAGAGGTCGGGGGCACCCAAAGGGAACGAGGGTTCCTGGGCACTGACATCTTGACTGGGTGTTGTAGACACCCTAAATTACACACTTGTTTCCATTTTATCCCAGTTCACTTCCTAGTACATCATGTTCTTCACTCATTTGTGATTAATTGATTAAATTGATTAATTTTGTGCATTGTACCCCTTTGGATTAATTAAATTAATCCTTAGTATCCCTTGTAGCTAAGTTAATTATCATTTATTAATTAATCAATTAGTTTGTGTACATTCTAGTTAACTGCCACTCAGGTTCTCAGTCAACAACCACTTGGACTCCATATCCTCATCCTAGTAAACTACACTTTTAGAATCCTAGAAAGGTGGGCATAATTGAATTGCATGTAAAACCACCTTTTCGGATGTAACTTCTGCAATTAATTTAATTACTGCCCCCTAAACTTCCTGGAATTGCTACAACCTCCTCAAATGTTATTTTTAACTTGAGAATTCACCCACTTGTAGCCAATTTCAAACTACTTCTACCTGTATAAAATGCAGGCTTACTCTATATCAAACCCTCTTTGATTTAAGCACAGAAACTTTGTTAAAATTGCTCCAACTTTTGCTATTTTGGAAGAAATAATCCAAGCCAAATCTCTGGAGATCATTTAAGAGCACCCAAAATTCCACAAGGTTACACAGCTTCTAAGGTCTCACAACCTACTTGAGGTTTTCTTTGGAGGATTA
This sequence comes from Taxus chinensis, assembly GCA_019776745.2. Lineage (NCBI taxonomy): Eukaryota > Viridiplantae > Streptophyta > Pinopsida > Cupressales > Taxaceae > Taxus > Taxus chinensis. Next base: position 868,583,089 of record CM034149.1, read on the forward strand.
TAGAAAGGTTTGTTGTGTTTAGTTTGCTTTCCATTTACTGTATTTTCCATAGTTTAAATTTTGGCACTCCTAGTGGGACAACGCACCCATCTTCCTTTTTTTCAGGTTTTTAAGTTGTTATTCAATTGTTTCACTTGTTTGATTTAGTTTGTCTCATAATATTTTTTTGATTTGTGTAGTTTTTACAAGCGATATTTGTAGGTGTTTTACTATTCTAGCACAATGCAATCAATTTCTAAAAACTCAAAAATAACAGGACAAATACTTTCTTCGTGTTTGTCTTTCATGATTGTTTACTACATTTTGTGAGTTCTAGGTAGGATTTTCTTGGTTATCATCTGATTTATTTGTGTATCCTACTCCAAACCTGTACACAAAAAGTAATAACAGTTAGTTTTTTTACAAAAAACTATATTATTATTTTTTTGATTCAAATAAGAAAAGAAATTAGTGTTTTTTGGACCTATTTGTTTGTTTATTTCTAGTTTTTGCAAAAACAAAATAGGTCCCTCTGAGTTATGTATTCTCTGCTGAAAATCCTACAACATCAAACAAAAAAAAAAAAAGATTTTGTTACAAAAAATAAATTTTGTTACAAAAAATAAATTTTGTTACAAAACATATTATTTTATTTATTAAAAAAATTACAAAAAGAATTATTTAGATTTTATTTCAAGCAAAATTATCAAACAATTAGAAAAATAAAATAGTTTAAAACCTCAACCCCCTCCCTAATTCCTACCCACCCCCTCTCATGGACACCCCCCCAACTGACTTGGACTCGACCCCTAGCCCTTAAGCGCATTTTTACCCCCTCATTTCCCACGGACACCCCATCTGTACCCCACAGAAACCCTCCCGAGCTAGCTCAAGCTCAACCCAACCGACCTTAGTGAGCAACTCGCCACTCCTCACCACCTCGTTTCATACTCCCTGATCCTCACAAATTACCAGGCCTCATCTCCCATGCTCGATGAGCTCGGCTCACTGAGTCTCCTCCATATCACTCCTAACTTAGTCAACACTCCCGTGTACATGAACCTGGATCCCACACTGACACATCGAGCACAGAGATCCCAACTCATTGCATAGTCTCATCCCTCCCCGTGATCCCTAGCTCGCCCATCCATAATAGATTCGACCCTGCAATAAATTACACACCGCCCTCCTTGGCTAGAAAAACCCTTCGCCGTCATTGCTCCCCCCGCAACCTACTCAAACAAAAACCCCACATAGCCAACGTAAATACATAGGTTTTAAACTTTAGGTTATACATACTTAGGTTTTAAACTTTAGGTTATACATACTTAGGTTTATATTTCACTTTTCTTAAATAAGTTTGTTTTCGGTTTTTATGGTTGTTTTAGGTTTATAAGTTCATGTTAGGTTTTAGTGATCCTTCGGTCAAACCATAGGTTTAGGTTTACATTTCACTTAAAGTTTTTTTAATTTATAAGCTAGTTTTTTATTTATAAGTTAGTTTTTTATTTATATGTTAGCTTTAGTTTTAACTTAGGTTTTTTATTTTTTATTTAATTTATTTTCTTTTGTTTATTCTCTTAAACTCTTGTGTAGTTTAGTTACTTGTTTTATCACTTTAGAGTAACTTTCTTCTCATCTCTTTTCAACTTTAGTTTATTTTTTACTTTAGTTTAGTTTACAAAATTAATTTATTCATTGTAGCTTGCCCTCTAATTCATTATTTTCAACTATTTTATTTCGTTAATTAGTTTTAGCATGGTGTCCTAATAGGTGTTGTCATTGATGCAAAACCACATTAATGAAAAATTGAATGTTGTATGATAATGTCATGATGATGTTCTTGGTGCTAACATGGTGATTCAGATGTGTTTGAGCTGATACAATGGGATTCAATGAGGATTACTTATTCTAGAAAGCCTGTACAGGTGCCTAAGAGGTGTAGCTTGGTAGTGTGAGCTTCATGGATGCTTGGGAAGTATTTTGACATTATTTATAGCATGTTTTAAGGGTTCTTGAGCACTCACAATAGTGGCATGATGCAGGTGCATGTGGATCACTTAGTTACATGTGCTCATTGGGAGCAGGTATAGTAGCTTGGAGGTGTGACATTGTGTTTTGGAGCTAGATGAACTCATGAAAATCATGAAGTAAGGTATATCATGGAATATGAGGTATTTTTTGGGTCGTTTATAGAGGTTTCTTGTTCAGTTATTTCATTATTTCATTAACTCTAGCTTCTACATTGAGGATCTAACACACAAGCATAGGTAAGTCTTAGTGACTGGAGAGTTTGAGATATGGCATTATCATTCTGATGATTATATATGTTAGAGGGATGATTCATGATCCTCTTGGAAAAATTTCAGGTGTCCATGATGTGAATTTTGCAAGATATGACTACTTTTGTAAGATAGATTCAAAAACAAGTGTATTTCCAGCTCGAAGTTCAACTTTCGATGCTCGATGTGAATAGTGTGATTTTACATGGTACCTTTTTCCTTTCAAGAAAGATTTTAAGGTGAGTTTATAAGGTTTCAAAAAACAATAAGTTAGTTGATCGTTAGTTTTTTAGGAACGAATGTGAAGAAGGTAAAGTGGTATAAAACCCTAGCGAGGATCAGTTGGTAGAAAGTGAAGTATCGTGACCAAGTTTTAATTTATTAATTGAAATTGGTGATTTTATGTTGTAGAGGAATCCTTAGGATTTCCAAAATTGTATGGTTGAGGTTATGGTGATGAGTGGGCCCCACCTAAAAATAGTAGTTTCTGGGAAAGAAGGTTTTAGGACAAGGATTTCCAAAGGAGTACCATGAAGATTTGATGTTTCATGATTATTGCAAGATGATTATGATTTCCTTGAAGTTTTAGATCAATATCATACATGTACATGGTGTTTTTAGGCCCAAACAGGTTGATTGGTCAAAGAGCAGTTTTGGAATCTCAAATAGCAGGATCTAGTAAAATTAGCATAACTTGAGCTACAAGTGGAGTTTTGAATTGATTCAAGTTTTGTTGGAAATCAGATTCAGTGATATTTATATTGATATAAATTTTTACTCATGATTAGGCTATTTAGTAGGGTTTCCAGGTCATTCTTTGAGTAGGTGGATTTTTTGCATTTCAAGACAAGATGTGTTCCAGTGAAAGTTTTTTGTTATTTAAAGCATGAGATAGATTGTTTTATGCTTCCTATCACCAATAATATGATGAGGGATAATTTTTCATCCAACCAATCCATTGGGAGGTCTTGAATATTTGTATAAATGATTTTATGATTTTTTGAAACAACTTGAAGGCAAATGTCGTTGTGGTTTGAAGATATGACTATTTCATGGCTTATAACTTGTTTATAAGTGTTCTACACGTTATTCCATTTCTATTGAGTTGTCACATGGCATGGTTTGGAGTAGTTGAATTTATTTTGTGACCTTATGAAGTTTCCAGGATGTTGAAGGGTACATGAAACAATTGTTTTGAGATTTATAAAAGGAACTGGGCCCAGTAAATGAAATAATTTGATTGGTTGATTAAATGTACAACCATGTATGAATGTAAAATTATATTTTATTCATATGTAAGGGGTTTTGGGTCATGAAAAATTATACAGTTAATGTAAGGGTATTTTTAAGAATGTGCCCATGGGATTTTGAGCCATTTTTGGCATATGTAATGAGGGTTTTAGCTAGGCCGACCTAATTTGGTCACTTGTGACTATTATATTTCAAATTTGAATTGTTTCCTTGATGTATGGGTCAAAACAAAATTATGGAAAGGGTTGTGCCTAAGTTTGAAATGTGGAGAAGGATATAAAAGCATGTTTTTGGGTGCTTTTTGGAACTAGTTGAGTATGTGCAAGTGGAGTGACCTAGGCGAGGTTTGATTATAGGTGTTTGAGCATGATTTGAGGTTGATTAAAGTGTGAAGTAGGTTGAAAAAAATCAAAGGACATGAGATCAAGATTTTGATGATTTTTAGAGTGATTGAAGAGCTTGTTTTGTGAAGTGTGATCACCTAGGGTTTGAGTGAAGAAGTGCAAGTTGGATATTGGATATCCATCAGTTTTGGCAGAAAAAAATGAGAGATCTGATCATCATAAGGTGGTTAAGTGGGTGTTTGATCATCTTGGGGGGTTTTAGCCTCCTTATGGAGTTGGCGCTTCACAAAATTAGGGGTTGGTGCTCCTTATAGGGTTGGTGCTATACTAAACTAGGGGTTGGTGCTCCTTATGGGGTTGATGCCTCACTAAAATTTGAAACATATTAATAAAATATTATGTTTCAGTGGGTTTTCTTCCCCTTGAGGGTTTCCCACTTATATCTTGTGTTCTTGTGTTGCTTCTTTACTCTCATGGTTACTTGCTTCATTGATGGTTTACTGTGTGCACACATAAAGTATTGAATAATTGGATATTGTTATTGAATGTGTACGAGATTTTGAGTTTCAGATCTGAAATATAATTTTATGTTTTGATAAGGACTGATTCACCCCACCTCTCTCAGTCCATTGTGCTTCTAACAATTGGTATCAGAGCTGGTTCTTTTTTGTAGAAGTTTGACAACTTGAAAGGAGATCCTTGAAGTAGAAATGTTGAATAACATTGTAACTGGAAATCCACCATTGTTTGATGGAGTAAATTATATTTTTTGTTGCATGAGGATGAAGAATTTCATCATGGCACAATGGTTTGATGTTTGGGTTGCTATAGAGAAGGCTTATGTTCCTTCTGCCAATTCTCCAAGCATTGAAAAAGAAAAGACTGATTATACCAATAACTCAAGGGCCTTCAATGCAATCCTAAGTGGTCTTAGAGAATTAGAAATGGGAAAAGTGATGCACTGCAAGAATGTAAAGGAAGCATGGGATAAACTACAAGTTCTCTATGAAGGTGACTCAAAGGTAAAAATTGCAAAACTTCAAACTTTTAGAAATCAATTTTAAAGCCTTAAAATGAATGATAATGAGGCAATTTATACTTATCTTCTTAGAGTTTATAAATTTTTGAATAACATGAAGGGTCTAGGTGATGAAGTAAAAGAAGAAGTTGTGGTTCAAAAGGTTATAAGGTCTTTGAATTCTAAGTTTGATTCTAAGGTTTGTGTTATTGAATAAGAAAAGTATCTAACCACATTGAAATTGGATGAGTTGCATGGTACTTTTACTGCTTATGAAATGAGAACAAGAGACTCAAAACCATCCAAGAAGGAGATAACATTCAAATATGAAATAAAGACAAAAGACAAGAATATAAGTGATGATGATACCACTCTAGAGATTGAAGATGAAGAGCTTTTTGCTTTGATGGCTAGAAGATTGAAGCAAGGTTTTGGTAAGTATAGAGGTAAACTTCCATTAAAATGTTTTAATTTTGGAGTAGGACATTTTGTTGCTAAGTGTCCTCATAGGCATGAGAAGGAGAATGATGATGTTGAGGATCATGAGGAAAAACCTAAGTAGAAGAAATACAAGTTTGGAAAAGGTAAGAATAACTTCAAGAGGCGTAACCATAAAAAGGATAAAATATTTTTTTATTCAAATCAAGATGATGAATTTTCAAATGCAAGTAGTGTTGTATCAGACTTTGAATCTGAAACTGAATATGAAAGCATAGGCAATGAGTCTTTATTCATGACTAAAGAAGCTATGAGGTCTTCAGTTGATGGGTCTTCTTTATTAGGGGATTTTATTTCTAGTTATGGTAACTATTATGATAAGGAATTTGAAGATGACATAGATGATCTTGAGAGTGTCAAAAGAGAACTTGAGCAAGCTGAAAAAGAGAATCAAAAACTGACTTTGCAGATTAAAGAATATGAAAAGCGGTTTCATAAGTTAGATGAACAGTATGTGGTTGAGTCTACCAAACTAATTGAAGAAAACAAGTTGCTAGAAGAAAAGGTGAAGTTTCTTGTCTCTAACATGTATGATAAAGAGAATTTGTGCACCGAGTATGAACAATACATATAGTTTTTGAGGGCTAAGATGTTAGAGATCAATAAGAATACTATGTCTTTGCAAAAATTTGAAAAGAGTATTAAGGATTTAGATGACCTACTTGGTAAACAAAGAGTTGTAGATGATAGGATTGGTTTGCACTTCAAAGAAGAGCCTAAGGAAAAATATCTAAAGTAATATGTTTCTGTTTCAAGCAAGGAATCAGATAAACCTATTGTGAAATAAGAAAATAAAGTGACACCTATCAAGAATAATGAAAAATCAAGGTCCATTAGATAGCCCAATGCTTCAAGGTATGAAATAACTTTCAATGATTTTTTTATACATGTAATGCTTTTGGTCATAGAGCTAAGGAGTGTAGGAGAGATCCTAGAGACACTCAACCATGGAGAAACATCAAGAATGATTATGGTAATAAGGTTGTATGATTCAAGTGAAATCATATAGGTCACATTATTAGTGATTATATGAATGAATCATCTAGGCACTTTCATGAGCTAAATAAAAGAAACATAGTTGTGTGTTACAACTGTAACAAGGTTGGGCATGTGGCAAAGAACTAATTTCAATCTTTCTCAGGTCAAATGATAAGTTACTCTGGTCCTAGTGTGCAAGATTTTGATGTTCAAAGAACTAGAATGCATGAAAACAGTCCTAGAAGGACTTGGGAACCTAGAAAATACAATGTTGTCCCATCAAGTATAGATGTTAGTGAAAAGAGATGTGTTTCTCAGTGCTCATATCAGACAAGGGAAGATGAATGAGTTTTTTAGGTGCCCAATGTGCTCATGTTTTATTAACTAAGTTATAAATTGAAACTAATATCTACATAGCTTCAAAAGTAAATGCTAATTAAACAATGAACCATAAGATAAAATATTAAAGGAAATGCTTATGTTGATCTACATTTTCAGCTTCATGTCCAGGTGAGTGTATGAGTAATCAAGAAACACGAGACCACGTCAAGTATACAAGGGCTTAGTACCTTAGAGATGGAGATGGATGATACAGGCGCAAAGAAAGAAGATGCATGATATCAAGAAGCTAGATCTGTAAAACCAAACCAGATAAGATTAGAACACAATATGCAGGGGTTTCCTGGATGATACTAGTTCCAAGAGGATTTCAACTCCCTTGGAGGATGTCAACCCCCGTGTCAAAGAAGATAATAATAGATCGTGAACCGTAGTAAAAATGACAAGCAACTGAAATAACAAGAGTACTTAGCTTATGTCCTGTTATGGAAATGAACCGGGCATCAGGATGGCAAGATAAGAGACAATGTCAGAGCTCTCTCCTTCAAACAGGTAGAACTTAGTTAAGATATTTCTTCTCTTCTCTAGGCCTAGGTATCTCTAGGTCTTCTTAAAAATATCTCCTCCTTTTCAGTCCAGGGTCATTGAAAAACCTCTCTCTAAAAATATATATGCTTCTGAAATATGGGGGAAAACCCCATATTTATAGCTTAGATATGAGACTAAACTACATGTTAGATGATACCCAGGGTGTAGTAAAGTAACCTGAGTTAGGGATGTGATATGATCATGTGGGTCCCATATTTTGACTTATTAGGCAAAGTAGGGGACATGATTTGAATGGGGAGTGAGATACAAATTTCATTTTTAAAAAGAAGGTGTCGGAGATATGCATTATGAATTAAATAATTTGTGAGAGATGGGGGATGATGCCAAAAATTGAATTATCACATGGGTCCATATGGATCTCATTAATAATCAATCAAATAATGTGAGCAAATAGAGAGGATTTTATTTAGAGAAAGAGATGCAATAATGGAAATTAGATGAATGTGAGATGACAAAGGGGTGCTATCTCAAAAATAGGTGTCTACATTTGCCCCTTTTTGTTGAGTGGTTTGCGATAGCAAGCCAAAAGAAAAAAACAAAAAGGGTTAGATGAAAGATATGTCCAAGGATGGATGGAGACATGACCAAAGGCAAGATGCCCTAGGAAAAAAAGGATCGCAATAAATAAAAAAAGTATGGTGGTGACTCCAATATCACATCAGTAGAGGAAAATTACGGTCTCAACGGAGACAAATGACAACGTTCTACAAACCAGTGAGTGGGTGAAGACCACTGCAGTATGGATGTAAACCAAGATGACCAATGAGTCATAGGAAAACATCAAAATAGGTGCAACTGAATGCGAAAGATGTGTGCAATCCTTTGTTTGCAAGGAATCGTGCAAAAAATCATGTGTCCACAAAAGGGACATGGATGAAGATAATGATACCCCAGCACAGGGCACGAAAAGGACACAAGGTTCCCCAACATAAGACATAGATAGAATAATCATAAATATGGACAATATGAGCAGATAAGATAGAAAGGTGAGATAAAATGCCCTAAAAGGGTAATAAATATGATGGCAATCATGTTTTATAGGAATGATGCATAAGTGTTTTCAAATTAGAAGGTGAAGAAGACAAAAAAGTCTCATTTCTTCGGTAATTGTGATAGAGATACTTTTGCGACAAAACAAAAGTAGAGAAAATATTCAAGGAAGAGAACAAGATTAGATAGGTGATGGCCGTTATGGTATCTTCCAAGAAAAAAATGTCAAAAGAAGATGGGAAGAGATTCTTAGAAATGGATATGATGATGTCCCTCCGAGAGGAATAATGAAGACAAAAGATATGACAAGGTTCTTAAAAAGAGAAGATGTTAATGTGGCAAAGAGAAGAACAAGAATGGTAATGAAAGGGATAGATGGTGGTACATAAACGGAGAAACATTGGCATTGACTGTGAATTCCAGATGTAAGGGATGTTGAGAAAGAGAAAATGGAATAGACAAGAGGATTGGTTGATTATGAGAAGAGCAAGAAATATTGAATATGAAGGTGACAAGGATATGGAATAGAGGGGTGGAGATGGAGGAGGAGAAAATAAAGAGTGAAAGGGGAGGAAGAAGATAACAAAGAAGGATTATAGAGAAAGGGGGAGTGGAAAGACGTTTGTGGTGGTGATTGTTGTCCGTTGAAAGAGGAAATGGTGGAGAAGCTTCTATAACGGGAGGATCCAAGGAAGAAGATATACCTTAACTAAGGTTCTTTGGCTATATGGATGGTTAAGCGAGATTGTCAAACTGAAAGTGGAAGAGTAAAAGAGAAACTCAAGAGGAAAGACAAGTAAGATATCTGGCATCATGCAAGGGGACAAAAAGGTGAGAACGATGATGTGGAGAAAAATGGTGATGAGTGGACATGGAGAGCGAGGAGCAATGGATCAAAGATGGTGTTGAACATGTTGAGAGATAAGGAGTTGCAAGATAATGAACTTGCCTTGAGAAGGATCCTCAAGTAGGATTCGTAAACCACAATGGTGATCAAGTAGAATTCACAAACCAAAAAGTGTGTTTGCAAATGCATTCATGGAGATGATGGATAGATATAGAATTCATAGTGTGAAGTTTGATGTGATTTTTATAAAAGATGATTTGGATGAGATGAATGGAACATAGTTGTAGCAAGGGTGCACAGGGAAACTATGCTTCAAACTGGATTGGATATAAACAAGAAAAGGCTACCACTCAAAGCATTGCACTTGTAGCCAATAGCAGGTGTTAATACATAACCAACGATGGTTAGTTATACCAAAAGATCATGAGGGAAATATGGATGAAGGATGCTTGTAATCCTAATATTGACATGAAAAAGGGATCAAAGATGTGACTTGTACACGGGAAGAGGGATCTTCAAAGGTGGTGTTCCTTAAATCTATGCCCCAACTCTAGAAAAGGGAAAGAACAAAAGTAGAAAGCTGATCAATGCGGGAAGCTTTCGGAAAATGTTGATAAAAGGAAGGCTGATCAATGCGGAAAACCTTCTAGATGCCATAATAATAGAGTAGCCATCCTTCGAGGGTATGGTCTACTTTATACATAATATAGATGACAAGAATAATATGATAGTCATCCTTCAAGGGATCGGTCTATTTCTTTTGATTTTTCTTGGATTTTGATTTGTATACTTTTTTTTTTTCTTGCATGAACAGTTGTCCTTTGAGGGATCAGTCTATTTTTTTATAACTTTGATTTTGCCTTTTACATACATGAATTTGAGCTTCACATGGGGGAGAGCTGGGAATAGCTAAGTAAACCACTTAAGAGGGGATAAGGAATGTACAAGAGACACCCTGGACCCTTTGCATGGCTGCAATAGGAGAACGAGAAGGTAATGGATGTAATGGTTATGGGATCACATCAAAGTAGTGAAGGTGGACCACATAATTCAGATTATTACAATGATAAATGGAAGGGGATAAAGATGGCAGAACAATCTAAGGATGTAACTAAGTTCTCATTGGTAGATATGCTAACAGTAGACTGGTCACAAGTGCAATGCATTAAGAGGTTCCATTTCTGGTTTACCACCATGAGAGGGAAGATAGTGTAGTTGCAATAAGATGAGATGATAGCCAAGTAGGAAACAAAAACTATATCCTGAAGGAAACAAACATATGACCACAATGGTGGATTTAGATGAAAATAAATGATGATGCCCTAAGAGAGACATAAACATAGAAGGACAATACATGGCCTCAAAGGAGGGCTTGATGAAATAAACGATGTCCCAAAAGAGACACACATATAGCCATAATGGTGGACAATGGTGGAAAAAGGTCCCTTGGAGAGACAAAATAGATGGATGATACTTCCCCAGAAGAGACACAAATATAGCCACAAAGGTGGACTTCAAAATAGATGGTGCCCCAGAAGAGAAAAATAGAAAAAGGTCCCTCAATGGAGAGACAAACATGGCCTCAAAGGAGGGCTTCAATGAAAAAGATGATACTCCCAAAAGGAGCATAAACATAAAAGAACAAATATGGCCTCAAAGGAGGACTTATGAAATAAACGATGTCCTCAAGGAGACACAAATATAGCCACAATGGTGGACTTCGAAATAGATGGTGCCCCAGAAGAGACACAAATATAGCCACAAAGGCGGACTTAGAAAAAGGTCCCTCAATGGAGAGACAAACATGGCCTCAAAGGAGGGCTTCAATGAAAAAGATGATACTCCCAAAAGGAGCATAAACATAAAAGAACAAATATGGCCTCAAAGGAGAACTTATGAAATAAACGGTTTCGAAGGAGACACAAATATGCCACAATGGTGGATGAGAAAATGGTCCCTCAACGGAAGGACGAACATGGCCTCAAAGGATGACTTAGAATGAGATGAGGATTTGGATAGAAATAGTTTAAGGTATGAATAAGGTAACAAAAATGTCAAAGAGCGAAGTCCCCTAGTAATAAGGGATTTGTACAAATGATGTGTTCAAGGGCGAGGGAAGGTTATTCCCCTAACAAGTTAAATGTGAAGGAGGTAAAGGATGTCGAAAGAGCTTAGATGAGATTGTTTTAGATTTGGATGGGGTAAATGATCGGAGACCATAAGTGTGTTTAGCAAGATAAGTGGCATTGATGAACAATGGCGGGCATTCCTTAGGAGGAATGACATGGGCTGGATGAATATTAAGGGATGATGTGGATGGAGGGATCATGGGAGATCTGACAGATGGGATATGGATTGGATTCAAGGTAGATGGAGAAGGAACTTTCCCCTGAATGAGGAAATCATCTTTCTCAATAATATTGTGGACGATTGACCAAAAGGCCTTACAATGTTTGATGTCGTGACCTGGGGTACGATGATAAGCACAACTACAATTAGGATTGAACCATGATGGCTTGGGACCATATGGATTGAAGGCTTTAATAGGAGGAAGTTTGATGGTAGATGTTTGAGTTAAATGTCAAAAGATGTCTGTGTATGACCCCATTGAAGTGTCATGGGGAAGGTAAATTTTGTGGGTTTTGATAGGATGTCTCAACTTGGAGTTAGGAGAAAACGTAGATGTAGATTGGATGTGTGAATTTTGTGTTTTGGAGGACAAATCAAATTTGGTTGAAGGATGTATTGTTTGGATGTGGATTGATTATTGCAAGATGTCGTAGATGGAAAAACTGATCCTGACATGGATGTTGTGGCATTGGATTGTTGAGAAGAGGGAAAACTTGAATGTTTCTGATGGAGGCACAGGGGACTGTCGGGGATGTTTTCCCCGAGCCTTAGACTTCAACCGAGAAGATTTACCTCTAGCAGGGATGAAAATAATTTCAACCGGAGGATCTGATAGTGGTGGTGTGGTTATCAATGGAGAAACTGTTCTAAAACAAGATGAAGATGTTAATGAAGAGATAGGTGTTTGTATGATGTGATTAATGATATCTATGTGAGACATGGATTGTTTCAATTTGGGCATGGAAAGAGATGATTTTTTAGAGGGAGAAGGTAAAAAATATTTATTTGATTTAGGTAGATGTGTTGGTTCAATAGGTGATTCAAGGGGTATATTTGATAGGGTTGCAGATCGAGAGGATTTGGTTGATGTGATAGAAGGATTGGGTAAAGAATATTGGGGTAGACTGGGTGATGTGGCCATGGGCAAGGTTGTCAAGGTAGAGCTAGGTGGATTTGTTGATATGATAGGTATAGGGGTAGCTGGGATAGATAAAGATGTAGGCATTTTTGGAATCTGTGGAGATGTGAGTGATGTGATAACCGATGGAGTAGACCTTATAGGTATGGGTAATGTAGCAAATGCAGGAATTTTCAGATGTAGAAGTAGAAGAGAGTTTCATAAATTTTTGAGGGGTAAGATATGTTAGCTAATGGGGGATTGGTGGGGTTGCAAGGGTCATTGTAGAACAGTAATGTAGGTGTAGTAACAGGTGCATTTGATGAAGATGTGGGTGAAGATAGGTGTGAGAGATGTAGGGATATGTGGGGATACGAGTGGGGCCAAAATAAGTGCTAAAGATGAATCTAATGTGGTAGATTGGGGTGTATTTGAAGTGGCGGAAATGGATGATATAGTTGAATTTGATGTAGATGTGGCAAGGATAGGAGAAGGTACAGGTTCAGGATAAGTAGTGAAAGTTGATGTAGGTGTAACAGGTTCTAAATAAGGGATGGGAATAATGTCCACTGTGGGAACATGTGGAGTTGGTGACAAGATGGGATCTTGATTGACAGTGTCAACCATACAAGCATTTGATAGTTGAGATGTAAAGGGGGTGATGTGATTCGTTGGTGGTTGATTAGTCTATGTAGTGGAGGTATCAATTTGGATATCCCCTTGATTTACAAGTTGTTGGACATGATCTTTGAAGGAACGACATCTCTCAATGTCATGACCTTTGACTCAATGATATTTACAAAAGTGGGCCTCGTGATACCAAATAGGCTTGGCTTGCGAGTTGTCTACGGGTCGTATGGGAGGCAGTTGGATAGAGTTTACGCTCATCAACTTATCAAATACAGAAACTGTATGATTCTCCTAAAGGAGTGTAGTTGGTTGTTGATTGAGGAGATCATTGTTGAGACCATGTGCTTGGTGTAGATGGGGATGAGGGTTCAATGACCACAGTGTTGGCTGTAGTCTTGAACTCGCCATTATGTGTGAATGGTTTAGTGGATTCAATTTTTGATTTAGTTGAACTTAATTTAAGATGACCCTGCTCAATGGCACGGGTTTTGAGCTTGCGAGCCATTGTGAAAGCTTCATCAAAGGTTGGAATGATTGGATCTGCAAAGTGGATGATATATGTTTGGCACACGAATGCGAGAATAAGTCGATGAGTTTGGTTTGTGGGATAGTGAAGGATAGTTGGTTTATAACAACATGCCATCATGCAACGAATTCGGCAATGGGCTCATTTTCATACTGTCGAATGGTATATAGATCAGTGATAGTGGTTTTGCGTGTGATATTGATAGAAAAGTGTTCTAAGAACAACTGTGCAAGTTGGGTGAAAGAGAATATGGAATGTCATGGGATATTGTTGTACCAGTCCAACGCAGGACTAGACAAAGACATGGGGAAAGTGCGAAGAAGTAAATCATGATCATGCGCAATAAGACAACATGCATGTTTAAATGCGAGGAGATGTTGTTGGGGATCTTCTTTATTATTGAACTTATTAAATGTAGGAAGTTTCCAATGAGGAGGATAGGGTTTGATTGGGACCAATGGATGAATGGGTTCATTACAAATTTGTTCATAGGATAAGGTGTTCTTGGGTGGTATGGTAAGGGTTTCTAAACTGGCTAACTGATTCATTAAGGCATGAATTGAATCACTCGAGGTATTTGTAAGGTTGAGATTGGATTGGATGTGTGGTTTGAAAAGTAGTTTGATAAGGCGAATGATATGTTTGTGGGTGTGTGGGTGTTTGGTGAAGCGTCTGATAAGGTGGTTGATAAGTTTGTGGATAGGATGTTTGTGGAATGGTTTGATAAGACAGTTGATTAATTTGTGGATATGTGGGTGTTTGGGGAGTTTCTTGGTAAAAGACTAACATGTGTCACAGGTTGGGATTGCTGCATAGGCTGGTGTTGAGCAATAGGGGCATGACGATAAGTGGGGATATGTGTGTTAAGAATTGGAGATGGCTGGGCATGCCTATTAATGGAATTGTCAAAATGGGATGTGGGTGGAATGCGATCCACCAATTTTGGAGATTGGGAGGATTGATAGATTGTAGGAGATTTTTGGAGTAAGAAGTCATATATGGGGTTAGGAGGAGATTTGAGTGTATCTAGAGGAGCAAGGAGATGGTGGTGTGATCGATTTAGGAAGACTGGCTTGACAAGAGATATGAGGGTTGGTGTCAAGGTGGGGAGAATTTTGTATGACATGGTTCTCATGAGGTGAAACCATGGAGACTAGAGATTGGAGTGACTGAAGGCATGGTTTTGAGTTTAGAATCTTGTTGAGTGAGATCATCAGAGGAAGTAACTTTATTAGATAGAGTAGATTTTTGTTTTGTCTTGATTTGGGAGAGAGCGAAAATAGGTGTGAAATAGAGAAACATCTGTTTATGTATGTTGTTGACAAATAAATCAAGCAGAATATTTTTTAGCCTCATGATTAATTTAGAGGATGTGAACAGAAAAGAAAAGTAGGTAATGAAGGTGCCTAAAGGAGTCTAAGCTGGTTTCAGGCAGTTATGGATTGGGAGATGTCTGAGATGGTTTCCTGTTGGGTGTTTAGGTCCCAATCAGTTAACCAGGTGAGAGGAATGTTTTGATGTGTTAATTATGTTTGTGCAGTCTCAGGCAGTGTGTGATAAGTGAAATGCAAAGAGTTAAATCCTTTTACTTAAGCTATGTGATCAGGTAGGATGCAGAAGGTTCATTTTAAACCAAAATGAAATGTGACGTTCGATGTATACAGACACTCAGGAAAGGGAAAGTTTGATGCAGAAAAGAGAAAATAGAGAAAAATGAGAAATACCTGGAGAATCACTTTTCATTGTTATTTGATTGTACTTGATAGTGATGTATTTTAAAAGCACCAGTTAGTGACCTGAAATGCCCGGGTACCCTGAAATGGCACCATTTAGAATTTTAGATGAGGTCTAGTAAAAATGAGTTGTTTTTTGTGTTTTTTTGATCAAAGCAAGTGATATCTGACAGTGTTGTTGGATGGTCGTGAATTTGTTGATTTTACCTGTTTAAAATAAGATAAATATAATTAGTTGATATGGTTAAGAAAGAAGATATAGATGTTGTAAAAAATTAGTATTTCAAAAACAATGCAAGATAACAAAAATGAAGTAATTAATTAATTAAAAATTAAAGTTGTAGACTCGAGTATTCATATACAATAGAAAGGAAATAAGCTACGAAAGATATTAAAGTAATAAATGCGATAAACTATACACTATAACTAGAAAACTATAGTTTATTAATAGACTATAAACTAAAGATTGGTATTCTTATTAAAATAAATGATTAAAGAAACTATGAATTAAATAAACATATAAAACAAACGGTGAAATAAATATTAAATGCTAAGATATACTATAAACTATTCGTAATATAATAATAATAAGGAAAATAACATACAATTGGGAATCAAAACAACAATAATGAAATGATGCAAGTTGATAACTATGAAATGATCTAATGAAAATAATTTGGATAAGATTAATCAATTCGAAATAAACTTGAGATGAGGAATGCATCTAGTGCTTCAAGAAGTAAATAGCGGGCATTTTATAGATAAATGATGGTGTCTATAATATAGTTGTGATTATTTTCAGTCATCATGCAAAATAAAATATAAAAATGTCTCAACTTTACTCACCCAAATGTGCTAGGGACCAATGATAATTGTTTTTGTTCCCACCACCGAAGCACCAAGAGGTCATTTAAATGTGGTGAAGAGTGTATCCAAAAGGCAGCTTGACTCAACAATAGTGGATGGCAAATCAATTCAAAGTTTTGCTTTTAGAAAAAGGTGCAGTGAGAAATAGGATTTGGTAAGATGGATGTGGAAATTGTAGTAATCCAGGAGATTGTAAACTCAATTAGACTTTAGGGGAAGGGGGGAGCAACATGAGGTCGAGATTTAAATTGGGATTATGGAAGCAGAATCTCGGAAGAGGATGTACTTTGGTACCTACAAAGAAGTGAGTTGGATTACCGAGTCAATATGAAGTTGTTTCATATAGGAGATTATCAAGTCATGGTATGAAGATAAGTCAAGGGTATGGAATACGCGTGAGCAAGAGTTAACAAAAGAAATGACAGTGGCTATAAAAGCATCATGTGAAATAGGGCTAATAAGTAAAGCACGCAGGCTCAAAATTGTTGTCTCAATAGATCCATATAATGTGGAATAATAGATATTTCTAAACTCAATATTAAGTCAATTTACAGAGCTAAGTAGTCAAAAAGAGTTAAGCCATCAGACAGTACTTTGATGTTCAGCTAGGCACATAGTATAGATATATCTAAGGAGTACTGGAATTTCAAGTCACCGGAAATGGTTTCAAGTCGTTGAAAACTTGATTAACGAGGATAGAATACTCAATAGGTTAGCTAGGTTAAGCTTGGACATGGGGAATGGATGGGACAAGGAGAGGGCTACATGAGTGGAACAAGTGGAAATGAAGAATGATGGGTGAAATGTAAAGAAGTGCCTAAATAAAGTCTATGTCAAATGTAGGATGAAAGGGGTATGGAGTCGAATTAGATAGGGAGGAGTTGAGTCTAGAAGAGGAGTTGGTGGGAGGTGAGTAGAGGGTTGAAGGAAAGAGAGGTATGAGGATAGAAAGGTAGAGAAGATGAAGGAGACATGGGTTGAAGGACTGTAGGGCTGAGGCAGGTGAGATGGGAGGTAGGGAGCTCAGATGGGGGGAGGAGACAATTGTGAGAGGCAAGGAGTCAAAGAGAGATGGGAGGAGAAGTCAATGGTGTCTGAGGAGTGTGGGTGGTAGAGATGGTTGAAGGGAGTGAGAGGACTCGGTGAGGGAGTCAAGGGGAAGAGGAAGGAGAGATAGTGGATGGTGAAGGTGGGATGGGGGATGGAGATGCGTAGGCCGAGGTGAGGAGGTGGGGGAGGACTCGTGGGGATGAGGAAGTGGGTTGAATGGAGGTGATGAAGAGAGTGAGAAGGCTGATAGGGGATGGGGAGCATCGGGTAGGGAGGAAGGAGTTGGAGTTGGTGGAGATGGGATTGTGGATGGGGATGGGATGGAAGCTGAAGAGGAGGTATTGGGCTTGGAAGGAAAGGGATGGGTGGGAAGGACGATGGATTAGGCTGAAAGGGAGTGGGTAGACTCGGTGGAGATTGGTGAGAGGAGGTGGCCGAGCTGGCCGAGTGGAGAGGTGAGGAGATAGTTAGGAGGAAGGGGAGTAAGATGGGACAATAAGCTTAGGATTTTACTTTTTTTTTATTTCTTTATTTTAAATTTTATAATACATTTAATTTAATTTATTTCATATTTTGTTTTAAAATTGTTATTTTTAATATATAAAAACAACAAATTGTCTATTATCATTTTATAAATAACCAAATAAAAATAGATTTTATGTTTTTTTAAAAAAATAACGTACCTTGTGATAGAGTAAATTTGATGAATGCGAAATGCTATAGATAATTATGCCAAATAAGATCTAGATGAAAATAAGAGATAAATAGGTCAATGAAAAGGTAAGTTAAAATATCTATTATAACGATGCAAGTTATACATAATGTGATTTTTACAACTAGGAGAATAAGTTAATTTCACGGATTCATATCCCATGCGGGTAGATTTCACCAGAAAACAAGAAGAGCATGTACCTCCTGATGATTTCAATGAAGTGACCGTACGGAACTGAAATCAACAAATACTAAGATATTGCAAACAAGAAAGTTAGAAAAGATAAGCAAAATAACAAACAAAACGACCAGATCTAGGATCTGGTCCCACTGGGCGTGCCAAATGTTGATCTGCGTTTCCAGCTTCCTGTCCAGGTGAGTGTATGAGTAATCAAGAAACACGAGACCACGTCGAGTATACAAGGGCTTAGTACCTTGGAGATGGAGATGGATGATATGGGCGCAAAGAAAGATAGATGCATGATATCAAGAAGCTAGATCTGCAAAACTAAACCAGATAAGATTAGAACACAATATGTGGGGGTTGCCTAGATAGTACCGGTTCCAAGAGGATTTCAACTCCCTTGGAGGATGTCAACCCCCGTGTCAGACAAGATAATAATAGATCGTGAACAGTAGTAAAAATGACAAGCAACTGAAATAACAAGAGTACTTAGCTTATGTCATATTATGGAAATGAACCGAGCATCAAGATGGTAAGATAATGAGACACTGTCAGAGATTTCTCCTTCAAATTGGAAGAAATTAGTTAAGCTCTTTCTTCTCTTCTTTAGGCCTAGGTATCTCCAGGTCTTCTTAAAAATCTCCTCCTTTTCGGTATCCTTGAAAAACCTCCTCTAAAAATCCTTTTGAAATATGGGGAAAACCCCATATTTATAGCTTAGATATGAGACTAAACTAGCAGGTTAGATGATACCCAGGGTGTAGTAAAGTAACCTGAGTTAGGGATGTGATGTGATCATGTGGGTCCCATATTTTGACTTATTAGGCAAAGTGGGGGACATGATTTGAATGGGGGGTGAGATAAAGATTTCATTTTTAAAAAGAAGGTGTCGGAGATATGCATTATGAATTAAATAATTTGTGAGAGATGGGGGATGATGCCAAAAATTGAATTATCACATGGGTCCATATGGAGCCCATTGATAATCAATCAAATAATGTGAGCAAATAGATAGGATTTTATTTAGAGAAAGAGATGCGATAATGGAAATTAGATGAATGTGAGATGACGAAGGGTGCTATACCGAAAATAGGTGTCTACAACTTCTTCAATGCATAAATGAAACTACATGCTAAGCTATTTCCTACTCTCTATGATTGCTAACTTAAACTATGAACCTATGAAGAACATAAGCAATCAAAGTGGATTATTGCTTGATCTCAAGGATTGAGAATGGAATCTCACCAAGAATGGA
Organism: Taxus chinensis; assembly: GCA_019776745.2. NCBI lineage: Eukaryota > Viridiplantae > Streptophyta > Pinopsida > Cupressales > Taxaceae > Taxus > Taxus chinensis. The sequence goes on from CM034149.1 coordinate 868,602,427, forward strand.
TACAAGGCCCTTTTGGATCTTCCCATATTACTCAATTTTGAGTGAAAGGATGCTAGATGGAGAATCTATTTCCAACAATGGAGAATGGCTCAAGATCAAAATGCTTATAGTCTTTCACTATTCAAAGCATGGTGCAAGAAGAAAGGTAAGAAGGAGGGTTCTTTATATAGCTTTCCTAAAGAGGCAAGGCTAGCAAATTGATGAATGTGGGATAAAGGTAAAACAAGATTAGGAATGGATAAGGTTGCTTTATAAAAGGTAATCTTGATTTAGAAGAGTTTAATTTGTCATTAGTAAGTCATGGGAGTTGGGGGATGTTTTAATTAATCAAAGGTGATTAATTAATAGGTAGATGTAAGCTTATAGAAGCTAATTAGAGGAAAATTAGTATGATTTGTGGGATGTAAAAGAGGAATTTGATCCAATAAATGGTAATTTATTGATTTAGAGTTGCGAGTGTAATTAATTAATAATAATTAATTAACCCAAGTAGAAGTGGATATTAATTAACGAAAGGTCATTAATTGACATATTTAATGATAGGAAGGCTAATTAATTAATGAAAGGTCATTAATTAATGAATATGAAGAGGAATGTTAGCTAATTAGCAGAAAAGCATGCTAATTATTATGGAAATGATGAGAAAGAGGATAATTAGTGCAATCTTAGCATTAAAGGTTGCGTAAGTGGATTTTAGGTGTCTACATTTTCCCCTCTTTGGGGTGGCATAAGTGACACCACTTCAAAGATAGTAGACAAGTACAAACAAATAATTTTTTTGAAGAAATAGAAGAAAAAATTAATAGAATGAAGGATGCCCCCTCGAGTGTTGATGGGGTGATGAAAGAGGGCGATTGACGATCGAAAAGATGAAAGAACATAATAGAAGTAGAAGAATTGATCCCTATTGCGCCAAGTTACTTTTGAAGAAAAGTGTTGATAGAAGGAGAGTGATATGGAAGAAAAATGAAGATGAAAAGAGATGGATATAGCTATCATCTTGCCGATGTAAAAACCAACTTTATTTCATCATTTTGCTTATGATCGACGTCATCGGTCCTTATTAAAAAGAATGAACAGAAGTGTAGTATGACATGAAAATCCATATAAAACAAATGTCCATAGCTAAAAACACCAACTCCATGCAACATACAAAATGCAATGCAATACGAGAAAGTAAAAGATGCCTAACTCCCTGCAACATACATAATGCAATGCAATACAAGAAAGTAAACAAGATAACCTGACAGAGAAACATAATGCAATGTTTTTGTTATCAAGCTTTGATTTTGACCTGTGTGAATTAATGACAAGGGTTAAAAGATGGTGCCCCAAGCAAGGATACATGCAAGGGGTATAACGGAGGACACTTGGGTCCTATGAAAATCAATCATGCACTATGAAACAGTACCAAGCAACTCATTGTGCCCCAGAGTACAGACATAGTAAGCAAATCTAGATTTGTTGATGGAGGTAGATCAAGATGATCCACGAGTCACACACAAGCTCAGGCGAGAACCAAAGAGTGATGTTTTGTAGGATGATTTATATTGTTTTTTATTTTTCTTGAAACATATTTGAATGTTTTTTTTAATTTTCTATAATTTTTTGAAGCTATGTATAGGAAGACAAAGAAGTGTGGATTCCCCCAGCGATAGATGGGATGTACAAGGGTAGAATGTCAAGCATACGAGAAAGTGAAGATGTGATATGCCCCAATGATTAGGTGGGAGTATTCAAAGACAAACTCTTCACAGATAGAAGGGGGATTAAGGCCAATATATAAAATAGGTTCAATCATGAGGGAGACAAGGATGCCCCCAGCGTAAGATGGCCAAGAAACATGTGATAGAAAGGAAGTGGGTGATTGATTTATTAAAGGGGGACAAAGGTGTCCAAAAACATAGAAAAAAGGCCATTCTATACACATGGATGTTCTAAATGATTTTTGAAGAACAAAAGATGCTATGAAAATATTTAGAAGGCATTCAATGAAAAAGTGATTAGCCCAAGGCACAAATCATGAGACAAGACATGCATTAAAGCAAGAGTTTGAACAAGGTCCAAAAAGTAACACTTGATAACATACTAATCTTGTTTTACTCATCAAGATCTCATGTGTGCATGTGGAAATGAATTACCTCTTGAAGGAAAGAGTTGATAGACAACAAGTGAAGACACTAGTCAATGTGTAGGAATGATTTAGTTTGAAAGGTGATCTGTGAATGGATTGTGGAAGGAGATCCATACATTGCTCCACTGTCAGTCAGGCGTCCATAGCCCCGACAGAGATGCATTTGATTCTAATCACAACATTTCTCTACTGCCAGTTCAGGCGTCCATAGCCCCAGATAGAGATTATTGGAAATACCCCAAGAGAGAGTTATATATCAATTTTCTTTTTCTTTTAGATTTTACTTTTTGATTGATTGATTTTGATTCTTTTGCTTTCTGAAAACTTATTTCAGCTCTCTTGTTTGACAAGGGGTTAAGAACCACTAATGGCTTGATGGAAGGATGTGGAAGTGATTGTGATGATGACATTGGATAGTGTTAACAAATACTCCCAAAAATTCTTCCCAACAAGTTTATTATATGTAGATAGTGATAGGATCTCTAAGAGGTCAGTCGTTCTTTAATTTACCAAGGTGATGAAAGACCAAGGTCAAACGGATACCATAGAGATAAATGTCACAAAATGCATGTGAATAGGCTAACCACAATATCATTGAAGGGATGAAAATGGTGGATGACTTGCAGATGAATATGAAAGAAAGGGAAGAAAGAACATCCATGTGTATGCAATACCTGATTGCAATGTTTGATCTTTGTACCTTTGATTTTGTTTTTTTTAATGTTTTAATCTCTTTTCATTTTTTTTGTATTTCTGAATTTTTTAATGATTTTTTATTTTATTTTTGAAAATTTTTATGATATTTTTGATTTTTTGATGGTTATCAGAACGAAACATGTCACTCTATGTGATAGGATCCAACAACGATGTGTGTGACTTCCTTGATAAGGGAGACTAAGCGCGTTTGTTTATCAAGAGTGATATTATCCCCGATCTCGATGATCATGGTGAGTTCACACTCAACAAATGACTATGATTTGTTTTGAAACATGGGTTTCGTATGTGGGAGTTTGAGTTCCCTATCCATAGGTTTCTGCACTTTGTGCCATACTTGATGGGTACATTGGTGTGCATTATTGAATCATGTTTGATTTTGGATTTTATGATCATTGGAGTTGTTGGTAGCTTTGGATCTCTTCGGATTTTTTTATCTTATCTTGATAAAGAACCTGTCTTGGGTTTCTTATAAGCTAATGCTTGACTTGTCTGATCCAAAGAAGTGAGAGAAGAATGTGGATGTTTAGAATTGATGAGAGGAATGGCAGTGGGCTTGCCACAATCTTTGGTAGAAGAATAATGTGATGGATGAAAAGGATACGGTCCAAGGATTGAAGAAGATGGGCTACTGGGAGGTGAGCCATAGATAGAAGACGAAGGGCTACTAGGATGTGGCCCAAGAATAGAAGAAGAAGGGCTACTAGGATGTGACCCATAGATAGAATATGAAGGGCTACTAGGATGTGGCCCAAGAATAGAAGAAGAAGGGCTACTAGGATGTGACCCATAGATGTAAGATGATGGGCTACTAGGATGTGGCCCAAGAATAGAAGATGATGGACTACCCGAGGGTGATCCATACATAGAATACAAGGGGCTAGTTGGGTGTGCCCCAAGAATATAAGATAGTGGACTACTCAAAAATGTCCCACAAATAGCAGAGGGAGGGCTACTAGAAGGTGACCCACACCTAGACGAAGATGAAGGGCTACTTAACGTTGACCCAATAAGAGATTGTGATTGAGGAATTATGATAGACAAAGAGTGATTGGGTGATGAGAAGATAGGCCATGGATCAATGCAAGACCAATGAATTTCATTACATAATGAAGAATGTGAAGATGGAAGAATAAGAGGAGGATCAAGTTGCATGATTTGAGGCTCTTCCTCTGTTTCTTGATAAAAGGAATCAACCTTTTCCTCACAATATGCAGGCACATCAAAGTCTAAAGAGAATCCTTTCTCATAATTTGTTAAAGATATATCTTTGTGTGCCCCTATAAAGGCCATAATTGTTTCTTCATTCTGAAAGAGATCAATCGGTATGAGTTTTTGATCAACCACTAGGGGTTGATTGGAAGAAAGAGGTTCACTTGGTGTGGGAGACTTAGAAGATGTTTGATGATGATTGATAGAAGAAGATGATGTGGGGGACGAAGAAGATGTGTAGCTAGATGTCTCAGGAGTAGAAGAAGGTCATGTGGACCTACCTATATGATGGTATATCATCTGTAAACTAGTAGGATTAAGTCCAAAGTCTGCACATTGTGATGCATGGGTTGATTCAGATGTTTGAATAGAAGGACTTTGAGTCACACGAATCTTCAAAGAAGGAAGACTTCATGGGGGTGATTGATGAAGAAGGTCTGTGAAGAAGGGGAGGACCGTGATTCAAGAATCACATTGGATGAATAATAATAAGGGTCCTGTGAAGAAAGAGAGGACCGCGATTCAAGAATTGTATTAGATGTTTGATTGGAGGGATTTGACTCATGTGAATCTTCAAAGGAAGAAGATGTTTTTGAGGTGACTGATAAAAGGGGTCCTGCGAAGAAAGGGAGGACCACGATGTAGGAGTCATATTAAATGTATGATGAAGAGGGTCCTACGAAGATAGGGAGGACCATGACATAGGAGTTGCATTAGATGACTTAGGAGTTGAATTAGATGAATCCAAATAGTATTTTGGATCTGAATAGTAGTTTGGATCTGAATCATCAGAAGAGTCAGAGGAAATATTTGGATTGGAATCCTCAGAAGAAGAGGAAATGTTTGGATTAGAATTAGAAGAAGAGTGGGGGGAACTCGAATAATAATTTGGATCAGAAGCATCCAAATCATACCACCGACTATGAGATGAAGGTGGGGAATGAGTTACCCAAATGGGTTCTCTAGTGCAAAGAACCAAATGAGGTTTGGTCATGATGGGCATCTTTTGATGCTGAAAATTTGATTTGTTATTGTCGTATGTATAAGGGACCTTGTGATAATCAGTCATTTTTGGCGTGTGTTGGGTTCAAAGGTCTAGACCTAGATTGTATGATCAAACTTTTTCAAAGTGAAGAAGGTTTCATGTTGATTTGGGCAGCATAACGACAACCAACTAGACATTTCATAAATATGGGGATGCTTGTATGATTTTTCAAAAGGGAAGCTAAGAAAAACATACATCGTGATAATGTAATTTCAACAATCCAACAAAGTTTGGACAACAAGTTGTGAGTGCAAAGAATCAAAGTCTCGAAAGGATTGTCCTTAGAAATATAAGTCTATAAGGTGAACGATCGCAAGGAACAATCATACAAGATCAAAACACAACACCACTCAAAATTAAGTGATAAACAATGACCAAATGATAAAGGATTAATGGATCAAAGTGATTGTCATAAATGGATAAGTCAAAATGATGAATGAGACACAATCACAGCAATTTTTTTTTGTAAACCAATTAGTCAAATGGAGTACTTCCTAAGTCTATTTTTGGAAAGGTAGTTGGTGTTGTAAGATAATTAACAAGATGTCCCTACTTATGTCGAGTTCAAAGACATGAACAAGGTGTAAGTAATAACAAGAAGTTAATGCGACCTCCTAACAAGGTATACTAGAAGCAAGCCCAAATTCAATTAATACCTATATCCCAAAAAGTGCTAGTTATGATTGTGAGTGACACAACAATGTCACCAAGATATGTTAACCAAACTTTGTGAGAAAGTAAGGTATTGATATCAAGATGATATTGATATAACACACACAAGTGGTAACACGTAGCACTTCTCAAAATCGAGGTAGTAATGGAATCAAACTAAAAGCTTAGAGTATAACTAAGAATTGTTAAAATGTGTATAGCGTAACCTTACAATGCAGATATTTAGGTCAAGTTTACAAGAAACAAGACGTAAATACCAAAATTGTAGTGATACGATATAAACAAGGTAACCTTTCCAAGGAAGTTCAAGATGAGGAACCAAGCCTAACTATGATGATGATCCTGACGTGGGTATCAAGATCACAAAGGCTACCAATGATATGAATACATCTCCACACACTTTAGACATTTAACTTACCCAGCCACAAACATGGATGGGCATAAAGACAAAAAAGTGGCAGAAACAATCAATTGATAACACAAAGGTAGTCACTCTTCTTTTGATCAACAAAGTGTCAAAATAAAGTGAAGGAAGTAGATCAAAATGGGGGTGAAAAATGTTGGCTTTACTTCGGTAGAGTTTCACCTCGCCTTAAGGAAAGTAAAAAACTAAGAAAAAGTAATGCTTCCCATGTTTCGTGATGAACAATGGCTCACAACTCAAAACTATTTTGAAATGGTCAAAGTGGGCTCCTGGCCAAAGATATCTTCCTAGGTGGCTCTCTCAACTAGGTGTTACAAAGTTTTCTTAAGCGAGCTCGATTTACCCAAAAAGTCACAATGACTAATTTGGGAGTATCTCAGCTTTACTTTACCCCCTTCAAGCACAGTAGGCAACTAGTGCGTCTACGTGTACTATCACTGGGGTCGCCATATGGACAACCAGTAACGCTAACTCACAAGGAACAACTAGTCAAGTAGGTTGTGGGGAGCACTTCCCGTTTCATCCACAAGGTTCCTCTCTTGCATGGACTACTTTGGGGTTCCTAGGACCACCCCCATTGTTATAGCTTAAGGCTTATGCCAAAGGGGTTATGTCCTAGTTTTAAGCATGGACGAGACGTACCCTTATCCGAACCTGCAAATATAGTGTTTTGAATGTGGTGTTCTTTTTATCTTGTTTAATTTGGTGTGGTTTTCTTTAACACCTTTTGGCAACCTACAAAAAACTGTATTAGTAGTTTAATTTTGTTTCGAACTCCTTTCTTTGACAAGTGTTTTTAGGTCCTGCACTCAAGCGTTAGTAGTTCTCCAAGAAAATCACATTATTTAAAAGAGGATTAAGAGTTGCTTTTGATTCTCAAGATCATCCAAGGATGCAAGAGAAGAGCATACACAACAAATAATCCAACTAAAAAGTAAAGAAAATATTTGCAATCAATGAACCATACAAAAAGCTTGATAAATGTTCATTCCCTTAAACCAAAAGTGAAAGATGAAGTTTCCAATTTACCAAATGTTATAAAATGAAGACTAAAGTTGCTTTTGATTCTCAAGATCACCCTAAGGTGCAAGAGAAGAGCATACATAAATTTTATCCCAACTATATAGAAATGGAAAACTTCAAATCAAAGGACCATTGAAAAATTCCCTTTGTAAAAGGTTCATTCCCTTAAGCAAAATGAATAATCAAATTTCTAAGTTTAATCCCAATGTTAAAAAGATAGAGATCAAAGTTTTTTTTTATTCTCAAGATCACCAAAAGGTACAAGAGAAGAGCATACACATGCTTTGGTCTAAATCAAGTAAGCATGGAAATACAACATTCATCAAAACATTAGACATGTTAGAAAATGACCCAGTTTTAAACTAACAGAAAAACCTACAATTTCTGTAAGTATAAATCACAAATTTATGTTTTCATTGCATATTTAACTTCAATACCTTTCCAACGCAAAAAAAATGGAGTCATTTTGAGTTTGGGAGCAAATGTTATGGCCTTCGGAAGATGGGTTACGCATATGCTCTTATGCTCACGGGTATGCACTTGACATGCACTCAAAAAATGTCAAAAAAAATGTCCCTTAATCTGTAAAATGGTCAAATTTTTCCAACCAAGATTCAATTTTGACAACAACCCATCACATTAATATATGAATAGAAGACTCAATGCTATCAAACATTAACATACATGCTCAAGAATTTAAGATTTTCAAGAAATTGACAAAACTAGCATGTAGAATGATGAAAAAGTAAGCTCTAAAAATGAAAAATGATGAAATCTTGAAATTTTCTCACCAAGATTTAATTTTGATAAGCAACCCACCACATTAATATGTAAATAGAAGACTCAGCACTATCAAACACTAACCTACATGCTCAAGAATTTAAAATTTTCAAGAAATTGACAAAACTAGCATGTAGAATGTTGAAAAAGTAAGCTCTAAAAATGAAAACATGGAGAAATCTTGAAAATTTTCCATCAATTCCAATTTTGACAGCACTTCACCTCCTTTATACCTACAAGGAAGACTCAACACATGCAAACTCAACAAAACAAGTTAAGAAAAACAAGTTAGATCAACATGTGTAAAAGAGGGTTAGTAACCAAAAATGAAACTTAACTACAAAAACTTGAAATTAAGTGCAAAGGACAATGAAGTAAGTCCCACTGGGCGTGCCAAATGTGCTCATGTTTTATTAAATAAGCTATAAATTGAAACTAATATCTACATATCTTAAAACAAATGCTAATTAAACAATGAACCATCAAGATAAGAGCTTAAAGGAAATGCTTCTTCAATGCATAAATGAAACTACATGCTAAGCTATTTCCTACTCTCTATGATTGCTAACTTAAACTATGAACCTATGAAGAACATAAGCAATCAAAGTGGATTATTTCTTGATCTCAAGGATTGAGAATGGAATCTCACCAAGAATGGCTACAAGGCCATTTTGGATCTTCCCATATTATTCAATTTTGAGTGAAAGGATGCTAGATGGAGAAGCTATTTCCAACAATGGAGAATGGCTCAAGATCAAAATGCTTATAGTCTTTCACTATTCAAAGCATGGTGTAAGAAGAAAGGTAAGAAGGAGGGTTCTTTATATAGCTTTCCTAAAGAGGCAAGGCTAGCAAATTGATGAATGTGGGATAAAGGTAAAACAAGATTAGGAATGGATAAGGTTGCTTTATAAAAGGTAATCTTGATTTAGAAGAGTTTAATTTGTCATTAGTAAGTCATGGGAGTTGGGGGATGTTTTAATTAATCAAAGGTGATTAATTAATAGGTAGATGTAAGCTTATAGAAAGCTAATTAGAGGAAAATTAGTATGATTTGTGGGATGTAAGAGAGGAATTTGATCCAATAAATGGTAATTTATTGATTTAGAGTTGCGAGTGTAATTAATTAATAATAATTAATTAACCCAAGTAGAAGTGGATATTAATTAACGAAAGGTCATTAATTGACATCTTTAATGATAGGAAGGCTAATTAATTAACGAAAGGTCATTAATTAATGAATATGAAGAGGAATGTTAGCTAATTAGCGGAAAAGTGCTAATTATTACGGAAATGATGAGAAAGAGGATAATTAGTGCAACTTGGTTCTTTGAGGTCTATGAAGGTTGTTGAGTCTTGTCCAAGTTGTCATGGTGTCATAAGTACAGTAATGATGCACATCTACATGTGCCAAGATTTTCTTGAAGTTCCTGTTGACTAAGAGTCCTTTAAAATGTCTAGGGAAGGTGTTAAAATGTCATCCTAGTCCATATAAGGTGTATAAGCTATCTAAGAGTCAGTCCCTATCAAAAGGTTGCTTAGGGTTTGTACCATGAAGTCAACAGGTATCCAAATCTCTCCAAGATGTTTAAAGAAGCCTTGAAGAAGAAGATGGTGTGATCAAGTGTAAACTTGATCAATATTATGGTGAAAATTTCCATCTGTGACTCATGTATATCAACTTCAATGTATCTATAAGCAAATTTGAGGTGCTATAGGTATGAGAGATGATTGTTCCTGATATTTATACATTAAAGAGGTTCTCAACATGTTTGAATATGTTTTTGCAAGGTGTTTTTGAAAAATTTGAGATGATAAGTGCAAATCATGTCAACGTTGGTACTTCACTGCCCCTGACTAGGTTTACATAGTCATCGTAAGTGGTAAGCATGAAAACTCACTTTTTGAGATCAAGATGGAAGAGTTAGAAGCCAATATTTTGAGAAATTATTCTATGCTCTTAGAGCTAAAGAATGGAAGAGGGTTGGTGCTTCAAGTAAGTATATTTATTCAGTTATACATGACAATGCTGAAAAGTTTCTCTTGTGGCCTAAAAAGGCCTAATTTGGGAAGTTGACAGTGCAAACTGGGTGTATTTACTTCATGAATGTGTCTTCAAGGCTTTGAGAATAGATTCTATGCCATAAATGGTGTCTTAAAATGGGTTCAACCTTCTATAAAGGTATGTACTTCATGTTTTATGAGGAATTTTCTATGTCTTAAGGACTACAAAACAATGTACAGTGTTTTTGGTCTACAAAGTGTGTCTTCAAGATTTAAAAAGGTGATTTACACCAATATGAGATGATTTATTAGCTTTATGGAAAGTCCCAATGTATTTATAAGGTGACACATATGGTTTAGATCAGTTATCATGGTTTCCTGGTTGTTCTTCATCATGATTTGTGCCAAGAATTGATTGCTACAGTACATGGGCAGAGTTGATGGCTTCTCAGGTATGTGTGATGATGTCTCATCATATTTTGTGATGTTAATAATTCTGGTGTGCCCTTAAATTATTTCAAATTGGTTGGGGGATCATTTGGGTTTGATCTCAGTTGATATGTGCTTGTGGGAATCTCTTGGTGCTCCATGAAGAAAATGATCATCTACATGATTAGAGGGGGCAGAGTATACTTTTTTCGATGGTGTGTCATAAGTTCCAAATCTTATTCTCATTTGAAAAGGGTATGTTCTTTCATATATCTATGGTTTTCAATGTGGTGGTAGTAGATGGAGTTCTTTGTGCTTATTGCCAAGACTTGAAAAACTTATTCTTGCTCCAAAATAGCATCCTACAGTGCTTGTAGGAGCTCATGTTTAGGATGGTGACTAGTGGTGTTGACGTACTAATGATTTTTTTTCAATCCTCTATATGAGCCTTACATGATAAATGCATATGGATAAGTGTTTTCATGGGACGAAATGATCAATTTTGGATCAATTTGTTAATCTCTTGACCTCTCAAGTGAAGGCTGGGATAGTGCTACAGTGCCCTGAGACAAAGTATTAACTTGGTAAGATGGTTGTATGTTTTTATTTTCATGACAATGGAGAGCTTGATATAGCTCACTATGCAAGAGGCTATAAGTATGTTTAAGAACCATAGATACACTTTATTTCCTTCTCAATGGAGGTCTGATAGAGATATGATTGTTGGTAGTCCTCTAAGCATTATTGAAGTGTTGTCTATTACAAGAAGAAATGTTGCTCAAGGTGTGTGTGAGCTCTCCAAGACAAGGGGAGTGCTTATTTGTTCCTTCATGAGGATTGAAATGGTGTTCTCTAGGCCATATAAGGTGATAAAAAAAATGGTGATTCCCTTCTTTGTTCATGTTATGTAATGGAGTATGAATGCTTGGATTATATCATTCAAGAATGACGAGTTGTAGAAGACTGAAAAATGTTGCTTAGGGACCCTGTTAGAAAGTGATCAAAGGTGATTTCAAGACTTTGCTAACAAGTGTTAGTAGCCCAAATTTCATGCTCTTGAGCTAGTATTTGGAGGCATTATGTCTAGTGCGAAGTGATAGTTTTTTTATTCAACTCTTGGTTGACCTATAGTTGGATGTTGAAATTGGTCAAAAATGTTCTTTAAGAATTCTATTTTTGGTCTCATAATTTTTTTCTGTTGGTGTGAAGAGTATTTTTATGCCTTGTATTGCATGATTTATGCCTAGAGAAGATGGATTACTGACAAAAGAAGGTGGTTTAATTGGTTTGAGCATGCATAAGACATAACATTATTGGCATGTTAAAGGTGTTGATGCCCCTGTTCCAAGATCTATCTGTAGTGCCCTTATGAAGCTCAAAACATAGGTTATAGAAAAAAAAATGTGCTTCTTTGCATGCCTAAGAGGTTAGACAATTATGTTTTTCCCCTCACCAAGGTGATGATTTATGATTATTTCATGTCCTGATTGATGATGTTCAGATGTTGGAAGTGCCTTGTTCCATGGTGGAGTCATGTTACTTACATGCTTGAAATGAAGGATAAGAATCAATTTTTGTGCCAAAAATCAAGAGATTTGAGCTTGTTTAAGATCATTTGGTTGATGTTTCTAACCAAAGCATGATGGTATGAAGATGAGTTAGGTGAAGAAAGTAAGTTGCAAGTATGCCTTTGTCATTAATGTAAAAAGGGGGAAAAATTCATAGGATGTTTTCCATCAATTACAAAAGGGGAGATTATGTTGGCATGTGTGTCCTAATAGGTGTTTTCGTTGATGCAAAAACCACATTAATGATAAAGTGAATGTTGCATTTAGGTCATATGATGTCCTGTTCATGGTGCTAATATGATGTTTCAGATGTATATCAGCTGATAGAGTGGGATTCATTGAGGTGTGATTGCTTGTTGCTAACAAGCTTATACAGGTACCTAGGAGATGTATATTGGCAGTATGAGCTTCTTGGATACTTGATAAGTATGTTGACATGATGACTAGCATGTTTCGAGGGTACTTGAGCACTCACAATAGTGGAATAATGTAGGTACAGGTGGTTCACTATAGTTACAAGTGTTCATTGGGAGCAATTTATAGTATCTTGGAGCTATGACAGTGTATTGTGGAGCTATATGAACTCATGGAAATAATTAAATCAGGTTTATCATGGAATATGAGTGTATGTTTGGGTTCATTTATAGAGGTTTCATGTTCAATTATTGCTTTATTCCAATTGGCCCTATCTTTTACAATGACGATCTAACATGCAAGAATACATAAGTCTTAGTGACTGGAGAGATTGAGATATGGAATTCACATTACTGATGATTGGATATGTTAGAGGGATGACTCATGATACTCTCATAAAAACTGTAGGTGCCCATGATGTGTATTTAGCCAAATATGACTGATTTTGTGAGATATGGTAAAAAACTAGTGTAATTTCTAGATTGAAGTTCAACATCAAATGCTTTTTGTGAATAGTGTGATTTTTCATGGGACCATATGGACCTTTCAGGGATGCTTCTAATTTAAGGTTTCTAATATTTCAATAATAATACTGATGTCATTTGATCATCATGTTTTTATCAACGAATGTTAAGAAGGTCAAGTGGTCTAAAACCCCTAGTTAAACCCTACTTAGGAGCAGTTTGACAGAGAAGTGAAGTATAATGAACTAGTTTTGATTGATTTCATCAAAAATTAATGAGTGGATATTGTATATGTAATCCTCAATGATTTCCATAAATGTTTTGTTGAGGTCATGGTGATGAATAGGCCCCACCTATAAATAGTAAGTTTCTGAAGAAAGAAGGTTTTAGGACAAGTTTTTCCAAAGGAGTAACATGAAACATTAATGGTGCATGATGAATTGTGAGTTTATCTTGATGTCACATGAATTTTTGGAGCAATATCATTTGGGTACATGGTGTTTTGAGGTCCAAATAGGTTGACTGGTCAAAGGATAGTTTTGGGGTCTCAAATAGCATGGTCCAGTTAATGAGCATAACTAGCTACAAGTGGAGTTGTTGAGATGATTCAAGTTGAGTTGGAAATTATATTTACAATGATATAATTTCAATTTACTCATGATTTATCTCATAATTATGAGGGTCATTTGACATGTCATTCTAGAGAATTGTTTAGACAAGAATATTTTTGGTAGTTCAAGGCAACATGTGTTATCAATAGAATGCTTGATGTTATTTGAAGCATGGATATGGATTGTGTTGATACTTCTATATCATATATAAAGTTAAGAGGGGTGAATTTGGCATATAATGATTCAAATTTGGAGGTCTTGAATGTATGTATAAATAATTTTATGAGATAACATTTGGAAACATATGCTGTTTGGCAGGTTAATCTGGTGAAGGGAAATGTTAGTTGTGGATTGAAGAGATGGATTGTTTCATGACTTATAAATTTATTATAAGTGTTATAAAGGTTCTAAAATTTCCATTTAATGGTCACATGACATGTTTTGGTTTAGTCATAAGTCATTTTGTGGCATTATGAAGTTTCCATAGGGTGTTGAAGGGTACATAGGAAACAACTGTTTTGAGATTTGTAAAGGGGACTGGGCCCAATAAATTAAATAATTTGATTGGTTGATAAAATGTGTGATCATTTATGAATGTCTTAATGATATTTTATTTATATGTAAGGTTTTTTGGGTCATGAAAAAGTATACAATTAATGTAAAGGAATTTTTAAGAATGTGCATATGGGGTTTTGAGCCATTTTTGGCATATGCAATGATGGGTTTTAGCTAGGCCTACCTAATTGGGTCACTCGTGACTATTATATTTAAAATTTTATTTTATTTTCTTGATTTATGGGAGGAACCAAAAGGGGGGGAAATTTTTTTTTCCTAGGTTTGACATGTGGAGAAGTATAGAAAAGCATGTTTTTGGGTACTTTTTGGAACTAATTGTGTGTTTGTAAGTGGAAATACCTACGTGAAGTGTGATTGTAGTTGTTTGAAAATTATTTGGAGGATGAATCAAGTGTGTTGCAGGTCGAGAAAAATCATAGGACATGAGAAGTAAGAGTATTTATCATTTTTTTAGTGTTTGATGAGTTTGTTTTGTGAAGAGTGATCACCTAGGGTTTGATTGAAGAAGTGTAAGCTGGATATAAGAGGCATCCATCAGTTGTGGAAGAAAAAAATCAGATATCTACATCATAATAATGTGGTTGAGTGGGTGCTTAATCATCTTGGGGGGTTATAGCATCTTTGTGGATTTGGTGCTTCATAAAATTTTGAGGTTAGATGCTCCTTATAGGGTTGGTGCTCTACTAAACTAGGGGTTGGTGCTCCTTTTGGGGTTCGTGACTCACTAAATTTAGAAACATATCAATATAATATTATGTCTTTCAGTGGATTTTCTTACCGTTGTATAGGGTTTCCCACTTATACCTTGTGTTCTTGAGTTGTTTATTTGCTCTTCATGGTTACATTTTTTATTGATTGTTTATGGTGTGCACACATAAATTATTGAATAAGTGGTTATTGTGACTAAATGTATATGATAATTTGAGTTTTAGATATAAAATATAATTTTAATTTTTTTATAATCAGTTATTCACCCCCCCTCTCAGTAAATTGTGTCTTCTAACATGCATTTTTCTATCCTAACTTATCCCAAATGGGACGAGATAGACGAGAGAAAAAAGTGGGTCCTCACCCTAGCTTGAGAAAGTGGAAGTATCTAATTTTTCCTAGTGGAGGAGAGATAAAAGCATATGACTAAGCTACTGGGGCTTGAGATTTGGGTTATATGAGGCTAGCCCAGGAAGGGGATTTCTCTTGGGAGAATTTTTTTGCTCCTTAAATACATATCCTCAAAGGGATCAGGACTCAATTTCGCCCCTGTCCAAAAAAAATGCACTTATGTAGCCTACAACATGACAAGTTGTCAATTTTAGTGATTTTTCGATGGTAGAGAGGAGAGGGGGCTCAGAATAATAGCCATTCCTGTAGCACATTCCCGAGGTCATATTATGCACAAATATTCTAACATTTTCTATGGAGATAATTTTGCATGCTTTTCAAAATATCCCATGGGATAGGAAAATTGGTGAGAAAAAAAAGTGTGCTTCAACCTTAGGCTGACATGCTGTCCACCTGAAAATTTTCTATTTGCGAGAGCGTACCTTGAGGGAGATCTTGAATGATGATTGTTTCTAGAGCTTCTAGAGGATATTTATGGAGAATTAATTTATATGATTCACTTAAATCCAAAAATCCATTTTGAGAAGAATGCTCTTAGGTACACACTGATCTAATTCGATCCTAAAACACCCTCAGAGACGTGGGTTCACTTCTTTTCTCTGGACCTTTTAGGTGTGCCTACAAAAAATAGACTATGGAAAGAAGCATTTTAGTCTTATGACCGCAATATGAAATCACCATCATTTACTACTAATTGAATCATATTTACCAATGGTAACTGTGATTTTACCTCTAACTACCCATTCTATGGAGCTCTCAGAAATCATGCTTCTAAAGCTCAAGCACTATTTTGACATTGCACATTCTCCTTACACCTTCGGAAAACCCACGTTCACTGAACTTATCCACTATAACCTGTGGGAAATGCCTTGACCTAAACCATTTACTAAATCACTTATAATGATGATCTTATCTCCTCAATAACACTTCTTGATGAATTTAACACCTTTAGGGAATTTGTCCTAACGAAATGGTGCACACTTTTGTCCTGAAAATGACTAGAAATAACCTTATGAGTTAGAGTTCACTGAAGAAAGTGCCAGTAGAATCACTACATCAACGCGATAACATTCATGAGCAAGATGTTTTCATGGGGTTTCAAGCACATGAGTAAAGTAAATTCGATAGCATAGCATGATAACACCGTACTCACTCAGGTATACTGCCTGACACCTAAGTTGAGGGAAACTGACCTAAAGGATTTCTCAGGAGGGTTTACAAGCTAATCTAAGGTTGACACTAAGGTAAATTTCACTTCATCATTTTTCATTTTTCTTGAATGTGTTTCATACTTGTGTTTCACAAATGACAATCAGTTGTCTCTCATTTGGTCCACCTTATTCTAGATTGTAAAGAAGTTTAAGTCTTGGGATAAAAAAAAGCTCCATAATCTGCAATATATATAACTTGGATCGGTGCATTATCCATTGGGCTTTACAAAGTCTCAATAGAAATAAGTGATACTCACTGGATCATAGACGAAGCACCCTCTTGATCACCTTGATCTTTCATTCTCAAAAGTCTTAACTTTACACCACATCATGGAAAGGAATCTAAGCATTCAACGGGAAAGGAAAATCATCACATCCTCAAATTCACTTTGTTGGTACATGCAGGGGAGAATTCTTCCATCTCACTTCGCTGACTCTTACATTTTCTCTTTTTTAGAAGTTACACTCTGAATGAGATGTAACATCTGAGTGACGATATTTTGTCCTATCCTATTACATCATTTTAGTTCAAGATAAGTATCCTGCCTTGTCAACATCAACTTATTATGAAATCACTTCTCACTTTCATGCATCTACTTTGATATGACTTGGGAGGTCAGTGATCCTATCACTGACCCCTATTATGCTCTTATCTCCAGATTTTCAAGATTTAGAAATTCTCATCATCATTGCTTTACTATCTTGGGAATCGACATCTCAAATTTAAAATTTCCTTCTTGTATTCCTCCCAAACTACTGATTTCTCATTTTTCATCCTCATAATTTCCCCAAGAATGACTTTTATTAAGAGTAAACATGTTTCATTGAATTATTCCAAGTGTTTCTCTTTTAAACATAGTTCATGTTAAGGATAGTTGACATCATTCATTATTTTCCTAAGTCTCCTCTTCTTGACATCTATGAGGTGTTTAGACATTGACGATGAATAACTCAACATAAAATCATACCTAGTCTTACATAGCCATAACATGCTTTTGTCAAGAATTCCAGCATCACTTAGTCATGTGATTTAAGTCTCGTACCTTCCGTCACTTTCAATATTGTCTCAAGTATAGAGCATGCTAACTTATTGTGAAACTACTAAAATCTCACTCTTTACATTCACTTTTGAAGAAGCTTCATGAAGTCATTTAAACCTCTTCAAGGCAATAATTTAGACTCATTTTGTTACTCATTATCCTAAATCTCATTGCATTATGCTAATTCATCTTCCACCTTAGGGGATCATTCAATTTTGTTAAGTGACTTCACGAACTCTTAGTTTCAACTTTGTTCATCTATAGAAAGAGCCTTCATCTTCGAATAGGAAAGAGAACCTTTTCACATCTATTCATCACTCATATCACACCAATAATTACCTCAAGAGGGAGCATCATTTTTTCACCTTCGTCAGAATCTCATCATGACCTTAACATCTGTTTAAATTGGTTGAGAAGCCATACACTAGATTCTAGAATTAGATTCAGTACCTATCCTACAAATTCATGGCTTACATTAGGAGTGTAAGACTGAGATGAGGGTCGGGCAATCTTCTAACAATTCTTAGCATTTTTTACACTTAGCATTCTTATTTCACTAAATTTCAATATTTTTCATCTTCAAGTTCCCTTTTTCATTCTATCATTCCCTTTGCATAGAGGTCAAGAGTACATATTCTAATCTTTTCCATCTTGTGAATGATAACATTCTCTTCATCTATGGGTTAAGTTTTCATTAGCTGATTCTCTTCCATCTTAGCATACACTTCACTCAGGAACCATTTCATATTCATCATGGTTTGCATCACTCTCGGAAACTTGGGGCTATCCTCATTGTAACTGGCAATATTTATACCATTCATCATTCTCTCATGAATGGCAATATCCCATCGAAAAGAAACCATTCTTGGTCCTACTAAGATTGGAATCTCATCATCCTCTTCTGATATTGATGAAATTATGTCATATGCCTGCTATCGTCATGGTACAAGATGTTACGCATACTTGGATTTCCTGACTCTTTGCATTGTATATCTCATCTTCTTTGTTGGAATAAAATTTTCCATACTGATCCCTAGAGACCATATCATGGAATTTTTCATAAAACTAGTTCATTTGGAATTTTCCTCCCAAGTTTCAGTAGAATCTTTCTACTTAACAACTTTTTCCTAAGGATGAAAAGATTTGGGATGTGATGCTTACCAAGATATTGAATAGGGATCTATGTCCTAAACTTCGGTAAGAGCCACTCTATGAATTATTTCAAACACTTCTCATACAAGTGGGACTTGATTTTGAAGTCTCCATGATGGATTTTAACAAGATGCCACTATCCTAAGTCAAGGTGAGTCTGAGGGCATTGGATAACCTTTACAACAATGGAGAGGAATCGCCAGTTGATTCCCATGTTCAATCCCTGAAAAGTATATGGTATATAATTGTTCAATTAGTATCCTCTACTGATGAAGTTGAGACATAGAAAGTATCATATAGTATCAGTCTCTAATGCGCTCATAGCAGGACATGTTATGCGATGGAGGTGTAGGTGGGTTTGAAAAGTAGTCTCATTTAGAACTAGGGGTCATAGTATTAAGCCTCATTGAACTAAATACCCTGGGCATATGATGGATAAGCTTCTTGAACATTTTCAAGATGAGTCCTACCAATTATTCAAGATTTGGAAATCGGTACATCTTTTAGATTTTTTCACATGTTCAATGATGATATCAAAAGGAAAATATGTATACAATGTGCACAACTGACAGAACATTTCTTTTAAAGTTAGGATTAAGTCTAAACGAGCTGGGAGTAAATGTTCAAAAAGATAGAGGCTGATTCTTGAAGGTATATCATGGATTACTATTGAAGACGATATCACGTTTTTTAGGAGTATAATCTAGGTCTTAGAAGTGATCATTGTAAGACTTACTTGGCAAGTGCCAGTATGGTTACCTCTTATCTTCTCATGGGATCCGGTTTCAATAGTAAGGTGATTCTAAGGGAGGGAGGAAGTGGAGATCCTTGACTACATTATTGTTATTTTCATCACATAGATGGTCATCAAACAGACAAGTGCAATGAAATTCGCAACTACATTCAAGACCTTTTTGAAACAGTGGAGACACAATGACTAGAGATATTTTTTTTTAGACCATGATACACGGGTGAATATCTCACCACACATAGGGACTCAAACTAGGTATGATCATAAATCCTTCATTTGCTATATTGACAACACTACTCCGTGCACTTTTGAACATCAGTTCACAAAATCACAATTAGAGATGTCTATCTAGTGTCTTTCAATTTCAATTAGTAACGGCTAATATGATCAGAGATAGATCCACCTGCAAGGACCCATTTTCTAATAGGGAACATAATCCTACATCATACAATGCATAGAAATATTGTGAAATACCATATAAAATGTATGGTCATTCTACTGATACATCATTTTTATCCCGGAAGACTTAATGGAGGAGGAAAACCAGTCGGGATAGGAAAAACTCTCTTTCTTCCCAGCTCTTTTTATTGACAACACGTCAAATTCTACTTCTAATGAGAGAGTTGACAAAAATTGCCCCCAATAAGTATGACATACTAGAAGTATATAAGGAGACTCACGACAAAGGTCCTAATTACTTGTTTTCTTTTCCTTAACCACTCTATTTATTCTACAAACTTTCTTGCTTTAGTCTAAACAGACATTTAACATGTTTCGGACAATCCTCTAACACCTAACGAGAGCTTGAATTTTCTCGAAGACTCTATTTCAACCCTTGACACAACATAATAGGGTTCTTCATTAAGATCAATTGAGCTTGATTCTATTCTTTCCATTCCAACTCCTACGCCTAACATCTCTAGTCTTGTTATCGAAATACAACCACAAAAAACTTGGACACTTACGACAATGGAACCTTCTGTCCATTATACCTCAGATGAGAAATCTTACAAGCATCTCATCAACAATGTTTTCTACCTATCAATACATCTACATGCGTACACTCTTCGAGATGCGTATACCCAAGAATATCCTTATACAACCTTTTCAATCTTTAATTGCGATTCTTTTGTCAAATCAACTAGTTCAACACCTAGATGGAGAAACATTGAATATCTCCTTTCTATGGCTTACAAGGAACCCTATGTATACATCTAGCAATCCATTCTTCTTTTGTCACACTCTTTCACTCACCGGTGAATATGAATCTCAACATATTCCCCATGTCAACAATATTCTTCTAACATCAAATAGATCTTTTGATCTCATCGAAAACTTATCTAATCACACATCCTTTGAATTGGATCTTGTCCGCCAAAGTCTAGTACTTCAGGACCCATTGAATAATTTGATTCACTCCCTTTGACTTGGAATCTGTCTACCCAAGTCTCGTATTGCAGGAATTATCAAATCTTCAGATTTCCTCCTTTGACTTGGAATTTTTCCACCCAAGTCTCGTATTTCAGGACTTATTGAATATTTTTTATTCCCCCTCTTGACTTGGACCTTGTCCACCCAAGTCTCGTATTTCAGGACTTATCAAATATTTTGACTCCCTATCTTGACTTGTATTTCATCCGCACAAGTCTCGCATTTCAGGACCCTTAAACTTCAATAAACATGGACCTCTTTCTTTATGAGTCCATTTCAAATCCTCATCCGCCAAAATTCAAAAAACTTAAAAAAACATAAAAACCAAATAAAAATTTGTATTAGATCATTGTTTGCCAATTGGAAAACTGTAAAGTGTGTAAAAATAATGTTAAGCATTCCATCTACTGCAAGATATCTTAATCATACCATTATCATATATTCACCTTCTTCACCTATTACGACACATGTTAACCTTGTTCTTCTTGGGCATTGTGTGTCTCATTTTTGTCACAGTTCTTACCATTTTAGATCTTTTACCTACAATTTTGTCTCAAATCTTACTAATGGTAACTCCTCCTTTCAAATAAGCTCTCTCTTTAACAGAAAGAATTTAAACTTCTTTACCCAGTCCTTTTTGACCGCTCATCTCAATATATGGTGTTGAACCCTTGCGTCTTACTAGTTGCATGAGGCTGAGAATTGGGGGTAGAATGTTCCTTCCCAACAAGCACACTAACAAAATATAAGGAAAATTCAATAAATCTAAAAATTAAAAAAATATATATAAAATCATGACACCTTTCGTCCTTCACAGTCTTTGGTAATAATCCCATACTTCTTACTAGTAGTATGAGACTAGGAATGGAGAAATCCCTTAATCACCTACATTTTGTCTTCGGTGTTTAGCCCTTTCCTTTTATTGATGGCATGGTGAAACATGTAGGGGGTCCTTCACAAAAATCAATCAATAATTAACTAATAAATCCTTAATGAAATATTAAACACAAATCCCCAAAAGTAATTTAGCTACTCATTAGGCCATCAACAGATCTAACTTGAGTCAAAACTTATAAAGTGGAATCATCTTGGAATCAGTAAGATAATCTTGACTTGAGATGAGTTACATTTTTCTCATATGGGTCATTATTACACCTTGTGTCTTCGCATCCATTATCTTCAATTTCACATCACTATTCACCTCATTTTCACGTCCTTTTTGGCTCTTGGTGATGAGCCCTCACATCTTCCTAGTTGCATGGAGCCACGAGCAGAGTGAAACACCCTATCATTTTATCATCTATCTTTCTGCCAATGGAATGGAATGCTTCTAATTATTTTCACCTACTTTCAAGTAGTGTAACATTTTTTACCAAGTTGTACAGTTACAAAAACATTCAAAAATGTTTCACAAAACTTCAATAATATTATAAATTGTTCAAAATTACAAAAACTATATAAAATTGTTCAATAATCCATAAAAATAGTATCAAACTATCCAACTCAAAACATTCAAATAATGTTTGATCAAATTTTAACAACTCGATAACACATTTCAATATTTTTTCCTTTTAATGACGATCTTCGTGATCATTCCAGATCATCTTTCTTTCCCGTGGTGTATATCTATGCTTGAGGCAATCATTTACCCTTTCACAATATAACTTTGCTTGGGGCACATTTGGATTTTACATTTTAATGCTTGTTTCATTTTTTCTTGTCACTTGCACGTGTTGCATTTTCCTCCTAGTTTATTTAAGCCATGGAATGCTTCCCTTTTTTTGTATCCATGTTTGTTTACATTTCTTTGCACTTTTATTTCAAATTTTTCAAAAATTCAAAAAAATCAAATATTTCAAAATCTTAAAAAAAATTACAAAAAATTTCAAACAAATATTCACTTATCATAGAAATCCTACAATTGGAAAATTCTTGAAGTGAATCTTTCAAAATCTCAATACAATCTCGATAAATGTCATACCTTTATCTATTACCCTAGTGATCGTTCTGATTTTACAACTATCACTTTCTTCCGTTTGCATGATATGCTAGCTATGCTTGGGGTGAGTCACAAAATTATTTTTCCTTCATAATATAAATTTGATTGGGGTAATTTTTTTTCAATCATTTGCATAACGGATCCAATAAGAGTTTCATGAGGAGTCTCTTTAACTTCACTCTTCCAGTTTGATCCTATTCCCACTTCGGAGCATTTTCATCTACTTAATCATCATTATGGCACACATTAGGGGCATAGCTGATTGTATTCTTTTTTAACTTTGTGTTACATTATTGATGTTTACTTTTTTAGACCACTTGCAAGTAGTGTGATTACTGTAGACACCTATAATTTAGCTTGAGAAATTTAAATACTTAAATTGTGCTAATTATACCCTTTCCCACAAATTGATGACATATTGTCAATATCACACATTTTCTCTTCTACCACCATTAATTAACTACATTATGCTAGTTAATTGGCCCTTCTATCCAACAAAGATGATAATTAACGATCTTCCGTTAATTAAACCCCAATCTACCTGAATTAATTAATTAAGTTTCCTCCTCTATTAGATAAATAAACTTTCATTTATTTAATTTAATCCTTCATATCCCCTAAATCATGCTAATTCTCTTCTAAGCTAGCCTAATATGCTTATCTCCTCATTAATTAATCACCTTTGATTAATTATATGCACCCCTAATTCCCATGGGTCACTAAAGGACACATTAAACTCTCCTAAGGTTGACTTAACCCTCCTTAAACCTTCCTTATCCACAACTAACCTAACCTCTCTATTATCCCACATGTAAAGGGATGTAGAGATTCTTTTATCCATTGTGTTATAAAAGGAACCCTCCTCTAACCTTTCTACTTACACCTAAATGAGCATAGAGCCTTAGCTATAGCCATTTTATCATCTTAGAGCATTCTTCATTGGAGGAGATAGTTATTTTCATTTCTTGCATTCATTCTTCCAAGTTTGAAGTCATATGAAGACATGTAAAATGGTCTTGTAGACATGGATTGACAAGACTCCATTCTTGAAACCTTGGGATTCAAGCATCCAATCAAACCCTTTGATTGCTAAGGATCTAAATAGGTTCATTTCATTAGCATTCAATTAGAGATATAGGTTAATATGTTTAGCATGCTAGTTTCAATCTTCATTTCATGTTCTAAATGCAAATATGTTAATGGATTAGCCTTATTTAAGCTCTAAGAATGATGGTATATTGATCTAGTTAGCATTGTATTGAAGCTATTAGGTGTTAGTGTTTCACCTGATTCTAGAGTGTTTCTTTAAATATTGACGAAACAAATAAGGGTAAAGGGCTAGGAGGAATACCTGTTAAAATGCTGGTTGAAGGTTGTTGCACGCACATGACTTCGTGATCCACAGCTGATCGTAAGAGCTTCCTTTTGGCTATGAGGAACTACCTGAAATAGAAAACAAGACCACCAAATAGAAGCTAAACGATATATACAGTGGATTGCCTAGCATATGCTAGATCTAGGAAGTGTGATACTCCCTAGATGGCTGCCAATCCACTGTTTAAAACAACTCAATGTTAACAATAAGGGAAATCCTACTATAGTTAAAATGATTTAGGTATCTTATTCGACTACAATAAGAAAATTCATTCACAACAGGCTAAGCTATGACTGAATCTGAAGGTCAGGGTCTCTGTCAGAGTACTGGTACTGGTCAAGGTCTAATTCTGGGTTGTTTTGGGTATTAGGTAGAGGTTTTAAGCTCTGTTATTGGTCTGAGGCTAAACACACAGAGACCGACATCGGTCTAGTTTTTCTGATGTCAGTTTAGGTTAACCAGCGACGGTTGTGGGTAACTGACATTGGTATGGTCGGGGTATAGGAAACCCAATAAAAACTTGATGTGAGGGTAGATCTAAAGCTAAATGGGAATGGAAAGGGCAATGGAAAGGTCTGTGTAGGTCTTAGGTATACACAAGGATCTCTAAGAACCGGATATGGGTAGTTCAACGGTGTGTGGGTAAAATAATGGTAAAATTTACATGGAGGTAAATGGTGGGCGAATGGGAATGGGAGTAGAAACTAATAACATAAGTAAAAGAGTCTACTTAAATGACAATGGAAAAGTGTTGGTTAACAAAACACTTACTGTTGTACGAGCTTGATGTCTGGTTGGAAATGGAGGGTGATCAAATGGAAGGAACTTGGTGTGGTGCTGGCACTTCCCAGATGCTCTCTTAAAGGAAAATGACATGGTGATTGCTTCTGATGTTGGCTGCGGATGCTCTGATGAGTGTATGAATATTGGTTCTACTTGCATGCAGCTCTAGTTTTGTCTCTTGCTCTCAGAAGATGTGCCAACCTTGAAATAAGGTTGTTTTGGGGATTAAATGGTAATCGACGGTGGTTCCTTATTGACCAGTGGCGGTTTAGGGTAACCGGCGTCGGTTAGGGTGGGATTTCCTAGGATTACTAAAATGGGAAGATCTCTTTGATTTTCTTGAATCTCATTCGTTTCCTTCCACGGATTAGAATGGAAACTTCATTTCTAATGGGCGGGAATGTGGTTAGAGGGAATGTAGGCTTTGATTTTTAGGGTTTAGGTAGGTCTTAGTTAGTTATGACAACATACTAAGAATAGGTCTAGGGTGAGGTGGCTAGGTGAGGTAGACGGTGTGGGCATTATCAAATTAGGATATTTAAATAATAAATATTGTGAGGACATGGATTAATTTAATTTAATTAATTAAATTAATATTAGAGTGGGGTGTGAACGGGGCCATGGTTAGGTGAGTGTGTTTGAGGTGGTTATTTGTTGAGGGACCAAGGGGGAGTGTGACCCAATTTTGGTGTCTACATTTTGCCCCTTTTTGTTGCATAGCTTGTATTGGTAAGCGACATTGACAAAAATAAGATGTGGTTGCCCCATGTGTGGGTGAAAGTGATACCCCTCAAACCAGGAATTGATGAGGTGGAAGGCAGAATTGGTGACTAGTTTGATTAAAGGTGAATGTGATGAAGAAGAAGGTGGGTAACGGGGGTAAAAAAAGGGAAAAAGGTCTACTCGGGTAATCCAGGTAATGGGTTAGGGTCCAAGGTAGTAACTGTCAACACGCACACGTATAAACTGCAACAGGGTACCAGGTTGAAGAGCAGGCAAACTCTACATTGTCTAAGGTCAATAGGTTTATCCAAACAAGGTTGAGGTGATTCCGGTATCTAAGGTAGAGGATATGGTCAAGAAACACAACGCAGGTCAGGTGCAAGAATGTGTAGGTATGTTCTGGTACACTAAAGGTTGGGTCAGGATAAATGGTCATGGCAAGAGGAAAGGTAAGGTCAATATGTCCATCAACACGGGTAATAGTGCCGTAAGGTATAACAAGCACATGAGGTCACAGGTCACTAGCAATGTGCCTGGTCCATGTAACTAGGTCACGACATGGGTAGGGCCAAGGTATGGGTAAAATAACGAGTCCCCAAATGAGGATGAGGTGAGGTAGTAAATAATGAGGTCATGAGGATAAAATGAAGTGTCCAAGTCAGGTGTGGGTGAGGTAAAAAGGAGGCAGGTCATCAAATTAGGGGTAGGGGGAGGAAAAGGATAGGTGTGTTAGGCATGGTGGATTCAGGTTATGGTTTAGGCATGGACGGAGCCAGGTTGGTTTATAGATGGTTGAGTTGAAATGGATTGAGTATGTAATTAATTAATTTGTGCAATTAATGATGATATAGGTCATGTTTGAGACGTTTTATAGTCACATGCATGATAATGGTAAAGAAATGGTACACATAATGAATGTATGAATGATGATGATAAAAATGTGAAGTAATCTATTGTTTATTTAGTTTAATTTCCAATTATTGATATAAAAATAAATTTAACTAGGTTAGATTGTGGTATAGGAAAATGAAAGGTAAATTGGCTAGGGTAGAGAGTGGCCGAGCTAACCTTCAAGGGCCCCATGCCCTCAGAGTGTTGCCTACATAGTCCCGGCAAAAAGGGATCTCATGCCGATGTAGTTCTCCCATAAGCTAGGGAAGAATGCGAGAAGGTATGAGAATGAGTTGGTAGGTTATAGGCATGATTGAGTTTAGGTCTCTTAGGTATGGGTGAATTGTGGGCACATTGGTATGGGTGATTTTGAGTTGATTATGGTGAAAGAGGAAAATGTATTACCCAAAGATAAACGTCGAGAATCTAGTTCTGTATAAGGTAATCAATACATAATGAAGAGGATTAAAAGATAAGAGGAGGAAAGAAAGCCACCTGATTGGTAAGGATCATAATGGGTGGGTCATACCTTAGATAGGCTGATGAACGTAAGACCCTAAAAGCACTACATGATTGATCATCCTAAAGGTGAAGAATAGTCACATGATCACCAAATGTCACAGTTTCAGCAGGTCCCTTGAGGAAGTAGGAAATGAAGGTGAAAATGGTGAGAAAAAAATGGTTAGGCTATATGGTATGAGGTAGCATGCCTTTTGGCATGAGATTCAAGATTACAATGGGCAATTCCATGATGAAAAAGTTTTCTATTTTAACTTGTATTTGAGATAGACTGATTGATGTGGGAAGTCTATATGAGATGACGAAATAAACTCCTTGAGGTCTTCACGAAGTTGATCGATGCAGGAAGCTTCGGATTCTCTTCTTCCCTTTTTTTGAAGCAGGCTTTACATAGCTGTCTGTCGAGGGAGCAGTCTATTTATAGTAGTGATGGAAAGAGAAAGATGTCCTTTTTGAGGGAGTCATCTTTTTATTGGAATTTTGACTCAAGGAGTTAGATCCCATGTGAGGGATTTTAAGTCATGGACAAGACTATTGTGAAGAATTGAATTCTCATTCAGAAAGTAAGGTAAAACGACCTTGGGATCTCATCTGAAAGTAGACGAAAAGTATCCATGAGAATCATGCCATGTGTAGAGTTGTGGTACACATATTTAAGAGAGGGGAAAAGAGTGACGGGTACGCACATGATTCTTGTTTAATCATTTGGGAGGGCTTAGTGAAAGGAGGGAATTGAACGAAACTCAAGGGACAAACATGAAAAGAGGTAGAAGGTGAGGTAAGACTGAAATTCAATAGTAGAATGGTCAAAGATGTAAGATATTAAGGGGCTCAGGTTTGGGTTTACCATCAAGTGAAGATAAACAATAAGCACCTGATCTATAAGCATGAGTCACAATGTATGGTCCAAGCCAATTAGGAGTGAAATATCCCCATTTACTTTTTTTTGCTTTGGTTACATGTTAATTTTCTTTTAGGACAAGGTCACCAACTTGGAAGGTTCGTTCATGGACACGTTTGTCATAGGCACGTTTAATACATTTTTGGTAAACTTGAAGGTGGTCAAGAGCATTAAGATGATGTTCATCTAATAACTCAAGTTGTGTTAAATGGTCCTAGCAAAAGTCGTCATCATTGAGCATGTCATGAAGAGAAATACGAAGTGAGGTAATCTAGACTTCGAGAGGCAGCACAGCCTCTGTACCGTAGACCAGAGAAAAAGGTGTGGCAGTAATGGAAGTGCGAATACTAGTGTGGTACACCCACATGGTGAAAGAAATGTGCATATTCCAGTCCTTACCAGTATCATTAACCACTTTCATGAGAATTTTGTTCAGGGTTTTATTAGTGGATTCAGCCTGGCCATTGGTTTGTGGGTAATATGGTGATGAGAAGCTTAGTTGAATACCAAAGGCGTCACAAAGTTTTTGTAAGGTTTTATTTTTGAATTATTTTCTGTTATCAGCAATGAGGCAATGTGGGACACCAAAGCGACAAATGACGTGATGATTGATGAACTCACATATTTTCTCAGATTTTGTGGAGATGAGAGGTATGGCTTCAACCCATTTGGTATAATATTCGGTAGCGGTGACTATCCATTGATGTCTCTAGGAAGAATGGGGATTGATCTCTCCGACAAGATCCAAACCTCATTGAGAGAAAGGCCAAAGGTCACGGGTGACCTGTAAGGCATGATTGGGTGTCTAATGAAGATTGGCATGTTTTTGGCATTTTACACAACACTTAATGTAGTCGCAAAAATCATGGTTAAGGGTTGGCTAGTAATAGCCTAGGTGAAGAATATGCTTAGCAATAGCAAGGCCACTGAAGTGACCTCCACATATGCCATCATGAACTTCCTTAATGGCATAAGGAATTTCAGAACTTGAAAGGCACAATAAGAGAATACCATCGAAGTTGCACTTATAGAGGAGGCCACCCATGATGATGTAATGAGAGACCTTTTTAAGAAAAGTGTGTTCTCTATTGCGAGTGAGGTCAGGAGGCAAGATGGAGAGGGGAAAATATTCTGAGTATTGTTTATACCAAAGGTCACTCGGGTCAGGAGCAAAAATTCCGATGGAGTAAACTTTGTGAGGTAAGTAATAGGGTGATTGGAGTTTGTGTATGGTGACAAATATTTTAGAATTGGCGGGCAAAGAAGGTATCTGAGAAGCCAAGCAGGCCATGGTATCTACAAATTTGTTGGTAGAACGGGGGATGGTTTGAAGGGCGCAATGGTTGAAGGTGGTCAAAAGTATGTCTACATGATGTTTATACTTTTGAAGTATCTCATTACGACACTGGTATACACCATTGACTAGGTTACGACCAATTGAGAATCACCAAAAATGTTGATGGACTTAATATCTAAGGCATAGGTAGCTTGGAGACCTAATACACATGCTTCATATTCAGCAATATTGTTTATACAATCAAAATTGAGTTTGAAAGACAAAGGCATGGGTTTACCATCAAGTGGAATGAGGATAACACCATCCCCACCCCCACTCTAGCACTTGGAACCATCAAAGAAGAGTGTCACTTGGTAAGCGCGTTCGTCCAGGGAAATGGTAGCAATTGACTCATCTGGAAAGTCAAAGTTAGAGGGTTGGTCCCCGAAAATAGGTGCGTCAGCCAATTGGTCAGCGATAGCCTAGCCCTTGATGGAATTTTGATGGGTGAATTTGAGGTCAAGGTCGGCCAGAAGCATAAGCCAACGTGCGGCACGTTGATTTTGGTAAGGTTTGGCATACATAAAGTGTAAGGGGTCGGTGTTGGTCACAACATAGGTTTTGTGATTAAGTAGGTAATCACAGAGTTTGGTGGCAACGAAAACTAATGCTAAGTAGAGTTTTTCAACATGGGTATATCAGGTTTCATAGTCTAAAATGGTATTACTTATGTAATAAACTACATACTCTCTATGTTGTTCATCGCGATGAGCGAGCATGGCCCCTAGGGAGTGATCGGTAGTAGAGATGTATAGGTAGAAGGGTTGATCATCTTTAGGTGGGATGAGTATAGGTGGTTGAAGAAATTTCAAGGCTTCAAAAGATTTATGGCATTCATCATCCCATTTAAAGGAAACATCCTTTTTGAGAAGGTGGTGAAATGGTTTACATTGATAGTTAAGTTGTGAAATGAAATGATGAATAGACTTCAACTTACCTTGTAAGCTACGGAGCTGCCACAGATTAGTGGGTGGAGGCATTTTGAGAATGGCCTTGACCTTAGTAGGGTCAACCTCTAAAACACGTAAGGAGATAATAAATCCTAGGAGCTTTCTCAAGAGAACCGCGAAGACACACTTCTTGGGCTGGAGGCGAACCCAATACTTAATGAGGCGGTCAAAAAAGGTTTTTAGGATGGCGAGGTTCTCGAAGTGGCATTTAGATTTGGCCAGGAGATCATCTACGAAATCTTCCAATATATGGTGCATGACATCATGGAAGATGTAATTTATAGCCCGCTGGTATGTGGCACTAACTTTTTAAGGCCAAAAGGCATGACTCGATAGTAGAAGGTCCCCCAAGGGGTGATGAATGTGGTTTTGTGTTGATGCTCTTGAGCAAGCAATATTTGGTTATAACCTGAGAAATCGTCCATGAGCGATAACATCTCGTGACCAGTGGTAAGGTCAACCAGTTGGTCAATACCAGGTAGAGGAAAGTCATCTTTCGAGCAAGCTAGGTTGAGGTCACAGAAATCTATACAGATGTGGAGTTCCCCTATCGCCTTAGTGATAAGGACAATATTAGAAATCCACTAGGGATAATCGATGGGTAAGATGAAGGAAATAGAAAGAAGGCGTTGAAGTTCTTCTTTGACTAGAAGTGTAATGCGAGGGTGCATTTTCCTCAACTTTTGTTTTATGGGTTTAGCATTGGGAATGGTTACGATATTGTGGACCACTATGGTGGGGCATGTTGGCTTAAGACCAAGTGAAAACATGGTTATGATCTTTGAGAAAATAAGTGATGGCTTCCTATTTTACATTATCTAAAGATTGGCCAATCTTTAGAATGTGTGGGTCATCCTGAGTATGGATATTGATTTTGATAGTTGATTCATTCAACATGGTTTTCGTCTTAGATGGTAATGACCGGTGAATATATGAGTCTTCTGAACCAAGGTAGGTGAGTATAGATTCATAATCCTGACATTGAACGACATTAATAGAAGGTGTATCATCATCGATCATTTCAAGATACAGGAAGGGGAGAGAAGAGGGAGCCTCACCCTCATGTTCATAAGTCAGAGGATCTAAGGAAATGGTGTTTATGAAAAAAAAAGTTACGAGGAATGGATTCTGGATCCATCGACTCTGTTGGTGAAGGTGGTGAAGAAGGTGGAGCGGGTGAAGTAGGTGGAGAAGGGCTGATATCCTCAATGAGTTCAATGTGAGCCTTCTTTATAGGTGGTTCAAAAAATCTGATACCACTGCGATCATTATGTTTTCAGGTAGTACATGGAATAACAATGTGATGACCTTGCTCATAAAAGCCAAAACCAAAACCCTTCCAAGCACATCGGTGCAGGAAGGTGTGGGCGAAATGACGATTGGTGAGCGACTGAAGGTTGACAAAAAAGGGGTGGGTTTGTGATGGTGGTTCAGGTGTATAAGTGGTAGTATCAAGTCCCCCATAGGTGATATTGGTGCGAAGGTGGGGAGGACCATAAAGGAGATGCTCTCCTATGCAGTGATCATAACAAGGGTGCTGGTGAAGACTTCCATACTCTTGTGGAGTAAGGAATGTGTTGACACTATATAAGTGGTACTCCCCCAGAGTGAGCCGTTGAAATATACCTTACAAGGGATCAGTGGTCGATATGTGATTTCCTGACATAGACGATGTGTCAGATATTGGATCAGAGGGGGATCTAGCTAATTGGGAGGAGGATGGGTCGGTCGTGGAAGTTGTAGTAGCAGTAGGAATGGAGGATAAAGGTGTGGTTGAGGTAGCGGCGACATTGGTGGGTGGAGGTATAGGTGAAGACAAAGTAGTCATAGATGAAGATGCTTGAATGGGTATGAGCACGTCATTGGGTCGATAAAGCATGTTGCTGGTTTTGAAAGGTGATGGGTCAGCCGAAATGGTATAAGTGTGCCCTTCATGCTCAAACTTTACACAATGATGCAAAGTGGAAGGAACACAACCCATGACACAAATCTAGGGTCTACCAAGCAATAGGTTGTATTGAAATTCCCCCTCCAAATGTAAAATAGCTCTGGAATAGTGTGGGGGCCCACGTAAACATGGAGGATGATGGTGCCAAGTGTAGAGGTGATAGCGTCATTGAATGAACACAACATGATGGGATGTTTATGCATGCAATTGTCAGGTATGTGCATTTGGTCAAAACACATGGGATGAGATGATATTAATGCTAGAACCCCCATCGATCATAACACGTCGTACACATATATCATCGATGTGGACAGAGATGAAAAGAGCTAGATCTGGGTCATCAGTTTGGTGTGGTGCGGTCTCTTCATCTAAGAAGCTGCGGGTGGCCACTTCGTGAGTAGGTGGAGGTGTAGAAGAAGGTGGTAATTTGGTAAGAGAGGCTACATGATGAGGTGTGATGATGGAGGCTACGGGTGTAGGATAATTGGGTAAAACCTCAATAGATTGAAGGACCTCCATGAGAGCTTGACGATGGGATTCAGATGTTTGGATGAGGTCATAAAGGGACATCTTGAGGGAGGATTGGTGTAATTGTTTGAGCATGGTGCGATGTGTAACCCCATTAGAAATGGGATAGGTGGGGCCGCGGATAGTGACTTTAGGTGTGGGTGCAGATGGTATGCTGGGTATCAGGTTGGTAGGTGGTTCGGTTGCCTTTTCCTTGCCTTTATCCTTTTGTGCACGGGTAGTAATGTGTATCATATTGATTTGAGGGAAGTTGGTAAATGGAGAAGGTGTAGGATGAGTGGTATAATGACATGATGGGTAGAAACCTACCGGGGGAGAAAATCCTTGTGAAGTGAGCTAGGCACAATGACATTTAGGTGGTGGTTTGGCAAGTTCTCTGATACACACCATGTTAATTTCAAATCTCAGAGGTGGCTCTAGGAGTTGTGGGGGTGGAGGTCTTAGTCGCTAAGTAGGGAATGAAGGAAGCACATCTTCCTTGTCGAGAAGGTCATCATCGTCAAATTTTTCTTCAGGAGGACACAACTGAATAAGAACGGCTTTCAAAGCCTTGCAGTTCTCTACATCGTGCTTTAACACATGATGGTAGGGGAAAAATTTTGGCATCGTCAAACCCCTTTGGTTTGGGTTTGAATGGGTCATAAGGTCTGAGAGGCGGTAATGTGATGACAAAAGTTTCAAGGAGGTTGGTTAAGATTTTGGTATAGGATCCCACTAGTGGATCACAATGGGAAGTGAAGGTGGGTTTGGGTGCAGGTGCGGATGATTGTATAGGAAGGGTTTGACCAACAGGGGGAGTGGGTTGAGCTACGTTTTTAGGTGCTAGTGTGGTCTTAGGTGTTGGTCTTTTCTGATTGGATAGGGGCATGAAAAATGAACTAGCCATAGAGTGTGTAGTTGGCTTGACTACCTTATTGGAGGGTAGCAGATTTTTGTCTTTAGGTTGCACCTTCTTAGGTAAAGGTGATATGGTTACATGATATCTAGAGGGAAAAGCAGATGGTGGAAGAGGGTATGTTACCCATGGGGATAACTAAGGTGTTGTGAAGGTAGATGGCACGGGTCGTGTAGGAGGTGTGAGGGAAAAAGATTGAAGTGTCGTGGGTAGTGAAGAAGTTACTGATGGTATTGGAGGTATGGGTGGTAAAAATTTTGTAGGTGTGGGTGGAATTCGTGTCAGGCACTTGGGTATTTTAGATGTCCACGATGGAAGAAAGGGCTGTTGTGTTTTTATTTTACCGGTGCATGGAGGTTTCTTAACAATGTTGGAAGGGCGAGGTCCTAAGACAGACAGAAGGGGTGAAGGTGATGGTGTGATCGGTGAGGTTGGGGTATGAGATCTAGGGGATAAGTTCTTTTGTTCAGGGGCTGGATTAAGTTTGGTATTATTTTTGGAGGATGTATCTAAATCTAATTTGATGGGTGGATGAGTAAGGTTGGCCGCTGGGATGACCCCTAAGGTAGTAATAGGTTTAGGCAGGGAAGATGATGTAGGAGTAGGTTTGGATGTAGAAGTATGTTGAGTTATGGGTAAAGGTGTGAGTTGAGCCATAAATGGTATCATGGGGGAACTTGTGATAGTTAAGGTTGTGTTTGGTTCGATGAGATGAAATATTTTTGGATAGATAGTGGAGGTATCAGTGAGTGACATCTGCATTTGTGTTGAGATAGGAAGCAGAAGACGCCCCCAAAGTAAGGATCTATCCACGTAATCCAGGAGGTTTGCTAAGCGTGAGAACAACACTGCAGTGGGTGGGGTTGATGTGGATCCAATGGTGATTATCGTAAAATGTGTCTTAGAAATGGGGAATTCACTAACCTCAGCCTCTGTGGGTAAGAGAGCTGAAAGTAAGTCTATAGGATCTTGGGTAGCTAAAGGAGAATGGTCACCTAGAGGCAACGACATTTCTACTGGATCTTTGACAGGTGGAGGAGATGATGGGTGTTCCTTTGTGGGTCAGAGAGGTACTGCGGGTGAAGTCTCTCTAGGTGGAGAAGCCAAAGGTGAAATGGTCTTGATGTTAACAGAAGGCTCCCTCACAGGTGAGGGAGGAGAAGAAGGGTGCTCCTCTGTGGGTGGAGGAATAGGTGAAGTGGGTTCATGTGTAGGTGACTGGTGCATCACTAAAAATAGCATGGACCTCTCGGGTATGGCTATCATTAGTTGAGGTCTCTCTGGCTTGATTAGAAGAAGGGGCATGTTTAGTAGGAAATGGTTTCTTGAAGATGTGTAGGTTTTGATTGGTAGGTGCATTAGGATTATCCAAGGTTAACTCACCTTTCTCAAGCATTTCTTAGACAATGTTTTTGAAATTTATGTAATTACCATCACTATGAACTTTTACCCAATAATAGTTACAGAAGTCGTGCTCTTTGTACCACGCGGGTGTGGGGCGAGCAGGATCAAAACCAGTGTGTGGTTTTACGGGAGGAAGAGTGATGGCCCCCCACTTGGGGTGTATTTCTATTGTTCTTGTCTGAA
This sequence comes from Taxus chinensis, assembly GCA_019776745.2. Taxonomy (NCBI): domain Eukaryota; kingdom Viridiplantae; phylum Streptophyta; class Pinopsida; order Cupressales; family Taxaceae; genus Taxus; species Taxus chinensis. The sequence goes on from CM034149.1 coordinate 868,637,636, forward strand.
TTGAAAGGTCTGAACATGTGACAGAATAGATGAGGGGTTAGCCTGATTTGACGGATGGGCTGGGTCGCCCTTGAGTACCACTGCGTTAGCGGTTCCCTTGGTTTTTGAATAATTGTTCTGTGGTTTCGAAGAAGAAGAGGTATCATTTGACTTAAATGCCAAGTTTTTAATGCGTAGTTGAATTTTCTTTTCTTTAATGGCCCGAATCTCTAGATTTCATGCCATGGTGAATGCCTCATTGAAGGTTCCAAATGTCTGCACCTGAAGGGTTGGTGAGATATGTCTAGCACAAGCCCACGTGAAGAGATTTATGAGTTCGGTTTGTGGTAGTTGGAATGTGAGTTAATTGATCAAGCTACGCCGATGAGTGATAAAATCTGCGATAGATTCGTCATCATATTGATGCGTAGAGTAGAGGTTAGTCATGGTAACCTTCTTAACAACATTGATGGAGAAGTGATCCAAGAAAGCTTGGGCTACCTGATTAAATGAGAAGATAGATTGTCTAGCCAACCCATTATACCAGTCTAATGCGGGCCTGGTCAGAGACATGGGAAAGGTCCTCAGGAGTAAAGCATCATCATGGGCAATAAGATAACACCCATGTTTGAAAGACCGCAAATGTTGTTGCAGGTCCTCTTTGCTGTTGAAGTGGTTAAATTTAAGCATTTCCCAATGTACGGGATATGGAAGAATAGGAATGGATGGGTGGATGGGCTCATTACAAATCTCATCATAGATGAGAGAGTTACATGTGCCATAAACTTATGCCTCCAGTGTCTGCATCTTGTCCATCATTAACTTGAGTAAGTCATAGGTAGGTTGTGATGGATGGGTACCTCCTGTAGTGTAAGGAGGTTGGTGTTGGACATATGATGAAGCTGGCATTCCAGTATATGGTGATGCCATATAGGTAGATTAAGGAGGAAGTGATATAGGGGGGACGTACCTTGAATGAATGATAGATGAAATGAGAGGTTGCTCATAGTACATATATGGAGGTGGAAGGGTCGTCATGACCCTAATAGCAATGGGGGCTAAGGAGTGTGGAATTGAAAGGACAATGTTTTGAAAAGGGGTAGGGGTCACCAACACCGAGGGTGGTTGTGTAGCTACAGGTATGTGTGAGACAATAGGAATGGATGAGGTTATGTTCTAGGTAGTTGGTGAAGGTATGGTGGATGTAGTGGGTGAAATAGATGTGGTAGATGCGACGGTCATAGCATGTATAAGGCCTATCTGAGAAACGACTGTGGGCAAGGCAGATGATTGTAGCGCGGAGCTAGTAGAGGTGGGCACAGAAGTAGGAGCGAGTGTCGGGGGGATAGATATGGGCATACCATATATCAACTGACCCGAGGCATCTCAAGTAGATGAGTGGAAAAGATAGAATTGTAAGGTGAAGGGTTCTGGTTAAGGAGTCGTGTGAACTCCTCGTCCCATGTGGCGATAGTGATAGGTTGGGTAGGATCCATGGGCAATAGAATAGAAGGTGGTGAAGGACTAGGTGGGAGTGGTTAATGACTAGTGTGGAATATGAGGGTGTTTGTTTGGCTACGGGTCAACACAATGTGTACAAATCTTGATTTGGTAGGACTGCTTTCTATAAATGACATAGAAATACATCAGAAATTAGAAAAATAGGTAGTGGTAGGTAGATTGGGTATAAAATGTCAGTTGGAAATTTGAACAAGCTAACCAATGCTAGTTAGGGTAAACTGACGCCGGTCACAGGTAACCGTGGTCGGTCACTGTGGAAAATGGACAGTTTGTCAAAAAAAGGGAAAAGGTTGATAAGTTGCTAAGTAGACAAGATGCTAATAAAATTTACCTGGACAGTGACTATGATGAGATTGACAGAGACTCTGAACAGCAAAGAAGGTGAAGCAGGTGTCCTTTTGGGTAGGTTACCCAAAAGAATAGTAAACCGATGTTGGTTGGGTAAAACCAATGATGGTTAGAGGGTAACCAATGACGGTCGTTGGACCGACACCGGTTACTATGAAATATAAACAGAGATGAAGAAAAGGTGGTTGTGAGTTAAAATCAGATATGGAATCAAACCTAGAATTCTGAGAATGATGAAAATAGGGTCTAGGCACACTCATATGAAGTTGGAATACACCAACTATGATGAGGAGTGTGCAAGGAAAAATGAAAAGATGAAGAACATGTCCTCTCACCTCAAAACGCAAGCCAAATAGAAACACTAAGAAAAATACAATCCTAAGAGTGTTTTTTCTATTATGTTTATTTAGCTTATGCTATTTAGGATTGACTATATGAATAATAGAATATAATTTTTGGTGAGGAAGGATTCCTACAAAGAAAGATATCTAAAGGGAGAGGTTTCAGGTATGTTATGGCGGGGGCGGGCTGTCTCCTAAGATAATGACTCGACAGGAGCAACAAGCTGGGGAGTATCTACCAATCGAACCATTTGATCACTGATAGATGTTCCTGGGTAAGATGTTGTTTTAAGAATATGTGTATTTTTCAATTTTGTGATTTTTGGTAAGACTCAGAGAGAGAGAGAGAGAGAGAGAGAGAGAGAGAATGTTCTTTCTATGATTTATTTGTCAACCATCAATTGGGAATGACTTCCAACGTATAGGTTGCCCTCAGTTAATGTGAGCTAATGCAAGAAAGCAGAATGAAATGAAGTTGATTTTAAAACCCAAATCGAAATATTGAATTCAATGACACAAAAAGATGAACAGGAGAAGGGATGCTCTTTCACTAATGCGATATTAATGAAAGGAAAGAAATGTTTGTTTTAAAGCACCAAAATACGATTTCTTTTAAACAATAGAAGAAGAGAAGATTCCAGGGGAGAAATTTTAATGTGAGAACAGATTAGAAAGGAAACAAACATGCCGATTTTTACCTAGAAATGAAGAAATGCAAAGAACCCTGAATGGGTCCCACCGGACATGCCAAAATGTTTCACCTGATTCTAGAGTGTTTCTTTGAATATTGACGAAATAGATAAGGGTAAAGGGCTAAGAGGAATACCTGTTAAAATGTTGGTTGAAGGTTGTTACATGCCTATGACTTCGTGATCCATAGCTGATCGTAAGAGCTTCCTTTTGGCTAGGAGGAACACCTGAAATAGAAAACAAGACCACCAAATAGAAGCTAAACAGTATATGCAGTGGACTGCCTAGCGTCTGCTAGATCCGGAAAGTGTGATACTCCCTAGGTGGCTGTCAATCCACTGTTTAAAACAAATCAATGTTAACAATAAGCTAAAACATACTGTAGTTAAAATGATTTAGGTATCTCACTTGACTACAATAAGCAAATTCGTTCACAACAGGCTAAGCTATGACAAAATCTAAAGGTCAGGGTCTCTGTCAGAGTACCGGTACTGGTCAAGGTCTGATTCTAGATTGTTTTGGGTATTTGGTGGAGGTTTTAAGCTCTGTTCTTGGTTTGACGGTAAACACATAGAGACTGACGTTGATTTAGTATTGCCAATGTCAGTTTAGGTTAACCGGCGATGGTTGTGGGTAACCGGCGTTGGTATGGTTGGGGTACAGGAAACCCAATAAAAACTTGATGTGAGGGTAGATCTAAAGCTAAATGGGAATGGAAAGGGCAATGGAAAGGTCTGTGTAGGTCATAGGTATACTTAGGGATCTCTAAGAACTAGATATGGGTAGTTCAATGGTGTGGGTAAGAGAATGGCCAAGTTTTCATGGAGGTAAATGGTGGGGGAATGGGAATGGGAGTAAAAACTAATAACATAAGTAAAAGAGTATACTTAAATGACAATGGAAAAGTGTTGGTTAACAAAACACTTACTGTTGTACGAGTTTGATGTCTGGTTGGAAATGGTAGGTGATCAAATGGAAGGAACTTGGTGTAGTGTTTGCACTTCCTTGGATGCTCCCGTAAAGGAAAATGGCATGGTGATTGCTTCTAATGGTGACTGTGGATGCTCTGATGAGTGTATGAATGTTGGTTCTTCTTGCATGCAGCTCTGGTTTCATCTCTTGCTCTCAGAAGATGTGCTAACCTCAAAATAAGGTTGTTTTGGGGATTAAATGGTAATTGACAGTGGTTCCTTGTTGACCGGTGGTGGTTTAGGGTAACCGGCGTCGGTTAGTGCGAGATTTCCTAGGTTTACTAAAATGGGTAGATCTCTTTGATTTTCTCAAATCTCGTTCATTTCCTTCCATAGATTAGAATGGAAACTTCCTTTCTAATGGGCGTAGGAATGTGGTTAGAAGGAATGCATGCTTTGATTTTTAGGGTTTAGGTAGGTCTTAGTTAGTTATCGCATAATACTAAGAATAGGTCTAGGGTGAGGTGGCTAGGTGAGGTGGACAGTGAGGGCATTATCCAATTACGATATTTAAATAATAAATATTGTGAGGACATGGATTAATTTAATTTAATTAATTAAATTAATATTAGAGTGGGGTGAAAGGGGCCATGGTTAGGTGAGTGTGTTTGAGGTGGTTATTTGTCGAGGGACTAAGGGGAGTGTGACCCAATTTTGGTGTCTACAATTAGCCTTGATTTCCTTTGCATTGTTAAATAATTCATGTACATAATTACATCTTGGTTCTTTTATAACCATGATCTCTGCACCTACTTTGTATATTGGGTTTGTTTTACATTTTTATCTTTTCTTTGTTGTGTGATTTTTTTACGTGCATCTGGGTTAACCATATTGATTATTTCATAATCATTGTGACAACTCTATTGTGCAATAACAAGAATAATGCTGCTCTAAATTTCATCTCCAAATGATGTTCATGCTACGAGCACATTCCTTTCCCATTCTTGTTTCAATCCCTTGTCTTCTTCCTATCAAGAAATTTTCCATTGCTTTGTTGCATCACCCACCCACTTGAGGTAGAATTCCTCTACTATCCTACTTTTTGGGGCATACTAATGCTTTATTGTTTTTTGGGGCATCCTAATGCTTCATTGATTTCTATAAACTGATTGTTTCTTTATGTGTGTCTACTATCTTTAAAGCACTATTACTTCTTAATATCACTTTAAAGAGGGGAAAATGTAGACACTCTAAATTACACACCCATTTCCATTTTATCCCAGTTCACTTCCTAGTACATCTTGTTATTCACCCATTTGTGATTAATTGATTAATTATGTGCATTGTACCCCTTTGGATTAATTAAATTACTCCTTAGTATCCCCTTTAGCTAAGTTAATTATCATTTATTAATTAAATGATTAATTTATAAATTCGTGTGTGCTCATCCTAGTCAAATGCTACTCAGGTTCTTAGTCAATTACCACCTGGACTCCACTTGGACTCCACATACTCATCCTAGTCAACTACACTTCTAGAAACCTAGAAAGATGGGGGCAATTGATAAATGAGCTATGGCAATTATGCAATAATGGAATAATTGATCCAAGTTATGCAATAATGGAATTAATTGATAATTGATCCAAGTTATGCAATAATGGAATTAATTGCATAACTTGCATCCAGAAAGGTGGTTATATGTGCCATAGCTCATTTATCCAAGTGTTTAACTCTCTGGGAATGTGCCACATGGTGCAATCTATAGATGCTATGTATCATGATTCTGGGCCCCCCTTTTCCCGTTTTTATGATTTATCTATTTTGATATTAGTTAAAAGGGGGTGAGTGGAGCCTTTACTCCTTATGAATCTAAAGTGTTTCTGTATATAAAGTCTTGCACCTTTGATTTCCTTACAAATGTGGGACTTATCTCCCAAGCCAAAACATCAAGTGCCATCATTATTGAATCTCAAGAGTGATTGTAACTTTGTGGAAGGCGAAAAGAGTTCTGATTAGGGCCAAAATTATGTTTAGGGGATAAAAAATCTCTAGACCACTGTACACACATTACAACTCCCAAATTCACCCCAAATTCTACAATGAACACCACATTAAAATTTGAAAACTTAGAAAATATCCCAAAAATTACTGCAAAGGGGAGAAAACATCTAATCCTACCCGACGGATGAATGTGAAGCCATGCAAGGTGGAAAATAGGCGAGAAATGCCAAATGGATAAAACTAGGGAGGAGAGGACACTTGAGATGCTTCTAACTCTTTCACATACATCTACACACATTACTAAAATCTCTTGCAATTTAAAACACTTAGAGGAAAACATGAAAGCATTAAAAATGTAAGAGACTAGGGAGAATACAACTCAATTTCCCAATAATGGATTGTGAGCTCATTCTGGTAATAGTGTCAATTTATTGTAAATGGAGTTGTATGGTAGAGGAGAAAGAGATGTGATCCTAGAAGAGGGGATATGAAGGGGAAATGGCCATAAAATAAGTGTGCCCTTGAAGGTTATGAGAAGGGATCAGAAAGAAGAAAAGAAAATATTAGAATGATAGTATGGTTATCCTTTGTAATAGTGAAGAGGAAATCAATCATGTAATGGATGTGCTTGAGTTGTATTGTGTTATATCAAGGTCTAAAGTTTCAATGAATAAAACTAAGTTTATTATAATTCAAGATATCCCTAATACTCATTTGATCACTTCTAACTGAAATCGTGTTCAACATGGAGAAACTACCAAATATTTGGGTATTCCCTTTAGGTTTGAAGTCTCACTTTGTGGAGCTAGTTTTAAATGAAGTTTAGAAAAACCTTAACTGAATGAGATTATCATTCATATGTTTTGTTGGTATAATTGGAGTTACTAACAAAGTTTTTTCCAACCCATGTCTATTACTCTTCATGTTTGTTCCCTTCTAAGTCATGTTACACTCGATTCACCAAATGCGTTAGAAATTTCATTTAGGCTAAATGGAATAACAAAAAAGGTATGCAAATTATCTATTGGAAACAATGCATTTAACCCAAAGAAAGAGGATGCCTTGGAGTCATGGATTTGTGATCACAGGTTAAATGTTTAATTTATAAATGGATCATTCGTGTGCTTAATAGATTTAAACCTTGGAAAAATCTTATTTTCCATAAAATATCTTATGATACTTAAAAAGGTCAATGGAGGGAAATGCATGTGAATGCCAAGCTACTTTTTGCTAATTACTTCAAGATATCAACCTACATTCCACTTCATAACATGTGGAAATCATGGTAAGAAGTTTCTAGAATGTTAAAATGGAATGAAAATTCTCTTTAACACATTTTTAGCTTTCCCACTTTATCCAGTTGGTGGAATAGACATGTATAAATCAACAAATTTCCCCTTGTTCTACTCTCTAGGATAAAATATAAATAATTATTTAAAAAAGGTATACACTAATTTACAGATATTTAGAACTTACCTTATGGCTACTGGAAGTATTGGCCTCTTCTAAAGGGATTTTTTACTAACAAACCATTGACATGACATTCACAACTGAAAATTTGCAACTTGTGGACATGTGCCTCCTTGTCGAAATTTCCACCCTTGTTCAATGTAACTTTGTGAAGGATTAGAGATGACCTAGCAAAAACAAGATTGATTACTTCCCACTCAAATGTTTGTATACGAAGGCTATCTCGATGTTGTCTCTAAAACAAAAGCTCAACTCAAAAGGGAGGTGCAAATTAAAATAATTTAAATGGAAACATCTTAGAGCTTCCATTTGGAAGTCCAAAGATGGCGTCATGGCTAAAACAACTACTTGTAATCTTCACTTCTAAAAATTTCCCATAGAAAAGTTATGGTTTCTTGTTACCAACCATCTTAAGTGTACATTTTGCAACCTATTTAAGTCTATTATTAATAACTTTTGGAGATGCAAGCTCACAAAAATGCTTGGGATACTATTCATAATAGTCTTCATGTTATATTTGATCAACACTATCTTGGAAATAAGCTGTGATGGGCCTTAATATATCTCATAATGTGATTACTGAATTTTTTAGATAGTTGTTTATCAGTCGCTTGTGGAAGAACACATGTTTTGGTATTTTTAGCCACTCTTGTATTCTGTTTGAAGTGGCAATGCAAATGTTATATTCCAACATTATTTTACAGGTATGTAACCTTTTCAGGTTAATTCAAAAAGAGCTTACATTGAATGCTTATTTGGCCCAAGAAATGATGAAGATTAAAGAATAAATGGGAAAGCTTGAATATGACCAAGTAATGCACTTGTAGTCACAAAATCATGCACTTTAGACAGTATTTAACTCGGTCTCATACTACTATTTAGAAGGTTCTTGAGTGAAGAAAGTACTATTTAGCTCCCGTCTTTTGGCTATATTATTTTACTTTTATTTCATCATTTCTACACATTTTTATCCATGGGCCCAGTATATTTTAGCATTTTCCCATCATTTTAGCCTCAGCTGGGGTGTTATCAGTGAGAAAATTTGTTGGGTGGACAAACTTGTGGATTTCTTACCAACACTTTGGGAATTTAAGTCCCTCTACTTAACTAGTGCAAATGTCGTATATGCAATCACGAGTAAAGGTGGATTTTCCTGGTGGCCTTATGATCAGGGATCCAACAGGGGCACTCCACTGACCTTGCACTAAAGCTAGCAATCTCTTACTAGGGAAGAATTTGTCTAAAGAGTGGGAAAGGGGAGTGAGAAAAGAGGTAGGATAAATAATGTTGCAGGTAGAAAATCATATTCCTGCACACACTGGTTAGAAACTTCAACCCATGCATTTATGAGAAGAAACAACTTTGCAAACAATGACAAGACCAATTAGAATTTAATGAACACAAAGTATCAGTAAACCCCTTAGTCAAAAAAGGCTCGAAACTCCTTGTATTGATGCTCAAACAGAAATTGTACATAGTATGAGAATGGAAGACATTCAGAATCGGGGAAAAGTGGATAACTCTTTTTACTCACAAGTGAGCAAAATCTCTCTCATGAACTTACAAGAATACAACCAGCTAGAAGAATTTCAGAATTATAACCCCTTGGAATGAATAGCTCACTACAATTTATAGTGTTAAACTTGACTCCTCATCTTCCTGATGCTCTTTCATATTCGTATTCAAATATTAAGTCCCTTTTATAAAAATAAGGTGACTTAAATTTTACATCATGTCTCTAAAGTTACTTTAAGACATATCAAAAAGTGTAAACCCTTAACGTAAAATTAGATCATAGAGGAGAGAAAATGTTGGGGGAAGGAGGAAAAGAAAGGATGTCACCCCTGATGAAGTTTGCATATCCTTTTTTATTGAAAACTCAAGTGAAGTGAGACTCAGAATCTTCAAACTCCTTGCACCCCTGAGAAAACTCCTTCAAATTAGCTCATGAATGCTTTCCAAGTTGAATGAAATGTTTCGTTAATGACTACAACTCCCAACTTGTGTATGATATACCTGTGACCCGAACTATGTAGTGAGTGTTGAAAAACATTGTCCAGTTCCCTGAGATGGACCTCAAATTCCATATGATCACCCAGGGATGATCCAGAATCATGGTGTTGACCTGAATGATCATCCCTCTATGTCCCATTGTGCCAAACTTTCCCTTTGAGAACAACCTGTTGTTCTTAGTAAGTACAAATGCGGAAAATTACTATTTTTAGTAAGTGCCGTAGTTTAGCTTTTCCCAACCTCAACCGATTATGGTAGCTTGAGTTATTTCCTTTTATTATGTTCCTCTCGCCTTTTGGACCACCTAGCTATTTATAACAGGGGCTTGTGGAACCACTTACTATTTTTAGTAAGTGTCAATTGTGAGTCGAGATGACCTTTTTGATGACTTTTCTTGCGATACTCCTTCTGTATTCACTACCTTATTCTTAACCTCTTCAAATGGTGGCTTACCCAAAGCAAAAAAACCCCTTTGTAGGAAGGCATGTTATTTTTAGTAAGTGCACCGTGGATGTCATATTGTGACAAAATAGGTCTTGAAAATCTAGGTTTTATTTTGGGATTCCACGCTCCACATTTTGAGTAATTCATTCATTTGAACAAGTGGGAAAATGAGATTTTCATCGGCGGGGGAAGAATACTAAAAAAAACACAACCCTCCATATCCCTAAAAAATAGGGACTTCATGACACGAAAACTAGTTTACGTGAAACTAGATTTTTCAACAATCATTCCCTTCAATTTTCGCACGATTTTGCCCTCTTGAACTTTGAGAAGTGAAGAGGTATTTCATTGCCTTTTTTTTAGATGTTCTTCTTGTGACAAGGCATACTTATGATGAAAACTCGGTCCTTCGTATCCCTAAAAAATAGGTACTTCATGGTGTAAAAAATAGTTCACGCGAAACTAGATTTTTCAACGATCATTCCCTCCAATTTTTGCGCAATTTCACCCACTGGAACCCTGAGAAGTGGAGAGGTAGCTCGCTGATTTTTTCCACTACTGTGTCATGGCAGCCATTAATGGAGCTTGAAATTTACAGGTCTAGTTTTTTTCTCCGTTCACGATGAAATCAACTCCATTGCGTTAGGTTTTTTCTTCTTGTCTCACTAGTGAAATTTCTCTTCGATCTGGTTGCCAGTTTGACGGGAAATTGAGCTTTGTTCTTTGTGGAGCCAGAAGTGAAAATTATTTTATGTGAGAATTCCTTATTGTGAACAAGAGGTTTGAATTTAATTTTTTAATGGCTTTCAAGAGATAAGAACTCAGCAATAGACGGTTTGTCAATCTGTGCACCGGTTTGCAAGATCTCTTCGATTTTTGGTTTCACGACAATGAAGATTTTCAAGCTTCTTCTTCTTTGTTTGATCAATATTTCTTCTAGGACCTGCATGTTCTTATGTTTTTTAGGATTTGGTTATTGTGATTGATTTGGTTCAAGGTTCATCCATTGTGTGACTTGGTGTGAGAAAGTTGCAGAGCTATGGTGGAATGAAGTTGTGCATAAGAGAGTTAGATGTTAGAAGCGGGAAGCAGACAGATTTTTTTAAATTTTGAAACAAAGCTGAGAAGGGAGATGGGTGTATTTTTCAATGTTTGATGTCCTTGACCTATGATGGATGTGAATGACATCAAATTCCATGGTGAGCAAGGTGACGACACGTGGCGAAGATCTGATGGCAGGGAATGAAGGCTAAAATTCAGCTTTAAAGCACTGAGGGGCTGGAAGCTAGTCATATGGGTGATAAGAAGTATCCCTTATGGGATGGGAATGTTTTTCCATGTTTTATGTCCCTAAACTTTGAGGGACATCAAATTTCATGATGCTCCTGGTGATGACATGTGGCAGCGATCAGATGGTTGAGGCTTTGAGCTCCCGCAAGCACCTGGGGGCTGAACTGGCGATCCTAGAGGTTACATGAGGATCCAGAGGTAATATGGGTGCTAGGCACATTTTTCCATGGTTAATGTCCCTAACCTTGAGGGATAAAAAATCCTACTAGGCTCCTCGAGATGACATGTGTCCTCCCAAAATTTGACTAACTCCCGAAGTCGCTCCAAGAGGATAATTGAAACAACAATAACGTGAGCTCCCGATGGACTTTTTTGATGAAATTTTATATGATCCTGACTGGAAATGACCTTATGAATCCAATGGTGGGGGTATTAGGTATTTATTCCTCCATTTGATCCCTAAAAAGATAATTCTAGATTTTGGGAAGAACTCTTACTATGTAGCATTGTGATAGCTTGGTTGAAGCTTTGTATTCATCACTACACATGTAATAAAATCGACACTTCTTCTATTTCCATTTCTTGTTTTTCCTCTATTTATATATTAAATGAAATTTGCAAGCATAGTTGATAATGTATGGAATTAGAGAGGAACTTGGTGTCCTCGATAGATGAATTTAAAAACTTGGTGTTTTAATTCATTGGTCCCGCTAGCTTCATTGTGCTTTCCTCTATATTGAAGGTTGAACTAATTCGGTTACTAGGTGTGAGCTCTGCAATCTACTCATGGTAGTAATCTTCCTTGCATAATTTCCCCCTTTTTCCCTTCATCGTTGTAATTTCCTCCCTTGTACCCTCGTACAAGCACTTTGCCACATGTTCAATTGAGTGTCCCTGTGTGATCCCTGACCAATTTGGTCACCCACAACATTTAGATAGGATTAAGATTAGTTTACTTTCAATAATGGGAGTTTTACCATTCAATGTAGAGTGGCGTAGACCCATGAATGTTTGTGGAGACACCTGATTTGTCCACCTGATAAAGTTTCTCACCAACATGTGCCCAAGGTAGTAATGGGGCACTCGTGGGCGCCCCAATCCTTTTTCTACTTTCCCGCCACTTTTTGGGCTCTTTCTAGCCATTTTACATCTTTATCTTTCTTGGTGGTCAGCCATTTTCAGGGTTAATCATGAAATTAGATCAAGAGATCCCCATAAATATAAAGTTATGAGACCATAATGAGGGACCTACCATCATCTACTACTATCACTCATCTAGAATTTCATCTATCTATTGCATTTGTATCAACATAGCTCTATCATCAAGGCACAAGCTAGGGAGTCTACATCACACTTCATAGAGGGAGGATTCTATTCTATTCCATGCACACATACTATTAAATTTTCTACATTTAGCTAGTGTTTCTCACTATTTCAAAAAGTCGGACTAGCACAAGAGCACCTAGGGCACGACATGCACACACTCACATGAAACTACATTTGGGTCCGAAATGTAGTGCAACGTGCTTAGAGTAGTAAGCCCACTATTGTGGCAGTTATGGTCAATCCGACCCATTCATTCTAATTTTTATTTTTAGGGTTTTGATACTACCTTTTGGTCTTTACATCATTATTCCTCTTTGAATTATTGGTGACATACAACGCGGGAAAACGAATATGATGTGACATATAGTGATGGTTTCCAGACCACCTTCCGACCCTATGAGAAACAATTTCAGTGCTTTTTCATAGAATAGGGCACCCAAATTATAGACTAGAGCACCCGTGGACACCCCAATCCTCCTCCACATGCCCCAGTCCACTCAAATCCTCAAAATCCATTCTTTTCGATACCTTTGAACAGTCACTCCTGCTCTTGTTTTCTCTTTCCAATCACCTCTGTGACAGTCACCATTTATCAGCTGAGTTCATTTCTTACCTCCTTATTGCATATTAGGGATTTTATTACATTAGTCCAATTATTTAGTTACTTTACATATTGTCTTCTCATAGTTATTTACTGCATTTATGTCCTCCTAGATTAGATTAACTATGCCCAATCAACTACCTCTTGTAGCCAATTTTAGTTAATCATTTTGGTGAACCCGACTCGATCATATACGCTTTTAGGCTCCTCTCTCTTACTTTACTAGGGTTTATTTTACTTTACCATGGCTCAGTCTCATGAGGAATTTACTGAAGCTCACCTTAAGGCCATAAATGATCACCTTGTTGTGCAACCTCAGGATCTAGACTTACTTTTGCAAGTGGCTCATGAAGAAGCTACTAATTTGGCAGAACTTAATACTTTTGTGGCTATAACAACTACTATTGCCACTCAACCACTCGCTTCCACTCTTCCACATATCTCTACTATTCCAATTTATGTCCCTACTCTTACCTATCATTTTATCCACCCTTAGTTTCTCATGAAAGGAAATTCTCATATGTTGGCAATCAAGACTTAACCTCTCTTTATCACAATCTTCAAGCTCAAATTCGTAAGTTACAATAGGTTACTTCGACCACATCTCCATCTTTAGATTCTACCTTGTTATTGTACTCCATTTACACATGTCATCTCTTCTTACTCGCTTCCTCCTAGTTTTGTTACCCCTAAGATTCCCATTTTCAATGTGCATGGTGACCCGTAGGAGCATCTTAGAGCCTTTCATGTCACTTGTCTAGATTTTGTTGATGATCATATTCTTTTATCTAAAATATTTCCTCGTAGGCTCCATGGCTATGCAATGAGGTGGTTCTATGACTCACTTGTCCACTCAGTCACTTCATTCACACATATATCTGATGCCTTTCTTACACATTTATCCATTAACATCAGATCTAAGATTTCTTCCACTCAGTTAGCACAATTTAAACAAGGTTCCAATGAACACTTAACCAACTACGTTTTACGGTAAAAGAACAATCTCGCTAAAATGATAAATGTCGTTTCAGACTCTGAGCTTCAAGACTTGTTTATCCAAAGTCTTTTACCGCCTCTCCAAGAGAGTGTTCTCTTTGAGACCTCTCCTTCATTTGATAAGCTTTATCATACTCTTAAGCTTCGTGAGTCCAATCTTTTATCCATAGGCAATCTTAAGTATTAGGAACAAACTTCACCCTCCACTCATTTTCAGAGTAAGGAACCATTCAAACCATCTACATCTAAGCCAACCAAAAATAAAATCATCGTTAACGCAGTTATTCCCTCTAAACAAGTTCAGTCACAACCACCTAGACGCATGTTCAACAAATTTCTAATGGTTCCACATCTTATATTAAAGAAACTTATTGACAACAACCTTATTACCCTTCCTCCACTCAAGTTAGGCCCATCATGACCCAAAGGTAGGAACTACAATTAAAACTTCCATTTTGATTATCATCACTATGTGGGACATTCTACAAACATATGCCTAAAGCTCCAAACAATCATCTAAGATCTAATTGATGACAATAAACTTGAATTCCTAGATTCTACTAGTTCTGCCCCAACCAATGACAAGGGTAAACTCAATATCTTTAATAATGACTCTTAACAACATGAAAAAATACCACAGACTCTTCTACTAATCGTGTGTATCATGCGGTATCACCTCCAGCATCAAGAGCTCTTCATTTCTTAGTTACTAACACTGAAGCTTCACCACCAATCATTTATTTTTCCAACGTTGATTATCATGCTACATTTACATCTAATCATTTACACATCCATGCATCTATTAGCTCGACCTCTATCAACAATACTAAGGTTGAGCCATCATGTCCTGTTAGTGCATGTTCTATGGCCCTCCTTAGGGCTATCGGTTATCCTCCATCACAAATCGAATACCCTTTCCGACAAACCCTTTGGTCTTTTCAAGCTACAAGTTACAGCTGGTCCTCTTACACTATCCATGCCTTTCCTCATCAGAAACACAATTGAAAGATGTGACATGCTTCTTGGTCTCAATTAGATTCGTAACTCTCAATCTATTATTTTTATGAATCACTTGTGAGTCAAGTTCATTCACAAATCACAAGTCATTTTTATTGACGGTATACCTCCAGCTACTCCATGGTCACCATCTCCTCGAACAATAGTTAGCACATAATCTTCCTCTTCTAATGTGCCTAAATCTATGTTGTTCAAAGAACATTCTACTCCTACTTCACCTACTCGAGTGTCATCTATAAGACTAAATCGCTTCGCTAGTCCTACACATCAGCATAGTCCCATTCCTAGGACAGTTACTGTATCCCAACATCGATCACCACCTCACTTTATTCCACATGGATCCCCATCACCTTCGCGCATGATATCACATAGATATCCATCACCAACACATTTTACTATGCCACAATATTCATCATATATTCATCCCTCGCATGCATAGGCTTCATTCACCAACACAGTGTTTGTATACCATACCACCACTATTAGGTCATGGTTATACGCTTTCTTCACCACAACCATCGAATGGAGGACCTTTATCCTTCACTATCATTGGTTAATTTACTCATTGGTATACACTTAGGGGAGATAGAATCTACTACATACTCCCCCAATCATGTGCATTTATCATCTATTGCATTTTAATATAGGCATACTAATCACACGTCCTAGCACCATCATTACCTTATGGCGCACTCTTTTGCTTCGGTTCACACTTGACTGTTAAGGGATTACTACTACACTGAACCCCACACACTACACTATAGAGATTATACATTATGTTTCATCACATGTTGCACATCATACACCATACATTCAACATTTAATTTACAAACTTTTTCACATTTACACATCACACATCATACTAGTCTTCCTCTTACATATATCATACTTATATCATCCACATGCTTACTATCATACACTATTCATCCTATGCATTACTATACACTATTAAGATATTTATGCATATTTCCTCACATCCTATACATAGGCATATACCATACACCATACATTACGTGTATTCATGTCATATATACATGTATTACACTACGTGTTATGACATTACATTTTATACATTCTACATATCTACCCTCGCATTACATACACACCACATTTTTACATATTCTCTTCATCACATGGTCATCTTTTATCATTACATACCACATGTATTTTACATGTTGCATTCACCACCCTATGACACACTTTATTTCCTTGGTCCATACTCGATTGTCAAGGGTTTACAAATCAAATGGACCTTATACTCACCATGCGACATTTCATCCTATGACATTCCTAGGCTAGTGACATACGCTTTAGGCTAGATCGTCCCTCAATTTTTCTATCTAGTAGTGGTATATGATTTAGGCTAGATCACCACCTCTATTATATCATCTTGTAGTGGTATACACCTTAGGTTACATCACCACTCCCTCCTATTCATCTTGATACTGACATACACTTTAGGGATAAATCGTCACCTATTCCTATCATTTTGTAGTAGATATACACATTAGGGTTAACATCACCACTCTTTCCTTTTATCTTGTAGTGATATATGCTTGAGGCTAAATCATCACTCATCCATTCATCTTATAGTGATATACGCTTGAGGCTAAATCATCACTTATACATTCATCTAGTTGTGATATATGACTTCAGCTATAGGGTTCACGTACACATCCATTTCTATATGTTGCACTTCATTTCATCACCACACTTACACATTCATCATAGTCGCGTTAGACATGAACATACACTATTCGATCTATTTCCTGATGACACAGTCTCGTTTACAGTTCATTCTTGACTGCTGAGGGGGAAAACAAAATGAACCTCATTACATACACTTCCACTCACTTAGGGGGGCATGTGGTTCCTATCATTCCATCTTGCATTACTATTCCCTCTATTCACAACATACTTGCATTATCTTGGGGGCATTTACTCTTGTTTACTAGTGTTTTGCATGATCACTTTACTACACATGTTAGATTGATTTCTTACATTTCATTACCTATATCATCCACACATGTGCATTCATGCCTTTGTTTAGTGTGATCATAGATACATGACTCTGAAACATGACATGGATGCTCACCTTCTACCCTTCCTATACTAATCATTGGGGGCATCTACATTCATCTCTTTCAGGTGTTATTGTTTCATTTTGTACTTAGCATCTTTATTACTTGATCATATACATTTTTGACATATTGGTTATTTCTCTAACATGATAATGGGTCTTGCATATGCAACACTTGTTTTGCAAGATTACATGTTTTTATGACTACTTCTTTGTTTGTCTGTACTTGTCTGCCATTGTTTGCTTCTATGTATATATGAGCTTTGCCCTATGTTTGTGTGCACACTTGATTGTTTTTTGTGGTCATGACGGCCTTGCGTGTCTTATGCAACATTATGAGTGATGTCCCATGTTTGCTAGCCTACATTTGTGCGGACTTACTTATTTTCTTGTGTGTTTACATCTACTAAATTGTTTTCGTAGCTTACACATGTCTTCTATATGCATGCATTGTCTATTTACACTTGTTTTTGGCTATCCTTCTTGTTTATGTGTGCCATGCGTTTCTACCAAGACAATTTCCAGTGTTCCAGCATACATGCAGTTAGTCCTCTTTTGGGGCTAGATGTCTCTTTTCAAGTGACGTCAGCATGCGCACCCAAAGAGGGGGGTCATCATTTGGGTGTTTTTACATACTAACACAAAGATTATATAGTGGCACAGTTCACTTTTATATAGCAAGTGGGTTCAGAACTAGTTTATAAAGCCCATACACAACATGGATTTTATAGGACATGGTGTCCTTAGCATTCTGGGAAGCAGTTCACAGGCTTGGATGTTATAATGGGTGTGCCTCTCTACACTACTTTGTCTAGTGGCCTCAGATCGCCAAAAAAACTAGGACAATACAGATATCTCTTCACATACATTTTAGTAGAAACTGTTAGCATCTTGGAGGACACGGAGCAATTCCTCCCTACACTTCTTCAGCCAGGGTGATTGTGAGATCGCCCAAAAAACTCACAGTACAGGATATCCTTCTACACTCTCTCCTCTCTAAATGGATCAGGTACACATGTTCCATTTACACTTTTTCATTTCACGTATTTTGCATTTGCTTATTTTACACACTTTCATATACATGCATATTTTACATAGAGTTTTTAAACTGACATACATACATATTTGACTACATGATCATTTTATCCTCACAGGTCTAGTCGTATGAGAAACAAGAAGTCAAATTGGAGGCAAAAAAAACAACAACATCAACAACAACACTGCTATGACAACACATGACTTTACTAACCATGCAGGTACACTACACATCACAGCAGCTACACACGCATTTCCCCCTAGGTCCACTCTCATCACTTTTTCTTTCTCACATTTTTCATCTTTAGCTTCCATGCTCCTCCATCTTTCTTTTTCATTCCACACTTTTTTCTAGTCCTTTGGCACATTTCTATTGCACTCTTCATGGACATCAAGTATGCATCTCTAATTACTTTATGTTACATGTATCCATGTATTAGTTAACTAAACTAAAGAATTAAAACTACAACAATTTACATAGTTCCAAAGAAAATTAACTAAACATGAACCATCATGATAAGAGCTTAGAGAGACTAGACATTATCAACATGTATATTATAAACTTGAATAAACCCAAAATAACATGCTGAAGCTTAATCTCTACTCTTCATGATTACTAAAATATAATCTATGAACCTATGAGGAACATAAACAATCAAAATGGAATGGTGGAGACCTCAAGAATTGAGAATGGAATCTCACCAAGACATGGCTACAAGGCCATTTTGGATCTTCCCATATTACTCAATTTTGAGTGTATGTATGCTAGATGAGAAGCTTAATCCAAATCAATGGAGAATTCTCAAAGCCAAATGACTATTGTTTATGTTATATGTAAAGGATGGTCTGTCTAGAAAGGAATGAGATTGGTCCTTTATATAACCTGAATGTTGGAGAGAGATGTGCAACTTGGTGCATGTGGGATAAGGGGAAAAGTAGCTTGAGTTTAGTTAACCAAAGCTAAGTGAGTTAACATGTGGGTTAGGAATGGATAAGGTTGCTTTAGTTAAGTTTAATTTGTCATTTAGTAACCATGGGAATTAGGGGGGTATATTAATTAATCCAATGTGATCAATTCATAGATAGAATAAGGCTTATATAAGTTCATTAGAGGTAGATTAGTGTGATTTGAGAGATGTAAGAGAAACTTGATCAAATAAATGAAGATTTATTGATTTAGGCTAGCGGTCGTCATTAATTAAGAATAATTAATTGACCTAGGTAGAAGCGAATACTAATTAACAAAAGGTCATTAATCGGCATCCTGAGTGATAGAAAGGCTGAGTAATTAATGAAAAGTTGTTAATTAATGGATATGAAGAGGAATGTTAGCTAATTAGCGGAAAATCACTAATTATTATGACAATGATGGAAAAGAGGATAATTAGTGTAATCTTAACATTAAAACTGTGTAAGCAGATTTTAGGTGTCTACATTTTCCCCTCTTTGGGGTGGCGTAAGTGACACCACTAGTATGTGTGCACTCATGTCTGACAGAGGGTAAAATAGAAGCCTAAAAAACATGTGTGCACCAAGAGAGATTTCTGCATGTGAGTTTAAGCATATGTGTGGATAAACAGACTGCAAGAATACATAGAGGGAAAAATTTTATGTGCACGGGTAGAATGATGTATGCAAGGCCTTTTCAATGTATGTGTAGGTCTAACCAAAAACTGACACAGGGTACAACTAGCAGCAAAATGTGTGCGCAAAATAGAGTGTGTGTGCACACTATTTTGAACACTTGTGCGCACGTTTGGATGTGTGTGTGCCCCTACAAATTTTTCCTAATTTAGCTCAAATCTAATGACAACCCATCATGATAAACCCCATAAGAGAGACTCAATGCATATAAAGTCAGTGAAACAACCTAAGAATTTTAACTTATTTCACATGTACATGATTTGGGTTAGCAAAACATGAGAAAATCTAGTAAAACACATTAAAATCAAAGAGACTATGAATTGATCCCACCGGGCGTGCCAAATGTATCCATGTATTAGTTAGATAAGATAAGAGAATTGAAACTACAATAATCTACATAGTTCCAAAGAAAATTAACTAAACATGAACCATCATGATAAGATCTTAGAGATACTAAACATTATCAACATGCATATTATAAACTTGAATAAATGCAAACTAACATGCTAAAGCTTAATCTCTATTCTCTATGATTACTAAAATATAAACTATGAACCTATGAGAAACATAAGCAATCAAAATGGAATGGTGGAGACCTCAAGAATTGAGAATGGAATCTCACCAAGGCATGACTACAAGGCCATTTTGGATCTTCCCATATTACTCAATTTTGAGTGTATGGATGCAAGATGAGAAGCTTTAATCCAAAATAATGGAGAATGCTCAAAGCCAATGCCTATAGTTTTTGTTATATGCAAAGGATGGTGTGTGTGTAGATGAAGGATCTTGGTCCTTTATATAACCTGGTTGTTGGAGAGAGATGTGCAACTCGGTGCATGTGGGATAAGGGGAAAAGTAACTTTAGTTTGGTTAACCAAAGCTAGGTGAGTTAACATGTGGGTTAGGAATGTATACGGTTACTTTAGTTAAGCTTAATTTGTCATTTAGAAACCATGGGAATTAGGGGATTGTATTAATTAACCAACGGTAGAAGAAGGCTTATAGAAGATGATTAGAGGTGGATTAGTGTGATTCAAGAGATATAAGAGGAACTTGATCAAATAGATGAAGATTTATTGATTTAGGCTAGTGGTCGTCATTAATTAAGAATAATTAATTGACCTAGGTAGAAGCAAATACTAATTAATGAAAGGTTGTTAATCAACATCCTGAGTGATAGAAAGGTTGATTAATTAACGAAAGGTCGTTAATTAATGGATATGAAGAGGAATGTCAGCTAATTAACATAAAAGTGTTAATTATTACGAAAATGACGGAAAAGAGGATAATTAGTGTAGTCTTAGCATTAAAAATGCGTAAGTGGATTTTAGGTGTCTAAATTAACGAGCTTTCAGCTGACCAACATAAAGTGGGGATAAATTATAGTCACAAAATCATGCACTTTAGACAATATTTATCCCGGTCTAATATTACTATTTAGAAGGTTTTTGAGTGAAGAAAGTACTAATCAACCCTCGTCTTTTGGCCATCTTATTTTACTTTTATTTCCTCATTTCCGCACATTTTTATCCACATGTCCAATCTATTTTGGCATGTTCCCATCATTTTAGCCTCGGATGGGGCACTGATTAACTAAAATTAGCTACAAGAGGTGGTATGGGGATAGTTAATATAAGTTATGCATAGTTGTAAATGACTAAGTAAATGCAGTTAAAAAATATATAAATGATCTGAAACAATATATAAAAGGAAATACTAAACCCTAATGTGCAAAGAGAAAAGGGAAAGAACTCAGCTGATAACAAATGTCTGTCATAGAGTTTCATAGAGATGACTGGAGAAAACAAGATTAGGAATAATTGTGCCAGAGCCCCAAAAATATTGGATCTGGAAGATCTGAATGGACTAGGGAACCTAGAATAGAATTGGGGTGCCCACGGGCACTCTGGTATGCAATCTAGGTGCCTTGGTCTATAAAAAACCTCTGCAACTGGTTCTCACAGGGTCAGAAGGTGGTCTGAAACCCTCGATGTGTGTCACATCTACTTCATTTTCCTATGCTCGATGTCACCAATAACTCAAGATGAAGGGAAGACATGCAAGAATACCAAAACAAGTATCAAACCCTAAAAATAAAAATGCAAATGAATGGGTCGAGATTGACCTCAGCTGCCACAATAGTGGGCTTACTACTCTGAGGTTACACTACATTTTAGACCCAATGTAGTTCTGGTGAGTGTGTGTATGTCATGCCCTAGGTGCTCTTGTGCCAGTCACACTTGTGAAGTAGCGAACAATAACTAAATGTAGAAAATGTAATAGCATGTGTGCATGGAATAGAATAGAATCCCTCCCCTATGAAGTGTGATGCAAACTTCCTAGCTTGTGCCTTGATGATGGAGCTATGTGGATGCAAATGCAATAGATGGATGCAACTCTAGATGAGTGATAGTAGTAGATGATGTTAGGTCCCTCATTATGGTCTCATAACTTTATATTTATAGGGTTCTCTTGATTTAATTTCATAATTAACCCCAACATGGCTGACTAGGAAAAATATAAGAAGAAGAAATGGCTAGAAAGAGCCCAAAAAGTGGATAGAAAAGTAGAAAAAGGATTGGGGTGCCCCTGGTGGGACCAGGGCACCGACGGGTGCCCCAGTACTACCCTGGGCACCTCAGACAAGGCTAAAATGATGGGAAAATGCAAAAACAGACTGGGCATGTAGATTAAATGTGCGGAAATGACGAAATAAAAGTAAAATAAGATGGCCAAAAGATGGTGGTTGATTAGTACTTTCTTCACTCAAGAACTTCTAAATAGTAGTATGAGACCGGGATAAATAAATGTCTAAAGTGCATAATTTTGTGACTACATTTTACCCCACTTTATGTTGGTGAGCTGAAAGCTCAGTAACATAAAGTAATAGAATTGTGTACCTAATGTCCATGAAGAGTGTAGTAGAAATGTGCCGAAGGACTAGACAAAAGCGTGGAATGAAAAAAAAATAAATATGGAGGAGCGTGGAAACTAAAGATGAAAAATGCACAAATAAAAAGTGATGAGAGTGAACCTAGGGTGGAACACGTGTGTAGTTGTTGCATGGTGTATAATGTACCTGCATGGTTAGTAAAGCATGTGTTGTCACGGAATGTTGTTGTTGATGTTGTTTTGTTGTTGCCCCCAATTTTACTACTTGTTTCTCATACGGTCGGACCTGTACAAGGAGAAAATGATCAAGTAGTCAAATATGTATGTATGTAAGTGTAAAAAATGCTATGTAAAATATACATGTATATGAAGGTGTAAAATACTCAAATGTAAAGTACGTGAAAATGAAAAGTGTAAATGGAACATGTGCACCTGATCCATGTCGAGAGGAAGAGTGTAGAAGGATATCCTGTACTGTGAGTTTTTTGGGTGATCTCATGCCACCCTGGCTGAAGAAGTGTAGGGAGGAAATGCTTTGTGTCCTCCAAGCTCTAACCGCTTCTACTGAAATGTGTGTGAAGAGATCTCTGTATTGTCCTGGTTTTTTGGGAGATCTGACGCCACTGGCCAAAGTAGTGTAGAGAGGTACACCCACTGTAACCCCAATCTGTAACTGCTTCCCATAAATGCTAAGGACACCATGTCCTGTAAAATCCACTATGTATGGGGTTTGTAGACTGGTCTGAACCCACTCGTTATAGAAAATTAAACCGTGACTAGTGTAGAATCTTGTGTTAGTATGTAAAACCCCAAATGATGACCCCCTCTTTGGGGGCACATGTGATATCACTGATAGGAGAATGCGGCCCCAAAAGAGGACCAACCACATTTTGAACTGTGTACCCTAGAAAGTGCTTGGTAGAAACCAAGGCACACACAAACAAGAAGGCTATCCAAAGACAAGTGTAAAAATAATGCATGCATATAGAAAACATGTGTAAGCTATGCAGACAATGTAGTAAATGAAAACACGCAAGAAAGTCAAGTAAGCCACACAAAGTGGGCTGCAAACATGGGACATCACTCACGATGTCGCAAGACATGCAAGACCATCATGGCCGCAA
Organism: Taxus chinensis; assembly: GCA_019776745.2. Classification (NCBI taxonomy): domain Eukaryota; kingdom Viridiplantae; phylum Streptophyta; class Pinopsida; order Cupressales; family Taxaceae; genus Taxus; species Taxus chinensis. Next base: position 868,661,359 of record CM034149.1, read on the forward strand.
ACAACAAGAAAGTGTGCACAAAAACATAGGGCAAAGCCCGCATACAATGGAAAATAATGGACAGACAAGTACAAACAAACAAGTAGTCATAGAAACATATAATCCTGCAAAACAAGTGTTGCACATGGGACACTTGTTAGCATGTTAGAGAAATAGCCAATATGTCAAAAGCATGTATGATCAAGTAATGTAAGATGCTAAGTACAAAATGAAACAATAACACCTGGAAGAGACGAATGTGGATGCCCCCAATGACCAGTGTAGGAAGGGTAGAAGGTGAGCATCCATCCCGCATGTAGGAGTCATGTATCTGTGATCACACTAAACAAAGGTGTGAATGCACATGTTTGGATGGTATAGATAATGACATATAAGAAATCAATCTAACATGTGTAGTAAAGTGATCATGTAAAACACTAGTAAGCAAGAATAAATGCCCCCAAGACAATGTAATATGTTGTGGGTGGATGGAATGGAATGCAAAGTGGAATGATAGGAGTCATGTGCCCCCTGAGTGAATGGAAGTGTATGCAATGAGGTTCATTTTTTTTCCCCCTCAGCAGTCAAGAATGAACCGTAAACGAGAGTGTGTCATCAGGAAATGGTCAAGTAGTGTTTGTTGTGTCTAGCACATTGTAATGAGTGTGTATGTAGTGGTGATGAGGTGTGACATATAGAAAGGATGTGCATGAACCCTATAGCCGAAGCGTATATCATGACTTGAGGAATGGATGAGTGATGATTTATCCTAAGCGTATATCACTATATGATGAATGAACGAGTGATGATTTAGCACTAAGCGTAATCACTATAAGATGAAATGACAAATGATGATTTAGCACTAAGCGTATATCACTATAAGATGAAAGGATGTGATGATTTAGCCCTAAGTGGTATATGATGAATGAATGAGTGATGATTTATCCCTAAGTGTATATCATTATATATGAGTGATGATTTATCACTATATGATGAAAGGTAAGGAGTGGTGATGTAACCTAAGGTGTATACCACTGACAAGATGATATAATGGAGGTGGTGATCTAGCCTAAAGTGTATACCACTGCTAGATAGAAAGAGTGAGTGACGATTTATCCTAAAGCCTATGTCACTAGCCTAGGAATGTCGCATGATGAAATGTCGCATGGTGGGTGTAAGGTCCATTTGATTTGTAAACCCTCGGTAGTCGAGTATGGACTGAGGAACTAAAGTGTGTCATAGGGTGGTGGTGAGTAGAAGACAATGTATATAATGAGAATAAATGACCATGTGGTGAATAGGATTTATAAATGTGCGGTGTGTAAAATGCAATGCTAAAGGTAGGATGTATAATATGTAATGTATAATACACAATGTAACATATGTAGTAATGTAGAATGTAGGGATGAAATGTAAAGCTAGACTCATATGTAATGTAAATATGGCTTAGTATGTAGAATGTGTATGAGATAGGTATGTGCAATGTATGATTGGACTATGTATGTAGATAACCTAATAATGTATGTAATATGTAGAATGATAGGATATATAATACATAGAATGACCTAGGTATGATGCAAGATGAAAATGTAGAATAATAGTAGAATGTAAACTAAGTGTAGTATGTATTGGTGTATAATGCATGATGTGTGATGAAATGTAATGTATAATGTCTATAGTGTAGTGTGTGGGGTTCAGTGTAATGGTAATCCCTCAACAGTCAAGTGTGAACCGAAGCACAAGAGTGCATCATCAGGTAATGACAATGTAGGATGTGTGATTGTTATGCCTATATGAAAATGCAATAGAGGATATGATGTGCACAATTAAGAGGGGGGATATATTAGGTGCTATACCCCCAACTATATATGAGTGGATAAACTAACTGATAAGAGTGAAGGACGAAGGGCTCTAAGCTCATATAAAGAGTGTATGAAATGGGAGTAAAAGGAATATAATATAGATAGTAAGTAAAACTATGTAAGAAGAGGAATGTAATGATAATGCTAAAATGAGAAATGGTGTGATGACAATAAGGTAGGGGGTAAGTGTGTAAAAGTGATTCCCCCTCCATAGTGTGCAAAAATACTATGTAAACTCATCAAGAATATCATCATCCTCTGGATCGAAATCAAATGGATATGCATTAGTAACTTGGTAAGCTATAGTGTTAGGTTGATCATGTAATGAGCCATTAAGACGTAAGTGGTACATGCCCATAGCATACTCCTCATCAGTGAATGGAGGAAGTGGGAAACCATGTGCATACCAACGAGTGAGATTTTGTGTATAACCTAGGAAAGAACTATTGCAGATGATAATGCATCTAAAAGGCATGGGAAAGGATATATCTATATGATTCGGATCTAGGGTGCCCCCAATATAATCAAGCCAAGATTGTCCTAATGTGAGTGGGGAAGTAGTAGGGGTACATACAAGAAAAACATCAAGATGAAATACACAAATCCCATAGGTGGTTGTAACATGAACCAACCCATGATATAAGTGAGGGTTATATGGTGGTGGATGGATATCATCAATAGAAAAACCTAGGCGAACCAAACCTTTGTGTGTACATATTGTTTTGGGTGAAGTAGGATTGAACAGAATGTGTTCCCAATATGAATCATGTATGAAGAGTGTGCAAGTAAATGGTGGGTGAATTGATGATGAGAATGTAGATGGTAGAGCAACACCCATGGATGGAACATGCCCCTGATATGGAATGATAGCAGTTGTAGTAGCAGGCGGTATAGGAGGGACTGGCATCTATCATACAAATAACACCCTCAAGTGGTGGTAAATGAGGTGGGTCATCCATAGGTTGAGGCTCATTTCTAGTATCAATGTGCGAAATAGGAAAGACTAGTATTAGGATCATGGACACAATATTGGAATGGGTCATGGTCCTGAAAGATAGCATGATCAATGTGTTCATGTAATAATTTAACACAATGATGGACCGTAGAAGTGATAGCCTGCATGACATGAAGCCATGGTCTACCCAACAAAAAATTGTATGAAATAGGAAAATCTATAACAAAGAAGACTATGGGGAGAGTTTTGGGACCAACAGTGATGGGAAAGGTAACATGACCAAGACATGGATGAACAATACCATTGTAAGCACACAATGAAATAGAAGAGGGACTAACGTCACGAGTGGACATGACCTAAAGCCTTCAAGAAATGACATGGGACATAAATTAAGTTCAGAGTCATTGTCAATTAGAGTGCGTTTGACACCTACATTGTGAATGCAACACATAATATGTAGTGGTGGATCATTATCAAAGGGATGAATGTCAGCAAGAGGGTTAGCCTTGAATGTTATATGTTGTGAAAATGCATCAACAAATAAATGTCTTATAAATGGAATCCGGATGCATGTCAACAAAAACTATGTAGTAACAAAAATATGTTGGATGCGGTGAAGTAAATCAGGATTGGAAAGAAAATAATCATTGATAGAGATATTCATGATGCATGAATGAAAATAAAAACCCTAGAAGGTGTTATGAAGAAACGTGGGGTTCACCAAAATGATTAACTAAAATTAACTAACAAGGAGTAAGTTGGGGATAGTTAATCTAATCTAGGAGGACATAAACATTGTAAATAAATGTGCTAAAGAAATATGAAGTACTTATATAATTGAACTAATGGAAATAAAACCCTAATATGCAAGAAGAAGGTAAGGAAAGAACTTAGCTGATAACAGATGACTGTCACACTATCACAGTAGATAATTGGAGAAAACAAGAGTAGGAACAACAGTGTTGGAGCCCTAAAAAGATTGGATCTGGAAGATCTGAATAGGACTGGGGTGCCCACAGGGAGCTCTGGTATGTAATATGAGGTGCCCTGGTCTACAAAAAAGCTATGCAAATGGTTCTGACAGGGTCAGAAGCTGGTCCAAAAATCTCTCTTTTTGTTGCGTCTACTTCGTTGTCATGTGCTTAATGTCACCAATAACTCAAGGTGAAGGGAAGGCCTGCAAGAACACCAAAATAAGTATCAAAACCCTAAAAATATAAAATACAAAATGAATGGATCGGACTGACCTCAACTGCCACAACAGTGGGCTTACTACTATGAGTGTTGCACTACATTTCAGACCCAAATGTAGTTCTGGTGTGTGTGTGCATGTCATGCCCTAGGTACTCTTGTGTCAGTCACACTTTGTGAAGTAGTGAGCAATAACTAAATTTATAAAATGTAATAGCATGTGTGCATGGAATAGAATAGAATCCCTCCCCCTATGAAGTGTGATGCATAATTCCTAGTCTTGTGCCTTGATGATGGAGCTATGTGGATGCAAATGCAATAGATGGATGCAACTCTAGATGAGTGATAGTAGTAGATGATGTTAGGTCCCTCATTATGGTCTCATAACTTTATATTTATAGGGTTCTCTTGATCTGATTTTGTAATTAACCCGAAATGGCCAAATAGGAAAAAGATAAGATGAAAAATGACAGAAAGAGCCCAAAAAGTGGCGGGAAAGTAGAAAAGGACTAGGGTGCCCCTGGTGGGACCGCCGACGGGTTCCCCACTACCACCCTGGGTGCCATAGACAAGGCTAAAATGATGGGAAATTTTTGAAAAAGACTGGGCATGTAGATAAAAATGTACGGAAATAATGAAATAAAAGTAAAATAAGATGGCCAAAATAAGGGTTAATTAGTAATTTCTTCACTCAAGAACCTTCTAAATAGTAGTATGAGACCGGGATAAAAAAAATGTCTAAAGTGCATAATTTTACGACTACAACCACTTAGCTATACTATGATTTTTTATTTTATGGCTATTTTACAAAATAAGAGAAAATGGGTCTATGGGAAACACATAATATGTCTCGATCCATTTTGAGGGTATGTAATGGAAGAATTTCACTCCGCCACACATAGCCTAGAAAACATGGTACACTTAAAATAAATGGATAACAATATTGTTCAAAAAGCATGCACATAGTGTTGAAATAAGAAACAATTGATCCTAGTAGTTGTTAATTAGTTACATTCAATATGTACATAAGCTCAGCGGTCACTAATCATTTTCTCTCATATGAGAAGATATGAATTATATGTTACAAACAATACATCTTGTGAGTACTACATAAGTCATGATCCTTCCTAAGGGTTTGGAGTGCAACACTTGGATCCACGAGGGATAACACAAACAATATGTTACAATTAGAATTAATTAAAACATAGTAACATCCCAAAGAAATATATATAGTATTTATAATGATTGTAAGTAATAGTAGGAGCCTAGCTACAACTAAACTAGAGCATGTTATTTTATTTTAATGTTATTTACAAATTATGAAACTGTTGATCCTAATGTCCGCTATGCCATTACTTTTAATAAGGAAAAAATTCTTAGCATTCGCTAAGAATTTTCTCCCATAAGATCCGATGTGAATTATGTGTTTCAAACAATATACCTTATCATAAATACGTAAGGATGGATCCCTCTATATGGTATGTAATGCAGTTTTTCTCCGCCTGGTACATTCTGACCAACATGATACAATTGTAATCAATAGAATACACTAGTGATCCAAAGTTGTATACATCAGTGTTTATAATGACCGTAATGGTAGGAACCTTGCGTTCTCTTAGCTACCTTGTGATTTATTATTTTATCTAAATTTTCAAAATAATAAATTGTTAAAACTAGCATCTATTGTGTTGTTATGTTCGATAAGTAATGAAACTAACCATTAGGTAAAAAAAAATTCCCATACAAAAAATTGTAAATTATATGTTACAAATAATATATTTTACATAAAATACATATGGACTAATCCTTATCAAGGATTTGTAGAGTAAAACTTGTTTCCACTGTGGATAGTCTATCAAATATGATACAATTATAATCAATGAAAATCTCTAGTAAGAAAAAATTGTACATACAATTATTATAATGACAAGATGAAATTGTAGGACCCTAGCTTCTACTAAGCTAGGATGTGACTTGTTATTTTATTGTTGTTGATGCAGCCTAGAATTTACCAGATAACACCCTAGTCATGCTAGCACATCACTCAGCCTTGACTGAGTGCTCACCCAAAGTGCACAAAGGTACTAGGTCCCTCTTTAGGGTTGTTGTAGTAGGATGTTAGCATGATGAAGGAAGAAACATATAGATTCATAACTAATCCATCATTCTACAATGCATGCTACCCTCAGATCTATGAAAGAACAAGTTTAAACAGTAATCATGATTGAATCAATAACATGCACTACTCAATTACACACAGAATGACACTTAGATTCAGCCAATATCTTCCATCTATTAATAAATACATAGAATCTCCTTACAGTAATGTCAATCTATACCAATGCGCATATGGATCTGATATAGTAATTCAGTCATATGCGTATATCTCTATACCTCCATACATCTCCATCACACATACATACATCTCCCACATTCATACATATATTTCTACTATGTACCTAACATCATATATATATAGGGTGGGGACTTGCCCTTCACCACTTATCTATTCTAGAAATAGGCTGCATGCTATTAATAGCCACGCGTCGTTTACAGGCATAGCCACACATGCAAGTGTGTTATCTATAGACCTCTTACAGTTAACTGAAGTGTCAATCCTATTCTTAGCTCTCATCTCCATGCAAAACACTTTAATCCGATCCTCCAAAGATAGACAATGCATGGCGTGCACATCTCTGCATCGTTGGTGTGTTCTGCATGCCATCTTCTAAAAATAGGTCTTCATGCTCAAAATCGGCTAAGTCCTGAATGTTGAACTTGCCTTCATGCACTGCGGGTCCTTCCTATCCCTCTACACCCTTGATCTTGGCCTTCTCTCCACATGGACTCCTTGTGTGTTCTTTGACAAGTATTCTTTGATCAACATTACCCCACACTAATCTCATTGTCGTCCCGATAATGGGTATCTCCAAAAATTGAAGTAAAGAATAGAAGAATGGAAAGAATAAGAATGAAAGAATGTAGATAAATAAAGAATTTTTATGAGGTTATGAGGCAGCCTCCTCTGTATCAGTTTGAAGTATCAACTCTGGATACTCCTCCTTTATTTTGGCCTCCAAAACCTGCCATTCAGTGAGTGCTTGTTCTACTTTTTCTGGGATGTCCACAGCAATGGATTCCAACTCATCCCTTGCAATCTCTCCTTTTTCATTCTGTAGAACCAACACAACATTGGACATTGATGTCATTCTTCCTTCTAAAAGATCCATCTTCTACGCAATTAGCTTCCCAAGCTCTTCCAGCCGAGTCTTGTGTGGCTCTTGTGCTGCTGCCAGGGCCTCGCTCTTCTTCTTAACCATTGACAATATTTCTACATGGCCCAATGTCTCATCCTTCATTGCTTTCTGGACCTCATTGTTTTCTTCTAGGGTCTTTATGTTGATAAGTGCCTCTAGAGCTGTGCATATATTTAAAGCCTGGTCTACTTTCTTCAATACTTCTATAACACTTGCAACAACCCTTCATAAGATGTAATCTTTCACATCACTGATGCTTTCTCTCAGTTGGCATCTTGCTCTGAGCTCCTTGGCACTGGCATGCATAGAGGTTCATCTTCAAGTACCAAGTCCACCAACTTTCCCACATAGTGTATCACTGAAGGAAACATTTATGGTACCTTGGCCTCCAAGTGTGGCCTTGCTCTGATGACATTATCCCCAATCTCCTCTGCGATGCTGATAAATACTTCATTTTTCTTTTGTGAAGTCCCTCTCTTGCGTTATGTGTGTTATCTTTGCATCCTTTGTCTTCATCTCCTCACGCAATGCTCTGATTGTTACAGCTTTGTCCATGTTTCTTCTAGCCACTTCAGCAGAAACCTTCACCAATGCATTGCTGACCTACTCATCTAACATGATAGTAGGCTTTACTGTCATGTGTCTAGCTTGGGGTGCCTTCTTCAGCCATCTCGAAATGCATGAATCTTCACATACATCAAAGTCAGGCTCATCCATGTGGGTGTGCATTGACCATGATAGTTTCTTTCGAGTGCGCACAGTCACCATATCCTCATCCATTAACTCCTAGCCGAATAAATCCTTTTGTGCTATCATGCTCTGGAAGTGGGCAAACAATTTTTCCTGCATCCTCTGCATACCCCATGGCTGGTGGAATGTGCTCTCCACTTGTTCTTCTAGACCATTGCTGCTTAGGAACTTTAGCTTCCAAATTTGGGACTTGTGTCTCCATGTCCTGAACATTCTCTGCAACTGTCTCCTCTGGATATTTTCTCATCCTCTTCTTTTTCCTTTGATTCCTCACCCTGTTCTTCTGTGTTCTCTGGAAGTGTAGGAGAATTAGGCATGCTTTCCTCTGACTCTTCTACCTCCTCATTTAACTTCAGTTTCCTCCTTCTTTGCACGGTTGCCTCCTTTTGTGGAGAGAGTCTGGGTGATCTACGCACCGTGGTTGGAGTAGCACCTTGGGTCCTTGTTCTCCTAAACACCCTCTTAAACATGTGCTCCCCTTGGACTGCATTCAAGTCCTCATCATCCCCCTCTTGTGGCTGAGGTGGTATAGTGGTGTGCTCAGCTTCACCCTTATTTGTAGGATGTCTCCTACCTCTATGCTCCAAACCACCACTATCTTCGCACGCTCCTCCTCCTCATCCTCCACTTCAATTGGCTCTATGGGCTTAGGCAATTGGGATGTTCTCCATTGTATGCTTTCCCTTTGGTGGTGCTAGAAGTGTGAACTCACCTTCCACATATTTGTTATTCTCCATCTTTGGCTTCAGCTGAAGATACACCAACGCTGCCCCTACATCTGCTACAGCCAGACTTATTGGCTTAATATTCAGCACCTTGAAATGATCCTCTCAGTATAAGCACTTCTTCTAGGATACACATACTTCTTCCTCAACGTATGGTAGTCGCAGTCTACCTTATCTACATTGAATACCAGTCGTGCATGTCTGTAAATCTGTGAACAGATTCTTGGAAATACCTTGCAGTGAATGCGTAAGGAAATTTACACCAAGGGCTCCAGACTCCATCTTTCATTGGGAAGCGTGTGATGCAGAAATGTTGATATACAACAAACTGAACTTGTTTCCCTACTACTGATGGTAGGTCCTTTGGGATGCGCCACTCTTCCCCAAATTCCACGCAAAGCCTATCATACCATTTCTCCACCCTTTGCTTTATGTCATCTGTCATGGCCCCTTTACATAGGTACTTGCTAAACCTTTCAGCTGGTGACTTATTCTCCATGGGGTATTCCCATACTTTTTCCTTCGGCCCATCTGGTACTCCAATTTCCATGAATACTAGTGATAGTAGAACAGCCCCAAAGCTGATCTTCCCTCTGTGTGTGCTTCCTCAACTATTTGTTCTACAATATAGCCTGCAATGTTGTAGATTGCTCCTTCTGACATCTTACGTGCAACATGTAACCACATAGTATTTACCTGTGACCACCGCTCCTGATCATTCAACTTTGTAACAAGGTGTGTTGTTGCTTGCACAACTAGACAGTTCTTCAATTTTTCTATATCCATACCACAGCGGACCCTTCAGGTATCCCAACTCTTGTCTGGTCTTTAAGATTGTGGCTTTATCTGTGAGATCATTTTTATGTCCTCTCCTGTGGCCTTTAAACCTGTAACTGATGAGATAAGCACAGATGAGATTCTAACTCTACGTCCTGCAAAGTAGAAGAAGTCCTCGTGCACTCTGCTCATGAGCACTGATACAAGGGCTCATACTTCCTGAAATATGGAAGCTCATATAATTGGTAGACCCCAATTCTCTTCAGAAGCTTCTCACCTACATCATCATAAAATGGCATGTCATCCTTCCGTACACTTGTTCATCCTAGCAATGAGCAAGGAATCGAGCTCCTTCTTGTTCTCTATGGTCCTATGATTGTATTCACTCACTTTGCTCTTTCTGATGGGTGAATCCCACTCCTGGCCAATGATGACTCCTTCTGGATATTGCATTTCTGAAAAATGGCTTTCGGGTGCCATCTCTTCCTCCTCAATGACCACCTTCTTCTTTCCTTTTATTGCTGTTGTAGATGCCTTCTTAGGTGCCATTTTTTTACCTTTGCAAATGTCTCCTCTTTAACTCTGCAACTTTGCGAATCAAACCCTAGCTGATTCAATCATGCCCTAGGTGGAAACTTCATGCCCTAACTCCTCTCTACCTCCTTGCTTCTCTCAAACCCTTCACCACTGGGGATGTAAGCTTCTTTTCACATAAATCTGTTTGTCACACTTGGTTTCACACCCTTCACACCTTAACCCGATCACTCAGCTCTTCGCACTTGGATCTTTCCTCAAATTCTCTTAGTTGCAATGGTAAAAATGAATCCGCATTCCATCCTTATATAATTTTTTCAAATTTTGATGCATTTATTGCTCCTTCACCTACCAAATATCCCCTCATTCATTGACCAAATTTGTTTGTTCCATGCATGGTACATCTTCACACCCCAGCTATAACCTTCTAGCGCACCTTCCTACCCTCTGGTCATAGACTTCTCTTCAGCATGCACCCTTACATCTGAGTACCTCATCACTGTACCTTCTCCTGGTAGTTATCATGGCCTCTACTTACCTCGTGTTATATTGTTCTTTCATTCATCTCCATCCTTGGTCACTTTTGAGAAGCAATCTTCTTTTGACTTAAAGCACACCCATAGTAGCTTATTCCTTTCACCTTTCAATTCCCTCGGTCTTTTACTTGGATAACTACAACCACCCCACACTAAAGGTATGTGTTAGTCCTCTGCGCATAAACATTCTTCACATAGTAATTAGCTTCATGCACGCTTAAGTGCGCTTATTACACAAGAACAACAACTAAATTGACAAAGCATAGTGAATAATGAAGGAAATACATAATTGGAAACCTAATCTAAATGGCAATACTACCTTATTACAAACACCAAGAAGACTTATTTATAGTAGGGCTTCAGCCTACTCCCGTTAAAGTAACCGGGTAGTCATGTTCCATCAAGTGCTTCTAACTAGCAAGCACCTAATTCAAGTATATAAGTGATGACATACATCCCCAACCAATGTACTTTGAGCTTTCCTGGATGGTGCAAGAACTTTGAGTCATAAAGAAGTACCATTTGTCCAATCTCAAACTTCTTATCCCTTATGTTTCTGTCATGCCATGCCTTCTTCCTGGCCTTTTCCTACTTCTGATTCCATCGTGCTATGGCTCGACGCTCATCTAGTTGAATCATCTTCTTGATACGCTCTTCTAAATCTTGTTCATCAGCTAGACCTCCAGCGTGCATAATGCGCAAAGAAGGTAACATAAATTCTATAGGGAGAATGGCTTCCATGCCAAACACCAACTGAAACGGTGTGGCTTTGTTCAATCGCTTATAAGTTGTTCTATATGCCCACAGAACAGCTGACACTTTTTCATCCCAATCCTTTCATCCAACATCACAATTTTTTGTCAAAGTCTGGCTCAAAATCTTGTTGAAAGCCTCAACAGTTCCATTTTCCTAAGGATGGTAGGGTGTAGTTTTATGGTGTGCAACCATAAACTCATCTAATAGGATCCTGATTGTCTCATTCAAAAAGTGTGTACCCCTATCACTTGTCAAGCTTAAAGGACATCCATATCTTGTAAGAACATTCTCCCATAGAAACCTAGCTTGTGTAGCTACTGTACAGTCCTTCGTAGGTGCTGCTTCTGCCCACTGTGTGAGATAATCTGTGCAAGTAATGATATAGTATGATCCAGTCCTACGCGCGGCTGGCAAAATAGGTCCTACAAAGTCAATGGCCCATTTCTTGAATGGTTCGACACTAGTAATTGGTCTCAAAGGCATCTCATCTCTTTGCCCTAGTTTTCCTAGGTGTTGACAATGATCACACGCCTTACAATATTCTTTACAGTCCTTATACAATGTCTCCCACCATAATCCAACAAGTAGGATCTTCTGGGAAGTCACATCACCTACATAATGGCCTCTTGCAATACCACCATGGGCTTCTTCCATAATATCCTTGTGCTCATGCTCTAATACACAATGGCATAATACTTCATCTCTTCCTAGCTTGTAAAGGTCACCACTGATTAACATAAATGGTGTTGTGCGTATAGCAAGTTATTTCTTTTCTAATGCTTTCATTCCTTCTGGTGCCACACATGTTTATAGAAAGACAACAATGTCTTCTAATTCCATGGGTGCGTGCATTGTAACCTATATAACTGTGCATCTGGCATGGTTTCTTCAATTGTCTATGCTTCCTCTCCTGAATTGATTCTAGATAAATGGTCTGGTCCAGAATTACTTTTCCCTGGCTTCACCACAACTATGAAGTCAAACTCTTGAAATAGGAGCACCCATCTGCATATGCGCCCCTGTAAGATGGGATTGTTTACCAAGTACTTCAATGCCATGTGATCTGTATAAAACACAAATGGTGTTGCTAACAAGTACTGTCAAAACTTGTGCAATGCATAGATCATAGACAAAGATTCGTGCTCTGTAGTTGTATAATTCTGCTCAGCAGGAGTCATATTCCTACTAGCAAAAAAAATTGGATGATTGACAATACCTTCTCTAGGTTGAGCTAACACAACGTTAATGGCCGTGCCAAAGGCATCCACATGCACATGAAACGGTTTATCCCATGAGGGAAAGCATAGAATGGGCACAGTAGTAAGTTTCTCTTTTAATATTTCAAACGTGCACTATTGTGGTTCTCCCCAATAAAATGTAACTTTCCCCTTCAGTAACTCTTCTATGGGTGCAACAATTTTGGCATACCCTTTGATGAATTTTCTATAATATCCTGTATGACCTAAAAATCCATGTGCACCTCACTTTGAATGGTAGGTGCTTCCAAGCCTAGAATGATTGCAACCTTAGCTGGATCAACCAACAACCCTTCCTTGCAGATTATATGTCCTAACAGTATCCCAAATAGTGTAGAAAATATGCATTTTTTGATGTTTAAAGAGATACTCAATTGTCTGCACCGTTCAAACATTAAGCGCAGGTTGTAACAATGATCTTTCACAAGCCCATATACTATCCAATCATCTAGGTAGACCTGTAAGAAGTTGTGAATAAAATCTTTGAATGCCTGAAAAATATGTGCGAGAAGAAAATAGGCGTGTTTTTCAATCCAAAAGGCATCATAGTATAGGAAAAACTGCCCCATTCAGTAGTAAATGTTGTCTTTTCTTGATCTTCCTGAGCAATCCTAACCTGATGATACCCAGAAAACCCATCTGTGAAGGAATATATTTCATGCCCTGCAACTCCTTCTAGTATTTCCTCAGTGAATGGCGTAGGGAATGGATTGGTGATGCATGCAACATTAACTCCCTTGTAGTCTACACATATTCTAATTCGTCCATCCTTCTTGATGCTGATCACCATTGGGCTAACCCATTCTGACTCATCAAGGGGTTTGATAATTCCATATTTCAACATTTTATCAATTTCTTCTTTTACCTTTTCACACAAATTAGGATTCATTCTGTAAGGTCTCTTTCTAACTGGTCGTGCACCATCCTTAAGTTTTATCTTCATTTCCCCAAGTGATTCATGCACGCCTTTAAGTTTATGATACCCTCGAGGGAATAAGTCCTGATAATCCCTGAGTAACTCAATGATCTTTACTACCTCTGAGTCTGACCAGTAGTCTCCAATTATGGCCTCCTTAGGCTCAGCCTCTGAACCTATATTCACCTTCTTTGTCTTTATGGGTTCGTGATAGGCATGCATATCCTTGTCTGCACTATCCAAGACCTCGCACACCCCTTATGAATGTTCAATATCCAGGTTCTCAACTTCCTCATCATCCACGATGTAAACCATCTTTCCTTTCTCTTTCTCAAGACAAGCACATTCAAGTAGTATGGAGTCCATTTCTTCTTCCTTTTCAAAATGTGCTCCAGACTCTGCCTCACCAAATAATTCCTGAATATTCTCTTCTGCTTTTGCACTATCCCCCATAATTAAGTGCTTGACAAATTTTAATGCCTCTTCTATGGGAGGTTTAGTCGAGAAGTAGTCAAAGGCCTGGATCATTCCTGCAGTCAAATCTTTCTAGTTCCTAGTCCCTCTATGTAGTTCTGCATATACATACTAGCTGCATGCGCATCCTTAAAGCGTAGAATACAATCTATGCACCCAGAGTGAAGGTGGTAATGCTTCTTGTCCTGCTGTCTAGAGTCTCTCACATTACTGGATGTGATGTTGAATAGGTTGATCACCATGATAAGTGTAGATTTGCGTAGGTGTGCTGTTCCTTACAAACCTAGTAGACAAAGTGACTCCAATCTCTTCCCAGTTTATAAGATTATCTCTGTGTACTACCCACCAACGCGTTGTTGTCCCACGCAAGGTATATACTAACATATCTCTTCTCTCAATTTGATCTGTCCACTATGTTTCCATGGCCTTCAAAAATTCAGGAAGATCTTCTGCCACTGTATACTAAGGTACCGTGCTACCTATCCGTTGAATTGAATGAAGTCCATTCTTGTGCGCAACCACACTTTTCACCTTGCGCCCTACTAATTCATATATACCATGAGCCCAATTGTTGCAAGAAATACTCATAATATCACTAATAGAATAAGAATCCTCCCACTATAGGATGCCTTCTTTTGATGGCTCATTTACCTCTGGGTACTAAATAACGCGTACATAAATTATGTTTAAGTCCTCCTCACTTAGAGGTTCAACATATGGTGTAGAATTCCCATCTGTCAAAGGTATCACAACCCTTTCCTCCTTGTTCTCAAAATTGATATACCCCTTATTGAATCTCAAGTCAACATTATTTGCATAACACCAAGGGCATCCAAGCAAGGCTGGAAAATTATCTCCTTCTACCAGTGCTAATACCTCAAAATCCCTAGTGAACTTGGCCCCTTGTATAGTTATAGATGCATCTTTCAAAACTCCTATGGGAGTGGTTTAGTTTGGTTTGCCATAAATAACACATTATATGATGGCTGCAATGGAGGTCTCCCCATTTGTACCCATGCATCTAATGTAAGCACATTTACTTCGGCACCTGTATCAATCAATATGTTGTGCAATAGCCACCCATCCACAACAACATTCAGAGTAATTTCTTTGTCATAGTCAATGCTATCAGGGGTAAGATTTGCATGTAGGATCTGTTGTCCAGTCTCAAGACCTACACACGGAGTGTTCCCTTTTAACCAACATCCTAATAGTGGTATAATGTTCTCCTGGCACAACATTTTGCACACCTCTCATAGATCATCGATATCAGTTTGGAATATCTCTGATGCTTTCTTCTACTCCTTTAGGTACTGTATCTCACCCTCAATATTCCTTAGCACTTCCATGGTATCCTGGAAAACTTCCTTCTGATGAGCAAGATCTGGGTACCTTGCATGTAAAACCTCCTCCCTGGTGATCG
The DNA here is from genome assembly GCA_019776745.2 of Taxus chinensis. NCBI lineage: Eukaryota > Viridiplantae > Streptophyta > Pinopsida > Cupressales > Taxaceae > Taxus > Taxus chinensis. Next base: position 868,676,750 of record CM034149.1, read on the forward strand.
TAGGCTTTTGGTGCAATGCCTCTCTTGCACTTTCCACTTTAACGCGTGTAGCAATCTTCACTTTCAATGCCTCGGGTCCTTATGCTATCTTGGGCATCCAATGTTCTTCTACCATGTGCTGGATTCTAACCATCCCGATGCCTTTGTTTCCTTGCTTATGCTGCTTACTCAGATGCTCATATAAGTCTGGGCACTCTTCATAGCTATGGTTCTTTCCACATAAAGAACATGCAATATTTTGAGGACATTTGCACCTATAGTGGTCACGAGATCCGCACGTATAACATATTCCATGAGGGAACTCACCTCTTCCTCCACTATGGCCTCCTCCTCCATATCCACCATGATATCCACATCCTCTTCCACGACCTCCTTCAAAATGGCCCTCATTCCTATCATAGCGCGTTGGATTATTATCCTGATCCTGGTGCTCATTCTTACCCTCAGAATTATCTATTACACTTGTCTGTCATACCCCAATGTCTATAGCATCCTGGATCTAACCAATCAACAAAAAAATCTTATATCATGGGTCGTGGACCTACAAATCTTGCAAAAGCAAGATAGATTCTTCCTTATCGTGTGCTGTAACAAAGAACAATGACTAGCATCATGATTCAAATGACAAATCTCATAGTCCAATAGTAATGAGCATACAGATCTGCGAGGGAAACTATCCTTGGTGTGACCTTCTACTTCACAATCTGTACACCAAATTCCTGAGAGCATTTCATGGGCCAAATTTTCTGATAGCTTCTCTAACTGATTTTCCATAGCTGCAATTTGTGCCTCTAAGAATGGACTAATGCCAGTGTCAATGCTCCCAACTACCTCAGCATGCAAAGCTACTTCCAGTGCTTCGTGTAGATCAGTGTATGTCTTATGTGACAATGCCCTTCTAAATGGTGTAATCAATCCTCCAACAAACCATTGTGCGTGTTGGCTAGCATGAATATCATAAGATAGCTTAGATAGAAGTGTCTTAAAATGAGCATCATACTCACGTATGCTCTCATTAGTACGTTTCTTGATATCCTTGAGGGCACTTATACTCTTCTGCTCAAACTCAGGGATATGAAACTCTTTCAAGAAAGCATCCCTCAATGGTGCATAATCCACGCAAGTTTGATCAGGGTTAAACTTCCTATACCAGCTGTGTGCACGTCTTTGTAATGTAGTAGTGAATTGACTTGCCTTACACTCAGTAGTTGTGATCCCTTTAGCGTGCCACAAGATTTCACACATATGTACATGTTCAGAAACATCCTCTATACCTCTATACTCTGGGAGATGAAGAGACATCTCCATATAGATATTTTGTGGTTGTTGCGAACCTTGACCACCTGATCTAGAACCTCCTATGTTCCCTCTATCTCCAGAACCACCAAATCCAAAAGAACTAGAACCACATATACCTCATGATCCTCCACCTGTAGCTAGAATAGGACTTGTAGATGTACTCCCCTGTGCTCTAATAATAGTACTATACTGAACCCCTATAGTCTTTGAGGTAGTTCCACTTCTAGAGGTGAATCTAACATTCTGTGCGCTCACATTCTGTGTGGATGATGTGCCTAAGAATGTTCCTCCAAATAACATTGAAGCTTTCTATCCTGCCATTGATGTACTTGCTCCCTGACTTACTTCTGCTCTCTTTCTTCCCAAATTAGCTTTCTAGTTACTTGTCGTACTAGATACTGGAAAACCAAGCGCAAGGGCTAGGTCACCATGGTGGATTAAGATGCATGCCCACGGTCCAGGTAGTCTCTACTGGCACACTTCTGTGTGAGGCTGAGGGGGGATCTCTGTCATGTTTTCTAAGATGGGGGAATTCCGGATGCTATGGCTCCATGTCTTCTATGTGAGATGTAAATCCTTCATGAGCCATCTCTCTCCTCAACGCCATACTTTCTACAATGTAACACTGCTTCTCTATCTCCCTCTCGTGTGCCTCATTATACTTAAGTCACCTTTCCTCCCTCTGCCTCTCTGCCACTAGGTCTGCCATCTTTCACCAAACCTGTTCCTTCCCTCGCGCGTGGTGAAGTTTAGTTAGCCATCAGTTTACTCTCCAAGTTCAAAGTTACCATCAAGATCTTTATCGCCAGTGGAATGCCTCTCAAATATGCTCCTCTTGGATAATGCAAAAATTGGAATTTAGCTACCTTTGGGCAAGAGTACGTTGAAATTGAATATTCCAAAATATAATTGTTTAGAACACCACAAAACCATGTATCCACAGCGCGAGTCCAGATCATATCAACATCATAAAGGGCCTGAAACTCTTCCCATGTCCAGACAAGTGTGCAATACCTTCAATCCCACTGAGATGCATAGGTAGTAAGCCACTCGTATAATTCTACTTGAAATATAACGAAAAAGCTCTCATATAAGTTGTCATATAGATTCTGTTCTACCCAAGTGAATGTGTTAAACTCAGATCCATTGTTGAACCACCATGCATATTCTTCCTCCAGATCGTGTATCCATTCCTCAATACTTGCTAGAGTTAACTGGTACGTCTTCATCGTGAACCATCCTAAAAAAAACTGAAAAAGAGGTCTTGGAAACGGAACCAATGATGCAGCCTAGAATTTACTAGATAACACCCTAGTCGCGTTGGCACATCACTCAGCCTTAACTAAGCACTCACCCAAAGCGCGCAAAGGCAGGTCCCTCTTTAGGGTTGTTGTAATAAGATGTTAGCATGATGAAGGAAGAAACACATAGATTCATTACTAATCCATCATTCTACAATGCATGCTACCCTCAGATCTATAAAAGAACAAGTTTAAACAGTAATCATGAGTGAATCAATAACATGCACTACTCAATTACACACAGAATGACACTTAGATTCAGCCAATATCTTCCATCTATTAATAAATACAAAAGCCCCTTACATTAATGCCAATCTATACCAATGCATGTATGGATCTATTATAGTAATTCAGTCATATGTGTATATCTCTATACCTCCATACATCTATCACACTCATTCCTCTCTTTACTATGTACCTAACATCATATATATATATATATATATATATATATATATATATATATATATGGGTGGAGAATTTCCCTTCACCACTTATCTAATCTAGAAATAGGGCACATGCTATTGATATCCACGTGTCATTCACAGGTATAGCCACACATGCAAGTGTGCTATCTATAGGCCTCTTACAGTTAACTAAAGTGTCAATCCTATTCTTAGCTCATCTCCATGCAAAATGCTTTGATATGGTCCTCTAAAGATAGACAATCCATGGTGCGCACGTCTCTGCATCGTTGGTGTGTTCCGCATGCCCATCTTCTAAAAATAGGTTGTCATGCTCAAAATTGACTAAGTCCTGAATGTTGAACTGGCCTTTTGCACGCCGGTCCTTCCTGTCCCTTCGCGCCCTTGATCCTGGCCTTCTCTCTCGCGCGGACTCCTTGTGTGTTCTTTGACAAACATTATTTGATCAACACACACCAAATATAGAACATATGTATTAACTAAATAATTGATCCTTCTTATTTATTTTCAAATTACAAATTGCAATAATATACTTGATAATACAAATTTCAAAATACCCCTTTTTATGCAGAACCCACTAATAGTGATATTCCACATGAAAGAATTAATCACAATAACTTGTCACCACCTCATAATATTATTGATGATGACATGCCTCCACTTGAGGACAATCCTTATTAGGTGGCTACTTTGGACGATATTCATGATTAAGATATGCAAAAAACAGAAGACATGCCTTCACTTGATGACAATCCTTATTATGTGCCTACATTGGGTGACAATCATTTTCATGATTATGATATGCAACAAGTAAAAGACATTTCTTGTCATCAAACACAAACTTCAGCTAGAAATTCTACTGTCAATTATTTTAAAAGAAAGAGAATATACGACATTCCCACTGATGAGATCCACTAAACAGAAGATATTTCTACATATGGTGATCAAACAACTATTTTAGGTGATAATACAACACAAAAATATGTGTGAAGAAAGAGAAATAGATGGACTATTGGAAGGTCTTTTAAGTTTGACTAGGCAACTAAGTATCCATTCATTAAATCAGTAGAGTCAGAAAAAGGTAATGATACTTCAAAAGATCATAAATGTAAAATTTGTAGTTGGAAACTTGGAAAGGAACACAAAATGCAACTCAAGCAAGACACACTTGAGAAACATTGTGGTAAAATATATGTATCAGCTAAGAAAAATTATGGTCAAAGAAAACAAACACAAAGATGGCAAATGAAAAATAATGCATACATGTAAGATATGCAACCGAGTATGACAATGAATATAAATAACTACAAAATCATCTTGAGAAAGGAGGAAAAACTACAACTTAGGAAAAGTTGTTTTGTCTAATCTACGTGCCAAAAATATACAGTTCTCAACTATTTACCACATTCTAAAAAGGGTAGACCAAAATTTTATTTCAACATAATGGATTCCCTAATATTCCACAATCACAATGGTCAGACAACAGTGCTTGGGAAATGGAAAAATTTCTAACAATTATTGAGGAGGATTTGAAAGAAAAAGTAAAAAATACATGATTTATCTCACTGTCTATTGATGAGGTCACAACAGTTGAAAACACATCATGGATTTACATTCATGTTTAAACTTTTGAGAACCATATAAGGAAACCTCATTTATTAGTAGTCCATAAAATGATAGAAAATTACAATGTTGAGAACCTTTACAAGTGTAGACACAAAATCTATGCACTTGGGTATATTTCTAGGTCCTAAAGCATACTAATGTATACATGATTCCTAAGCAAGAAAACTAGTTTTTGACAACTCCTTTTGGCCCTTTTGCTTTATCTCTTTCCTTATTTTTGGTCTTACACATCTTACGGCGCTATCGGAACTTAACTTATTTATCTTTTATGGCATTAGACATTAGCTCCTAGTTAGGACACAAGCACCCAGACGCTCTTGTCCCTCTTGGGCGCTCCTGACCATTTATATCCTTTTCTCACCCTTTTGGGTCTCTTTTATTTTTTGGGCATATTTTAGTACTTTGGGTCGGCCTTCCAGTTGTCGATTATGAAATTCAAACAAGGGAATCATACACACACACACACACAGTTATTCCTCTCAAATCATGGGCCAAGCACTAGAATTATCTATTATCACCTAATCTTGCATCCAAAGGCACGAGAGCATTACAAAGCATCCATCTAGCACATCCATAAAAGGGAAAATGGCTGCATCACTCTATATACAAAACATTGGAGGGGAAGTTTATTACATTCCATCTCACACATTTGCATACTTGGAGCAATCTAGATCTATCCCGTTATCATAGTGAAACTTGCACAAGGGAAACCTATGTCATCATTACACACACATTCACATAGAACTACATGGATTATAATATGTAGTGCAATGCTCAGTCGTAAGATCACTCTTTAGGTGACTGTTGGGGTCAGTCTGACTCCCCATTTTACATCTTCTTTATTAGGTTTGAGTTAGTTTGTGGGCATGTATAGCTAGCTATCTCTTTTTAAGATTATAGGTACGACCAACAACATTGGATCAAAACTAGAGTGACAAAAGAGGATTAATAATAAATCTCTTATAACCCATAAAGGATTAGAGCCTAAGCATTTGAACATACACTAGCACCTAGATCATTCACTAGCGTTTGGGTGCTCATGTCCTCTTGTGGGCACTTCTATCCTACTCATCTCTGAGTTCCATAAACTTCAGTGAGCCTTAATGACACTCTTCTCAGTATGTCCCAACAGTTCCTCAGTCCAGATCACTTGGAAATCAGCTAAGTAACATTCTCTCCCTCTATTGCTTAAGGATTCATATTATTATATGTTTATTGCTTGTCCATTTATTGTTTCTATTAATTACATATCATCCATTACAATAATTACTCTGAAATAAAATTTAATTCAATTTAAATTAAATCAACAAGTTGGTTATTTCAAGTTTGAGGGATATATCTCGGATGGATGATTACATTATTGCTACTAAGTTGGTGTGCATTAGTATAGATGGTGCATCAATAATGCATGGGGAAAAAAATGGTATTTGCATTAAAATACAAACCATTGTTACCCCATATATGATTCCAATCCATTGTATGGATCATTGAATGAATCTTTCATACAAAATAGTTAGCACATTTGAGAGTGTTGCAAAAGTTGAAGAGCTTATTTGTGACTTGCATATATATATATATATATATATATATATATATATATATATATATATATATATATATATATATATATATATGTCTAGCAATCCGAAAAGATTTATAGAGTTCCCAAAAATTGCAATTGGAGTGATTGATGGTAAAAATCTTCTAAAAGATGTTGATATAAGGTGGATTTCTATGTATGAACCTTCATGTAGAGTTTTTGAAAAATATCCATCATTGGCAGGTTTTATGTATAAATATTGTAAAGAAGTTGACAAGGCAAAATATTTTTTGTATTGTTTAACAGATTTGGAAACATTACTTACATTAAGTGGTATTCTATCCATGTTGAAGGAAATCAATTGTTTGAGTAAACATACTTAAGAGAGGTCCATATATATTGTTGATTTCATACGACGGAGAAAACATGTATGTCAAACTTTAGATATTTTATACCTATCCCAAGACAATTTTAAAGGGCATGTATTTGAGAATTGATAAATATTAACAAATTTTAAAGATCATAATTGCTATTTGAAATTCAATATTAAGTATTATCTTTGTATCATTCTCAATGATAAAGAGATACTAATGCATAATTTTCATAAAAGAGTTGATTTTATGGGAGTAGAAATTGAAGTTCATGTAATATGTGTTTTATATGACACTATTATTTTTGATACACCGATGAAATTGAAAAATATTTCACAAATCTTATCCGCAGAAATTCTAGATCATTTTAAAAGGCATGATTGGCCTGAGGTCATGAGAGTAGTGAATCCCATATTTTGGAACATTGTTGATGGTCAAAGTGAAGAATTAGTAAGTAATCTATTTCTCAAATATATGAGTGCTCTTGTTGGCTAGATTTTCTGCACAACTGAAAACCTAGGCAATCATGAGATAAATCTCCCTCATTTATCGATGAGGCTCCCGTGTAAGATTTTGTCAGTTTATATGTCCTAATATCTATCTATCGGTATTACTTTAACCGTGTAGCTCATGAACCATAGCTATACAGCTCTGCAGCAAGTAAGTAGCTGTAAAAGAAAGGAAAAATGTGCAGAAGAGGAAAATAATAGGAAAAGGAAGAAAGTAGAGAGGATGTGCAACCCAAGAAATAGTTTACATAGTTGATTGCATGCACATAGATTAAAACAAATAGATCATTAAGCACATAATTCAAAGCAAAGGAAGCTTTCAGATCTAGATCTATAATAACACAAAGTTTATGAATAGATCTAGAAAGAAAGTAAGAAGCAAAATGCACCGTTGAAACAAAGTTCTCCAGAAATATCTTCTCTATTCCCCTGCTTGCAAAAATCAGGGGTTTCAACTCAAAGCCTGGAACACAAGAATGTTGATTACAAATTCTGATCCTTTAACCCATAGGTTCTTCCTCTACTTATAGTGTGTAGATGGGAAATTACAAATGGGAAACTACAACTGAACTAGAACATGAAGAAGTAGTAAAGGGAACATTTGGCAGTTATCTTCCTAGAATTCTTCTCTTAGTGACATGCATCAGGAGTTTGAGCAAAAATTGTGCACATATGCCGCCTCTCTTAAAGAATCTTTCCAAATAACTTAAAGTAATGGTTTTTAAACCAATAACTTTAATTTTACATTTTCATCCGGGAACATAAGAAATAAGAGAAGGAAGAAGAGAAGAAAGAAGATCTGCCAGCTATAACACTTATACTTTCATTTTGTTCTGATATTGAATATACTTGTCAAACATGTAACTCAACATCTTCCCATCTGTTTTAACAATAGCATCTCTCTCGGTTCTGAACTGTAACAACCCTTTGGAAAAAGCAGTAGTGTTAGCCTTCACTTTCTCTAAACTAGGCCCATATCCCTCAATATCTTCTTGAAGCTTTATGAATCTACCAATCGAATCCATCGTGAAAGGTATGGTGGCCTCATCAGCTTCTTTCTACACAACCAACATGAATTCCTCATGGGAAGTAGGTAATTCATTTGGGATGCTCCCCGGTACTTATCCCATCTTACTCTCTAGCAACTGCATCCTCTTCAGCATGAGCTTGAGGATCTCTACACGGAAGGAAATTGAAATCTTTAATTGCTTCCCCTTTTCCACCAATCCACCAGGCACAATCTATTCTGTAATCAGCACATCCTTTGGCAACAAGTGTATCTTAGCCAAAGTATCTAGATGACTTTTAGCATCTATGTTCTCATCTTTTATCTGTGTCATCAAATCCTTTAGCTGAGACACTACCATGTGCATGTTCTCTAATTCAAATGGTATCGGTTTGAATTGTTCCGAGGCCTGGTGAATGATTTGCTCCTTCAAGTGGGAAATAACTCTGACTTGATCCCCTACACCTTCCACCTCATGCATCAGATGATTACTCACCTGCTCATGTGCTAAAATTGGCTAAGAGGAAGGTTTGGAAACCTTAGTAATGATCTCGCATAGCTAGAATACCTACTTTTGAAGCTTGGATCTCTCAACCTTCTCTTTGTCAAGCTTAAGGAATAAAGCACTCATTAGGGTCTGTGTATCCTGCTTTAACCCTTTTGTGGTAGTTTGACCTATTGGAAATTTGGTCACTGCTATCTCAGTTGTCGTGAGTTCTCCCTTGTGCTTTCCTTCTGCTAGAATAGATAACTCAGTGAAATTTTGTCCCGATTCCTCAATGATCAACCTAAAAGTCATTTTGGCAACTTTAGGTCTTCTATCTCTTCCACCTAAACTCAGGAGTAGTTGAAAGTCATGTTCTTCCAAGTTGATCTCCTCTCTGGCTTTTGGGATCGTCTGCAAAGCTAACCATGATGAAAAGTTACTTCTTGGGGAATGAGAAGTCATCGAGTGCACCACCATCTTATGCTCTGACTCTATTATATCAGAATTTTCCTCTGTGTTATGATTGCTACCCTCTAAATTATCCAAAGATAATGCCTTTTCAAACTTTGACCATCTATGCTTTCAACTTCTCTACATGAATAGGTGAAGACCTGAGTGGTCGAGGAGAAAATAAAAATGATGCTGGATTCAAAGGAGGAACAACAAGATCTCTCTAAGATTTTGGGGCTACTAAAGTGATATGAGTTGATGTTGGAGAAGCTAGAACTAGAACGATAGTCATAGATTTGGCCTTCTCATGTATGTGATACTTCTTGTGAATTGTAAGCTTTTCCAGCCTTTTGTTGCTTTCACCTTTGTGCTTCCTCTTGCTGGAGTCTCCCATGGTAAAGTTGCCTATGATCTGGTTCATTAATGCTTCATCCAAGCAATACCCCTTTATCAGCAACCAGTTCGAAGTGTTAACTAAAACTACGGAAGATCTTTCTTCAATTGTCTGGCAGCCAACAATGTTTTCCTGAAGAGCAGCTCTATCCCGTCCCATCTAATGATACAAGTCAAGTATCACATGCCCATCATCGGCGAGATCTGCAGGATCCGTATCAAACCATAATCAAACACTTGTTGCACCGATACTCTGTTGAAGTCTTTCTTTCTGACTTCATACTTGTTCTTGCACTTCATCTAGAATTCCTCCAACAAGGGCACATGTGAGTATTCCTAGGAGATTGTCTTCCTCGCTACTCCATATGGGTCAAAGTTTAACCATGCTGGGAAGAACTCGGGTTCATACTCAGAAAACATTTCAGCTTCGACTCCTCTAGCTTCTTGGGTGCTCTGGCATCTGTAGTAACCCACTGTGACTGGAAAGAAACTTGTATACTTATGCTGCTTTGATTGTAATTCATGCATCTCCACGAGTTGTCTGCACAACTCCATGATGACCCACTTGTCGTTTGGAAACCTCGAGAAACTTTACTAGTTCTCCTGAAAATCCAGTTACCCTGAGATAGGTGAAGTCTAAAAAATAGATGAAAATGTAGCCATACTGAGATATAAATTCCCAAGCTTCGTTGCTCACCCATGTTGGTCTTCAGATCACCATTTATTTTGCAATCACCACCGTTCGTGTCGGAATCTTCACACAATAATTGATAAATTGTGCATCCAACCTAATAATTGTCTTTCCTATAGCATCCTGGATTGCTCTAGAAAGAGAATGATATGATCTCACACACTCCATGACAAATTCAGGAAATTGTGCTGTGACTCGGAATACTAATGCTGGAATAATTCCACTGTCTTTCATTGCCCACATGAGAAATGTCTTTCCGGCCCTGGATCTGTTAATTATTTCAAAGATGGGTTATGGGCCCATGTCTGTGTCATTGATATCAGCAAATCTAGAAGTTATGCATGATTCTGTTGATCCCTCTCTATCATCATGCTTCATCATGGTTGGAGCAATCTCTGTCTGCATTCTTTTTCTTTTAATCCTGCTAGAATTCTTTATAACTGGATCAATTTGTGCATATCTATCAATTTCTTCAGATTCGAAAGATATATTCAATGTACCTAACATTAATTTGAACTTCCTTTCACCTGTATGAACACCTGTGATGAATACCTGTAATTATTTAAGACAAAGATGAAGTCGAGAGCATGAATACTCTATTTTTGTCACCAAAAATCTGCATATGAACCCTGCTGCCCTAAAATTTGAGGCTTTGCTTGCATAAAAAGCAAGCATAAATATTTATAAATTCCCCTGGGCACTTATAGCAACATGCAGATAATTATCATAGCATAAATCAGGCCATTCCAACCCTAGGTGCCAAACCTTGAAGCTTCCCGACAATGAAAAACACCTCCCGATGCACAAATCCTCCTTTCTTTGGCACTAAAATTGTCCGGGTTGGAATCCTTAGTAAAAATAATTAATTGATACTTCATTATGGCAGCCCATGCTTATATAACTCTCAACATTCTATTTCTAATAATTGTCCATCTTATTCCTAACAATTAATTAATAAACAAACATGTTTATTCACCCAAATTAGGCGCCTATTTTTGCATGTTGCTGGCTTCTATTAAATAAATTTAATTTATTTATTTTTAGCATGATTCCTTCAGTTCTCTTTGGCTCATCTTCATGTATTGACTTTTCCTCCATCCTTGACGCCAAAATTAGGAAAAACAACTATTAATAAATATCACTAAAAGCATTGTTTAATGCCCAAATGGGTCGCACTTTTTGGCATGGGTGAATTCTAAAATTAAGAAGTCAACTTCTAGTGGGAATTTTCACCCTGCACCGCAGCTCTAAAAATCCCTTTTTCCACTTAAGTTATTTGACTTTTATAATGGGAATTTTTACCCTGCAAGGCAGGTAATAAATTCTCGCTTGCCTGCCACCTCCATTTTCCCACTGCAGCTTAAGTGACTTTCTAAAAAGTGTGACTTGCATTAAAATAACTTCTTTTGGAAAAGTGTGACTTGTATGGGTGAATAAAACCTTTTGATGGGAAAAGTTAGCATGCTAGGCAGGCATAAAATTCCCACTGGTGCTTTAACTGATTTTTCAATATTTTATAATGGGAATTTTCACCCTGCGAGGCAGGTAAGAAATTCTCGCCTACATGCCACCTCTAATTTTCCCATCGCAGCTTAAGTGACTTTGAACTCATGGGAAAAAGTAACCTATAAGGCAGGTAAAAAATTCCCACCTGCCTACAGCTACCAAAAATCCCTTTACAACTTACACTCATTACTTCCAAAAAATGTGACTTGCCTGGGAGAGGTTTTTTTTTGCATGACTTCATCATTTTTGGTCAGAAGCTTGCATTTTGAGGCTGATTCCTTTTGGTGCTGTGTCGGTAGATGATCTCCAGATGCTTCGGGTAATTAAACGGACTATACTAGCGAAGGAATTGACCTAGGGGAATTTCACAAAGAAACTAAGGAGAAAACCAAAGAAAAACGTAAAAGAAATAAATAAAAGTGAAAAATGTTGCCAAAAGTTGCAGATAATGCCCTGAATTCATTCCTGGTGAAAACCCTAATGAGACGAGTGAATGTTGGCATGCAAAACTTCAACAGGATTCAACTGGAGCAAAATTTACTTCAAACGGGGCATTCTTTATTCAATAAATAATTAAATAAAAATTTCCCGTAGACAAAACTTGGCGGAGGGATAAAATGAGTTTGGGCATCTGGGTATTTGTCGAAATTGGATCATATGATTCACTGGGAATATCCTAATATAATACAGACATCTTCTGACAATAAAAACACAAAAAGACCCGTTATTTTAAAAGAATGATTTTTTTTTACAAATGGGTGGTCCCAGATTTTAGGGTGAAATCTGGGGACACCAGCTCTGATTAAGCATTTCAACAAGTTCGTACAAATAAATGAAGTTGAAATTAAAGGCATTTTGTAAAATATTTATTAACATCTTAGTCAAAATATATTGGACTTACAATGATTTATCAATATCAGTATCTAAATGAACCAACAAAAAATGGAGCTATCACAAGGCTATGAAAAAAACTATATCCTAGCAGTGTCCTGTAGGAAAATATTACTGAATATTTTTGATTATATGAAATTTTTCAAATGATTATTTTGGGATCATTGGAAGATGAATGAGTCTTTAGTACATTATCTTTTGTTAAATCAAAACTTCAAAACATACAGGATAAAAATCTGGAGACACGTTTGAGATTGTATTTTTCACGTTATCTTGTGGATGCATTTCCTTATGAAAGGGCACTTGCCATTTGGACTTCACTTACTGAAAGAAGAGGAGCCACTAATACATTGAGAAATAAATATGATTTTAATATTGAACCATGAAGTGGATGCTCTGCTGACACAATAGATACAAATGTCTCTAAAGAAAAAGGGCTTGCTCAAGGATTGTTTCAGCTGCCCGAGTTTTAGGTTTTTAGCTTGGTAACAAGTATGTATAATAAATATTTATTTCTATATAAAAAATTCATATGAAATTGTTACAGTTATGTATGTATGTTTTTGGATAAACGATTTCAATATCCTTATTTCTTATCATTTTTATGCAATACAAGATATGCAAACAATAATTACAAATAAAACTCCGATATTATAATTTATATTGTTATGAAAAAAAAAACACCAGAGATGCTATGAAAACAATATTTACTAATAAAGTGTCAACTGTTTCAATTTTTTTTACAAAAGTGCTAAATATCTCAATTGACATTCGAGATTTACATTTCAATTCTTCTTAGTATAACAATTATACAATATAAGGAATCATAGTTAACTCTCATTTTAAGATGCTCCCTCTGGTCTTGTATATTCTATTAGTAGTGTTCCTAATTTAATTTAATTATTAGTTGCATCATTGACACTAGTGAGATTTTCCCTCTCTTGATTGGCCGCATCACCTGTTGAAAGCAAACTAGGATCCACAACTAATTTCTACTTGAACAGTATCTCTAGATCCATGTCATGCTCATTAGTTATTTTCTTCAATGTGTTGTTATGTTTATTTAGGAGCACAAGTTTTTCCTTCAGTGAAATAACAACATTTAAACTTTTACGTGCATTCGTGAGATGAAGATCCAAGACCAGTAATTCGTTTTTCATATTTTGATTACATTTGAGTAAAGAAATATTATTAAAAAAAAAGTTAAAATATGTAAAACTAAAATTTAAATGCAAACAAAGAGTTAAACTTATGACAACTTTATCTTTTTCAACATTTGCAATGACAACAAGGTTTTTGTATCTAGCCCATTTATTATAGTAATGTTGGGCTTAACCATTTAAATTTTCCAACTTGTTTAACATGATATACAAAACATTATCATTGTAGTCATTGCTTACTGTAATGACACCTGAGAGAGCTTGATTTAATAATACATCTATCTTTGCCGGCTCATTTTAAACTAAAGAAAATAAATGATTTCTTTGGAAATGGTTGTGAAAATGGGAATTTATTTCCTTCATCAAAGCTTTGTCCTGGAAGTCCCATGTTTTCAAAGTCTCTATATCTTGCATAACAACATCATTAATAGTAGCATAACAACTCTCTGTTAACAAATTATGCAACAAAAAAGTAGTTAATTGATCATCATATGGTGGTACTGGTAGCTGTGTTGGGGAGGGCATGTTGTATGGCAAATTGGGTGTTTGTGCTTGTAAAACATGATCTATTTGGGGAAATTGTGAGCCCTGATTCATATCACATGGATTAAAAGTAGTTGGGTCACTAGTAGCACTCTCAATACCCTAGAAATCATCATCAAAATCAATTTGGTTTAAAATGGTGGTGCCCATTGCACTAGGGAGACCACCAAAAGGGAAATTTAGAAACTCTGTTACTGTCAGATGAACCATGCCACCACTTTGAGCTAGAAAATATATTCGTTTCCCCCTTGTCTGAAATTGTCTAGGTTGCGATGGTGGCCCTATTGTTTCTTTTGGAAGAGGGAAGTGGAACTACAAAAATAAATTGTGAACAAAACACAGAAATACGAATTCAATGTTTTATAAATTTATGTAAAAGTTAAACTTTGAAGTGATACTAACAATGTACCTTGGAGAGTATGTCTAGGAGTATTTTCTTCCCATGTCAATGGTTGAATCCTTGAAGATTTCATTTGTTCATGTTGATGTACAGAAGTTTGATGAAAACCATTTGAGGAATCTATAAATACGTGGAAATGATTAAAACAAGTATAGTTCCATTAATTAATTTTTTAAAATAATGTATGTTCCATTATTCATAGCTTGACAAACTAATAGTAGTAATATCTGCAATAATTGATGAAGTTTCACGTTGCACTTGCAATTGAGGGGGTGTAATAGAACTCCTCATGTGTTTTTTTCTCATAACTATAATATGAATAGAAGATGATTGTACATCCACGTATGAATATGCAGAATCCTCATGAGGTTGATGACCTCTAACTGCAGCTTGTCATCTTACATGCGATATAATTACTCTCTTCTGAAAGAAAAGAGAAAATTAGCTTTATTTGTCAAATAAATACATGAAGCTATTTTGCAATAATTTAAACTTTAAATTTACCTCTTACTCATCATTTGAAAGACAATATACTGTGATTTTTTCATCACGCACAGTCAGAATATTAGTATTCTACGAGTGCAACTCATAAAAGGATAAATAATATAATGCAATTATATAATACAACATGACAAAGTTTTTTAAGGCTTTTGATTGGAGCTTAGAACTGGGGGGTTGACGGGACCCCACCCAAAACAAAGGATAAAACAATGAATAACTACCCCAAAAAAGACCCAAAAACCACCGATGACACGACAACTACGGAAACTGCCAAGCCCCGCCTGTAAGACCACAGTCGGCCCCTTCCGTATTATACTACCCCGAATAGGGATCATGTAAGAGGGGTAGAAGAAGCAAGAGAAGCCCGTAAGCCACCTAAATAATGGGCTTCATGGAAGGTCCCATAGAACCGAAAATGATGAAACAAACGAGAAAAAAAAAACCAATTCAGACCACCCACCAACACTCACAAGCCCACGACTGACCAAAATAAAACCTACCCACACATGACCATGAAGCCAAGGGAGCCAATAGCAGTCACAAAAAAAACCACCCACAACCAGCGCTCAGCCAAGGGACCAAACCACCCAAACACCATAAGCCTCTACATCAAAGCTTCCCAATGGCCCAAAACTATTGAGTTCAAAACCCACAAGCACATGACCTTGAAACTGGAGACCTCGACAGCTGCAACCAACCTGACAATTAGACATGAACAAACCATCGCCAAAACCACATACAATCTGGGTGAAGAAGCTACACCACACACAGAACCACACATGCACGAAACCACTGTGGTCCCTCCACAATCTAAAAAAGTTTAACTATGAGCACCAGAACACAAGAAAAGGGAAAAGACAAACAACAACAAAACCACTAGTGGTTGCGATTTCTTCTTGATACAACGCTTGGGAAACCAAGACAGTTGATCTCCAAACAGGAAGACCAAGGAAAGCAGAGCGCCACCTGACCAGGAAGGAACCAGAACCCTGTCGAAGCCCCGCATCACAACCAAAAATGACCCCTACTGCTAGTACAAACCAAATGAGACCAAACCAAAAGACAGGAAAGGAAGCCTCCTCTACGGCTGCACCATCAAGGTAAAAGAGACCCAAGACAACAATGATCCACTCTCCCCAAAAACCATTCAAAAGCTTGGGGCTCCCTAACGGATGGCAGAATTGGAAAGGGCCAGATCTGGAAGAAGAACTAAGGCCTGATGCGAATCCAACTCTATAACAATATCCATTTCCTCCGAAAGAACCCCAAAAAGTGAGGAATCACCTTTAGACCAGGGCTCTTCCTCCAACCCCACCGACAGACGATGGAAGCAAGAATAAAATTTGATGAATGTAGACACTAAATTTGCTACCAAAAAAGGAGAAAAATAAACGGAGCTAGTATTACCTTTGATAACCATAAAAAAATCCTTCACATGTTAGCTTAGGATGAACCCAACAAAACAGTTGGCTTCCTCCAAAATCCCCTTAGCCAAACTTTCCTCGATCGGACCAAAGCACAACACCAACTCTTCCATGTAGCACTCCATAAGGCTCAAGAAGAGAGCATCTAGCAGAACCACCTCGCTAATTCACTGAACCTTCTCCCATCTCATAACTCCAGAATCACCGCAAACATGTATGGCTTGTTTGATCCAAAACCCTAGCTCCTCCCTCTCCTCGATCCTCATTCTCCTCTCTCTCCCATCCCGTAAGCTTATTCCACTTTGTTCTGCTATCCCTCTCCTACAACATGATAATGTTAAAGTGTCATTGAAAATAGTATATGACAAATCATTTCGTATCCTATTAGTTATATTTGTACACCAATCAAATTATTGACAACTTAGAGAACAAAGGATGTAGACAAAAACCCAATACGGGATGTCAGATTATCTTCCCTGCAAGAATATCCTAGCCTAAAAAAATTCAATCATGGCTTGCAAAAATGTGTGTGGAACAACTTGTATAGATAATCCCCTTCTTGATATAAAGGATTTACCAATACTTGCATAAAAGGAAAAAATATGCTATTAGCTTATTATGATAATAATAGAAAAAAAAAATGTAAAAAGCATATTATTACCTTCAACCTGTACATTGAAGTGGAACTCCAAATAATTTTTTTTTAGTTAGAGAGTAAGGATTTTTTTGTCACATGGTTAACATTCACGTGTGGAAGCCATGGTAAGTGGTGGATATCTTTTAAAGAAGTTTCAAAATAAAATTCTTGTGATGACAACTTGATTGCGAAGATATATCTGGATATGTCATAATTGGATAAAATAAATTGCAATAAACCAATATCACTATGATATTGAGGCATGTAAATTATTGCTTGAAAATTAAATTTATCTATGCAATCACAGAATGTGTCCTTCAATTTGAACAAAGTGGTAATTTGCAGACACAAAAGGTTTCAGAATTGAATTTTGGGTTGAGATTGAGAGGATGTAGAAATGGATGCCATTTTTGGATTATAGATGTGCAGTTCAAGATTGTTTGTTGAGTCTGGACTCTGTAGTTTGGTCCGATACCAATATAAGCCTAGAGGTAGAGACTAGCACGAAGCTTGGATGAATAAATGAGGAAAAATGAGGCCCCAATCCTAAATATATAAGCAAGTGAGGACATGTGACAATATATGGGTTTGTGCAGTTGGGCGTCTACATGTGTTGACACTTGACTACACATGCAATCGGGTCGCTACATATCTAGCCACCCAATTTTATACATAGGTGAGCGTAAACATATGTAGACACCTAGTTACATACACAGTTGGGTGTCTGCATATGCAGACGCTCGGTTACATACATAGTTTGGCATCCGCATATGCAAATGCCTGATTACATGCATAGTTGGGCATTAGTATATAAAGATGCCTGATTGATAGCACCTCCGTACAGATGCCACATTTACATATGTAAATTCCTACCTTGTTGGCATGCCTTACAGATGACATGATTGTGTATGCAGTTTCCTATCTTGGTGAACTTTTGTAAAGACAACATGTCTGTAACTTGTTTTGTAGTTGACCATCTGTAATCGGTGCGCCTGATTTCTTTCCGACACGCCTTTTCCCGAAAAAATTATTTTCATGCGTCATGATATACATTTTTCTCTTATTCACCATCAATACAAAATCCATTTTTACAAACTTGCCAAAAAATCCAAGTTTGATTTTGGTAAGGGGTCTTAAAATTTTCCCTGGATGCACTCCAAAGGAATGAAATTGTAATGGTTATTATAATGTTGTTCTAGATTGTGTTCCACCTCCTAGTTTGTGTTGTTTTGACAGGTATTATAATTTAATAACATTTTCAATATTAAAACTTCATAGTTTATTTGGAACTTTAAGGCCCTCCAAGTTTTCAAGATTAAATTTTTCGTATAGTTGATTCATAATTATAAACTCAATATTCTAGTTGGTACTGCTCCATATATACTAATCACTTTAATTATAATGATGTTTTTACACCAAGAGGTGTTCTATAATGGCAACCAAGTGATGGTGAAGCATTGTGATATTTGTGATAATTGTTAACAATTAATGGCTACCCTTAAATTTGACATCTATTTGATTGCTATTTAGAGGTTTTTCTTCTTTCTTAGAGAAGAAAATTGTAATATTCTTGCCATATGAAGGAGTTTAAAGCCCAATTTTTTCCTCGAATTTTCATTTTAAAACCCGAGATAGTGGTACAGCTAATTGAGGCC
The DNA here is from genome assembly GCA_019776745.2 of Taxus chinensis. Lineage (NCBI taxonomy): Eukaryota > Viridiplantae > Streptophyta > Pinopsida > Cupressales > Taxaceae > Taxus > Taxus chinensis. Next base: position 868,695,565 of record CM034149.1, read on the forward strand.
ATATATAAATTGAAAGTAAAATATTTACGAAGAAGGTAGTGGAGTTATTAAGCAATGTGATATGTGACAAATCTAAGATAGACACCTTGAGATTGATATTTCTCAATGTTTTTAGATATATATACATATATTTGTACAGGTGAGAATAAGACATGTTTATGATAATAGAGAAAACCTAAAATCAAAAGGATTTTAGTATAATTGATATCGATGATGGTTAGTAAGGATTGTTTCACTACCTGTTAATGTAAAATTCCGTAGACGTTAGGTTTGAGTCCTAGGAAAATTTGGCATAATAGATCAAAAAAGAAGAAAACAACATGTCATATAAGTGCAGTTTCTTGGTCATCGTGAAATAAGATAGCAATATATATTATTCAATAAGGTGTACAACTATAGTCGAGATTTGAACTCTCTTGTGATTAAATTTGGGTTAATCATATCCCACATCGGTGATAAAAAAAACACTACTTCATCAGAACAACCAGGATCAGAAGGAAAAATAAGCAGAAGTAGGAGAAAACAATTAAGTTACAAAACCATTGCTTTTTGCAGAGTGGTGGTTACGTAACCGCCACTATGTGGTCATTGACGGTTACATAACCACCCCTCTGTGTCCACTGACGGTCATGTCACTATGTAAAACAAAAAAAGATAAACCCACAAACAATCATGGATTTTGAACATCTGGGTTGTGTCTCTTCCTTGGATGTCTCTTCCTACTCTCCAATGCATAGGAGGATGTAGGGAGCAAGCTATAAATATAAGAAGAGCATGTGGAATTGTGCAATCATGGATGGGAGAAGTGAGAAAGAAACCATTGGTGCTAGAATTGTTTTGAAGCAAGGTGTATGAGTAGAACAAGCATGTAGAGAGGGTTGAAGTAACATTGTTGTCTTCCTTCAGCTTCTTGTAATCTATATTATTTGAGTTTACCAATATAATATTGGGAAGAAAGAGCAATTTCCCTTCCCGAATGGTTTTTCCCTCAATCTAGGGGGTTTCCAAGATAAATTTTTTGTTTTGTGTGCTTAATTGTTCATTTTGTTGTCGCCACAAGTAGTTCTAAGAACAAGATTTCATTCACTAACTTTCAAAATTGTCATTTTTGATTAAATTGGAAGTAGGACAATAGTTGTGTGATTTTGTAAGTTTCCAAAGTAGAAATTTACATATCAATGGTAAAAATTGTGAGACAAGGGTGAGATTTACATTCAACGTGCCTCCCTTACTAACAAACATTGATGGTGTTTGTGTGCTAAGTATCTACCCCTCAATATCTTGGCACTAAGTTGAAGGCAATCAATTATTTGTGTTACCATATGATACTAATAGATTGGTTAGTTTATCCTCAAAAAACACATCATATAAAAATAAAGATAAATTTAATTTTTTAAGTCAACCTAAATGAAACACCACTTTGGTATACCAAACTCCCTTATTTATATATTCCCTAAGATTTTTTTTTCTATTTATCTTATATATCATTTAATAAATGTCATTAAAATTATGGTTACATTAAAAAAATCCCATTAAATTTAAAAATTAAATATAATTACGCCGAAGGCATTACCCCTATGGGAAAGGGCTTTGTGGATATTCATGGGACTGTGTCAAATTTGACAGCCTAAATGATAGTTTTGCTATTTTTAACAATTTTACTTTTTTGATTTTGCATGTTGCTTTAACTTTACTTTTAATGCGAAGGTTTTGACGTTTTTAATTTTTTATAAGATATTTTTACATTGTTTTTCATTTTTAACAATTGCATGGTGAAAGCGGCATATATATATATATAGCCTGCAGGAATATTGTTCTCAAGATTGTTTTCTAACAATTTAGTGGATCGGACATACGACCCTTGGATCTACAGCAGTACGCGGTACTTGACGGAATTGTTGTCTGAGCAGCAGAAGTACGCGACCCTTGGATCTATAGCAGTACGCGGTACTTGACGGAATTGTTGTCTGAGCAGTAGAAGTACGTGACCCTTGGATCTACAGCCATGTTCTGAATCAAGGTAAGTTTAATTTCTTTAAACCCTGTGCTAATTGCTTAAAGACTTCAACATGTCAACACTTGCCCAAGTTATTGGGGATGTCATCTGATAGGGACTTTGTTCAAATTGGAAAAAGGAGAAAATTGTAGGACGGTTAGGAATATGAATTGGTTACCGTATCAATGTTTCACATAGTTAGAAAATACAACATAGTTAGCAAATACCATAAGATCATTATTGTTTTCAATCAATAATTCTATGGAAAACAAAAATTTAAGATTTACATAAGCTGCGTAACCAAAAAACATCAAAATGAAATAGATAAGATGGTAATGGAGTTCAAGGAGCTCATGTTAGATGCCCATCTAGGGGTTACAGTCTTATTGCCCCACACAATTCTTTAGTTTTATCCATTCCGTCGCAGGTAAGGAAGAGCTTAAATCCTCAAATATTATGGGGTAGCAGTCACTTATTTACAACTTCGTTTCGAGGGGCACAGTCATATTGGCCAAGCACACAGAATTCTGTGGTAATTTTGCCTCCATCATTTACCAGTGTCTGGAAAAGCTTCCCACCACAAACAACAAGTTCACTTACACCTGTGATTGCCACACTTTTAACTATCTCATTGAAGATGGATTTAGTAATTAAATTCATTTCTTTACCGCTTCTCAAGGCTCTACAAAATAAAATTTACGGCAATATTTTTCATGTTGAGAAATTGATTTCTGTTTAAAGTTGAATAGATAGAGTGTTTCATGTATTTTTCAAATTAGTAAACATTAGCTTACTCATGTTCTGAAATTTACTGTAAATAATCACGATTTCTTGTAGATAATCATTATTTCTTGATGGAAAAGGTCGATGTTAATTTTTTACTCTCTTCCCTGCTAATAATCTTTATTGAACATCATCCTGCGCTGCTACTAAGTCTGAGTTGGTTTTTAAGCCCTGTTTTGATGAAATATACGACAATTATTTTCATTAGTGGGTTTTTTTGGTTACATAGTTTATGAAATTTGAATTAGTTGGTCATCATAGGCATAATCAATAAAGTGGTGTGGGTTAGAAGCCAAGTAGAAGCTTCCTTCATGAGATTTTAGTTTGTGGATGTGATTGGACCTCTGCAAGCTTTTACGCCAATATATATGGGTGTAAAATTCTAATCATAATAAGTATTAGCTATTAACTAACATGTTTTTATGCACTTTGTGGCCAATCATAGAAATAATCAAGAAGGTGGTGGATTAGAAGCTTAAGAATATTTTGTCATCATTAGGATTCCTTTGCTTAGTTATATCTTATGCATAGCTTTTGTAGTCCTATATAATGAATTTTCCTATGCAGAAAAAATTGAGTAACTGATCTTGATTCTCATCTCTTCTAGACCTCTCTTGTATATATATCTATGTGTGTGTGTTTATCTATAATATTATTATCATAGAAAAGTATTTTGTTAGGCCATATGTGTTCTATTTTGTCTTAATTATAACAATTTTTAGGCAATGTTTATGCAACTGATATGTCAATTTAACAAAAATTAGGAAGATATAAAGCCTTGGAAGCTTGATTAATGAGATTTGGGCTTGTGGGTGTGGAAATATTGTAAAATTACCTCTATATTATTTTGTGTTTTCAGTGATATTATTTGGTGGGTTATATTCTTGGAAAGGTTTTTGGTTACACAACTTATGCAATTTGAATTAGTTGGTCATCATAGGCATAATTAATAAACTGGTGTGGGTTAGAAGCCAGGTAGAAGCTTCCTTCATGATATTTGAGCTTGTGGATGTGATTGGACCTTTGCAAGCTTTTATGCCAATATATATGGGTATACAATTCTAATCATAATAAGTATTAGCTATTAACTAACCTATTTTTATGCACTTTGTGGCCAATCATAGAAATAATCAAGAAGGTGGTGGATTAGAAGCTTGAGAAGATTTTGTCATCATTAAGATTCCTTTGCTTAGTTATATCTTGTGCATAGCTTTTGTAGTCCTATATAATGAATTTGCCTATGCAGAAAACATTAAGTAACTGATCTTGATTCTCAGCTCTTCTAGACCTCTCCTGTATATATCTCTTTGTGTGTGTGTTTGTCTATAATATTCTTATCATAGAAAAGTATTTTGTTAGGCCATATCTGTTCTATTTTGTCTTAATCATAGCAATTTTTAGGAAATGTTTATGTAACTGATATGTCAATTTAACAGAAATTAGGAAGATGTAAAGCCTTGGAAGCTTGATTAATGAGATTTGGGCTTGTGGGTGTGAAAATATTGTAAAATTACCTCTATATTATTTTGTGTTTTCAGTGATATTATTTGGTTGGTTATATTCATGGCAAGTTTTTTGGTTATGTAGCTTATGCAATTTGAATTAGTTGGTCATCATAGGCATAATTAATAAAGTGGTGTGGGTTAGAAGCCAAGTAGAATTTTCTTTCATGAGATTTGAGCTTGTGGATGTGATTGGACCTTTGCAAGATTTTACGCCAATATATATGGGTATACGGTTCTAATCATAATAAATATTAGCTATTAACTACCCTGTTTTTATGCACTTTGTAGCCAATCATAGAAATAATTAAGAAGGTGGTGGATTAGAAGCTTAAGAATATTTTTTCATCGTTAACATTCCTTTGCTTAGTTATATCTTGTGTATAGCTTTTGTAGTCCTATATAATGAATTTGCCTATGCAGAAAACATTGAGTAACTGATGTTGATTCTCAGCTCTTCTGGACCTCTCTTGTATATATCTCTCTATGTGCGTGTTTGTCTATAATATTCTTATCATAGAAAAGTATTTTGTTAGGCCATATTTGTTCTATTCTCTCTTAATCATAGCAATTTTTTAGACAATGTTTATGCAGCTGATATGTCAATTTAAAAGAAATTAGGAAGATGTAAAACCTTGGAAGCTTGATTAATGAGATTTGGGCTCGTGGGTGTGAAAATATTGTTAAATTACCTCTATATTATTTTGTTTTTTCAGTGATATTATTTGGTTGGTTATATTCATGGCAAGTTTTCTAGTTATGCAGCTTATGCAATTTGAATTAGTTGGTCATCATAGGCATAATTAATAAAGTGGTGTGGGTTAGAAGCCAAGTAGAAGCTTCCTTCATGAGATTTGAGCTTGTGGATGTGATTGGACCTCTGCAAGCTTTTTACGCCAATATATATGGGTATATGGTTCTAATCATACTAAGTATTAGCTATTAACTAACATGTTTTTATGCACTTTGTGGCCAATCATAGAAATAATCAAGAAGGTGGTTTATTAGAAGCTTAAGAAGATTTTGTCATCGTTAAGATTCCTTTACTTAGTTATATCTTGTGTATATCTTTTGTAGTCCTATATAATGAATTTTCCTACTCATAAAACATTGAGTAACTAATATTGATTCTTAGCTCTTCTGCACCTCTCTTGTATATATCTTTCTCTCTCTGTGTTTGTCTTTAATATTCTTGTCATAGAAAAGTAATGTGTTGTGCCGTATGTGTTCTATTTTGTCTTAATCATAGCAATTTTTTAAGGCAATGTTTATGTAGCTGATATGTCAATTTAACAGAAATCAGGAAGATGTAAAGCCTTGGAAGCTTGATTAATGAGATTTGGGCTCGTGGGTGTGAAAATATTGTAAAATTACCTCTATATTAATTTGTACCTTTGAAAATTGGTGCTCAGCTATTCATTGATCAATTTATAATCTCGTCGAAAATAGGGTTGTTTTTTATGTAACTAATTGAATAAGTATAGATATATTTAGTTTTATTAACTTCTTTTTTCACTTTTTTGTAGGGTATTTGTGATTCTCTTTCTCCCGCGGTAAAGAAGAGAGTGTCGTCTCTAAACGAACTTCAAGTGGGTTTCAATATTAATTGAAGTATTTATTCATTTGTTTTGTTTATTGCATGTTATGGATTAAAAAATTATTATAGAGTGCTTTCATGTTATTTGCTTTTGATTGTTACATTTATATTTTTAGTTGACTACAATCCTTTTTCCGAAGTGACATGTGGGGGCATGTGCCTTCGTCAATGACAGGATTCGTTATGTGTTGAGGGGTTTCATTCCCCAATGAGGCCATTTCGAAGCATCCCAAGTTGGACGTTAGATTGATCATTGACAAGGCTTTTTAAGTTGCCCGTCATACCTAAGAACATCTTCTAGGACTAACATACTTCTTTTCCCTCTCTAATTTAATATGATGTAGACTAGAAACACAATTCCCCTCCCTACAACGGGATTGACATTAACTGCGCCTCGCTTGTAGAGGGAGGAAGATTTTAAACGTCTTCAATGTGTTGTTAATGTTTTGCATTACAGGCAACCGAAACCACCTAAAACAGTGATAGCCGAAATGATCAGAGATCGCCTCCACCTGATGGCAACATCCCCAATTTTTCTCTCCAAAATCCAAACGATTGGAGATCATTCACGAGGCTTCTGCTTGATTTATGATTCTAACGAAGATGCACTGAAATATGAACCACCCCACAAATTGAGGAGAATGGGAATACCAATCGAGGCATCTGCAACTGGACAAAAATACAAGAAACGTGCAAAGAAAATTGCACAAGCAAAAATCAAGAAATTTGATTTTAAAAAATAGCTTGTAGTGGTTAGTTTATAAGTGTTTGTCTATAAGTGTTTTTGAAACAAACTGTAACTCGTTCCAAATAATTCCATGTATGTATTGTGGCAGTATATATTGGACAGAGAATCAAACTTTTCAAACACATGTACAATTTTTGTAATCCAACAACTATGCATTCCTAATTTCTTTATCATTGTGTCTCCATACAAATACCTATAGTTTTCTCACTTCAAGTGTACATATTGTTCTTATTGTTTTCCATTCTATTTGCTTAACATAATAATCTGTAATTCGTTTCAAATAAATGCATGTATATATTGCGGCAGAACATATGGAAGACAAAATCTACTTTTCAACATACGTGTTCAATTTTTCCTTTATACAATTTCTCTCTACTTTATGTAAACCAACAACAATTACATTTTTAATCAGAAGCCAGTGTTCTTCATTATATCATTTCCTTTATACAATTGCTCGCTTCTTTATGTAAACCAACAACAACGCATTTTTAATGTGTTCCTCATTATATCTGCACACAAATACATATAGTTTTAAAATGTCTGAGAAAGAATCATGCAATTTTTAGTTATTTTCATGCAAAGCTTTGTACATTATATCACTTTTTTGCATATTGAATTGTTAAAGGGTTAGACTTCATGTTTGTGCTTTTTAGAAAATATAAATGAAAAAGGAAGCAAACTTTAAAGGTTCTCATTGCTTACAAATGCATGCTTTCCAGAACACATCCTTCATTTCATCTTTGACTGCACTACAAGTTTACATTTTCCACCATACATTTGCAGAACTCTGACTATCTCGAGCATCTTTTAGTTGCCATGGAAATAACTTTGACACACGAAGGCATTTCTCAATTGATTGAGGGCGGTTCCATTGTTGACCCCACATTTCAGATACTGCACTTGTCCTCCCTAAGGTCCATTCTCAACATGGTTGCCCAACATCGTGTTGACCTTTCAGATGGGATACATTTTCAGACAACACTTCTACCCTCCAAATTTGCAAGCCGTGTAACCGACAAATCAATACAAGAAGGCTCCATTGTGTGCTTACACAAATCCCACGTTAGAATGATCAAAAGTGAACTGTAAGCTTCATCTCCTGCTCGATTACCAATGTATATAAACTCCCTATATTAATTATAATTTCTTTATGTTTGTTTTTTTCATTGTTGCTCAATTCTAATTCTATCATGATTTTCTTTTCCATTGCAGGACTGTTCTTATCATTGAAATGGATGTTGTTGTCGAAAAACATTTGATAATCGGTGCTCCAACCCGACTACCAACAAATGCTCTCCAAGACAGTCAGTTGCCTCAAACAGATGCAAGTGCCAATCAGGTTAACAAATATTTTGCGAGAACACCAACTAAAATAAGTGGATTGAATACATCTATGCGCATGTGGTCCGTAGAGGGTCGTGCCCTAGCAAAAACAACCCTTCGCGAATATCACAATGCAAGGGGAGATGGTTCCGTGTTTGGGTTTGATTTTGTGGATCAGGAAGAAGGGGAAATCCACATCACATGTTTCAATGAGGCCGCGGAAGCATTCTATGAGCAGATTGAAAATGGGAAGCTATATACAATTTCCAATGGGAGGATTGCGAGGATTGTTGATGCAAAGCTATGTTACAACCATTTGAACAATGCTTTGGAGATTTTCCTGCAACCTTCCTCAACCATATCTCCACTCATAGAAAATGAGGATACAATACCTTCCCATCACTTTCACTTCACCAAAATCAAGGACATACCTGCAAGCATTGAAGGTTCTACAGTTGATTTGATTGGCATTGTTCTTACGATGTCACCATGCTCAACAATTCGTCGGCATGACAAGTCTGAAACAAAGAGAAGAACACTACAATTAAAGGACATGTCGGGATTCAGTGTAAGTGTCACATTGTGGGGACAACACTTAGATGAGATAAGCAAAGAACTTGAAGACATGCTTTCTATACCGCCTCTTCCGGTCCTTGCCTTGAAAGTTGCTCGCGTCTCCAGTTTCAATGGAAGCTCAGTTGACACTGTTTCAAGAACCAAATGTTACGTCAACCCTCTAATTTCATAAACAAATACACTTCATGGCTGGGTTGATTCTGATGACTACTCCCTTCTGGTACCCTCTATCACAAGCCAATTTATGGGCCCTCCAAAAAGCTTGACCTCTGTAACAACGATTTCACAGGTACTACATATGGGGAACACAGAGAGAAATGAATGGGCCATGGTTACTGCAGAAATCACAAATATCAACATGGACAACTTTTTTTACAAGGCATGTCCTCTTCAAAAAGGTGAAAAACAATGCAGGAAAAAGGTGAGAGAGAATGGTAATGGTTCATGGTTATGTTCGAGTTGCAACGTACAACTTCAGAACTATGATTATAGATATGCACTCAGGATCGATCTAAAGGACCCAACAGGAGAACTCCAGTCAGTTACCGCTTTTGATGAGACAACTGAGTCAATCATGGGTGTTGAAGCTAGCGATCTCCACCTATTGTCTATAGATGAAGATGCGACCAGTGAAATTACAAGCAATGTCATCGGCAACGAATACTGCTTCACACTTTCCCTGAAAAAAGAGACATACTGCAGAAACAATAGATTGAAATGTGTCATCCTCAGTTCTAAGAAAGTGGATAACAGTGCAACTCCTCTGTAACCTTCTTTATGCAAATACTTCTAATGTATCCGTCCCTTCAAACTTTACACCCTCACCCATCCCATTCTATACTTTGAACTATCACCGCTATGTTGCTTATTTCATATCTATGTTTCACCCTTTTCCCCTGCTTCAAAAGAAAACTTTTGTAGTTCCTTATAAACTGACATACTATTGTCACCTACTACTATGTGGATTGTAAGTAATTTTAAGAAAATAAATGCATTTAACTTGCACTTTTATTATGTACGTATTTTCATCCTTGTATAGTATTAGAACGTATTGTATCTTTCCATATAACAAAAATTCTTTTCCTTAGGCAACACATAAAAGTTTTTTATCCTCAAATTGTTACCTCTTATGATTAGTTCCCATTAGAACTCCACATGCATTTCAAATGTATATAGTTTATTGATTCTGACATACTATTGCCTCCTACTACTATGTGGATTGAAAGATCTTTTAAGAAAATAAATGATAATTACTTGCACTTATATTATGTACGTATTTGCATCATTGTATACTATTGGAACGTATTGTATCTTTCCATATAACTAATATTATTTTCCTTAAGCAACAAATGCAAATTTTTAATCCTCAAAATGATACCTCTTACACGTAGTTCCCATTGGAACTCCACATGCATTACAATTGTATATAGTTTATTGTATAAAGTTTTTTGTATGTCAACAAACAATGCATCGTTCATTACTGACTGACACATTTTTTCCCAACAGGTGGTACTCCATAGGTGTGTCACTTCACAATCATGTCAACTCCTGCAAAACGAGCACGACGAAGAGAGAACTACACAAAAAATAAAGTTCACATAAATTCTGAGCAGAGACGTCGTCACCTAGAGCATAGAACAACAACAATCTCAAATATCTGTCAACTTACATCGACCAACAACCTACCATTCCCTGTCATTCCAAACTTGCTGAAAAATACAACTACTGAAGGATTTCCAGCCAACATTCCACAAGTAACTTCCATGGAAACAAATTTGCATGACCATACCAATTCCTTCTGTACGAACCCATATTTGCTAACTACTGCCATGCCTCCCCATTTTCTTGTGCCGCCACAAGAAACTGTCTCAAGTACCAACTTTGCTTCGGTTCCTCGCACATGTACAACCAATTCCTCCTCTCCTTTTGTCTGCTTTCCACCTTGCAATCCACAATCAACCCAAACAGAACACCCCACCCCTTCCCATACACAGAGACTTCCCATATTGCCACCCTCGTCGCAGACTATTGAAGCCCAACGTCGGTTTCACAAAAGAATAGATTTGTTGGCAAACATCCAAACTTGCTCAATCTGTTTGGAAAATTACCCTGGAATTAAAACAATTTCCTTTGAAGGCTTTCCCTCCTGTAGCAGATGCAAATCTGAAAAACACGGCCATCGCTTCTCTTCGTGGAACAACATGGACCCTGAAAAAGCAGCCTACCATTCTTGCATCTTTAACCCAAATAGAGGAGATGCTTATCGCACGAGTCAATCCATTACTGCAGGTCACCCAAGTACGTGGAGGACAATACAAATACTCAGGACACACCATAAGTTTCCCGCAAAACATTACTTCAATAGCAAAGTACCTACCACACCGCCTTGGAGATTTGGACATAGTACTCATACAAAGGGAAGGATATAATTTACAAAAGTATGATTTCTACGTCAGTAGATCTCGTGTTTGGGCAGCCTTGCAATATAAAATCCAACACGATCCCTATTACAAAGATGTCTTAATCGACCATGATGCCCTTTCCTCCCTACCATCTGAGTCATCAAATGTTTCCTCGTCTCTTAACACAACCACAGTGGAATTTCCCCAAATGCAAACTACCTCTACAGCTCATGGTATTGATGCTTCCAATGACTCTGACGAAACGTATGAACACTCATCATCTTTCGTGCCAACACCCCACAATTCAGGAACAAAAGAAGAGGAAATCGAACAGTTCTTGCTCAACCACGATGGTAACACCCCATTTACCATGCCATGGCCAGAGCTTGGGCTCTCACCTATAAATGAATACAATACGGAGGGCCTGTTCTCAATGGCCTTCCCAACTTTGTTTCTGGGCTGGAAAAGCAATGTGGCAACAACCCCACATAAAATAAGTTCCAATGCATGAATATGCTCTTCATTTGATGCGCTACCATGATGGCTGCTTCAGTTCACACCCAAGATTTCGCTACTTCCTTCTAAACCTCATAATGCGGCACATAAGCTAGTCCACAGCTGCAGTTTTCATGAAACAAAACATCGAATATGGAATCCCTACAACAATTGGAGATCTGCGAAGACAACTATTGGAATGCCCCAAAGATAACCTCCCAGACAGTTTAATGCGGTTTGGATCGAGCCTTCGAGGGACGCGTTCATTCTGGGAAAAAAGTAGAAGCGAGCTTTCAGATATGGTGGAACAATTGGGGACACCAACCTTATTCTTCACTCTAAGTGCTGCAGACACTAAATGGCCAGATCTCCACAATATTATGTATGGTGAATGCCCTACTGATCCTCGAGCCGCACAACATTGGAGAACACTTAACATTGTCTCAAACCCTCATCGAGTATCAACATACCTGCATCACAGATTCACAATATTTTGTGAAGAAATATTGCAGAAGGAACTTGGAGCAGTAGACTATTGGTACAGGTAATAAAATCTACTATTTAATAAGTTTTTTCCAGACTACATAGCTAATATTTATGCTCTCTCGTCTCGCAGGTATGAATGGACAACATAGAGGCTCCGCACACGTCCATGGTTTATTGTGGCTCGAGAACGCACCTAAAGTTGATGCAATGGACTGGGAGGATACAACAATTATTGAGGCAACAAAACAATACTTTGATAAGTTCGTGTCTTCCTGGAACCCCCGTCTGGCTTGCAACCGCTTGGATTTTGTTCGCAGGTCACTGCTAGATGACCCTTGTTTGCTAAATACAACACAAATACTATCCTCCTCCCCACATGTAGACCTTGAAGAACTGCTTAATCATGTTCAGCGCCACACAAAATGTTCAGAACAAACATGCCTACGTAGAAAGCAATCACAACTGCAGTGCAGGTACAATGCACCATGGGCCACACAACCTACTTCATCCCTGCTCATTGAAAGTGATGGGAAAATTAAGTACCTCCCTTCGAGAAATGATGATAGACTGAACATACACAATCAAACTATGATATCCATATGGAGAGCAAATGTCGATTTCCAACCGAGTACTTTCCCGCCATGCAGTTCTGAAGTATATTGCAAAATATGCTTCAAAAGTAGAGCAACGTTCAGAAACCTATCACCAAATGCTATCCAGATTTTCAAGAGATGCTGATGCGGATTCACCAGCACACATTGCGATTTGAAAAATGCTCACAGAGAGTGTTGTTGAACATGACATAAGCGCACAAGAAACATGCCACATGCTGCAAAAATTGCCACTTGTTATGTGCAGTCATTCGTTTGTATCATTAAATGTTGGCAAAAAAATCTTGAGACGTGTCGTTGAAAGTGATGCGATGTACAAGAAACAACCACTTTCTTGGATGCATATAGAGTTCACCCTGCAACCATGGAACACCTACCACTTATTCAGGTTGCTCGAGATTGGAGCTACAACAGGAACCGTAAAGGAGATAAATGGAAACTACGGTCGACTAAAGCAATTGTTCGGGTCCACCCGAGATTTGTGGATGTCCCAACTCAGGATTCAATGTCATATGACCTTTTCTGTTGGTCAGAACTCCTTTTATACAAGCCTTTCAGAAATATTGCCTCCGAATTTGGCTCAAGCCCACATGACATCAACGACACTTGGGACATGTTCAAACACAACTACAGACCATGGCATGTTTTACGCACTACCGCAGACACAGGACATGATACAGATGTTAGTTCTGACTCTGAGGTCGAATGCAGTATTCAACACGAACCATTGCAAGAATGGCAGGTCTTCGCACAACTTCGTCTGGGAAACAACATGGGTCTTGACAGTCTTGAAATGTTGGGGAAACAAGATTTTGACATACACAATAATTGGAACATACATGGCGTTACACATGATTTGCAGATAACTGGTTCATCATTCATCGAGAGAGAAAAGGCAAACACAAATAACACCAGCATGCAGGCCACACCACCATCTACCACACTACCTTTGTCTTCAGAACAACAACTAGCTCTTGATACCATACTGCACCATTCAACAAACAAAACACTTCTACCTCCATTAAGATTGATAATTCAAGGAACAACTGGCACAGGAAAATCATTTCTGATAAATAAAATCCAGAATTCATTTACAACAACATCAACCACATCTCCCTCACCTCTCCTTCTGCTCGCCCCTACCGGTGTTTCAACATTCAACATCTCCGCACCCACAATCCATGCAACCCTCTGTATTCCAATCAAAGAATTAAAACCCCTTGAAGGCCAAGCATTATCATCTTTTCAAGAGTCACTGAAACATATAGAATATGTTCTTATTGATGAAATGAGTTTCATCGGCCCAAAGTTGCTAGGAAAAATTGACAGTAGGCTACGCGAGGCTTTCCCACACTCAAAAACATTTGAATTTGGAAACAGATCAGTCATCCTCCTCGGCGACCTTGGGAAATTACCACCGGTTATGGACAGTCCTCTTTATGCAAGTAAATCCTATGGAGCCACCCTTTGGAAGGGATTTCATTCTTCCATTACATTGCAAACTATATTTCGGCAACAAGGAACAACCGATGCACAAGTTTCATTCCAGAATTTACTGCTCAACATGCGAGATTCAACCCCTCTTATTGAGGACTGGGAACTCCTAATGTCTCGCACAGACACACACCTAACTCAGCAAGAGCTCAAAAATTTTAAGGATGCACCACATTTGTTTGCAAAAAATGACCTCGTGGACTCCCACAACCTTCAGATGCTGAAGGCATTGAACGTTTTGATCACCCAATCCATTGCTGAAAGTAACAGGTGGGCTGGACCAAGAAATCCTGATGATGATCAGTTGGAGCACAAAGTTTTGTTGTGCAAACAACAAAAAATCATGCTTATTGCAAATTTATGGGTTGACGCAGGCCTCGTAAATGGTGCTACAGGAACAATCACCGACATTGTCTACGACGCATCAATGCCACCACCAACATTACCTTTATTTGTTGTTGTCAAATTTGATAGATACAACGACCCATGTTGGGATCCCTCCAACCCGTTACATATTCTGATACCCCCTATTTTGAGAGGGAATCGAAGACAATTGCCGCTTAAAATGGCCTGGGCATTAACTATCCACAAGTCCCAGGGACTTACTATGCATAGAGAAACTGTCGACATTGGAACCAATGAAAGGCAGGGTCTGACATTCACAACTTTCTCCAGAGTTTCCTCGCTTGCAAATCTATGCATTTCACCTCCTTTTTCATTCGAAAGGTACTAAAAAATGGCGCACGTAGCAACACTTGGAGCAAGAAGAAAGGAGGAAGCAAGACTACTATCACTCAACCCTTCGTAAATACTACACTCTACTTTGATAGCACCTCCGCTACTACTTTACTCAACACTTCTTCTATCCTAGACGCCATTTCCGTTCAAGGGGTATCAAATGTACTCATGTTTACCGGAAATAAAATTACCCTCAAAAGGCTACCATTCATGATATAATTCTTCTCATGTTAAGTTCAAATAAAACAGTCCGCAAAATGATACCACTCATGATATGAGATTTGTAAATGTATATGTACGAATTTGTAACAACTTTGAAATGAAGAGATGAAACCTTTAAATGAAGTGGTTCGTCTATATATCTACAATTACAAAATTACACTTTTCAACATACATGTTTGATTTTTCCTTTTTATTGTTGCCCGTTTCTTTATGTTAACCAACAACAACACATTTTTAATGTCTTCATCTGCACACAAATACCTACAATTTTAAAATACCGAGAAAGGACCATGCAATTTATAGTTGTTTCCATCCAAAGCTTTGTACATTATATCACTTTTTTGCATTTTGAATAGTTTTAAGGGTTAGACCTCATGTTTGCACTTTTTAAATGAAGTGACTCATCTATATTTCTACACATACAAAATCAATCACCCATAGTTTAAACAAACACAACTACAAAAGAAAAAACTATCCCTATAACACAAATAACATATACTGTTTTTTGTTTGCAAAATGCCTCAAAGAAATGTGGTCTCATGGAATGCTATGATTGTAAGATATGCACAAAATAGCTCTAACAATGATGCTCTCAAACTCGTTGAGGTAATAAAGAAATTTGGAATGTACCATAACCATTTCAGATTTGTTTATATATAATTGCATATTCTGTCTCATTTTAGTTTCATGGAGAGATAATATGTTAAAGCACTTAGTCATTCTTTCAATCTACTTTGACAACAACACTTCACATTCACAACATTCTTGAGAGTGAGTATTAGCAAACTTACATGTCTCACTTGCATTTGTATTCAATTATTACACAACTAACTATTATCTAACATCCCTTCTAATGTATTTTGCAACATTTGTTCTGGCTTTAATAGAAAATCAATATTGTCAATCACACCCCTTATCAACATCAACTACAAAAGTAATAATTGTCTTTCTAAATCTAATAACATATACCATTCGGCGTTCACATTGCATTGTACACATGCGATTGCTAGTCATTAAGTTGTTTAGGATACACCTATATGTCCCATATAGAGGAAGATGAGTTAATACAATCTTTGATAGTCCACTATCTATTTACTAGTTTTTTTAAAAAATATTATATGAAATTATTAATTTTAATGTTTAGGATACACCTATATGTCCCATATAGAAGGAGATTAGTTAATACAATCATTGATAGTTCACTATATATTTACTAGCAATTGCACATGAGTTGCAATCAACACCGGTGATGTTAGATTGTAAATTTATCATGGAGGGAATTAATTGTGACAATGTATTTGATATTTACTTCTGCATTCATGTTGTTTCACCAAATTAATTAATTCCAAACAATGTTCAGCAAAAAGCATTGCTTTAGCAAGTAGATATGCAAGACAACTCACACTATTTCATCAAATCTATTAATTGCAACTATAAATATCCAAAATCCGGCAAAAAACAAATATCTAAAATACTTTTGCATTGAATCCGCCGGAATTATACACTTTCCTTCAAAGAAGAACGCCTACCGGTGAACTAGTTTTTTAATTTATTTTTAAATATTATATGAAATTATTAATTTCAAAAATTTATTATTTTTTGAAAAGATACTGGGTGAAAGAAAAGTGGAGGTACCTAACTAATAATTTTGAATCGTTTGTCAATTTCTTTCTGAAATTTATTTAATTTTTGAAATTAATAATTTTATATAAATATAAAAATATAATTAAATATTTATTTCTTTGTTGTCACCATTATAAAAACATTTCCAAAATAAGCAAAGTTTATTCCAATAACATGTGTGCCATCCACCCACTTTTTCGTTTTCTATATAATTAATTAAAATCTTCGTGGTTATAAATATTTATTTATTTTTATTTTTTTCCCACACAGTTTCTTTTAAAAATCTATTAAATCTTTGTAATTAATAATAATGACATTAAAAATATTAAAAATGGAATAAAATATTTGTTTCTTTGCTGCCACCATTGAAAAAGAATGCCTTCCCGAAGCAATAAGCAATTCAATTGAAAACATCATTTTACCAAAATAATATATTATTTTGATATTATTTTGGTAAAATGAATTGCTATATATATATATATATATATATATTTCTGGCATTTACGGGTAGAAAAACACAGCGCATATATATATATATATTTCTGGCATTTACGGGTAGAAAAACACAGCAGGAACAAGGGTTTGAAGGCATCAATTAACTCTTTAGGGTATTTAACTCCAGAGCAGGGTGATTGCAGTAGTTTACATGACAAGAAATCCTCGAGGTAAGCCGATTCAGATACCCTTTTCTTTTCTCTCATTGTCTATCGCGTTTGTTCATGAAATCTTATAAAATGCAAAGATCTTTTGTTTGGAAGTTTTTTTTTTCCTTACGAAAGGATCTTAAGCGTTATATCAAACTCTGCCTTTTAAATTGTTGTGATGTTTTAGACGTTTTGAGCGTTTTTTGCGCTTATAATTTCAGAAATCTTCACATTTAATGGTGTTTATCGTAAAGAAGTAGAAGAAAGAAACAAGTTTTTCTTTAACACGGAAGATGGTGATTTGTTTAGTATTTTTGCATCAGTTTAGTCAATCCTAGATGTTTTGGCGGTGCATTGTGCAGGGTTGTCAAATTTTTTTGCAAACTGAGATAAAAGAGTAGGAAATATTTTAATTTATGACGTCTGTTTGTTTCTAACGTCGATAGGTATCTGGTAGGTTGGTGGTTGGCTGGTCTAAGACGTGATTCCCTTTGATGTGGATAACTGCTTGTAGATTTTTTCAGCTTGTGGGTTTCTTGTTGGTGAGATATTTTTCCTGACTTTCAGGTACTATGTTAAATAGGGGTTCCTGTTGTTTTTGGTTGCAGGTTCTGGAATTGGTGTTGTGCTGTCGTCTCCTTTAAGCTTTTGGCTTCCTAGAGAGGTAGGCTTGATTTTGATTTTGTAAAGAGGTAAGCTTTGATTTCTTTAATCTTGAGCTTGGGAATCGAGTATCAAACCCTAGATCGCAACACCGAGTTCAAACTGTAAAATTTGCCGGCATTGATAGGTACTAGTTACTGGGGGTAGGCAATCTCTGACTTGGGGATGCCCTAATTGCAGAGGAATCGTCGCAGCCGTAAAAGTAGTAAAAGGAAAAACAGTCTCTCCTCTTAGCCCTCTGTCGTTGGCCTTGTCTTGAACATGAGTCGACCTCATGATGGCCATTCTTTTTCCTCGTTCTTTGGAAATCCTTTCAGGATTGTAATTCGGAAACGGTCACTGAGTTTCAATTCAAAGCATAACCAAGCTTTGAAGGGTTTTGAGATTGCTTTAGCAGAAAGATTAAAGCAGCTCCAGCTAAATAGGCCAAAGGGCTTTATAAATTTGACATGGATGGAACAAGCCATGAAGGTGTTATGTGCAACGCACAAGGATCTGAGGTCCCTCATTGTGGATCTGCAATTTCCATTGACAAAATGGGATGAAAAATGGATGGACGAGTATCTGGATGACACTGTAAAATTGCTTGACGTTTGTATTTCATTGAATGCTGAGATCTCAAAGCTTGAACAATTTCAACTTTTAGTGCAATATGTGTTGCATCTGCTGGATTTTTCTGACGGTGTTCCATCATCTGACAAGATGTGTCGTGCCAAGGATGCTCTGCAAGACCTGACAGGAGAAACTGAAGCCAAGGTGGGAAAATGGCGAGTCCCAAACAATTTGTAAAGCTGAGAGATGTGCTGCCATTTTGCAGGGCATTACAAAAACTTTTCACTTGGGGAAGATGAAATGCGCAGCCAAGGGCAAGATTTTCTTGAGGGCTATCTATGGTGTGAAAGTTATAACAGTATTTTTTTGCAGCATTCTTGCATCAGCTTTGTCAGGATCTTCTCATTCATTGATAGAATTGCATGTTCCTGATCGGTTATTGTGGTCAGCTTCATTCATGAGTTTGTATCAGGAGGTACACGAGGACATTAAGTCTGGGTTTTCCAATGCCCCTGTTCTCACAGAATTAGAGGGCTTAAATGCATCAGTTAAAAGTATTCACTCAACGATTCAGGTCTCATGCCTAGACAAACCAGAAGGAAAAGGCAAAGAAGTGCATTTCTCTGAAGGATTGGAGGATGTACCGCATATCAGAGAGTGTGTTCAAAAATTACGGCACAGCGCAGAATTGCTTTCCAAAGGTTTAGATTCTCTTACAGAACAGGTTAATGAATTTTTCCAGATTGTTTTGAATGGGAGAAATGCATTGCTTGATAGCCTGCGATTGCCAGAAGGTAAAGATGTATGTGAAAATGAGCCGGCCAAAGCTTGAATCAGTGGAGTTTGTCAGAAAGAGAAATTGCCTTTTCCTGCTTTCTAGTTGCTGGAGAGAACCTTATTTTATGTTCATGAGTTACCCGTGTATGGAGGTGCCTGCAAGTCTCACGACATGTTTATGCTCTTTCAAGCTGTTGAGTTTCACACCATATGTAACTGTTATAAATGTTGATGCACATATCATTGTAACCATCCTTGATTTGTATAAAGAGTTCTTAGTGCTTTGCTGGAAAATTTCTGCAGAAAGTTATTTTGATTAATCTTCAGTCGAATAAACTAAAAATTCACATTATGCATAATATTTGACAAGCACTTAACAAAATTCTATACACAACATTTTGCTAGCACCAAGGTTGCATTCAAAGAAGAAACCAGCCCAACAAAATTCTGAACAGATGCACAAAATAGGGTTCAACAAACCAACCCAAATCCATGTCAAATTAAAAAACAGAACCCAGTAGCTCGTATCAGTTTCCAATGAATTATTAAGAGGAGCTACAGATTTAGGCAGACCAAGCCAACAAGACTGTCAGTAACTGTCACAATTCCCAAATTCAATATCTGTATGCAAACACAATTTCCTGTCTTAGTTTTATGCTAACGGTTATTTACTGTTAGTGCTACCTACCATGTAGCAACCAAGATCCATAATAAGGGAGACAAGCTAGTAGTGGAGCAGGATCCAATTGATGAAAAAAAAAATGAACAAAGAGGTATCAAGTATTAAAGAAAATGATATTTGTTAGCATTTGAATAACTTTTGAATAACTGTATGCCAAATGGTCGTTGGGCTGCAATCTAACTGTAAGAAGGCGAATTTATAACGAGATCGGCTTAGGTTCGATGCCTGGATAGTGGGCATGCCACATTAAGTGGTATCTGTGTTAATGCAAATTGGTGGAGGTGCTGGTTTTCACTGAATCCTTTGATTTGAGAGTGGTATGATGAAGTGGTCAGATAAAGTAGAAGACTGTAACTCTGGAAGGGGCTCTAAAAAGTGTGCCTCTGCGTAATGGGAGGGCGGTTTGCTCTTCAATAATGAATAGGCCATTTTGCTTGGCAAAAAAATTGGAGATGAGAAAAATTAGTGATATTTTTGCAGTCTAATCAATCATTTTTTTTTAGGATATGTGGTGTTACTCAATGGGAAATTGGAATAGAGAAGGCATAGAATAAAGCTACTTTAAGTACAAGTTTGAACATGAAAGCACGTCTGCACGTACAAATTATTGGTGGAGGAAACGATGAATTAAACATTGTAATTTGTTGTAAAGGAATGTTAGGTATTCTCGTGGAGGTTTACATCAATGGTTTTAGCATGTGAGGGTACTTTTTGAAGTGGATTCCATGGACGAGCTCCACGCGAAGGTCTTTGCCATAATTGAAGCCTTCGGAACGAAAGGGGATGCCAAACTTGTTAAATTTTGTTTCGAAGTTTAATTATAGGAAGCTTCACTCTTAAGCAATACAACCGTGTGACTCCATTGGATTTTTTTCGCCTTCTTTGTTTTTAAATTGGAAGCCGTAATGATTTTTTTTTAACACAAACAATGAATAATTAAAATTATCTATGATGGTCTAGAATAAAAAGGTGGTAAGCTTGTATTTATGTCCATTAAAATATCAATCATACACCACAATTTGGAAGGAGTCAACGAATCATCTTTTGATGGAGTGACATCCTTTATTAAGGGATTAATGGCCTTCAATTATCTTTACTATTAGAATCCACAAGAATAAGAGTAATCAACACTCTTTGTCTAGGGCAAGCTCATTAGTTCTTGTCACCCTCAGCGTAAGAGGGGTGCACTAAGAAGGTGTGGTAGTAGGAAGCTTTGTCATTGTCATGCCCGGTTAAAACAACCCACTTGAGAACCATGAACAACCTAGGTTTAGTTAGAAAATTATTGAATAATTTTTTTTTGATTAGGAGTTAACGACCAGAGTCTCGAAGACAATTAAATTCAACTGATAATTTTTTTCATTATAATAATTACTAATTTCACATTATAGAGCAACAAGGGCAATAGGTCCACCCTAGCTCAAATCTCTTTAGGGATTAATTTAATTACTGATTTCATTGACATTTTAGCTAAATGTTCCCTGATTAAATTTTAAAGTTAAGGGACCCAAAACAATTAAATACCCAAGGTAATTAATTTCCACCAGATCAAGACAAGAGCATGGTTTAGTTGTAGAGAGAAATGAATACATATTTAAAATCAACAGAGTAAGGTCTCACTTACCCACTCCCAGAACTTGATTAGGAGTGTCTACAACCAGGTTGTTAGGCAACAGTTACCGCTAACAGATTCCGGATCAACTCAAATCCACAAGAACAAACTTCTCTTTTATTAACAATTCACAGAGGTCACAAGGTCCAAAACTTAGGGCTAAAAGTTTCAGTTAGGTTCAGGGAGTAATTTACCCCCATACCCACTCTCTAACATGCTCAGAGTTTCAACTAATTTCCCTAAACCATTCCCAATGGATAGGAAATTTTCTCACCTTTCTAATGATATAAGGAAGTCCTCCTAACTCCTTACAGAACTCAAGATATGAGCGGGTGAAGTTTTTAGGTCAAAATTTCCCCTAGGGAGACACGTGTCAAGAGGAGGGGAAAACCTTTTTTGACGGGTTGATAGGTCGCGGGGTGGCTCTAGAAAATTTTCCCATTGCGCGGCGTAATTTCTAATTTTCTCCCGTGCTTCCACGGACCCTCGGTGGACACGTGTCGAGCCCTGGTTCAAGTGAGAAAGGGGGCTGAGGAATTGGCGAAGCGGTGGAAGGATTTGGGCACATCGCCCAAGGAAGAGGAAAAACCAAATAGTGCTCCCGTGCCCGTGGGTCTGCTTGGAGACACGTGGCGCTCCACGGTTGGCCGCGAGGAGAAGAGAGGAGGTGGGGCACGGAGCAGCGGGGAGATGTGGAGAATTTTGCCAAAAGGGGCGAAGAGAAACAAAACGATGCGCAGGTCCGCGCGCTCGTGGAGGGAAAAACCCCATGGCGAGGGCGGGTTACGGGGCCGCGGGGAATTTTTTGAAAATTTACCAAAGCAAAAACAAAAGAAAATCAAGGGGTCCACCACCTCTGCTAGCACCCAAAGCTGTCACGTGGCAACCTGTAATTGGTTGCGGGCCGGTAGGGCTAGAGTGAATTTTTTTTCAAAATTTTCAAAAAAAAACTCTAAGGGCAAGGAAAGTGCCGCGCCTTCGCCGCTGCCCCGTGAGGACATGTGGCAGCCTCTAATTGGTTGCGGGCCAGCGGAGGAAAAGGTGAAAATTTTCTCGAGCCAAAAATTTTCAAAATTTTTTCTAAGGATTTTGAAAAAGGGGAAATTTCGGGCTGTGGGCCCGCCAGGGAATATTTTTCCAAATTTTCCCGCCAAGACCTAAAAACTTCAAAGTCCCATAAATTTTGCTAGGAAGCTCAGTTTTGGGCAAACGAGGACTTTTTGGAAAGCTCTCGATGCCCTCTGTGCACAGGGAACATCAATTTTACTTTTTGATAAGTTTTTAAGGGTCAATTTTACAAAAAGGATATGCAAGCTTATAATTCGTGAACTGACAATTTTCAACTTTTCAATTTGGTTGAATTAGATCTCCTTCTTCACTCAACATGTCAAATATACATGGAGGATTAGTCTAGGGAGGGTTTAGAGTGTTTTAGGAAAGTAAATTTTGTTCAATTGATTCCAATTTAGAATTTGTCCAACAAGTGACAGCACACGACCCGGAAAGGATTGTGTCCAAATTTGCAATAAACAATTTATCTTCTTAAGTTTCCTTCGTCAATTTGAATTCTTAGATGTCTTAGCATACTAATCTATAATATTTTTAAGTTGATTGTTAAGTGCAGGTTTGAACTGTATAATTTGATTGCATTCCTTTTTGCCGGTTTAAAATTATACACAATGCCAGTGATTAGTTTCTTTGAAGGAGTTATTTATCAATTTTTTCATATAGGTATGGCATTTAATACCTAAACTAATCCATTATATTCAGTTGATTCTAAAAAATTCATTTCCATGTTAAATTACAAGTTCTGATTTCAAATTTCAACTCAGTTTAAAGAGAACAAAGCACTGCCTTTTTCCTTCATACTCATTCTTCTTTCAAACAGAGATTTTAATTCACAATAACAATTCAATTCCAAGCAACAATGCAAGTTTGAGAAAAGTAGTGCATTCCTTTATTGATTTCCAACAACAACTTTACAACTTATCTCTTTTCCATTTGATTTCTAAAATACAATATGCAATGCATGTAACATCCTTTCACATTTCTTTTCAAAACAGAGAGTAGAATATAACTCTTTACATTTCACATTTCAATATTTCATCACCAATGCAAGCATCTTTTTGTTGTAAATAATTATACAAATCATCCACTTCAAAGTGGGAAGGATTACAATAAACTTGTTCAAAAGAAGGGACTATCAAATTGTATTGTATTTTTGCTCCAGGGCAGCAACATGCTCATTTTCTCTTTTCTCCAAGTTGATCACAACAAAAGAGGGG
Source organism: Taxus chinensis (assembly GCA_019776745.2). Taxonomy (NCBI): domain Eukaryota; kingdom Viridiplantae; phylum Streptophyta; class Pinopsida; order Cupressales; family Taxaceae; genus Taxus; species Taxus chinensis. The sequence goes on from CM034149.1 coordinate 868,719,376, forward strand.
GAAAGACAACGCTCTCCACCCAACCAAGACATCCAATGAAAGGAGAAGCCTTCCTTCATCATTGGCCCCCAAGCTCCAACCAAAGTACAATAATAGATGCAATTCAACCCATGGCAATAACTGACTTTTACAACACAACATTCTTTCACACATGCACATTTCAATATAAAACATAACTAAATACAAAACAACAGTTTACAACTACAATAACAAACATTCAAATCACAACTCAAGCTTGATCATGCAAGCCAAAGGAGCAAGGACTATGGGGGAAGCTGTTTATGCCTCCCAATTGGGGACTGGGCATCCACCAAAAACAAACCGCCAATTAATTCATCACACACATTTCCTTATGCCCCCCACAAAATCCCTCCTTATGCCCCCCACATATTTTCTTATTCCCACCACAAAGTAAGAAATGCAATCTATTTCTTTTCCAAGGTGGATCCCAAACCCAAACTCCCTCCACAATGAAACTGATGTCATTGGTATTCCCTTATGCCCCCCACATGGATTCCCCATAGCCTTCTCCTACACCTTCCTTAAAGTAGTCTACCCAATCAGCCAACAAAAGCAATAAAACATTCTCCATACACACAACACAACAAGAAAATAACAACAATAAAAGAAGGAATAAACTCCTACCTCTCCAAGGAAGGATTTGCTCCACACAACAAGCTTTGAATATCAAAAATACAGTCCCAAAACAGTAGTGCCAAAGTATCAAATGCTCTCCAATCTCCTCCAAATCAACAAGAGCTCTAATAATAGAAAAAAATGCGCCCCTAAGGAGGAATGCCAAGAGGTTCAATAACCAAGCAACAGTCTTCACCAAAGCTTCTCCAAAGTAAGAGCTCCCATCACAAAAAAAATGCGCCCAAGAATGCATGCCAAAAATGCTTCAACAGCCCAAAATAAGAAGAGAGTTTGAATTAAATAGAAGAGGGAGAGAAGAGGATGATGTGGATCCATGTAGGATGGCACATCAAATATCTACCAATTCAAACACAAAAGACAAAAATCCATTCTCCCAAGCACAATAAAGAGGTGGGTGAAAATATGACAGTTTACTTGCACACTCCAAAAAGAGCCCACACCTCAAGGGATAAAAATTTAATAAAATGTAAGAGAGTGCAATCCAAAACAAGCAACATGATGAATAAAATGCATTTTAAGAGTCACAAATCACATCTCCATCCATAAGTATGGTTGGTATATTAAATTTAGAGGCATGAGACAAGTTTTACTTGTCCCACAAGCCTTCAAAAACAACTCCTACGGACAAATTCGAATTTTCATGGAGGTGGAGTATTTCATACTCCAAAATAGACTTAAACATACTTCTTACACAAACCAACAACTTCCATTATTATTTTCCCATATCCCCAATTGATTTATTTAAATTTTAATCATATGATTCTCACATCAATCCACCATAACTTTAATTAATTAAAGGAAAGAATACATTACTAATAAAATACATACAACAATAAACATTTTACCACATTAATAAAATACACAAACCCATGGTCACATGTAAAGATGATCCCCCCATGGGAATCTCTAACAAAAATACAACACACACGAAACAAGTTGCCATGGTGACCTTGTCGAATTCACCTAAAATTCCACTTTGGTTAGTCTCCAATCCCTCGATGTTTGTTGTGATATTTTAAACCTGCAAAACACAAATACCTCCTTCGGTCTCGTGGTCATATCAGAACGTCCCAAATGAATATAACAAAATCACAAAATCATCTATACATATGAATCACAACAATCACCAAGGCAATCAACGAAATCATTATAATTTATATCAACAACTATATCATCATCAAATAATTTTCCTTTTCTAGGTTTACTCATAATCTCTAAAATCACATGTCTGAATAACTACCATTAAACATCCATGTCAATAGTATATCATCATCCACATATGAGTGTCTCTAATAATCACCATGCATCATATATAATCAGATTCAACACTAATCCAGGATCTGACATCTAACAACATACTAAATCCAAACTATAAGGATGTTCATCATAGAGTCTACAGTATCATGACCAGTAATAAAAGGTGCCAAAGGGAAGTGGGCACTACAACCATCAGGAATAGGTGGAATGCATCTTCCTTGTTCAGAGAGAGGAGAAGAGGAATAGAAGGAGAGTTGTTGGGTAGGAGCTTGGGCGAAATGCGGATCATGGTGCACACTGATCTTTACTATTAGAATCCACAAGAGTAAGAGTAACCAACACTCCTTGTCCAGAGAAAGTTCATTAGTTCTTTTCACCCTCAACACAAGAGAGGTGCATTAAGAGGGAGGAGAAGGGAAACCAATTAAGCATAGATGGCTATAAGAACAATTGTGTTGAGATCGAGGAGCCGAAGCAGGAGAATTGTTGGGTGGGAGCTTGGGTGAAATGCAGATAATGGTGCACACTGTGCTTTATAGTGGTTGAGAAAATTATGTAAATGTTGGAATTCAAGAGCAACTTTCTCTTCTCGTGATTGGCTTTAGAGGAGATACATAGTGGCGAGCACATGAAAATTTTCATTAAGGGAAAATTGTCGAAGTCGAAGTTCATTGCTAAAAATTGTAGAAATTTAGAGCTAAAGAAGAATGCAACCTTTGAAAAATATCCAAATGAAAGCTATATAAGTTGGCCATTGACCATAATCTCCAAAAAGAGCAATTTGCTAAGTGATTGGCCTAAGGTCAAAGTGTGACAAAAGACTTTGAATCCATTTTTAGCTCTTTGGGCTTGAGAACATGTCTAGAAATGAGGTTTGAAGGGCTTAGGCCAATCACAAATAAGTAATTTGGGATAGACAATGCTCATATGATGCAATCGCTCTCCTAAAGGAAGCCCAAAGGATGACCTTGCTAAACAAGACCAAAGACGAAGTGAACCAAAAATGGTTAAAGATTAGCCTCTAAAATGTAGTTGAGGCAATGAAAATGAAGCCTATGCGAAGAATCAAGACCCCATCATATTGTAGATACCCAAATTTGGCATAGGCCTTGTTTTAATAATGTTTTATATAGGATTTTGTGTATATGGTACATTATCTTGGATAAATGATTAATTAGTGCTTCAACCCCTCTTCTCGATTTTCTATTTCTTCCGTGTCAATCCCTAATTAACTCTTTGGTCTTCATTCTTTTGTTTTGATGTGATTTATGGGGATCCTTGCTTGGTTACTTTTACTAATGATCTTTCTTTGATGTCCTAGATGGATTTGAAAACTAATGGATATGTTCATATCCAAATATGTCCCAAGGCTACAAAGTTGGTTTTGACTCTAAGTTTGAAAAGCAAATATCTTCTAGTCAATTTTTTGTGGTTTTAAATTTTTCTTTGTATTGGTTGCACACTAAAAGATTCTTAATTCGAGGTTGTTGGATATATAATTAAATCAATTAAGGACATCTTAATATCAGTGGCCACAAGAAATATTATTTACAAAGTGCACTATACACCTCTACTCTTAGGGACTGATTCTTTATTGCCAAAATATTAAGTACAAATACATGCTTGTGCCTGTTGGGTCTAGGTGAATATCATATATAATTGCATATGTTACATGTTCTCGCTCACCATGTAGGCTGGAGAACTATATGAATTTGAGGTCTATTTGGAGTAGTGCTACGTAGGCAACACTCAATCATCACGGGGGTGCATCGAGGTTAGTGTAACGTAAACCCACTATACATACCCAAAATTGTAGGGTACTGTGCTGCCGGAACGATGTCACACATGCCCCAATGATGATACAGGTCGCCTCACAAGGTGTTTGGGATCCAGAGAAGCTCACGAAGTATATGTTAACATCCCAAATGCTTTATCCAAGTTCCTTGTGCTTTGTTTTGTTCCTCTGCCTTTCTTTCTAAGCTTTTTGACCTTTAGTGATGAAACCGCCGCCCTGCCAGGGTGGCGGTCCTATAACCACCGCCCTGCTCAGGGCGGCGGTCCTTCACGCTTTTTCCAGCATGCTCCTTTGATCGCGACTTGCGTAATTTTTCAACTTTCACCAACTTTTCTCAACCACCTTAGCTTGTATTAATGTTTTATGTTCCCTGGAATAGTGTTTCTTCATTGTTTAATGGTAAAAGAGTTCTAATAGGAATCACCTTTGGGTGAATGTAAAATCTATAAATAGCCAACTTGTTTTCAAGCAAATTGGCCCCTCAAATTCTCATTTCCATTTTTTAGTCTTTCAACTCCTTGTTTAGAACTCATTTTGTTTTCATGTTTGCATCCATGCTAGTTTTCCTTTGCTGTTGGAAGCCATTCGATCTTCTTGCTTCAGTCTTGTTCATTGCTATTATGCAAATTAGTTTAGAGCAAAATAGTGTCATTTGTAAATTGAATCCATTAGAGTTGCAGGTTGTGTTCTTCACAGAAGGTAGATTCTAGAATCTCTCAGTACACTTGTGTTGTATTCCCGCAATAAATCCCGCTAGGAATTGCATACGCCAAGCTCTGTCACTTGCGCTATCCCTCTCCTACTTGCATTTTATTTGGTCTATATCCAAAGCTGCCATTGTTCAAAATACCTTCTTCTGTTGATGCTAGCATATACACACTTTTCTAGACTCACGTGAACACGAAGGAACGAGGAGATCATTCTGAGGGGACAAAATCATACACTACTGGATTCACCATTGTTTTGCAAATTCCAGGTTTTATCTGTCAAAGTTCTAGTTAAAACATATCAAATAGAGTAGTGAAATATTTCATTTCAGTTAAGTTTCATTTTTGATATTGCCAGGGAAGCTGTGGGGATTGATAGTTTCTAAGAAACTATGATTCATTACTCACTTCTGAGGTAGGATCGAGAATCTTTTAATTAAGTTAATCAGTTATCTAGTTATTTAGGATAAACTCACAACTGCATAGGTAAGTAGCTACACCGGGCTACCTTGCTTGTTTTAATTTTGTTATTAGATTAGTTGTCATTTTCTAAATGTATTAGATTAGTTTCTCTTTCAATTCTATTCAAAATTCTATCAAAAATACAAAAATAGAGGAATATATATATGTTGTAGATATATCTTGCATAGTTAGTTTATTTCATTTCAGTTAGGCTTATATTGATCTTGTATGACAATCACGGGACCTAAGGAGCCCAAGGAATACATTTTTGAGCCAATCGTGCCTCAACCAAATATTGTTGCAGCAATAACTGACATAGATCAAAATCTCATAATTCAAGTCTTCCGAGAAATAATAGACCTACAAGAAATCAGTGCACAACTAAGAGTATTAAACATAGAAGACGACAAAGCACACACGTTCTGGTCGAATCAGAAAAATTATAGATTGCCTTGATAGATATCCGTATGATTGTAGAAGGACTTGAAAGAGAGCAAACATTCGGTTGTGATCCACTAGTCCCACAGCCAGATGTAGGAGACCTCCTTGTTGATATAGACACTAGCTTACGTATCCAAGTTGCCAGAACACCTGTTAGGTACTTTGAGAAAATCGTGCAACTTCTAGTTCTAAACGTAGAGGCCGAAAAGGCATACGACTACTGGATACTCGGACTAAGGGGTTGACTCTTCATATGACCATAGGAGGTCCACAACAACCATGAACTTACGGTTGTGATCCACAGGTCCCACAACCCAACGGGCCTACAAATCAATCCAACGTTGATGCTGGTTTGTAAAACATTAGTATTTAGGTCCTCTCCACTCCCACTAGACATCATCACACAACTATCATTATTAAACGTAACAGCCAACCAAGCTAAAGATTTCTGGACTAGACCAGAGAATCGTCCATAAAACACCAAAAGATCCACTACACATTTAGCCATTCCATTTTCATGACCTTGTCGGGAGGTATATACGAAGCACCCATAGGTCATCTTCCACGTATTCCACAACCCATAGATCGGATCATGATAGAGCTTGATATTGATTGGAGCCTTTGAGCAACTATCCTCGCCGAACGATCTATCACACCGGTTCAGGTTGGGAGGGCCTTCTTTACCTTATATTCACAGATCCTGCCATTGCGTGTTGAAGAAATAAGATTACCTAACTAGCTTATCTGCATTCCACATGTATTACATCCCCACCGGCTGTCTCAGCATGACCTTGGGAGGTCGGGTGCGAGGAAGAGTTACTTGTAGATTCTCATGCTCGCATGTCACTTTTCCATCGTACAAAATTGGTGAATCCGACCTGAAACTTCCTACTTTCTGGTTCAGAATCTTATTTCTACTTGTTCTTCCAATTAGTACACTTTTCATATTTTCCACCTCATTAGCCTTCACATCAGCTTCACCAACAAAATTGGTGAACCCAACGTGAAAGGAACAATTGCTTCACTTTCACACTCTTCTTTTTAGTTTTATCCACCTTCGCTCTTTCCCATTATTCTGCAGGTATTCATATGCCCCCCGAATATGTCGGGATACGATGCATATGGCAGACCTCTCCTAGGTCTTGAAGCATACTACGATCAACTAAATAGACAACCATCACCCTCTCTCTCAGCATGGGGTGACAACTATTCAACTAACCGGTTTTCAACACAAACTCCACCTCAAAGGACTAGATATAGTTCTTCCTTCCAAATAGATGAGTTGGATCAGCTCACTCAAACGCAACAACCAGAGCCTTCAGGCTCAAACAATATGACGCTCACTGGAGAATCTGGTTCATCTCCTCTGGTGTTGCTTAGACCACAAATTAGTAGACAGTTAGATCCATATCTGTTTTTAGATGACGAATACTTAGCACGTTATGCTAAGAGTGAACAACGCTCTCAAAATATGTACCCATCCATAGGAGGTTTGCAAACACAACCCGAGGTTTTGTTCCAAGAAAACACCCCCATTCCTCCACCTATAGGAAAAGCCCTCGTGAAACTTGGCAAGACACCAATCAATTCATAGCAGGGTACCATATGCCTATACAACCTCAAGATATACAACAAACGCCACTAAGGCAAAATATTGTTTCTTCACCAAACGAGGTCATCTCAGCCTTAGTTGAGAAGGTTAGAGGGTTGGAACTTGCTCAAGCAAGTCAAAATTCACAGTTCATGCAAGTAGGAATTTCCAATCCTCCACATCATCCCAGCCAAGTAGACCTCCTCACAGGAATGGACACGTTGGGCATGCCTCCTCAATATTTACAACAAATGCCAACTAGAATCGTGTTTTCTAACGCCGCTCCAGTGGAAAACATAATACCTCCCGGTTCAGTACAAAACAATCCATTCCTAAGCAATGCTCCTCCATACTTAAACATGTATTCCAAATCACCACAAGGAGATATGTTCTCTTCTCCCAGCATGTTCGCTCAACCACAGGGATTCCCTTATGCCCCTGCAAATACATATGCTACGCCATATCAACAACCCATTCCACCTCCACCCCCTCAGCAAACATTATCAATGGTTGAAACCTATGCGATAAGGACTTATTTAGAATATTTGAAAGAACCTTTGGACTTCACTATACGAAGCGTCATGCTTCTAAGATCTCTCCCCGATCTACCCAAGTACAAAGGAGAGGGAGACCCAAATGCACACATTAAGGCCTATGCCACAGCCATTCGAGAACTGCTCCCTTGGGATGGAGTTGTTGCTAAAATATTCCCCAAAACTTTAGAGGGTATCGCCCTCGATTGGTATTACAGAATACCTAAAGCCTCAATACATTCATCATTCATTTAAACAACTTGTTTCAGAGTTCATCAAGGCATTCGACATGAACAAATTGTTGAGAATAAGAATCAGGGAATTCTTGCATATTAAACAAGAACACAATGAATCTATTGCTCACTTCATCCAAAGATGGCGTATAGTCCTCTATTCCTCAGCAAGCGCAGATGGAACTATGTGATTTATTCCTTCATTCCCTCAGCAGAGAGATAAAGGAAGAAGTCCATGTTAGAAAATAAGGGATAAAATATCCAGAATAATCCCTTACAGAATCGCAACAGTAGAAACTAATATGTAAAAATTATTACAGATCTCAAATAAAATTGCAGAATAAAATAACACAACACAAAGAGACAGTATTTAACGTGGTTCACCCAATTTGGGCTACGTCCACCAAGAATCACTTGCTCAAATTTTATTACAAGCCACCGCTCTCTCAATACAATACCCAGATCTGTTTGGAGCTATGCTCAACAAACTCTACAGAATTCACAGCCGAATTCAAAGCACATCTGCAATGTTCTTCCTACTTTCTATCATATGCATAAAACCATATAAATAGACAACTGCTTAAGTAGTTTTACAAAACTGTGGGTATCAAAACCATGGGAAAAACCCGTCCCATAAACCTATGGGTCAAAACACTCGCCCATATGAGAAAAGAACGTTTCCCGATATGTCGGGTGCATTTTTCGAGGCCAAAAAAATTTACGCCTAATTTTTTTTTTCAGGGGCCGGCCCGGCCTCTAACCCCTGGCGAGGATACATGAAAAGTGTACAGTACTCTTAGTGTACAGTCTTCAACACTTTCACACATGAAAACAGGCTCCACAACCTAACAATCTCCCACTTGGAGACTAGTTTTCCTCTGAGCAAGCTTCTCAACCCTTCACTAGTTTCTGTGAAGACCAACCAAAGCTGAATACAACTTTAGTTTTTCCCTTGTGACCACCTTGGTCATCATGTCTGCAGGATTTTGACTGGTATGAATCTTCTCTAACTTCAACTTCTCTTCCTCCAAAGCTGTCCTGATGAAATGGTACCTTAACTGTATATGCTTCGTCCTAGAGTGGAAAGCAGAGTTCTTAGCTAGGTGTATAGCACTCTGACTATCACTATGCAGCTTATATTCCTCCTGCTTATGCTCCAACTCCTCAAGCAATTGTTGTAACCAAATCATCTCTTTGCTTGCCTCTGTTACAGCAACATACTCAGCCTCCGTGGTTGACAAAGCCACTAGCTTCTGTAGTCATGAAATCCAGCTCACTTCTGTCCCACCTACAGTATAAATATAACCTATTGCGCTCCTCCTACTGTCTACATCTCCAGCCATGTCTGAATCTACATAACCACGTAAAGTGGTGTTTGATCCACTGTAGCACAAAATTGCCCCCATGGTCCCTATCAAATACCGAAGGATCCACTTTACTGCTTGCCAATGCTCTTTACCTGGATCACTCATAAATCTACTCACAGCTCCCACTGCATGGGCAATATCAAGCCTAGTGCACACCATAGCATACATCAAACTACCAACTGCTGATGAGTAAGGTACCTTGGACATCTGGTTTCTTTCCTGCTCTATCTTGGGACACTGCTCCTTTGATAACTTAAAATGGCCTGCCAAAGGAGTCCCAACCGGTTTAACATCGTGCATGTTAAACCTATCCAATACCTTCTTAATGTATTCTTCCTGAGATAAAGTCAGCTTTCGTTCCTTCCTATCTCGAGTTATCCTCATACCAAGGATTTGTCTGGCTGCCCCCAAATCCTTCATATCAAAGGATTCACTTCGCTGTTTCTTGAGTACTTTTATTTCCTGCATGTTTTTACCTACATCCAACATGTCATCTACATACAAACACAGGATAATATAACTTCCATCCTCAAATTTCTTTGTATACACGCAATGGTCAGAATGACATCTAATATAACCTTGCTCCATCATAAAGCTATCAAACTTCTTATACCATTAACGTGGAGCTTGTTTCAGGCCATACAAGCTCTTCTTCAGTTTGCACACCATCTCCTCTTTACCTTTGACTTCATATCCTTCTAGCTGCTGCATATATAGCTCCTCCAAATCACCATGGAGAAATGCAGTCTTTACATCTAACTGTTCTAAGTACAAGTCTTCTGCTGCTACTATTCCAAGAACAGTTCTGATAGAAGCCATTTTTACTACAGGAGAAAAAATCTCATCAAAATCTATACCTTGTTTCTGTGCAAACCCCTTGACCACCAACCGGACCTTATATCTTTTCTTTCCTCCTTCTTCATCTTTAACTCTGTACACCCACTTGTTCTGCAATGCTCTTTTGCCTTCCGATAGCTTCACCAAATCCCAAGTCTGGTTCTCCATGAGAGACTTATGCTCCTCATCCATGGCTTGCTCCCACTTCTTACTGGTATCTACCTGCATTGCTTCATCAAAGCTCTCTGGCTCTCCACTATCAGTGAGTAATAAATAATAAAGAGAAGGAGAAAAACGTTCAGGTTCTTTTCTTACCCTAGAAGACCTCCTCACTGTAGGAGTTTGGGGTTCCTGTTGAGTAGGTTCCTGAACTGATTCATGGGACACTTTCCCATCTGGAAGATCCTCTACCACTACATATTCTTTCTTGGATTCTTCCCTATTTTCCTGTAACTGTTGCTTATACATGACTTTCTCATTAAAGATCACATCCCTAGACTGAATGGTTTTCTTGTCCTTAATACTCCAACATTTAAATCCAAAGTCATCACCACCATAACCAATGAAAGTACATTTTTCTGATTTAGCCTCTAGCTTGGTCCTATCATCCTTGTTTATATGAACAAACACCTCACATCCAAAGACTCTAAGAAATGAATAATCAACTTTCTTACCATACCATGCCTCCTTAGGTATGCCTCCATCCAAGTCACTTGAGGGTCCTCTATTTATCAAGTACACAGTTGTGCTCACCGCTTCTGTCCAAAAGGAAAGAGGCAGTCCTACATGTAACCTCATGCTCCTAGCACATTCCATTATTGTTCTGTTCATCCTTTCTCGATACCCCATTCTGCTACAGAGTTCCTAGAACCGTCTTTTACCTGAGGATTCCATTATTAGAACTGTAATCATTAAATTCATTGCTACAATACTCCCCTCCATTATCTGACCTGAGACATTTTAGCTTAAGACCTGTTTCATTCTCTACCAAGGCTTTCCATTTAACAAGTGTCAAATACATCAGATTTTTTTCTAATACACTAAACCCAAACTTTCCTTGTTGCATCATCAATAAAATTAACATAATAACTTGAACCCCCAAGAGATGATACCTGAGCTGGCCCCCACACATCAGAATGCACCAACTCTAACTTACTCTCTTTCTTTGTAGGTCAAACCTTGAGAAACCTTACTCGCTTCTGTTTCCCATATATGCAGTCCTCACAGAACTCTAAATCTGTTTCTGTATATCCAGGCAAATTCTTCTTTATGATGTCCATGCCCTTATGGCTCATATGACCGAGCCTATAGTGCCATAATGTTATGTCTGCATATGAAGCCACAAGATTACAATCATTAGTACTATCAGTGGATAAATACAAGGTTTCAACCTTCTTACCTCTTACCGCCACAAGAGCACCCTTGGTAACCTTCCAAGAGTCAGTTGTAAATATCACAGTACAACCATAACTTCCCAATTGCCCTGCCGATATCAAATTTCTCCTTAATGTAGGCACATGTCTGACATCCTTCAATAGCCATGTATTCCCATTCTGCATCTTAACTTGAATAGAACCTTTTCCAAATATACTGCAAGGCTCATCATCACCAAGAAAAACATGCCCAAAATCCCCTTGAACATAATCAACAAAATAATGCCTATGTGGAGTAGCATGAAAAGAAGCCCTTGAATCTAAAACCCAAGATTCAGTAATATTATGTAAAGAAAGAATTAAAGCATATTGGCATACATTACCCGATGACACATTTTCTTCCAAGACCTCTCCCTAATATACCCAAATACAAAGGAGAGGGTGTTAGGAAATAAGAGATAAAATATGCGGAATAATCCCTTACAGAATCGCAACAGTAGAAAATAATATGTAGAAAAGATTACAGATCTCAAATAAAAGTGCAGAATAAATAACACAACACAAAGAGACAATATTTAACGTGGTTCACCATATTTGGGCTACGTCCACAAAGAATCACTTGCTTAGATTTTATTACAAGCCTCCACTCTCTTAATACAATACCCAGATCCGTTTAGAGCTATGCTCAACAAATTCTATAGAATTCACACCTGAATTCAAAATACATCTACAATACATTTGCTTGTATATGTATCATATGCATAAGACCATATAAATAGACAATTACTTAAGCATTTTGATCCAAAACCGTGGGTATCAAAACCATGGGCAAAAACTGTGGGTTTCAAAACCATGGGCAAAAAATTGTGGGTATCAAAACAATGGGTACCGAAAAACCATGGGCCCAAAAACAGCCCATTACGGTTACCCATTACCCATGGGTTAATAAACCACCCATGAAAATTTGCTTGAGGGGATTCGTCCCCGAACCCCCTTGACCCACTCACTGGCAAGCAGGACTGCTATAAAAATACCCGAGTGTAACACATAGAAGGTGTATCACACTCTAACATGAAAATAGGCTCCACAAACATAATAGAGGGAGACCCGAATGCACATATTAAGTCCTATGCCATAGCCATTCAGGAACTGCTCCGTTGGGATGGAGTTGTTACTAAAATATTCCCCAAAAATTTAGAGGGTATCACCCTCGATTGGTATTATAGAATACCTGAAGCCTCAATACATTCATTTAAACAACTCATTTCAGAGTTCATTAAGGCATTCAACATGAAAAAATTGTTGAGAACAGGAATCAGGGAATTCTTGCATAGTAAACAAGAACACAATGAATCTGTTGCTCATTTCATCCAAAGCTGGCGTATAGTCCTCTATTCTTCAGCAAGCGCTCCAAACATGGATTAGATAGAACTATGTAATTTATTCCTTCATTCTCTTAGTAGAGAGATAAAGGAAGAAGTCCAGAAGTTTCCACTAAGAAATTATGTTGAAGTAATCGAGAGCGCTCTCCAAATAGATCAAGCTGCAATAGATAGTGGTCGCAAGACATATGGAACAAATTGGAGGTTAATCATCCCCAACCAAAATACTACGACTTATCCTACTACCACAAACGCCAATCAAGGATCTAAAATCCTTAACAAGAACCATGGAGCGATAAAAAATGGAGTAAATCATAACCAAAGGCAACAAACACAAAACTTTAATCCTAATAGTCAATGGTTTAATCATAGTTTTTGACCCCAACACATGCCAAACCAACAACCTAGGAGTTATAATCCCAACTCGTATTGTGGTTTCCACAAAATTCGAGGCCATGACACTAGGACTTGTCGCGATTATAATAAGTTCATGCACCGTCTACTAGAAGAACAAAGACAACTCTTCATAGATATGTTCTTAACAGATTTTGTGACACCTATCCCAAATACTTTCACAGGGGCAGTCTTCCCTCAAAACACACCCCTCAATATCTTCAATGATCCACTCCCAAATCACAATAACAAAAAATTAAATCCAAATGGGACAAACAAGGGTGTAATGACATGAAAGAATGAGCATGAAGCCTCGAATTCACTAAATCCACCTGTCGCACTGCAATTAGGAAATCAGCCATGAACCAAGATAGTCAGTTTGGTGGAGTTAGACACTGAGCTACACGTGGAAGCCATAATAAGGACACGAGAGTATTCCTCTCAGTCAAATCCTTGTTACCCACTAGAGCCAAATAACATTCAACAAACATTAGTAAAACCCGTAGGTGCCTATGATTTAATTAATGACCTAACAAAGACCTTCTCTCACATCTCCTTTTTGGACTTGTTGAAGAACTCTCCTGCCCATAGGGCTTCTCTCTTAGAAGTATTAGGTTTAGGTCATTTAATTAACATCTCTCCACCTCTCGAAACACAAGTAAACCGTATGGACTTCGATACCCACCCCCAGGGAAGCCAGATAGGGATACCAAGTTTATATTCAACATAAGAAAAATGCCAATAGATGTTGAGATTGCATGTAGAGGTGATCCAACCTTACATTTACAAGTGTGGGTTTATAAAAATTACCTTAAACACGCAATGGTTGACGATGGGGCAGCAGTTAACATAGTCCCCTTGTCTTTCCTTCAAAAACTAGGGTATGGAGAAACAAATTGTTCCACAACTCGGAATACACTAGGAGGCTATGGTATCCGTAAAGCCACTTCAATTGGGACTATAATACTACCAGTCAACTTAGGACCCAAAACAATCCTCACTAATTTTTATATTATAGATCGGGAAACCAACTATAATATGATTCTCGGTCCGACCATGGATACACCGTATGAAGGAAATGCCTTCTACGTTATTTTAGGAAATTAGATTCTTACACTTAGGAAATATATTCGTAGCAAAATGTGATCCAAAACCATTCACTATACACCTAGTAGACCTGAAGAAAAGGCCAGGCATTCACTCTAAGTTTGAAGTCCCAACAAACTAGCTTAACAAAGCGATTAACTCAAAACCGGAAGAAAATTTAATACCTACAACGGAGTTAGAAATTATGAACCTAGTCAAGAACATCTCAACACTCAATGATGACGCTAACATTGTAGAAACAGTGTCATTAGGAACTACTACAAAAATTGTTGAGTTGTTAGAGCAATATTTGCCATTTTTCCTACCATTTGATTCCACAGGTATGGGATGTACCCTAGGAGTTGGTTCTCTTCCAGTAGAGGAACTCTACATGGTAAAAGTAACTGAAGTAGAATAAATAGATGTAACAAATGTCCCAACATCCATCTTCCCAAATAAACATTGGACTCTCCACTTTGATGGAGCTATATGTCGTTATGGGGTTGGGGTAGGTGTGATCTTTACTTCTCCCGAGGGAAAGATCCTACCGTTCGCCTTTAAATTAAATATCGAATGTACAAACAATGGCACTGAGTTCGAAGCCCTCCTCCTTGGTCTCATCATATCTAAAAGGATTAGTGTTAATGAAATCAGAGTGTTAGGAGACTCACAATTGGTAGTAAACCAAGTCTCTGAGGTGTATGAGACTAGAGATGAACACTTATAACTCTACAAAACAACAATATTAGATTTGAGCAAAGGATTTAACTTCATATCCATTGAGGCAATCCCACGAGAACAAAACCTTCTCACAAATTCGATAGCAACCTCAGCTTCACGTTTCACTGCAAGTACAGTGAGTTGGAAGAAACCTGTTTCATGGTATCCCCTTCGTACTGAACCGTTAGTAAAGAAAACATCAACAAACCCTCTTCTAACACACATAGCTGAGAATAAATCTACTATCTTAGGTCAAGTTGGTAGTGATAGAGCTCACTCTTGATTACCTAAGCACGCCTATGCAGAGTTACACCTTGCTCACCCATCACATGGTAGATCTTGTCCTTAATCCCACATTCATCTTCTTACTTTGGAAATCCCATGGTAGAGCTTCTTCCACAAAAGGAACTCGACATATATGTGGTAGAGAATGGAGAAGATCTTGGAACTACCTCCAGCCCTACCTGAGTTTGAAGAAGGTCACGATTCTTTAATCGAAGGAACGATTGACATATTAACATTGGAATGCAGGGAAGAACCAATAGATCTTGAAACTAGGATCTTTGTTAGCTCCGATAAGAGATAGAAATACACACTCCAAATCCTCAAATAACATCAAAAGGATTTTGCATTTAATTATAAAGAAATGATGGGAATTACACCGCACAGTTGCGGTACATAACCTCGTCACCAAATCTAGATGCAAAGTCAATTAAACAAAAATTGCAAGACCAATGAAACCCAAGGTAGCTCTCATGGTGAAGGAAGAAGTAATGAAACTTCTCTAGGTAGGGGTTCATCAAACCGATCGATTACTCTCAGTGGGTATCTAATATCATTCCTCATTCTCAAAAATAATGGGAAGATACGCATCTGCATAGACTTCTGAGACATTAACAAGGCGTGTCCCTAAGGACGACTTCCCATTACCAACCATTGATGTCATCGTTGACGCAATAGCTGGATTTGAGGTATTTTCTCTCATGGATGGGTTCTCAGGGTACAATTAGATTAAAATATCTAAACAAGACCAAGCCAAAACCATGTTTATAACTCATTGGGGGAACTTATTGCTATGTTATTATGCCATTCGGTCTCAAGAAATCTAGCGTTACATACCAATGGGCAATGACATACATATTGCATGATCTTATTCATAAAATCATGGAATCCTATGTAGACGACTTGTTAGCCAAGGCCAAGAAGCGCTGTGATCATCCCGAAAGTGCTCTGCATCATTCTTTCACGTTTGATCGAAGTACGGAGTCACACTAAACACAGAAAAATGTGCGTATTTGGTGTAACAGGAGGGAAACTCCTAGGTTACATTATATCATCATGAGGGATCGATGTAGACCCAACAAAAATATGGGCTATTCTTGAGATGATCCCACCATCAGATGAATCTGGCATTAGAGTCATTTCTTAGGAAAGCTCGGTGCAATTCTGAAGATTCATCCCAGATTTAAGCTTTGTCCATTCATCCAATCAACAATCTACTCAAGAAAGATTATGGTATCGATTGGACTGAAGACTCCAATGAGGCCTTTCAAAAGTAGTTAAGTGCTTCCTATTGTTACCACCCACACTAATGCCTCACAAGCCAGACCACCCTTTGATCCTATACTCACGAGCCACTCATGTCTCGTTGGCTTGCATGTTGGCTCAAGAAGATGATGATAAACGAGAACACGCGATCTATTTCATTAGCCAAACATTACTCAATTATGAAAAATGTTATATGCACAGGTAGAGACGAGAATTCCTTGCCATAGTCTTTACAACCAAAACGTTTAAGACATTACATGCTAAATCAAGAAACTAGGGTCATTGTAAAAATAGACCATTTACGAAGCTTTCCTCACGCAAGGGTCCTTGTCTTAAAAAGGGTGGATGCTTTCATAACCTTAATGGGTGAATTTGAATTAAATTTCGTAAACCAGAAGTCCATTAAGGGAAAAATCATTACAGATTGGTTAGCAGACAACCCATTAGATGGAGGCGAGTCTAGTAGATCTATATTTTCCTGATGAATGCATATACTTACATCAAAACCAGACCTCCCATCTCTGACATGTCCTTGGCATACTGATATCATCAATTTTATCATGGACCATACATACCCGAGGAAGTGCCATGTCACAACAAAGAAGGTGGTTATGCATTATTACTACTAAATATGTCATTTTAGACCAAGTTCTCTATCGCAGAGCCTTCGAAGGACATGCTTCTAATATGTGACGACATAGAAGAATCCAAGAGGATTCTTCATGAATCCCATAGTGGGATATGTGGGGGCCACTTTAGTGGTCACACCACCACTCGACAAAATAGATTGAATGGGCTATTTTTGGCCCACTCTCAAACATGATGCAATGGAATTTATACGCAAGTTCGAAAAATGTCAAAAATTATCTCACGTGATTTACATGCCAGCACAATCCCTGCAACCAATAGCGACTCTGTGGCCCTTCTCCACTTGGGATCTAGATTTAATAGGAAAATTCTCTCCCTCATCAGACCGATGGCCATATTTTATAATCATAGTGATGAAGTATTATACCAAATAGGTGGAGGCCATACCTCTCACCACCGTACCACGTTCGGTGATTTCCCAAATTCATTTTGAACCAAATTATCTGCAGGTATGGTGTCTCACAAGTCATTATCTTAGATAATGGCACGTCTTTTAAGAACGACGAGGTTCGTGAGCTATGTAACAAGTTCAAAATAAACCTTCATACAACCTCTCTTTACTATCCTCAAGCCAACGGGTAGGCTGAAGCAAAAAACAAGACGTTGAAAGCTATTCTCCTCAAAACCGTAAAAGAAAACAAACAAGATTGGCATTTAAAATTATATCTAGCCTTGTGGGCCCACCGAACCTCAATAAGAACACCAACAGGAGCAACTCCTTTTTCACTAGTATTCGGAGGCAGAAGCAGTTCTCCTGCTTGAGGTTGAAATACCCAGTCTCTGCATCTCATTACAAGGGATTTTGGATGAAGAAGCTTATAGGGAGGCACACCTCTCCCAACTAGAAAGCCTAGACGAGGCCAGGCTAAACGCCGAACAACAGCACATAGAGCCTATGCTGACCGGATGTGCCGATAGTATAACAAAAAGGTCTATGAGTGAGAAATATATGAAGGAGATCTAGTTCTAAGACTAGACAACCGGATCGATAAGAAAATCCGGCGAAGGAAGAAAGTTCTGGCCCAAATGGTTGGGCCCATATCGAGTCATGAATGACTACGGAAATGGTGTGTATCTCTTGTGCACACTAGTAAGGTGAGGAATTTGGTGAAACTGTCAATTCCTTGCACCTTAAGCGGTTTTATGCATAAAACATCAAATTCATTGCTAGTACATTATAGCTTCCTACATTGCATTAGTCTTTTAGGTACTTCATTCTGTTCCATTTCGTAAAAATGATAGTTCAAGATCTTACTCTTAAAACAATTCATTACAAATTTCTGAAGATATTGGCAAAAATATTCATATCACATCTCTTCAAACATCATCAAATATTTTCAAATCTTCTCATCAATTTGACATGACAAAACATTAACGGAAAACCATACCAAGACCTGCATACTTGTTCTTTGTTCTTTCTTTCTACTAGGTAAAGTTGTCCTTGCCTACGGTCTGTTCTGGAAGCTTCTTGGTGTCACATCTATCCCTCTTAAAATCTCTTGGAACGAAAGGATATCCCAAAGTCTTAGATCAGAAATGTCAAAATCAAATGAAATCAAAAGCACCAAGCAAACAAAATATTTTATTTTTACACACTTCTTTGCCCCATCAACCTTCGGTGATAAGCCCACATCTCTTACTAGTGATGTGAGGTTGGGAAAGGAAAGAAGTGCCCTTACTCGTCTGTATCTTACCTTTGGTGACAAACCCATGCTTCTTACTAGTGGCGTGAGGCAAGGTGTGGGTGGTCTAGTCACATAAACTAACAAATCTTGGTATGCTAAGAAACACAAATCAAATTCTGTTAAGAAAAAGAAAATATCCAAATTCCAAGGAGATCAAATTCTCAAAACTAGATTTTGTCAACCAAGTTGCCATTTATGAATCTAAGTCTAGATAAACTGAAAAGCAAGTAGCCTTCCAAGCTTGGTAGTAGTTCTGAGTAGGGTAGGTGTGTGGGTCCGAATTTGGTTCTTATTCTTGGTTTTTCTGTCTCTCATCATTCCATTCAATCAAGCTCATACAACTTGTGCCCTTCCCAATTCTTGGTGTTGAGCCCTCGCATCTTACTAGTTGCGTGGATTTGGGATTGGGGCAAGTTCATCTCTTCATCACTATGCATTCATCACATTTTTCCAATATAAGAAGGAATTACAAATGTTGCCCAAAGAGTTCAAAATTTCAGTGCTACCATATGTTAGTATCATCTCACATCAATGTGGAAAAAAACATATAAAGTAAAAACATTCCATTTACTATCATTTGTTGTCCATTGCATACATTCTGGAAACATGACAAGAAAATACTCTAAAAAAAAACGTCTAAACAACACATTTAGAAAATGAGTCACAAAATTCAAGATATCAAGAGTTTAGATCCAAAGATATATATATATATATATATATATATATATATATATATAATCAAGTTTCATATACAATGCCATCATGCACTAGGCATGGTCAAAACACTCAATGAGCCTGGAAAATACAAAAATAATCGTATAAACAACCTCACAAAGGTCACTACAAAAAGAGCCAAGTGGCCTCTCAATCCCTATGGGATCCCTCAGAAGGCGCACGACCACGTCTAGGACTCTGGCTACGCCAGCGCTCTGAGTGCATTGAGGGCTCGCGGTCCTGAACAGTAGTTGTAGCCTCGCTATGAGAGCGACTCCTCCTCATCAGGTGCTCTGTAGTCCTATACCCGGATAACTCGGTATGGAGGGAGGTCACCATCTTGGCCACATGCCAGACATGGGAAAAAACATTGGTATGCCTACCAACTGCTGAAGGCTCCCCTGCATCCATAGATAGCTCAGCACGAGTCTTCTCCATGGGGAGCATCAGGGTATCAGTACATACCCGGCGAATCAAGTCTCGCCACTCATCAGCAGTCTCTACAAGAAAAGGAGAAAACAAATTAGAAAATGATCAAAAGGTGAAACCAAGGATGAACAAAAAAAGAGATAGCGACTAAGGCAATCCTAGCTAAAAACAAATATCAAAAGAAGAGTGACAACTCACTCAGATCTTCGGGCCTCCAAGAAGGATCTCTAGGATCCGCGCCTACCACGGACGTCGCCGCTGACTGATGTCCTCCTCCTACGTCTAGGGACAACATGGCATCCTACCACGGACTCATCCTCTCCGCCTAGGTCCTGAGAAAGTAACTCCTCTAAGACTAGAGTCACCCTCTCCGCACTCTGCTCTGCCCTCTCAGGCCTGTAAGATCTCCTGAGTATCATGCCACTTAGGATCGCTATCCTCTTCCCCACCCGACTCGCTGATCTCCATGTCCTTGGTCTCCTCCTCCGTCTCTCCCCCTGTGAACTCCTCAGACTCGGAGTCTATATCAATGGGGTCATCACTGCTATGGGCAGGACCGGCGGTAATCCGAAAGTAAAGGTTCCTGAGGAGCACCGGCTCTCCCTCGAGCACGTACCACCCTCCTGGCTGTAATAGGGATGCTAGGAGTAACAACAGTCCAACCCCGGCCTCTAGGACCTCCCTCTAGCCTCCCAAACTGATTTAAACACTGGCACCACTGGGGGAAGCATGTCAATGTAAGCAAGGCCGAACTGCTGAGGCACTCGATCAAAGGGGTGTGTCTCTACCTTCCTTGTCCTGTCCACAAGCTGCCCTGTAGTAGAGTAGGAAATCAAAGTAAAGGTCTCCTCACCCCACAACCCCGCCATGGCCTGATAAGGTGTGGCCTCCATATCCTCAGTAGTCAGGGAAGCAACTGGCTGGTGGGGTGCTCTAAGCACCATCATCTCTGTCCATCTAGCTACCCTCACGGCCCCGGGATCCTCCACCTCTATGCCTCTCCCATAAGGGGTGATGCGCTCATAGACCCAACTCATAACTAGGGTCGGATGACTTAGCGATTGTCCCTGTAATTGAACCACCTTGTATACAAGTTGTGATAGGTGGTCCCAAGTATATCAGCTCCCCAGGCATAAATCCAAACCATGTGCCTCAATCTGTGTGATTATGGGAGCCCAACAGTAGAGCAAAGTATCCCCTCCCTTGTCTTTAGATCAATCTCGAAGCAAGGATGCCCATAATGGCCTGACGGATCAGAGGGATGGGCAAGCCAGGAATAGAATGGACCTTCACCCCCTTCTTCGAACTAGTGGAGACAACTGTGTCTCCCATATAGGTGGCCCACTGAGTCACCTGAGCTCTGGATACTGCTGTATCAAATGAAAGTCTCCTCCCAATAATCAGGACTCCCAAAATGTGGTAGACATCCTCTAGGGTGATAGTCCACTCACCCCTAACACCTGGAAATCGGAAGGTGTTCCGATCTGCATCCCAGTAAGAAAATAAGTCACATAATATGTGACTGGCAGGTGCAAATGTGGGGGACCTGTGCAATCCTCAATATGCCTGCCCTCTGGAGAGTATCCTGCTCAGCCTGAGAGAGTGCATCTAACATTGTTGGAAGCCAATCACACTCCCTCTCTCGGCTCCATCTAATGTACTCTTCCTTCTTCTACAAAACACCCAAAAACACGCAAAAAGAAGCAAGTTAGTGCCAAGATTACATTGGAAAAATCATTAAAGCAAGTAAGGATACTAAAAATGCAAAAATAAACTTAAACTAGTGTTGTTTTGACACTCTGTAGAGAACCGCCGCCCTGAGCAGGGTGGCGGTTCCGTAACCGCTGCCTTAAAAGGCGGTGGTCCTGTAACCCGCCGCCCTGCTCAGGGCAGTGGTCCTGTCCCGTGACTACAAATGGGTCGCATGCCCTAAAATTCTTAAAAATACAAAAAAATGACCATTTTAGCTAAAACAAAAGCCTACCCATTAGGCATCCCCCCTAAGAGACACATTTAAAATTGACATTTCTAAAAATAACCCCCCCACGACAAAGTTTTTATCATTTTTACATTTTGGGTGCAAAAACGTTAAATCGAGAAGAACTAACCTGGGATCTCGTGGGTCGAGGTTCTGCTCACGGAGGCATGATCGCTATCTCGATACGAACGTTTCGACTATACTCTCATTGAAAACCATCACTATGGGTCCCAGGAGCTCAAAAACTATCAAATCGACATGCGTAAATGAATAGGAAAATGGTCCCGTTATATATATATATATATATATATATATATTTTTTATATATATATAGTGTTTTGACTCATTTTGAATGCCCCTTTCACAGGTTTAGAGCACCGACGGAGGTAAGTTCTCATCCCCGCGCAAATGGTAAGTCCTCATTTCATACTAATTTAGTATTTATTTTTCTATTTATTTTATCTATCTGCACTTGAGTCCTCTTTCCATTTTGCAGGTAGCAGGAACTTGGATGGTGAAATTTTGACACACGGGCGTGTCAGGTATAATTTCTAGCTTCCCATTTTGGGACTGCCATACTCAGACACCACTTTTTACGCCTCTTCATGGTTAAAATGCTTCTCTGAGGGGGCAATATGTACGTACCCAAAATTTTAGGGTACTGTGCTGCCTAGAACGATGTCACACATGCCCCAATGATGATACAGGTCACCTCGCAAGGTGTTTGGGATCTAGAGAAGCTCACGAAGTATATGTTAACATCCCAAATGCTTTATCCAAGTTCCTTGTGCTTTGTTTTGTTCCTCTACCTTTCTTTTCTAAGCTTTTTGACCTTTAGTGATGAAACCGCCACCCTGCCAGGGCGGCGGTCCTATAACCGACCACCACCCTGCTCAGGGTGGCGGTCCTTCACGCATTTTCCAGCACGCTCCTTTGATCGCGACTTGCATAATTTTTCAACTTTCACCAGCTTTTCTCAACCGCCTTAGCTCGTATTAATGTTTTATGTTCCCTAGAATAGTGTTTCTTCATTGTTTAATGGTAAAAGAGTTCTAATAGGAATTACCTTTGGGTGAATGTAAAATCTATAAATATCCAGCTTGTTTTCAAGCAAATGGCCCCTCAACTTCTCATTTCCATTGTTTAGTCTTTCAATTCCTTGTTTAGAGCTCATTTTGTTTTCATGTTTGCATCCATGCTAGTTTTCCTTTGCTGTTGGAAGCCATTCGATCTTCTTGCTTCAGTCTTGTTCATTGTTGTTCATGCAAATTAGTTTAGAGCAGAGTAGTGTCATTTGTAAATTGAATCCATTAGAGTTGCAGGTTGTGTTCTTCACAGAAGGTAGATTCTAGAATCTCTCGGTACACTTGTGTTGTATTCCCGCAATAAATCCCGCTAGGAATTGCATACGCCAAGCTCTGTCACTTGCGCTGTCCCTCTCCTACTTGCATTTTATTCGGTCTATATCCAAAGCTGCCATTGTTCAAAATACCTTCTTCTGTTGATGCTAGCATATACATGCTCTTCTAGACTCACGTGAACAGGAAGGAACGAGGAGATCATTCTGAGGGGACAAAATCATACACTACTGGATTCGCCACTGTTCTTACAAATTCCAGGTTTTATCTGTCAAAGTTCTAGTTAAAACATATCAAATAGAGTAGTGAAATATTTCATTTCAGTTAAGTTTCATTTTTGATATTGCCAGGGAAGCTGTGGGGATTGATAGTTTCTAAGAAACTATGATTCATTCCTCACTTCTGAGG
This sequence comes from Taxus chinensis, assembly GCA_019776745.2. Lineage (NCBI taxonomy): Eukaryota > Viridiplantae > Streptophyta > Pinopsida > Cupressales > Taxaceae > Taxus > Taxus chinensis. The sequence continues at coordinate 868,742,978 of CM034149.1, forward strand.
TAGGATCGAGAATCTTTCAATTAAGTTAATCAACTATCTAGTTATTTAGGATAAACTCACAACTGCACAGGCAAGTAGCTACACCGGGCTACCTTGCTTGTTTTAATTTTGTTATTAGATTAGTTGTCATTTTCTGAATGTATTAGATTAGTTGCTCTTTCAATTCTATTCAAAATTCTATCAAAAATACAAAAAATAGAGGAATATATATATATATGTTGTAGATATATCTTGCATAGTTAGTTTATTTCATTTCAGTTAGGCTTATATTGATCTTGTATGACAATCACGGGACCTAGGGAGCCCAGGGAATACATTTTTGAGCCAATCGTGCCTCAACCAAATATTGTTGTAGCAATAACTGACATAGATCAAAATCTCAGAATTCAGGTCTTCCGAGCAATAACAGACCTACAAGAAATCAACGCACAACTAAGAGTATTAAACATAGAAGACGACAAAGCACACACGTTCTGGTCAAATCAGACAAATTATAGACTGCCTTGATAGATATCCGTATGACTGTAGAAGGACCTGAAAGAGAGCAAACATTCGGTTGTGATCCACTAGTCCCACAGCCAGACGTAGGAGACCTCCTCGTTGATATAGACACTAGCTTACGTATCCAAGTTGCCAGAACACCTGTTAGGTACTCTGAGAAAATCGTGCAACTTCTAGTTCTAAACGTAGAGGCCGAAAAGGCATACGACTACTGGATACTTGGACTAAGGGGTTGACTCTTCATATGACCATAGGAGGTCCACAACAACCATGAACTTACGGTTGTGATCCACAGGTCCCACAACCCAACGGGCCTACAAATCAAACCAACGTTGATGCTGGTTTGTGAACATTAGTATTTAGGTCCTCTCCACTCCCACCAGACATCATCACACAACTATCATTATTAAACGTAACAACCAACCAAGCTAAAGAATTTCTGGACTAGACCAGAGAATCGTCCATAAAACACCAAAAGATCCACTACACATTTAGCCATTCCATTTTCATGACCTTGTCAGGAGATATATACGAAGCACCCACAGGTCATCTTCCACAGTATTCCACAACCCATAGATTAGATCATAGACAGAGCTCGATATTGATTGGAGCCTTCGAGCAGCTATCCTCGCCGAACGATCTATCACACCGGTTCAGGTTAGGAGGGCCTTCTTTGCCTTAGATTCGCAGATCCTGCTATTGCGTGTTGAAGAAATAAGATTACCTAACTAGCTTATCTGCATCCTGTGTGTATTCCATCCCCACCAAGCTGTCTCGGCACGACCTCGGGAGGTCGGGTGCGAGGAAGAGTTACTTGTAGATTCTCATGCTCGCATGTCACTTTTCCATCGTACACCCACCTCTTTTTAAGGGAAAAGACATGAGAGCTATGGTTTCAAGTAAAGGAGAAGCCTTATATAATCCCAACATGATCATCGTAGGATTCTAGATATAAAAAGCAAACCTACATACACAGGAGAACATGAAACACCATAAGTCAGATTAACTATAGTCTCTTAGAGGAAAGGTTCATAACACTTTAGGACAAATTCAACTACATTACTTGCCAACCTCTTGATAAATATGTTTATAACAGATTTTTGATTCTCAAATTTACCAAGCAACTTGTTAATAGTTTGATTTTCTCTTGCACTCAATTTGAGCACTTTGTCTCCCCTTCTGCCCACATACTCTAGTTCCTCTCTCTAACTTCATCAAATTCTAGTTGGAATACCATTGTCAAAATCAAAAGTAGAGTAATTTAGGATTGTTTGGACTGCTTTTTCTATGTTCTAAATTATCATTCTTCATTTGTATATTGAGGAATAAAACCCTAATTTCATATCACATACTTCATCAAATTCTAGTTGGAATACCATCGTCAAAAATCAAGAGTAGAGTAATTTAGGATTTTTCAGACTGCTTTTTCTATGTTCTAAATTATCATTCTTCATTTGTATAATTAGGAATAAAACCCTAATTTCAAATCACATTTGGTGAACTTGATTTTCTTTACCCTTAATATTTCTGTTCTATATCATTTTTGTTAATTTTAGGGTCCTAGTTACCGGCATAGGCTATTCTCCCAATAGAATGCACCGACATACATAAAAAATTGCCATGCATCCATCTATGTCCATTCGCTGCCACATGGCAGACAATTCAACAATTGTTTTTTTTTTATACAAATTTTGGTGTTGAAAAACACTGTGTAAAAACACAGTAGATCATCGAACGCGATTTCCAGTCACGATCTCCTGCTTCCCAGCGTGCACTCCCACCAACATGCTTAGAGCTTACCACATGCAACTATCTGGTTTGAAAAACATATATTTAAAAACAATGATGAAGTGACCCCTGCCTGCGGGACCTACCTATGCATGGGCATGCATGTCATGTATGGTGCATTTTATGTTGCATTCATGTTAAGCGGTGCATTCTATCGAGAGAATAGCCACTGCCATAATTACCCCATTAGGATTTGGTTTAGGGTCAAGTTATTCTATTTTAATTTAACATTTCTTTTCCGTGCTTTACCTTTTTAATTTGATGTGTTTTCCAAACCATAAATCATCTATGGATGATATACTGGGTTACTTTGATGCTAAAGAAAAAATTATGCTCGAGACTAATAATGAATCATAATATTAAGATAAAGGGGGAGTTGTATATTGAATCCTATTTTCTATTTGATGGCGTCCACATAGTTCCTCTCGCCCCTTCTCTTAAAGTTACTCCCGACATTGTAAATACAGAACTTCAACACAAGAGTCTTCCAGGGACATGCGAAAGTAGAAGGGTATTCTAATGATCATTTGGTGTCTAAAGGGATATTCATGAGGTCAAGTGGTGGTATTTCTTCATGTTGTTCTTGATAGATATATATATTCACATCCCATGATTGTTCTTGTTTAGGAAACTAGTCAAGAATAAGATCCAAGGTAATAAAAAATGGTGAAAGTGATAGAACTGGAAATGAATTTTGCGGAGTGTTGATAGTGGTTATTTGAGTGCATGTTTTTTTTTGCATTCCTATCAATCTCATGTGCCTTTGTGGGCATGAATGTTCATGTAGTGGTGATGGCGGCTGATGTGAAATATGTTTTTCCGTCAACATAATAGGGTCATCACCATCATGAAGAGGAAGCAATGATGAGCCACAAAAAAATAGTTGTTCAATTTCTTAAAAAAGAATGATCCTAATCATCAATTTCATATAAAATAATTACATAAACATTGACAAAAAAATAATTATGAAAAAAATATTTTTTTTACGTTACAAAATAACCCATGAATGTTATTTAATAAACTTATCCAATGAATGTTCATTAAATTCATATACAAACAATAAGAAAATTATTTTAAAACTATTTATACAAAATAAATATACTTTTACACAACAAAAAATACCACAACATTAGATTGTTTTCAAAGTTAGGTTTCAAAAAAACCAATTTATACACCAATAACTATAATCAACTATAATTTCTCTTTTTTGGTGTCTCTTTATTTGAATACATAGTTAATAAGATGTTCTTCACTAGCTTTTATATTTACAATTTCCTCTACCCTGAGATAATGACGTAAAAAAACAGGTATCTCATCCATTTTGTCACTCACATACTCAATGTATTGACAATTGGGAGATGCTAATGTGTACAACCACGTGTAACAATATCTTTAAATTCATGAGGATGCACATCAATCTACATGCATACAATACGTTTCTTTTCCAAACACTTATAAATTCTTGACAATGTAAAGAGTCCAATAATTGCATTAGGGATAGTTGGCGATCATATCATATAATGCCACTTACAAAATGTAAATTCCTCATTAAATGTAAATGGGAATGAAGTATCGATTTTCCAAACACTTAAATCTCTTTAAGTGGGAATATATGATCTATATTTCATTAGGAAGTTCTAAATCATCTTTGGACTCTTCCTCATAACTAATTTGAATTTTAACCAACCCTTTATTTGCACATAATTTATTCAAGATAATTAGTGACATCCTATTATTTATCTATGCGATCTATGAAAGCTACATTGGACTTCTACCTCTTCGACACATTTTCTGTTATTATATTTTGGTATTACCATATTGTCTACATATTCATGTCAATGATAATAATGATGAAGAATAACAAATTATATTTTTAGAGCTTGGCATATCCGTAAAAAAATAAAAATAAAGATATCGATAAAAATAATGACGACAATGACAATGAAATGTAAAATAAAGATTTTTTTTAAAGAAAAAATAATAATTATATCAAATGAAAAATATGTAAAATTTTAATGTAATTTCAATAATTTCAACAAAAATTTATTATGAAATACAATGTATATTTGTCACTAATTTACCAAAATTTGTCAATTTAAGTTAATTCTTTAACTTTACCCTAATTTTCCTAAGTTCCATCAATTTTATGCCTTTCCATAATCCACCCAACTTCTATAATTTCCCATGTTTGACTTAATTCCACAAGTTAGGCTCAATTTTATAATCCTAAAATTTACTTGTCTACCTAGTTATTCGCTTAATAACAAATAATGTTACAATATGATTATAATACTAATTGGTGATGTTAAATTGGAAAAATTAAAACATAAACTAGAAACGTAATAATTAAACAATAAACATACATGTTTTCCACCAACATTAAAAATGACAGAGTAATGAAAATGACATTTACAAATGGTTAAATAAGAGCTCGACACGAGACCACCAAAATAAAGGAGACACAAAGGTGGTGCTAGTCACACCATGTGTTTTGCATGACCTTTCCACCACAATTTCCATCAATAAAAAATATATGAATTGAAAATGATGTGAAATTGACTCAATTAGTGGCGTCAAATGCACTTCATTTAGTAGTGTGCATAATATTTTGTCGAATATACACACACCTCATGTGAGTTGCACACCATCTTTAGGAAGTTCCCAGAAAACGATCCATGTGCACATAAGATCTGACATTTTAACACCACACCTTTAGAACAATGCTAATTGGTAGATGTAGACGTAGTCACAAAGGGATGACGAAGCATTTGACATATAAAAGATGAACTATTTAAACTCCTGTAACAATTCTCAATGAATGCCTTGGTAAGGAAAATGGAAAATTTTAAAAGGAGGCTATCCAAATTGGGTTCAAGATTGCAGATCAGTTAGATCAACTAAGGGATATGTTGGTTTTCTTCTTTTCCAGGGAATTACTATGATGTAAGGAGAGACTTGTTAAAAATATATAGATTTGAGAGGAGTTGTAACTAAGAGAAGTTGTATGTCTATAGAGGGAATGATTTTGTAACTTTGCATGTTTTCAAATCTGTGATGAAATCAAGAAGTATGTTATGTATGTATTGTTATCCATATTTCACCCCGTGCCAAATATTGGATCAGCCACGACCTTGTGCAAGAAGAAAGAGAAAAAAATGGCTCTGTCACGTGAATCTGTGCCTTAAATCTATTTGACAGACTCGGGCAAGCTCTAAAATAAAAAGGGAAAAATTTAGCATTTGAGCCCGAGTCAAACCAAAGTGGGGAGTCAAAGACAAAAGGTGAAGCACATCCCCCAGCCAACAAAAGGGTGCCACATGTCCAATCGGAGCAGCAGGGCCATAGGAGTTTTATGGATTTTGTGATTCTCACGGAAAGGGCAAAAGATAAACTGTGGGCCCGATTTTTGTTCCAATCTGGCTGCCACGTGTCCCATATCAAAAGGGGACCCATTCTTCAGCTATTTTCCCACTCTCCTGTATAGACCCGATACAAACTTTAAGGGGCGTATCTTTCGACTCATGGCTTGAAATATTGCAAATCTGATGTCGTTGGAAAGATCTCGGCCTCACGCATGCCATGGGGTCTGAAACTTTAATTTTGAGGAGGTTAGGTGAAGAAAATGGAGGAAACGTCTCCGGGCCTTCAATGCGGGATCCATCTGTCTCAACAACCAGATCAGATTCGATCTGTTTCCGTCGTTTCCTCTTCCTTCAAGGCGCCGAACCAAGGATTGATGCAGTAAAGATGGATTTGGGGAGAGATTTCATCAGAGGCATTAACATCGGTGGTTGAGCTTCAACCTATTTTTTCACTTCTCTCTCTTTCCTTCTTTCAGGTTGAATCTATAAATATGGGGGCATGATTCGTTGTAAAGGGTTGGACATTCTTTTTTTTGCAGGCTCCCTCCTCCTTCTAGCAAAGGGATATGTGGGGTTTAGGCCTTCCACTAAAATTGTAATGTGTTTTTGCCACTTGGCTATTTTGTAATGGACTGTATCAATCTACAGAGCAATAAAACACGTTTGTGATCAATTTTAGATCCTCTCTTGTCTCTTTTGCTTTCATCTGGTCCCCCATTACATATCTAGTTATCTGTGCATGTTTATTGTAGGCATTCTATTGGTTTGTGTCTATTAGCAAAACAAGTGTTCATCATTCCTTTGGTGCATCACCTCGTAGTTTAGATTTGTTTTTAATTTATGTATTCCTTTTATCCCTATCTCCTTGGTAAATTTTAGATTAGGATTAAGAACAAATCCTCTGCAAGCTCTCATGCATGCACCTGAATAGAGGAATAAGGAACCAACCTTTAATTTGGATAGCTTTTCCATTTTGCAAGGTCCCACACCTTGGGGAAAGTTCAATGTTATGCAATCACACTAAATGAGGCTACCTTAGAAAAGTAGATCTTTAGAAATCATTGGTGCTGTGATTTTGCACTAATAGTTTTGGCATGCCTGGTGGGACTAAGAAGTCTCCATATTATTACAATAGGAATTGATGTACACTTGTTGTGATCCTAGCTTTTAAGAAAACTTAAAATTGTACATTAGACGACTCCAAAAGAAACAAATCTACTGGTTTCAGCAGCCCAAGCTTGGAAGATTCATGAGAAAAACCCAGTCTAGAGCAAGGAAAGAAGGTATATTTGAATACTTGCATCTATCCCCATGCAGAGAAAGGAGAGGAAGAAGAATTCAAAGGTCTCCATCTCCACCAAGAAGAACCTTGCCAACACCTCCACCTACGAGGCCTTTCTTTTAGTCTGCAAGGATTCTTAGGCCAATTAGAATGGTACAACCAAATCCATATGTCAACTTCATTGGCAATAGTCCACTCGCCTTAATGGCACAAAATCCAGTTCCGATTGTAGCATTAAAAAGCATCCCATATTTCACTGGGGAAAATCAAACTTCTCCTGGTGACCATATCCAGTCAAGTTGCTCACCTCTTCATTCAAAGGGGAAGCTTCACAATGGTTTAGAAGTCTTATAGTAGGCTCTAGCCAGAACTAGAACCAGCTGTGCACGGCTCCTCACGATTAGTTTGGGGAAAAAGCTGATAACTTATCTTTGTTGGAGAAACTAACAACAATCAAGAGAGCCCCGAACGAGCATCTGCTAGACTTCAACCTCAAATTCTAGTGGACCTGGGATAGGATTCCAACAACAGTAAAGCCCAGTGATGAAGGTGCCTTCTTATACTTTCTTAGGGCTTTAAATTATGATATTTCTCTGATGATTCAGTCAATGGGGGGCACTACATTACCTGTAGCCTATAGCCTCTCCATAGGGGCTGAGAACTGTTTGATTCAAGCTGGAAAAATCGCTCCTAGGCCATCCATGCCTTAGCACCCTAAGTTAGGAAGCCCAGATACTAGCCAAGTGCCTACATTAGCTACTATACCCACCCCCAGGAGTTAAAGCTCAACCGAAGCTTCCACTTCACCATCTAATACCGATAAAGAGTTTCAGGAAGCGGTAATGAAGCAATTTTAAAACTTTGGGAATGAGCTAGTGACCATCAAAAGACAACAAGCTTAGAGTTTCAGGTCATACCAGCCCCATGCTTAATATCAAGCTAAACCCTAGTATCAACAAAATAGGCCACCACCTCAGACATTGAATTAGAGCCAAAACCAAGGACAACCCCAAGCTACTAGACCTTTTAGGTTGTATGATCCTAACACAGCTTCAACATCTAGGGCATTGGTTCCTGCACAGAACAATATGGCACAAGAATATGATTGGTGTTTTCCATGCAGACAGCCATGTAACCAATCAACGTGTTTTAATGGTGCTCTAAATCAAGCCTTGATGGTGCAAACCAGTGTGGTGCCATAAGAACTTGACCAAGAGGAAGATCAGCAGCAAGGTGGCCCCCCAAACGAGACTATGCTTGTCAACTGGTAGGCCGAAGACTTATGTGGGATGAATCAGTCCGCTCCTCAAAGTGTAGCTACCAATACACAGTCCAAAAAGAGAAATATTGGAGAGGGCCAACCACTAAGCTCAGGTGACCCTCAACCTTCCATCTCTCCACAAGGTCTTGGTGCTCTAAGTACAACTCCTAACACGCTTAACCAATCGAGAGCACCTCCTAAACCCAGTCAAGCGCCGATTGTAACAACCCATGTGCAAGAAATAAATGTGTCTGGGAAGGGGCGGCAAAAATATGGCTCATTCAATATTATTGAGCAGATGAAAAGGAAAAGTGTGAAGATTTCACTATGGGAGTCACTGGCCATTCCACGGAAGAGGGATTTGTTGCAGACTGCCATTTAGAATTGATCAAGTTCAAATCACCCCCCCAACCAACAAGAAAGAGTGCTTACCAATGCAGTTTAGCTTGAGAGGAACCATTGAGGACAACAAGGTAAAAATCTAAGATCTCCTCCCTTCTATGTCTCATGATTATTGGAGACAAGTTGGTGCACAATTGTATGATTGATTCCGGGGCCAATAGTTTTGTGATGTCCAAACAAATAGCTGATCAGTTGGGTCTCCAATATGAGGTCATCTCTAGAGGAGTAGTCCAATTAGATGGGACAACAGTGACTACTGTGGGAATTATCAAGGATCTGAGTCTCACTCCACACGCTTGCCCTAATGTGACTGTTTTGAAAAACATGTCAATCATAGACCTGCCACCACATTTTGCTTTGTCTGTCCAGAGACTTCACTGCCAAAATTAGAGGCTACCTGTATGTTGATCGGTCACATATGCTCTTTAGGACAAGGTATGGAGTGAAGGCCACAATCAGATCTAAACCTATTGCTGAATATCATATTGAATCCTATATGCCTAGCCCAATCAACGCCAACTGCTCATATTTTGATCAAGAGGACCTCCTAAGCACTTTTGAAGCAAATACCAAGGTGGGATATATCCCAAACTTGACTCTCGATGATTGGGCCAACAAAATCCATGTTTTTGATCCCTATAGGGGGATGGAAGAATCTGAGCTAGGTGTCTACTACCCACACGAGGAGAACTAGTCTCTTCCTGACCTAATCAAGCTAGAATACAAGGATGACAAGGAGGTATGGCAATTGTTCTTTGTTGGTTCAAGGAGTAGACAAGGAGCTGGAGGAGGAGACATGATTGTGTCCCCCAGAGACATGAGATATTATTCAGCCTTCAGATTCTAGTTCAATTGCTCAAATAACACTGCTAAATATGAGGCTTTAGTCCAAGGTCTTCATTGAGCAAGGAAGCTGGGAATTAAGAACTTGCAAGTATTCGGTGACAATGAACTGGTTGCCAATTGAGTCAGAGGACTTAATGCTGTCAAAAATGACCTAATCAAAAACTACAAGATTAGGGTATGGGATCTCATGGAGGATTTCGAGACCTTCAGTATTGTGTCCATACCCAGGATGGAGAATGAAACTGCTGATAGACTTGTAGCGGTTGGAGCAGCGTTTGATGTGGTTGACAACATCAAGAAGGACAGAGAACAACCGCATATCCATGTGGTTGTGAGGCCAACAATGCTAGATAATAATACATGTTGGCAGGTGTTCAAGAATGATCAAAAGATCATTAACTTTCTACAAGAAGAAGCTGAATTCTCAGCTATAAACCAAAGCAGACTAGAGTAGCAGTACAGGAATCAGATGGTATAGCTGCATACAAACAAGCTTCCCAAAGGCTTAGTGACAATGGAATCTATTTTCAATCCTAATAATCAGTTCAAAAAAGAGAAAGCTAACATGCAAATCAAAGGAGAAGATTGAGAGTCAATTCCAGTTCGAGAAGACATAACACTTCAAATTGGCAAAGTCACCACCAAACAAGAAAAGTATGAGGACCTAAGAGGATTCAATCCAAAACTAGCACAAGACACAATCAAATTAGATCCAACTGCTCAGCCCATTAGGCAGAAGCAGAGACTAGTCAACCCACATATTGAGCCTCTAATGAAGAAGGAGTTAAACAAGATGATAGAGGCAAGCATCATATTTTCAATTAAACACTCAAGTTGGGTTACAAATCTGGTCCTAGTCAAGAAGAAAAATGGAGAAATTAGGTTTTGCGTTGACTTCAAGGATTTTAAATAGAACCTTCCTCAAATACCACTACCCCACTCCCTTCAATAGAGCATATCTTGCAAGTAGTGTCTGGGTCAGAAAGGTTCTCCCTCCTAGATGGCTACTCGAGGTACAACCAGATCATGGTGAAAGAAGATGATCAATTCAAAATAGCTTTCACCACCAAGTGGGGCACCTATACATACAAGAAAATGCCATTTAAATTATCCAACGTCGGAGCCACTTTTCAAAGGGAAATGGATATGGCATTCAAGGGGCTGATTAATCAAATAGTGTTGATCTATTTGGATGACATCACTATTTTTTTCCAAGAATGCAGTAGATCATCTCTATCCAGTTTGAGGCAAGTTTTTCATAGATGTAGGAGATTTTGGGTGTCACTAAAGCCCAAAAAATGCATATTCTTGGCCCATGAAGGTAAGCTTCTAATCCATATCGTATCAAAGGAAGGATTGACAATTGACCTGAGAAAGAGTTTGAGGAATAAGAGCATTGCCATTGCCAATTCACAAGAAGGCTCTTTAAATATTCTTGGGAAAAATCAATTTTGTTCCATAGGTTTGTTCCAAAATTTGTTGCCCTTGTTAAGCCAATAACGTTGATGTTGAAGAAGATCTTAACATTTAGATGGAGAGCTGAAGGAAAAGCAAGTTTTGAGGCCATCAAAGAAGCCATATCACAAGCCCCAACTCTTGTGAACCTATATTTTTCCAAAGACTTCATATTGTATGCCTTTGGTAGCAGCGACACAATTTCTGCAATCTTGGTACAGCAGAACAAAGAAAGTATAGAACAACCAATTGCTTTCTTCAATCAGAATCCTGGAAGATTATGAGAGGTGAGGTACTCCTTCATTGAGAGGCAAGTCCTAGCAGTAATAAGAGGACTGAAGATAATTTTAAGCATTTGGTTTCAAATAACAAAATCCAACTATTGGTCTCCCATGCGGGAGTTAAATAATTCCTTCTCAGCAAGGACTTGATTGAAAATCATGTAGGATGGATCACTCGTGTCATGGAATATGACATTGAGATCAAGGTCACCAAGCTAGTCCATGGGAAGGGGTTATGTGAACAACTAGCCTTAGGTCAACAAGACGAGAGAGACATTGGAAAGGAGGTTGTTTTTGTTCTACAAGATGATCAAGAAGAAGGGAGAGATGATGTACCTGTTCCTTGTTAGACCCCAAGACATGGTACACTTCCTTTGAACAAGCTTATGTCCTCATGGGATGAGTAAAGCAAAAAGAAGGCATTTCAGGCTACAGGCCATCCCATATGTTCTTATTGATGGTGTCGTGTTCAAGAGGGACATCAATGGCATTCTACTAAGATGCATTAGGGACAGATTAGGTGGAGAGAATGCTACAAGAATTCCATGTTGAAGCAATTGGAGGCCATTTTTCTCCAAGATGTGACATCACTTTAAAATCATGAAAGTGGGATATTATTGGCCCAGAGTGTTTAGTGACTGCTACACATGGATCAAAAGGTGCAAGAATTGTGCATTCTTCAAAGGTAAGGAAAGGCTAGCAGCACTTCCATTGCACCCGATATCTCAGTCGACCAACCTTTCATGCAATGGGGATTGGAACTTCATTGGAGTCATCAATCCAAACTCAAGCCAAGGTCACAAATGGATCCTGACAATGACAGATTATTTCACCAAATGGACTAGAGGCAGTGGCACTCAAGGAAGCAAACGAGTCTAGTATCCTAGATTTCTATGAAGGGATAGTGACCAGATTTGGAGTGCCAGCCACCATCATATCAGACAATGCATTAGCATTTATAGGTTCCAAGATCACATGATGGGCCATCAAGAATGGGACTTATTTGAGTACTTCATCAAACTATTACCCTCAAGGTAATGGCCAGGCTGAGTCCACAAACAAGAACCTACTAAAGATCATCAGAAGAACTCTTGATGAGAATCAGAGGACCTGGCACACAAAGCTCAAAACGACCTTATGGGATGATAGAATAATGCCCAAAGGATCTACAGGAAGCTCTCCATTCAAGATCACGTCTATGGGAAAGAGGTGGTGTTGCCTATATCACTTGAGTTGCCAGCATTGGAGCTCGTGAAGCAACTAGAGATGTCTGAATTTGGACCAATGGAGGCCAGGTATGTGGAGCTGATGGAGTTAGAAGAAACTAGAGAGCATTGCTCTCCAAGCAATAGAGAAGAATCAGGCTTCAATCAAGAAATTCTTTGACAAGAAGAAAAAGGTAAGGACCTTCCAGGAAGGAGACCTAGTTTTGAAATGGGATGCAGATCGAGCAAAACCAGGAAGGCATTCCAAATTTTGACGCCATCTGGAGTGGCCCCTATATGATCACAGGATGCAAAAGTAGCAATGCTTTCCAATTGTCTACATTGGAGGGTGAAGAGTTGACAGATTCCAGTAAATGGGATCTATCTTAAGCACTGCTACTAAAAGGGGAGTTCTCACCCTGTACATATTAGTTTAGTTTTCTCTTTCCTCTAAGTGCTTATGCACATTGTCTTGCTATAGTGTAGATTTCTTTTCTCCTAAGTGCTTTACATGCTCTACATGTTCCATTTCGAGCATGTATGATTTCAAATTTTGTATATAGTGTGGTGCTAATTTTTTGCTCTCATACAGTGTTTGGACTCGGCATTTGGTCAAGATCAGTTTCGGTTCTAATGGGTTTCCAAGTGGCCCAGGGGTCAGCTTTCTAAGTTCAAATCTAGTAGCAGGCTATCACCCATGACTCCATGCCCAACAGATATATGACAAGGCAATTGGTCTTTTCATCTAGCAGGTAGATACCCTTGTGAGTCGCCAAATTGTTATCCATATTTCACCCCGTGCCAAATATTGGATCAACAATGATCCTGCGTAAGAGGAAACCAGAATCAAAATTTGACGGACTCGGGTAGGCTCTAAAATAAAAAGTTGGTCAATGTTTGAGCCCTTGTTATCTCAAAGGGGGTAAAAGGTTTGCAAAATGGCCGTGCAACTCGGGGCCCAAGTGAAAAATGGTTGCCACGTGTCAGCATCTGATACAAATTTTAAGGGGGTATCTTTCAACTCATGGCCCGATCTGATGCCGTTGGAAAGATCTCAGCCTCAAAGCCAAGGTGGGAATCAAGGCGCCGAACCAAGGATTGATGCGGTAAAAAGGAGAGACCCATTTTCAACTTGTTTTCCCGCTTCTCTCTCTTTCCTTCTTTCAGTTGTTTTCCGTGATACCCTCCTGATTTTTTTACAGACCCAAATTGATACAAATTCATTCAAGTGTAGCAAATAAATAATCAGCTGAAAATACTATCTTTCGACTCATGGCTGAAATGCAAGTACAAAATATTGAATCAAAAATGAGCTGATGTCTCAAGAACTCTTGGAAACGATACGGTGTTTTCAATGTGATCTCCCTCACGCATGATTTAAAAACATTCCATGGGGTCAGATATGAATTTTGAAACTTTTCATGTTTACACCAATTTTGAGGAGTGTTTTAGGTGAAGAAAATGGAGGAAACATCTTCGTTGGAATTGGCCTTCAAGTGTACGGCCTTCAAAAATAGGGATCCATCTGTCTCAACAATATACCAGATCGGATTCGCATATGGTTCAAATCCCCCCCATATCTCCTCTTCCTTCTCCATCATTTCGCTTCTTCCTTCAAGGCACCTAAGCCTATATAAAGGCGCAAGGATTGATGCAGTAAAGATAATGATTTGGGGAGATTTTTTTGGATATAATTTCATCATGTAAATAATTAACAGGCATTAACAGATCGGTGGTTGAGTGCGATTTCAACAGTTGACTGTTTTCCCACTTCTCTCTCGATTTCCTTCTTTCAGGTTCGAGAATCTGTATAAATATGTTTAGGGGGTCAAAAATGAGGATTCATGATTTGTTGTAAAGGGTTGGACATTCTTTGTTTTGCAGGCTCCCTCCTCCTTCTAGCAAATGGATCTGTGGGGTTCAGGCCTTCCACTAAAATTGTAATATGTTTCTACCTCTTGGCTATTTTGTAATGGACTGTATCAATCTACAGAGCAATAAAACATGTCTGTGATCAATTTTAGATCCTCTCTTGTCTCTTTTGCTTTCATCTGGTCTCCCATTACATATCTAGCTATCTTTGCATGTTTATTGTATGCATTCCTGTTGGTTTGTGTCTATTAGCAAAACAAGTGTTCATCATTCCTTTGGTGCATCACCTCGTAGTTTAGATTTGTTTTAATTTTATGTATTCCTTCTATCCCTGTCTCCTTGGTAAAGTTTAGATTAGGATTAAGAATAAATCCTCTGCAAGCTCCCTCGCATGCACCTGAAATAGAGGAATAAGGAACCAACCTTTAATCTGGAGAGATTTTCCATTTTGCAAGGTCCCACACCTTGGGGAAAGTTCAATGTTATGCAATCACACCAAATGAATCTGCCTTAGAAAAGCATATATTTAGAACTCACTTGGGGGTGTTGTGATTTTGCACATTAACATGTATCTTGTCATTTCTTCGGAGTATACGACAATAAAGATAAGGACCGTTATGATGCTATCTAAAATCACATAGACTCCTTCAAGGGGATGGAATCTATTGTCAAGTGTCAAAAACTTATAATTCACACGCTAAAAAAAATTGGCTATTTAACTATGTTAATCAAAATTAAATCAACATGAATTCACACAACGTATATTAAATACAAATTGTAAGCTAACAAGCAAGAAGAAAACTGTAGATCATGAAAAGTGAGGTGTGTCAAACATGCTGGACATTCATCATAAGTGTCGCTTAGAACTATGTTTTAGGGCCCAGGCGGCCAAAATCATACAATGTGCATGATAATTACATCATGGTAAAGACCACATTTTCACAGACATTATGGACAAATTTGATGACATCTTTAAGGGTAACAATCAAATAATTAAACAACCATGGTGTAAAATGGGAACCCACAGTTTAGACCGAAATGGTGCACATGAATGCAACCCGTTACCTCATGTTAGAAAGTTTTACACAAAGTTTTTTTCACCATAGATGATGTCTTGTATCAACTAGATTAGGATGCTAGTAATAATAAGAAGGTAGTATAAATCGAAACAATTAGCACCTGATGATGTGTACAAGTACTGTTATGTTAGAATTCAACCTAGGAGCCTTCTAGAATGGTTTTTGGTAAGAGGTACAGTGCCTGTAAGTATACTGTGCTACATGTAAGGATCTATATAATATTCTGCATTCACAACTAGAAGGATACAGTGAACACGCTATGTGTAGTATAGAAAATATAATCCGACATATGAAATATCCCATGTATAACATAGTAAGAAAAGTGTTAACATGTTTATTATCTTGTAAACAAGATGTAAGTTGCAACCAAGATCTGCAACATGTTGTGAGTGTGAAGTTGGAAGTTTAGAATACAAATCTCTCCTGTGATATGAGCGTAGGACGTTATTTCCCTAAGAGAATGTGAATAACATAGTGGCATGAGATGTCTGTTCACCTTTGGTTTAAGTTCCCCCTTAGTTGAGTCAATAATGCTAATCTAGGTTAGAACAAGAGCTTGCATCATTGAGGATAATGGTTGTGAATCTATGCTACTAGAATATATATCAATTGGTAGAGCGTAGAACTTAGAGGATTGAAGTGAGTATGATGAGGTTTGTTTAGTATTTAGACCCTTGTCATGTCGGAAGCTATGAACCATGGAACTATCTGTTGCACCATAGGGTAGTGTGTTGATCTATGATTATGTGGTGGATGAAGGATGTGTCCATGAATGTGCCTAAGTGAATGAAATCTGTAGTGCTGTATCATGTGAGGTTCATGTATGAGGTATGCCCTCAAGGTCTTATTCAGATCATGTCTTGCACATTAGCATCTTGATATTTTGTCCATGAAGGTAATCCACGATCACAGAATGTATTGGAAAAAGTTGGGTGAAAGATTATATGCAAGCTAAATGTCTAGTAAATAAGATTAGAAGGGGGAGGAATAAGTATGTATGCCTTGACCAAGTGTATGTTGTTGGAAATATCTTCGAGCATCTAGAAACAATCAATACATTGGTGAAATATGTGGGTCCTCCACTGGGATTAAGATGCATGAAGAAGAAAGGTGTGTGACCATGCTCTAAGATCATGTTGTGTATATGTTTCCAGACTGATGTGTTGGTGAATGAGACCTATGTACTTAGACCATAGGTAGTGACTGCAGTCACTCTGATGATGAAGGATGAGTGTGGAGGTCAACACCTATCCAAAGCAGATGAGAAGGAAGGTCTCTCTGAATGCCAAACAGGCTATGTGAAGTAAAGCATCGAAGGCAATGAACACCTATGAACAAAGAAAAGTTGAGAAGAGGTGATGGCCGTGCCTATGAATGAAGGGGAGCCACCCAAGTTTTGGACCTAGTAATGATGAGAAGGATTAGTATTCCTATGAGACTGTGGCAAATCTAGTACGTGCGTGAACAGGCAATGCAAAGAAGAGCAGATTTTGCTTTAGAATTTGAAGCAAGGTTATGGGGATTCTAGATGCTTTAGAAAAGTGCAGATGGAGATGCCTCAATAGGAGGTTACGGCCACTGGTGTGCATGGGGGATACATGCATGGTTGATAGTAATTATTTGCATGTATTCCACATGAACTCCTAGACAACAAGTGATTCATGGAAGTATGAATATCCTGATGGTTGTACGAATGCATTTGGAAGACCTAAGATATTGTCACACCATTTGAAAAAAGGTGGTCATGGTAGTATCATGGTGCAATTTTCTAATGGTAAGAGTTAGACCAACTGTGACTGGAAGCTCTACATAACAGTGATATTTAGGCACTAGATATGAAATTTGCATTATCCGTTAGAAATCTAATAGTAACGCGGGAACCCAATAGAACGCACATTTTTTGAAGATGATGTGTTGATCATAGTATTATTAATAACATGAGATATGATGATAACATTAGTATGTAATGTGTCAGATTGAGAATGTAGCATGAAATTCATGACTCGAAGAATGCACATGATTGAGTGGAGATAGCACTTCAGCATGAGCAACTGAGCCAGAATCAAGAGCTTCGCCGATGAAGGAGGAGGCATTTCTTGATATGTATGGATAAGCCATGAAGAATCTGGGTACCCAAGGGTGCTCTGTCTATGCTTAGGAAGAGAATTATCCTGCAGAGATCTTGAGCTATGTTATGGCACCAAAGGCTTGACTAGCATTAGAGATCGTAGGGTTCAAGGAGCTCTAATTGCATTATTATCGATAAGAACCTCGTTGAGGGGTTGAATGATTCCAATCTGGATTTTAAGCATTGATCTGTGAGCATTGCCCATTTATGGCATTGATGATAACCACGTTCATTTTTACTCGTCTACGCAAAAGTCTTCATGTATCTTGGATTGTGATCTTTTTGGATGAGATGGGTCCATATTCAATGGATGCTTCTAGGTAGCGTAAATAAGTTTATTATGTCAATTTTCAGTTGATGGTAATAGAAGATGTGGAGAACATAGGTATATTTTTAACAGAGTAAATATGAAGTTTGGAGGGTTGTCATCAAGATATTTTTAGGCCATGGTATGAAACTCAGACTGTTAACAGAAAATTAGGTCTTTGAGCATTCAATAACGGATTAGTGAGTATTGTTCTGCAGACTTTGACAAGTTTATTTATAGATTGCGAAATCACATACAAGACAAAGCATGCTCATGATACTTCATAGCTTACTCCATAGGATAATAGTTTACTTTCGCGTAGCTTAAGAGTATGAACATAACATTGATGGATAATGATAGGAGCATGTCTCAAAGATTGACACTTGGTCTAGAAATTTTTTTTTGGAGACTGAAGTTATAACCACTACTTGTTATTTGATAAATAGATCTCCTACATCAGCGCTTGTTGATAAAATGCCAATGGAGGTGTGGTCGAGGAAAAAGCCTTCAATTACATATCTGAGAGTTTTTGGCTATGAGGCATATTCACATGTGCCTAACAAGAAGAGAACAAAGTTCAATTCTAAGGCTGCTAAACATATCTTCATCGGCTACGGCTATGGTGGAAAGGATACAAGCTTTGGGACCATGTTGCACAAAAGGTAATACATTCCAAAAGTGTTTTTTTTAGAGAGATTAAATCTTTCCCTGTTAATTTTAAGATAGAAAAACATAAAGAAAATGAATAGAAAAAGAATGTGGTTCAACTTCCTTCTACGCCTGAGAAAGTTGAATCGAGACCCCAAAATAGACAAGAAGTTGAGGAGAGCTCACCAAGCTTTGAATATTTAGAAGAGGAAGAAGAGGAGGAAGAAGTGGAAGAATCTCCACCTCAACTTGTTCAAAGGTCTACAAGGTAAAGGTAACAACCTGAAAGATATGGGTATTCACATGATGATTGGAAGTGTATATTTGCTTTGAGTACTAACATTGATGAACCGAGATCTGTACAAGAGGCTTTGGGTATGAATGATGCAAAGTCCTGGAAAATAGCCATGGATGAAGAGATGGAAACCCTTAAAAGGAATGATACATGGGATCTTGTACCATTTCTTGATGGCCGGAAACCTATTGGATGTAAATGGGTGTTCAAGAAAAAGATTGGTTCAGATAAAAATGTTGAAAAGTATAAGGCATAGCTGGTTGCCAAGGGTTACTCTTAGGTTGAGGGTATTGATTATGGTGAGACATTTTCTCCTATTGCTAAAATGGCATCCATTAAGTTTTTATTATCTATTGCAGCAGCTTATGACCTAGAGGTTGAACAAATGGATGTGAAAACTGCTTTCCTTCATGGTGATTTGGAGGAAGAAATCTATATGACACAACCAGAGCACTACATGGTGAAAGGTAAAAACAAGATGGCCTGTAAGTTAAGGAAATCCATGTATGGCCTTAAAAAAAGTCCTAGGATGTGGTACCAAAAGTTTGATTCATATGTGTTGAGTTTGGGATTTGTGCGGACTAAATATGATCAATGTGTATATTTTAAATCTGATGGTGATTGTTTCATGGTAATTGCTTTATATGTTGATGACATGTTGTTTATTGGGAAAGGAAAAAGGTTTGATTACAAAATTGAAATCTCAGTTCTCTGTGAAATTTGAAATGAAAGATCTTGGTTCAACAAAACACATACTTGGGATGGAGATTAGAAGAGATGGTGAGAATAGAAAGCTATGGCTTAGCCAGAGTAAGTATGTTTTTTCTGTTTTGCAAAGGTTCAACATGCATGATTGTAAACCACTTTGTGTTCCTATTACAACGGGAATGGAGCTCTCCATTTTGCAATGTCCTTCATCCCCATCAGAGATGGAAGACATAAGCATAGTGTCGTACTAGAGTGTAACTGGAAGCTTAATGTATGTTATGGTCTGTATAAGACCAGACATTGCCCAAGCAGTGGGAGTTCTTTCTCGTTTTATGTCTAATCCTGGAAGAGTGCATTGGGATATAGTTAAGAGGGTCTTCAAATATTTGCGGGGTACATCAGAGTACTCTATATGTTTTTATGGCACATGAGATCAACATTCCCTGGGTATTCATGGTTTTGTGGATATAGATTGGGCCGGTGATGTTGATAGCAGAAGATCCACCAGTGCATATGTGTTTAATCTTAATGGTGGTGCAATCAGTTGGATGAGAAAGTGATAGGCTATGGTCACTTTTTCCACTACTGAGGCAGAGTACATGGCATCTACTCATGCCTATAAAGAAGCCATTTGGCTAAAGAGTTTGTGTTCAGATATTGGATTGAAACAAGGTGCATTTACAATGTAATGTGACAGCCAAAGTGCAATATGCCTTGTGAGGAACCCGAATTTGCATGCCAGAACCAAACACATTGATGTTCACTATCACTTCATGAGAGATATGGTCGAGGATGGCAAGGTGAAGCTAGAAAAGGTAGAGACAATTGTGAATGTTGCATATGCATTAACTAAGCCCGCGAGCACAATGAAATTTAGGTGGTGTTATGAGTCTATGGGTCTTTTAGGCCCTAGCAGTTGATCCACGATGGTATGTTTCCCTTGGCCCTTGCAAGATATTCAACAAGTGGGAGATTGTTGGAAATAAGGTGTCTCAACCTTGCTGGATTCATTTAAGTTTTTCTTACAGTTGTGTTTAAATATAGGTTGTCAAAAGATTCCCTTATGATAGTATATCATGTAAGGGCTATTTTTTGAGATATTATGACAGATTTTATGACATCTTTGAGGGTCAACAATAGGGGAGAATATTATGGACGTGGGAGCCTAATTTTGGACCGAAATCTTGCTCTTTAATGCAATCCACCTCATGAGATGTTTTGCACATGGTTTTGTAAAGCATATATGGTTTCTTGTATAACCGGAGGTCTATAAATTGAAGGCTTGGAGAAGCAATTTGTGTGATGAGTTTTGCAATTACTGTTATGTTGGAATGCAACCTGAATCCTTCTAGAATTGTTTCTAGTGATACTCCTGTAAGAAACTTTCTCTGCAAGTGTATGTAATCTTGTTATTAGATTTGAAATACATTGAGTGGGCTTTTGGAGTGTGGGATTTTACATTCGAAAGGATTTTCCCCACGTATATCTCGTGTTTGTGTTAATTGCTTATTTTCTTGTTATGAATGCGTTGCTGGAATTTCTGTATCTGTTTGTTTAAATTTAAAGTTTTGCATAATATCTCTCCTTAATATTAGCATAGGAAGTTGTTCTACTACTCTAATTTCCTAACAAAACTACTATATATATATATATGTATATGTATATATATATATATATATATATATATATATATGTATGTATGTATGTATGTATACATACATATATATGAGCAGATGAATTTGCCCCACTCCTAACTCCACGCAACTAGTAAGATGCGAGGGCTCACCACCGAGAGCTAGAAAGGGCACAAGCTATGAAATTTGTTGAATGATAGTGATGAGAGATAGACAAAGATTTGGTGGAACCAAATTAGGATGCTACAAACCTACTCTACTCACGTCACTCCATAGTTTAGAATGCTACTTGTTTTGTGGTTTATCTACACTTAGATCCGTAGATGGCCACATGGTAGACAAAATCTTGTTTTCGGGGTTGTGAGCTCTCTTGGAATTTTGGACATCTGATTCACTTGTTTTTGACTCAAGATTTCAAAGGTTCATTTGAATTGTTTGCTTACAACCTTCCACGTTTATTGTCAAAAGGACCCCCCAAACCTTGCCCCATGCTACTAGTAAGAAGTACGGGCTTATCACCATGGACAAGGTATAGGCGAGTAAGGGCATTCCCATCCTTTCCCAACCCTACGTCACTAGTAAGAGACGCAAGCTCATCACGGAAGGTTGGTAGGGCAAGGAAATGTGTAAAAATAATTTTTTCTATTTGATCTATATTTGACTTATTTATTTGAGCAAAATGTCAATATGGTCTTATTTCCAAAGAGATATGCATACGGGATAGATGTGACACTATGAAGCTTCTAGAATAGACCATAGGCAAGACACTTTTCCTAGGAAGAAACCAAAAGTGAGAACAAACATGCAGACCTTGGTATGGTTACCATTAAGACTTTGTCATATCTAGCTTTATATGGATGAAATGATTCAGAAACAGGTGATGATATTATGAAAATGAAGAAGTATGATTGGAATGCTTATGCCAACACCATCAGAAGTTTGTAATGAATTGCTTTGAGAATAAGTTCCTGGATCACAAAATTGTATGAAATGAGTGGAAAAAATGAGCCTAACTACATGAAGATGCAATGTAGATATAATTATATAAGTAGTGCTGGTCGCTTATGCATAGAATCGTTTAAGATGCAAGGAATTGATTGTTTCACCAAATTCCTCACCTTTCAGTGTACATAAGAGATATGCACCATTTCCATAGTCTTTCGTGACTAGGTATGGGCCCAACCATTTGGGCCGGAATTTCCTTCCTTCACCAGTCTTCTTGTCAATCCGGCTGTCTAGTCTTAGAACTAGATTTTCTTCATATATATCTCGTTCATAAACCTTTTTATTATACTGCCGACACATCCGGTCAGCATAGATTCTATGCCATTGTTCAGTGTCTAACTTGGCCTCATCTAGGCTTTCTAATTGGGAGAGACGTGCTTCTCTATAAGCTTCTTCATCTAGAATCCCTTGTAATGAGATGCGGAGACTGGGTATTTCAACCTTAAGTGGGAGAACTGCTTCTGCTCCGAATACCAATGAGAAAGGAGTTGCTCCTATTGGTGTTCTTATTGAGGTTCAGTGGGCCCACGAGGCCAAATATAACTTTAAATACCAATCTCGTTTGTTTTCTTTTAGTGTTTTGAGGAGGATAGCTTTCAATGTCTTGTTTGTTGCTTCAGCTTGTCCGTTGGCTTGAGGGTAATACAGGGAGGCTGTATGATGGTTTATCTTAAATTTATTGCATAGTTCACGGACCTCGTCATTCTTAAAAGAAGTGCCATTGTGTGAGATAATGATTTGTGGGACACCATACCTATAAATGATCTGGTTCAAAATGAACTTGGCGATCATGACACCTGGTACAGTGGTAAGAGGCATAATCTCTACCCATTTGGTAAAATACTCAGTGGCTGTGATTATGAAGTTATGGCCGTTTGTTGACGAGGGAGAGAATTTCCCTATCAAATCTAGGCCCCACGTAGAAAAGGGCCATGGAGTAGCGATTGGTTCTAGAGCTTGTGCTGGCATGTGAATCTCGTGGAAAAATTCTTGACATGTATGACATTTGCATACAAACTCTACTGCATCATGTTCTAGAGTGGGCCAGAAATAGCCCATCCGATGTATTTTGCGAGCAGTGGCATGACCTCCAAAATGGCCGCCACACATTCCGCTGTGAGATTCATAGAGAATCTTCTTGGATTCTTCCGCGTCAACACACCTTAGGAGAATTCCATTGAAAGCCTTACGATAGAGCACTTGTTCTATAGTAGCGTATTTAGCTACGATAATGCGTAACCGCCTTCTTTGTTGCAATGTAGCATCTTTTGGATACGCATGGCCCATGATATAATTAACAATATCAGTATACCAAGGAAATTTGGAGATGGGAGGTTTGGTTTCGATGTAATATATACATTCATCAGGAAAATCTAGATCGACTAGATCGCCTCCGTCTAATGGGTTATCAGCTAACCAATCTGCAATGATTTGTCCCTTAACGAAATTTTGGTTTACAAAAGTTAATTTGAATTCACCCATTATGGTTATAAAACATCCAGCCTTTTTAGACAAGGACCCTTATGTGAGGAAAGTTTGTAAATGGTCTATTTTTATAATAACTCTTGTTTCTTGATTGAGCATGTAATGGCTTAAGCATTTGGTTACGAAGACTATGGCAAGGCATTCTCATTCTGCTTGCGTACAACGTGTCTCATAATCAAGTAATGTTCAGCTAATGAAATAGATCGCGTGTTCTCGTTTTTCATCGTCTTCTTGAGCCAACATACAGGCTAGCGAGACACTGGTAGCTTGTGAATATAAGATTAAAGGGTGGTCTGGCTTAGGAGGCATTAGTGTAGGTGGTGATAACAAGAAACGCTTAACTGCTTCGAAAGCCTCATTACAGTCTTCGGTCTAATCGATACTATAATCTTTCTTGAGTAGATTATTGATTGGATGAATGGAAAAGCTTAAATCTGAGATGAATCTTCGGATTGCACCGAGTTTCCCAAGAAATGACTTGATTCCAGATTCATCCGACCATGGGATAATTTTGAGAATGGCCCAGATTTTGGCTGGGTCCACATCGATCCCTCATGATGATATGATGTAACCCAGGAGTTTCCCTCCTGTCACACCAAATACATATTTTTCTAGGTTTAGTGTGACTCTGTATTCTATTAAACGTGAAAGGATGATGCGGAGCACTTCTGAGTGATCACAGCACTTCCTGGATTTAGCCAATAAGTCATCTACATAAGATTCCACGATTTTAAGAATAAGATCATGAAATATATATTTCATTGCCCGTTGGTATGTAGCGCCGGTGTTCTTGAGATCGAATGGCATAATAACATAGAAATAGGTTCCCCAAGGAGTTATAAATGTGGTTTTGGCTTGGTCTTGTTTGGATATTCTGATTTGACTGTATCCCAAGAATGCATCCATGAGAGACAAAAGCTCAAATCCTAGCTGTTGCATCAATGGTGACGTTAATGGATGGTAACAGGAAGTTTTCCTTGGGACACACCTTGTTAATGTCTCGGAAGTCTATGAAGATGCATATCTTCCCGTTTTTTTTTAGAATGGGGATGATATTAGATACCCACTAAGAGTAATCGACCAGTTTGATGAATCCTGCCTGGAGAAGCTTCATTACCTCTTCCTTCACCATGAGAGCTACCTTGGGTTTCATTGGTGTCAATTTTTGTTTAATTGGCTTTGCATCTGATTTGGTGATGAGGTTATGTACCGCAATGTGTGGTGTAACCCCTGTCATTTCTGTATAATTAAATGTAAAAGCATTCTGATGTTCTTTGAGGATTCAAGTGTGTATCTCTATTTCTTCTGGAGTTAACGAAGATCCCAGTTTCAAGATCTTTGGTTCTTCCTCCATTCCAATGTTAATATCAATCGTTTCCTTTGATTAAAGTAGCATTACCTTATTCAAACTTAGGCAGGTGCTAGAGATAGTTCCCGATCTTCTCCATGCTCTACTGCGTATGTATCGAAGTTCCTTTTATGGGGGAAGCTCTATCATGGGATTTCTGAAGTAAGAAGACGAATGTGGGATTAAAGAAAAATCTACCACGTGATGGGTGAGATGTAACTTTGTATAGGTGTTTAGGTAATCAAGAGTGGCTCTATCACTGTCAACGTGATCTAAGATAGTAGATTTGTTCTCACCTATGTTTGTTAAGAGAGGATTTGACATTTTCTTCACTAACGGTTCAGTACGAAGGGATACCATGAAACGGGTATCCTCCAACTCACTGTTTGGAGTGAAGCATGACGCTGAGGTTGCTATCGAATCTGTGAGAAGATTTTGTTCTCACGGGATTACTTCAATTGATATGAAGTCAAATCTCTTTGCTCAAATCTAATACTGTTGTTTTGTAGAGCTGTAAATGTTCAGCTCTAGTCTCATACACCTTAGAGACTTGGTTTGCTACTAATTGTGAGTCTCCTAACACCCTGATGTTATCAACCCCAAGCCTCTTAGCTATGATGAGGCCAAGGAGGAGGGCTTCATACTCAGCGCCATTGTTTGTACATTCGAAATTTAGTTTAAAGGTGAATGGTAGGATCTTTCCTTTGGGCGAAGTAAAGATCACACCTGCCCCAGCCCCATAACGACATCTAGCTCCATCGAAATGGAGAGTCCAATATTTAGTTGGGAAGATGGACATTGGGACATTTGTTATGTCTATTTCGTCTGCTTCGGTTACTTCTACCATGCAGAGTTCTTCTGCTAGCAGAGAACCAACTCCTAGGGTATATCCCATACCTATAGAATCAAATGGCAGGAAAATTGGTAGATCCTGTTCTAGCAATTCGAAAATATTTGCAGTAGTTCCTAATGATACTATGTTTCGACAATGTTAGCCTCATCCTTGAGGGCTGGGATATTCTTGATTAGGTTCGTAACTTCTAACTCGGTTGTAGGTATCAACTTTTCTTCAGGTTTCGTCGTTGGTTGGTTTGTTAAGTTGGTTTGTTGGGAGTTCAAACTCAGAGTGAATGCCTGGCCTTTTCTTCAGGTCTGCTAGGTGTATATCAAATGGTTTTGGATCACCTTTTTGCTACGAATACCTTTCCCAAGTATTAGGAATCTTATTTCTTGAAATAATGTAGAAGGGATTGCCTTCATACGGTGTATCCATGGTCGGCTGAGGATCATATTATAGTTGGTTTCCCGATCTATAATATAAAACTCAGTTAGGATTGTTTTGGGTCCTAAGGTGACTGGTATTATTATAGTCCCAATCGAACATGGCTTTAAGGCTATCATAGCCTCTCAGTGTATTCCGAGTCGTGGAACAATTTGTTTCTCCATACCCTAGCTTTTGAAGGAAAGAGAAGGAGACTATGTTAACTGCTGCCCCATCGTCAACCATTGCGCATTTAACATAATTGTTATAAACCCACACTTGCAAATGTAAGGCTGGATCACCTCTGCGTGTAATCTCAGCGTCTGTTGGCATTTTGTTTATGTCAAATATAAACTTGGTATCCCTATCCAGACTGCCCCGGAGGGTGGATATCAAAGTCTATATGGTTTACCTATGTTTCGGGAGGTGGAGTGATGTTAATTAAATGACCTAAACCTAATGCTTCTAAAAGAGAAGCCCTATGGGTAGGTGAGTTTCTTTAATAAGTCCAAAAAGGAGATGTGAGAGAAGGTCTTGTTAGGTCATTAATTAAATCATAGGCACATACGAGTTTTACTAATGGTTTGTTGAATGTTATCTGTCTCTAGTGGGTAACTTGGACTTGGCTGAGAGGAATACTCTCATGTCCTTGTTACGGTTTCCATGGGTAGCTCAGTGTCTAACTCCACCAAACTGACTATCTTGGGTCATAGCTGATTTCCTAATTGTGGTGCAACAGGTGGATTTAGCGAAGTCGAGGCTTCATGATCATTGTTTCCTATCATTACACCCTTGTTCGTCCCATTTGGATTTAATTTGTTGTTATTGTGATTTGGGAGCAGATCGTTGAAGATCTTGAGGGGATAATTTTGAGGGGAGACTGCTCCCGTGAAAGTATTTGGTACAGGTGTTGTAGGATCTACCAAGAACATATCTATGAAAAGTTGTCTTTGTTCCTCTGGCAAACGTTGCATGAATTTATTGTAATCGCGGCAAGTCCTAGTGTCGTGGCCTCAAATTTTGTGGAAACCACAATACGAGTTGGGATTGTAATTCCTTGGTTGTTGGTTTGGCACGTATTGTGGTCCAAAACTTTGATTAAACCATTGACTATTAAAGTTTTGCATTTGTTGTCTTTGGTTTTGGTTTTGGTTTTGATATCCAGTTGCGTTTTGTCTTGGACCCTATGTTTGGACCTGTCACTGTTGTTGTTGTTGTGGACGATTAAAATCCACCGAATTGATTGTCTGGGTAAAGTTGTTGTTTCGTTGATTGTTAACCGGTGGTGGAGTATTTACAACATTTGAATTTTTATCTTGGTCAGTTACTCCATCTGTTGTTACGCCGTGATTCTTGTTAAGGATTTTAGGTCCTTGATTGGCATTTACTGTATTAGGATAAGTCGTAGTATTTTGGTTAGGGGTGATTAACCTCCCATTTATTCCATACGTCTTGCGACCGCTATCTATTGCTGCTTGATCTATTCGGAGAGTGCTCTCAAGTACTTCATCGTAAGTCCTTAGTGGGAACTTCTGGACTTCTTCCTTTACCTCTCTGCTGAGAGAATGAAGGAATAAATCACATAGTTCCATTTGGTCCATGTTTGGAGCACTTGCCGAAGAATAAAGGACTGTACGCCATCTTTGGATGAAGTGAGCAATAGATTCATTGTGTTCTTGTTTAATGTGCAAGAATTCCCTGATTCATGTTCTCAACAGTTTTTTCATGTCAAATGCCTTGATGAACTCTGAAACGAGTTGTTTAAATGAATGTATGGAAGCTTCATGTATTTTGTAATACCAATCGAGGGAAATGCCCTCTAAAGTTTTGGGGAATATTTTAGCAACAACCCCATCCCAAGGGAGAAGTTCTTGAATGGCTATGGCATAGGCCTTGATATGTGCATTCGGGTCTCCTTCCCCTTTGTATTTGGGAAAATCGAGGAAGAGGTCTTGGAAGCATGACGCTTCGTATAATGAAGTCTAAGGGTTCTTTCAAATATTTTGAATAAGTCCCTATCACATAGGTTTCGACCATCGATGGTGCTTGCTGAGGGGGTGGAGGTGGAATGGGTTGTTGATATGGCATAGTGTACGCATTTGCAGGGGCATAAGGAAATCCCTGTGGTTGAGTGAACATGCCGGGAGAAGAGAAGATATCTCCTTGCGGTGATTTGGAATACATGTTTAAGTATGGAGGAGTATTGCCAAGGAATTGATTATTTTGTACTAGACTGGGAGGTATCATATTTTCCACCGGAACGGTGTTAGAAACAGCGGTTCTAGTTGGCGTTTGTTGTGAATACTGAGGAGGCATGCCCAACATGCCTATTCCTGTGAGGAGGTCTACTTGGCCAGGATGATGTGGAGGATTGGAATTTCCTACCTGCATGAATTGAGAATTTTGACTTGCTTGAGCAAGTTCTAACCCTCTAAATTTTTCTACTAAAGTTGAGATGACTTCATTTGGTGAAGTCATAGTATTTTGCCTTAGTGGTGTTTGTTGTATATCCTGAGGTTGTATAGGCATGTGGTACCCCACTATGAACTGATCGTTGCCCTGCCAAGTTTCACCAAGGGCATTTCCTATAGGTAGCGGCATGGAGGTGTTTTCTTGAAAAGAGACCTCGGGTTGTGTTTGTAAACTTCCTATAGGTGGGTACATACTCCGAGAGCGTTGTTCATTCCTGGCATAACGCACTGAATGTTCATCATCTAAAAATAGGTATGGATCTGATTGTCTACTAATTTGTGGTCTAAGCAACACCTGAGGAGACGAACCAGATTCTCCCGTAAACGTCATGTTGTTCGAGCCTGAAGGCTCTGAGTTGTTGCATTTGTGTGAG
This sequence comes from Taxus chinensis, assembly GCA_019776745.2. Lineage (NCBI taxonomy): Eukaryota > Viridiplantae > Streptophyta > Pinopsida > Cupressales > Taxaceae > Taxus > Taxus chinensis. Next base: position 868,771,976 of record CM034149.1, read on the forward strand.
CTGATCCAACTCCTCTATTTGGAAAGAAGAACTATATCTAGCCCTTTAAGGTGGAGTTTGTGTTGAAAACCGGTTAAGTTTTGAATAGTTGTCACCCCATGCTGAGAGCGAGGGTGATGGCTGTCTATTCAGTTGATCGTAGTATGCTTCAAGACCTAGGAGAGGTCTGCCCATATGCATCGAATCCAAAAAATAATGGGAAAGAGCATATGACTCCAAACCAGAAAGTAGGAAGCTTCATGGGGTATATGAATACCCTAATTGGAAGAACAAGTAGAATAATGGGAAAGAGCGAAGGTGGATGGCTAAAGAAAAGATGAAAAAACTAAAAGAGTAGAAATAAAGAAAGGTTGTTTCGTTTCACGTTGGGTTCACCAATTTTGTATAATGGAAAAGTGACAAGTGAGCATGGGAATCTACAAGTAACTCTTCCTCGCACCCGACCTCCTGAGGTTTTGCCGAGACAGCCGGTGGGGATGGAATATACGTGGGGTATAGGACAAACTAGTTAGGCAATCTTATGTCTTCGACATGTGTACTAATGGAATCTGTGAATCTAAGGCAAAGAAGGCCCTCCTAACCTAAACTGGCGTGATAGATTGGTCGGCGAGGATGACTGCTCGAAGGCTCCAATCAATATCGAGCTCTGGCGTGATCTGATCTATGGGTTGTGGGATACGGGGAAAATGACCTGGAATTGTTTCATGTATATCTCTAGATAGGGTCATAAGATGGATGATGGATATAGTGGATTCTATGGGTGATTATCTGGTCTAGTCCAGAAATCCTTAGCTTGATTAGCTGCTATGTCTAATAAGGATAACTGTGTGATGATGATTGGTGGAAGTGGAGTGGATCTAAATACTAATGTGCGTAAACCAACATCAACGTCTGATTGACATGTGGGTCCTATTGGGTTTTGGGACCTGTGGATCACAACCATAGATTTGTGGTTGTTGTGGACCTCCTATGGTCATGTGTGGAATCAATACCTAATTCCTAGTATCCAGTAGTCGTATGCCTTTTCGGCCTCTATATTTAGAACTAACAGTTGTGCAATCTTCTCAGAGTATGCATACAGGCGTTCTTGCAACCTGAATTATTAAGCTAGTGTCTATGTCAGTGAGAATGTCTCCTGCGTCTGGCTGTGGGACCAAAGGATCACAACCGAACGTTTGCTCTCTTTCAAGCCCTTCTACAGTCATGCAGATATTTATCTAGGGTAATTTTTAGTTTGGCTGGTTTGACCAAAACGTATGTGCTTTGGTCATCTTCTATGTTTAGTCCTCTTAACTGTGCAGCTAATTTCTTGTAGGTCTATTGTCGTACTTGGAAGACTTGAATTCTGAGATTTTGGTCTATATCAGTTATTGCTGCAACAAGATTGGGCTGAGGCACTATTGGCTCAAATACGTATTCTCTGGGCTCCCTAGGTCCCGTGATTGTCATGTAAAAGGAAATGATATAAATCTAACTAATGACAGTAATAAACTAACTATGTGCAAGATATATCTATGTATATTCTTCTATTTTTGTATTTTTGATAAACTATTGAACAAAATTGAAAGAGCAATTATTTAATATATCTAGAAATTGACAACTAAACTAATAATGAAATTAAAACAAAAAAAGTAGCCGAGTATAGCTACTTGCCTTGTGCAGTTGTGAATCTATTCTAAATAACTAGATAACTAATCTAATCTATTTGAAAGACTCTCGATCCTACCTCAGAAGTGAGGAGTGAATCATAGTTTCTCAGAAACTATCAATCCCCATAGCTTCCCCGGCAATATCGAAAGTGAGATTAACTAAAATGAAATGATTGACTACTCTATTTGATATGTTTTAACTAGAACTTTGAAAGCTTGAACCTGGATTTTGCAGAACAGTGGCGAATCCAATGTTGTGTGGCTTTGTCCCCTCAGTGTGATCTCCTCGTTCCTTCGTGCTCACGTGAATCCAGAAAAGTGTGTAATGCTAGCATCAACATAAGTAGGTATTGGGACAATGGCAGCTTAGGATGCAGATTGAATACAATGCGAGTAGGAGAGGGATAGCGCAAGAGAACAGAGCTTGGCTTATGCAATTCCTAGCGGGATTTATTGCGAGTCATACAACATAAAACGTCCAGAACCTGAAACTATCCTGTTTGACGAACAAAACCTGTAACTTTTAATGGCTTCCTACTGAAAATTAAACTGTCTTACTCAATTGATTGCATGAAACAGTAACAACACTAGCACAAGAAGATTATGTGGCTTCCGAACAACAAAACAACACTAACTATGCATGCAACAAATAAAACTATTGATTCCTAAGCAAAACTGAAAGAGTAAGCTATTGAAATGAGAAATTGAGAGGCAAATTTGAGGGGCCATTTGCTTGAGCACAAGCCAGCTATTTATAGAATTCCCATTTACCCAAAGGTGAAAACCAAATTGAACTCTTTAACCATAAACAATGCAAAAACACTATTCCAGGGAACCAGAATCATAAATACAAGCAAAGGCGGTGAAAAAAGTTGGTAAACGTTGAAATTTTACATGAGTCGCGTTAAAAAGAACATTTTGGAAAATGCGTGAAGGACCGTTGCCCTGAGTAGGGCCAGTTACTGGGCCGCCGCCCTGACTGGGCGGCGGTCACGAGACCGCTGCCTAGGCAGGGTGGGCGGTTTCGTAACTGAAGACCAAAACACAAAGAAAAGGAGGGGAGAAGAGAAAAACAAAGCACACAGGGGTTAAGCAGGATATGTGGGATGTTAACGCATACTTGGAGAGACTTTTCCGGATCCCGAACACCTTGCGAGGAGACCTGTATCATCATTGGGGCATGTGTAACGTTGTTTCCGTGGTGCAGTACCCTACAATTTTGGGTACGTATAGGTCCCTTACATTTAAAAAAATTAAATAATATAAGACACTTAAAACTAGCAATCACATGTGTACAATGCAATGTGAACACCAAATGGTATATGCTATTAGATTTATAAATACAATTATTATTTTTGTAGTTGATGTTGATAAGGGGTGTGATTGACAATACTGATTTTCTATTAAACCCAAAACAAATGTTGCGAAAGACATTAGAAGGGATGTTAGATAATACTTAGTTGTGTAATATTTGAATTCAAATTCAAGTGAGCCATGTAAGTTTGCTAATACTCGCTCTCAAGAATGTAGTGAATGTGAATTGTTGTTGTCAAAGTAGATTGAAAGAATGACTAAGTGCTTTAACATTTTATCTCTCCATGAAACTAAAATGAGACAGAATATGTAATTATATATAAACAAATCTGAAATGGTTACGGTACATTCCAATTTTCTTTATTACCTCAACGAGTTTGAGTGCATCATTGTTAGAGTTATTTTGTGCATATCTTACAATCATAGCATTCCATGAGACCACATTTCTTTGAGGCATTTTGCAAACAAAAAATGGTATATGTTATTTGTGTAATAGGGATAGTTTTTACTTTTGTAGTTGTGTTTGTTTAAACTATGGGTAATTGATTTTTTATGTGTAGAAATATAGATGAGTCGCTTCATTTAAAAAGCGCAAACATGAGGTCCAACTATTTAAACTATTCAAAATGCAAAAAACTGATATAGTGTACAAAGCTTTTGATGGAAACAACTATAATTTGCATTGGCCTTTCTCGGTATTTTAATTTTATAGGTATTTGTGTGCAGATGAAGACATTAAAAATGTGTTGTTTTTGGTTAACATAAAGAAACGGGACAACAATAAAAAGAAAAAATCGAACATGTATGTTGAAAGGTGTAATTTTGTAATTATAGATATATAGACGAACCACTTCATTTAAAAGTTTCATCTCTTCATTTCAAAGTTGTTACAAATTCATACATATACATTTATAAATCTCATATCGTGAGTGGTATTGTTTCGCAAACTATTTTATTTGAAATTAACATGAGAAGAATTATATCATGAATGGTATCCTTTTGAGGGTAATTTTATTTCCGGTAAAGATGAGTACATTTGATACCCCTTGAATGGAAATGGTTTCTAGGATAGAAGAAGTGTTGAGTAAAGTAGTAGCGGAGGTTCTATCAAAGCATATTGTATTATTTATGAAGGGTTAAGTGATAGTAGTCTTGTTTCCTCCTTTCTTCTTGCTCCAAGTGTTGTTACATTGTGCTATTTTTGAGTGCCTTTCAAATGAAAAAGGAGGTGAAATGCGTAGATTTGCAAGCAAGGTAACTCTAGAGAAAGATGTGAATGTCAGACCCTACCTTTCATTGGTTGCTAATGTCAACAATTTCTATATGCATAGTAAGTCCCTAGGACTTGTGGATAGTTAATTCTTAGGCCATTTTAAGCGGAAATTATCTTCGATTCCCTCTCAAAATAGGGGGTATGAGAATATTTAACGGGTTGGAGGGATCCCAAAATGGGTCATTGTATCTATCAAATTTGACAGCAACAAATAAAGGTAATGCTGGTGGTGGCATTGATGTGTCATATACAATGTTAGTGATTGTTCCTGTAGCACCATTTACAAGACCTACGCCAACTCATAAATTTTCAATAAGCATGTTTTTTTGTTGTTTACATAGTAGAACTTTGTGCTCTAACTGATCATCATCAGGATTTCTTGGTCCAACCCACCTCTTACTTTCAGCAATGGATTGGGAAATCGGAATGTTCAATTCCTTTAGTATTTAAAGGTTATGAGAATCCACGAGGTCATTTTTTGTAAAAAAATGTGGTGCATCCTTAAAAAATTTGAGCTCTTATTGAGTTAGGGGTGTTTCTGTGTGAGACATTAGGAGTTCCCAGTCCTTAATAAGAGGGGTTGAATCTCGGATGTTGAAGTAATGTTTTACAGGAAACTTATGGTGTTTCCTGAGTATTTGTATTATCCTCCACATACTTGGGTGACATGCAATAATGGATTGACAGGTGCGATAAGCATATCCTCTATTTGGGTTAAAGACACAAGAACGGTAGGCTGTTTTTCAGGGTCCATGTTGTTCCACGAAGAGAAGTGATGGCCGTGTTTTTCAGATTTGCATATGTTACATGAGGGAAATCCTTCAAAGGAAATTTTTTTAATTCCAGGGTAATTTTCCAAACAGATTGAGCAAAGTTTGGATGTTTGCCAACAAATCTATTCTTTTGAGAAACCGACGTTGGGCTTCAATAGTCTGCAACAAGGGCGGAAATATGGGAAGTATCTGTGTATGGGGAGGGGTGGGGTGTTTCTGTTTGGGTCGATTGTGGATTGCAAGGTGGAAAGTAGACATAATGAGATGAGGAGATGGTTGTACATGTGTGAGGAACCGAAGAAAATTCGTTACTTGAGACAGTTTCTTGTGGTGGCACAAGAAAATGGTGAGGTGTGGCAGTAGTTAGCAAATATGGGTTCGTACGGAAGGAATTGGTATGTTCGTGCAAATTTATTTCCATGGAAGTTACTTGCGGATTTTTTGTCTAGAAATCCTTCAGTAGTTGTATTTTTTGGCAAGTTTGGAATGATAGGGAATGGTAGGTTGTTGGTCGATGTAAGTTGACAGATATTTGAGATTTTCATTATTCTACGCTCTAGGTGATGACGTCTCTGCTCAGAATTTATGTGAACTTTATTTTTTGCGTAGTTCTCTCTTCGTCGTGCTCATTTTGCAGGATTTGACATGATTGCAAAGTTACACACCTATGGAGTACCACCTGTTGGGAAAAAATGTGTCACTCAGTAATGAACGATGCATTGTTTGTTGACATAAAAAAAACTTTATTCAATAAACTATATACAATTGTAATGCATGTGGAGATCCAATGGGAACTACGTGTAAGAGGTATCATTTCGAGGATTAAAAATCTACATTTGTTTCTTAAGGAAAATAATATTAGTTATATGGAAAGGTACAGTACGTTCCAATAGTATACAATGATGCAAATACGTACATAATATAAGTGCAAGTAATTATCATTTATTTTCTTAAAAGATCTTTCAATCCACATAGTAGTAGGAGGCAATAGTATGTCAGAATCAATAAACTATATACATTTGAAATGCATGTGGAGTTCTAATGGGAACCAATAAGATAAGAGGTAACAATTTGAGGATAAAAAACTTTTATGTACATTTATTTTCTTAAAATTACTTACAATCCACATAGTATGTTAGAATCAATAAACTATATACATTTGAAATGCATGTGGAGTTCTAATGGGAACCAATCATAAGAGGTAACAATTTGGGGATAAAAAACTTTTATATGTTGCCTAAGGAAAATAATTTTTGTTATATGGAAAGATACAATACATTCTAGTACTATACAAGGATGAAAATACGTACATAATAAAAGTGCAAGTTAAATGCATTTATTTTCTTAAAATTACTTACAATCCACATAGTAGTAGGTGACAATAGTATGTCATTGTATAAGGAACTACAAAAGTTTTCTTTTAAAGCAGGGGAAAAGGGTGAAACATAGATATGAAATGAGCAACATAGCGGTGATAGTTCAAAGTATAGAATGGGATGGGGGAGGGTGTAAAGTTTGAAGGGACATATACATTATAATTATTTGCGTAAAGAAGGTTACGGAGGAGTTGCATTGTTATCCACTTTCTTAGAACTGAGGATGACACATTTCAATATGTTGTTTCCACAGTATGTCTCTTTTTTCCTGGGAAAGTGTGAAGCAGTATTCATTTTCGATGACATTGCTTGTAATTTCACTGGTCATGTCTTCGTCTATAGACAATAGGTGGAGATCGCTAGCTTCAACACCCATGATTGACTCAGTTGTCTCATTAAAAGCGGTAACTGACTGGAGTTCTCCTGCTGGGTCCTTTAGATCGATCCTGAGTGCATATCTATAATCATAGTTCTGAAATTGAGAATGCTTCTATTAATGGTAAACAAATAGCAAATTAATATTGAAAATCACAAGATTAATTTTACTAAACTTGATTAGAAGTTGTTTACTCTCTACTACTAGGAATACAATACAGTTAGAAATTTCATGGAATCTCAGAGTTTTTGCCTGATGTGTTGTGATTCCTTAGCCTTCCTCGACTTGTAGAGATTCAAATACAATTTCTTCATTCGAAAGGTGAGGATCAAATCCAGGGCGAATCCCAACAAACAAACTCCAGCCATGACTAAGAACACCAACCTGTAACAGTGTGCACCCACGCATGTCTTGCCACTCTCCACATACAAATTATTATGTCTCCCTGTTAAGAGCCCATTAAAATTTGCATACGACCATCCTATAGTAGTTAGAGGGGGGATTGCATCTACTTTCTACCCTTTAGCAGCCTCCATGTCGTATAAAATTCCAGCCAAAAGACCAGAGAAGAGGAAGGAGCCAATGGGTAAGTTGAGGATGAGGAATTTGTATATCAGGCCATAATATTTCAACCCAAAAAGCTCTGATGCAGTCAGAACAGAGACGAAGAGACGAACACCGTAACAAATACCCACTACAATGGAACCGATGTACAAAGATCCCTGCATGCCCGCCGCCATTGTTAGGTACCCTGCTATCATCACCACCTGCGACACCACCATCCACACTGGTCTCGGAACGATCGGCTTTCCTGAAACCCAAAACAGGGCCTTGAAAAGTCAGTAAATACTAAAAATATAAATCTCATTTTTATACATCTATCTGAAATACGCCAAGAGATTTCAATCTAGAGGTTCTTATGTTAGATTTTTAACATACCACATAGACTAATAACTCCATTACCTTTTCTGCCAACTTCTTTTTTATTAGTGAAAAATGCTATTTGATCTAGCTATATCATGCTTAAAAAATATTTTTGGCAAAAAGTGGTGCTCAAAACTACAGTTTTGATGAAAACTTATAAATGACAATTAAATGGGAGTCGGATTTAAAGTTAAAATTTCACGATGATAGTCAAATAGACATCAAATTTAAGCTCATATGTAAAAGTGAACAACTCACTCCATTACACTCCACTCGGCTGCCATTGTAGAACGCCTACTAGCGTAATAAATAGATGTTAGAATTGGTATAATGACAGAAGGTTTATTTCGCTGAAATAACACAATCATTAGCAAATGTGTGACTTTTTGTTTTTTGTGTTAGCATAGGTGGTCACGACTACTGGAAAACCAAGGATTAAGTATAAGGTCACTATATAGCAGTTAGAATGATAAAAACATTGCACATCAAGGATCTTTAAAAAGTTCTAGGAGGCTTAATCGACCATACAGGGAATGGAAAAGTTATTTTAATTTTTACCAATAAAAATATAGCAAGCCCAATTGATCTGAGTTTTTAAGCTTTGAATGATTTTATTGATCTCTCAAACGTCCTCCAAATCTAAATGGACATTTCCCCGTGCTCAGATAAAAGTTGTTCAAAATTGATCTTGGTAACCCGTTTTTGTTGTCAAACAAACCATATATTAAAACTTAAGCAATAAGATTATTTGACATCCACTTGTTGGAAGGGTTATAATAATATAAACCAATGAATGGATTATGAAAATTATGACACCTCTTTATATTAACTTCCATTTGCCACCAAAAGCTTTCCTGATTATGAAGGCAATGTTCTTCTTGCATGCATAGTTTATTGATATCAGCCATGCTATTCAAAGTTCTAGGTAGGCCATATCTGTAGTTAGATGTTTCATGCATGATTTCCAAAAGTCAACAATATATTCCAGATACCTTATGCTATATTTGTGGATTTGTAAGGAAACACTCATTAGTCATATTGTAGATTTTTTTAGACAATTCTACATCTGGTTTTTCTTCAAGTGAGGAAAATCTTCAAGCCTAATCTTCTTAAAACATTGAACATATCCATGCCACTCACCTTGAAAATCCAAATGCAGAAGTTTCAATTTTTCATGTATTACTAAACATCTCGAGAGAATTGTTTGTCTCTCAGACTTCTAGTAGTATCTGTATTCCTCATTGTTGGTGAAGGAATGGAATTAAAGTGAGATATGATTGATTCTTGTTTTATGGTGTCAGTTTGCTCTTTTAGCTATAACACCCATGCCACACCATTCCATGTCTTAGTAATTTTCTCAGTGTTTCTTTCTAGAGAGAAGTCAGTTGGGTCCTTTTAAGTTTTTTGACATCTCTTAGCCAAGCTATTCCTATTATCGAGTATGCTTATCAAGCAAATAATTTTAGTACTATCAAAGCATATTTGCAAGGTCATCATTGGAGTGTTCGTCTCACAACTAGTCAGAGATAAGCAGAGGTACATCTAGTGGATGTGCATGATAGCTCGGACCTACCACAACCTATATATGGTGGCACGCCTAGGGGAACTATCTCTTAAATACCCTACAATGGTGATGAGTTGGGTATACAAGCCGTTCAAACCCTATTAGAGAGGAGTGGGAATTGCAGACATTGGGGCTATGAGAGTGACACTGTTGGGGCACATGAGCAGGCTACAAATGCTCCAAGGGCAGTGGCTAGAATCAAAAAAATTAAAACCACATAAACGCAGAACACCTCAAGCATCTCTAACTTGATACTTGAGATACTAAACTGATTAACAACACTTGGACACAGTATACTATTTTTTGAGAGTTGAATTAATTGAGCTCTAACCTACTGTGTGCGATTCATGGGCTATATTATTCTACAAGCAAGAATGATACGCATGAATTTTACCAAAAAATAGAATAATGTCTATATTTTTGTTATTAGCTCAACATGTGTATAGAAGATCTCCCTGTACCATACTTGAGCAAAATAGAAACTGCATCAAAAAACCCTTGCAGAACTGTTGCCAAAATGATCTCATTCTCATTTTCACCCCAGTGACGAAAAAGTACAGATCTGATATGAACTTGTATACAACAATGTAGCCATCAAACATTCTGATTTCTGCTGCATAAGGATAATTGACCCGTGAATATATGTTAGCACAGTATGCTAGTGTGCCATCACAATCAAAATTAAAAGATGAAAAATTCTAAATAACCAAATGTATTTGAATATATTGACTAGATGACTTCCAAAAGGTAGTTTATTCCTTGTGTACATGTATGCATATTAAACTTCAGGAATTTAAGAAAATGGTGGGCAAAAAGAAAGAGTATTGATTCGAAGTCACATTGCATTAACATCCGTAAATGATCAAAATAAGTCAATTGGACTGAAAGTGCAGCTAGTAGAGAAAGTTAAAGCACGTCCTTCGCTAATCCATTTATTGTGGTTGAAAATCGAATCACTTCTGACCAAAGGAGAGCATTACCATGCCAACATGTATATATACATTATAGTTTCTACCTATTATCGAGCAGTCTTTCCTTCATCTGCTCATGATTTTCCCTCGAACTCAAGTGCGGTCCTTCTGCTCATCATCTCTGCAGCTAAAGCTCTTGTCTTTTACATTCCCCTCCATTTTTTTAGGTTATTGATCTCGAGTGTCCCCCTTGTTGTGGTATGCACCAAATTCACAATTTACAATCATAAAATTGTCTTTTTATAAATAATTAAATGACAATTTAATGGGATATTCTTGAATTTTTTTTTGGGAAAATTACAGATACCTACCTTAGAAAATGCTTTGAAATGGAGCCCACTCCGATTCTCCCGAAAAATCCCCAAACGCTGATGAGAGAGACAAACATCGATACGGCGACCTAGCCCATGGTGAGGCCAATCTGGCCCATGTTGTTAATGACCGCCATTCTTTTCCCCACACGGCACAGGAACACCACAAACAACAGCGAAAAGTCAAATTTCTGCATTGCCTCCAATATTGTATGGTCTTCACCAATACGCGGCTTGCATGCAATCTGGCTCATGCTTTTTGCAAGTGGCAACGGTGGTTCAGTAACAATGGTTAAGGAATCACCGACACCAACGGTTGGTTAAAAATTGCTTGCAAAAGTGAGAATGACGTGCAAACGACAGTCAATTAAACAACTTGGAAAAACATCCGGGAGGCCATCAAATTTAACATCGCTGCAGAAACATCTGAAGGTCCTTTACCATAGGGGGAATGCCTTCGACGTAATTACAATGGAGGCCAAGACGAGCACTAAAACTGATCTCGAGCAGCCATGGAAACATTCATAAGGAAATTGGGTGATGGTTATATAAGTTAATATCTTTACCATCATATTTTAAGTACTAGCAATCACATGTGTACAAAGCAATGTGAATGTTGAGTGGTATATGTTATTAGATTGAGAGGGATAGTTATTACTTTTGTAGTTTAAGGAGGGATAGTTATTACTTTTGTAGTTGATGTTAATGAGTGTGAGTGTTAGAAAACTTACATATTTTAGACCATGTCAAAATAAATAAAAAGTGTTTTGATGTCGTGCAAGTAACGAGGTATTATGTTATCCTTGGAGGCTGATCAGAGTAAGAAGACGCCTTAAGAAATCCTTGGAGGTTGATCAGAGTAAGAAGATTTGTTAGGAAGTCTTTGCCAACATAAAAGCTCAGATAAGAAAAAAAGTAGAGGTAATTCTTGCTGTATGCAATCAGGTTGCACATATGAGAGCTTTTGCATTGCAGTGATTTGGAGCTCATTCTGCACCTTTTTGATATCTTAATTTGAGAAATGAAGACGGACAGTTGACTTGAAATCTATTTTCTCAAATGTACATGCCTGCAGTTATTTTGGCCAGCTATTGTAATGAAGAAATGGCTCAATATCAAGCCGAGGCAGGATGAATTTGGTGCTGATGAAAGAGACACTGAAAGTGACTTCGATGATGAAGGTATGTTTTTCTTATTTCTGCATTCATTACCTAATGCATATGAAAACAAACTGCAGTACAAAGGTATGCTTGAAACCTGTGAAACACCTCACTGTGTTGAATCATAATGACACTAGAAATTTGTATTTGATCTACTCTACACAATGTTTGTAGAGGCAAATTTTGTTGAGAATGAACCAACTAGCAAGAGTAGCATCAACCAAACTGTCTCGCACTTTCAAGTTACTGTTATTAACTTGTTAAAGGTTTATTTTCAACATGTTAGAAGAGATGTCTTTTGTGTAATGCCATATAGATGAGATTCTCAAACTGTTGCTCTGATCTTTGGTGAACTTAAAATCAACTTTCGATTTCAAAATTCCACATGCCAAACTTTCTACTTTAGTTTTAGCATGAATTCAAGGACTGTACACTCTTATCCTTTTTCTTTTTATAAATATAGTTTTTCCCCTGTAATTATTGTATTTCTTTAATTTTGATTTATCTTTCTTCTTTTTTCACTATGATCATCATATTTGTGTAATTTTTCAAAAAATAATCTCAACCAAATTTGATGTGCACTGTATAAACAATCTTTATACCCATGATTGGATTTAGTCCCATGTTAATACCCTCTTCTTGTCATATAAGTTTGTTTTTGTATATGGTTTTTTTTCTACCTGATATATATTGGATTAGAATGTTTGAAGCATGCAAAAAAATGATATTGAAGGTTTGCAAGGGTGATGATGAAGCAAAGCACAAAATAGGAAACTATGAGTTTATCATAACTATTTGGTAGGGAGCTTTTACTAAAGTGAAGTTGTGCGGGAAAATAGAAATAAGGAAGCATGTGGCCATCAAGGTCATAGAAAAAAACAAGGTACTCCACGGAGGGAAAGTGAACCAAATCAAGAGAGAAATTTCAATAATGAAATTAGTTAAACATACAAATATGGTGGAGCTATAAGAAGTCATGGAAAACAAGTCAAAAATATATTTACTCATGGAGTATCTATAGGGAGGAGATTTGTATGACCTGATAGCAACACTTAATAATAATAATCTAGTTAAAAAGCATTAGAGGTTGTGAATGAATTTCTAGGGCATACCAATTCAGATTAAACACAGTTCTCAGATTATTGAATCCCGCAATAAAGTCAGTGTCCTAAAATGGACATACTCCGGGAAGCTTAGTATAAGCCAGACAAACTATGTTTTATGTGCAGCTCATGAATATTAGTTATAAGAAACCATTCAAACCCACCTGTTGATAAATATTTGTGTGTTAAATGAGTGGGTCAAGTGCCTTCTTGACACCATATGGCAGAACATATTGATTAATCAACTGGATATTTCAAACTTAAGGTAAACACACACATATTGACTTAAAAGAGCACCCATGTATTTGCTTATCTATACCAAAAAGAGAATTCAAAGTGTTTAATGTAAGTGCAACCTAAATTGATGGATATAAACTGCCAAATTTAAGCTTCAAAGGTCTTTTTCTAGAGTCCTATGAGAGATAGACCAAAGAAACAAACAATTACCAAAGAAACAAACCCAGGATTTAATATCAACCGAATCTGGTAAATATTTCAAATTCAATGCACTCGACATTGACTAATGATAATTTCTCACAAGCACTGTGATAGAAATTTTCATGATTCAAATAATACAGTACATTGCTGGAGTTTGCAAGTGTGTGGGATATAGGAATTTGAAGAGGAATGCAGCTTTCCATGATTGAAAAACCGAAAAACTGAAATGTAAAGTTTTAACAGTGGCAGTAACCTTATCAAAATTGAATGTCTGATCAATATTCTTGTTTGTTGTACTTTGATAGACTGAGACTTCTCTCCTCTGCTCATTGCATTTTATGACCAGGGGGCATTTTCCTTCAATTCATCCTCATTGAAAGCCCCGCAGCAAAATGTTCATAATAAAGCATACTGACCATACCCAATACTATTTGCAAAGATTCTAAGCAATCATAAACAAAATTGTTTGCTAACAAAACTCGGCCTCACCTGCATCACACTAAAACTTGAACATTTACCCATATGTCATTGTCATGTCAGCTTGTTCCATTGGCATCCCCATTTTTAGTCCTCTCAGAGGACCTAAGGGTTACAGAAATACCGCAACACTTAATAATAATAATCTAGTTAAAAAGCATTAGAGGTTGTGAATGAATTTCTATGGCATACAAATTCAGAATAAACAAACTTCTCAGATTATTGAATTCCACAATAAAGTCAATACTATCTAAACCCGTCTCCATCATTCTCTCTGTTATTGACTAGAACAGTCCTGCTATGCAGTTGGACCCAAAAATCTGTTATCTGATTCGTTCTTTGCTGTGTTCTATCCAGGTTCTTGGACAAAGCAGCTATAATGATGAATTTATCTGAACCAAATTGGACACAGGGAAACAAACAGCTAAATCCAGGGATGGTCTGCACGGTAACTCAAGTAGAGGAAACCAAACTCATATTGAAGATGGTACCCATCTGGTTTTGTTGCATAATCTTCGGAATCACTGTAGCACAGAGCACAACATTCTTCGTAAAACAGGGAAACACCATGGACAGGAACATGGGACCCCCACTTTCAGATCCCACCAGCTTCTCTTCTGGCATTTTTCTCCATTTCAATACTTATTTTCATAAGTATATATGACACTTTACTTGTACCAATGGCCCAAAAATCACAGGCCATCATAGAGGAATAAGTATTCTGCAGAGAATTGGCATTGGCATGGTGTTTTCCATTCTATGCATGGTAAGTGCAACTTTGATAGAAATCAAAAGGATCCACACAGCAAAATCCCATGGCTTGCTTGACAGGCCAAAAACTACGATTCCTCTCAGTATTTTTTGGTTGACCCCACAGTTTGTTTTGATTGGAATAACATATGTTTTTACTCTGGTAGGACTGCAAGAATTCTTTTATGATCAAGTTCCTGACAATATGAGAATATATATTATTTAATTGATTATTATTTATAATATATTTAATTTGTTTTTTAAAAAATTTGTATTAACATGTTTAATTTAATTTAAAATATATATTTAATTTTGTATATATCATTTAAATTTATATAATCATATTTTAATTTATTTATAGAATTAGAAAAAATAATTTAATATTAAACTTATTTTCCAAATATTATCATATATTTTTTATTTTTAATATCATATATTTAAGAATTATAATTTATCTAATAAAATATTAAAAATAAAACATGATCTCTCAAAATCTAAGCAAAACTTAGAATACCCTAACCGAATATATACTAGTTAGTTAGAGATTGAAAAAAATTCAATATACTCCTTTAAGCATAATATTTTATATATTCCACTATTAAACACCCGACTATTACACCATGAAAATAGAAGGGGTAAGTAGATAGACGTGACCCTTTCCTTTGTCCATAGGATGGTGGTGGCTAGTATTTATCCAACTACACTAAGTGTTGTTTGAACATACATCCTTGCTCCTTGAATATATTACTCAAGCAAGGGGTCGAGTTATTTAATAGGTACAAGCAACCAGGGATTAAGGAATTATTTAGCAGCTATAAATAATAAGAATATATCTGAAATTCTTTATTATATAATAGTTTAAGTTAATAAGAATATCAAAATTAATATGGCTTATCTTTCTCCTATAAGTCTAAAAACTTCTCTTACATCCTTACCAACTAACAATGATGTGATTTCAAATATTCACAATGTACTTCCTAGTTCTCAACCTATGACTCCAAAAACTTCTCTTACTCTACCTACTAGTAATGGTGTGATTCCAAATATTCGCTATGCATCACCCAATCCTCAACCTATGATTCTCGATTCTTCTGTTAGTCCTAAAGACAATTACTCTCAGTCCACATCCATAGACCAAGACAAATTTTGTACCACACTTATGAACCTTCTTTATTCTTCTAAAAAAGTGGCAAATAGTCCCCAACCTACGATTCTGAATTCTAGAGAAAAGTTTTCTCAGTCTAGATCAACACACCAAAACAAATTTGGTGCCACACATATAAGACATCTTTATCCTTCAAAAGAAATCATGCAAGAATTATATGTTACTTTTATTCAAAATATGGATCCGGAGAAACTAACGTGTTATACCAGCCTAATGTTTGAAGTAGAACGAGCACATTGGTACTATGAAGATAATATAATAGAGAAAGATCCTCATCTCAAGTCCCTTAGCTTAAGGGACTTCACCTATCATTTCTTCAAAAGTTGTGAACCATTTGCAAATCATCATGTTAACAAAATAGATGAAATAGTTGATTTTTTTAGGAGATTTAAGGAAACCATTCCAGTAGCTGGCTCAATAATTTTGGACCAGACTCTAGAGAGGTGCTTGCTTGTGAAGGGTTGGAAAAGTGGGGCATGTTGGAGTTTTCCTAGGGGAAAGAAGGACTACCCAAATGAAAAGGACCACATTTGTGCTATTAGAGAAGTGTTGGAAGAGACAGGGTTTGATATAGCCCCACTTATGAGCCTTGATGATTGTCTTCAATATTGTCAAGGGAAAAAAAGTGTAGTCCTCTATATTATTTGGGGAGTCGCTGATCATACTCCTTTTACACCTAGGACGAAGAAGGAAATCAGTGAAATTGCTTGGCATCCACTTGCATTATTGAGTGAAAAGCCTAATAAGTATTTTATGGTTAGTCCATTTCTTAATAAATTGAAGAGTTGGATTGCAGAAAAGCGCAAAACATCTAAAAACATTGTACCAAAAGGACATTGGGCGATATACACTGTTTGGAAGGTTAATAAGGAACAAAACAATTGGAATCCAACCAAGAGTTATCCTCTTAGTGATAAAACTAATACTCTTAATTCTGCTCAAAAGGGTGCTTCATCTTCTCCTTATTGGCAACCTAAATCCAACCCTCCAATAGTCCAAACTCCAGTCAATTGTTCTCAAGAAGAAATTCTTTAGCAGTTGAAGCTTCAAACAACTATCCTCCCTAAAGGTAGTATTTGGATGGCACATGTAAACTAATTGTAAAATTTTAAAAATAAAAATAAAAAAAATCAATCACCACGCCAACACATTAATTTTATCTCAAAAATATTTCAATACAAAATTATTAAAATATATTCTAAGATGTTTGGTTTGTTTTTTCAATTGCTTTTAATTCATTTTGAATAACAAATGCCAAATGAAGTACATTATGTATTGATTCTTACATGATGTATTTAGAGGTTAGTTGTATTGAAAGTTTGTTTTATTTAACAATTACAAGCATATTGCCATATCTATTATAAAGATAATATCAACATTGCAATGTGAGTTTCCTATAAAAACAATTGAAATTAAAAAATTGCTTACAAATCTTCCATGACAAACACATTGTTGTCTAGTCCCTTTCAATTCTTTATATTGGTTTGTAGTTTAGCTTGGAAAAAATAAAATAAAAAATTTATTGGTCCATCGAGATGTAAGGCCATTAAATGTCTAGAAAAATTGAACGTCCAACAATTTGCACACTACTTTCTATGTGCGATAAATTATTTTTAAAATACATATATGATTTTCTTTTAATTAAATACTGAAGCATTAGCTAGGCACTTATTTACATAGATTGTCTGTGTGTCTGTTGGGGGGGGCTTTGCTTTCAGTAAGAATTGATCCTTGATGGGTTCTATGTGAGCCAAACAACTTCATTTAATGAACCAAACAATCATTGACACCTAAAAGAAGTTTTTTTTTTTTTTTTGTATACGAGAAGCATTAAACCACCGACTACCATTAGACACTAATCTCCTGAATTGTAGGGAAAAAAGATAATGGGTAAGTATAAAGGGGATGGTGATGACACCAAAAGAAGTGGATCTCTTTTCCGGAGGGAAATAATAAGAGGACAAACACAATGCCAAAATTGAATAAACAAGCCAAAGTTCACCTTGCATAGATCAAAGTCCCAATCCACAAATTTAAGACACAAAGAAATGAAATTATGCAAGTATATCCCGCACACATCATGAAATTTAAGAACAAAGAGAAAACAAAATAATCTAAGTTAAAGGGAAAAAACATCCACAATAACCATCATATTATTGCTCGGAAGTATGTATAGTCTATTACATCAATGGGGGGAAGGCATTGGATGCATTACATAAGTCCAAATCAATGGTCTGCAACCCAAAATGTCCATTCACCATTTTAACATGGTAACTTTTCTATCAAGAGAGAAATTTCCAATTGTGCCTCAAAGCACATATATAGGAGGGAGATAGAATAAAGAGTAGAAGACAAGGATGAAATTCTTTTCATCTTTAACTTCTGAGAAAGATCATGGAGGTTTGAAGATGCCGACAATGGTGTGATCCGTCCACAACTACCCATAAAGCATATTTTTAGGGATGTATAAAAACCATAATGATCCATAACCGTGGAGGTGCCTTGATCAACAAGGGAAAACGTATATATATTTTTAAGGATTGATCCTAGGGAAGAAACCAATTTGATCCCATGAGATCATGAAGATTAATGGAGCTTAAGCTGCCAACTGTCTAAAACTTCTATGATTGCACTTGGGCCATTGCTAATAAATTGTCTCCATGATTAACAATCACTTGATCCCCTTATCTGTGTTCTACCGAGACATTTGAGAATATTTCAATTAGAAACACATTTAAAAATAATTTGAACCACTCGAAAGAATTTGTAACTAAATTGGGCTTCATAAGACTGAGAAAATAAGCTAAAATTATCCAAATTTATATATCCAAAACCTCCCTAGTCTCGTCACCATTATCCATGAAGTTGTAATACGAGAATTCCCATTGAAAATAAATTTTGAATGCAAACGGAGTTTCCGGTGAAAATATATGGCCAAAAAACCAATCCTCTGTTGCCCAATATTCACCCAGGTCGTGACGTCTTTGAGATAAAAAATTTCATTAGTTGGGACTATCAAATTTAACCATGTTTCACATATACTACAGTAGGTCACCAGGTTTTACCATGTGTTCCAGCTTTCTACACGTTCAAATCTCTAAAATTTGAGATCTCGAGGCTGTTTTGCTACGTGTTTCAGCCTGATTGGTTCTTGAGGTATCATGCCACGGGATCACGTTTGATTTCAACCTAGCTGGGTCTCACCTTCCTCGGAACCTAAGTGATCTGGGATTGGTCCACATGGACAGATTATGCATCATTCAGATTCTTGGGACTCCTCATTTTTGTGCTTTCCTTAGACCTCTAGGGTTCACTTGTGAATTCTCTGGTTCATGGGATCCCATGATCTTGAATCCCCGAGAACTATGGGTTTCCATAATTTTCTATGATCTTGGGTATCTTTAGTCAGTTTTAGGCTCATCTTAGTATTTTTAGGCCTTGGACTTTGAGATCCTAGGTGTTTGTAATGTGTCTCAATTGGATCGAGATGATTTCCCTCTAGAAACCGAGTTATAGATATTGTACCATGTGTCCACTCCATTTTCCTTTGGATACTTAACTTTCTCAATGCCTTAGCTATTTTTTTTTTAAATTCAGGGCCCATCTTTATGTTTTCGGGAACTCGGGATCTCGAGTCATACATGCCTTGGTTGCTTCTATATACACATAAATTTTTCATGCCAGTTATTAACAATTTCCTTTGTGCATATAAAGGGTCACTGATGCATCTATTTATTGAACGGGTTCCTTAAGGGACCTGTCGGGAATGGGGTATGGCTATTCATATGGCCATTATGGATTAGAGACAATACACAAAGAGGGTATTACTATGTGGTCCTAGCTTTATTTATCCCTGTCTCTTTATATCCAACACACTAGCATTCCTTACACTTGCTTGTATCTGAATCCATAATTGAAACCTTTTTCACTTATTCTTGCTTGATCCATGACACATTACACATTTGAAATTAGATTCTCCCTGGTCCACGCCATCGTCTGCTTGCAATTGCATCAGTGTTATAGTTTCCCTTTGCCAATGTCATCCCCTGTAGGCGATGGCTTCGGGTATATATGTACATCGCACCTTGATGTTTCATGAACGAAGGAAGGATTGAATGAACCGGCTATTTCTCTGCTCTTTTGCACCAAATTTGCATCAAACTGCCTTACTTTTGGTCTTGGGTTGGAATTTTTTTGTTGTTGTTGGATTGTTTGCACTATTGGGTCATCTATAGTGATTCTAGGACATGAACAATGTTCCCCTTCTCCACCTATAGCGATTCTTTCTCAACGTACTGCTTCTCTGGAGAGATAGATGCATCAACGACCACCACGCAGGTAAGTTCTCTAACTCTATTTGTTATTTTGTATGGATTAGTTCACTTCCTTTCCCATTGCTCTATGTTAGCTTAGTATTACATGTACATCCATATTAGTTAGCATATTGCTCTTATATGATCAACCCATCTTTCCCTCTTTTACATTTTAGTTACAATACAATAGTATAGATTGTGCATGCTTGTCTATCCTTCTATCAATTTATATCATCTCTCCCCCATTGACCGATATTCCTAGAAGGGTACTCCCCTCTATCTTGACTACAGGCCTTGGAAACCCTAGGTTGACCTAGTGTAGGAATCATTGCCCTTTGGATATGTGACCTTAGCGTTTACTGTAGCCCCTTTATAACAATCAACTATGTGTTGGTCCATGTGTGTCCCCTCTGTGTGTAAATGCCAATTTTTGGTATCGCTATCCTTTATCCCACGTTCGCTCTTCGTCGTATTTTTTCTACATACATACCTCTCTTCCCTATCCAAATTCCCTTCTTCCCTCCTAAATTCAATTTATCCCACTTATCATTATTTACCATCTTTAATTAACTGACCTTAACCACCCCTAATCACCATTAAATCCTCATTTACTCTCCCTAAGATCCTTCATTTTCTCCTCCCTAGGGCCGCATTTAATAAATTCACCTTCCATTTGCCCTTTATTTAATATTGTTCACCATCTACCTACCCATTTATCCATCCTAAGCAACCCTAACTCATCCTAACCCTTTAAAACCCTAATCCCACCTCAGAAGGGCTCACTACCTCGAGATCGTTACCCTTCCATCGCCCAACTGGATGGATCCCCGCGATCGACGACAACCCATCCTAGTCGTCGTTGACCCTATAAAGCCGCCTTTACCCCTCCTTGCAAATGGATGAAATTTTGGGTTTTCTTCAGCCTTGGCTTTATTTTTGCAAGTTCTTTTCTTTATACCAACAATTGTTGTCATCTTGAATTTTCCTTTTGAAGACCCCTTTCATCATTGTGGAGATTTTGAAGATACTTTAAGCTCGTGTGGAGCCCTCCTTTGTATTTTCCTTTTCTCTTTTACCTTAGCTCTTTTCCAAGTTCAACAATCATTTGGAGCTTTATCTCTGTCCTTTCAGGTCTTCACTGTCATCTACAAACCAATGTTCTTGTCCATCCTTTCCCATCAAAATCTAGTTCACCCCCCAGTCACCATCGACCATGCCTAGCCTCCGTCGACCCAATCCCCATTTTGTCATTTACTCTTTCATCCAGCTTTCCAATCATCCCTTTTTGATTCCACAATCCTTCAAACTTCATATCTTTCCGCTCTACCCATTATGTCACCCCCATATCTATTCTGTCAGCGCCTGTCACCATCGAAGCAGCCAAGTCGCCGTCCACCAGATCAATGTTCATTACATTCACCTTCAGATTTTATAATTTTCTTTCATCCTTTCTGTCATATCCAGTTCTAGATCTCTTATAGGTTCTTTTTTTCTCATCTCAGCTTATCATCAGCCTCAGATCTGCCTTTAAGGCCTTCATATCTACATTTTTTTTCATTGTTTCACTTGATCTGCTCCAGTCGCCGTCGACTAGGCCTTGCAGTCTTGGGTTACCATTGACCTACAAAGGTTTGGTTTGATTTTGTTTAGATCATATATGCATCTTATTACTTTTATTACATTTCACTTTCTGTTTTATCTCAGATTCTGCTACATCCAGTTTATCACTAATTATTTTATCTTATCCTTATCAAATCGTGAGTCAACATCCATCCTAGGAAGTTTTCACTTCTTGGGACTAACATTGTCAGGCAAACCACCCATTTATCTACTAATCCATTTTTCATGTTTAGTTCTCTTGATTTACAGGTCATCTAACTTGTTGTGAGGAGGAGGACCTCTCATTTTGTGTCTGTATCCATCGTCATCCTATCTAGAGCTACCTTAAACCCTATCATACTTGAACTTGCTTGTTCTCTTGTTACGATTTCATTAATTTGAAACAGGTAGCGAGGAAATGTGATCAACATTTTGGCATGCCTAGTGGGACCCACCCTTATTTTCTGAGTCTTTTCATTTGTCTTTCATTTTCATATTCTTTTGTCCATCTTCTACTAACCTCGCAGGAAGGAGTGTTTCTTTCTTGTTTGTGTGCGTGGGTTTTTTTGCTTGGATTTGCTTACTTGTTAAAAACATAATAATAAAAAGGAAAAGCGTTATCTAGATATTCCTCTTTTTCTTAGTTTCTCCTTTTGCATCATACTTTCCTTTTTGCTTGATTGTCTTCATCGAACATAACATTTCATTTTGGATCTAAAAATAATCTTAATTTTTTCTTGGAAATCTAGTCTAATTACGGGGTTAATCCTTTGCATACAATCTTATCACACACATCTAAAACACACACATTAAAACTACACATCTAAAACACTTCCTCCCAGGTGGAACTATTGGGATTTCATCACCCAATAGGAAATCCGCCGCAGTGTTCTGACCGTGTTACATTTTTTGGGCTATCGGTATGTTGGCTAAGCACCTAACTCCTTTATCGTTATGGGAACATGAAGTGAGGGGGTAGGCCCCAATACCAATCCCTGTACCGGTAACCATCATAGATTCATGCCTCGCATACCTTCAGGTATATCGAGGAATCCAACCAAAACTACCTAAAACCATCAATAGATCGACCAATTTCCTAGGCTCCCTTCAAGCCCATTTTTCATTTCTTTTCACCTTTAATAACCAAGATAATCAAAATTCTGTTATATGACTTGTTTGAATTAATTAAAAATCAACATAGTTTTGTTTATTGTTTGTTTCATGCTAGTTATTACACGATCCCAAACAAGACAAATAAAACAAAACATGTCATCCAACAACATTCTTATTTCCACTACTCCTTCCCAACAAACTTCCACCCTTTCTATCTGTAACGCCTTGATTTTTGTAAGTTATCATGGTAATTACCATTCATGATGTTGTAACTACAGAAATGAAGATAAATATGTTAAGACACATCTTTTGATCTTAGAGGAATGTGTTGCTGATCTGGACCCTTGTTTGCTATAACTTGATACTTGGGACAGAAGTTATTATTGCTTGTGTGATTGCTAATGAGACAACAGACTTGTCGTATGCTTGATGAACTCTATTCGCTGATTGACAACACACCTTGAATCAATTCCATTGATCCAAGGTATGCTGTGGCCTTCTTATGATCGCTTTGTCGATTTACTTTTAAACCAGACTGAAGGTTGATATAAATGTTGCAGCACTTGATTTCAAGTATGAATATTGAGTACGTAGATGCCAATGAAAAAGGTTTGATTCTCGAACCACACACCATTGTAACGCTAGACAGCGTAAGACGATAAGGGCCTGGATGCAAGTGGCACAGGTATGTGGAACTTAGGACGAAATGTCCTGCTTAATGTTGAATATGACTGTCAGGCGGAAAGACTTGATATGGAAACTAGTTAATTAAATATTAGGGGATTAAACCCTAACCTACCCCTAAGTTTTATCTTATACCCTAACTACTATCCTATATGGATTTTAGATTTCATAAGGGAGAAAATAGATATAAATTCCATTAACCTATGAACTAGGCGAATGACCTAGATATGGACTATTAAAATCCTAAACTAATCCTAACCTAAGGAAGGGGACGCATAGACCCATGTGGATGGAAAGTATAAGGAGGGAAGGTAGGAAATTTAATGGGACAATAAATGAAGTCCTTACATGTACAGCGCCAAGTTTGGCGGGAACAAAGAAAAGTTGGAGGCGTCCAACTAGCTTAGAAACTAAATGGAATTTATATGCAAATTTGAAATTTGGAAACTCACCAACCCAAGTTGGCGGTGGCGTGAGGAATGAGGAAAGGCAGTGCATTCAATGCATTAATTATCTTGGTCTTAGCAACCAGCTCGCCTTGGAAAGAGGATAGAGGAAAAAATGAAAATTGTTTGTTGCTGTGTGCATTTGGATTTTAGTTGCTCTGCATTTTGTTTCTCCATGGTTCTATCGAACCAGCTGTGTTTTGATTATTATCTCTGTTCTTTAGAAAAACAAAGGCTATTTTTGAGCCTGTGGAAGTTAGTGACTGGTTGGGAAGCCTGGCCGAGGACGTCGTGGAGAGAAACAACTCCAGTGGGTGCGGTTTTCTTCGAGCCATAAGAAAAATTAATAGGCATGTTAAGCCCTTCTCCTTAAACTGCTTGCTTTTGCTTAATAGTCTCATTAAAACAACCCTGCTCTTATGATGGGGGTTTTGGTTATTTGATTTGGCTGTTACGTTGAGATGATTTCGAGTTGATTCGTTTTCTTTTGTTGTATGCGGCTTGAGCATTCTTTGCATAATGATTAAGTTGAATACGTTGTCCTTGTTGTGTGGTTCGTTTCGACAGTGTTGGGTATTCGCTTTATTACCATTTTGGGTTGTGGTAATAAATACATTAGCTAAATGAATATCACTTCTGAGTTCTGAGCATTCTTGTGAAAATGAAAAGATGAGATGATTTGCATGTCTGGTTGAAATCTCCTTAAAAGAATGAACACGACTTGGGTATTCTCGGGTGTTTGAAGAAAATGATTGTTCTTCTTATTAAAATCATTAATGAATTATGTTTTCTCTTTGCTGCTTCGAAATCTGAAGGTAATGGGAAAGAGGATTTTATTGTGCATTTTGGATGTGGTTTGATCTTCTAGTCTGAACTGTCATCATGAAAACAAACATGGCTTAGTGTTTCTGTGCAAATGAATGAAACAAATGAGATTTGGCTTGCTGTTGAGATTGTTTTGACTGTACCTTGCTTGTGCATCTATTACCCTATGCGGGTTTGCATTGATAAAGGCATTGTTATGCGAATATTGTATTTCTGAGTTCAGTGTGTGGAAACGTTTGGGAAAAAAAAAGCTGTGGTGATATTAATAGACTATTATGCGAGTTATAATTCCTTGATTTTTTTCATTGCATAAAACACGGGTTCCCTGGGATAGTAAGGTTATTGTAGCATCTTACTTTGCTGTACTAATTTGATATGGTATTCTGCCTGCGGGTTCTTGGTATTCATATAGGACTGTTTGGAAGGAAGTTTTAATCTGACGAGGAACAGAAAATCAATCTATATAATAGACAGAGTAGAGCATGCAAATTACATTGTGTCTTGCTGAACTCAAGGATATATATATAAGGATTGTGGACCTTTCATCATTTTCATTAAGAATAGAATATGAATGGAATTATTCTTTGTTGTTGGAAAGTGAAAAATCTCATTATTAGGATGAAAGTGTGATTGGTTGTAGTCGTTGTACACTCTTGCATGTTATAAAGACGTGAATGTCTGTAGAGTGAAATGTTTAAAAGGAAATAATTGCGTTATAGGTTCTTTTGGTACTAATGTTTATAGACCAGTTGCAATGAACTCTGGTCAACTTTTTGGAAAGGTAATAGTAGTTTTCAATTACTGAATATACTACTCTGAATGAATTATACTATTGGAGTATGTCTGCTCTAAATAAGAGGTATTTGGATAGACAGTAAGAAGAGGTGATATGATCTTGCTCCCTTATATTCGATTATTGATTTTCATTTATTTCTCTTTGGACTGTTATCATTGATTGATATCATGTTTGGATTAAAAACTTCTAGTACAACTATGAGGAAAAGAAAGAGAGTGTGAATGGATAATTTGAATTAATGATCATTTTTCTCTCATACAGTTGGAAATCTATAATTGTTATGGAATGAATTTCATACTGCTTGGGTTAAGCATTTGTATTTAATTGTTGTTTGCTTGTTCTCTTCAGCGTTTGATTGCTTGAAATCAGATGAGTTGTATGAAAGAAGGGACAATAATTCGGTTTAGATTTTAGTGAAGATCTATCTTTTGAATTCACAACTATTGTAAGAGAATGGAATTGATAGCATTTATGTTAGAACAGCAGTTGCATAATTGTGTTTTTAGTTCTTACAGATGTTTGTAATCTGGAACTGTTGAAGGGAATTACTTCTTGTAATAATTATTTGGGAAAGAGGGCAGTAATCCTTTGTCTGATTAGGAGGGTTATTGGATGATTGAGTTGATATGCTGTTCATCCTTTTTGGTATTTAATTCTTGAATGATGTTCATATTAACGTTTCATAAAAGAAGGGTTCTTTTATTGAGGTAGTTAATTAAAAGCACCTCATTTTAATGACAAGTGCTTAATATGCTTAGTTCAATGAACTGACCCGTGTAAGTAATTTTGCAGATGAAACTTGAGTATAAATGAAGACATGGTTGTTTTCCAATACTTCTTTGATTAACTAAAGATGGATTGTATTGATAACTATTACTCCTCCACGAGGAAATGAGAAAGGAAGAAGTTACATTCTTCTATCTTTATGAGTTGTAATGTTGTTTGATATAAACAAAGTCCAGTCGTTTGGACTGGAAAATGTATAGATTGTAAATTTGATGGATGAATACAAGTAAAAGTGTGATATTTTCAATAACTGTATCAGTTTGATATTGTTGAATAAGTTTGAGAATATAACATTATTCCTTGACTTGAAATTATTCAAATGTTAATGGATGAATTTAAAAGGAAATAACATCTATTCTTTACCTGAATGCAACTTTTACGTTGAAATGTGCAATTAGTTCATACTTGGGTTAAGATGAATTTTGAATTGACATTAAAAAGATTTAGATAAACACGAAATCCTAATTAGAAGGTATTCGAGATTAGCTTGAAAGCTAAGGGATATCAAATAACTTAGGGGAAGCTGAACCTTGTATTCAGACTCCGTTAATAGCCTCGAATGTTTAAATTCAGAAAATAAAGATATGGGAAATCATATCTATTATTAACAGACCTTAACTAAGTAAGGTTAAGGAGGATAAATGAATAAATTCATTTAGAATTAGACCTCGTTTAAATGACGTCTAATAAGATGGAATTCTGAACTTGTTTACAGTTGTGGAAAACTTGGTTAAGTTTAATAGGTTAAACTTATTAAGTTTATCGATAATGGACTGATTAGTCCAAAGATTAAGAAAGGAACCAAGAAGTGAATATGCAACCCTTCGGTATAAAGGAGGAGATGCGTATTAAGCTAGAAGACAGATTAAGTCTCTCTTAGCTACATACAACTATAACAAGAACAAGGATAAAGGATCAGCATGGTTGTTGAAAGTTGATCTTAAATACTAAGATTAGAACCAATCACAATTGAGCTGGATGTGTACCCTCGATGAGAGGATTTCGTAGGACATTGACATATGCCAGCTACAATATGGTGTCTTCATGAATGCAAGGCCTTCATGACGACACAATGTTATAGCTGACATATTACAATGCCCTCCCAAATTAAAACATCAAGTTTACATAAGCTGGATACTAAGTTCTTGGCTGGGGATAGGAATGTGATCATGTATACGGAGTGACTCCAGAGGACTAAAGGTAACTAGACACACGGAGTCATCTAGGAACGACACCATATGTCTGCGTATCTTTAGTTACCATGAGTAACTTCCTATACTTGTTCATATTGCTAGTTGGGGTTAGAGTTTTACCTTAAATGGAAGGACTGGTAGAGACCAGGAAAGACCATTCTAGATAACAGATGAAGTGAGGTGAAGGATGTATTCCATTGGTGTGTATCACATCTAGGAATATGATCATGCAAAGCATGTGAAAATCTTTGGCCAAAGTATCGCAAGTGCTGGTTATGTTGTCCTAATCACCTAGTTTAAGATGCAGGATGTCAGATGAATATCAGTAAAAAATATTCAGATAGGCTTCTTAAATGGATCACTTTGATAACCGGAAACGGTAAAAGAACCCTGTATATTCATTATATTATGCATGAATTAACATGAAGGATCGGTAAGTCGTCGAGTCATGAAATGAGAGATCCCTGAAACTCCGAGCCATAAAGTGGGAGGTCGGTAGTTCTTCGAGTTATTTACAGCAGCATATGGTATCTGTTATATGATTGAATGGCACTAAATGTGTGTTCCATATTGCAAATATGTGAATAGAGAACATTAGTTTTAAAAGGAAGTTGTGTGATCTGAACTGCATTAATTGGATAGAGAACAATTATTAAAACTTGAACGTGTGTTTGAATTATATAATTCATAACAGGGAATGTTGTTTAAAAAAAAAATTCCTTGTTCTAGTATCTTAAAATGGGGATGTTACACTATCAATACCTCCACCCCTTTGGTCACCTCTTATGTAGTTACTCAACCAATGATTCCCATTTCCTCTCTTCAAGAATATCAAATTTTCCAACTTACCACCCATGTTGAAACTAACCCCTCTCTTTATCATCACTCCATCCCATCTAGACCGACAATAACCCATTCTGTTACCTCTATCTAAGCTTTTGGGCCTCCTATCATCCCTCATGGGTGTGCAGAATTTCAAGAGCTTCTTAATGCTAATCCAAATTCCCTTCATGACTATCTCCTTTGTAATTCTACTAACATCCCCGTTGATGGACCCCTTATTCAAAAAATTTACGCCTACCATTCCAATCATGAATCTACTCAAGTCCTCACATCACAACTTATCGTATTCTTTCCTAGAGCTATGAATGAACTTGCCATGACACAACATGATCTTGATCCTCACTAATTTTATTTCAAAATCTGTCACAATCACCAAACCACTCAATTAGTGGTCCCCATTCCCCCTAATTTTCTTCGTGTTATCACTACTATCACATCTTCTAATCCCATCACCTCATCATCTACTACGGTTATTAGTGCCCATATCCAATCATCACAAGAGTTTCGCTTGCTTCCTCGTCCACCTGAGCAACCTAATTCAACTTTACCCCTTATTTTCACTTCCAATGTCCATGAAAATGTGATGTATTCGCAACCACATCCTTCTAAATCAACTCAAACCCATCAACCTCCCCCACGAGGTGCTTTTCGTTACATACTTCCCAATAAATCAACTTAGGTATCCAAACCAACCACTACTTACATCCCAACTCATCATATATAAAAATATTTAAATGTTCCCATCTCTCAACAACCAACTCAATTTCACCAATCTTATCACATCCCCATCTCCCAACAAAAACCAACTGTATCTCAACCCGTTCAATCACAACGTCTCAATTATATTCCCCTTTTTCAACCAATTCCACCGATACCTACTCATCCTCAAACATATCAACCCTATCAACAACCTAATCAATCTACTTCATATGCATTGCAATATCATTCTTCAACTTCTCAACCACATCCATCAAATGATCCCATGCAGGCATTATTGAGTAGAATGGTTAATCTTGAATTCGCTACCTTATGATCCAAAACCACCTTCTTATATGAACAAATCTGTAATGAACCTATCAATCCATTTGTCCTTGTGAAGCCCTATCCTCCTCATTGGGAATTACCGAAATTCTATAAGTTTAATAGCAAAGAGGATCCACAACAACACCTTCGTGCTTTCAAAAATTCATGTTATCTCATCATCCATGACCAAGACCTTATGCTTTGCACATTCCCTATGTCATTAGCTAGACCCGCGTTGGATTGGTATGATGGTATCCCACAATATTATTATTTTCCTTCACCCAAGTCGCACAATTATTCTTAGAATACTTTTCAATCAAAATTGTGCTTAAGATCACTATCATAGACATCTACGTCATTAGACAGTACGATAACGAATCTATCACAAATGTCATCCCATGATGTTGTGGCATTATCAACAAATTATCATTCTCCCTTCCACATACTAAATTAATTGAACTCTTCTCACGGTCTTGTGTGAAGCATATATTCTTTACTCTTCAAATCCAATCATTTCAAACCTTTGAAGAGGCATTCATCACGGCTTGCAAACTCAAACTTCATGCCCTTGAGCAAGGCCATCTCAAACTTCAATAAAATAAAACCAAGTCCGAATTCACCAAGTCTTCCACGTATGGTGATAAATCTAAGAATGTTGCTAACGCCATCATGGTTAAATAATCATCCACATCCACGTCTCACATGAAGCCTCCACAAAGAGTTCCTAAACCGTCTCCTAAGTATACCCCTCCCCCCTGGGGAATCCTATAGTGTAATATTTGACAAGTTAATGGTGGTCCACCTTATTTGATTTCCTCCCATTTGACCCTTTATCAAATCACAACCCAAACCAACATGATACTGTGAGGAACATTATGTAAATATCATCAAGTCTACAGTCATGACATTGAGAAGTGTTACACTTTTAAAGACCTTATCTAAAATACTCATAGAATCTGGTGACCTCTAAGTAGATAATCCTAATGTACCACCTAATTAGCCATTTGCCGTCTTCAAGTAACCTTTTCCTAATCATCCGCCCAATAATAAAACTCCACCCTCCACATCACATGCACATAATGCCCATACAATCGATACTATAAAATAAGGTCCAATACCATCACATACACCCATCATCTCATCACCAATTGCATCTACGCCTATTTCAGACTCTTCCCCTACGATCTTAATTTCATTAACATCTACACCTATATCTACACACATTATATCAAAATCGACTATTTCTAAAACTACTACATCCAAATCAATCCCAACTACACCCACTTCTTCATCCATACCTCCCATATCCTCATATATCATATTTAGTCCATCTCCTATAACTACCTCAACATCCACATTAACATCTTCATCTCACATTCCTACAACCACACCCCCTTCTACATCAATCACATCTGCTGCTATGACCATACCGACATAAACATATGAATCTATGTCCACATCTATACCATCTCTTGGATTATCCTCTATGCATACATCCACACTTAATATACCTACAAATGAGACTCTCACCCCATCTATAAGTCCAAGCATACCTAATCTAATGAATCCTAAATCTATATAATCTACAACCTCTGTGGATCTCGTCAAACACATCATATAAAAACCACTTCCGCCTTCAATATCCATTATTTACAATGCAATCTACATTACCTAATTATTCCTCCACAGATCCCCCCAGTTAAAATTGTCATCATCCTTGCCAAAGGTAAATCCTCACAAAAAGAGTCTAAGAGCTTTGGCATGCCCATCCTAAACTCCCTCACACACCCACACAAAAATTTGGAACTTCCTTCTCAAAAAAAGTTGGAAGTTGGGTATTATTTCATTCATTGGGTATATGCCCTCATTCTTTTACTCTACACAT
Organism: Taxus chinensis; assembly: GCA_019776745.2. NCBI lineage: Eukaryota > Viridiplantae > Streptophyta > Pinopsida > Cupressales > Taxaceae > Taxus > Taxus chinensis. The sequence goes on from CM034149.1 coordinate 868,803,106, forward strand.
TCTTTGTTCGATTCTTGAAGTAATATTATTTGATATTTATTGTCGAGGATGGACAATATCCCTAGTGTGGGGTAATTTTGGCAAGAGAAATTGACTAAGTGTTAAAGAAGTAAAGATGATTATGCATAGTAACGCACACACACAAGAGATCAAGGTAGTGTGCAAGGTGTGCGCGAAGAGGTATAATGGGTTAGTGTACGTGGCTGCACACACATATACAAAAGAAAGAGGATTTAGCCAATTTTCCTAGAAAGGATAAAAATAGAAAAGTGGAGTTGGAGTGTCACCCAAGTAAAGGTCTGGAATTGGAGAAAATTAAAGAGACTTGGAGGCCAAGTAAGGGAAAGAAACACATGCATGGATCCAACTAATAGTAGTATTAAAGCAAGTTGTATAAATAGGATAATATATTATTAGCAGCTTTTGTAGAAACATGCAAGCTTTGTATGCATGGTTATTTTGAGAAATAAATCATGCGAGTTGTTTTTATGATCACGCCTATTGTTAGGAGAGTTCATGGGTGCAGAAGGGAAAGTCCCCACCCCTATATATACCTATTGTTCGTCATTGTGCAAGAGGATACATGCAGAAGCAAAGTTAGGTTGTTTTAATACACATCTAAGGGTTTGATGGTAACGTGTTTAGTCATGCGCACTATTGTAATGACTAGGTATCAGCTTCCATGTTATGTAATTACTTGAGGTTTCTAATGTATAATTGTGGTTGGATAATGGTAGTTCATGGATTTGATAGTGGTGATATGATAGTACAATTGATGTTAGTTTTTTTTACATGGATTAATTGTTTCCTTATTATATGTGTTTCCAAACAGCTATGATTAAATGATATGTATGTATGAATGTCATGGTCATAAATATAGTAAACATGCATGCAAACATCTTGGTAAGCATAACAACAAAGGGACCTAGTGGCTACACACACTTCAAGATTGTCTGTCTGAGTGAAGTGCCAGTGTGCATAACTATTGAGTGGGTAACAAAAGGCTACATGTCTCTAAAGAAGTTTTACAACTTGATGGATCAACTATTAACATGATAGGAATCATCAAATATCTTGAGTTGAACCTTCATGTTTGTCCAAGTCTAACCATAACTCATGATGTATCAATCATTGACTTGCCTCCTTTGTTTTCCATTTTATTATCAAGGGATTTCACTGCCAAAGTGGGTGGATACTTGTCATCATATTGGTCCCATATGCTCCTTAGAACTAGGTATGGTACAATATTTACCATAAAAGTTGAGCCTATTTTCCTATCAAGTTAATTCATATGACCCCTCTCCTCTCCAATCAAATTATCTAATCCAAGACCATCAAGAGCACGAGTTAGTTTTAGAAGAATAGCCTATTCCTCCTTCCATACCCTATCTTTTGTTAGATGAATGGGCCAAAGAACACTATGAATTTGATCCCCATGATACAACTATAGAAATTAGTCTTAGAACCTATTACATTCTTGAGTAAGAGTCCATTCTACCTACACCAATCAAGTAATAAAATGATGATACTTCTAGACTATGGAAGATGTTCTTTGATGGTTCTAGAAGTAGAAATGGTGTAGGTGTAGGTGTTATTCTCATCTCCCCAAAGGATGAGAAATTATTCTTCATGCATAGGATGCAATTTGTATGTTCAAACAACTTAGCTGAGTATGAGGCATTGGTGCATGGTCTTCTCATTTCTGAAAAGAAACAGATCAAGGCATTGTAGATATTTGGTGAAAATGAATTGGTTATCCACCAAGTGAGGAACTAGTACACAACGAATAATAAGCTTTTGAAAGCTTATAAACAAAAATGTTGGGACCTCTTGGAGATATTTGATGCTATCAATCTGCAGGTGGTAACAAGGAAATTAAACAAAGAGGAAAATACGATGGAAAACCTTGGTTCACAATTCTCACCAGTTGAGAATCTTGTTTAAAGAAATGCACAACATATCAAGGTGGTGGTCATAGGATCAATTCTAGACAATGAAACCAGATGACAAGTATTTGATAGTGATGTGCAAATTGTATAATTGATTTATAATGAAGCTAAGTTTTCTTCAAAGATACAATATAATTTGTATGATGTATATGGTGATCAAGTGATTCAAATTAAGATAAACAAATTGACAAAAGGATTGGTCACCTTAGAGAATATTATCAGTCTTGATGATGAGTTCAAGGGAGAATTAAAGACATAAAAAAAATCAAGAAGAATATCATCCAATCACTATTTCATGTGACAAAGAGTTGTTTTTGTGTAAGGAATACACAAAAGACGAGAAATAATCATTTATCTCATTGTGTCAAAGGTATATCGACACCTTCTCATGGGATTATGAGGACCTAAAAGGATTTGATGCAAGTTTTTCTCAACACTCCATTGAACTAGATCCTAGTGTCAAGCCCATCAGAAAAAAGCAAAGGCATGTAGAGCCCCTCATGAGGAAGGAATTATCCAAAATGATTGGGGAAAAATAATATTTCCCATTAAGTACTCTACTTTGGTTGTAACTATTGTTCCGGTGAGGAATAAAAAGGGTGAATTCAGACTTTGTGTTGATTTTAGAGATTTGAATAAGGCATCATTAAAGCTTCATTATCCTTTTCATTCTATGGATAAGATTTTGCAGAGAGTGGCTAGCATGCAAAGTTTTTCCATGCTTGATGGCTACTTAGGTTTCAATCAGATCATGGTTAGGGAAGAGGATCAATTCAAAACTACATTTACAACCAAACTAGGAATATATGCCTATTAGAAAATGCCTTTTTGTTTTTCAATTGTAGGTGTAAATTTTCAAAGAGAAATGGACATTTACTTCAAAGGGTACATAAATGAGTTCGTCCTAGTTTACTTGGATGATATAACTATCTTCTCAAAGCAGATTGCAAATCACAACATGCATCTTGAGAAAGTATTTGACTAGAGAATTTTGGGTGTCTCTTAACCCCAAGAAGTGAAAAAATTTTGTTGCACAGGGAAATATTATGGGACATGTTTTCTCAAAGTATGGTATTGCCATTGATCCTTAAATAATTTCAGCCATCCTCTCTCTCTCTCTCTACTAGCTCACAAGAAGACCTTGTAGTCATTCCTTGGAAAGATCAACTTTGTTAGGAGATTTATTCCTAACTTTGTAGGTTTTATTAGGCATATCACTCTCATGCTCAAGAATGATTAATTCTTTAAGTGAATAGTAGAAGGAAAATAAATCTTTACCAAGATTAAGCAAGAGATTTCTTGAGCTCCTATACTTGTCAATCCTAATTATTCTAAAGATTTCATTTTATATGCATATGGAGCTGATAATAATGTTGTTGTTGTTATGACACAAGAAAATGATCAAGGGCTGGAGAAGTCAGTGGATTTCTTCAGTTAGACACTGAAGGATTATGAATTGAAATATAATCACATATAAAAACAAGTCTTCGCCATCATGCACATGCTAAAGAAATTCAAGTGTGATGACCACTAATCATATCAATGTTCTTGTCTTGTACTCTAGTGTGAGAGACTTTAGTTGAACCAATGTATCTTAATATCATCCCAATATAATCATTAAAACATTCATAATCGTCCCATGTAGGTCAGCCATTCCTAAATGCACTCAACAAGCCCAAAAATGGCTCAAAACCCCATCACCTGGAAGAGAAATTAACACAAACACCATAACCATGCTTTGCCAAGATTTAAAATTACTCATACATGTGAAATATATCATATAAACACCGACCACGGTCATTAATTATTTGGACCAATCAAATTATTCATAACACAACCAAAAAGGCTCATATAATTTACCAAACCGTTGTTTCTAGAACCTTGTCTTTGGGAATCAAAGCCACCCAAGAATAACTCAACTATGGCATGTAACTAATCATTGGAGTACCCTAGAATTTTATATAACATACATGCATGTTATAGCCCATGAAACATCCATATGTTTAGACCACACTAAATTTCCTCTTCACCAAATCAAACTTCCCAGAAAGTAGTTTTATTAACTTATCTGGTTTGCACCCTTTCTACCACTTACAAGACCTTAAAATGTCTTAAATAGTAACACAATTAATTCCTATTCACTCTCCAACTAATATCAAGCATCAGTAAATCCATTGCATGCCTCATCTAACTCAATATTTCAGCTTGAGCAATCGTGTCCTAAAAATAAGCAACCTTCTTCTCCACAAAATGAATTGGAAGTGTAGACAACAAATTGGGGTCACACTCCCCTTGGTCCCCTTCAATTAATTAACGTAACACATTTAACTAACCATGACCCCTTTACCTCATATTAATATTCATCCTCACATTATTAATTAATTTAATTAAGTTAATGTAATCCTCACACTTCCACCTCATCATTACACCTCACCCTGGACCCATTCCAAGGGCATTTAACTCACAGTGACCAAGTCATCACTCTCAGCACTAAGTCATCACTCCCAGTGTTGAGTCACTACTTGACCTAACTAACTAAGACTTCTTCCTAAACTTAAATGGACTTCTTCTAAGATCTGCCTACCTTCTCTCACAAGAACTCTACTTCCCTAAACAGACCCAATAATCAAAATCACACCAAAAAAATAGTAAAGATTAGGCTATTTTTGGTAACTTGGACTATTTCACCCCAACTGACGTCGGTTTATCCTCAGCCAACGTCGGTCACCTAAACCGCCATCGGATCCTTTATATACAATTTTACAACTCTTTACACAAGTTGATAATTTTGAGTTTTAAGAGTGTTATTGTAATAAAAAGAATATCTCATATCCATTTCTTCATCCAAATGACGTCTACACACCACTAGAGAGTAGCATAGGCCAATGATTCCCTTCTAGATAATTGGAACATTCACGGGAACACATAGATCGTACTTCCACGACACTGAACTAGCTACCACCTCACCCAATCACCAACCCTCATCCAACCATGAACCTTCATCAACAAGTAAGTAATGTGATTTTAATCATTTTTTCTTCCTTTATTCTATCTTTTTTCTTCCTTTAGTAATTTTAGTTTCTACCGGATATCTCCATCTTCTCACCAATCCACCAACCCAACCAATTCAATCCCTTTCACCCTTTTTGACCTCTCCCTTGGTATTCCCGAGTCTTATCAGTTATATTACAAACCTAACCACACCCTCCTCACTCTCTATGCAATCAAAAAAATCCCAAAAACCATTTTTATTGAGTTATTGTCAATTACCCCTACCAACATTGGTTTACCCTGTCGCCGTCGGTTTCATCCCTGAACTAAAACCAGTCACCAGATTGATATCAATCTCTATGTCATTTCATATTCTCATACCAACAAGCTTCCCACTCACCCAAAACCAACCTAGACCTCAACCAATTAGTCCCAGACCCTTACCAGACCTGTCTGACCTGAACAAATCTCAGTTCTAATTAGATTTAGTGTTGTTTTGATATTTAGCATAAAATATAGTGTATTATGTGTATGAGAAACCTGAATCATTACATTGCAGTAGGACTTTTTTATTTCAGTTGCTTATTCACATTGAATTGTTATAAAACAGTGGATTGACAACCTCTCTAGGAAGCACCGCGCTTCCTGGATCTAGCATACGCTAGGCAGTCCACTGTCATATGCTATTTAATACTCTTTTGTGGTCTTGTTTTGCATCTATAGGTAGTCCATCCCAGACAAAAAGGATTTCTCTATGATCAGCTTGGATAACGTCAACAATGCGCGCATTCTACCTTCCATGTTTTCCTCACGGGTATTCCTCAACCATTTACCTTCTATCTGTTTCATCCTAGAAAGTGTAAAACTTATTGGTGAAACATTTTGGCATGCCCGGTCGGACCCATTCAGGGTTCTTTGCATTATTCATGCTTAGGGAATAATTGTGTGTTTATTTATTTTAAAAGAAAGTTCACATTAAAATCTTCTCCCTGGGAAACATTCTTCTTCTCTTACTGATCTCAGTGAAACTTGTATTTTGGATTAAAAATAACACTTCTTTTTAATCTGTATTGCATTAGTGAAAGACATACTCTTGCTTATTCATTATTGATCTCATCAAATTTCATTGTGGATTTGGGTTTAAAATCTTTGCATCTCCTTTCTGTAGGTTGCATTTTAGCTCATCTAAATTGTGGGCAACCTATATGTTAGAAGTCATGCCCAGCTAATGGTTGACAAACTGAACCATAGTCCACATTTTGCACACTCTGTATACAAAATCACTGAAAAAAAACTACACATTTCTTAAACAACATCTTTCCCGGAAGAAGATTTCAACGATCACACGATCAGAGGATTGACAGTGGGCTCCAGCTAGTTTTCTGACCAGTTATCATATCAAAGAAGGATCCCCAACGCCAAAACTTACCTGAAACCAACCATAGTTGTTAGTTTCCGTAGGGAACCTTCGGTGACCAAAATACTCTATTATATTCACAAGTCATTCCTAAATGGCATAAGCCACAACATACAATATACATCATAGGATTTCGTGTTTGCTAGCTTTTTCTTGATTTGTGTTTTGAGGTGTGATTTCATTCTCTTCATTTTTCTCTCCTTACACACTCCACCATCATAGTTGGTGTATTCTGACTATTTTTGAGTGTGTTAGGGCTGATCATTTCCATACTGAGTCTCTGAGTTGGTCTTTTTATTTGACCTAAATCACCAAAAATTCACTTTTTCCATTTTTCACATATTTCACAGTAACCAGTGTTGGTCTAGTGACTGCCATCAGTTTCATTATCTCATCACCGTCAGTTCATTGACCGCCGTCAGTTTATGTTATTTTGGTCATTTCGGCCAAAGTAGCGTTCAATCTATATTTCTTTTCATTCTGTGACTTCCTCTGTCACTTTACTATATCTCTGAGTCCTTGATATCACCTTTAGATTCTAGTTCTACTTCATCTTCATCATTTATTACCAGATTTACAAATCTTTCATTTCCCCACATTAACTGACATCGGTCTAGTCGACCAACGACAGTCACCCCATCATACCGGCATCAGTTACCCCAACCGACGTCAATCTTGTGTTCTAATTTTCCAATCAGAATAACGATGAAATCACACATTTTAAACCCATTTTCCTCCATTTCTTCTATGTTTCTACATTATCAGCAAATCTCATAATACATGTTCTATCGTTAGTCACATGGTTTTGACCGGTAAAAAAGCTAACGCTCTCGTGTTTCACGCTAGCCACCAACCACTCCCACCTAGCCCATCACCCCCTTCCATCTCATCATATATGGACCCCAATCAGGCTCTTGCCATACCCACTGGTGATGAGGAGATTGTGAGACTCTTTGATCACAACCCTGTCACTCTATAATACTATCTCGCTCATTCATCTACCCACAATTCATAATGGAAACTTGTATATAGCATGCATGTGTCCATTCCTCCTACCCTCACACCCACTTCTACACCAGTAGCTACTAGCTTGGCTTTACCCTCCTCTACCTTACCACTTGTGGTTTCCTAGCTTGATCCTACATCATAAATATCTACTGCACCTACGACATCTGTTGCACTTTTGATGTATTTTGCTCCTACGATGTCAACCATGCCTTTATCAACTGCCTTGAGTGTAGGTCTATTTGCACCCGCCTACCTCTCATATACCTATTGCATCTCAACCACCATTGGTGTCGGCACCCCACACTCCCTTCCAAAACATCGTCCTCTCCATCCCACAGTCTCTTCCTCTAATTTCTACAAGATTCTTTACGTCCACTCCACCTACCTACACTTATCACCAACATCCCCCTATTTTATCTACGGCTTATATTCAGGATACTTACCATCTACATCTATTCCAGCATATGTTCCTTCCTCACAATTTTTGTACTTGACACTACCACATACTGGGATGCCTCCCACGTCATATCTGCCTTATCTAGCCCCTTATATTATAGGGGGTGCCCCATCATCACAACCTACCAATGATCTTATCAAAATGATGATGGAAAAGATGTACACATTAAAAGAATTTGTGTCCGACTCACATAACTCTCTAACATACAATGATATTTTCAATGAGGCCATTCAGCCTTCCATTATGATTCATCCATACCCTCCCCATTGGGAAATGTCTAAATTCAACTGATTCAACAACAAAGAAGACCCGCAACAGCACTTGCGATCTTTTAAACATGTGTGTTATCTGATCGCTCACGATGATGCTTTTCTTTTGTAGACATTCCCAATGTCCTTAATAGGTCCAACTTTAGATTGGTATAGTGCTCTACCCAAGCATTCCATCTTTTCATTTAATCAGGTAGCTCCAGATTTTCTAGACCACTTTTCTATCAACATTGTCAAGAAGGTCACCATGACTGACTTGTATGTGATGTGCCAATATGAAGACAAATCTATCACAGATTTTGTCGCTCATTGGCGGAGCCTGGTCAACCAACTCACATTCCAACTGCCTCAAACTGAGTTAATAGAGTTGTTCACTAGATCTTGTGCTAGACGCATCTCACCAACTCTCTAAGTTCAAACCTTTTGCACATTTGATGAGGCATTCACCATGGCCCGGAAACTTGAAATTCGTGTCATTAAAGAGAAGAGGATATAGTTTCGTAACAAGAATTTTGTGTTTAAATCAAACAATACCTATTCTTCTTCCAAACCATAAAATAATTATTCTAAAGTAAAAGGATATGCCAATGTAGTAGTTTTAAAATCCGGCCCATCTCATCCATCCAACCAATCAAAGCCTTCTTCCAATATTTCTCATGTTCAGGATCTTTGGTTCAAGTAGGAGCAATGAAAATATACTCCCATAGGAGAACCCTACTCTTCAGTTTTAGAAAAATTCTAAAATACAGAGCAATCACTCTTCCATCTATCAAACCACATATTGGTTTTGAGCCCTCTCGTCCTGTGCCTTCATGGTACAAAGAAAATGACTACTGCAACTATCATCATATTAGAGGTCATAACAATGTTAATTGTATAACTTTCAAAAAAATTGTCCAAGAAATGTTAGATAATGGAGATCTCGTCTTGGATATTCCTAATGCACAGGCTAATGAGAACATTCACATCTTCAAGAATTCATTCCCAAATCACACCCCATCATCTAACCAAACTAGTGAAACCTCAACTAGTGACAATAACGTTCATGAGCTTTGTGTTGTTTTCGACATCATACCATCTCTTCGTGTTCAATTTCCTCCTACTCCATACTATCGAGGAGATTCTTTCATGAGTTCCTTCATCCACGGAGGTACCTATTTCATATGCTTCTTTACCCACAGAGGATTCTCCCTTATCTTCTCCTTCACCCACGAAAGAGTCCACCATATATGCCGATGCAGTTTCCCCACTCACCTCTTCAACCTAATGAACAACCCATAGTATTTACTCTTCTACCCATGGGAGATTCATGCTTACCTTCTTCTTCACCAAAATTTGAACTTACCTCACCCAACTTTCCATCTTCCCTACCCACAGGGGATCCATTAGCAGCGTACCTTCCTATTGGTGACAATTCTCCATTGGCTTTCAAGGATCCTGTTGATTTTCTCTCGTCTCTTTTATCCACAGAGTCTGAAGCTAACCATTTCCTGTTTCACAGACATTCTTTACAAGGATTACTACAAAATCAACATCATCCACTCCTATATCGGTGTCATTCTCACGTTTGGTTCACCGCTTGGATTATGTTGATAATTCCATGCTTTGGGGATGTCTTCGACTGTCTATCGCACTCAAATGCAGATGTTGTTATACTGAAACTTCCATGATCTATCCAAAGGTGTTTCAGACAACCAAACCCACCATGCCCATGCCAGTTGTAGCAGCCCCTTCTTCATCACCCTCGTCCACACCTAAACATTTTACCAACAAATGAAATTTTTCCTATGCCTAAAACCTTACCTACACCTATACTGTACTCGTCGTCTAGAACCATTACCACATTAGGAGTCATGCCGACATCAATTATAGCCCATCCTCATGTCAAAATAGATTTAGCCATGTCCTCAAAATCCATAACAAAGACTATTCCCTCACCTAATAAGAAGACCCAACCCCTTAGGCCGCATACATTGACTTCGCCCACTACTCCTCTGTCACCTTTACCACTTCCATCTATCCTAAGTCCCCCACCCATCAACCTTGGCCAAACAACCCCCTACCTAGAGTAAACTAAAAACACAACAACCCACCTCGTCACGATCCTTTATTACACCCAAATTACCAACTCAGCTTATGCCTTTGACGTCACCTACATCCTTTCTACCTCCTATACCTACACCACTTCCAATATCCTCATCATTACACATGCCATTCCCTTCTCCTCAACTAGTAACTTCCACATTGTCTCTTACCATAACCTTCACCACACCTCCATTATCACCTTGGCTAACCCATCCCCTTCCACCATTTGCCTTCCCTTCTACATCACACACTTATTCTTCACCCTTACCCAAGAAGGTGCAACCAAAGCCAAAGAACGCACTACCTTCCAAAGAGGTAGTTAAACCTACACTACCTTCAACAACTAGCTCATATACTACATCTTTACCCAAGAAGGTGAAATTCAAACCTAAAACTATACTATCTACCAAACAATTGGTCGAACTTACTCAACCTCTAATTCCACCTCACCCACCATTGTAACAGATTGTGTATCTCTGGAAGTAATAGAAGCATTGTTTTTTGGCTATCTTCTGCCTTGAATTGTCTTTATTCTTCTTTCTTGAATTTTCTTTATGTTGTGTACTTGTTGTGTCTTTTCACATCCCTTGCATCTCCTTTTTCTAAATATGTCCACTAAAAAACAATTGTGCAACTGCGTTCTATTCTGTGTTGACTAGTGTCTACCCTTCCTCTGCATGTTTACCTTAGTTTTCACTCAAGCTAATCATATTTATCCCCCTTACTTTTTGGTGTTATCAACTTCTTTAGTTTTAGTTTTCCCTCTCTGCATATCCTTCTATCTTTGGTCCATTGGCATGTTTAGCTTAGGATTTCCACTTCAGCATTAGGAGTAGCAGTAGTAGTAGTAGTAAAAATAGGTAGAGGAACCAACCTTCTCTAGAGGTCTATCTCAAGCACGTAAGGTCCCACAACTTAGAAACAATCCCGATTTTTTCCTCAATGACTCAGTTTAACTTGATCTAAGATGGGTGCAAGTTTGAGCTCCAACGGTTTCTGGAACACTCGGTGGGACAAACATGTGAACGCTTTACATTTCACAAGAGTTTCATTACAATATCTTTGCCACCATGCTACCTACAACCAACAGTTTCTGGCACTCCTGTTGGGAAAAACAATTGAAATATTTACATTTTAAAAGAGTTTCATTGCAATATCTTTGCCACCGTGCTACCTGACACCAATAGTTTTTTGGCATGCTTAGTGGGAGAAGAACTTGAAAGCTTTACATTTCACAAGAGTTTCATTTCAATATCTTTGTCATCGTGCTACCTGCAACTAACAGTTTATGGCATGCCCAGAAGGACAAACATTGAAATCTTAATTTTCATCATTGTTAAGTTATGGTGTGTGACTTAGTCATTTCAAGCCTTTAGAGGCTTGTTTCAACACATATGGAGGCTCCCAATACTTAGATCTATTGTTTTAGCAGTCCGCACACCTTTCATGAGAAGGATACATAAAAGAGAAAGTACATCACCGAAAGAATAATTTGAGTATAAAGAATACGTATTAGAACTACCACACACACATATCCATCTCCAGCGCATCATGCAATTTCCACGCCACCTCTCGGTAGACCTCCTATGTAACTTGTTATGGAAACTCCTCCACCACCTCCGAGAAACTTTGTTAACTTCACTGGCAAAAGTCCTCTTATCCTTAATACACAACATGATATGCCTGCATCTGCGCTCAAAAGTATTCCATACTTTAATGGTGAAAATCAAGTCACCCATGTTGAGCACATCCAGGATGTAGATAATGTATGATTTGTTTATTTAATCACACATGATGATGTAGCAGTAAGTTTTCTTGTGGCTTTTCTTAAGGGAAAAGTGCTTTAATGGTATAGAAGCTTGAGACCTACATCATTTTCCAGTTGGGATGAGCTTGGAACAACTCTATGTAACTATTTTGAAGATAAATCAAATCACATGTCCTTAGTGGAGCAGATGACTACAACAAATAGAGAACCGCAATGAGCAGATGATTGATTTCAATATCAAATTTCAGAAGACTTGCGATATAATCCCTCAAGTGGTAAGGCCTACAACCAAACATGATTTCATATATTACCTAAGGGCCTTAAATAGTGACATCTTGGTCATGATTCAGTCCATGTGGGGAAGAACCTTACCTACTGCTTACAATATTGCAATAAGGGTGGAAAATAGTCTTATCCAGGCAGGAAAGTTATCTCCTAGACCACCCATGCCCTTATTCCAAGAGATGCCTCACACTCCCCATCCTTATGTTTCCCCTATTCTTGAGTATAATGTTCAACCCACTACATCCACTTCCTATTCTCTTGTGCAACAGAAAGAAGATGAAGAAATGAAGGCCCTGATTAGTTATTAAAAAAAAAAAATGCCTAGGTACCCTAAGTGGGGATACTAGAGTATTAATGTTAGTCTAATTAGGAGGACTAAAATGTTATAAAACATTATGATAAAATAATGTAAAGTGATTCCATAATTAAATTTAATGGAAGAAAACCCTAATATGTAAGAGAAAAGGAAAGAAATGGGTTAGTTGATTAAAGATGAATGTCACATAGTGTCGCAGATCTAGAAATAAAATATGAAAGTGTAGATGATGTCTTAGGAGCATGCAGAGGATAGATCTGGAAGATCTGAAATGACTGGGGCACCCTAGGGTGCCTTAGTTTGTAATCTAGGTGCTCTGATCTCTGTAGATGCTCAAAACTTGAATCTGGTATGGTCACAAGTTGGTTCATAACCCTAGTTGTTTATCGCATTGGATTCACTGAATGATTTGTATAATGACATGCGACACAAAAGTAAGTATCAAAACCTAGAAAAAAAAGATGCAAATGAATGGTTAAAACTGACCTCAGCCACCAAACTAGTGGTCTTATCACTGAGTGGTGCACTACCTTTCAGACCCGGATGTAGTTGTGGTGAGTTTGTGTATGTCATGCCCTAGGTGCTCTCGTGTCAGTTGCACTTTGTTAAGTAGCGAACAATAATAACTATAGAAAATGTAAATAACCTGTGTGCATGGAATATAATAGAATCCCTCCCCCATGCAGTGTGTGTAATGCATATCTCCTAGCCTTGATGCATGACACTATGTGGATGCAAGTGATGCAATGGATGCAACTTTAGATGGAGTGATAATAGTATGTTACATTATGACCCTTATTATGGTCTTATAAATTTATATTTATAGGCCTCTCAAGCTTAATTTCTTAATTAATCTTGACAAGGCCGACTGGGAAAACCATAAGGCTGAAAAATGGCTAGAAAGTCCCCAAAAAGAAGTGAAAAAGGATGTGCATAAATCAGGGCACCCAAAATGGGACCAGGAAACCCCAAGGTGTCCCGATTTTGGGCTAGAATGATGGGGCAGTTGTAAAATGGATAGATAAGTGTAATAAACTATGTGGGAATGATAAAATAAAATATAAAACAAAAAAAAGCAAAAAGGTGGGATGATTACTAATTTATTCACTTGAGAACCTTCTAAATAGTAGTATAAGACCGGGATAAATAATGTCTAAAGTGCATAATTTTGTGTCTACATTTCGCCCCCACTTTATGTTGGTGAGCAGAATGCTTAGTAACATAAAGTAGATAGAGATGCGTACCTGATATCCATGTAGAGTGTAGAAAGAAGACATTTCAATGGAATAAACTCAAGCGTGGAATGACAAAAAGAAAATGTGGAGGAGTGTGGATTCTAAATATGAAAAAATGTGAATAAAAAGTGATGAGATTGAACCTAGGGCGGAACACATGTGTAGTTATTGATGTGTGTAGTGTACCTGCATGGTTAGTAAAGGAAAGTGCATGTAGCGGTGTGTTTTTGTTGTTGCCCCAATTTGACTACTTGTTTCTCATACGACCAAACCTGCAATGAGAAAATGATCAAGTAGTCAAATATGTATGTATGTAAAAACGCTGTGTAAAATATGCATGTATATGGAAATGTGTAAAGATGTAAATGTAAAATACATTAGAATAAAAGTTTAAATGGAACATGTACACCTGATACATGTCGAGAAAAAGAGTGTAGAAGGATATCATGTACTGTCACAAGTATTTTGAGCGATCTCACACCACCCTGGCTGAAGAAGTATAGGAAGGAGATGCATTGTATCCTCCAACTTTAACCACTTTTGCTGAAATGTGTGAAGAGATATTTTTACTGTCTTAGTTTTTTGGGCGATCTGACTCCACTGGAAAAAGAAGTGTAGAGAGGCATACCCACTATAACCCCAAGCATGTAACTGATCCGTAGAATTTTCGAAGGACACCATCACCTATTGATGTCGTTCTTTATGGAGTTCGTAGACTAGTCTGAAATCACTCATTATGTCTGAACTAGTGTAAATACATTGTGTTAGTATAAAACCCTCAATGATGCCTCTCTCTTTGGGGGTGCATGTGACATCACAGAAAGGAGAATGTATCCCCAAAAGAGGACCCAACCGCACTCTGTCCTGTAGAACTCTTTCCTACAGGGGGAAAGGGAAATGCTTGGTAGATACCAAGGTACACACAAAAGGGGATGGCTAGCAAAGAAAACTGTTAGTCCAAAAACACATGCATGCAATAAGACAAGTGTAAAATACACAGACAATGTAAGAAGTACCAAACAAAGTAGTCTAAATACGTAAGAAAACAAGCAGACCGCACAAAGCAGATTTTAAACATGGGACATCACTCATGATGTCGCAAGACACGCAAGGCCATCATGGCCAAAAAAAATATACAAGTGTGCACACAAGCAAATGGAAAGCCTGCAGAAAATGGAAAACAACACAGACAACTAGAAACAAACAAGTAGTCATGGAAACATGTAATCCAACAAAACAAGGGTTGCACATAAAACACACGTTAACATGTTAGAGTGATAACCAATATGTCAAAACGTGTAAGAACAAGTAGTATAAGATGTTAAGTACAAAATGAAACAATAGCACCTGGGTAATATGAATGTGGGTGCCCCCAGCGACTAGTATAGGAAGGGTAGAAGGTGAGCATCCATGTCACGTGTAGATACATGTATCTGTGATCACACTAAACAAAGATGTGAACACGCATGTGTATATGATAATGACATATAAGAAAGCAATCTAACATGTGTAATAAATTGAACATGCAAAACACGAGTAAGAAAGAGTAAATGCACCCAAGACAATGCAGTATGTTGTGGATAGATGGAATGGAATGCAAGAAGGAATGATAGGAGAAACGTGCCCCCCCCAAGTGGATGGAAGTGTATACAGTGAAGTTAATTTTGTTTTCCCCCCTCAATAGTCAATAATGAACCATAAACAAGAGTGCGTCATTAGGAAATTGTCGAGTAGTGTTGGTTGTATCTAGCACGTTGTGATGGGTGCGTATATGTAATAGTGATGGAATGCGACATGTGGGGATATGTGCGTGAACCCTATAGCCAAAGCATATATCACGACTTTTTGAATGGAGGAGTGATGATTTATCCCTAAGCATATATCAATATAGAATGTAAAGGATGATGAGGAGACATATGAAAAGATATGTGTGGACCCTATAGCCTAAGCATATACCATGACTTGTTGAATGAAAGAGTGATGATTTAACCCTAAGCGTATATCACTATAAGATGAAAGGATGGAAATGGGTGACAAGTTATCCTAAAGTGTATGCCACTATGCGAAGGAAAATAAGGGAGTGGTGATGTCCCCTAAGGTGTATGCCACTATAAAATGATAAAAGGAGGGTGGTGATTTAGCCTAAAGTGTATACCCACTATAACATGATAAGAAGGGGTGACAATTTAATCTACGGTGTATGTCACTAATGCAGGAAATGTTGGATGAGAAATATGTCACATGATGATAGTAAGTTCCATTTGATTGGTAAAACCCTCGGTAGTCGAGTATGGACCAAGGAACTAAAGTGCATCATGGGGTGGTGAGTTCAGCTCGTAGAAGACAACATAGTGTAAACGACCAAGGAAGGAATATGCAATGTAAATGTGTGGTGTAAACAATACAATGTAGTATGTGTATCCTATGTAATATATGGAATGCATTAATAGGCATATATAGAAATCAAATATTTAAGGATGATAGATGGAACTAGATCCATAGATAATGGAATTTAGTGTAGCATGTAACATGTATATGGTGGATCGATGCGCTACGTAAAGCTAGACCCATGTATAATGAGATCTAACCTCAATATAGAATGGAAGGGTGGGGTGTAAAACTAGGCTCAAGTCAAATGGCGACTAAGTATGGAAAGAATGATATAGGATGTGTGGTGTATGTGATAGAATATAAATGTGTAAAACCTATAGTGCAGTGTGTGGGGTTCAGTGTAATGGTAATCCCTCAACATTCCAATGTGAATCGAAGCACAAGAGTGTGTCATCAGGTAACAAGGGTGCAAGGATGTGTAGGAAACATAGTGATATGCGAAGGGATAGATGAAGAAGGAATGTAAATAAGAGGAAGGTAGGCTAAAATGGTAAAGGGGGAATTGTGTAATGACTATGCCCCAAGTGATCATAAAGGAGGAGTCAACTGATAAGGTTGAGGGACAGAGGTCCATCGACTGGTACTTGGGGTGATGAAAATGTAGGACCACAATCCACGAGGGGGGATATAGTAGATAAAATTTTTACCTGTGAACGAAAGCTACATGTATGCGAAGGACAAAGACTGAGATGGTAAATGACTGAGGAGAGTGTGCTTTCGAGATGGGCATTGGGTAGTGCTACGAACCAATTGAGCCCGGCAAGTAGAATGGGGAATAGCAGGTGGCGATGGAGAAAATGAAATGAGGCCTATCTGTTATAGATCACGAATAATATGACTCAAAGTGTGACAAGAGTCGGTATGATTCCCTTGAATCCTATGGTAGCAGAAAAATGGTTGATCACGATATTGTATTAGTTTAGAAGGAGGATAGTGACGATTAGACAGTAGAGAAAGGAGTTGATGATGAATAAGGTGGCCAAGAATGCCATGTGGTGTAGCATTGGAAGGAAAGATAAGAGGTGGAGGTAATGATACAACTAGTGGATCAGTGAGGGGATGGGTAGGGGACCTAGATGTCGCAAGAGCTGTAGGAGTAGGAGGAACATGCGAGGTTAGTGCATCCTTAAGTTGTTCTATCTCATCATGGAGAGACACAATTTTGGCTTCTATGGATTGACACTAAACTTGTAGCGCTTGTATAGCCTCCAATAATTGTGTGTTAAATGGAGTATTGCAAGGGTGAGAATCATTATCTATGGTGGTGGATATATAACATACTGGAGGAAGTAGTGGATTGGTGTTAACACAAAAAGGAAATGGAGGAACAAGATCTCCTAAAGGGTCATCAATATGAGTATCAAAATCGTATTGGACAACACACGAAACTTGGTAAGGAAGGGTGTGTGGTTGGTCGTCCAAGTAACCATGAATGTGTAAGACGTACATGACCATGGCATATTGGTCATCTATAAAGGGAGGTAATGGAAATCCCTGAGCATACCAAATAGTGAAGTTGGGTGTATAGCAAAGAAAGGAACTACTACAAATGCGATATGTGCCAAATGGCATGGGGAATGTGATTTCATCACGATTAGGATCAAGTGTGCCTCCAATATAATCTAACCAAGACTGGCCAAGTGTAAGTGGAGAAGTAGTAGGATAACACACGAGATAGATAAGGTGGAAAACGCGCAGGCCATAAGCGACAGTGAGAATGACATAACCATGATACAAATGTGGATCTCATAAAGGAGTATGAAGGTCATTGAAGTCAAAACCAAGTCGAAGGAGATTGTCATGTGAACATACGGTAGTTTTACATGAGGTGTCAAGTGGTATGTGCTCCCAATAAGAATTATTTATGAAAAGAGTTCAAGTGAATGGCGGGCATGCTAAGGAGGAGGAGGATGGTAGGGAAAAGGGTATGATATCTAGAGCTGGTAAAGGTCTCTGGTATGGTACGATAGCGGTAGTAGCAACGAATGGGGGAAGAGACTATACTAAGCATGCAAAGAGTGGCCACAAATGGCATTTCATAGAGAAAAGGGGACATGGGAGGAATATAAAAAGAAACTGATTATTGTGGAGTAGGCAAGGTAAATGGTATCAGAGTGTCGGTAATAACAGGAGTAAGTGGTGAAATAGAAGGAATCATATTAACCATGCAAACGGTAGGAACTAAGTCACATGGAGTTGCTCGAGGTTGAGAACCAATCGTGGGGGGGGAGAAGGAGATGTAGTTCTAGAGTCATTTATGTCCAATGAGGGAGAAGGGACTTGGGGTGCCCTAATCGTGGTAGGGGGAACTAAGGGATTAGGGGGGAGAGCTTGGACTTTTGCTGCAAGTTGAGCTAGGGCAGTAGGATTAATAGTACATAAATAAACTATAATAATAACTTCAATGGAATGAGGATCCATTTCGGAAGATGGAAGTTGAATGAAATAAGATCAAGGGCTATAACCAGAAGGAGTAGTAGGAGTGTCAACGAAAGCACGCCCATGGCTATCAAATTGTAGAGTAGCTGAATATTTATAGGAAGAAGACTTCCTATGACGTTTACCCATGATGGGATGTGCAAAATGTAAAACCCTAGAAGGTGCTAGAAAGAGACGTCAGGTTCACAAAAATGATTAACCAAAAATAAATGCCTAGGTAGCCTAAATGGAGATACTAGGCTATTAATGTTAATCTAACTAGGAGGACTAAAACGATGTAAACAAGTATGCTAAAATAATGTAAAGTTATTGCATAATTAAATATAATGGAAACAAAACCTAATATGTAAGAGAAAAGGAAAGAAATGGCTTAGTTGATTAAAGGTAATTGTTGCGTAGTGTTGTAGATCTGGAAATAAAATTTGAAAGTACAGACAACCCCTCAAAGACCCTGCGGAGGACATATCTAGAAGATTTGAAATGACTGGGGTGCTTGGGAGTGTACTGGGGCACCCCATGGTTCTTTGGTCTACAATCTGGGTGCTTTGATCTCTGTAGAAGCTCAAAACCTCAATCCGGTATGGTCGTAAGTTGGTTCAAAACCCTATCTGTTTGTCACACTGGATTCTCTGAATGATTTGTATAACGACATGTAATATAATAGGAAGTATCAAAATGTAGAAAAATAACATATGCAAATGAATGGGTCAAACTGACCTTAGCCGCCAAACTAGTGGTCTTATCACTGAGCATTGCACTACATTTCAAACCTAGATGTAGTTCTGGTGAGTGTGTGAGTGTGTATGTCTTTCCCTAGGTTCTCTCGTTTCAGTCACACTTTGTGAAGTAGCGAGCAATTATAACTATAGAAAATGTAAATAGCATGTGTGTATGGAATAGAATAGAATCCCTCCCCTATGTAGTGTGTGTGTGTGTGTGTGTGTGTGTGTGTGTGTGTGTGTGTGTGTGTGTGTGTGTGTGTGTGTGTGTGTGTGTGTGTGTGTGTGTGTGTGTGTGTGTGTGTGATGCAAATCTCCTAACCTTGATGCATGGCACTATGTGGATGCAAGTGATGCAATGGATGCAACTTTAGATGGAGTGATAGTAGTATGTGACGTTAGGACCCTTACTATGGTCTAATAACTTTATATTTAAAAGGTTCTCAAGTTTAATTTTGTAATTAATCCTGACAAGGCCGACTGGGAAAAGGATAAAGATGACAAACTGCTAGAAAGGCCCCAAAAAGAAGTAGAAAATGATGTGCATAGATCAAAGCACACAGAATGGGACCAGGGCACCCTGGGGCACCCCAGTATAGGTTGGGGTGCCCTGATTTTGGGATAGAATGATGGGGAAGTTGCAAAATGGACAATTATGTGTAATAAAATATGTGTGAATGATGAAATAAACTATTAAAAAAGATGGCCAAAAGGTGGGATTAATTAGTACTTTATTTACTTGAGAACCTTTTAAATAGTAGCATAAGACTAGGCTAAATAATGTCTAAAGTGCATAGTTTTGTGTCTACAATTAGAAACTTATCCAATAAATTTATATCATTAAAGAAGCAGCATGCGCAAGCCTTTAAAAATAATTTTAGTCAAGGGTACAAATAAAGTGATCACCCCTTTATAAATCAATTTACAAATCATAGATATGGGCAAAGCCAACAAAATGACAGATGGCATGCCAACACGCATCTTCCCTTGCAAGTGATTCCTCTTGTGCAATATCTACTAGCATCTAGTGTAAGTCAAGCACTCATCCCGGTACAGAATAATCTGATAAAATAATCAGAATGGTGTTTTCCTTGCAATATGCCTCACAATCAGAATCATTGCACCAATGTTGCATGTGCGCAGGCTTACATGATTCATGTTGCTTCTAATTGTGAACGTTCCACAAGGGCGAGCGAGCCTGAAATTCAAGAAAAGCCAGAAGTTCCTAAGGCCAACCTTATGTTCTTTGACACCAAAGACTTCTATGTAATTAATCAAACTATAGATGACACAAATAGACCACACACCCAGGTTGCTTACAATAGAAGGTACAAGAAGAGAATGTTCGAGTCAAGCGCACAACCTTCAACCCCTATCACACTGGCGATCCTCAAAAGTGCAAGGATATAACTCATCAACCCAAAAGTCATGGAAAACAAGTTCCTGTGTGTGAAACTCCATGCAATGATCCTGCAGAAGTGGTGAGCTCCCCTCTTTTGGTAGGTCAAGCCTTTGCACAAGCTAAGGCCCCTGTCTTTGCACATGAAAAATCAAGAAAAGATGTTGTTGTGCCCTAAATGCACGAATTAATGGGAATTCCATTCAACATTGTGGACCAGATGAATAAGACAAATGTAAATTTCATAATGTGGGACACCCTGACCATTCCATCTCAGCACAACCTGTTACACAAAGCTCTTGCGCAACTCTCGCATGTTGATCCAGTTGTCCAAAAACCTCATGTTGTTGTCAATATATGTCAAGCAGAGGAGAAACAAGTAAGTAAGGTTGTCCAACCCCACCCTTTTATATGTCCTTGATCATAGGCAAATACCTTGTCCACAATTGTATGATTGAATCAGGCGCTAGTACTCCTGTCATGCCTAAGAAAATTGTTGATATCCTAGGTCTTAAGTAAAACCCTTTGTCCAAAGGAGTCTTGCAAATCGATGGCTCAACTTTCATGACTCTAAGAGTCATCAAGGATCTTGAGTTAACCATCCATTCATGCCCAAGCCTCACAATAACTCAAGATGTGTCAATCATTGACCTACCTCCTTTGTTTGCCATGTGTCTATCAATAGATTTTACTACTAAAGTGGGTGGTTACTTGTCCTCTGATTGGTCTCATATGTTACTAAGAACAAGGTATGGTACCCGGATTAGCATACAAGATGAGCCAATATTTTCCTATCATGTTGACTCATATGACCCATCCCCTCTTCAAGCCAATCATCCAATCCAAGAAGACCAATAACAAGTTTCAATTTCTGAAGAGAAACTTATTCCTCCTCCTCTACCTGATTTAGTGCTAGGTGAGTGGGTAGAAAGTCACCATAAATTTGATCCATATGTTAAAGAGCTTGAAGCCTTCAAAAATGGACTTGGAACTTACTGTGTCCTCAAAGAATAAGTTGTGTTGTAGTGCATGCTCAAACAAAATGAAGAAAATTCTGGTTTATTGAACTATACTTTGATGGCTCTAGGAGCAAGAATGGTGCGGGCGTAGGTGTTGTTCTCATTTCTCCCAAGGATGAGAAATTATTCTTTGTGCACATGTTGTAGTTTGCATGCTCCAACAACGTAGTAGAATTGGAAGCATTGGTGTATGGCCTTCTTATTTCCGAGAAAAGACATATTAAGGTGTTGCAAATCTTTGGGGACACATAATTAGACATCCACCAGGTAACAAACAAGTATGAAACAAATAATAAGCATCTTAAATATTATAAGCATAGAGTTTAGGATGCCTTTGAGAGCTTTGATTCTGTAGGTGGTAACAAGGAAATTGAAAGAAGCATATCAGATGGTCGTGCTTGGTTCGCAGTTTTCTCCTGCGGATGATTTTGTCAAAGGACACCTGCAACATGTCAAAATGGTGATCAGGCCATCTATTCTAGACAACAAACCAGCTGGCAAGTGTTTGACAGTGATGCGCAAATTTTCCAGTTCATTCAAAATGAAGTTGGGTTCTCTTCAAATACGCAAGCTGACTTGCATGACAATTATGGTGACCAAGTGATTCAACTCAAGAAAAATAAGTTTCCTAAAGGGTTTGTCACCTTAAAGAAAATGTTTAGCCCTGATGATGAGTTCAAGGGTGAAGAAAATTATATGCGTGTGGTGCAAGAAGACTGCTCCCCAGTCACTATTACATGTGGCAAGGAATTGTTGCTAAGTAAAGCTTGCACACATGATGAAGAACAAGCCTTTATCTCTCTATGTCATAAATACAATGATATCTTCTCTTGGGATTATGAAGACCTAAAAGGATTTTATCTAAGTGTTTCTCAACACTCAATTGACCTTGATCCTAGTATCAAGCCCATCAGACAAAAATAGATGTCAATTAACCCAAGAATAGAGCCCCCCATGAGGAAAGAGTTGTCCAAACTCATTGAGGCAAAGATAATATTCCCCATTAAGTACTCTACTTGGGTCACAAATCTTCTTCCAGTGCGCAAGAAGAACAATGAAATCAAACTTTGTGTCGATTTCAGAGATTTAAATAAGGCATCTTTGAAGGATCATTATACTTTTCCTTCTATGGAGAAGATTTTGCAGAAGGTGGCTGGGGCACAAATATTCTTCATGCTGGATGGATATTTTGGCTTCAATCAGATCATGATCAAGGAAGAGGATCAATTCAAAACAACATTTACAACCTAGTGGGGGACATATGCATATTAGAAGATGCCTTTTGGTATGTCAAATGCAGGCACAACATTCCAGTGTGTCATGGGCATTACATTCAAAGGTTATATTAATGAGTTCTTCTTGGTTTACCTCGATGACATAATTGTCTTCTCAAAGCAAAGCATGGATCACATGGCGCACTTAGAGAAAGTCTCTGAGAGATGCAAAAAAATTGTGGTATACCTTAACCCCAAGAAGTGCAACTTCGTTGTGGCTCATGGTAAAATTTTAGGCCATGTGGTCTTAAAGGACGAAATCACTATTGAATTTGAATGTGTCTCAACCATCCTCTCTCTCTCTCTCTCTGCCAGTGCACAAGAAAGCCTTGCAATCCTTCCTAGGAAAAATCAATTTTGTTAGGCACTTCATACCTAAATTTGCAAGATTGGTAAATCCCATCACCCTAATGCTAAAAAAGGACATAGCTTTTAAATGGACAACAAAAGGAAAAGAAAGCTTGAACAAGATCAAGCAATAAATCGCTTACGTACCAACACTCATCAACCCAAATTATTCCAAGGATGACTTTATTCTTCTTTCTTGCCTTTCCTTTATGTTGTGTGCTTGTTGTGTATTTTCATGTACCTTACATCTCCATTTATGACTGTTTCCACTGAAAATGATTGTGCAGTTATGCTCTAGTCTGTGCTATGAGTGTCTAGCCTTCCTCTGCGTGTTTGCCTTCATTTTCTCTCAAGTTGGTCATATTCATCCCCCTTACTTTCTGGTGTTATCACCTTCTTTAGTTTTAGTTTTCTCTTTCTGCATATCCTTCCATCCCTAGTCTGTTGGCATGTTTAGCTTAGGATTCCCACTTCAACATTAGGAGAAACAGTAGTAGTAGTAGAAATAGGTAGAGGAACCAGCCTTCTCTAGAGTTCTGTCTCAAGTGCGTAAGGTCCCACAACTTGGTAAATAACCCCATTGTTTTCTCAATGACTCAGTTCAACCTGATTTGAGACGGGTACAAGTTTGAGCTCTAGCAATATCTCTCGAACACATTCAACACACCACACCACCCTATGATGCACTCTAGTTCCACGGTCCATACTTGACTGCTAAGGGTTTAAATCCCAAATGGACTTCACCACACTCACTCACTCGCGCATTCTCTACGCTATATGATTTATTGATCATATCTTTCTAGCGCACACGTTCAAACCATTTTCCGATGACACACTCTTGTTTTATGGTTAATTATTGACTTCTAAGGGGGCATGTATAAATGAACCTCGTCACATGTATACACATTCACACTCACTCGAGGGGCACATGGCTCCTATCACACTAACTCTACACTCCATTCCATCTCATCCACAACATACCGCATATTTTGGTTGCACTTAGTCTTGCTTACATTTACTTGTTACATGTACACTTTATTACACATGCCAGATAGATATTTTGTACATCACTATCTTATCATACACACATGCGCATTCACTTGCTTTCTAGTTTTGATCACAAATTCTACAAATTGATACACACATCACAGATGATTGGCGCAGTACCTTTTACTAGTCCCACAGTGGCTCTTAGCAGCATCCACTTTCGAACACCACATGTGTTATTATTTCATTTTGTTTCATAACACATTACTATATCGGATTATATATACACGCCTTGACATAATTTTTTTCTTTCTAACATGCTAACGGGTGCTTCATGTGCATCATTTGTCTTGCAAGTCTATTTACTTCCATGGTTGTCTGTTACATTGCTTTCTCTTGACTGTCATTGTTTGCAGGCTTTTCCCTATGTCGTGTTTGTTCTTTGATTGCTTGCAGCTACTATGGCATTGATTTTCTTACGACTTCATGAGTGATGTCCCATGTTTAAAACCCACTTTTCGCAGTCTACATTGTCATCTTGCATGTTTTCTTCTTGTGTCTTAGCTTACACATTGTCTGATTGTTTGTTCTTACATGCATGTTTTTCTTCCTTGTACCAACACTTGTCTTCCTAGCCACTTCATTTGCGAGTGTCTTGGTTTCTTCCAAGCGCACTCCCTCCCCCCTATAGGGCACAATTTCAGCACATCGATCAGTCCTCCTTTGGTTCGTATACTCCTTAATGATGCCGCATGCACCACAAACAAGGGGGCATCTATTGGGTGAATCAGTCACCACATTCAAAAATCTACAATTGACACCCTAATGTCCTAATTTAAAGTTGCAAAAATGACTTAACGTTGACTTAAACTGCGAATTTTAATGACATAAATTAGAAAGTCACACAAAGACACCCTAATGTCTTACTAGAATCAACAAAATTTGGAATTTATTATTGAACCCAAATTAGCTCAATTCCTTTGGTGTCTGATTGATAGAGCTTGCCGTTTGGAGAAAGACTCAAACACATTGACAAACTTGATGTTAAATGCCTAATATGTGCTCGTTGGGAAAATTTTAATAATTTGTTAGTTTTACCTTAGAGCCCATTCTTCTTGGAATTGATGTCATGGTCTCTTTCGACCCCTCCATTTTGAGCCTTTAACTTGGCATATGATCTTTTTAGGGTTTGTGATAACTAGTTTACACAGATTGCATTTCCTTGGAATTTCTTCATAACAATTATTTTATTTCAATTGTGGAAATTTAGAAATTATTTGATTTTTAGTAAAGATGTTCTTGATTCTCACTTTGTTGTAAAAGAAAGATTTGTTGTGTTATCTTGTGTGTCTACGCAGATCTAAGCCCGAATTAAGAAAGTGGCAATTGAGTTTTGGAACTTGTAGGACTTACTATGCCATTAGGGAAGCACACATGCATTGTGAGTTGTGTGCCTCTAGATCAACCTCCATAGGGTTCTCCACCATCGGCGCCTAAACATTGACATAATTGTTCCCCTGGCCGTTTTTCCACTCCGCGTCCTCAATGGAGGGGTTGAATCTTGTTGTTGTTTTGCAAGTACATGGTTGGGCCATCTTAGTGGTTTGCTTCAGCATAATGTGGTTTTCAAATGTTCGTACCTTTGCCACTTGGGTGGGGGGTTATTATTCTATTGGCTCATATGGGTGATGCTCTTGACGAGGATGGGTGGGTGGCCCCTAATTTTCTTTCGGATAAACCTCTTCCTTGGGGTGCGACTCCAATGGACAATCCTCATTCACCTTCCCTTGGTGTTATTACTACATTTCCCTGATATATGACACTTTGAGTTCTGAGTTATAATGCTTGAATATGTAACCATAAATTTGCTGACATTTTTTATTTTCTAAATCATGTATACCACTAACTACCTTTTATTCTAATTTGCTATGACCTTTTGAATTTATGTAATATATCAATAAAATAAATAAATTTGAAATTAAAAACACATTTTTAACATTATTTATTTTTTTATCTTTTACATGTATACTAAATAAACAATTAAATGATTCGCCGAAGGCGTTTACTTTGAAGAAGGCATTGCTGGAAAGTGTCAAATTTCAGTGGCTTAACTTTACAGGTTGCCGGATTTTAGATATTTTTCTACAGTAAAATTACTTTCCACATAAAGTTTAACAAATTTTCTACTTAAATTATAATTAAAAACTGGTAAATACAAATACCCATTTTTATGTTTCTAATTGATAAGTATGATTGTTCCTGGTATGATTTTAGGACCAATTCTTTTGCGAAGATGCCTGCTTTGGTTTTAACCAGCGTTCCAATATTTCGACCCACCTCCACATTCTCAAGGCATAGTACACAATGTATAAATCCTCTGAAAGTGGGTTTCATTAGCTTTTGGGCAGTTAAGAAGAAGAGCCACATGTGCTAAAGCCAACGCTTCAGCTTCCTGTGAGAGTGGAGGCGGCGGCGACACTGTAGATGAATGGATTAAGAGGCTTCCAGACAAAAAAGAGCCACTGTATTCTCACAATTTGCCTTGCATTGAGGCATGGTTAAGAGGCTTGAGATTCTTCCAAATCAAAGAGGACCGTGCTCTTTGGCACATTCACAAACCAGATTGGCGTGCTCAACTCTCTCTCGACATTACAGACCTTTATATCAGGTAACTCACCTTATCGACTTCTTGCCCATTCAATTGGGTTGCTCGCAAAACTTTTAATGCGTCTTTATTGCCTATTCTAGTACCATTTTTCCTCAAATGAGTTTAAGGACCGTGGAAAATTCTGGATTGTAGAATCGAGCTATTGTCATTTTTTTCTTGGATAAACAAAGTAAATACTGAAAGTAGTTTAATAACAATGATAATAACATATGATTCTGCTGCGATTAGATCTTAAGATAAGAAACAATATGTAATCTTTCAACTACTGATAATATTTATCCTTTTCTTCCTCGAGACATATGCAGAACAAACTTCCTTACCCAAATGGGCTTATCAAGATGCCCGAACAAACATCATTTTAGGACTTACAACATTGTATCAGTATTTAGCAACTAACCAATTCAACCGAAAGCATGTAAATACATCATATGTTAATCATAACATCATGCGGTCAAACTTCCTCCCTAACGGTGATGCATCTTGTAGAGTGTGCCCTATTTCTGACCTTCCATTAGGACTAATTCTGCATCCCTGGCGATAGTATGAAATCATTATATGTACTTGCCTTCAGTATCTTCTTCTGAAGCTAGCTCTGCATTTTTGTCAAAGTTCATGATGCTTGCTTGCTTTGACGCATAGTCATCGAGAGACTTCAATATACGGATGAGGACTGAGGACCTTTCCCTACCCGTACCTTGTTATATTTTATACTAAATTCTAAATTTTGAATTACATATATTCATTATCAAGGTATTATTGACAGAGGTGTCACTCATGTAGAAGAATCATGAACTCCTCTGTCAGAGGAAGAGTCCAGGGCAACAATAGATGAATTGTGGCCTAACAAATTTTTGCAAGCCATTATAGAAACACTCTAGTAGAAGATATGACTTAAATCGACAAAAAACATTGCATTGATTTTGTGAAGGACCAAGAAAAATCTGATTCTCAAGCATGACTACAAAAGACACAACTGCCAACTCTGTGTCGGTCAGTTTGTTGTAGACAGTCTCAAACTCTTTGAAAATCTCACCAATCAGGTCAATCCTTTTCTTGTCAATAAGAATGTAGAGAAAATTTAATGTATAAGGCTGAAACTTGGCATCATTTGTAATGTCTTCGAGAATACCCTTTTTCTTCTCGTCTGGTATGATTGGATTAACAAGGAAAATAAAAAAAACCTTATTGGTTATGTACTAAGAGAACTTAGCGATGTCTCTACTGATAGCATCTAGGGACTTCACAGACTGGGCCATTTCTGCTAGGGTTGTGGCATATGACCCCACAGCGCTGTCTTGCATAACAATACGAGTTCTATTTTTTGCGAGCCACTTGAGAAACTTTGGAAGGGAAGGCACTATGTGTCTTGAAGAGCCTTGTCCCAAAAAGACCAGATTTTAAGGATATGTGGTAGTTTGATCCGTTAGCCCCTTTCAAAAGGGCTCTCACAGATGGCGCACACTAGACATTCAGGGCCACGGGAGACTGTTTCAATGATTCCATCTAACAAAAAACAGAACCAAATCTTTGGAGATCATGTATCCACCTAGAAATTTTTGTCAGATCGTGTGAAGAAGCAATGTTAATTAAGAGCCAAAGCATTTTCTTTGGAATTCAATTACTTTTTGAAGAATCCGATGCAATTCTAAATGAGTTGCAATTTACGCTGGAGAGGATAACAATGTTTAGTTTATTGTAGTTGTAATTTTTCTATTTTAAGTTTGTGTGATGGGGAGAGGACAATATAGTAACTTCCAACAAAAAAAAACATTGCCTACTATGCCTTGATGGATGTCTGTACGTTGCTATAAACCTCGTATTTTGTTATGGGCCACAATGTCTCTTGACGATGACCATGTCTTCTATAAGATACAATTATGATATTCATTTAAAAGATAACATGTTGTATCATTTGGTTGAACACTTGGCATTTATTTACAAAAGTTCATATTTTGGCATTTAAACGTTCCCAAAGCGTAGACAACAATCCCATTTTGTCAGTATCCTTCAATCACTTCATTCCATGAGATGACATATCTCTAGGGAATTTTATGTTTGGTGGGTAGATGAGATTAAGAACCCTGCCAATGATACCCAAGATGTTGTAGCGGAAGAGCATCTTCACGCTTCTTATAAACGAGGCTTCCATCTTTGTGTTCTTCTCCATCCGATTCTACTCCCGTTGTACATGTTCGTTAGCTTTTGCAACCGCTTGCACCACTCAGGTACAGAGAGTGGTTTCCTATTTACATTTGCCAACATACTCCTCGCCTTGTTTCACCATATGCAACAAACAGGGCTCCAACCCAATTAGTTTAAATTTGCCAAAGTACTCCCAACCTGTGCCAAAATATAGAGGAATTTTGTTAGATATAGTTGCAAATGTTTTGATAGACATGTATGCAGAATGTGGGACCTTACATAAAGACATGTGAACTGTTTAGCAAAATGTAACTTATGTTCTTCGCTTAAACATCTATCATAGATCATAGAATATATTTTACATCCAAACCATATTAAACACATAAAATTCAAGCCCTCTCCGGCGTAACTTGCAACTCATTTGCAATTGCTAGTAGATAATATATTTATAAAATGAGAACATTCTACTTAACGACATTTGTTAGTTATTAAAACCAAAAATACATAATAGAATACAGTGTAAAACAATATTATAATATTAATATTTACACCTATAATTAAAACAAAACGTAAAACACAAGCCTAGAAAAATATAAAAAAAAAGAAAAAGAAAATGCATTAAATCTGGTAAAGTTTGTCGTTTTGTGGCGCCGTTATAGGTCCGAATTTACAGGAGAAAAGTGCAGGGACATACGTTGGCGCCATTGTAGGTTCAAATTTGCAGGTGGGTAAAATGTGTTCAGTACATTCTGAGCCCCCACCCGAGCTCCTTTTGAAGTTGGGTACCTACTCAATTTGTGTGGAATGCCCTGAACAAGACAGGGATTCCTTCCCAAGATTGATGTTCTTGGTTGAAGAAGCGCATTGGTATTATGAGGATCATACCAGGGAGAAGCACCCAAACTTCATTTCTCTTTCTTTAAGGGACTTCACCACATTGCTCTTTCTCAGCTGTGATGTTCTGCGGCCATGGGTGCCAGAAATCCACAAAATACTCACAGAATTCAGGAAATTCAAGACTCAAAACCCTGTAGCTGGAGCAATAATTCTCAACCAACATTATGACAAATGCTTATTGGTTAAAGGATGGAACAGGGGAGCCTCATGGGGTTTTCCCAAAGGGAAGAAGAAGATGGCGGAATCAGACTCTACTTGCGCAATCAGAGAAGTTATGGAAGAGACTGGATACGACACATCCAACCAGTTGAATGTTCATGATTGCCTCCAAGGATATTGTGGGGAAAAGAGGCTAGTCTTGTTCATTATTGGGGGAGTGAAAGAAGACACTTCTTTTGCTCCTAGAACAAAAAAGGAAATAAGTGAGATCGGCTGGTTCAACATTAGTGAGCTGCAAAATTTTCATTAACTGTTCATTGTAGGACAATTTATAAAACCATTGAAAACATGGATATCTGAAAATTGTAGCTCTCTGTCCTTGACAGTGGCATCATGCATACTGTTTGGAGGGCTATCAAACAGGAATCTTGCACTACATGGAGGAGTTCAAGGGCTCTGTGTTCCAGGTCAGCTGCAAATGATGTTTGGGCAATCAAAACTTCAGGGCAAGGGAGTGACAGAGCAGAATGCAGATGAGGTAAGTGAATGGTCTCATGGGCGATGTCACTTGGGTAAATATTCTACTTCAGATGTGGTTCATGGCTGCTCTGGAATGACATTTCTCATTCAGATTTGAGCTGGGGCCTAATACATTTAGGAGGGCTCTTAAACAAGTTTGGAAGATCCATCAATGGCAGCTTTCTGATTTTTTTCTCAACAAAGTCTGATCTGGTTCACCAAATCCAATGAAATTCTATTTTAAATCCTGTTTAGACTTGTGGGTATGCGTCAGTTCGCTTGATATGTGTTCAGATTACAGTAAATTTGAGGACAATGGGTAGCCCTACAAATGGTATGGGCACTGCTCTCTGTACCAGGATAGATGGTATTTTGTTTGGCCTTCAATTATTTGATTTATCATTTCATGTAAGCCCAAAGGGACGTTAGAATTCATGGCTGTACACAAATACAAATAAATGTGTATGCCTCTCTTCATTTCACTGTGATTGTATATATGTCATTGCTTATTCTTTTTTATTGATCAACTGTGTATGCCTCTCTTCATTTCACTGTGATTGTATATATTTCATTGCTTATTCTTTTTTATTGATTAACTGAATGTGTTTTTTTAAAACTAGAATTTCAATTGCAACAATTCCACACGTGCAAACAAACACAAAAGCTTATAAGAATTTAATTATGTAAAAGAATATTAAGTCTGCATTTCTCCATTGTACAAGGTAATAATGATATTAATTAAAATCAAATTTTCACCAAAATTTTAAGAGTATTTCAACTGTTTTTACTAGGAATGTATATATTTTGTTCACAGTATATCATTGAACCCTTTGAAACTGCTCTTTGGTACTTAATTTTTTAAACATAAAATATAACCAAAAAAAAAGAGAGAGAGCATATTATGCATTATGTAAGAATTCTGATAGTCAATAATAGTTAGAAATGATTTTTAACATGCATAACCTCTGAATTTGGTATTGTTCAATCATTCTAGGGCCTCCAGAACTTTTTCCTTAAAATTATCTCAGCCCATTTTTTTTTTACCATCTCGTTACCCTCACCATTTCTACTGCAACCTTCATATATTACAGTCTATAAATCTTTTGCCTAGAAATGATTTTTAACATGCACAACCTCCGAATTTGGTATTGTTCAATCAAGGACCTGAACAACTTTTAGAGGCTTTGGCTTCCCAACACACACACAATCCTTATGCCAATCCGAGAGATTCCACAAGTAATATTGGGTGATTCTTGTATATTATTTATAATTTCTCTTCTTTCTAGTTTATGTCATCAAATTATATAAATTTAATATAGGATTAGTTAATTGTCATGATTTGTTAGGTCATTTATTTATTTATTGATCATTGGTTTAAATTAGACTCTCATTATTATATATTTTTGTGTTGTCGACTTTTCATATATATTATGTTATATTTCTTTTATAATTTTTTCTCATATATCAATATATTTTATTTATTTTTTTGTATTTGAGATTCTCATTTTCTCATTTTCTTTTGATTTTCATTCACCCTGATTCTCGCCTAATATGAAGCCCATCATTTTTCATAGAAATCTCAAATTTAAAAAAACACTATTTCTCATTTGATTTGAAGTTAATTTTGTAGAATTTTATGTTTCTTTTTACTTAATTTTAATATTCAATTTTGTTAAACCTACATATTAACAAGATACTAATTTGAATTCAAAAAAATTATAAATATATCAATATATTAGTACACACATATTTAATTAATTAAATATACAAATCTTACCCTTTAATAAATTCATTAAAAATTAAAATAAATGTTTCTTAAATTTAAATGAAAAAAATGTAAGAATACAGGATGGTGTTTCTCAATTCCTAAACAAATATTTATTCTATTAAATT
The DNA here is from genome assembly GCA_019776745.2 of Taxus chinensis. Classification (NCBI taxonomy): domain Eukaryota; kingdom Viridiplantae; phylum Streptophyta; class Pinopsida; order Cupressales; family Taxaceae; genus Taxus; species Taxus chinensis. The sequence continues at coordinate 868,835,740 of CM034149.1, forward strand.
TAATTTGTAATTTAAAGCTGCACATCTCTTAAACTAATGTTTTTTTAATTCTAAAACACTTTTAAACTTTCCCTAAGAAAATATTGCTAAACCTTAAACAAACGTTCCACTAATCCTTTCAATTCTTTAAATTAATTATGCCGAAGGCGTTCCCCCTATGGTAAAGGACCTCCGGACGTTTCTACAGCGATGTCAAATTTGACGGTTTGACGGCCGTTTGGACGTTTTCACGTTTACCGACTATTTTTACCAATTTTTTGGGGGGCTATTTTTAACAATTGCATGTTGTTCTGTATTTTCATTTTCCTCGGTCGATTGAGCTCGCGCAGACGTTTTCCCTTTTTAAACCCTAAAATATTAGATTTCGAGTGTAAACTTTTCGGACATATCGTATTTTGTTCGTTTTTGGGTTCGGAGGAGGTTTTCTGTTTCCCCTAAATCTGTAGATGTTACTGAATTAACAGAGGCCACAAATATTGTATTGTTAAATTATCTTTCTTTTGCTTTTTTTGGGGTTGTGCGTGGTAATGTGAATTCCAAGTCATTTAATTCACTTCTTATTAGATTAGCTGAATTTGTGGTAAGTATGTTTTGCTAGATAGAAGTGTTGGTTATGCCGTGGGTTTTGTATATCCATCCATCTTTCATGTCGTTGCTTGTAGAGGCCTTCGAAAATGTCAAATAAACATAGTTGGAAGATGTAAAGCCAGAGTCCACAAACACTATTCACATACTCCCAAATTGCATGCCAAATAAATAGGGTGATGGTTCTGTGCATGTGTTTGTTTAATGCCTATAAAGCACATAATAATACAGGTAATGCCCAGCCAATGTGTTGATTGCCACACTCCAACACAATTTATCTCTAAGGTTGATGAAAGACAAATTGTTGTTAGAGATGAAAGTCAGTTTCATCATTTCCTTTGATGATGAATCCAATACATGAGATCATGGACAACAGATTAAATGGAGTCCACTTTTCACTTCTCCTAGGGTTTTGCATGTGCCTTTGTCTACATTTGTTGCTTTGCTTCCACCCAATTTTACAAATTCTTCTCTTTGGCGGGTAGAAGTGTTTGATGTGCTCTACGATTTATATTTTTAGCTATCTTTCACTTATTTGCTTGTAGAAAGGCTTACCTTAATATACAATTGTTTGCGTGTGAACAGTTTGATAAAATGCCACAAAGAGATGCGGTCTCATAGACCGCAACAATTGCAGGATATGCACACAATGAGTTTGGTGCATGTGGTGGTTTAGGTAATGATGGGCACATTGGAGAGGTCACTGTCTGTGTTTATCTCTTGTGATTTGGATATGGCATACCAAGTGTGGCTAATGGAAGTGGATGATTTGAATATGGCATACAAAATGGGCAATGTTGTAGAGTCAGACTGGAGTTTTAATGGGGAGAAAGTCAGTAGGCTGCATATGTACAACAACATTGACATTTATATAATATTCAACTAAAAGGGACAACCATAGTAACACTGAAGAGGAGGAGGAGAAGGCTGTGTAGAGGTGAAATTTTCGTACAATCTGCACAAGGATTTGAGAGAATCGATACTTGAAATGATAATAGAGAGATATTTGTGGGTCCTTACACCTTGATAAACTCCTTGAATGCTATCATTCTTTGAACTCTCATGTATACCATGATATCATCATGCAGGCCTTTGAACAAGTCAGAATTGAAAGGAATATGTTTGTTATTGTAATTTATGTACAATGATTCTTTGGTTTGAAAATAAACATATAGATTTGTATGCATTCGCTCTGTTCTTCAATGTAGGTGAAAAATACCATCAAAGACACTAGAAACAGAGAGAAATGTAGAATAATTGGAAAAAAAGCACATTCATAAATAAAAACACTACAAATAAATTAGAAGTTAAATCAATACAGCACTGTTGTGCATAATTCTATTCCTCATCTGAAACAAGTTGGAATTTTTTTCCTTCAATGTGTGTAATGATTAAAATTGCCTCAATAATAGAGGTCTTTATTATAAAAATAGATTTTCCTTACATTTAAAATGTTGTTAAAACAGACATGCTTCACAGATAAAAACAAATTTCGCTTATTTTTAAATTACTTTTCCTGAAAATAAGAATAAATATTCACTTTTATAAAATAACTAAAACATGAATCTCCCAATTGAAAATGGAATTAAGAAACATTAGTTTCCAACAAAGCTGCAGTAATTTTTGAAAAAAAAAGGCCATAGAAATCCTGCTACTGTTATGGGTGTAAAACCCATTTATAACACTAAAGTTCTCCAGGGAATTATTAAATCAAATGTCCATGGATCTGAAAATTGACCCAAGGAAGGGAAAAATAGTGAATATTTGTTGTCATAAAGATTTGTTAGAGTTGGAATAGTCTCTAAAAAGAATTACTTTGGAATGCGCCTGAAGACTAAAAACATAAGCACAAATTGCAGTGACAATGTTTGTCCCTTTCATTGCCATACCATTCAGTCCAAAGCTGTTGTGATCACGATGTCTACAATTTAGTGACACAAGTCTGTTTGCCATCTTAGCATCCCACACGTTTACTTGTTTATCTCCATGCCCGCCTGTCACTATTTTTCTGTAATCCATGTGGATATGGTTTAAAGGCACATGATGCTTCCCCAACACAACCACGAGATAACTACTTCTAATTGCTCTTATATCGCACAACTTGGTTGTGTTATCACTGCCTCCTGTGCATATAAGTGGTGACCACTGATGAACCTCAAAAGCGGTTATATATGAAAGGTGAGCACCTTAATCTGTCATGTATTGGGTGAGAGTTTCCGATTTTACAAGTGGAATTGGATCTAAATAAAAACCAACATTCATACAATCTGAAAATTTCAATCGCGATCTAGCAAGACAGAGTTTCTTGCTTTCTCACACAGTATGAGAGTATGCAGCGTCCTTAAACCGATGACACGTAATATCCAATTTTGTTGCATCACAAGAATCAAGCTTGCTTATAATTTCAATGAGGATGTTAATGTTTAGATCTCTAATTCCTGTCTCTGCCTCTATTTTTGTTTCTGTTTTTCTACTCCTGTACTGCCTCACTCTACTGGCCATGGAACCCATCATCAATTCTTTTCGAAGGCAAACTTGACCTCTGAATTCTTATAAACAACTTAGAAAATTGTGGAAACACAATTCAAAAGGATAACAACTGTGTAAACGCAATTCAAAATGATTTTTGTAGTTTAAGACTACACATTACTCAATGCAAAATTGGGACAATGAGCGAATTGAAAAGATTTATTTCAATAAAATAACTCGAGCATCCAATAAATCACACCCCTTATCATCGTCAACTACAAAATTAATAACTACCCCTCTAAATATGCCTTTCAATGAGCCCACCGGGACTCAAGTCTTGCTGAGTGTAAGACCTGGAGACACCCGATATAGAGAGTCAAACAATTGAGGCCATCATCGTGCCCTGGGTGATTTTGATGGCGTGGATGCCCCTTACCCGCAACTTCTTCACTGGTGTAGATATATAGATAGGGGTGTCAATAGGCATCTATCTATACGATTTCAGTTTGGAATGATCCCAGATTAGATCTATATGGTCACTCGATACCATTTCGGTTGGGTTGTTTAGTTAAGATTTCATGATATAAGATTTGCAAATGTATATGTACGAATTTAAAACAAATTTGAAATGTACAAATAGAACCTTTCAATGTAATGCTTCATCTATATTCCTACACTTACATTATTAATCACACCCCTTATCAACATGTTAACGACAATACAAAAAAAGTTTTCAACAAAAAACCAACCAAAAAACTGATGTAACCACCATCTCAAACATGTTTCAACACTAACATAATTTCACCAAAATAATTAACTACCCCTCTAAATCAAATAACATATATCGTTTGGCGTTCACATTGCATTGTACACATGCGATTGCTAGTCATATACTCACCTTTAGAAATATAAATGTAAGCCGTTCAAACCCATACAAAATTTTAATGTCAACAATCTGCAAACAACATTCCTACCGAATATAAAGACTATTTACAAGTATTTTTATGTTGTTGAGTCTTGTCAACACCATTTTGTTTTTTTTTTTAATTATTTTCATTTTATGTAAAACTTAGTTATTAATATATTTTTTGTATTCTATATTTGAGATTTTATTTTTTACAATTTATTTTGATTTTTACTCTTCCTTTATTTATAATTTAATATTTTTGGTTGATTTTTATGTCAAATGTTTTATAGCTTATGTGTCAATAGGATTATAATTTAAATTCAAGAAGTCTATAAATGTAAAGTGAATTAGTAGCACAACTCCAAACTAAAAGTCCAATAAAAGCGTTTATAAATTCAATCTACCTTATACTAGTTTTAAGAATTTGAAAGATAAGGATTGGGACACTTTTATACATGATTTTCATTACTATCATGTATCAAATATGGCTTGCAATTTTCTTAAATCACGAGGGGCCTAATAATAATGGGGGATTAAACAATCCCTCATTATTAACATCCCTCATTTTTAAGGGTTTTGTAAGGAGTTGAATTTAGATTTGGTTTGGAAAAGGAAATAATTTTTTTGATGATTCGCAAAAAGCCAAACAATTTGAGACAAAGTTTTGTAGATTAGAGCATGAAGAAAACATTAGCAAATTCATATTTACCTTAAACCAAACAACTATTTTTGTAGATTTGGAATTTCTCCTAAATCATAAAATCATACGATTATTTGATCTAAAATCATGTGAAATTGTGGCGAAATCAAGTACTATTTTACAAACCATAATTCTCACAAGCACTATACTTTTTAAATTTTCCCATTAGATAACATCTTTTATGTTATGAATGTTTTACTTTGATTAAATATGAATTAGGTCTAATTACATTTCGGCATGGTCAAGTTAGTGCATCTGTTTATCTAAAGTCACTTTCCATATTTATATTTTGGTGAATCCTTGATACGTAGAATACACAACCCTTATGGTGAATCCAAATTGTGTGTCCATCCAACTTAGGGTTTCCTTTGAGTAAACCCTACTTAGCTATTACCGTTCTTGTTGATCTTCCTAGGGATTTTATCTCCCAATATTTTAACCATAGGTCTTATGTACATGACAATGGTAGTGATTTATTCTTCTGCATTTGTATATATTTTATGCCATCAAATTTTACTAGATCTCCTACTCTAACCCAAAAAATTATTAGGTGAAATACTAATCCAGTTGATCTTATAGAAATTCCCTTGCTTCCTCCTAAGATTTGTGCAAAAAATAAAATGGCAACTCTCAATGAAATCCAATCTCACCCTAAAATTATTCCAACCTCCTTTAAGACCCTAGTAGATGACAATAGTTTGAATAGTCCTCATATATATCACAATTCAGAGTAGCAAAGGGAAATCTTGTTTTAGAAAACCTAACTTGGCCTAAGAAATCAATTTAAAAGACATATCTTGAAACATCCTAGTGAAATGTCTGAAAAGATGAGTACAATATGGGAAATGTAATATTAAAATCAATGTTAGCAACACTCCACTGAGCCTATTATTCAAGAACATACCTATGTGCTGAATTATGCATACCTCAATGCTAGTAATGGTCAAGTTATATTAAGGCACCTACCATCCCTTCTAATGTGGTCATATCTCAAATTTATTCCAACACCACTCAACTTCATACTTCTGCCGATATGTGTGTTTTTCTTTCTTTGATGTTGACTATTGTTGACTCTCATATAGATTCTCAAGATTTTCCCACCCTTTCACTTTCTTCTTAGATTCCTACCATTGCTCCAAATGCTTCAAAATTTGCTTCATTGCCTTATACATTTTTTCCTAGTATACCACCACCACCTCCCTACCTTCTTAGTGTAGACACTAAAATATGGACAATATCATTATTACATCATGTTTTTGTTAAGCTTTACGTATGTGGGTCTTAAACAATGAAACTAAGTCTTAATGGTGCAAGTCCTTGGACCATTTTACTCTTATATTGCTTTATCTATCTTCTTATTTGAATTTTTTATGGTTGTTTAGGATTTTATGTTGTGTCATAGATATATCTAACCCTTTACATTATTTATTTTCCTTTTTCTTGTATTGGGTCAAAAGTGTACATATTAGTCAAGACCGTACTACATTCCTAACCAAGATGTACGATCTATCCCCTTTTTATTTTTCGCCCATTGGGTCTCGTTTGCACCCTTTAATCTTTCACAATTTATGTTTATGGCCACCTTTGCATACCACTGAGATTCAAAATCAATGTAATAGACACTTGTGCGTGTGTGTGTAAAGTTAACCTTAAGCATTTATCATCTAGCAAACACATATCTATCTATCAAATACAAGGCTAAAAATTCAAGAGTAAATTCTTTACACGACATATCACAACATAAGATTGTATAAATTTTTGTATGAAATTTGCACACAAGGGTTTCATGGGAGAAAACTAGCATAACCCACTATCGGTGTGGAAGCGTAAGGGAAACACTATGTCAATGGTTCTAGTTTTCATGGTCATTGGCACAACACACTAGGATAGTTGCATTGAGTATGAAATGTAGTATAATTCTTGGTGACTCACAAATGGGGTGACCACCGAGGTCAGTTTGAGTCAAGCATCTGCATATTTTATTTATAGATCTAATGAGTGCTTGAGTGTCTTGTACGAAGCTAGATCTATTTTATAGGTACAAGTGCAAAACCTATGATTACATGAAGATCTGAACATATAAGAGTGTGAAATGGGTGATAATGAAGGAACCCAAAAAAAACCAAACACAGAAAAGAAAACAGTCTAAGATAATAGGAAAGAGGTATTTTGTGGGATCTAGTCCTAACCTTCTATATGGTCTTGACTCTAGTTACACTTTACAAAGACCAGTTGATCTGGGTTTGTCCAGAATCCTTCATACTTCCTAGTTCTAGTGGTGAAACATTCTAAAACATATCTGAGATCAGATAAGTCATTCTTTTAACCCCTTTTGTGAATTCATTTCATCTATCAATTTGGAATGCTTTAAAATATATTAGTTTACATTGTAAATTGGTATATGACTGTATAATTATATAGCATATGACATACAATATCCAATCCTAATTATATCAAGTGTATTAATTATCTAAAATTAATTTAGGGTTGATACATTTCCGTGAACCCACCCATTTTTTTACCCTTTATCTAGCTTAATTTTATCTTGTATATCCCATAGTTGGGCCTTATGATATACAGACCCTGGGGCCCTTAAGGTTTTCTTCTTGACATTAGATATGGCTTGTCATAAAGCTTTTAAAAAACCACAAGTGTTGTTATCCCTTTAATCATTCCAAGCCACTTGTAGGATTAAAAAGAAGGATCCTTATTATAGACTATAAATCATGCACTTGGGTACATTTCTAAGTCCTAATCACATACCACTATTCATATGACTCCTAAGCAATAAAACTGGTAATTGACATCTATGTTTGGCCTCTATTCTCTCTTTCTGGTTTCCTCTTTGATCTTGCACACCCCATAGCCCAGTCTAATCTTTGTTGTTTTATCTTTCTTGAATCTGGACACTAACACCAAACCAAGACGCCAACGCCTAGGCGCCCTTGTCCCCTCTAAGCGCCCCTAACCTCTTTGTATCTTACTCTCCTCTTTTGGGCCTCTTTTATCTTTAAGGCATCTTGTTTTCTTATGGGTGAGCCTTTTAGTTGTCAATTACGAAATTCAAATAAGGGAATCATATAAATACAAAGTTATGTGATGATAATAAATGACCAAACTCTAAGCGTCTATTATCACCACCTAAGGTTGCATACAAAGGCATTCTAAGAGCATCAAGGCATTCATCTAGCTTCATTAAAGGGAAAAGGGACTGCATTTTCTACATACACGCATAGGAGGGGAAGTTCATTTTTCCATCCAAACATCTATCTACATTGTTATATCTAGTTATTGCTTGTTACAAGTGCATCTTGCACAAGAGATTCCTAGGGCACGATTCTACACACATGCACATAGAACTACATAGAGTTTGATATGTGGTACAGTGCTCGGTAGTAAGTTCACTCTGTCGAGTGACCATTGAGGTCATTCTAACTCCCCATTTTCATATTTATATTTTAGGATTTGATGTGTTTTGGGGTTTTGTAGGAGATTATTTGTTTTGTAGGTTACATGCGAATTATGTGGACATAGTGCAACATACAAGTGAAAAGAAACAAAGTTTAATGAACACCATGCGACACAAGAATAATCATTTTTTTGAGGTTCTGTGCAATCACATGTGCCTACCAAAGGTCTCCAGCTCCTAGGCACCCTTGACACAGTCCAGGTGCCCCAGTCTAGACATATCTGACAGTTACAAAATTTATCAACCACGATTGTGATAGTTTCCTCCTCCTGTTCATCAGTCTTCCAATCCAACATACTTCATGATCAATTACAAAATCAGCTAAGTCTTCTACTCTTTCTCTTTCACCTAGGGTTTCATATTTCTTTAGCTTATTGCTTGTGTCAAATATGTACTTTGGTGTTTATTTATCACATGTGACTCTGCAATTAGGGTTTAACATAAAAAAAAATTTGTTAAATCATTTGGTGAACCCGTCCATTCAAACCCTACCTTCAGAGCATGTATCAAAATTTATCTTCTTCTCAAGTCATGGATCAATATTTTTATCCTTCTTTCACCCCAACTAACATTTCTGACATGGTTACTATTGCTGCTGATTCTATGCAAGTTCATACTCAACATCCTCCTCACTTTATTATGTCGAGGGTTGATCGAAATATAAATGTAGTCACCACTCGATGCACTCATCCTCCTGCAAATCCACCCATTTCTATCCCACTACCTATCACTTTTGCAGCTCCTACCATCACTTCCAAGGGTTATGACATCACAAAACAACTTAAGAATACACTGGTCAAAATATCTCTTTACGAACTATTGCGTAATGCACCTGATTTCCATCATACATTAGAGGCCTCCCTTCACTCTATCCATATTGAAAACAATAATTATTCGGTGGCCTTCATGCATCTCATTCAATCTCTCAAAAATCTACCTCGTGTTATATCCTTTAGTGATGAGGACATATTGCCATATATTGTTGATAATCCATGTGTGCCTTTGTTTATCGTTGTTATCATTGGAACCATTTATATCAGATGTGTACTCATTGAAAATGGATTGATCGTTAATCTATGTGATCACTCCCTTTAAAGGAAAATAGGCATTACTGATAATCTAATTATTGACAATTCCACCCTCATTCGTGGCTATGAATCCACTACTCGCACATACCTAGGCACTATCACATTACCTATACAAGTCAGACCTAAAATTGTTCCTACAAACATTCTTCATTATTGATGCCTCATTTCAGTTTAATCTCTTGTTGGGTAGACCCTGGATTCATGCAATGCATGTTGTCCCATCTACTATTCATCAGTGTAATAAAATCTTACATGATAATTATGAACATACCATTGCTACCAACCCTGGTCCATTCAAGTTTTGTCGCATGGACCCCGTTACTACTATGCATATTCCTCCATCGTGGCCTATTCCATATAGCAATATTTGTACATATGATATTGGTCAATCTAGTGCTTCATAGCCTTCTTCCACCGCCACAAGCATTCTATCTGTTTCCAGTCATACTATTGCTATCATTTCACCCACTGTGTCTGCTCCAATAAACACCACCGCTCCACTTGTTGAGACTCCTCTTGCTCCTGATTTAACAAAAATGGAATTATGAAAAGCCCTAATTGCATAGTCAGAACACAATTATATACAATGAATTATAGCTCTGACATAAGCAATAAGCTAGAAAAATATAAAACCTTAGGTGTAAAAGAAGGGATAAAGTACTTAGCTGATTTTGTAATTAATCTTGGACTGTGTTGAGCTAGAAAAATGAAAAATAGGAGGAAATTGTCACAAATGAACCCATAAAATTGTGAGAGTGTCAAAAATGTTGGTACTAGGGCACCTGGACTGGGTCAAGGGCATCTGTGCACCGAGGACCTGTTGCAAGCATTTGTGATTGTGCAGAACCTCAAAAATTAAATTTTACAGGGTTGCAAGATGTTTGTTAAATGTCGTTGTTAGTCACCTGTATGTTGTTGGTTGATCATCAAGTTCAATTGAAACTTGCAAAGAGAAAGAGCACCTGTAAAACCTCAAAACACATCAAATCCTAAAAATAAAAATATGCAAATGGCGAGTCAATCTAACCCCAGAGGTTACCCGACTAAATGAGCTTACAATCCAGGTGTTGCACTACCTTTTAGACACCATGTAGTTATATGTGTGTGAAGAATTGTGCCCTAGATGACTCTTGTGCAAGATGCATGGAATAGCGAGCAATAGCTAAGTGTAGCAGTGTAAGTAGATGTGTGCATGGAAAAATGAACTTCCCCTCCTATGAAGTGTATGTAGAAGAATGTAGTCCCTTGTCCCTTGAATGAAGCTAGATGGATTCTTTGATGCTTTTGAAATTCCTTTGGATGAAACCTTAGGTGATAGTAATATATGCTTAGATATTGGTCCTTTATTATGATCACATAGCTTTGTATTTATATGATTCCCTTGGTTGAATTTCACAATTAGCCTATAAAAGGCTGACTACCAAGAAAACAAGATGCCCAATGGCTAGAAAAGGCCCAAAATAGATGAGAAAAATACAAAGAGGTTAGGGCACCTAGATGGGATGAGGGTACCTGAGCATTGGTGTCTTGGCTGGGTACTGGTGTCTAGACTCATAAAATATGAAGTATCAAAAGTCAGACTGGGAAATAGGTTGTGTAAGACAAAGAAGAAAACCAGAAAGAAAGAAAAGAGGCCAAAGACAGTGGTCAATTAGTATTTTTATCACTTAGGAATCATATGAATATTTGTATGTGATCAGGACCTAGAAATATACCCAAATGCGTGATTTAGTGTCTACATCTCCTGCATCTAGCTCACCTCCTACCAATATCCTTGATACTGCTATCCAACATGAAAATACCATCACTGATGATTCCGATAACGAGGTTGATATGTTGATCTTACTGATGAAAAATTACGTAATATTAATTTTACTTCTATCAAGATACATGAGTCATACTTCAATGATACTTTCATTGTTATTGGCCCTAGTAAATATCAATTCAAGAAACCCCCTCCTTCTGCTAATGTTATGGTACTTTTTCGAGGGTCTATCCATACATTGGAAGTCATACCACCTCCCTCGTCTTCTCATGAGGAACCTACATTTGTGCTTCCTCCTTTCATGCGTACTCTTTTCATGAATAATTCTTCTTGGCCAAACATTTCATTTGATCCCATTTTCTTTGACATTGTTTGCACATATGATGGCTTAGCTCAGATAAGATTCACATTGGATGATCTCTTCCCGCCATCGCATTCTCCTCACCTATATCATGGATATATTCACATTACCACTGCTTATGGTCTCTGTGTCTTTCATTTATCATTTTTTGTTGCATGCACTCCTAGAATTTCTCCACTTACTCTCGAGTAATCTTGGCTTGATTACATTAGTGACACTCTAGATCTTGATCATATTGATATCACATTCCCCATTCTTTTTGGTCGTGTTTCTATTTTTAATTATTCATTTCTTGGTTATATGCAAAATCTTACTCGCCGATATGTACAAGGTTTTCCACTACCACCTTTCACTAATGAAGAATACATAATGGGCATGTACAATTTACGCCGCAATGGCTCCTTACATGATCAATCGTATACTATTTCTTACCAGGTCTCTAACGCATCTACATATGGCTTCAACCATGTTAATTATAATCTCTTAGACGATGTTACTTGATCCTTCTTCACATTATACACATGGGGGCATCATGTTTAGTTCCCCCTAGCATTATCAGGTGTCTCGTATTTCTACTATCACGCTTCGTGCTTCATATTTTATCTTTATCATTCATTCGACATGCATTAATACACACAACTTGTATCGTCATTAACCTATGACGCACTCTTGTGCTATGGTTCACACTCTATTTTTTAGGGCTCACTACATACATGAACTTCACACGCTGCACATTTCACACTTTGTGTTTTACGATACAGCTTACTCACATTTTCTTCTCACACATCACACTGCCTAATGACACACTCTTGTTCCACGGATCATACTCGACTGCTGAGGGGAAAAATAAAAAATGAACCTCACATTACTCACCACAATCACACTCTTTATGCTCTATGCTTCATTTATCTATCTATAACACATTTCAAACCATTTCCTGGTGACGCAATCTTGTTCTATTGTTCATTCTTGAATGTTGAGGGATCATTTACAAATGAACCTCATCTCATACATATTTATCTCCACACACGCTCATGGGGCATGTTTCTCCTATCAGATTCACACTGCATATCATTCAATCATGCTCATTCACAACATGTTGCATATATCGGTCGCACTTACTCTTGTTTTCTTATGCTCACATATTACACTTTTATTTCTATTGTTAGTCAAATATCAAATATGTCATTATATTTTTCCATATACACATACGTGTTCACTTGTTCTTTATTTGTGGATGTATAATTTATGCAGATCGTTACACCCAGCAATATGGATCCTTGGCCCTATACCTATTACCAGTCCCACTGAGGATCCTAGGGGCATATACTTTCGTACACACTACATGTGTTATTATTTCATTTTATACCTACTCTTCTATTCTTCTCCTAGCACACTACTCTATATCGATACCATACATGTCTTGACATACTTTTTATCTTTGTAACATGCTAACAGGTGTTTCATGTGTAACATTTTCTTTGTAGGGAACTATTTTCCACCATGGTTGTCTGATACTTTGATTCTTATTGTTTGCCATATTTTGTTATTAGATGCTATTTTTTGCGGGCTATGCCTTATGTTTTGCTTGCTTATTTCTTGTATGCTTTTGGCCATTTCAGCCCTGATTGTCTTGTGTTATTATGAGTGATGTCCCATGTTTAAAACGCCACATTTCTATGGTCTACATTAGTCTTATTGGTTTATACCGTGATCATACCACAGGGGTTGTGGATTCTAGGATGCATCTTTGTCTTGTTTGCACTAACATATGTCTACAAGCCACATTATTTGTGTGTGCTTTGGTCACTTCTGGACCATACAAATTTCCTCCCACTGAAAGGGTATCAATTTCAGCACAACATCCATTCCTCACCTTATGGGCTACATTCTCCTAGCGAATGTCACATTCACCTCAAGGTGACGAGGTATACTTTTGCCATGGAAATAGGAACCCCATACAACATTTCAGAGATACAATATGGTATGACTACTTTTTGGATACATTAGATTCTCCTGTCATAGTGGAAATGGTTTGAATATGCGCATGCTAGAAATATTGGATCATGAAGCATAGAGTGTAAAGAACATAGCTTCGGTGGTGAGAGTTCATGTCAAATTGAGACCCTAGCAGGGCAGTCTTCGGTAGTGAGACCATGTAACTTAGAGTGTGTCACTAGGGAAGCCATGCTGTGTGGGAATGTGATGCTAGAAAGATGTTTTGTGAATGCGCCAAGTGTATCAAATGTGTAGTGGTTGTGAGGGTTCGTGGATGTAGTATTCCCTCAATAGTAAAGAGTTAACTACAACACAAGAGTGCTTTCATAGGGTGATGATGATACAAGAGATGTATCATGTGGCAGCACTTCTCCTATCACATTGGAGGCCTCTTGCATACCATTTCCATTTCATTCATACATTGCATATGCATGATCTTGGTTAGCACATTACTCTTGTTTGCTTATGCTCACATGTACACTTTTATTTCTATTCTAGGTTCAAATATCAAATATGTCATTATATTTTCCATATACACATACGTGTCCACTTGTTCTTTATTTGTGGATGTAGAATTTACACAGATCGTTACCCAACATATGGAGTCCTTGGCCCTATACCTATTAGCAATCCCACTGAGGCATCCTAGGGGCATATACTTTCATTCACACTACATGTGTTATTATTTCATTTTATAATACTTCCAAAAATAGTTCTTATCTATGCACACTACTTTATCAATATATAGCACGTATTGACATACTTTTTATCTTTCAAGTAACATGCTAATGGGTGTTTCAGGGTGATATTACATTTTCTTTGTAGGAACTATTTTCCACCATGGTTGTCTGTATACCTTTTCTTAATACTATTTTCCATTATATATTATTTTTGCGGGCAAATATGCCCTATGTTTGTGCATTGTTTATTTCTTGTATCCCATTTTGGCCATTTCAGCCCTGATTGTCTTGTGATATTATGAGCGACGTCCCATGTTTTAAACCCACATTTCATGCGGTCTACATTATTCTTATTGGTTTCTAGATTACACATTGTATCTTATATAGTGCATCTTTGTCTTATTTGCATTAACATATGTTTCCAAGCCACATTGTTTGCATGTGTGCTTTGGTTTCTACCATAGCAAATTTCCTCCCACTGCAGGGTATCAGTTTCAGCATCAACATCCGTTCCTCTCCTTTGGGCTACATACCTCCTAGCGAAATGTCACATTCACCTCAAATGACGAGGCCATACATTGGGTGAAACAGGAACCCCATACATTAGCATTTCAGAGCTATACCACAATACAGTTCAACATATAATTCAACACAATCTACAACTTACAGAAACAACCCCAGATTCTGATTTGGGTCCTCAGTACAATACAGACACCAATGCCTAGATACAGGACACTAGCACCTGGGCACTCCTGACCTTTCCTGGGGTGCATATGACCATAGGGGGTAGTTACAGTTAATTTCTCAGATTGGCACAATTTTCAACATTTCATAGAGTAATTTGCACAGTACAAACACAATCCCTCTAGCAATTAGAATGCATTATATCTCCTTTTTCTTCTTGGATCAAACTTGGATCTAACTAAAACAAAGTAAGATCACACCATCTACAATGGTGTATAAATTTCAAGGAAGCAATTAGGGATGAGGAATAACACTAGACCTTTCTCCCCAACACTTCTTCTGTCATGGTGTGAGATTACCCCAAAAACTTGTTCTTGGTGTGAGATCACCCAAAAAATTGCTCTTAGCATGAGGTCACCCAAAAAACTCGTTCTTCTACATCAGATTCATGACACTTTTTATCCCTTTTTACTCATCATGGATCAGGTGCACATGTTCCTTTTTACTACTCTTTCGTACATTTTAACACACCTTTTACATATTTGGATCAAAATTTTTCATATACAAATGACTTTGAATACTCTTTTGCTCTTCTTTTTTCAAGCTTCGTCCTTAATGCAGAAGAAGATAGCATCCCACATCAAGGAACACATCAAGCATGAGAACAAAATGACAGGTAAGTACACATGTGACATAATAAATATGCTTCACCCCTAGGGTCACTTCCTCTTCTTTATCTTCCACACTTCATTTTTTATTACTCCACGCTTTTTCTTGTCTCCTCGGCACACTTTCACCATCGATATCTACATGGTTCTCAGGATTAAACATCTCTCATATACTTTATGTTATCGAGTATTCACTCAACAACATAAAGTGGGGACAAATGCATGGACACTAAATCACACACTTGGGTACATTTGTAGATCCTAATCACATACCACTATTCATATGATTCCTAAGCGATAAAACTAGAAATTGACATCTATCTTTGGCCTCTTTTCTATCTTTATGATTTCCTCTTTTGTCTTGCACACCCCACAACCTAGTCTGATCTTTATTGATTTATCTTTCTTGACTCTGGACACTAACGCCCAGGTGCCCTCATCCCCTTTGGGTGCCCCTGACCTCTTTGTATCTTACTTGCCTCTTTGGGGCCTCTCTTATCTTTTGGCCATCTTGTTTTATTATGGGTCAGCCTTTTAGTTCTCAATTACGAAATTAAAACAAAGGAATCATATAAATACAAAGTTATGTGATCATAATAAAATATCAAGCTCTAAGCATCTACTATCACCACCTAAGGTTGCATCCAAAGGCATTCTAAGAGCGTCAAGGCATTCATTTAGCTTCATTTAAGGGATAAGGGATTGTATTTTCTGCATACACACATAGGATGGGAATTTCATTTTTCCATCCACCCACCTATCTGCATTGTTACATATAGTTATTTCTCATTATCAAGTGCATCTTACACAAGAGCTTCCCAGGGCACGATTCTACAGACACACAAAACTACATGGAGTCTGAGATGTAGTGTAATGCTCGGTCATAAGTTCACTCTATTGGGTGACCATTAGAGTCTATACAACTCCCCATTTGCATCTTTTTATTTTTAGGATACAATGTGTTTTAGGGTTTTACAGGATAATTTTTGTTTCGCAGGTTACAAGAAAATTTTGCAGACATAGTGTGACATACAGGTGACCAACAATGAAGTTTAGTGAACACCTTGTGACACAAGAAGAATCATTTTCTGAGGTTCTGCGTGGTCACAGGAACCTACCAAAAATATCTAGCGCCTAGGCGCCCCTAACCCAGTCCAGGCACCCCAGTCCAGACATATCTGACAACTACATAATTTATTGGGCATAGTTGTGACAATTTCCTCCTCCTGTTCATTAGTCTTCCAATCCAACAGAATTCAGGATCAATTGCGAAATCAGCTAAGTCTTCTACTCTTTCTCTTTCACATAGGATTTCATATTTCTTTAGCTTATTATTTATGTCAGATCATTTCTTTGGTGTTTATTTATCACATGTGACTCTGTAATTAGGGTTTAGCATAAAAGCATTCTTCTTAAATCACTTATGTATGTAATGTCCCCTTTTCCCAATCAAAGACCTTTGGCCCTTTATGTCTACCTGACAGCCAAGGGGAAGTTTTTAGGGTGACATAACTTTATTGTTTTATTATATTGTGCTATTATTTCTAAAAAATAATAATATTATGAAAAACACATATAATAAATGATAAAGTTTAATAATAAATTAAAATACAATCAAAAGTAATTGTATTAGAAAGAAGAAAGTGTGACTTGCCTTAGGAGACATTTTTGGGAAAACGTACCAATTAGCCCAAAGAAGGAAAATGCGACCAGCATAGGGGAATGAAACAATTTGATTGGGCGACTTGGAGGTGGTAGTTGGGTTGATCTCCCTTTAAATAAACAAGTCGACTTGTATGGGAGTATCCAGATTTTTATTATCATCTTATGCATTGTTAAGAGCTTTGAGATTTTATCAGAAATTCCAAGGACGAAAACCCTTGTGAATTTATCTCTTGCAGACGAAAACCCCAGGGGATTGAGAGGGGATTTCACTCAGAGATTCCCAGTGTTATTCATCAGATTACCAGGTTCAGTTCAGCCGTGTTTGTGAGGAGATTTGAAGGTGTTTTTCATTTGCAACCAGCAGTTGGGTCAGCCCATTTTAAGCAGTTTTGGCAACGAATTCAAAGGTATTTTTATCCAAGATATTTGTCAAATGTTTTTCATCAGACTGTAAACTGTTCGCTGTACTTTTTATCATTTCTAAGGTGTATTTTGAAGGTTTTCAATCTGAATTATAACAGACTTCAGATCTGATTTTCTGGGCTATTTCAGTTTGTAATAAGTTTAGTTTTCTATGTAATTCAACCCTCAAAAATCTGGGCAGTCATTAGAAATCAGAAGTATTTTTATTGGGTGTGTTTTTACATTGATGTTTCTCTTTAACCTTAGTCACACTTTCCAGATCTGCACTAGGAACTTGACATAAACTACACAGAAATCTGTATTTGTTGTTTTTGTTTGATAAAAATCATTAGAGTGTAAGGAGGATCCATCTAGGGATCTTTCAGTGGTATCGAAGAGTCAATCCTCCCACCTGGAGGGTTTGTTTTGGTTTGTTTTATGCAGCCTACAGAAGTTGGGGCCACACCGATATTATACAAGGAGTTAGGCACGTAGTCGAACAAATCTGAATACTGAAGGTAGTCCAGGAATCATGGATAGAGGAGAAGGAGCACACACTCCTCCACAACGTGAGCGACCTAATCTGGATGTTCTTTTCAGCGGAATGATCGATTCCCATTAGGAAATGATTCAAACCATGAGATAGCTAATGGAGAATTTGACTATGGATAGAGAAATAAATCGGCATGATAGAAGGGAAAGATTTGCATCCATAGCTAGTAGCCACAGAAGGCACAGCCGGGTACCGACATAAGTGGGCAGTGTAAGAGGTTCCCCTCCACGTGATAGGAGATATACAGAGGAAAGGAGACCCACAAGGACTGTGGATCGACCTATGTAGCCTAGATTCCTGCAAAGGGAGGAGCCACCATTAGTTGAGGAGCCATTTGAAGACATAGCCTTTCAATATATTGTGATGGCAGTGCATGATGAGTGGAGAGCCCTACCACAGGAGGTTCAGACTGCCTTTCCCCTTTATCAGTATTGTGCTCAAAGGAGGAAAATCTTGAGAGCTAGACAGGTACAGAGGCCTAGAGAACAACAGAATAGGGAGTTGAAGCAGGCCACCAACAAGGTGACCCTTTCCACATTTGATGGTATTGGAAAGATTAGTGCCAGAGCATGGATTCACAATCTCGACACATATCTCACTCTCAAGCCTATGCAGGAGTAGGAGGCTATCCAATTTGCCACGTTGCACCTTGAGGGAGTAGCGTATGATTGGTGGCACCATGGGCTTATCGCTCAGAGACATGATCTTCTGCAATCATATAAGGAGTTTAGTGAGAAGCTGATTGCGAGATTTGATCGCACGGATGTAGATATTTACTATAGGGACTTGGCACAACTTCGACAGAGTGGACACGTTGATGCATACATCAACGAATTTTAGCGTATAGTAGTGATGGTGCCAGAGATACCTGAGAGGTGAGTGGTGATGTTGTTCATTGAAGGACTTCATGACAAGCTGAGAGGATTGGTCAAGGCTCTTAAGCCTACTAGTTTGCATGAGGCCATTCGGACAGCCTTGGACTTAGACACTACTCTAGTGCAGCCCCAAAGGAAGAACATCAAGGAGGAAAAATCAGAACAGCAAGAGCAGCCCACCTCTTCAAAGGTTGAGTTTACACCCAAGAGGGAGGTTGTTTCAAAGAGTGAGCTTCGTCGGAAAAATTTATGCTTTCATTACAATGATCCGTGGGAGCCGGGGCATAGGTGTCTTGGAAAAGGCAAAATCCATCTCATAAAGGTTGAAGATGAAGAGTCCAAGGATGAACAGGAGCAGCCAACACCAGGCATTGCAAATGAGGGTAGACTCACCTATCTTTCAGGAGCACCTAAGTATAATCCATTCATGTTTGAAGGCACAATGTTCGGGTGTAGGATCATGGCACTACTGGATAGTGGATCTACACACAACTTCTTAGATGTAGGTTTGGTAGACCAAAAAGGTTTACAATGTGATAACTTTGAAGGCTTTAATGTGACTATAGCAAGAGGTCTCACTCTTCCATGCAAGAAGAAGGTCAACCAAGTCAGCATTCTATTTGGTGAGTATACACTTTGTGATGATTTTTGTGTCATGGATTTGAAAGATAACAATGTTGTGCTTGGCATGTAATGGATTCATTCGTTGGGAAGAGTCACCCAAGATGTGGAAGCTATGGAGTTGAGTTTCTAACACAAAGGGAAATAAGTCACATTGAGAGCACTCAAGTACACGCTGCCCCCATCAAATGGCAGCTAAGTCTATGATAGTTTGGGACTTGGAACCATCTCGTGAGGACATCTACGCATAGATTTTTCACTGCATATCAACACGGACCAGTAAGGAGGTGATGAAGAGTGCAGCAAGTTCGAAGCATACATGAGGATGCTGATTTCACTAATGACAAGTAAGTTGCATAGGTTTTTTTCTGCAGTGTTTGAGCAACATTGTATAGTGCACATGAAGCTATTAAAAAAGCTTCAGACTGGTCTGGGATCCTGGAACGGGTAGAATGCAGAGTTGCAGTTTATGATTGCTTGGGGGAAAACAATCTCGGGAAGGGAGGACTGTAATGTCCCCTTTTCCCAATCGAAGACCTTTGGCCCTTTATGTCTACCCGACGGCCAAGGGGAAGTTTTTAGGGTGACATAACTTTATTGTTTTATTATATTGTGCTATTATTTCTAAAAAATAATAATATTATGAAAAGCACATATAATAAATGATAAAGTTTAATAATAAATTAAAATACAATCAAAAGTAATTGTATTAGAAAGGAGAAAGTGTGACTTGCCTTAGGCGGCATTTTTGGGAAAACGTACCAATTAGCCCAAAGAAGGAAAATCTGACCAGCATAGGGGAATGAAACAATTTTATTGGGCGACTTGGAGGTGGTAGCTGGGATGATCTCCCTTTAAATAAACAAGTCAAATTGTATGGGAGTATCCAGATTTTTATTATCATCTTATGCATTGTTAAGAGCTCTAAGCTTTTATCAGAAATTCCAAGGACGAAAACCCTTGTGAATTTATCTCTTGCAGACGAAAACCCTAGGGGATTGAGAGGGGATTTCACTCAGAGATTCCCAGCGTTATTCATCAGATTACCAAGTTCAGTTCGGCTGTGTTTGTGAGGAGATTTGAAGGTCTTTTTCAGTGATTTGCAACCAGCATTTGGGTCGGCCCATTGTAAGCAGTTTTGGCAGCGAATTCAGAGGTATTTTTATCCAAGATATTTGTCAAATGTTTTTCATCAGACTGTAAAATGATTGCTATAATTTTTATCATTTCTGAGGTGTATTTTGAAGGTTTTCAATTTGAATTATAACAAACTTCATATCTGATTTTCTGGGCTATTTCAGTTTGTAATAAGTTCAGTTTTCTGTGTAATTCAACCCTCAAAAATCTGGGCAGTCATTAGAAATCAGAAGTATTTTTATTGGGCGTGTTTTACATTAATGTTTCTTTAGTCACACTTTCCAGATCTACACTAGGAACTTGACATAAAGTACACAGAAATTTGTATTTTTTGTTTTTGTTTGATAAAAATCATTAGAGTGTAAGGAGGATCCATCTAGGGATCTTTCAATGTACCATACCCTAATATGTTTTCTTTCACTTGTGATATGATTTATGGCTATACTAATACATACCACTCTTTTTTAACTGATATGGATAATGGGTATGAAAAATCATAATACAATCCTACTCCTAGGCTTTAATAAATACATAAATTTACCACTTCTAGTGTGTCAAATACTATTAGTACACTTTTCACTGAAGTATCCTTGTGGGTGTCTGATCAACATAATCATCATGTTAATCCCCTTACTTAAATTCTTCAACAATCGGGGTATGATTAAGTTGAGATGTAGTGGAAACCCTAGAAGATGTATTGATGTTTTATGCAATTTAGATTTAAAAGCAACCATATTATAATCTACATAGGGTTGTAGTTAGAAGGGATCCCATTTAGATATTTTTTCTAGAGCATTATAAATATGTTTCATGGTAGAAATGGAGAGAGCATTTTGGATTTCTAATGGAATGAGAAAACAAACCTTGGCAAGTAAGGTATTCTTGAAATTTTGGTAGTAGTGATTAACTAAAATTAACTAAATCTAAGTTATCTAAGAACTAGTTAATATAATCTAGGAGGACAATAAACATTGTAAAATAAATGCCTTAAAGCAATATAAATTGGATAAATAATTGAACTAATAAAAATGAAACCCTACTGTGCAAGAGTAAAGTGAGGAAGGAACTCAACTGATTACAGATAACTATCGCAGAGTGTTGCAAGTGTGACAAAAAATTCTAACAACAGGAACAACTACACAAAGGTCCCGAAAAGAGTGGATTTGGAAGATCTAAACAAATTGGAATGCCCAGGAAGGCATTGGGGCGCCCTGGGATGCCCTGGTCTCTAAAAAATATTTGTAACTAGCCTTTTCAAGGTTGGAAGATGACCTGTAACCTTTGTCGTTTGTTGCACCAGATTCGTTGAACTATGTTGAATGTATCAAATGAAGCAAGACGATGTTGAAGAACTGCAAGAGACAAAAGAAGTATCAAATCCCTAAAAATGAAATATGTAAATGAATGGATCGGACTGACCTCAGCTGCCACAATAATAGGCTTACTAAATTGAGTGTTGCACTACATTTCAGGCCCAAATGTAGTTCTGGTGTGTGTGTGTGTGTGTGTGTGTGTGTGTGCATGTCGTGCCCTAGGTGCTTCTGTGCTAGTCGCACTTTGTGAAATAGCAAGCAATAGCCAAGTGTATAAAATGTAATAGTATGTGTGCATGGAATAGAAGAGAATCCCTCCCCCTATGAAATGTGATGCATATGTCCTAGCTTGTGCCTTGATGATGGAGCTATGTGGATGCCAATGCAATAGATAGATGCAACTCTAGATGGAGTGATAATAGTGTATGATGCTAGGTCCCTCATTAGGGTCTCCTAACTTTATATTTATAGGGTTCTCTTGCTCTAATTTCGTAATCAACCCCGAAAAGGTCAACCACAGAAAATATAAACATGAAAAACGGTTAGAATGGGACCATGGCGCCTATGGGCGCCCCAATTACGGATATAATTATGGGGATGTGTGAAAATGGCTAGGCATGTAGGTGAAATAGGTCATAAATTATGAAATAAAAATAAATAATATGGCCAAAGGGATGGGGGTTAATTAGTACTTTATTTTCTCAAGAACTTTCTAAATAGTAATATGAGACCGGGATAAATAAATGTCTAAAGTGCATGACTCTGTGACTACATTTTTCCCCCACTTTATGTTGGTAAGTGGAAAGCTCGGTAACATAAAGTAGATAGAGATGTGTACCTGATGCCCGTGAAGATTGTAGTAGAAACGTGTCGAAGGACTAGACAAAGCGTGGGATGATAAAAAGATGGAGGAGCATGGAAACTATAGATGAAAAATGCGTAAATAAAAAGTGATGAGAGCGAACCTAGGGCAGAACGTGTGTTTATAGTTGCCGCAATGTGTACTTGCATGGTTAGTAAAGCATGTGTGTTGTCATGGAATGTTGTTGTTCTTGTCACTTGTTCTTGCCCCCATTTGATTGTTTGTTTCTCATACAGTCGGACCTGTAAGGAGAAAATGATCAAGTAGTCAAATATGTATGTATGTAAGTGTAAAAATGCTATGTAAAATACGCATATAAAGTACGCTAATGTAAATGGAAAATGTAAATGTAAGTGTAAATGGAACATGTGCATCTGATCCATGTCAATAAAGAGTGTAGAAGGATATCCTGTACTACGAGTTTTTTGGGCGATCTCACACCACCTTGGCTGAAGAAGTGTAGGGAGGAAATTCTCTGTGTCCTTCAAGCTCTAACCGCTTTTTCTGAAATGTGTGTAGAGATCTATGTATTGTCCTGGTTTTTTGGGCAATCCGATGCCACTGGCCAAAGAAGTGTGGGGAGGAAATTCTCTGTGTCCTCCAAGCTCTAATTGCTTCCTAAAAATGCTAAGGACACCATGTCCTGTAAAAGTCGTTGTGTATGGGGTTCGTAGACTGGTCTGAACCCACTCGTTGAATATAAGTGAACCGTACCAGTCTAGAAGGTTGCATGTTCAATTCACGTCAGGTTCACCAAAATGATTAACTAAATCTAAGTTAGCTAAGAAATAGTTAATCTAATCTAGGAGGACAATAAACATTGTAAAATAAATACCCTAAAGCAATATAAATTGGCTAAATAATTAAACTAATAGAAATGAAACCCTAATGTGCAAGAGTAAAGTGAGGAAGGAACTCAACTGATTGTAGATGAGTTTCACAGAGTGTCACAGGTGTGACAGAAAATTCCAACAACAGGAACAGTTGCACAAAGGTCCCGAAAAGAGTGGATCTAGAAGATCTAAATAGACTAGAGCGCCCAAGAAGGTACCAAAGCGCCCTAGTCTGCAGAAATAGGTGTCTTGATCTCTGAAAAAGCTCCGCAACTGGTCTTTTCAAGGTCGGAAGATGACCTGTAACCTTCGTCGTTTGTCACACTGGATTCGTTGAACTGTGCCGAATGTACCAAATGAAGCAAGATGATGTTGAATACCTACAAGAGACAAAAGAAATATCAAATCCATAAAAAAATGAAAGGTGCAAATGAATGGATTAGACTAACCTCAGCTACCACAACAGTGGACTTACTAAACTAAGTGTTGCACTGCATTTCGGACCCAGATGTAGTTCTGGTGTGTGTGTGTGTGTGTGCATATTGTGCCCTAGGTGCTCTTGTGCTAGTCGCACTTTGTGAAATAGTGAGCAATAGTTAAGTGTAGAAAATGTAATAGCATATGTCCATGGAACAAAGTAGAATCCCTCCCCCTATGAAGTGTGACACATATGTCCTTGCTCTTGCCTTGATGATGGAGTTATGTGGATTCTAATGCAATAGATGGATGTAACTCTAGATGGAGTGATAGTAGTGTATGATGTTAGGTCCCTCATTATGGTCTAATAACTTTATATTTATAGGGTTCTCTTTCTCTAATTTCGTAATTAACCCTGAAAAGGCCAACCACAGAAAAGATAAACATGAAAAATGGATAGAAGAGGCCCAAAAAGTGACGGGAAAGTGCTAGAAGAATTGGGTCACCCCCAGGTGGGACCATGGCGCCTATGGGTGCCCCAGTTACGACTAAAATTACGGGGGATGTGCGAAAATGGTTGGGCATGTAGGTGCAATAGGTCGAAAATTTTGAAATAAAAATAAATAAAATGCCCAAAGGGATGGGGGTTAATTAGTACTTTCTTTGCTCAAGAACTTTCTAAATAGTAGTATGAGACTGGGATAAGTAAATGTCTAAAGTGCATGATTTTGTGACTACAAGTAGTAAGGAGAAGAACAAAAAAACTTGAATAAGACTCAATTGAAAGAGTGGAGTAACATTCACATCAAGTTCATATGAATATATCTTAGCTAAGATGGTCAATATAATAATCCTCTCTATATAATATAAGTAAAAGATCATACTAGAGCCAACACACAAGCAAGATATATAATGAGAGTAAATAATTGTTGTAAACGGATCTAGTAGAGAGTGATCCACACTTAATATTGAGCATGCAGTTCCAAATCATATACCAAGTATATGGGATATGGTTCTATGATGAGTTGTTTTATTTCCTTTTTTTTAAACACCTCATATATTGTATTTTGTTTTCCAGTTGTATCCTTGAACTTGTATTTCCCAGTGATATTGCTAAACATTTCCATTATAACTTGAACTCATGGCATATATATTAGTTAATATAATTATTACTAAGGTTTACTTTATTTTGTGGATTATGAGTATGCATTTATTCTTTCGGTTGCAATATGATGTTAAATGATGTTTTGTCTAAATTCCAACCTTGTTTGCAAAGAAGTTGTTATATGTAGCAACTAATATCCAACAAAGGATCCATACATAGCAACCGACATGGAGCCAAAGGAACTCATTCACAACGAAGAGGTCATTCGTAGCAACTGACATGTAGCCAAAGGGACTCGTCTATAGCAAAGCATCTGTAGCCAAAGGAGGTCACACACATACATAAAGTCGTGATTCTAAGGAGCTTGCACAACGTGGACGCTACACCTAAGCTTGTGTGTGTTGATAAGAGAAGCAGTTATGTGAACAAGAAGAAGACTTGATGCCATCACTTGATTATGTGTTGCAACTCAAACAAAGAACTAATTGATTTAATTCATAACTTAATAACTGGTTGACTGATCGATCAGTTAGTTAAGTTATGTGATTGTATGAGAACATCTATTGAATATAGTTGTGTTGCATACATGTAAGTTTCCATGTTGGTTGGTTAAGATATTTCACTTAATCCAACTAGAACTACTAGTAGGACTTTATCTCTTCATGACTATGCTGTAATGAAAGATATAAAAAGGAAATGTTAATGTTGTAGAAGGATATAGATAATAAGACAGAGACAGATCCATATATAGAGAGTTTGTTGTGTTTTCTATTTGTAATATTCACGTTAATGAAATAAGAATATGTGTTTTGTTAAATTGTTGTAGACACTCGCCTTAGGAGGGATTAGCATCCAAGGCAGGGCCCACTTGCGGTTTGCTAACCCTCTCCTTTTGTTTGTTGTTTTAATTCCTTACATGATTAGAATTGCAATAGTTTATTCCTTAATTTGTATTTTGTTTTTACATGTTTTTCCATAGCCATAATATTTACTTTCATTCATAATCTAGTTCATTTCTAGTATTTTTATTTCCTAATTGTAGTGACAACAATTTACCTTTACATCTCTCAAACATCTGTAACTGTGCATACATCACTGGCAATATTGAAATTTTATGTCCCTAGGTCTGATAATTAAATGACTATAGATTGAGGAACAACATATTAATTGTTACAAGTTAATTTACACCACCAATATACCTAGATTCATTAGGTTTGTAAGCAAGAGTTGTGTTGATAAGTAAGAGCTAATCCTAAACTATAGGTCATAGTTCCATTAGTTGGTAAGCATGTACGATGAAGCTAACAATAATATAATTAGACCAAATATATGGTAAATAATCCTAATTTAATATATAATGTACCCTAGGTTAATACATGATACATTAGAATACCCAATTAGGCATACATACATTTATATGGACACTGCAATGCATTAATCTTAGTCATTGGTTTGTGGAACCTTACATGAGATTGTTGTGGGTAGATCACAAGAGGGATCTATGTAGACAATATATTTACACTCAAAAGACTAAGGTAGACCTCATTACCATAGTGTGTATCTTGTATGATCATAGTTGTAACCAAATGCTCCAATGATGACCTCCAACTGTAAGCCCCACTAAACCCTAAAACCTCTTTAATTCTAAGGTCAGTTTTACAAGCACATGTAGACTATTTGATATTTATTTGAGATATGACGATAACGACACCTATAAATAGGGCAGCATAACCTAAAGTCATAACTCAACTTAACAAATGCCATCATCCATAACCAATGATGTTGATTGGACAAGGTATTCTACTAGACGTCATCAACCATGGTCGATGACATCGTTGCAACTAGTCCAATAAAAAGTGAGGGAGAGGAGAGAGAAGGAAAGGTGAAGAAAGACACTTGGAGAAGGTTTAAAGGTGATCTAAAGGTATTATAAGGAGGTAGTATTGAATGCTTTAAAGTGGTGGTATGGTAGTAGTATGAAGGAAAGGGCAAGTGCCACGATGATCTCTCACAAGGTGCTACAAATTGACCCCAATTCTTATTCTTTATACTCATTAAGGCGCTCACTCAAGGGATTATTGTGTCAACCTCCTACAAAGAGAAATTGTTAATAAGTAGAAAAGAATATGTATACATCATATACCTTATTACTCCTTTCTTGCCTAAGGGTTGCAAGTGAGGCAAATCAAAAGTCATTGTTCATTATGAAATGGTGAAATAAATCTTATAAGTAGGGACACATGTCTCTAAAATCAAGTTTTAGTTTTAGTTGAAGTCATGAGGCAAGCTAATTTAGTTGGGGGAAAATAGGGAAACTAATGTCATTGTTCAAGCCTTTACAGTTGGTTAAATCATGATAAAAGCAATATGTCATCTACCTAGGGTGATGAAATTGAACTTGTTTGATAATATTTAGAAGGGGGTAAAAGGAAGGATTGAGAAAAATATATATTACAAGTTGATTGATATGAATGTAGTAGATAGGTACATGTGATACATCGCTTATAGAGTTAGCTCAACAATAGCTCACACTAATCTCAAATACATTAAATTAATTAATTATTTTATTAAATGTATATCCCCATGGCATTAAGTTGCAATTTATGTCTCTTATGATAGTGTATAGACATCAAAAGAGCTTCACTAACATTTATTTTTTCCAACACTAGATATGACATTAATGTCTTATAGTCGAAAAAATAAATGTTAGTGAAGATATTTTGATGTCTATACACATTCAAAATCATAGGAGACATAAATTACAACTTTATGTCGTGGGGATGTAAGTTTAATAAAATAAATAAAAATAAAAAGGGAAACATATAACTATATTTTCTAGATTGTTGACATTCCATCTAAAGTTTGTCCAAATCATTATTTATGGTTCGTAGGGTATTCATAATCATTCCAAATATATTCATAGATCATATGGAATTATTTTGATGGAATTTGGATAATTTTTTTAAAATTGGATATTTTCTAAAGTGTATTATTGCAAGACAACATACTTTTCAAAAGCAATCCATTTGCCATTGAATATTAGGAATTTGTAAATATAGAAAGGGAAATATAGAACCTTGCATCCCATGGGTATTAGGTACATTGATAATTAATTTTCTTTAGCTTGATGTAAAGGACTATTGGGTACATTGATGTCAAATTCTCTTAGGAATCGAACCTAACCTCATCCCTTTTTATTTGGTATCTCTAGATATTTTTATGTCAATGAATACCATAATAATCGTGACTTTCCATGTCTACGCTAATTGGACTTCAATCCTTTCAATTGAGAAGAAGATTTTGCATAGTTATGTAAAATTATTGAAAAAAGTAAGGAAACGAAAAAAATCTAAGAAATAGAAGAGTCAAAGATTTCATTAACAAGGATAAATGAGCCGTCAGATTGTGAAAGATATTTAATATCCTTTGAAGAAAACATTTAAACCTGAATTTACAAATTTGAAGGGTAGTTTGTTTGTTAATATTTTCCTATACATTTGTTGGCAAAAAAATTTTCCAACAAAATATGACACTCCATCAATAATAATAAAAAAAAAAGAACGAAATCCCACCTCTATTGTACATGGAAAGGCTCCCTTTATTGAAAAGACAAATGAATGAAACAATGTGTACATTATTTACACTAATCTATACTTTGGAGTTTGGCGTTCCATTCCTTAAAAGCAAAAACTTATGAGAACGGAAATAGTGGGGAAAATAGGGAAGTAAAGTGAATAGGAAGAGAATTTGAGAATAAGAAAGAAAAGGAAAATGTGCATGTTCAGGTAAGCAAACAAAGGTCCTATTTTAATCATGCAAGTAATGTTAACGATAAAGACTTCTTGTTGGAAACATAAATCGAAGAAGTAAGAGATGATCATTCATTTGACATAAGAATAAATGGTAATCATAAGACTGATATGCAACACACAAATTAAATCTCTCTTTATTTCTCTTATTGAAGGGTCAAATATAAAGCTTCAAAGTTTTGACTCCCTTGTAATTTCCTACCAGAAGTCCTCTACAATAATTTGCAAATACATACAAACAGTTGCTCCCCCGGGGGTGCAAGGGGTACGTCGTGGAACTAGAGGAGTTTGAATTTAGTATTATATATGTCTACTGAGTGGGGTTGGTTTGTGGAGGAGGGTGTTGATTAAATTGATTCTAGTAGTAGTAGGAGATTTGTCTACTTCTATGCAGAACAGAAAATTAGGGTATGTGTGGTAATAGTGTTGTTATGCATTTTGTAAGGAATAGAAAATCAGGGTAGGTGTGATAATAGTGTTGTTATGCAATTTGTAAGTAATTTCGTCTAAATATGTATGAATATGAACATAAAGTAAATAAATAATAGGAAAAGGATGGGGTAGTCTATGAATTAATAGCTAATCGTATATATGGTATTTACATAATATAATATATTGAAGTATGTCTTATGTGTACGTTCGTTCCTGATACATTCATTATGCATATGAGTATTACAACGTGTACGACATATGGGATGCAATGTAATGTTTGCAATAAGATCCAATCCAAATTATTGACATTTTATCACTGTAAGGTGTCAAGAAATATGTACAGATTTGGTGTGGGTCAAAGTTTGATACAATTGTTATGGCATAGTAAAAGATATATATTTCTTCCAATAAAAAAATAGGAACAAAATAAAGAAAGTAGTAGCAAAGTAAGCAAATAGTGGCTACAAATCTATGACACTGGAGATGTAGTTTTGGTAAATATAGTAACTGATTGTATAATGTAGTTGATTGCATTACATTTTCTTACAAAGTAACCACCAAGATGGTTTGTACATGTGTATTATTTTGTACATTTGTTATTCTTTTTTGCTCGATCTTTCCAAGTTGGTGGAAGTTGCGTCCAGGGTTCAAATTTAAGCCCATCAAATCCCTTCCCAAGGCCTCAAACCCGTCAAAGACGGGAAGGTAAAAATTTGCATGTAAAAAAAATAAAATGTAAAATCATTCGACAATATAGAAGTGCAATTTATCTTTAAAATTGTCAAAAGAAGGGCTATGGTAAAAAATGCATGTCAAAGAATTGAGTAAAATTTTTAAATCTTAAAACAAATTGATGACTTCTACAAACAACAATTACCTCCAGCTTTCCAGGCTCTACACATGACTCATAGATACATTAGACAAAGCGTATTATTTGCAATTACCAAAAATTTTGATATAATAAATATACTGCTACTATAATACTATAAAGGTCAAATTCCAAATTTCTAGCATGTTTGTGATTCCAGCTCAACGAATACTTGAGCACAAATACCTAAAAAATAAGGATTTAATATTGTCGTTTAGGGTTATGGCCTTTAATTGGGATTCATTCAGATGTTTTATCTACCACCTTGTACTTGTTTCCACTTCTTTGTTGCAGGAGCCACCTTGAGAGGCAAAGAACAAAGATAGGATCAACTTGCACACAAATATCTACCCACTTAGGAGCCTACACAACATGATTTTGAACAGATCGAGTGTGTAGAGTGGCCACTAGCTTGGATATGGCTTGAGATGGATATGTGAGGTTGGGGAAGAGCTTATAGAAAAGTGTTGAATTGATCTCAAAGAGTGACTTCAATTTGTGATTCACAATGTAGGGTGTCGAAAAGGCTCTATGGGAGCCACATTGGTGCCAAAGGGCGGGATGATCTCGCAATGTTCTTAAACCAAGACTCTTGATCTAAATCGCCTTGATCAATTTGAGCTCGGTGTGTAGACAAGCCATAAGACAAGATGATTGGATCAACTCTATTTGTGTGCAATGGAGAAGGAGCTCAGGGAAAAGTAGTTGGGGCTTGATTTTAAGAAAAAGAAGGTTGTGTCCCTTGAGGAGCTCACCCATTATGACCCTTCCAATTAAGAACCGAGCTAAGTGTCAAGTTGTTTCCTAATGCAAAGGTTGATTGGACCTATCTGAGATGGCAAAATGCAGGGTAGAGGAGAGGAGCTCATCGCAGAGAGGGGAAACATGCAGAGATAATCTTCTTCATCCATTGGAAGCACCTCTCCAAGTCATCATTGGTATCTTCTCTCTAACCTTTGTTCAAGAGCATTGATGTGGAGGCCAACAAGAATTTTATATTTGCAAGTTGTGCTCAAGACAATGTTACTCAACTATATGCCTAAGGAGTTGAGGAAGATGGTTGTGAGTAAATTTAGGAAAAATTATTAAGGGTGTGTGTGTTTAATGGAGTAGTCTAATTTGGTAATTATGTCATTTGTGTGTAGTAGATCTGAATGCATATTGTGCACGAGGTGAATATCTCGATGTATCTGTCACTAACATAGTTTGTGTGGGTGTTTCAATGTATGGATGCACATTTCCTTAATTTAGTTGGAAAAAATATAATTCCATGCATTTTACTAGTTAATTTTTACATGGGTTTTAATTTTAGTGGTTAAAATCTGAATGGATTTTTTTTATTGAAATGGTAAGAATCCAAATGGGTTTTAATTTTAGCACCAAAATCCAAGTAGAAGTTAAAGTTATTTATTTAATTATTTACAAGTTTTCTTAACAATTTTGATCCTAGTGTCCCACACACAGTTTCATGGTATTTGTGTGATTACTAGTATGTATGTCTTCTTGTCTCATTTCAATTGATTTTAATGTATTTATTTATTAAATTTATTTAATGCTTAAATTAGTTATGTTGATTTTTCAAGAAACTGGAATACTACAAATTTGGGCTTTCTTTACATCATATTTTGATTATTTTAACAGTTTAAATGCATCTTTATTTTGCACCATTATGATTTAGGGGTCAATTTGTTTGGATTATGAATTTTCCTGTTTTATTTAAGGTACCAATCAACTAATGATTATTCTTAATTTTTATGACATGTTTACTTGATTTATTCTTGTCATATGAAGTGTAAAATATTTGGACTACTTTTCATCATCGAAGGGCTAGTCCAATATTTACCCTTTATAATAAAATATATACCAACCCTTCAAATTCGATCCCTGGTTGCATCCATGTTAACCTTGGGGGTTGGCCTTTTTTCCCACAAAAGCCTTGTAAGTAGTTTTTCTTTCCCATCGACTTATGTTGTGTTAGCAGTTGTTTGTTGTACTCCTTGTTGCCTACATATCAATGTGTTACAATTTTTTTGCTTGCATACAATGTTTGAAGTTTTTATCACGATATAGGTTGTAAGGAACGGAAGCAATAAGAAAAAGAATGTGTCCTTATTTCTAGCCCTAGAAAGGTTGCAACGAGCTCATTGATTTCGTATTTCAATCCTAAAATCTCCTATGCATGTTGGGTGCATATTACTTGTACATCATCTATATCTTTCTCCAATTTTTTTTTTTTATCAGCAAATTCTATTTTTAGAGCAGCAACTTTGAATTTCACGGTATGGATATCATGTCGGTGATCTAAACTAATATATTTCAAATTAGCAATAGCTTTTTTCATGTCATTAAAGATTACCTGCAAGTTTTTGCAGTGTAAGGGGAAAACAAGTAAGAACACCTTTCAAATGGTCGTAGTGAATATAAGAGAGGTTGAAAGATGGGAATTGGGGAAACAAAGGTTAGCAACACATAGCAAAGTTGAGGATGACAATGTACCAAAAAAAATTTATAATCCCACCATCGTAACAACAATGCATCAATAAAAATATTGAACAATCTACTACCAACATAGAAATATACTAAAAGCATACCATTTGTTTTACCTAGTGCTAAAATTAGGTGTATAGTTTTTACAAAAAAATAAAAACCTAATAACAAATCAGAAATAAACATAAGTATGAATATAGCTTCTTTAGATGCACCAATGTTATGGCCTATATAAATTCTTCATACGAAGTCGTTTCAACTTGCTATAATGAAAATGGCACAAACTTATTGGGTTTCATAAAGCACCTTTCTAAGTATTGTTTTGGTTGAGGGTTTTGTATGTTTTTTCTTCTCTCCTTGTATATCAGGATTACCCGCAAGCAACAACAAATAAATTGCAAAAAATGAAATGTAACAAATTAACAATCATCCATGAAAGAAAAATGATAACCAAATACAGACATGTTAAAAGCTTCTATGACATACTGTGTTTTTGCCGGTTAACACGTATTTGAATGTAGCTTCATCTTTTTCCCAATCTTTTTATCAAAAAGTTTATCCATCCTCCAAAGCAGTAATAATAGTGACAAATTAATAGAAAAAATTAAGGAGTCTTCTGGATTTATTTTTTATAATATATGAAAGCGCATCAAAAAGTTCAAAAAATAATAGATTTTCTCACCAAAAAAAGGTTTTTCACACAAAATAAAACTGCTTTTCAACCAAAAAAATTAAGAATTCCATCAACAGAAAGATAAATCAAACAGAATATTTACATGTCTTTGATTGGTGTTGGGGTCTTCTTAATAACTCAAGATCGTTTATGTTAACGTTAAAATCATATTCCAAATTTACGGTGGGTCTGAGAAAAGTCGAACAAGGAAAATCGTGAAATAGCAAATAAAGCCACACCAAAAATAAATGTTCTTCAAAAGAAAACTTGGTTTTCTAAAGTATATCTTTAACTACTGCCTCAATTAAAGATGTTACATGGATATGGACGATGACGGAAGAGGCTACCCTTCACTCAATATGCACCCGGTCAATGTCAATCAACACATCATAACCGTCCATTGTGAAATGGACGGTCACAATGCGTTGACCAGCATTGACCGGGTGCATATTGAGTGGAGATTAGCCGTTGGCGACGATGACCAGCCATATAAGGTGCTTTAACTGATGGTGCTACTACATCTAATAGTGGTTTTGCTTCTGCCAATGGTAGCTAACATTAGGTTGGGCACAGATTGCAAGATGTACCACTACATGTGGTACAACTTGAACCTGATGATTATGATAAGGCAAAGGACTACCAAGTCCTGAACCAGTTTTTGTAACTTTTCAAAAAAAAATAGACCTAAAAATTTGCAAACCATGTAATTTAAATATATTCTTCCCATCCATAAAACTAGGCCCTATTACTCTGAAGCCAAGAATCTCAACCCATAATGCATACCCACCAAGCACTTCCAGCAAATAAATTCAAAAGTTAGTAAATGAATGACAGATAAATGAGTTATGAATCTATGATACAGAAGGGAGTGGCCAAAATGATCTTCGATTCATTCTAGACCATTATGCTAAAATGCCAGAGATGTAGAGATTAGGGTATCTTGTGCCACAAATAATATCAAAAACAAATAAATAATTGGTAGAGATGAATAATATACAGTATCCAGAAATTCACACATTTGAGAGATCTAGTAAATAATCCTTTTCAACCAAATATTCTTTGAAATCAAGAGAGATTACTTAAAACTGAAACAAAAATTTATAAATAAACTAAAGCATCACCAATTGAAGAATATGTCACACTCCCATCAAATAGAAAAAACTCCTACTTAGAAACTTGAACATCCAGATTTCCAACCATTAGTATTTTTCTAAAAAAAACGTTTGATAAATTTGAGAGGAAAGAGCAAAGTAAATCAATGCATCTCCACCTCAAATTAATTTCCTACACCAAACAAATTGCAAGAATTATGCTATAAAACTAATATATGCCAGCCGACATGCATCTTAAGGCATTATCTACCATTAATTCCTGAAATCCACTAATGGGTGCTAAAGAATGTCTTATAAAACAACGTAGACTACTACATCTCAACTTCAAATGTATGCAGTCAACGAAAGCAAAATGAGGTTCATAAAAACATGACGAAAACTGGAGGAAAGTCGGCTATGAAATGCATACGACCTAATTTATAGGAAAAGATGACTTATTTTCCAGCTACATGCAAGATTGACTAAGTCAATTTTTCGAAAAATATAAAGCACAAAATTGATGTGCACCTTTTATTGAAATAAGTGACATTTTACAAACACATAAGTACACAACCTAGAAACAGTAAAATTGACTTGGACAATATACAGTTGTGAATCAAAGATATTTCCCCAACACAATCTCTACATGGCTTGCTCCTTCTTGATCATGAACCTTGATAAAAAAAAATGGTAATGATAATCCTCTCCCTCTAATTATCAAAATTCAAGAAGATATCTAGTTTTCATTCATGCCCGTGGAGAGTACAAATTGCCCACTTCACATTCCATATTCACAACAAACATCTGAGAGGGAACCTTTTGAAATTTCTTCAAATATTTATCAAGTTTACAATAGATATTTTGATACTTCATGAACCATTGAATTGAAGCAAGATCGAAAGCAAACCCTGGAGTCAAATCTTTGTTAATCAATTATGTTTACTCATTCTTTTTGTGATGCGAGGGAAAGTAATCGCCGTCATAAAAAGTGCGAGGTAGTTGTTCAATTGCTTCTGAATCATCATTACTTGCCTCCACACCTTCAATTCATGATTTCTTCAATTTCTCAATAAATTTATCTACGATGTGGATCTAGAATTTGGCAACACCTAGAAGTATGGTTGGATCTCCATGGTCCTCATCACTCAAATCACCTTTGGCCACCAAATTATTGTAACTTAAACATTGAATTGCCTACAATTTAGGCATGTATTATTTTAACAAATTGATCTTTCTCAAATTTATCATCGAGTTTCTTCATGGCTTCAAATTCTTGATTTGATTTCTACATAAACAATGAAAACAACATCAATAGATCTCATCCCCTTTTTGATCAACTTCTTCAACTATGTTTTGGCAGCATGACCCATGTAGCCAATTTCATCTGCCATAGTCAGGGTATTTTGTGTCAATTAATTGTGATGTGCAAGCTTGGAGGTGGGATAATATTGAATGGGCTTAATCATCTTTTGAACAAACGCAATAAACTGATCAACCCTTTCTTTCAACTATTCCTTGGTCACTTGGTCCTTATCTAGCTTTTCAAATAAAGTGTC
Organism: Taxus chinensis; assembly: GCA_019776745.2. Taxonomy (NCBI): domain Eukaryota; kingdom Viridiplantae; phylum Streptophyta; class Pinopsida; order Cupressales; family Taxaceae; genus Taxus; species Taxus chinensis. The sequence continues at coordinate 868,871,813 of CM034149.1, forward strand.
AGTAGCTTATTCCACATTTTACTTTACACCTTCAGCATGGATTTTCCAAAACACTTCCTCAAGAGCTTATAGTCTTGAGCTGAAACTTCATCTTTGTTCTTATCAGCCAGACGAACTACTATCTCAGCATATTTTTCCCCTTGATTGTCTATGATAATTCTAGAGACCGTTTTAGGTTTATTTGGTGCATGAGAGGATATGTTACCTTGTTTCTTTGCTTCCCTTAGCTCAAGATTTAAGGGACCTTGCTCTTAGCAGCTTATGGGTTGCAACTAAATCTGTCTTACAAGTCACAAGAAGGCTGCTCCAATATAATTTCTATTGAATTGTTTTCTTAGCAATATAAACTTGCACTAAAGTAAATTTATTGTTTAGATCAATTGCTCATGTGAAAGGGCATGTCTTGCAATTTTGAAGACCATAAAGAATGTCACACCAATATTGCAAGCATACTCATTTTAGCACACATAAAGCATTCAATCCAAAGAAAATAAGAATATAAATGGACTTGATGCAGACATGATTAAACATTAATTGTTATGAAATTAATGTAACTTTTAAATATTTTACTAATTCATATGCATTTCTTTGTTATTATATTTTCATTGTTTAATTGCCAACCAATTTTAGCTTCTTTAAATCATCTCATCCAATTATGATTTTTTAATAGTTTAGTTGTGAACATATATTTCTGCATTGAAAAGTAATTTTACAAGGACTTAGAGAAAAACATAAACAGATTTTTTTCCCTCCATTGCAATATAAACCATAATTACTGCTCAAGAATGGTGTGATGAATCCCTACAATACTTATGCTATGATATAAAATCAACCAAATATTTTATTTCCACAATGGCAATACAAACCCAAAATTATTACTCGCGAGGTGGTGAATGGTATGATTAAGGCCTAAAATACATATGCTTTGATGTAAAATCCACCATATATTTTAAATGCACATTTGCAATATAAAGCATGATTATTACTTGTGAAGAGGTACATGACATGATTAGGTTCTATGTCAAATACATAGGCTAAGGCTATGGCATGGTGGTTGATATGTAAGCCATGATGTGGTGGCAAACTCATCATTTGGTTCTCATCGTGATAATGGATCAGAGTGTGATCCAAAAAGTTGATCATATAACTCCTTCCAAAAGCACTTTTTCTTTTCTTTTTTCTTATCACATGCACTTATCATTTGTATGTATGGCAACTTTATTCATTTTGATGTACTTATCTTGCATATCTTACATATCACATGCAAGATAATTGTCAAATACTACTCTAAAAAATGTGCCTACAAGCATCTCTCTTGAATTGGAATAATGTGTGGGAATTTCTTCCCACTTTCAACAAACTTTAATTCCATAATTGATTGCCTTTTTCCATAACAAATACCATTGTAAAGAATTTCTCAAGGAAAGTTTTTGTAGGGGGGCCTACTTCATCACTTTGACCTGCACTTCTCCTTTGTGTACTGTAAGCATTTCTCCACCTATATGAAAAAACAATTTTGAAATGCATAAGATATATAAGGATGTGACTCTTGCATCATCCAAAAGATAGACAACTGTGGAAGTTAGCCAATTATAATATGATGGACCCAAATCTACCAAGTAGAAATATCAATAGCAACGAATGAGGAATAGAGATTGAACATGTGCCGGTTGTTTTCTTGAACGGTGATTCCATACACATAAACTCGCGCTTTTTAAATGCCTGATAGTTTGGAACTGTTAACTTTCGTGCGCTTGCCTTGTGAATGGACGATCGCCTCAAGCTTTGACAGCTTCCTTCACTGGACTTTCAAACTTTGCACACAGTTTTGTTTACCTCCACACAGGAAAAATTAAGGTTATCAAGGATTACTTTGAGGTCTCCGAATCCAGGAAATATCTCAAATGCTGAAAAAGAAGAGGCTCATTTCCCCATGAAGTCCATCCAGCTGCCAACTCCCTTGCAAAAAGCTCCAGACCCCTTACAGGTTTGGGTCCTGGTGCATAATCCAAAAGTAAGTCTTTTTTTCTAAATAAAGGAAAACGTGACGTTTATGAAACATGCTTGGGTGGATTTGTATGATGGGGAGCATCAGCATATGTGTGGTACATAGAGAGAGGATTAATAGTGTCTTTGCCTCTTAACTACAATAAATTATAATAGATCCTCATTTTTGTTTTAGCGAACTGTTGTAGGGTATCCTTAGAGAAAGTAAATGATCATGTATCTTACATTTTAACTACCATAATACTTTCCTTTTGTGTTTTAAGGAGCTATGGAAAAATTTAAAGCTTGTCATGTGATGAAAAACCTTTTTCTTTTTTAGAGCAAACTTTTTTGCAGAACAATTAAATTCAAGCACAGTTCATCTACATGAAAAAAGGATACTTCCAATTGGTGGCTTCCTAGAGTGATCACCAGGAACACTAATTACAACATGCTTGTCTAGAGGCATCTTCTCAATCACTTTATTTCCCACATCATCTCCCTGTGATAAAACTTGTATGTTAGCACGTAAACAAAATAGAATGCTTGTAAAATTGTGCACTCTGCAAAATTGTACATTATGGAGCACAAAACCTTCTAAAGAGATGCTCAAGGGATGGAGTTCAGTCACTTTCAACCTGGCTGGTGAATGTGAGAAATAAGACTTACATATAAGTTATCAAGGTATCAACAAGTGCTAAAAAAACATACATGCAAAGAAGTTTCAAATCCCCATTCCAAGTTTCATCAACTGACCTGCTTATGAATATAACCAAGAAGAATGCATTCATAAGGTTTATGGTGAGCCAGATCTAACTTGCTGATCATGTGCCCATCTTCCGTCACCTACTAAGACAGAGCAATGAATTCCAAGGGTTACAAAAACAATAGAATCCGTTTCACGTATTCCCCATATGCCCGTCAGCATTAATTTATGCACATAATGTCTAAATGACAGGATTTATGATAAATATGCACACAACCTTCAACCAATATAAAGAAGCAGCATAGCTGATTCCCCATGCAGGGAAAAGATCCTTCTCGACAAATCTGCGCAATTTCTCTTTATTTGTTACCCAGAGTGCCACAAGCGCCCCTTCTGGATGTGCCAATTGCCTGATAGGAACAGAAAATAGGTATCTATTTGGCAAGGTTGGATATCTGCAGAATGGGATGTAATTACATCAATTACAAAGCCCACTTTGTGCAATTTATAGCATTGAAATTCCTCACTTAGTTTTGTGTATATAATATTGCTTGCTTTAGAAACTGCATGAAATCCATAATCAGCCAAATAAGATTGATACCCGTAGTAGACAAATTTTGTGTTTACATTGTACAACCATTTCAATTTTGAAGTATTTTTTAGTATCAAGGCAATTCCTGAGATTTGGCACATGAATGTGTGCATAATTTCATGAACATTATGAATTCTTAATCGTTTGCACAATTCAACATGACTTAAACTATCTCATCATGAGAAGAATGCAGCACTTTGATTTTTTACGATGCATTCACCTTAACAAGAACTGTTTCCTTTCCTATACTAATGGAAATCGCTCGGCATACTAAATGCATTTTCCCCTAATATAAGAACACTTTGCAAAGTGTATTATCAAAATAAAGGTCTTCTGCATCAAATATTTTGCTAAATATTTGTATACTTTGTCTTGTCGGAAAAATATTTGTAAAGAAAAATCCCACAGTTAAAAAAAACATCCCACAAAACTTTTAACTAATAAAGGGAAATTTTGGAGAGAGATTATTATTTGGATCCATATACAGCAGTGGATTTTGCCCTTATCAATCAAGTTTGGCTTAGAAGACCTTTGGCCTAGATCTAAAGATGAAGAAAATGATGAACCATTTGATGGTAATTTGTGTCTCATAGCTCTGTGTCTGTTCATGCATCCACAAATTTTTAACAAATAAAGGATATAAAATGGTTTTGAATTTTGAGTAAAGCTTTATTACTAAATGAGGCTATCACCTGAAAGATATAAAATGGTTTTGAATTATTTCCTGTAGTGCCTTTCGAATACTGTATTGATTCGACCCGAGACTGACAAAAAACTTTATTTATACATAATAGTTTATACCCATACATGACAATTAGTTGAGCATGAGGACTGAATTGTACCTTACTCAGTTAAGGCTATATGACAAAAAGCCTTTCCTATAATGTAGCATGTTCATCTCTTTAGTGAGTCTTCTTAACCGACCAGATATTTAGCAAAACTGTGTCAAAATTACTAATGGAATCCCATAAAAAGGTAATTAGTGTGTGGCATTTTATATTCTATAACCCATATATAAAACATGAGTCACAGTAAATAATTTTTTGCATGGGCTTGTATTGAAGTTGCCATAGATGTTCCCTGATGTATCCATTGTGCTTGGATTAGCATCAAAACTCTTCCCACAAAACTATAAAAAAACAAGACAGGCCTCTATGTCATTAGCTTAATGATGCTGACTAAGAAATCAGAAGGCTGGAATGCTGTAGGAAGCAAGGTCAGGTTTTTGTGGTACCCATTATTTTAACTTAGTGATCCATGAGGATCCTCCAAAAGCAGTTCCACAGATACTGCCAAGCCCATTCACACAGCTTGCGGTAATTGTGGGTCCTGTTCAATGGTCTGCACTGCTGCAGTGCTATTTGTGGTACCTCTAAGATCACTAATCAATCTCAACCAGATGCCACACACACTACTACAGTGGCACAATGCAATTTGAGCAGATCACACGTGGTGCCTTCCATGCATGCACCAAATCTTATGCAGTATTCATCAGTGGCCTCCTCGGGGTCCCAGGCACCCACATCATTAAGGCCAACTCACACCGCGTGGTACCACCAGGTGTTGACACCATTGTGGACTTCGTTCAAGCAGAGACAAAGGCCCTTGGAGCCAAGAGCATAGCCCTTGTGGGATTGAGGGGCGGCAACCCTTTTCATGGGAAATGCCCCGTGGCAAATTTTTGGACCATTACATTTCTGACATCGATCATCTCAACCAACAGAAGGCAAAGAGTCACATGTGGAAGCTCAATCATTTCAACTTCCATAACAGTTCTTTATGCCTTTGTGGCTTTGTAAATATATGTATACACATCTGTAGCATTTGATTGCAAACAAAAAGGTAGAAGATAAAGCAGCCATACATCTTCCTTGAGAGTATGCCATGTACAGAATGCACAGATTAATATAATTTCAATTCCAGTTCTATTATTTTTCCTATTTTGTTTCTCTAATTAATATTGCTTCCACATACGCATACAACACATCTAGGTCCTAAACTGAGTGTTGTCCCCCAGACTTCCAGGGATCAGGGTCACATAGTTTCTATATCAGTTCAATTACAGCAATAAAATTGTATGTTTGTTGTTACTTGTTAGTGTTGAAATATTTCTTCATGGGACTAACACTAATACAACCTTAACGGTATCAAAGCTGAGGAATATATCCCCCACTCTGAACATTTTCTTGGGACTTGTCTCGATCATAGTGAAGCTGGTGTGACATTTCCAAAGATGAGATGAGTTGTGTGGTGCTTTTGCAGAGGATTCATTCTAAAGTCATTCTTCCATGAATGAATGGTGCATTGTAGCTGTCGGGAGACAGTTTTGTTATTTTAAAGGTAAAAAACTAATAGATTGAAAATAGGTGTTAAAGAAACTGCTAGACAAAATGAGACTGGATGAGATTAGATCTTGGGTGTTCGGAAAAGAGCTTATAAGAAAAACAACAGAGAATGAGAGCAATATTAGACTACTAAAGAACGCACAAAATACTGGTACCTAATGCTCCAACAGGGTGTCACGTCGCTTTGTTGATAACAAAGGTAGCATATCTTCGAGGAATCTCCTAAATTTTATGAACTGAGAAATCCCAAGAGATATTAAAGAGCTTGTGTGGAAGAGCGGTTTTGGCCCTATTCTGTCATCACTAGCTTGTAAAGGGGAGTCTTTTGCTCTTGAGTGGGGTCTTACAAGTCCATTTCTGAAGCCTTGTCTTCAAACTGCCATCTCTGACATGATTGTTTCCTTTTTCTGCAAGGCGTTGCGCTTCATAGATGACCAAAGATTGAGAATGAGGGGACCAGATCTACAACATAAAGATCTTTGGCAATGAGATTACAAATTTTTATTTTCCTCGCCTCTCATAAACGATTAAGAATCATTCGCTTTAGACCTCTATCAGTATGGAGAGGAAATTTACCTTTAGCTAATGATTCTTGATTTGTTCACTGATTGATAAGAGTCTTGCTGGGGGTGAAGCTTCTGGAGCGCTTTGTACCCAATTCAAATCATGTGTATCCAGATCTGCTAATACCTCAAAGGGATTTTGGTGTGAAGGTTGAGTCTTCTTGGTAAGTGAACAATGCTTAGTAAATTTTCACATTGGTTCCTACAGGGATGAGATTTTGTGTGATATTATGCCTATAGATGTTTTTAATGTGTTGTTGAGAAGGCCTTGGCAATTTGATAGAAAGGCTATACATGATGGTAGGATGAATAACTACACTCTTGTGAAGGATGGTAAGAGGTTCATCTTTAACCCATTGAGGAAAGAAGAGAAGAAGTGGACAGCAGTTTGAAAGTTTTGTCGGTTTCCAGAAAACAGTTTCCAAGAGAGATGGAGGAGAAAGCTTGTTTTGCTATCATTCCTAAACCCATGGAGGTTGAGACAGTGAGTGGAGTTGACGAAATTATGCACAAGGTGAAGAGTATGTTGGTGGAGTAAGTTCATATTCTCTCCAAGGATTTGCTGGATGCGTTGCGACCCACAAGAAGCATTAATCATCATAAGGGCTTGATCCCCGGATCAAGCTTGCAAAACAACACAGCATATAGGTTGACACCTATAGAGAATGAGGAAGTGAAGAGATAAGTCCAAGAGTTATTGGGCAAGGGTTGATAAGAGAGTTTGAGCCCATGTGCGGTTCCAGCCATACTAGCACCTCAGAAGGATGGAGAGTGGTGTATGTTTACAGATTCACAAGCCATCAATAAGATTACTATCAAGTACCGATTTCCATTGCCATAGGTGGATGACTTGATGCATTGTTTGAATGGAGCCAAGTACTTCACAAAGATAGATTTGAAGAGCAAAGAGCAAATATCATCAAATAAAAAGTAGTACTCTTTCGTTCTTTGCTGGTCTCTTTGTCCCAACTCCCCTTTGCACAACTTCAGTTGTTCCTTAATCCCTGGTGGATCCCGCTGACAATCTCAATGGTTGCGGGTCTTTCAAAGATGCTTGGAAATGCCTCCAAAATTTGACAATTTGAGGTTTTGTTCATTATCTGTGTGCACAACAGCTGCAATCGGAACCAGCAGAGATGTTGTGCAACTGTCACTTTATATAGACTGACGGTTGCAAAAGGTTTCGTCATTTGCCTTGGAAAAAGGTTCTTGTGACCATGGCAACCGACTAAAACCACTCCTACATACCTTTGCTCAGGCAATGGACTTCTAGGGCTGTAATTGGCCTCAGCCATGTCTGCGCAGCTCCAACACGTGTGACAAAGTTGTGAGATGCCAATTCACCGCCACAACATGCAAACAAGCACACTGTGTTTTTGGGAGAAGAAAGATTGCTCGTGGACCTAGATGTTCTTACATCACAAAGACAACATTTGAAGAGGACATTTTCGTAGTCTTAAGAGTTGTTCCCATTCAATCCCCCCACATTTCTAGGATGATTACATTTGGCAGAGGCTTATCCAGATCAAGAATGATGCGGATCCAAAAATAGTTAAAAACACCCGGATTTCTTGTGAATTATGAAGTTGTTATGTTCTCCCCAATAACAGATCCTATCTTCTGTGGGCACATTTCATGCCAATACTCACTCACAAGGAAGGAAGGGAAAATGAATCCAAACCGAGACTGTGTTAGGAAGATCTTCTGTGGGGTTGAAGGCAGCAAGGGACATGATTTTTTCATGAACTAGGGTTCACCTTGGAAGGCTTTGTCCCGTTCTTGCTTGGTGATGAATATTACCATGAAGTATCTTTTTGGCATCATTATATGTCTGCAGATCCAGAGGGTTTCCAGTTATCTTGAGAGTATTCACCAAAAACTCGCGAGTATTCACAAATATTCGCCAAAAACTCGCAGGTATTCACAAATATTCACCAAAGACTCGCGAGTATTCGCCAAAAACTCGGCTGTGCCAGTTTATGCAAGTTTTTCCTGCGAATATTTGGCCAAGGGAAAAAATGGCGAGTACTCGCCGAGTATGCATACTATTCTGAGGGTTTGAAGACTTACAAGCACTCCATTGCCATAGCTTATATGGGGTTATTTGGAGGCCATGGCGCATCTTAGATCGCATTCAAAGGTCCATTAGGTTCAAACAAGGGTTTCATTTCTACATAGCGATGTGCACCATCCTGGATGTTCCAAAGTTTGTGCTAGAGTCTAGGGGGCATCACTTTTTATATTTTATGACCTTTTTTTTCCCTTGAGAGGCTAGTTTCAAAAAAAAAAAAGTGGATTCACTGAAACAAATTGATCTTTCCCTTTGTAATGACGTGGAAGTTACCCTCTTTGTACAACAAGATTGTATGCTTGAAAGCCTCTTTTTCTTAAGTTCATATGAAAATTCATAATTTGTTCTATTTAATTTTTGGGGCCCTCTTTTTACATTTGGGTTTCTTTGGTAAACAATAAGGGTCCCACGGACACCAGACATTAATAAGTAGTGGCAAGCATAACAACCAGCACTAGCCTCCATTAGGCAACAGACATTGGTCGCCTATATTCTCCATCCTTACTATGGCATATGCAACGAGTGGCTGCAGTGGTACTTTTACAACTAACCCATCACACAGCAGGTAGCAGCCTGATGGGTTCTCCCTTTGGGGTGTAAGTTGTGGATGCAGCCCTTCAGATGTAAACAGTCCAAGGAAGTCACAATGAAGGAGCTGTGTGCATCATCACAACCCCCTTTTTTAATTTGACACTTAACAGCAGGGTCCACAGGTCCTGCAAGTGGGAACCCACCCATTGACACACAATAGAATCTGATTGAAGTAGGGTGGCAGTTGCAGTTTGGTTCGGAGTTAGATTGCTGACAGACACTGTGATAGTTTTGACCTCATACATATTTATTATTCAAAAAACACACGTAAACATATTCAAATTTGATAGTTTTGGTGTAGCCGTAAAGGCCTTTCAGTGGTTTTCAACAGTTCACAGGTTCAAAACTTCGGCTACATTTTATATATGTTTTTTACTTGAGACACTGAATTGCGGTCATTGGCACCCAGGGACTGAACTTCTAGGGCAAATTGACTTGTAAAGTGCACTGTATGGTGTCACTGGAGTTTTCTTCAACATTTCTACAGTGTCCTTCTGGTCTAGCTCATCCAAAGTTTCACTCTGGACATTTAATTTCTCTCAACTTTGTTGTTAAATAGAAAATTTTATGAATTTTTCATCTTGTCTGCCTTCACCCTTAAAGTTAACCGGGACAAATTTTTACACAAAGAAACCAAAGACTGGTCTCTTGCTTCATTACAGGGGTTTGGGAACATCGTTGAGTGTAATGAGCAAAAACCTGACAATGAAAAGCTTGAGTAATTTCAGTTGCAAGAAGTCTGTGTAATTCTTGGCATGCAATGTCCGATGATTTTTGTTTTAAATTGAAGCTGCATATATACTACTAAAATAAAAGAAATAAAGTAAAGCTAACAATTAAAAAAATGGGTGGATACACAAATCTTGAGCAAGGTTTTAAAAACCGGTCGAACCGGAACCGGAACCGGAACCGGCCGGTTTGACTAGTTCACCATTTTTTTTGCCCAACAGGTCAAAGAACCGGACCGTTTGACCAGTTTGGCCTAAAACTGGTCAAATTGGTCCGGTTTTGTCCTAAACCGGCCGGTCCGACCCCTTCGCAGCCTTATACGTCAATCCCATTAAAAAGACAGTTTTTTAATTATCTTTTTGCTAAGTAGCCCATACGTTTTGGAAACAGGAGTGGGTATGGAGTATCCGATACGCAGAAATGGCAAAAAAAAATTTGGGCCCAGATACGGCGTAGGATACGGCAGTACAAAAAATATATAAAAATTAAAAAATATTACTAACTTGGAAATATAAATCATTCCATAAGCCTAAATTTAATAGCTTGATTGCTAAATGTTTATCTTGAAAGTTTGAAAGTCATTTTGAACTATGTATAAGTATATATATTTATACATGTATTAAGTTTTAACACATTATTATAGGTATAATTTAATAATATTGGATTATCATTATAATATAACCATACTAATTAAATCAACTTAGAAGTTAATATATAGATTATATATGTTTAAGTGTAACTTCAATCAATATTATTTATTTAAGTTGAACAATTAAAAAAATATAAAATTCCTTTTTATCAAATAATATGAATACTATAATTGTATGCATGACTTGAGAGGATCACTTTTGAAGAAAGAAGTGGCATCCATAGATGAATATTTGAAGAGTTGCAAAGCATCATGGGCCAAAACTGGATGCACTATTATGTCAGATGGGTGGAGTGATGGCAAGAACCGCACCATAATAAATTTTCTTGCCTCTTGTCAACAAGGTACTATGTTTTTGAAATCAATAGATGCATCTGATAGGGTGAAAGATGCAAATTTGTTGTTTGAGCTTTTGGATGAGATTGTTGTAGAGGTGGGGGTGGAAAATGTTGTACAAATCATAACAGATAATGCCTCTAACTATGTTCTTGCTAGTAAGATGTTAGCGGCTAAACACAAAACAATATTTTGGACTCCATGTGCTACACATTGCATAGACCTCATGCTTGAGGATATAGGAAAAAAAGATTGGATCAAAAACACTGTAGAGCATGGCAAAAGCATCACCAAATACATCTACAATCACTCATGGGTATTGAACCTAATGAGGAAGAACGCTGAGGGCAGAGAACTTGTTAGGTCAATCATCACAAAATTTGCAACAAACTTCCTCACGTTGCAATCTCTTCTTTCCCAACAACAGAACTTGAAAAAGATGTTTTCAAGTGATGAACGGAATGCATCAAAGTGGAGTCGGACACAAGATGGAAAAGACAAAGAATAAACCTTTTGATAATTTATTTTGGAAAAAAATAGCAGAGATTGTGAAAGTTGTTAAGCCTCTTGTTAAGGTGTTGTGGTTGGTGGATGGAGAAAAATTAGCCATGGGCTATATTTATGAGGCTATGGATCAAGCAAAGGAGCAGATAAGAGCAACATACAAAGACAGGGTAACTAAGTATGGGCCTATATGGGAGATCATAGATAATAGATGGAACAATCAACTCCATCGGCCTATACATGCAGCTGGGTATTTCTTGAGCTCGAAATACCATTACAAAGCTCAACTTGGAGAAGATCAAACAGGAGAAGTAAAAGATGGTTTGTACAAGTCCCTAGAGCGCATGGTCCTTGATGAGATGCAACAACTTGAGGTTCACCGACATATCAGCTTCTTCAGCTGAGCCACGGGTACTTTTGGGAAAAACTTGCAAAGATTGCAAGGGATGTGGACCAACCAGGTAAGCAATTCTAAGTTTTTTGAAGTTCATTTGATTAAACTTTTTAATGAATAATCATGAATTTTTAGCATAAGACAATCTAATTTGTTGAAAAACGTTTTAGCCTTTCAGTTATAAGTTTTACTTTTAATTTTTAACTTTGTGTTTTTATCGTCATTGTTTACTAATTAAACATTTACATTTTTTATCGCAGCACATTGGTGGGATTCATTTGGTAGTTAGTGTTCTCAATTGCAAAAGTTTGCAATTAGAATTCTGAGCCAAACTTGCAATGCTTCTGGGTTCGAGTGCAACTGGTTCGTCTTCGAGCGGATTCACACGAAGAAGAGAAACCGTTTGGAATAACAACGGTTGAATGATCTTGTCTTTGTGTAGTACAACCTTCAGCTAAGGCGCAACCAGTTGTTAAACCGAAGACCTGATACTAATCCCATTGTCTTGGATGATATAGATCCAACCTTAGATTGGGTCGAGGAGAGTCAGCCAGCAGAGTTTAATCCTGATGACTTGGGGTGGATGGGTTTGGACCCGGATGATGAGCCATTAGTAGCACTGTTGCCACCATCACGAGACATAGCAGGTACTAGTCGCACTCGTGCTACTCCCCGACGTCCCCATGCCAATATAGTTATTGCAGATGTACCTGGGGATTTGGATGAGTCCGAGTCAGAGCCAGAGGCCGATGATGATATTGATGAGGATGACCTTGAGGATCCCATTTCCAGCAGCGGTGCAAAGTTTGATGATTGGTCATTGATGTCATCTAGTTTATTCTAGAGTTTTGTGACTTGTATTTATAATGTATCAATGATCATAGCAGGTTGTTTTTTTGGAGTCTCGTACTATGGAGGCCCTTTAGAGCCTCGTTGTTTATGTATTGTGTATTGGACTTGGAGTTCGTGCCATTTTGCTATAAACACCTTTCTTACATATATAAGAGCAAACTTTGCATATCTTGTGTGTAATTGTTGGAATCATGGTTTTTAACCTTTCAAATATATTGTTTTCATTAAAAATCTAAAATTTTATGTATCTTTTAGTAAACCGGTTCATAAAGTTTGAACCGGTCCGGTTCTTGTTCAGTTCTGGTCTAACCCTTGGCCAGTTCCAAGTCCAGTTCCGATTTTTAAAACATTGATCTCGAGTCATATCAGGAACAAAACCTGAGAACACAACCTCGAAGAAGAGAGAAGCAGTTCACACGGCCCAAGGCTAACCACAACGTAAAGCAATTACAACATTAATATAAAGACAAGGCAAAGCATGAAAATAAACACAGAGCAGAAAACTATGCAACAAGCTCCACCAGACCAGCAGGAAGTGGGTGATCATCTAGCTTGTTGCCCCAACCATGCCCTCCTGTGCATGGATCTGCATCATCAGGTAAGGGCTCACACCCTATCTAAAATTTCTTCTTCAACTTTGTGCTTTGCTCTTAAATCTTTCCCTATGTGCAGATTGCAGAGATGGCTAATGCCAACAATGGAAACTTATCTTTCATATAGAAATAAGAAATCAGCTCCTAAGGCATGGAAAATTCGAAACATCGTAAAAGTGTCTTTTCAAAGACTAATGAAGCTTCTGTTGTACGTATGGGGATACATATTACTAACCTGAAGCCTGCCAATTTTCATTGCATTGAGGAGCATCATAGAATACAAAAGAAATTAAGGTTAACTCGTGGATTATGGTGAGGACCAAAACCAAGACAAAGAATTCATCCATATTATTTTGTTCAACTTTCCAGCCAAGTATCAGATATTCGTCTCCAATTTCTATGACCCTAGAAACTTTTAGCAAATTTTTGAACAAGAGAAATCGATTAGCATGGGTAAGATTGGATCCAATGGTTGCAAACATGAAGTAAATGGTAAGTAACCGCATAGGCACCAAAGATCACCTATGTGAGACTCGAAGTCTCTATAGTCAAAGAATCCAGATGGAAAGGAACTACCAAGGGGCAAGGGGAATTTTCACAATTCTAGCAAGCCTAACCATCATGTCAACAATGTTACAAGTGGTTGTGTGACTTGGCCAAGAAAAGCCAGTAGAAACGACAAAACCAATAAACCAGCAAAACGAATTTTGTAGCCTTGAATAATCATAGTTCCTCCAAGAAAGAATGTATTGTAGATTCTGGTGCAACACATCACATAACCATAATGGCATCTATGTTCAAAACTTTGGATGAGGATGGGAATAGTTATTGTTACCATATTTTCCATGCAAGAACGAACAAAGCCATTTTTGTGAAGTTGGCTATTTTTAGCGTTCACTAAAAATAATGCGTGCTAAAAATAGAAATTGGATGTGTGGAGACTAGTGGCTAAAATGAAGATGCTAAAATTAGCAAGAGCATGCTAAAGTTAGCAGCTAGATGCACAAAAGGTGGCACCAAAACAAAGAGTTAAAACAGCTTTAAAAATAGCAAGAAGTTGGCGCCAAAGGTTGCATGAAAAGCAGCCAAAAATAGCAGCTGACTGTGTTGTTATGTTTTAATTATAGCGGCAGCTGTTAACATGAGTCTTGTATGCCAAAATTAGAGAGAAAAAGCCTACTAAATATAGGGAGAATTGGCCCCCAAATGGAGAAGCAAAACTCAATTTATTATTAGCAATTTGCCAAAATAGGAGGATGGAAGACTTATAATTAAAAAAACAGCTGCTAAACATCTAGTTTGGGACACCATATTGGAGGGATAAGGGTTGGTTTTATTCAATGCATGATGTCACTTTCATTTTTGGCGCCAAAAGGAAGAGTTTGGAGCCTTAGAATATTTAATAAATTGCAGTTGCTGTCCCAAAAAGTATACGCCAAAAGTTGAAAAGGAAAAGCATAAAAGGACAAAAAACAGATAAGACAAAAAGGAAGGGTTGTTGTCCTCATGCAAGAAGGGAAAAGAATTAAATAAAAGAAAAGCAGCATGTCTGGAATTGGCGCAGCAGCCTAAAAGAGGCAGTTTTTTATTATTTCTACACTCTTGCATGCTGCCACCAGGGTCAAAGGAGGAATAAAATAATTTATTTTATTTTTGCATGCACATGAGGGGTCTGAAATAGATGGCAGCAGTCCTTATAATCTGATTTTTATGAAGAAAACAGATATAAACACTATTTCAGTTGTTCTGCTATTGTAATACTAGCTTGTACTTGCATCTCTGATAGAAAAGCTCCATTTTTGTCTTCTCATAACGTTGGTTTTCTGAGTTTTCATTGTGTTCATCAGGGTATTGTATTGCTTTGTTGTGGAAATTCTTCCCTATATTGTTGTCCCCTTACCCAAACCTTCGAATTAATTTTGCAGATTAGCCTAGAGTTGTGCAGGTGTGTGGATCTCTATATTTTCTGAATGCAGTAGTACATGTGTGTGTCAAATCATTGGTGTATTACGTCAATTTTATATTTTCCGCATTCCTTTGCCCTTTTCCTTGTCAATTTTATTAGTTTTTTAGGTGATCATAGAGGAACCAGCCCACTCTGGAGGTTCACCTCAGTCATAGGTTATCCACAACCTTGAGGTGTCCCAATTTTGTCAACAGAAGAGAGAGTACACACACCATTCTCTATCACGGTGCACTTCTGGGTGACAACAGTTATGAGAAGATTTATCTTGCGCATGATAGTGCATTACCTATGAATGGTGATAATGATATTGATGTTGAGAATGATGAAATTAATGAGGTGTATCTTGTGGCTAGCCTTAGTGCCAATCTTTTCTCAGTGTACCAGAGTATTCATACTAGCAAAAGAGTAGAACTTTGGGCTAACAGATTTGCGGTTAAGGACATGGATGATAAGTTTAAGATGGTAGTGACCGAGTACATATGAGGATGTTTAACTTTATAAATCTAAAATAGTTTCATTGTCCTTTTTCCTGCTCTAGTTTCCACAATTTTGTCGCACAAGTTGATGAGACAATTAAATTATGACAGAGAGGCTTGGTCACATGGCACTAGAGAGTTTCAAGATGATGAGTAGATTGAAAATAGTTCATGGTCTTTCTTTTATTTCTCCTAAGCACGGTGTTTGAAAAGGATTTGTTCATGGCAAGCATCCCAAGGATAAATATAGCAGAAAGACTTGCAAAGCGAAGCTGTAACTGCAACTATTTCACAGTAACCTCTTTGGTTTTTATGGACAAGCCCTGTCTTTTAGGGTGTGACACATATTATTAGATTTATTGATGCATTTTCTATGTGCACTTCAGTTTATTTCTTAAGAATGGACAAAGTGCTTCAGAAGTTCGAGGAGTTCAAATATTTCTTCAAGAAACAAAGTGGTAAGTTCCTTAAAATCATTAGGTCTGACAATGGTAAGGGGTATGTGAATATGTTTCTTAGAATTTCTGCAAGTAAATTGTGTATCACTTACTAGAAAACTATTTCTTATATACCTCAATGCAAGGGGTGGTTAAGATGAAATATCACTTTGCACATAGATTGTCGAAATATCTGCATGGGCTAAGCAATCTCCTAGAGATTGCTACAAAAAAGCTTATGCAATGGTGAATCCTGTAATTGTGATTTTCTGTTTAATGAATTTGATCATTACTAGAGTGACTTTCAGGATAGGATTTCCACTTAATGATTTGATATATAACTTGGTTCAGCTGTTGTTGCTTAGTCAAGTAAGAAGAACACACCGCTGTACTTTCCACTACATATGCAAAGAAGGGGTATTGTTACATCTAGATAGGAGGCAGTGTAGATTAAAGAGGCTCTTGATAAGTTGGAACATTCAGAAGCATCCTTCTGTGTTTGAGATGCGATAAAGAGCTATACAATTGGCCAAGAATCCAGTGTTTCATACATAACCAAGCATATTCAGGTCTATCATCACTACATTACGTTAGGGTTCAAGGAAGTTGTCATGAAGTGGGGCATGCTAATGGAATGACATATTCCCTCGCTAGAGTCCCCAAGTAATTATTAAGGTGGGTGGTGACCTCAAGAGTTATATTAATTGCTTTTTATTATTTGGGGTTATCGCATGTTGGCATTTTTACAGGCTTAAGGTTTGTACACCTCTGGATGCATATTTATGGGCGGAACTTTTTCACCAAAATCAACTTGTATCACTGTTATTTTAAGGTTATTGATATATCTGGGTGTTTTTGGCATCCACCGAAATTCCCTCTGTATTCTTTTGTTTTCATGTTAATGCATATCGAGTAGATCACCTTCAATTTTAAAATGATGTCTTGGTAAACTTCTATACTTGGGAATGATGATGTAAACTGTAAACGAATGATGCTTAGGGAAGAGTTCTACATCTTGAATATTTGTTTACTGCCATATGATTCTCTTCATGTAGCTTGTAAGAAAAGTGCCTGCAATGAGCGTATATGTGAGCATAAAAATGCAACTAGCAAATATATTAGACTCGATTCCTGACAATTACCTAGAAAGTATCAGAACACACAGGATTGCATACTGTATAGGTTCCAAACTCAAGACAACAAAAAAGTTGTAAATTTTGCCGCAAAAGCCAAACTAAAGAAGAGGCAAGGTTTAACTAGTTAAGAAAAAATACATACACTGCTTGTCGATGCACACTTTTGTTCTCCCCCCCCCTTCCCCCCAAGGTGGATCAACGAGTATAAGATTGAATCTATCAGACGGGCAAACTGCACAAATGTAATTTTTGGATAAGCAATTCATTTTGAAAGGGCATCTGAAGCTAGGCTAGTCTTTCCCCACAGATGAAAAAAATATACATTCTAACTACTGTTATTTTTTGCGCTCTTCTTTTTTTAAGGTAAATCGCTAATGACACAAAATTTGACACTTCAGAGCAGTCAATCTAAGAATGAAAGAGTTATGTTACTGAATTATAAAACCCATCCAAATAATCTTTACCTGGAATGAGTTGACGAATCTGATTCAAGTCAGACTTCAACCATTTTAATGACCAACGCAACATACCAATGATCATGTCAGTATGGCCTTGTGAATTTCAAACCATTGTGAAAAATGATTCCCTTGTGAGAAAGAAATACAATCAGGGAACGTAATTGATAGGTGCAAGAAACCTGCAGTCTACGAAATTAAAATAGAGTATAACAGAGAACCGCGTTATTCACTTAACTTTTCTACCTTTCCTTTCTAAAACTAAATGAATAAAGTCTTAATTCTGAAACACTGCCATACCATTAAAAAGGAGCTACAACTTGGTAATATATAGCAATTGCTGAGACATTCCGCAATTCCATCAACATTGCTCCTATTATCAATTAGAGTGTTGAAAAGTTGAGAGTGAAGATTTTTTATCCTCTTCAAGTGCAGTCTCACCTAAATATTTGAGGCACATAAAAACCAGAATTAGCATTCTGAATATGTGTGTTCAGTGCATATCGGTTGTAACAATTTAAGAAGTGGTATGCATGCATTGGGATATCAGTTGTATCAATTTAAGAAACCAGAAAATGCTATGAAGTACACAGAGACATGTGCACCTATGTATGGATGCATGTGTGATTAGAAAATTAAAAATGACCATGTCAAATAACAAATTTTACCACTAAACACCAAAAACAAAAAACCCACATATATATAATAATGAAATAGCACGCAGGACCTTAGCTAGCATACACTCACACAATCATCATTATAAACAAACACAAACAATAAATGAAACCCATAAACTGTATCCACTTGAAAGACAGCAAACTTGATTGACATCATTGTCCTTTTGTCTAGAGAAGGATTTGTAGATGGAGTTTAATTATTAAAGAGGGGCCAAAAGATATTAACAATTACCCAATTAGAACCTATGACTATCCATATTACATTCAAAGACTTTAACATATTTATGAAAGGTCTCTATATGGGGACGATATACTCTAATACCTATCTACATTCTTCAAATCATTAAAGTCATTGTGTAACTCCCTCCTTAATTTAGAACCGCCTTATGACAGGATTCTCTACCAAAATCAGCACTTTTGAACCTTTTTGACTGGCCAACTAGTGGCACTTTATCTCAAATACACTCTTCCCACTTCCCACATTTCCATTCAATAGTTCCTTTTCACACATGACCACCTTCGACATTTGTCCACATTGTCTTAGGACCTTAGAAACAAACTTGTTTTCTCATTAACTTTTAAAAGGTTTCTGACCCATATGATTTAATGTTCTAATAAATTCACTCACTATGCACACATTTACAAAGACGAACTCCAAAACATTAATAAATAAACATTACCTCAATTAAAACATTGATCTAAAGCCACTCTACCACATGTTATTGGTTGCCTTGTGGGACACACATCATTACATTGACTACTTTTTGGCTTTCTCCTCTAAATGCTTGCTTGTAATTCAAAGGGTTCGCCATCATAAATTTTTACTTCTAAGATCAAATAATGTAATGTCCCCCTTTTTCGAATTGAGGCCAAATGAAGACTTCTTGCCATTCTCTTCCCATGGCCAAGAAGATTAAGTGAACAAAGGAAGTTAAGTGAGCTTTGTTTCTGATTTATTTTTATTATTTTTAATGTTTTTCTTTAGCATTTACCTCCTCCAAGCAGGTCAGTCGGGATTATATGTTTCTCAACAAAGAATTAAAAGATAAAGTGACCTTGGAGGTCAGTCCTCATCTAATTGGTCTTTGGCGCCAAACAAGGGGTATGAAGGAGGTTGTATGACCTCATTTGAAGATCATCTTTTGGTGCATTTACACTTACACTTGGTTTGTTGGGCTGATTGCTCAATACTATTCCACTTGAGGACAAAAAGTCTCTTGTGTCACGTGTGGTATCCAAGGAGGACGATACCCTTCCTTGTGGCTTGGTGGAGAACAAAATCTCTCCATGTTGATGAATTGAAGATATCTCTTAAAGACTTGCTAGCTGATTTGGATCAAGGACATCAAGAAAAAGGATTACAAAAGATTTGCATGCTTTTTGGAGCTCTTACCTAGGGGAGCGACTAGGGTTTGGTGGTGGTTTGGTGCCTTCTAGAGCACATAATTCATATATTCTTTGACATTCTGATTTTCAATAATTTATAAGGCTGGAATCCATAATTTGGCTATTTTTGGAGGAGGTTTATCTATAATTTTCAAAACCTTGTTTGTGGCTGCCCTGTTTATGTCATAAATTTTATTACAGTTGGGGTGTTATTGTTAGGGCTTTTCCATTTCTTTGATGCAAATTGGATGGATAATTGTTGACCTTACTTGAAATAATTATTTAGAAGCATTTTTCAGCTGTCGTGCATGGTTATTTGGTTAATTTAGCTCCTATACAGTTCGCTGCTAGGGTTCTAAGGAATATTACAGTTATAAAAATCAGAATTTATTGTACTTGGGTTTGTGTGGTTCCCTCTTTTTTCAGTTTCAACCCTTGAAAAGGATATTACAGTGGTATCAAAGCACCGATCTTCCCAGCCTGAGGGTTTCTTGTGTGGAAGAATGATGGACAAAATGATGAAGATGCAAGAAAGACTAGCATACAACTTGGACTCTCTTGCCTTCACCATGCAAAACCTATAGAGGGGAAGGACATTCAAGGAAGAGCCTAGAGTTTCAAAGGTTAACAGTTTCAAGCCCTTCCGGAAGTTATTTGTGATGCCCTATCATTTTCCGAGTTTGTCGGATGGAGAAAAGATAGAGTGGGCATTGAAACTCGGTCTAAGCCCCGAGCCATGCACAAGAGTCATGGGAAGGATATCCCAACCCTAGTGGAGAAGAACCCCATCTTGTTGGTAAAGCAAGAAAAAGGCTACGGAGCTTGAGGAAGAGGGCACCAAACTCCCAAGTTCGTTAGACGAGGGTGGACATGCCTATCCATCTAAGGTTAAGGAGGAAGATATATCGCAGCAGCTAGTTACTAAGAGGGAGCAGCCCTTGCGAGTCTTAGAAACCCCCAACCCACTTGCCAAAGTGGGCTGATTTTCCAAACAACACCATAGTGACACAAGGGTTTGATGAAGTGGTGGAGCACGAGCCAAGAAAGGAGGAGATCAATGAGCATACAACTCAAGGTAAAGATTTTTTGGGGTTGACATGTTGGTATTTAATGATTGCATAGGGCTGAATTTTAGCAAGGAAAAATCAGAATTGGGGATGGAACAAGGGGATGGCATTGTTGGAAGTCATACACAAGAAGAAGGGGGCATTTTCAGGAGCCCATACTCACTCTCAGCATGTTGGAATTATCCTAACAGTAGTCAATGAAAAGCAAAAGGATGATGGATTAGACTTCCATAAGAGCCATGAAGACATTCCAACCACATGTGCAGACAACCAAAGGTATGAAGCTAATTCAGATTTGTTACCATACCACCTCAAATTTGTGGTCATGGGAAAAAGGTTGAAAAGGATGACCATGGGACAAGTTTTGAAGCTCCATAGGAAATCAAGGCAAAGGGGCACTCCTCATGGTGCTAAGGATGTGGAAAAATCATAATTACAAGGGGTTAATGGGGCTAGAATTTCCGGATGACATTGTTGGGAGGCAATGCCCATGTTATTAGGCCTCTTTTGATGCTCATGTCAATCCTCAGCTCACTGGAAAGTCCAAGACAGCCACATATGGTAAGCAATTTCATCATCTTCTAAGCAAGCATTTATTACATCACCTTCATACCGTGTCTTTGCAACATTTTGGTTATCCTAAGGAATATGCTAACAACCTTGAGAAGATGAAGGGTACCAAATGGAAAGAGGATTCCACTTCAGCCCTCAGAAGTGGACTCTTTGTTGTCAATCCTAAACATGGCCCACATATTTGGGACTTATGAGTTCCTCCTGTGTCACTGCCATATTTGCATCGTGGAGGGCATCATGGTCAATTTGATAAGAGGAAGAACATGTTGAGGGACAAGGGGGATATTGATTCTTCCTTGCAAATTTCAAATTGTTTGCACATAGAAGTTTGGGATCCAGGGAATCATTTGAAGGATGTTGATACAAACTTCAGGACTACTATTATCTACATTCTTATGGCAGCCATAAGAAAATTGGTAATCACAAGAAAAATGCATTTCTCATCCACGGTGGAAGATATCAGTGTTACGCGGGGATGCATCCCCCCTTTTCCTTACGTCCTGGATGTCTGAGACGTCCGGGGGACTTGGGGATGGGGACAGGACGTTTCCCTGGCGTCCCGCTTTTCCAGAAAAAAGGGGGACGTCCCCCAAAAACATGGAACACACCTAAGACGTCTCGGGTGCAAGGAGTCGTTGGGGACGTCGTGACGTCCCCGAGACTTCGAAGGACGTCACAACGTCCCCTATGACCTTGACGCTTTTTCAACTTAAAACACAAGCAAAATATTGTTTTTTTAAATATTTTTTCTTACTTTTAATACATTCTAATAAAAAAGAACATGCCCTAACCCTAAAAGCAATAAAAAAACTTATAAAAAGAACATTTCACACTCATTGTAATCACACAAAGCAAAGACTCAAGAGCAAGAGTAAAAAAAAAAGAAGAAAGAGAAGGAGCAAGGAGCAAGGAGCAAGGTGCAAGAGCAAGGTGCAG
Organism: Taxus chinensis; assembly: GCA_019776745.2. Lineage (NCBI taxonomy): Eukaryota > Viridiplantae > Streptophyta > Pinopsida > Cupressales > Taxaceae > Taxus > Taxus chinensis. The sequence continues at coordinate 868,893,833 of CM034149.1, forward strand.
GGAGTAAGAGCAAGAGCAAGAGCAAGAGGTATGTACATACATTACAACCATTCTTTGCTTTTTAAAAAAAAAATTCCAAATGCAAAGTTGAAAGTGAAGGCATTGCATTTGCTTGTATTTTTTTTCCTATTTGGATTAACAAGTGAGGGAATGAGATAAAGCATAAAGGGAGGACATTTTTATTGCTTGTTTTTTTTAATTTTTAAATGTATTCTTTGTTGTTTTTTAAAAGTGTATTCATTGTTTTATTGTATTGTATAGTTATATTGTTTTATTTTTTAATTATTGCAGCTTCAAAATGAGTTCAGATAGTGATTATCAAGTTGAATGTGAGGTTGAAATGGGTGATGAGATGGGTGTGCAAGGAGAAGGAACAGAAACACCTAATACTGCTAGTTCACATGGGAGTGTGGACAAGTTCAGTTGCCCCTCCGCAATGTTGAAAAAGTATGCTAGGGGGCCTTTTGATAAGAAAAAACCTTTGAAACAATTTGGTTCAAATTATGCAGGGTCCTAGATCAAACATTTCAAGGGGCACTAAAACATGGAAATGCAACATATGCTCATTATCTTGGTCAGGAAACATTACTAGGTTGAATGCACATTTATTGCACATCCCGAGGAAAGGTGTAGGCATGTGTGGACAACTATCACTTGAAGAGAGGTCAGAAATGGTGAGGTTGTATAATGGAGATATGGTGGAAAAAGTTCTAGAAGTTCGTGGTCGTCATGTTAGTGGCACCGGCACCCCTTTCTAGTTCTGTGAGAATTAATACTGGTAGTACTGTAGGTGCATCTTATGAGGTGTCTGAAGTGGATGCTTTTGGTAGTAGTAGGGGGAAGAGGAAGGTTGTGGCCTCCAATCCAGTTGTTGACATGTATGATACAAAGGCTAGAGAAGAGGTTGATGATGCCATTGGAAAATTCTTTTTTGCTACTGGCATTCCATTTCATGTTGCTCGCTCTCCTTATTTCAAGGAGGCTATGGCTAAGGTAGCCAAAGCAGGTGTGAGTTATGTGCCCCCAAGAGACACGAAGTTGAGAACCACAATCTTGGATAGGAACTATTCCAAGGTTAATTTACTGATGGAGGAAATGAGGTGCACATGGGTCTCTCACGGTTGCAGCATCATCATGGATGGGTGGACAGATATCAGACACCACCCACTCATAAATATCATTGTTTCATGCAGAGAGGGTCCTTACTTTTTGAGGGCGGTTGATTGTTTAGGAAAGAAGAAGGATGCAGAGTTCCAATTCACCATTTTGCGAGATGCCATTGAGGAGGTTGGCCCCGCCAACATTGTGCAAGTTGTCACAGATGCAACTTATGTGTGCAGGGCAACAGGTAAACTTGTTGAGGCTCATTACCGACATATATTTTGGACCCCATGTTGTGTGCATGCCATGAACAATGCACTAAAAGATATTGGAAAAAATTGATTGGGTCAAAAATGTAGTGGCTGATGCTAGAGATGTGCAGATGTTCATCTGCAACCACCATACATCATTGGCACTCTTCCGTAGCTTTTCGAGGAAGGAATTCCTCAAGCCAGTGGACACACGTTTTGCATCATACTTTATTTTGCTGGATAGGATGGCTGAGTTGCAAGAATCATTACAGTGTATGGTCATGACATCAGAGTGGTCTAGGTGGGATGGGTCCAAGACAGAGCAGGGTAAGAAGGTGAAAGCAATTGTGGTGAAAGAAACATTTTGGATAGATGTGAGATATATCACATCCATAGTATCTCCGGTTTTCAGTGTGATAAAATATGGGGATTCTGAGAGCCCTAACCTTGGTGAGATATATGAATGTATTGATAGTATGCTTGGCCAGATGAAGGTTGTTGTTCGGGCAAGGGACCCCACCTTGGAGTTCTACCATCACCATATTCAGCCTATCATTGAGCGGAGATGGGAGAAGTTGAACACTCCTTTACACATGGTTGCATATGCACTAAATCCAAAGTGGTATGTTGAGAGGCCTGACAGAGTTCTCCCAATAGATGATGAGGAGGTGAGGAAGGGTTTCTTGAAAGCCCTAAAAAAAATTATAATGCAGAGGATGGTTCACGAGTCAAAACTGATTGGCTCAAGTTTGCTTATCTGGATGGCTACAAAAAATCAGCAAAGATAGATAGGACCACATTGGCACAAGAGAGTCCAGTTAGTTGGTGGTGATTGTATGGACCTGCAGGATTGCTACATACACTTGTTATTCGTCTTCTTTCTCAGGTTTTTAGTTCCTCTGCTTCTGAGAGGAATTGGTCAACATATGGGTGGATCCACTCTCTTAAGAGGAACAGACTTACCTCTAAGAGAGCAGAGAAACTTGTTGTTGTACATAGTGCCTTGCGTCTCATGGATCGCAAGACACCTACATACAAGGAGACCCCAGCATTGCGGTGGGATGTGGATCCTGAGGATTCAAGGCAGATTGATGAAGATCAAGTCAGCGAGGATTGGTTGATATCTCCTTTGCAGATGCATATGATGCCGATACAGATACTTCTAATGAGGAGGAGCAGTTCGCAAGTGTTCCTTTAGCGGGCTTTGATAGTGATTTATTGAGTTGTCACTTGTCATTTTGGTTATGTAATGTCATATAATTATAATCAATGATCATATATGTACTTTTGAGTTATATGACTATGAGTTTATGACATAATATTTCATAGCATATGTAGGTGTACTCTTCTCATGTTGATTATTGAAGAGTAAGACTTGTTTTTAATTTTCAACTTTAGTCTTCCATTGTCATGTTGAAGTTTTGAACATTGAATATAATATATATAGCATTTTGGGGCTTGGCTTATGTGATGAATAATTGGATTAATCATTAATGGTTTCAATCTTCAAACTTTCAATTTTAAGTCTTAGTTTATTGAATTATTCATGTTATATTTGTAAAATTAATAAATTATATGTTTTTTCAATTAGTCGTCCCCTGTCCCCAAATTTTCAAAAAAAAATCCGTCCTGAAAACCCCGTCCCTACATCCTGCCGTCCCGGAGTCTTAGGTAACTATGGACGATATAGTGTTTGCATGGGATACAAGGAGGTCTTCCACCACCATTATGCCAATTTTGCATGAGTCAACACAATGCTACAACCAAGGTAAAATGTTCTTCCTAAATTTGCATTTTGGATGGATAGTACTCTCCTTGGACAGTTGTAGGTTGACATTTTTGATGAAGATTTTTGGGTTTGATATGATGTGTGAAAGGGATTTCAAGTATTAGAATTGCTACACCCTTCCTATGTCAATAGCATCTAAGAATTTTGAGTTAGAAATGCTATACTACAGCCATGATGGGCTGTCCTCTTCAAAATTATGCATGGGGTTTTGCATACCTTCCATGGACAGCAAGAAAGAGGCAGGTTTGGAGACACTCTTTCCTCTTAATATGACGGGTAAGAGGGTTTAATCATGGAGATTAAGCAAAGCCAACATCCCAACATCTTTGGCGTTGCTTATGAAGAAATTTAGAGTTGTACATGGACACTACACCCACTCATCCGCACTTCTATGGTTTGATCCAAACTCAATGGGGAACTAAATTCAGTGGGACAGCTTCAAGTCAACAATTGGAAACCCAAATCAGCAAGATAACAACCATCCAAAGGAGGTGAGCATAAGTTTTGGTATGTGTTGTTTGCATCGTATGTTGAAATGAAATGATAAAGGGCAGAAGGCAATGCTTCCAAGCATAACTACCATGAAGAAGGAAGAGGCATATCTTCAAGGCATTCAATGCATAGAGGCTAACAAGGGTCTACTCTTGGGTAAGGTGCTTCATGGTGATAATTTTCGGATGGTTCCGGGCATGCGCAATACTACCTCCATGCAGGGAACACTTGAGGAATTGAGAGCAAATTAGAGTTTTCTGGTTGAAAGCCACTTTCCATGCCAAGTTGGGGCAAGGATGGGTCACAAGAATCTTGAGTTAAAGGCCAATATGTCTATTGATTTCAATTATAGGCCTTCTGTTCTTAATTTTTCAGCTTATGTAAGACAATTTTCAATCACTACATTACTCATGAAATTGTTTTCTTCCATAAGATTTCAGTTTGGTAGTTGTTATGCCATGGTGACAGGGTTGAACGTGCCAAAATCAGATTTGGGGACTACCATTAGCAGTCACGAACGGTTGTGAACTTGCATTTTCGAAAGGAATTCCATCATGGGTTGATGTGGGAGGAAGGTTACAGCTGAAAGGAAGAAACAAATCAAATTTGATAGCCCCAATTTGGATAAGATTCCATGTGAATTATGACTATGGTGAATTGTTTTTAGCCCCTCCACAATCTAATTTGCATCTTGTAATAAGAGAGATAGCTAGTCAAGTTGATTATTCGTCCATTTCTTGCTTTATGATGGAAAATACATCAGTTTTGCAGGGACTTTGGTACAACTGAGCATGCAAAGAAAGGAGATGGCACTGTTGTTTTTGAAGTAGAAGATGAAGAAGGGGGTAGTAGAGGTATGAGTTTGTTTGGGTTGAAGCTCCTTCATTTAACAGACACGGGATCTAGATTATAGGAGCACTACAGCATGTTCCTTTACCTTGATATGATGATACTTGGGCATATGAGTTTGCAATTGCTTGGGAACAAGCAATTTTGGGAAGGGAGGACTGTAATGTCCCCTTTTTCGAATTGAGGTCAAATGAAGACTTCTTGCCACTCTCTTCCCGTGGCCAACAAGATCAAGTGAACAAGGGAAGTAAGTGAGCTTTGTTTCTAATTTCTTTTATTATTTTTAATGTTTTTCTTTAGTGTTTACCTCCTCCAGGCAGGTCAGTCGGGATTATGAGTTTCCCAAAAAAAAATTAAAAGATAAAGTGAGTTTGGAGGTCGGTCCTCATCTAATTGGCCTTTGGAACCAAGCAAGCGGTATAAAGGAGGTTGTATGACCTCATTTGGAGATCATCTTTTGGCGCATTTACACTTACACTTGGTTTGTTGGGTTGATTGCTCAATACCATTCCACTTGAGGACGAAAACCCTCAAGTGTGACATCCAAAGAGGAAAAAACCCTTCCTTGTGGCTTGCTGGAGAACGAAAGCTCTCCATGTTGGTGAATTGAAGATATTTCTTTGAAGACATGCTTGCTGATTTGGATCAAGGACATCAAGAAAAAGGATTACAAAAGCCTTGCATGATTTTTGGACTCTTCCCTAGGGGGAGTGACTAGGGTTTGGTGGTGGTTCGGTGCCTTCTAGGCCACATAATTCATATATTCTTTGATATTCTGATTTTTCGTAATTTATAAGGCTAGAATCCATAATTTGGCTGTTTTTGGAGGAGTTAATCTATCATTTTCAGCTCTTGTTTTTAGCTGCCCTGCTGATGTCATAAATTTTATTACAGCTGGGTGTTATCACTGGTTTTCTCCATTTCTTTGATGCAAATTGGATGGATAATTGTTGCCATACTTGAAATAATTATTTAGAAGTATTTTTAAGTTGTTGTGCATTGTTATTTGGTGAATTTAGATCCTATATAGTTTACTGCTAGGGTTTTAAGGAATATTACATCTGCTGTTATAAAAATAAGAATTTACTTCACTTGGGATTGTGTGGTTTCCTCTTTTTTCAGTTACAGCCCTTGAAAGGGATATTACAAATAACATATCTATTCATTGGGTTATGCGGATTTTTTCAGCCATAGAAACAAATCATCTTTCTTTTTCAGGTCTCAACAATGTTCATGCATCATAGACTCTCTTCAAACATATAAAATACCATAGTTACTGGGAGATTGGCATGTGTATGGGTACTAGGACAAGGAGATGGAGACAAGTACTTCATTTTTCGTAAAAATGGGAGACGCGGGTACTCAGAGATGGGAAACATGCACACACATTATTTTATAAAAATATTTAAATGTATAAGTAAATTTTGCAGAAAACAATGCTCTACAGCACAAGAAAAACAACAATAACTTCTTAAACTAGAGATATTAAATGTTGACAAAAGATAAGAGTAATAATATTGATATTTATTTGTGATATCTCACCATATCTAGGGTGGTCAAGAGTAAAAGATATTCCTATTTTTTTAAAATTGAAACCAAGTCTCCGAGATGAGTACTAACAAGCACCAGTCTCCGAGACTAGTGCCAAGCTCCGAGATGCATTATATTTGGAAGGAGAAAACTCTCCATGCAACGCTACAAAATATAAAAGGGAAGTATTTTGGAAATATGAGGATTTTGATAAAGGGTCTCACCTAGAGAAGACATGAAATACGTATAAAAAAACCTTCATTTTCTGTGATATGCACAAGGAAATGAAGCAGAAAATAGTTAACCCCAATTCACAATAAAGTTGAAGCACGCATATTTCTCCTTTGCCCCCACTTTATTTGTATTCCTCCAAAGCCTCAATAAACTTATTATACTTTCTAGGTCTCGATAAGGACAAGCATTTATGTTAAAATGATACGGTATCTTAGCAATTGTTGCCAGACTATTCTACAAATTGCAACTAAATAATATAAATCTCCTTGTCTACCCCGTGCAAGTCCTATTTAATGCATTGGGTACAATATAACTCTTCTTTGTAACATGCAATTCATATTCGATGCATTGGTTATAATATAACCCTTCTTTGTAACATGCAATATATTTATATTATTATTTTTATGATGTAGGTGTTGGCTTAGTTTCATCCAGGGCCTTAGTTCCTACATTAAGATCAAAGCTCTATCTACACTGGCATAATCAATCAAGCTTGCCCCTGAAGGTCTCACCTAAAGCACAGTAAAGCTGCCTTAAGGACCTCATTTAAGAGAGAATTGCATGGGTTGAATGTTAGCCGTAGATCTAACTACGCAAAAAATTAACATACATACATGCAATAATGTTACTGTAACACATCACAGACGCAAAAAACATCCATAATATTAGTGTTCGTACAAGATTACAAATGTTTTAAGCCAAAGAATGCACACCAAACCCTAACCATGAAACCTACAATAGCTACTTAGATTTGTGAACTATATCATAACCCTGTGTCCAAGGGTCTCTAAATTGCAATTGTGACTAATATTTATAGCTCGTGACCCCCGAGAATATTCTTGCGAATATACTTTTACCCAGCAAGACTACGACTGGCACACACTATTTGTCTTCAGCGATCCTTAATCATTCGTTGATTGTTGACTCAAGGGTTCCCATGTGCTCCAACCAATGTGTTTTTGCGAATCTAGTTGACTCACACCCATGCCTCACTCACATACCATGGCCACCTAGTCATTTGTGTTTGTTTGCTCAAAACCCCTGGTCAATATCTCCCCACACTAAATTATCTTGTTCATCCTCGAACAAGGTTTTTTGCTCCTCCACAAAAAATAAAGAATCCAATCTCCACAAAGAATGAAGAATATAACCTCCGCAAAAATTTAAAAGAATCCAAAGAATTATGATGCACCCTAACCTCTGACTCAGTGCAATCAACAAGCTCAGTGGCTTCTAGTAGCAATCTTCTCAAAATTCTGCTCTAGAGGATCATTTCAAGCCCAGTTAAACTTGTAGTTTGATATCTTGCCTTGGGTTACCTTAAGTAATTCACATGAACCTCATACCCTGTCAGGCACCCTAAAAGCACCTTACTACAGTCCACTTAGACCTCATTTAGTTCATTCTCCTTTCAAGTTCACTTGTACTTACCTGGTTCACCATTCCTTACAAAAATTCTTAGCTAACTCCTGCAAATTTGCCTTCCTTGCTTAATCAATGCTTCCTGACTCCTCTAACCTGTTTTAAACACTGCCAACAACCTTAGATTCACCTTGAAATTAACTTAAGAAGGCTGCAAGAATCAAATTTTACTAAAACACTTCCTAGACTGCCTTCTAGGTCCTTAGGACAATGTAGCTTGCCTCACCCATGCCCCTGGGTTTCTAAAGCTTCTCAGAAGGTCTAGTAAACTCCAACAATTCCATTTTGCCATTTCAAAAGTGTTCACAAAAACTCACCACCCAACTCTTTGTAGTTCTCTTGTTTTGTCACTTTTTGCATTCTAGTTCTCAAACCCTTAACTAGGTTTTACAAAGTTGACTGTCATGCATTGATCTTACTGTAGATGGTTTCAAGATGAAATGAATAGACTTTTGGGTACCCATTAAGTCGTTTCATCTTTCCCTAAAGTTTCAGGTTTGAGTTCAAGTGCTAGATGCAACTTCCTTTGTAGAGTTAGCCCTTCCAATAGGTCTCCAAACTGTGTGTACAATCACAGTCACAACTGGTAAGAAAATCTCCAGTTTCAACCGTTGAACTTTCAAATTTCTTTGTCAATCTCCCTAAGGGCTCAGTCAAGATATACCCTACCAAATTTCAGGATGAAATTTCATGTTTTGAGCTTCCAATGGTCGAACCCTAGTTGGAGGTCTGAGATGACTCGAGAACATGAATTGGATTACCAAATGCAATAAGCTAGTTATTGATCCTTCAATCTTTGTTATAGCTTCTCAGTGACCTCCCATACGTGCTTAAAGTGACAGTGATCTCCCAGAATTGTCAAGAAGCAATATTAGACTATATTTCCTTGTATCCAACTGTGTACTCAGGGTTTTGAGCACTTAACCCTCAGAGATTGGAATGATAAATAAAGTTGGCACCCAATTTTTGGTTTCTTATCTAGGGGCCTGTACTATCCTTCTCCCAACCTAATTCACTCATTTCGTTCAATTTTATACTGTCAACATCCTTACTCTCGTGCTTCCTTTCTTCTTATCAAGACTGAAACAGCCAAGTCTAACATACAAATGCAAATCCCAGGAAGTCAAATTTTAGACTATTCAAGACCCTGATAAACAATGCTTACATCCTATTCCGCATGTATCAACTTTTAGATATGCAAAGAGGGTTTTAGCATTAGCCATTCACAGTCACCTCAAGATTGACTCAATTAAGAATTCTTGCAATGTATCATAACTAAATATCACCATGGAACTATCTTTTTACCTACATTAATCCTTCATCCACTTGTAATCATGAGTTCAATACTAAAATACATTCATGAATTCATTGCACCAGCCATTAAGCCCACAAATCATTCAAACACAGTCTTACTTGCATACAGGGTTTCAAGAACATACACATGCACCCACTTTTGTTCTTCATGACCATCAAAAGGAATACCTTCACCGAGACATATTATTCTTACCTTAACTTGGAATGTCATCTCAACCCTTCCTCATCACTGTGCATTACTTTAACAAACCAGAGTTCAATTACCTTAGTGTACATTTGCAAAGTAAAATATCATCAGAGTCAATTAACGGCAGAACAATGACTTAGAAAAATTAACCTCCTCCTCCCCTACTGTATACATGCAGAGTTAACTATCTGAGCATTACCAAGAATACAAGTAAATGATTAAAGAATCAGGAAACCACATGTACAACACAGAAATAATGATTTCTCCATTCAATTTCATGCATTTGTGAACTGTGATCACAGTTTTAGTCCTCTTCTACAACAACAGAGTATATCTTCTATCTTTTGTCATGTTCATTGTACCCATTTTTTTCCTTCCTCTCTCGAGAGAGTGACAACTAACTCATTCTCCCCTTCTTTATTCAAATTCCTTCTCCCATAACTAACTTTCATCACAGTTATGATCTCACTAGGCTTTAACAAAACTCACACTCAAGTTCATGACTGAGTTAAGACATTCCAAGGAGGATTTTTATCGCACATTATTTAGGACAAGTCACTATGTTCCTAATGAAGGTTTATTAAGCTTTATCCATGCTCTTAGGAGATTCTAGACCACTATTAGAACACCCAACCAAATCATATTGCCACCTTAAAGTCTAAATACCTTATTTTGAAATTTAAACTATGTTTTGGCGGGAAATCTCCTTTGTGATCAAATTTGAATTTTCAAACCTTCTAATGACCTCTAAACCCCTCAAATGACCTTTCTTGACTTTTCACACATGTTCACATTGATATATAAGTTGAGGAATCATTTGTAAACTGATGCTCCTGCATCAAATTATTCCTCCTCTAAATCGTCCAACGTGGCCTTCAGGGTTTTGCAGGCACTTGTAGCTTGATCCTTATACTCAATGATCTCATCTGCAATTATATATCGTGCTCATCTTGTTGTTTGTCTTCTCGCTATTAGGCTTCTACTCTCAGCCTCGTTTAGGAAGCCTTGTCTAATTTTGAGTCGATCTTACTGTAGAAGCCTCTATTTTCTTCAACTATGCTCTTCTGCCTACCCGCCACAAGAGTTGAACAATCAAATTTTTCCAACAACTGATCAACCTGCGCCACTTCACATTGCAGGGCATCTTGAACTTTCACAAAACCAACAACCAAGTCCATCAACTCTTTTATTTCCGCAGTGGTATCTTCCACTGATACCTCTGCAATTCTATACCCAACCACAAGTTTGAAAACGGCTAGCTATAATTGGTCTAAGGAGGACATGCCCTCCACAAAAACCCCATCCCCTATCGAAGGATGGGCAATGGTAACTTCCTTGACCATCACAATTAGTCGGTGACACATTTTTGACAACTTTGCATCCCTTTGGCTCGGTCGTCCCTATGGTGTGCTTATTTGTTGGGCAAATTGTACATTTTCCCTCTCCAAGCACAAAACTCTCTAAATCTGATCTAACATTAAACTCAGCAAAACATAACCTTTTTGGGCAGCAGAGAAGGCATGCAGGTTGCATAATTGCACCCTTTTCAATCCTTGTGGAAGGTCATGTACCAAAGCCTAACCAAATGACACCATGGGGACTTCAACAACCAACAGAGGAGATATCAACTTCATCAACCTTTACAAGTCGGCGTTTGTATACTCCCTCCCGGGGATCAACTCCTACGTGATTAACTCCTTCCGTCTGCGATAATTCTTTCCCTTCTCCACCATTGTCTTTCCAGACAGAGGTTCTTGTGACGCCTCTACCTCGCCAGCTTACTTTTCAAGGTTTGATCCTCCCATCATGGTTGATGTCCAGTGGTCCCACCAAAGGTCCTATTTCTTTCTACGTTATCCTCTTCTTCCTCCTCATGGATCTCATCAGTCCTTGATCCATCAACCAACTCTTCTAGCTTGGTTACACACATGTCCTTTGTCAAAACTGGAGAGGATTTGTATGATTCATCATTGGGAGTCTCAATTTGTTTCCCCTTGCTCTTCAAGGGTTGTTGCAGAGGTGGCGCTACAAATTCTTAAGGCATCTTGCACCGTGCCATGAACCCAAACTTCTACATCACAACCCCCTCGACGTCCCCTATTGCAAGCTTTGACTTGCCAACTTGAAACTTAGGCTTCAAATAATGGGGTGATATCGACCCATTTCTCATTAATCTCAACCCGCAGTTTCTCATCTTCGGGAAAGACCAAAGAGTCATACTCTGAGTCTTCATCATTGGAGACCTCGATTTGACCATGGCTAAAAATCCCTACCGCAATAACTCCCTCTTAGTGTCCAAGGCTTTTACAACAACATTTGTGTGCTTGATGCCCAAAAGCCTATCCAAGGACCACTACCAAATATCTTGCGGTGACCACGAAACGCATAACCTTCCAGTCCATCCACCCATCTTCCGTAGTTCGAACGCTCACAAGAATGTAAAGAGTCACGTAAAATGCCACAAATCCCTTACAAGAAACAACCAACTCCTCAGTGGTCTACTACTCTCTGCCAAAAACCTTCTGCAAATAATTGTACCAAAGGCACATATGGGCCCTGTACCTTTCTCCCATGGACACAAGGCACTCATGTGCCACATATCTTTGTTCCACAGTTCATGTAGGCACTGCTGGAAATGGCAATTGCTCGGGGATCCCAACAGTTTTTGTGATAAACAGAATTAACATCGAATAGAACTGAAACGATTTCTCCATCTCATGGGCTTCATGTGCATTTGTGGTCAGCTATTGTGCTACATACTCCGCAAAATTCACCTTAATCTCCTCCTCAGCAAGTCTTCCCGCAAGGTGGACTACCTCATGTGACCCTTATGTAATGCGATTTGCGAGGGTTAGCTTTGTGGTGATCACTCACACAGTAACCTGGGCAGACGCATCCTTGATGTTGTCCAACACCTAGGAGTAAGTCCCCACTGTTACTCCCCAGTCAGTAATCGTTCAGTCTTGTTTTATGGTCATCTATAACATTGTCTGCAAGTCCTCACCCATGTTAGGTAAGCCACTAATCTAATGATTTTTGTACCAATAATTGTCAAACTACTTCTAGTGAAGCACAAGCCATTCCCATGTATCCCTGACAAAGCCCATGTCACGACTCCTCCGACTTTCCCAAGTAGGGCAATTCCCATAGTGCCAAGACACCAGTCTCCCACAGCCTTGTTGCCACTGTCTTCCTTAGTTGCCCTAATCTGCATATTCAGCTTCACCTTCATCGTGTGGTGGCAATGTAATCTTTCCAGTCATCAAATTCCTCCAAGGCACAACTCCCCACATGTGTTTCAATCCACAAAGGAATCAGCAATGTCTATGGATACCTCATAACATTGACCAGAGTATTCCATTGTTTCTTCTACTTTTTTACCAGCCCCGCCCCTCTAGGTGACTGAATCACAAGTGCCATTATAAACTTCAATCTTTGATTTTCTCACTTTTTTACACTATCCCTCCAATCACATAACCACAATGCCAACACCACCACTATACTTCTCTACTCTTTTTCCTTCGGCTTTTGTTCGTTTTCTTTGTGTTTTTTGCAATCAACTTTCTTTTCTTGATTTGTGAATTAACAATAGCATGAATGAGCCATTATTACCACCTTGATTGCCTTAAATAGCCCTACTAGCAATTAACTCCAGAACCTACTTCCAAGAGCCACTTACAACCTTTTTTTGTTGTCAACACGCATGAAAAGTTGTTTAGTCATCCCTCCACGTCATCTACTTTAAAGCTCTTGTTCACCCCCAAAAATTTGACTCATCCATTCTCTTCGCAAAATGTGATCTCTCTTGTTTCTTCTTCCACCAAATTCCACAAGAACCCTTGTTTTGCACTTCTCTCACCAAATTTTCCATTTTCTACCCTTCCTCTCAAACAAAAGGCACCACGTCCTCGTACACAAAAATTGAATATCCTTGTCACAAAAAATTTATCCTATGGGCTATCAAAAAGTTGTTTCTTGCATACAAAATAGTGTATATACATATATGGAGTATTATCTCACTTATTTAATGATACAAAAAAACACAACCAAAACAAAGAATTTATTGGTTGTTAGCCTTATTGGCTCTCCAGGTTTCTACAACACAAGTCTCAGTAGGGCGTAAACCTACACCCATTGAAATGCCCAGGAAGCATCTCCCCATCCAATTTGCGTAAAGCTTACATGCTCAAAAGTCAAAATGTGATGGATGATAAAGGACCCCAACCACCGTATATGTAGCTTCCCCAGGTGTTGTGCATACCTAGAATTGAACAACTAGACCTTGTCACCTTATTGCAAAAGCTTAGTAGTAATGTGTTTGTCATGCTAGGTCTTTTATCATCCTTTTTCTACCACCTAACTCCAACGAACCAACAACCATCACTCATCTGACAACAAAATATCCGACAACCCTTGATTCACCGACTACCTATCTCCAAGATTACTTGCGAGGGTACTCCACAAAGTTGGTACCAAAAACTCAACTGACAAGATTACTTCCTTCCCAACCAAAAGACTACAGAAACACGATCATCCCAATTTGTGCGGCCTACATCGCAGATCTTAATCAATGTTGTTCCCGAAATCTTGTTAAATGCCTCCATAGTGCCATGCAACACTACAAATGTACACTTCAAATTCAACAATATATGCAATTGCCTACACCACTCAAAAATCAAGTGCAAAGTTGCATGGAGATCACGCAATAACCCATACACCGTCCAATCATCTAGATATACTCATAAAAACATAAGGATGAAGTCCTTAAAGCCTTCAACTAAAATCCGCAAGAATATTGTTGGTGCATCCTTCAATCGAAAGAGTATAATGCTATATGCAAAATATCCCCATTTAGTAGCAAACGTTGTCTTCAACTTGTCCTCTTCTGCAATTTGCACTTGATGGTAGCCAGAGAATCCATCCATGAAAATATACACCTCACATCCTGCAACATCTTCGAAAACTTTCTTCCGTGAAAGGGGTTGGGAACGATCTTGAACACACACATCATTCAGCATCTGATAATCTACGCATATCCAAATTATTCCATCCTTTTTAATACTAATCACCATTGAACTAATCCAGTCACTCTTTTAGTAGAAATATTACTCCTGTATCCAGCATTTTATCAATCTCTTCTTTTACCTTCGCCCGAAAATTCGGGTTCATCCAATATCGCCTCTTCTTCACATGTTTTGCACCCTCGCACAACTTTGTGTGCATTTTCCTAGACTTGGATGTAAACCCTTCATCTCCTAGTAACTCTTCAAAATAAGTCATAATATTCCTTTACAACCTCTACAAATTTGGTGAATTCCACATCGCCCCAATAATCAACCAAGCTTGCCATCTGCAAATATTCCTTTGTCCTAATATTTACTTCTTTCATGCAGAGAGGCTAGTTATAATATTTCACAAGATCCTTGTGTGTAGCTTTAACCACCCACTTGCTCTTGGTAACTTTAGCTTGTGTTACACCCTCTTTTGTAACATCTTCCATTTCCTTAATGCAATTGACACTTTTGCATTGTGGGAATGGGTCAAAAATTTGGTCTATAGAATAATCCTCGTCATTGCAAATCTTCCTCAACTTGTCCTCCAACAAAGCATCCTTGTGGAAAACTATGTCCTTTATCATTGTCAACAGTAGAGCCAGACCTTGCTTATATGTATCGAAAGTAAATGTTCATGCAAACTCCCCCTTTACCACGTCCCCAATCCGTAGTTTCCCTCTTAGTCGAACTCCGCAAATACTAGAATTTTTTCCAAGTCTTCAACATTCCATACAACGCATGAACCCAAAGCCAAAGAGGTAGGAAACACTCACTCGAATTCCATACTCTCTCGCACTCCACGAAGATGTTCCTGCAGACTTGTGCCTCCCACATAAATCGAAACCCTTCACTTTACATTACACCTCTCGAATCTTGCGCACGGAGCTTCCTTAATTTGCAGCCACAAGGGTAAAAATGGCTTATGCAGTGACCAACAACGAGCGGGTGGTATCCTTTATTGTCTGGGCCAATACAAAAAACATGTCCTCCTTCGCTAAACAAGCTTCTGGATCCACCGCATATGCTTTTACACGAGAAGAGCCATCGCATCTTGGTAACCTTCTCTAAATGGCACCTACTGATCCTCATCACCATCGTTATCTGTAGTGCTGACTTCGGAACCCACTTCATCACAATTTCCTGTTTGTTTACAATCTTGCAAACAATCCCACTTCTAGCTTTCATTGTCTTCATTCGCCACCCGCATAACTACGGCACATTTCCTTCTAATAACTTTATATTCCTCCATGACACACCTTTCAATAGCAAGGTTCGTAGTGTCAAATGCCGATAGTCCATGTTTCCAATCTAACCTACCATCATCCTGCGAGTTCAAGTATTCTTTTTCCTACATTGTTACTTTATAATATATTGCTCATCTCTTCCTCCATATCAGTGGTCTCAACATATGGTGGTCCCATTAAATAATCCACGGGAATCACCACCCTTTGTCCATCCTTCTCAAAACTCATTACTCTCTTCTTGAACCGCATATCCACGTGATTGCCATAACACCAGGATCAACCAAGCAAAGCAGGGAAATTATTTGTTTCTACAATCTTAATCATGTCTAAAAGTCTATGTCACATTTTACCCCTAGAATGTCTCACTCTGTTCCATGCAAAAGTCCAATGGGCCTTACCTTGGTCTTGTTCGCCATGATCAAGAGACTTATCGTCAGCTCCAGTGCAAGACTTCCTAATCTCATGCACACAATCTTAGTTAATATATTCACCTTAGCCCCAATATCAATCAAGATATTTCACATATCTCTTCCATTGATCTGTAGCTCCAATGACAACTCTTTATCGTACCTTGTCTGATTCGAAATACACAAATCCTTTAGACTCACAATCTTGTCTTCTTGCACAATCTCGAGAATCTGTTGAAGTTAAGTCTTCAACAAAGGCAACATGCTTTTCCTACTACATTGTCACAAAAATCTTAGTCGATTCCACAATTTCCTTAGTCTACATGGTTTTGCACTGTTGCCCCCTCATTTTTGCTTTCATCTCCCGAGTGGCTTACATTTCCCCTTGTAAGTTATTGATGATTTCATGCACTTTGATCAACATGTTCTTATACATCATCACATCCACTTGCAAAATATGGGGTAGTCTTGTTCTACGTATTCACCCCACTCCAAGTAGTTATCTGCACCTTGGCCTCTTCTCGAACATCATGAGAGACTACTAGTTTTTGCCTTCAACTCTTTCCCTGTTGGACTAGCTTTACAGCTCCCACAACCCTAGCATTCTCACTATCTTTGATCTTCTTTGCCAAGTCTGGACATTCTTCCAGCTTGTGACCTTCTCTGCAATGTGCACAAGTTGGAAACTTCGGACAGTTTCACTGATAATGATCGGGGGAGCCGCACTTAAAGCATGAGCTCTTGGTTTGTCTAACACCTCTATGGTCGGAAAACCAACCTCCATACCCTTGGTTTCACAACAAATACGAAGGAGAGTTTCCCTGCCTCAACTCTTTATTCCTTACCTGGCATATCTCGTCGATCACTTTGCAATATGTGGTATCATGGGGTATCCACCTCACAAACTTTACACCGAATCATCTTCACTCGTTTTGTGCGTTCAACCATAGGTTAGTCTTGTGTCTCATGGTCTTCTTCACACACTTCACAGACATGTTTTACAACGTGAATTCTACATTGGATGCATTCATCTCTTATGTGTCATGTCACATTGCAATCAATGCAACACTTCTCCAATTCCTGTGATGGTTGGTTGCTAGAAGTGGTGAATTCCGTCATGGAGATTTGCACCTCTAAAAATGGACTCGCACCAGTATCAAAACTACCTGCAACTTCCACACGCAAAGTTGCATCAAGACCTTCATGTGGGTCTTTAAAGTTTCTACATCGTAAAATATCTACGGAAAGGCGTCAGCTCCCACAAACCATTGTGCATACTGCAATGGATGGATATCATAAGAGATCTTTGACAACAAAGTTTTATAACGTGCATCATATACCCATAGTCTTCGTCAGCTCCTACTTAATCTCTTTCAACACAGAAATGCTCTCCTGATTGAACACGAGGATATGAAATTCCTTCAAAAACACGGTCTTTAAGGTATCAAAATCCACTGCATTCTTATTACAGTCATACTTCTTATACCAGGTATGCACTCATCTGAACAACATCGTCTCAAATTGACCTCGCCTTCACCTCAAATGAGGTTATACCCTTTCACACACCACACAATTTCACACTGATGTATGTGGTCTACCACATCTTCAATAATGTGATACTTCGAAAGACATTCGCGACTAAGCCAACACAAGACTCAGCAAGCTACCTCTCGCAAAAACTACAAACGTCATAACCCCAACCACTCGCCCCCACTAGAGTTAACTTCATTATAACTCATTCTCACACAGACTCCTCTACTCTACTTTCAATTCTACTACTATTCCACTTTCTCACTTCGCAAATTTCTACCCAACAAAGAAACCTTGAATTACAAAAGTAACACACAAAGGCTTCGGCATTCGGTCAAGTTAAGGTAAGCACTTTTCCTGATCTTGCACTCTACCACCATGACATCTCCTAAACCTGCCTTTTGTCTTTCAGTGTCTAAAGAGTACTTTGTGCAAATTTTCCTTCCAAAGGAGCATTTTCCAACATAATGCGGACTTGTCTTGTGCCAACCCCTTCCGCCAAGATTAGTCAGTGTTGCATTCCAAGAGTCCTCAAAGGTAACTTTAACAAGAACGCCTTCCTGAAATGCATGCGTAAAAAATCTTTCTCAACTCCAGGATCCATCAATTCCAAGCTGATCCACAAAGATCAAGCACTACCTCAAACCCTTCCATCACCTAACCCTTGTTTGTCACAAATTTAGCTTGCCATTCCTAAGGTGTCAATGCAAAATCTTCCAAATTCTCCATAAAACTCATGATCTTGCTCAATCCTTCTGATTAAGCAACAACTAACATGCAGAGATCGCCTACATTCAATACAATGAGGTCTCGGCAACGAAACCAAACTGTTGGCCTAGTTTCATCCAAGGGTTTATTTTTTTTGCGTTAAGATCATAGATCTATCTATGTTGGTATAATCAATCAAGCTTGTGCTTGAAGGTCTTACCCGAAGCACAGTAAAGCCCCCTCAAGGACCTCATTTAAGAGAGAATTGCAAGTGTTGAATGTTAGTTGTGGATCTAACTATGCAAACAATTAACATGTATATATAGCGCAATAATGCTACAATAACACAAGAAACATCCATTATAGTAATTTCCATAGAAGATTACAAATATTGTACACCAAAGAATGTGCACTAAACCCTAACAATCATGAAACCTGCAATAACTACACAAACTTGTCAACTTTGTCATAACCTTGTGTCCAAGTGTCTTTGAATTACAAATTGTGACTACTATTTATAGCTTGCCACACTCAAGTATACTCCTGCGAATACCCTTTTGTCTAGCAAGATTACAACTGGCACGCACTATTCGACTTCTATGATCCCTGATCATTTGTTGATTGTTGACTCTTGTGTTGCCAAATGCTCCCAACCAGAGTGTTTTCATGGATCTAGTTGGCCCGCACCCATGTCTCACTCACATATTGCGGCCACCCTAGTCATTTGTGTTTATTTTCTCGTAACCCCCGTTCAACAGTAGGAAAAATATTTTAATCAAAAGGAAGTAATTTGACTATCATAAAAGAATAAAAGATGAGAAATATCAAATGGTATTAGAGAATGGTCTAGTATGGTAGCTACAAGGATATTTTAATACTTGTACGACTGGAGGAGCACTTGCATATGTCCAACCTTGGAGAAACGAATTCCTCTTGGATATACATTCAAAACACAAATGCCCTTTTATCTCAAATTCCTTAATATGGCAAAGCATTATCTTACATATCTTAGGAGATTGGCAAGTTATTAGTCATCTCATGTTGGGGAACAAGAGGGGACAGATCCTTTCCTTAGGTTATTTTCATGAAGCTACTCTTAAGTTTCCAGGGAATTAGCCAACTCAATAAAGTTCAAGAGGGGATTGATCTATGTGGGGAAATTAATCCATGTGGGGAAATTAATCCATGTGTAGTCTTGTAGCCTGCCTCATAGCATCTCGTAGCTGCACAAGCCTCCTCACTTCTCTTGAAGAGCGTGGGCATCTCGAGGCAAGCATAAGGCCTCGCAGCATCGCGTAGCATTGGTGCAACCCTTTGTTGCATATTGTAGCTCCCACTTGTCTAGCAGCTTGCCCAACACTTAGCACCATTCGCTAATGTCGTGGTACATTGGCACATTGCTCTGCACAGTCTCAAGCACGTTTCACATTGCTTTGCAGCCCTTGCAGCTTCTGCAATCCTATATAAGCCATATTCAACTCATCGTTTTGTTTTTGTAGTCTTGCATCCTTCACATCGCATCACTCGCAGCTCTTGTAGTCTTGCACCAACTCCCTACATAATATTTATAACTTTTGCAATATTGCACACCTCCCTGCTAGACTTACAACTTCTCGTAGCATTGCGCCACACCTCGTAGCTTTGTGGTACCTCAACACACTTGTGCCCTTGCTTCTCCACATGTCAAATGTTTTCGTACACCTACACAGAACTTACACACTCGGCGTTTCACTCGTCACAACTTAATTCCCATGTGGCACACAAAGTGGGACACTACACCGCAACACCTTGTCAGAGCATCTCACCAATAATGTTGTACATCAGATCACAACCATTACTTGGCTAGGGAAGATGAAGCATCTTGCAACCATTGTCAGTTGTAACTGTCTCATCTATCATTGTAGATTGTGTGTATATGTATACGTTCAACCCTTAGCATAATGAATATTCAAATACTTCACTCTCAGGCCAAGTAGTAAGAATACTTGCATGCTCGGTGTATCATGTAATTCCCACACTTCTTTTTATTCTCTCCAATCAAGGCAAATCAGCCTAGAAGCATTCCCCTATTGATCATAAGAGCTTGTACTCAGCCTCACTGGCATCATTGTACACATTTGTCCTTTGTTCTATTCTTCCATTGAAATAGGTCTACATGTCTTTCAATTTCAAACATGTTGATAGACTAGTTTGCTTAATCTCTTTTGGCGCTTTCTACAATACATTATTTTCCTCCAAGTGTGTTAGTGTTCATTGCACAACCAGTTTTGGGCAACCACACGTGGATCATTGGTATCAGATCATAGCTCTTTCTTATGTCTGTATGCATGCAAGCACAATGTGAGAAGGACAAGCAATCGGTTTTGTTTCAAACTGCCCGAAAGAGATCATTAGCAAGAGCAAGATCGCTACACGCCCAAAAGCAACTTAAGGCAGCCCCCACATCCAAAATCTCATTAAGAATGCCCTAGAAGCACAATGCACCGAACTCTTTAGCCAATTTTGCAAGTTGATGGTTCATCTCAACCTAACAAGCACACCCTCTTTCTCGTAGTTGTCTCATCAGTCGTTTCAACATCATACCCCTTTCAAGGTCCAAGTGAATCTCAACATCCTAGTCTTTGAAGGTGAGATTGATGCCACAACAATGGATAAGTGGATTTTCCAACTTGAGGCATACTTCTCAGTCAACCATTTCAATGAAAAAAAGATCACCTTCGCAATGCTCAAGATGTCCATTGCAATGTCCCACTAGTGGGAAACATTCAATGTGTAGCATAGGAGCAAGAAAGCCTTCAAGCCCATTTGGAATTGGGAGGACTTTGTCAGTGTTCTGCAGAAGGAAATTTTACCCCTTCAAACACTATGAGGATGAGTACATGAAGTTTCAATTGCGACAACATACACACTGGTTCAGTGGAAGACTACACCCGAGTTCGATGACTACATTGCACACCTACATGAGGACCTCACAGATCAACATAAGGTGTTGAAGTACATCAACAAACTATCACCTTCTATTAGTACAAAAATGGAGCTCTTGACTTCCAACTCTCAGGGGTAAGCATATTGCAACACCTGCCAAGCTAGAAGCCATGACAAAGATGAAGTAATTTCACCTCTTCATCCAGTTGTGCACAAGGGCCAGCACGCACGCGGAGCACAATTTGAGGGCCCTTCCCAAAAGTCGAATGCATTTTGCAAGTGAGAATAGCCTAAGAAAGCCGCACATCACTAGAAGGATCCTACACAACCTATAACTTAGACAAAGGCAAACAGAAATCAGGTGACAAATGGTGCCGCTGACATCGGCGGCACACCCATGACGATTCCGATGTCGCATGCAGCAGTCACTATTTGCACAATCTACATAAGATCTTGCAACCACAAACGACACTAATCCAAATGGTTCTTATCTAAGTACCAACATCATTGTCGCTGGAAGCTTCAGAGAAAAGAGTCTCTTCTACAAAAAAAAATTGTGTCAAAGGACAACCTTTCCATGTCATTGTCGATAATGGGGGTTCAAACTTACATCATTTTGTAAGACACGACTCAATACCTTACACTTCCTACTTCTACAACATCCTCACCCCTACTCGCTTGGATGGTTGTAGTTTGTAAAAGGTATACAGCGCCAGCAACAATGTACTTTTCAGTATAAGGTCAAGCCAATGGAGGATAGGTCTTACTTGCGAGATTGCACCTATTGAGGTTTGTGACATACTATCGGAAAAATCGTATTTGTATGATCACATGCTACATATCAAGCCAAGCCATGGAGATGGATTGTTCATGTCAAAGACTAATTCTTCAATCTCTTTGAGTCACCTCCAACAACCTAATTCACTTCGCGGGAGAGCAAGAAAGCATTCGCAGTGCACACTGCACAAACAATGTCACAACTCCAACAATAATGTACTTTTCACTATAAGGTCAAGCCAATGGAGGATAGTCTCACTTGTGACATTGCACCTATTGAGGTTTGTGGCATACTTCTGGGAAAATTGTACGTGTACGACCACAATGCTACATATCAAGCCAAGCCATGGAGATGGATTGTTTGTGTCAAAGACCGGTTCTTCAACCTCTTTGAGTCACATCCAACAACCTAATTAACTTTGTTATTTGCCAAACAATGCCACAAAATCATCTCGCACACAAAATTTTGTGTTTACTTACGGTTCATCCTGAGACACCTGCGTGGGAGAGCAAGAAAGCATTCGCAATTCGCACTGCACAAACGATGTCACATCAGCAACAACTTGAGAAGTTATTGAAACAACACGACAAAGGCATTGCAAAACCGAAAGGCCTCCCAACACACCAATAGTAAAGTGCCACATTGATTTGTTCTTTGGATCCCCTCTTCCAACAGCCCTCGGTACCTCAAATGAATATGGGAGAATGATAAAGTCCAACACCAAATACAAGAGCTCCTAGATTAGGGTAAGATCCGGCCTAGCTCTTCCCCATGTGGGAGTTCGAGAGTCCTCGCTCCCAAGAAAGATGGAACTTGGCACCTTTGCATATATTATCACACTAAACAAAATTACATGGAAAGATTGGTATCCTCCGCCATGCATTGACGATCTCTTAGACCAGCTTTGAGATGCTCTACACTTCACCAAGATCGACCTGAAGTCGTGTTACCACTAGGTTCCATTCCATCCTAAAGATGTCTAGAAAACAACTTTCAAGATACGAGAGGGATTTACCATGAGTGGTTGGTTGTGCCTTTCAACTTGATCAATGCACCAACAACATTTGTGCACTTGGTGGATGACATACTTCGGTCATTTCACAACTCATTTACTATCATCTACTTGGACGGTGTTCTCATCTTTGACGAGACTTGAGAGAAGCACCTAGAGCACATCACACACACTTTCGGCACTTCGCACAAGCATAATTTACAAGCCAACTTAACCAAGTGTTTATTTGGCATCACATGGATCAAGTACCTGGGTTGCATCATCAACCACTGTGGTATTCCTACAGACCCTGAGATGATCCAAGGTGATCCAAGATTGGCCTACTCCAGCAATCTCACCATAATTGAGGAGTTTTCTTGGACTTGCCTACTTCTACCACAGGTTTGTTCTCGGGTTCTCTCACATTGCATGTTCTCTCGCGCTAGATCATGTGGGCCAAAATGACCTTCAACCGGACTCTTGCACAATAGTACACTTTTAAGGTTCTCAGGAATGCCTTTACGCAATGCCTATTCTCACAATATGCAACATTACACATTCCTTCAAACTTCATACCGATGTATCTAATTATGCACTCCCTGCAGTACTCATGCAGCACAAACATCTCATCACATGCCACTCAAAGACATTCAACAACACAGTTAAAAGGTACTCCACCTATGAAAAAGAGTTTTACGATATCGTGCAAGCAATCAAGCAATGGAACCACTACATCTTAGGTAAGGATACAATCATTCATTCCGATTATAAGCCACTTCAATTCCTACAAACACAGAGCAAGATGGAGAATGTGTGCCACATAAAATGGATGACTTATCTACGATAGTTTCATCTTGTGATAAAGCACAAGAAGGGAAAGGATAATAAGGCCACAAATTTCCTTAGCCAACCACCGGTTCATGCACTCATCATCATGTTAAACATGTGAGGCCACTATTTAGCAAACTAGGTATCCCTCTACTCAGCTAAGAAGGACTTTCATAGATGCCTCTACCTCTCTTTCGCAGGGTGAATATGTTTAGGACTTCTACTTGGTTGACAAGCTTCTCTACAGGGTTGGACATTCTGTGTACCTGATGGTGCACCTTGCCAGAAACTCATTTGGTAGGCACACTCATGTCAAAACATCAAGCCACTTTGGCATTATAAAGACTAGATGCATTGCAGTCACATTTCAATTCCTACAAACACAGAGCAAGCTGGAGAATGTTTGCCACATAAAACGGATGACTTAACTACGATAGTTTCATCTTGAGATAAAGCATAAGGGAAAGGATAATAAGGCCACAAATTTCCTTGACCGACCACAGGTTCATGCACTCATCATCGTGCTAAACATGTGAGGCCACTACTTAGCAAACTAGGTATCCCTCTACTCAACTAAGAAGGACTTTCGTAGATGCCTCTACCTCTCTTTCGCAAGGTGAATAGGTTTAGGGCTTCTACTTGGATGACAAGCTCCTCTACAGGCTTGGACATTCTGAGTACCTGATGACGCACCTTGCCAGAAACTCATTTAGTAGGCACACTATGTCAAAACATCAAGCCACTTTGGCATTATAAAGACTAGATGCATTGCAGTCACATGTTCTACTAGCCACGTATGCACACAGACATGGAGGGCCGCATCAATTCTTGAGGATCCTTGTTGCGTTGCAAAGCCACAAACCAGGAAGGTAGGACTTTAAAACACCTCTACCAGTTCCATCCAAAGAATGGAATTCCATCAACATGGCTTACATGATTGGACTACCTGTGACAAAGTGCTAACACAATACAGGTGTTTGTTGTAGTGGATAGATATCTAAGATGATCATCATGGTTCCTTGTGAGAAAGGTATCAGCGCTATTGGCACTACTCATGCTTTCTTCGCCCATGTTTGGGTTCACTTTGGACTCCCAAGATCCATCATATTCGGCTATGATCCTCGCTTTGTGGGTCATGTATTAGCAACTAATGGGTACATAGTTCAAATCGATCAAAGGTGTTGCATCTTTAGACAATTGACAAACAAAAAGTTGTCAACCGCACTCTAGTTCATCTTCTGTGTATTACAATTGAGCGCATGCTCGCACTTGAGATGATAACTTGCTTTACATCCAACATGCCCACAATAGAGCTATTCACACTTCTATGGGTGCATAATACATTCTAGACATGTTCTGGGTTTTAAATAGCAGCACCTCTAGACATCTTGTCATGCACCAGCTGGCACTGTATCGCGCACATGGGACCAGGAGGCGAACAAAGCACAAAGGTTTTTGGAGTAAATACAATCTATTCACCAACAGTTTAAGCATATTCTCTTGCACTCACAACAAAAGTACAAACAGCGCCACGACATGCATCGCATACCTCATGCAATATGAGTTAACGATAAAGTCTAGTTGCATCTTTAGAAGGAACACTTCAAGGGTCCACACTAAAAGATCAAGCCTTTACGTTATGGTCCCTACACCATTCTTCACGTGGCTAGTGAGAATGAATTTGCTCTTGACCTTCCTTTATACTTGGGCAAGCACCCAATAGTCTATGAAGCTCCTTAAGCCTTACTTCCCTCCACTTCTTGAAACAGCCATGAAACAACATCATTCTGATTAGGGATCCCGAATAGTTGATCCCACAAATAAGGATCATATCATCAAAGTGCCAGAATGTGAACCCACCATGGCATGCTTCAGTTGTTCTGAGTGGTCAAGGTCGGTCAATATTCTGATCAAGTTAAGGAGTGACACCTTTAGTAACTTTATGTTCAGTTGCTGCAGCTAACAAAAGACACAATGGACCATAGCTTCTCAAGCAAGGGCAAATAATTCGTTGCAAAGTCTTGTAACCTGCCTTGCGCCTCACTTCTCTTGCAGAACTTGGGCTCCTCACTCTTGTGGCATCTCCCAACAAGCATAAGGCCTTGCAGCATCGTGCAACATTGGCACAACCCTTTGTTGCATACCGTGTAGCTCCCATTTGTTGTGCAGCTTGCCCAACACTTAGCACCATTCACTCAGTGTCGCCATACCTTGGTGCACTACTCTGTGCAACCTCAAGCACGACCCATTAATGCTTCACAGCCCTTGTAGCTTTTTCAGTCTTTGCATTAGCCCAATTCAATACTTATTACTTCTGCAACCTTTGCATCCTTCACACCACATCACTCGCAGCTCCTACAATCTTGTGGACAGCTCCATGTGCAGTATTTAGAGTTTCTACAGAACTGCACACCTTTGTGCATATTTGTAACTTCTCCTAGCATTGCACAATGCCTCACAGCTTCCTGGTGCCATCAACATTCATGCATCTCGATCTTTGCATGCCACGTGTTGCAGCAAACCTACGCAGATTGTTACTCACACAGCAAGCGCTCATCAGCACTGTATGGCACGTCTGGTGCACACTCCATGCGCCAATACCATGTCAGAGCAGTCTCACCAACAATGGTCATGCCTCAAATCACAACCATTACTTGGCCAAGGAAGACAAAGTGTATTGTAACCGTTGTTAGTTGTAACTTGTGTAGTCTATAAGTGTGCATGTATAGATACATATAGGTGCAATCCATAGGGTAATGAACATTCGCGCACTCACCTCCAATAGACCAAAAAGTAAAATAGTGTAGCATGCCCTGATGCATCTAGTACATTCAAACACATCTATAGTTCTAGTATTCTTTCACATAGTCTAAGCAAATTCGGCAAGGAAGCATTCCCCTACTGGGATTACAAGAGCTTACACTCATAGTCTTAATGGTTCATTGTACACATTTGTACTTTCCCTATTCTTGCATATTGAATAGAAGTTGCATTTCCGCATACAAGTCAGTCCACATTCGAATGTGTCAATAAGCTGAGTCTTGCTTAGATCTTCTTCGTACACTCTCTACCATTACACGACTTACATGTCTCCAATGCATGTCATTGTCCACCAACAAATGATTTTCACCCATACAGATCAGAACTACCCAATGCCTTGACATTTTTGAGGAAGCATTTAAAATATTTGTTGCCAAGAAGAAAACAATGTACTTCTTGGTGAGGGATCATCAAGAAGTACATATCAATTTAAAAATAGACTGGTTGTTCCAAAAGCATAATCCAATCTTTTATGGACTGTGAACGGATCAGAACTCTAAAATGTACTACTTGTTTCGTAGTCAAAGGTTTTCACACACATTTTTAGCCAGATTTTTAATTTTTGTGGGATTTGAGTCATTTGTTAGTAGGGGGAGGAATGGTAAATGTAATCCACCAATTTGGGATTCTCACTGTCTAGCCTCTTTTCCACATTGACAAGAATTGTGAGACAAGGTTGACTTATAAGGCATGTAATTCTGAAACGAGGGTGACATATAAGGCATGTAAATCTCCATAAGCCTTTCCAAAGGAGAAAAGAGGCTAAAGGGTGAAAAGCCCAAATCACCGGGATTACATTCACCGTTTCTCCCCCTACTACCAAATGCTTTAAGGTGTTTGTGTGTTAATAGGGTCCCCTTGCCTTATGATTATTACCAACATACATGAGTAAAAACATCAAATAGTGTAACGATTATGTAATGTCCCCAATTCCGAGCAGTTGGCCTAACGGCCCTATTTTGGTCTTAGCCCTGGTCATTCCCAAGGGACTAACAACTTTGGAGGTTATTGGGGATGGTTGTCTGGTTTCCTACTAGGGTTTTGTTATATTTTGGGCGTTGGGAGGGTCTAATGGGCCCTTTGTATGCTATTTTGTCGTTGGGATCACTTAAGTGGACACTTCTGGAATTTAATGTTATGTTTCTTCGTTGGGGCCACTTAAAGTACCTTTTTGGCGACTTGAGGGATATGTATTGCATTTAATGTTATATTTCTTTGTTGGGGGCGCCTTTTTGGGCCAAGGTGCCTAGGGGGAAAAAAGTAACTTTAAAATATTTATTAAATAAGGCCCTCTCCATGGGAAAAGTGTGCCTTGGGGGGTTTTAGGGTTTCTTTGACATGAAAAGGTTATAAAAGGAGAAGAGGGGTGAAAGGATAGTCATTCATACATACACTCATATTTTCTTTTTCATGGTGCAACTGCTGTTTGCAACTTTTAGCTTGTGGAGTAAGATCCCATGGGAACCCTAGCTTCGGTGGTGAAAGATCCAACCCTAGCTAGTAGGGCATTCTTCGGTAGTGAAAGATCTACCCCTAGCTTGTCATTTGGAGTGGATTTCAGGGCTGGTTTTACAGAGGCATTTTTAGGATTTGCAGAATTAGGGTTTGAAGGATTTTTGAGAGTTTTTGTGGAGATTTTTCAGCCGGTTTTCGGATCAGACCTACGGCAGCCATAGAAGAAGGATTCGACATCATCTATAGAGGGTTTCACAAGGGTTTTGGCTGTTTTCCAAGGGGGGGCGACTTGTTTGGGAATTTACAGCCCTAATTTCTAGGGTTTCCAGCAGTCCTTTTTCAGATCTGAATGTTGGAGAGTTATCTACTATTTTTATATATATATTATTTCCAAAGTTTCATCTTCATTGCATTTGTATTCAAAAAGATATTAATTTTCGAAGTTTTCCGGCTATTCTAGGCATGCTGTAAATTTCTGGTAGCATTCTGCTATCTGAAAAAATTCCAAAAATATTTCCCTTGTGTTCTACATATTATTATCTTGTTCCAGTTAAAATTTGAAGTATTTTGGACAGGTATTTTAAGAGTTATTCACATTTTTTCTGTTCTCTGCCCTAGCTGTACTTTTCTGTATAAAATCTGCAAAAAATCAGATTTAGTATATTGCTGCAATTTTCTGTGTTTGTCATTTTTTTGTGGTAAGATCCCAACAAGGGATATTTTAGTGGTATCAGAGCGGTTGTTCCTCCAGCCTGTTAGGGTTGAAAGGATGGGGGACAGAGACAGAGACAGTTGAAGAGTTGGGAGTAGATCTGATGAAACGACTGTTCACCAACATGGTGAAGCAGCAGGAGACTACCAACCTCTATTTGAGTCAGCTTACTGAGAGGTTAGCACAAGGAAGAATTGAGACTCATGTGGAGAAAGGAAGAGGCCAGCAATATGGGTCAACATGGTAATAGAAGTGAGAGTCGACATTCGGGACAAGGGTCCCCTCATGCATCTACCAGGCCCTTGGGACTCCACGAGCCTTCCTTCTTGAAGGATATGGAAGTTTCGCAGACACGACAACCCACAGACATTGTGGATGAGGAATCTTGTTGGGAGAAGTACCGGACATTGAGTGAGGGTTTCCGGGACAACATGCCATTTCAGGAGTATTGTAAAATGAAGATTGGTAGCAGGCCCAGGAGAGATTACCAGCCACAGGTACCTGAGTTTCAGAGGAGATTAGGACAAATCTCTATTCCACACTTCGATGGCTCTAAGAAGTGTACTGCCCAATCTTGGATTCAGAAGTTGAAGACTTACTTTGACTTGAATCCCATGCGTGAAGAGGATGCAATTAAGTTTGCTATCCTACACCTCGAGGGAGATGCTCATGACTGGTGGCATCATGGATTTGATCACACAGGGGCACATGCATATCACTACCTATGCAGATTTTACACAGAGGTTGATGAGTAGGTTCGACAAGAGGGACCCAGATAGGCACTTCAAGGAGTTGACTCACTTAAGGCAGATAGGTTCTCTAGATCAGTACATTGCAAATTTTCAGAGGTTATCAGTTATGGTATCTGATGTTTCAGAGATGAGGTTGACTTCACTCTTCATGGTAGGGTTGACTGACGCCTTAACAGGGTTTGTGAAGGCATTTGAGCCTTCTTCTATGCATGAGGCTATTAGGAGATCTCGAGACTTGGAGTTATCCACTCCAAAAGTCGAGGGTTTCACCTCGCGTTCAGCAAAGAGAACCTCCATCTGGATCAGACGAACTTCAGCAGAGGGAGCCTCCACCGAGGCAGGAGGTGGCTAAGAAGCCATTCATTTCCCGAGAAGACAGAGATGAGTTGAGGCGAAAGAAACTATGTTTCGATTGCCGCACACCTTGGGTTCTAGGACATGATTGCAGAGGTAGAGGGAAGGCCCACTTCATCGAAGTCTTCGAGGAGAGTAAGGATGATAGAGGTGAGGAGTTGGAGACTCACGAGATGGATGATGGGAATGGAGTTGTAATGGATAGTGCTGATGTGGAGCAGGAGGAGGAGACTTTCCCTCGGGAGATTATAGCCACACTGTCTAGTACTCCGATGTACAAGGCATTCAGGATTAGGGGAGTTATGCAGGGTCAGCAAGTTATGGTACTCATTGATAGTGGGGCTATCCACAACTTTATTGATGCATCATTGGTGGAGAGACATGGTTTACAGACGAAGGACTTTGAGGGCTTCAACATTGTTGTAGCCAATGGGGAGTATATGAGAATGCACACGGAAAGTTCCACAATTGAGCATTACCATGGGTAACTACACAGTTACTGATGATTTCCACATTGTTTGGTATGGGAGTGACCCACATAGTGTTGGGAGTGTAGTGGCTTCACTCTCTTGGTGAGTTTCAGACTAACTTCCAGATGATGGAGCTGAAGTTTAAGTCCGAAGGCAGGAATGTGACTTTGAGGGGATTATCGATAGGAGCACCTAGGGTGGTTGTAGCTGAGGGGATGGAGAGGACTTTCCGGCATAACGAAGGGGTTTTATCATTGTGGATCGATGTGGAGTATGATGGATATGGGTAGTGACCAGTAGTGTTGCACATAAGGCAGTTGCACGGAGATCGGGATTACAGGCTGCAGATCATCCGAGTTTATCATTATGTTGGTTGTCTGAGGTTTTGGTAGACTGGAGATCTCATTTGCTTGTTGAGTACTCCAAGAACCGACACACTTGTGAGATTCTGGATGGTCACATACAAGATGATAACTACAGATTGGAGGATGAGATGATCTTCTATCAGGACAGATTGTACCTCGTGTCGGATTCATGGTTTGAGGATGGAGATATTGCGACATGTGCATTATTCTTCCATGTCTGGACACTTGAGCTTTGATGAGACCTTCAACTTCATATGGAGAGAGGGTCAGATGGCATGGGTTGAGGGAGGATATCCTCAACTTTGTGCAAGGATGTGTAGTTTGTCATGGTGACAAATCGGAGTATGCATGTTCCTTATTTCTGGAGTTGATAGGGGATAACACTCCTATATGTTTTACTGCTTGTGAGGGTGACGAGCATGTGCTAGCTAGCAGAGGGACGGAGTCGACAGGAGATACAGTGGGTGATCACATGATGACAGTTTTGCAGTGGCAGGGATTGGATAGATTGACAGTTTCAGTATGGGTACCAGTAGAGAGTCGAGGTGGGCAATTTTCTACTTCAGGGACAACATTGTTGTCTACACTGCATGGAGAGCATGATGACTATATGTGGTGTTTTGGTCACTTAGGATCACACCGATCTTTGATTGACTGCAGGCTGAGATGGAGGCACTTACTTTGTGGTATTCAGTTTCTACAGCACATGAGGATAATGCTTGGGGTCAAGCATTTTTCGGGAGGGGAGGATTGTAATGTCCCCAATTCCGAGCAGTTGGCCTAACGGCCCTATTTTGGTCTTAGCCCTGGTCATTCCCAAGGGACTAACGACTTTGGAGGTTATTGGGGATGGTTGTCTGATTTCCTACTAGGTTTTTGTTATATTTTGGTCGTTGGGATCACTTAAGTGGACACTTCTGGCATTTAATGTTATGTTTCTTCGTTGGGGCCACTTAAAGTACCTTTTTGGTGACTTGAGGGATATGTATTACATTTAATGTTATATTTCTTTGTTGGGGCGCCTTTTTGGGCCAAGGCGCCTAGGAGGAAAAAGTAACATTAAAATATTTATTAATAAGGCCCTCTTTTTGGGAAAGGTGCGCCTTGAGTGATTTAGGGTTTCTTTGGCATGAAAAGGTTATAAAAGGAGGTGAGGGGTGAAAGGATAGTCATTCATGCATACACTTATTCTCTTGTCATGTGCAACTGCTGTTTGCAACTTTTAGCTTGTGGAGTAAGATCCCACGGGAACCCTAGCTTCGGTGGTGGAAGATCCAACCCTAGCTAGCAGGGCATTCTTCGGTAGTGAAAGATCTACCCTAGCTTGTCATTTGGAGCAGATTTCAGGGCTGGTTTTTACAGAGGTATTTTCAGCATTTTCAGAATTAGGGTTTGAGGATTTTTGGGAGTTTTGGTGGAGATTTTTCAGCTGGTTTTCGGATCAGACCTACGGCAGCTCATAGAAGAAAGGATTCGGCATCATCCACAAAAGTTTTTACAAGGGTTTTGGCTGTTTTCCAAGGGGGGCGACTTGTTTGGGAATTTGCAGCCCCTAATTTCTAGGGTTTTCCAACAGTCCTTTTTCAGATCTGAAGGTTGGAGAGTTATCTACTATATTTTTATATATATTTATTTCCAAAGTTTCATAATTTATTTGCACTTGTATTCGGAGATAAGATATTAATTTTTGGAGTTTTCAAACTATTCTAAGGCACGCTATAATTTTCTAGCAGCAATTCTGCTATCTGAAAAAATTCCAAAAAATAATTTTCTACTACTGTGTTCTACATATGCATTAGCAAGCTCCACTATAAAATTTTACAAGTGATTCGGGTACGGGTATTTTGTGAGTTATTCAGATTTATTTCTATTCGCTGCCCTAGCTGTACTTTTCTGTGTAATTTCTGCAAAAATCATATTTAGTATATTGGCTGCAAATTATGCTGTATTTTGTCATATTTTTTAAGGGGTAAGATCCCACTAAGGGATATTCCAGAACATAAAAAATCTTCAAGAAGGTGCATAGTTCTATGTGACTAGCATCAAAGTTTCCAAAGAGTGCGTACAAAGAATCCAAGAATAAACCAAATAAACAGGGCTTATACGATAAATGATTTTTTAGCTAGCTAAGTATTAGTGGTACGAATGGTGTTAGTCCAGTCTTAAAGGAACTTCATAATATTTGAACTTCCATCACACATTTTGCATATAATTCCAGGAAGCTCAAAATTCCTTCCACATTTAAAATGTAGCATTCAAACTCCGAAATAGAAGTTTATGGTACTAGATAGTCATGGTTTGAATGGTACAAAATCTTGATCTTCGGAACATAGAAAACCATTATTTTATTTTTCAACAAGTTACTTTCTCTACATACCACATATGTAAGAATACTCTTAGATATTGTGAATCACAAATTCCATGCCGCAAAGGCATAAAGAACCGTTATGGAAGTCAAAACGATTGAGCTTCTATGGTTTAACTTTTCACCTTCCATCGGTTGAGCTAAACGTCAAAAGTTGACAGTCAAAAAGTTTGCCACGAGGCAACATGCTACCCCTCGGCCCTACTGGCATACATATTTAAGAATAATCTATGTAAAAGATGCCAAGAGGTATCTTTCTCAAGGCGCCTACTTCACTTATGCTGAAAATTCAATATAGTCACCTCGAGAATAATACCTCTCGGCATATTTTACATAGATTATTCTAAGATAGGTATGATAATATCATGCAAAGACATTTTCCTAATTATAATAAATCTAAGATACTTATAACAACTTAGATAGTAAAATAAACATTTATCGTAGGTAAATAAGTTTAACATACTATTTAAGAGATAAATAGATGGCTAAATAAGTAAGTAGATATAATATAGATGTAAGAAATTAAAGATAAATAAATACTTTAGATTATAATGATGCACAGTTGAATTGAGCCTCCAAACCTCACTTGCAAGAAATTACTTGCCACTGGGGGAAGTGGCGAATTTTGGAAAATGTGAAAAGAAGAAAAGTCAAAAGAACCTACGGTGCCCCAACACAGAAAATTTCATGTGTTCTTCGAGGGTCATCCCAAAACTTGGAAAATCTAGAATGCCCCTAGAGCCCCACAACTTCAAATAAAAAATGGCGTTCCGGGAACTAAAAGGAAAGTTGCAAGGGACACATTCACGTTTCCAAAGTTTGACTTGAGCCTCGAGCCCCAGGTACCCATTCTGAAATATCAATAATTTGGATTTCTTATAGAGTTATAATACATAAAATTAAGACTTTCGACATTTGATCTGATTTATAGAAAACTAAATAAGCTACCAAAGCAAAACTGATAGTTTAAGGAAGTTGTATGGTTTAACTTATTATTTAATAAAGACATTAAAGTTTCATGTCAAAATTTTATGTGACAGAAAAATCTAAGAGGTGAAAACTAATTCCGGACAAGAATCATTTTTGTTTGCACAGTTGTTTCATTCATTGAAATATAAATGTGAATGTAATTTATACAAATGGAAAATAAGAATGACAACATTATGCTGTAAATGACAACCTTAATCGGAATTCTTGTAATCCACTATATTATGAAACTTGAAAATCATGGTCCAAAAGCACAGTCCTAGTTATCATTACAATGAAAAAATGTCAAGCTCATATATGTCTTCGCTTCCGTTCATACAAATGGCAGATAAGATATGGAAATTTGCGCAAAAAATAACATCATTTACAAACTAGTTCTTTCATGGTAACAGAAATCTGAAGCTCAGGCTATGTTGAAAGAAATTCATAATTATTACCTAAGTGGGAGCTCTGCAAGAATATTGGAACGGTAATTACTCGTTATGATATGTGCCATATAATACCATGGTATTAACAATATTCAATAGGTGTAATCCACCGTGTTGGTCACAGCAATATCACAAATAATCCTATGCATTGCTGATGGGACGAAATCCTTGGAGTCTACAAATTTTCTTTTTGAACTACAACCTTCCTGTATTCTCTTAAAAAGTTAAAAGATAACCATCCTACAACACCTCAACTATCTATTGCAAAATTAGGGTAGCATTGTACAACTAACTTATGACAAGGATTAAAGCAAATATCAAAAGAACAAGCAACTAAAACAATCAAATCTGCAAAATAAATTACTCAATCTTCTAACCAACCCAATCGACTAACGAATTAATTTTTCAAGTTAAGAATTATGTGCCTTGTTACCTCACCATACACGAGATCCTTATCCATCCTACCAACCAAAATTGAAACCTATTAAACTGTCAAAAGAAGCGCTCATACCATTTTACAAGTTTAACCATGTTTAAAAGTGATTTCAGAATGTCGCAAAGCAGAACAAATCTTGCTTGCTTCATGACAATCATCCCAGAAAACTTGAGTAGAGGGGAAGGGTTTTTAATTTATAGGTCATGGCTACCTTTGACTCCAAAAACGGGAACCTCAACAAAGGAGGGTCCACAACATTGAAGAGAACCAGTGGGAGATCAGTATGACTAAGAACTATATTATCATGGTTATCCTCTAGTAATAAAGGAGCTAGAAAAAGCATGTGAAATGTGGACTCTTAACATTATGAAGCAAAAAGGCTTCTGTACACTAACCGTGAAAGTAAAATTGATGCAGAAGTGTTATATGTCAAGACCCTCATGTTGCAGTTATTGTTAGACCAAAGCAAAAAAAACACCAGTGAACTTTTCATTGGCCATTCAATACAGAAGACAATAAGCAACGTTTTCTGTCAGGAGTACAACTTTCATCAATATCCAAAGTCTTTACTCCACTTACTGAATCATAGTGCATGTACCTGTCCTTTTGTGGAAGCCCTTGTACAAAAAACAAATTTTGGCCATCAAAAGAGAAAGGGAAAAAGACATGTTGTCAAAATGCAGCAGTAGCACACTAGTGGCATGCAGGCATCAGATCGTTCAGTTTACCACTGGAACATTTGATATTTGTGTAGCAAATAGTTTGATGTGGTTTCTTATTTTATTTTTGAGAATGCCTCTTATGCTCAATCATAAACAATTGAGTTATATGATGAAGTATAGCAAAAGGAAAATTATCAAACAAAGCAGGACCCCTTCGAAGGTCCAACAAAATAAACAAATTTTCTCAAGGAATGTAATGACCCAATAATATCTGCTTTAAAGATAGCAAGCTCTTTCCATGAAGACTAAATTCATCTCCCTGATATGTTTCCTGGCATCTCCATCTCCATGGGAAATAAATACCAGAAATCCACAGAGCAAACAATCCAAATTCACTGTCTATCAAATTTGTTACAATTTACTGTTGTTATATTATTCAATTCTACGGTGCCGTAATTTTGCGAATATCACTGTTTGAAGACTAACTTAGCTTATACAATAATACTCCAAAAACAGGAATTTTGAGTTGATTTTCAATCGTAGGGGGGAAACAAATGTAAACTTGCAAAATCGGAACAGAATTAGAACATAAAAGGTACAAAAACTATATTATAGCAAAACAACAATGATATCGACACTTGGGTGTGCCCCTTTTCACCAGTGTTCAGCAAGACCATCATTTTAGAAATTTAGAATATAAGGCTTATAATTTAGCATTAAGTTAATATTAGTTAAGTATTAACTAATAAACAGTTCTAACCACTTAAACCATTTGGTAACCATCTCTCACATAATAAAATGACAGGCACACAATGAACAATGTGTGCATTCTAGTTTCTTTTCATTCCTCCTTTGTGCCCATTTTCTGACATTGGTATTACAGCCATTAGGTTCGCAGTTCGAGGAAGGGACAAACGAGGAGAGGGCTGTGAAGGAAGATTCGACATTCAAAGGGAAAAACCGCGACATTTCAGACAGAAATACAGCATCGAGGGTGTTTGAAAGCAAAGTCAAATATCAACGCCAAGGAAGAAACCGCAATTTGCGAGATGAGAAACTCATGGAAAGAAGTCGTGAGGGCTGGAAGAACCGAAAACCAAGGTTGAAGAGCTAGAAATGAGATCGACTAGTCAGCAAACTGTAAAAATACATTGTGTGAATGTAAGAGCCCCGATGGGATACCACTTAAAAATTTACAAAATATTGAAAACTTGCAGCCAAATAAAATACTGATTATACCCGATTTTTACAGTTAGAACAGCAAACTAAATAAACTTAATATTTCCCCAAAATGACCACCCAAATTACTTGGAAATACAAAGACGGCTTGATATTATTATAAATGACAAAGGGAAACTGTTTTTGGAATATTATAGAGTAGAATGCTGCCAGAAAATCACAACGAGCCTAGACAGCTAGAAAACCCTCTCCGTACAGGCTGTAAGTCGCCACGCTTGGGACAAGGGTCGGAAAATGATGGACGCGCCTTCAGCATGCTGCCACGCCCAGCCCAAAAGGCTACCGTGACTCTGATTTGGGCCTCTCTGCTTGTCTTCCCCAAATGCCCCCAAAACCCGTGAAATCCTTCAACGAGATGCCTCCAACGAACTGCCACGCTCTGCCCAAATGGTTTTCGTGAATCTGATCTGCTGCAGGGATTCGGATCTGGAGCCCACTGATTATCCTCTCCAAACGCCGCCAAAAATCTTCAAAACCCTTCCTCTGTACCTTCTGAAATATCTCTGTAACACGAACCAGAAAGCGGCTCCAAAATGACAGACTAGGGTACATCTCTCACTACCGAAGAATGCCCTGCTAGCTAGGGACGGATCTCTCACCACCGAAGCTAGGGTCCCTGTGGGATTTGACTCCACAAGTTGTATATGCGCAACAGCAACAACTGCACGTGAAGGGGTCAATAAAATGTATGCCAAAAGTCCTCTTTCCTTTCTCTCCCAGCTCTTATATACTTCCCCTCGGCAATCGAGCCCCAATAACCCTTGGCGCCTTTCAAACCATGGAGGGGCAAATAAAATAAAAGTAACCAAAGTTACGCAAGTAACTAAAGTTAGAACCACGGGCCCCTTCTCAAAAGTCCCCAGCGTTCACAACCCCTTGGGAAAGGTCACGGTTTGGACTCGACATGACCCATGGGTCCTTTGGCGTAGAAAAAGGGGGCATTACAGAAAGGGGCCATTACAATGAACTACGGCACGCAAGCTCAATCACAAGAGTACACTTCATTTCTACCGTTAATATCTTGCTAACAGTCACGAATCTCTGCAAGGGCACAGGACTAACTCTACATATGAATTTCAAACAGTCTCATGGGTTTTATGCAGTCGCAGAAGGATTTCAGATTATCTTAAACATATTAATACTTCATACTAGTCAGATTCGAGGTGATCTAGGGCATAGTCTGGGTATTCATACTTAACCAAAAAAAATGAAGGAGAGAAATTTTGGCTACGACTTTCACACTTGGAAAGTTAAAACACAAATGCAATTAATGAACAAAAAAATGTGGGCAATAGTTAGTAGGAAAGAGCAATCCCCTTCAGATGCAACAAAATTACTGGATTGGCACGATAGAGATGATAAAGCCAAAGCCATAATTGGCCCTACTCTTTTTGACTTTGAGTTGCATCATGTAGACCTAGAACAATCGTCCAAGAAAATCTGGGAAACTCTAAATAAATTGTTTGGAGCAAAAGTTGTCAATGCAAAATTTTTGCTAAAACTTCATTTTTTTAGATTCAAGATGGTTAACGGAGTCACTATGTCCAGCCACATAAGCAAATCTGAGATCTCTTCTTAGACAATTAGCAGAAGTTAATGCCACAATAGTTGATGAGGAAGCCAAAGCCATTTTGTTAAACAGTCTGCCTTCTAAATTCAGCAATGTCATTTTTACTCTTAGTCAATTGCCTTCTCAAAGTTTGGAAGATATGATTTCAGCTCTCTTAGCTGAAGAAAAGAGAACAGTTACAAGAGATACAGAAGATGATCCTCAATCTGGAATGGCATTATACTCAAGAAATAATCATAGAACATCAGATAAAGACAAAAGAGAAATTGAATGTTACTACTACAAAAAATGAGGTCACACAGCACGGAACAGTACCATTCAAGCCAATGTTGTTATTAAAGAAAAACTAAAACGCATACCAAATGACTTTATGTACCTATTGTTGAAGATCCACCAAATGCTGAAAATGATGAAGAATATGTTGATGACGAATATGTATTTTAAAGAAACCCCACACTATGAAGATAGGAAGGGATCTAGCATAGATGAAGCTCAGTATGGATTGTTGCCCAATTAGTTCAGGAGACTGAATCTTGGTAATTATATCCTTATGAGGGTCATGAGACAACTTGATGGAGCACTGTGGATGTAGCTCAATGTGGATGGTTGTCCAACAATTCGGAAGGTTCGTAATTTGGGAGTTTGGAGAGGTGAAATTCAAGAACTCGGGAATTACACCTTTACGAGGGTTGGGGATACAGCTTGATGGAGTTCTACCTGGTCCAAGAACTTTTATTTAAAAACAAAAATTCTGAAGATTGTATTTGTCTTTTTTCAGTGGTGCAAGCCTTAAAAGGGGGAATTAGAATATAAGGCTTGTTGGAAATATTGTCATTGATGTCAAAAGAGGTGTTGAACTGGTAAACGGAAATCTATCAGAAAGTAACGGAATTGTGAGTATGTCAACGGAAATAACCAGCAACATATAGAGTAGCAAAAAGAGCAGAAATCAGATATTTATATATGTGACAAGGGTCGCCTTTATAGGAGAAATACAGCAGTATCTGTGTAAAACGAACAACATTCAAGAAAGAGGAAGATCTTGACAACCATGATGAGAAGAAAGCAGTGCTTTTTCATGAAGACCGTGATTTATCCTTGGAGGCCCACGATCTGCACAAAAGAGGGCCCATGACTTGCTTAGAGAGCAGCACTCATGTCTTAAGGGGCTGCATTGAATGTTTAGGTGATAATTAAATTATTTGGGGCAGTCTTTATGTGTGCATTAATTAATTCAAAGGGGGCAACGATTTGTTTAGAAAGAATAAATTAATAAATAAAGGCCGACTAATGTTAATGAAAGGGTGTGATGGTTTAAGGTGTAATGCCCTTTCGAAAAGGTACAAAAGGCTATATAAGAAGATTCATATGAGACTTATAAAGCATGGATTCAAGTTGAATATCTTAAGGAAAAAGAAAAAGAAGAGGAAGCGTAAGGGCAGAATTTTAGAACAGCAAATCTGAAAGTAAGAAGAAGAATTTTCCATTATTTGTTGAGGAAGCAACAAGTTCAAAAGTGGAAAGCAAATTTTGTAAGGAAGGTTGGTGCCTTCATATTCGAAGAGATCGGTGTCTCTTGCTGAGTTGGTGCTTAGCAAAAGGGGTGGGTGCTCCTGTAGGTTGGTGCCTACAAAACTGTAATTTGGGGATTGGTGTCTCCAGTAGGTTGGTGCCTACAAATCTTTGAGAAATATATATAAAGAAAGAAGTTTCTCCATGGTTTTCTCCCGAAAGGGTTTCCATGTATCTATGTGTCTATTTGCATTAAGTTTTGTGTTCTTTGATTGATTTGATATATTCACATTGCTCATGATTATAGATCTAAGTTCAAGTATTAAAGTTTGAAATAATTTCATAATACTGATTCACCCCCCTCTCAGTATTATCTTGTGCTCAACAACTACAATCATTTATTAGTTAAGTATTAACTAATAAATTATTGTAACCACTTCAACCATTTTGTAACCATCTCTCACATAATAAAATGACGGACACAAAATGCACAATGTGTGCATTCTAGATTCTCTTCTTTCCTTCTTTGTGCACATTTTCTAACACTTCACACATTGCTCAAAATCCACAAAATTGTGCAAGTAAAGATTAAAATCATCATAGTTTTTCTTCAATGTCAAACGAAATACAAGGGTAATTATAGCAACAAGAAAAAATTGCACCATATTCCTAACCATGAGCAAAAAAGTTGTTAGGAGAGCTCCGAGTGAAGTCCTAGAAGATGTCATTTATCCATGCAACATTAATTTAGGTGGCATCTAAAAATTAACACAATACAAAATTTGAGCCAAATTCTAAGAGAAATTTGATAGAAGTGATCTACATAGGGGCATCCATTATTTTTCTTCTAAAAGAAGCTTTGGTAATCCATACTTGAGAACAAATTAACTAAACCCTACCAAAGGAAAAAAATACATGAAACAAGGGCACCACACAAATAATGTATTGTGGCAACCTTCAATGAGCAAAACTTAGATAGAATCCCACCATTGGAAGGTCAATCCATACTCTATAAAAACTCGATTATGTGTGAAATGATAGATCAAGGGTAGAGTAAATAGAGGTGCACCTTGGAGGTCCTAGCTGGTCCATATTTTTCAATGCGCATAGCATCAATATAAAATGAGCTAGAATTTCGAGTTCCTGGAATCAAATCCTAGCTGAGTATTATGTGATTTGCATAGGTGTTAGCCAAGCCTACAATGATGTGTCCTATATGGTAAAGAGCTCTCCCAAGTGGCAACAAAGTTAAAAAAGCAATCTAAAGACAACACCGACGTAGAAGAATTGAGTAAGCTGATCTTGGATATAAATTTTACATTGAATTTTAAAAACAAAGTTAGTTTGTTGGGCACCAATTGGATGAAAAATGAAGACCCGTGTAAGGAACATGGGAATATCTAGTTAAGATATCCTAAGGACAGTCAACGAAAACCAAATAACACAAAAGTACCATTAGATTACATTTAAACATTGTCATCCTTCGTTGCAGCGAAATACCTAAGGGGGGCCTATTCTCGCATCTAAACGTACCCAAAAAGGAAACACGTAAGAAAATGCCATGGAAATGGCCCCAGATGCTACACAATCTTAGGTTAAGACTGAAAACAGTATAGAAACGACTTTGTCGTTTACGTGTCATTTCTAATATGAACTCAAGACATTTCCACGGCATAGGTCGGCTAAAAAAGCCAAAAAAATAATCAATACTAAAAACAGTTTAACCGTAATCTACCTACCCTGACTTGCTAAACACTACCATTTTTGTGTCATTTCAACACGAACTTGGGACCTATCCGAGATGTTTATGCAGCAAAGGTCAACTAAATATCCAAAAAATCAAAACAAAACAAAATTATAACCCTCATCAACCTACCCTAACTTGCTAAACACACTTCCTAAAAGCTATACAAACATATCTTTGGCCCATTACAAAACACGCTCTCATTCTATTGTTGATTTTCAGTTTCTACCAGTGTTATGTGGGGACGCATCCTCCCAAACCAGCATGTTCGAGACGTTCCAAACGTCTTGGGGACTGCAAGAAGGGGGGAAACGTCCCCCCACCCCACATTCCCAACAAAGGGAAAAACTTGGGGGACGTCTCTGAGAGATCCAGGAATATTAGGGGACGTCCCCCTTGTTTTGGGGGCGTCTGATTTGTTTTAATTTCTTTTAATTTTTTTAAATCTTATTTTTTTTCTCTTTAAAAACTAACTTTTTTTAATTGTACTCTTGTAGTGTAAAATTGTTTTTGGAAGCCACTCATCTCTATTCGAAAAAAAAAAGTCTACATGTATAAATCTAATTAAAATTCACTTTGAAAGCTACAATCACTTAACAAGTTAACTTATAATATATTTCTATATGAAGAGAAAGGTTGTGTAGATGATAAAAGCAGTAAGAAATAGATGAAAACATTTACCGGTTAACCATAATCTGGCTGTATTGTATTACAAAGACATAATAAGAATCAAGAGTGATATATGAATACAAAAAAATTCAAGCACAAATGCACATGGTGGACTGTCCCAAACTACTATTCATAAATGTTTTAAAATCTATTTATATATTTTTAATGTTGGTAATTTTATATATTATTTTAATCATTGTCCCCCCCATCGTCTTGGAGTCTTAGGTAACTATGATTTTTACAAAAATCTAACATTATTAAAAAAATTGTTGCAACAAGTGCAAGGAGCTAGCAGTTATTACAAAAAGCTAGGAAGAATCTATGAGCAACTTAAAATAGGACTTTAGAAGCAAGGAGCAGCTTCAAGGAGAAAAATCATGTTTTTCTCATTTCATTCAACCTTGTTTTTTCCATTTTTTTAACAAATTGTTAGTGTGATCAACGATTATGAATGATGTATGCATAATGCACACATCATTTTTTATCATTGATCAAGCTATTTACTTTCAAATTCTATGTAAAGAAAATGTCCATTTCTCTTTGTATGTAGCTTTTTTTTGTTGTTTAATTAAAAAAATAACTATTTTTTAAACATTTTAACTTTGCACATGCTCCACCCTGCACCTTTATGGCAATTTTGGTGATCATAAGCAAATAAGGATACCTACGGTTTACTTTTTTTATTTATTTATGTAAGCCTTATTCTAAATTCAAGATTTTTAATTTTTTCGAGTTGTTTTTAGAGTTTGCTTTGTTGTTTTAAAAAAAAGAATTCTGTGTATAAGTCTTATTCTAACTTTAAGATTTTTTATTTTTTTGTTATTTAAAATATATATATATATATATGAACTTAATGTATATTTTGAATTTTCAACTCACACCTTTATGGAAATCTTGATGATCAAAAATAGAAAAGGATAGCCAGTGTTTAGTTTTCTTTTTTGTTTTTTAGATTAAAATCCGACTTCGGTGTATATTCTCACCTCGCACCATTATGGCAATCCTAGTGATCACAAGAAGAGTATGATACTTAGGATTTAGTTTTCTTTGTTGTTTTTTTAGTTTCTCTTTCTGATTTTAGGTTTGAGATATAAAAATTATAAATGCCATTCAATTCAACTTCAAGTGGAGGGCAAGAGAAAACAAATCAAGAGAAAGTCCATACAAAAACATTCTAGTTCCCATGAAACATAATCCCGCTTCTCCTCTTGGGAAACATGTAAATGTGTTGGAGAGCATTGTTGGTGGTGCCTCCCAAGCTTGATATGCAGATATAGCAATATGAAATTTAAGTCTTCATAGACCCGACTAAAACTCATTTAACGGAGGTTGTAGGAACAAAGATCAAAAAGTGTACCATAGTTGAAAAGCTGCAAACAGTGGCATACATGAAAGAGCAAGAGGAAGCAAACTTGCAAGTTGCAAGAGCTAGAACTAGAATAGTTCCTTTGCAAAGGAGGGTTTTAGAAAAAAACACCCATGCTTTCAAATCATCCTTTTATTCAAACTCAGATTCGACCACTTAAAACTCCTTTGGATGAAGAGGTCACCTCATGAAAGAAACCAAAAAGACCAATGGAACAAGCATTCAAAATTAAAAAGAGAACTATTGTTGGCAGGTTTGTTGTTCAATGCATTTATGCCTGTGGGTTTCCCTTCAATGTGTTGAGATTGTAATATTGGCAACAAATGGTGAAAGGCAATAATGCAACACCACAAGGGTACAAAGGCTCTAACTACGAGAAAGTTCACACATCACTTTTGGCGAAAGAAATGGAGCATATACAAACTTTTTTG
Source organism: Taxus chinensis (assembly GCA_019776745.2). Classification (NCBI taxonomy): domain Eukaryota; kingdom Viridiplantae; phylum Streptophyta; class Pinopsida; order Cupressales; family Taxaceae; genus Taxus; species Taxus chinensis. Next base: position 868,937,804 of record CM034149.1, read on the forward strand.
CAGCAAATTAGGAATTCTATGAAGGATTTAGCGTGTATAATTTTAGATGGATTGAAGGATGCTCAAAATAGACCCATAATCACCATTGTTGCAGTATTCCCTAAAGGAGCAATTTTCTTAAAGGCCCTTGTGGGTCAAGTGGAATATGTTCAGCTTATTGTTGACCATTTGATTGAGGCTATTGAGTCAGTGGAGCCCCAAAATGTTCATCGCAAACAACAATAAAAATTGTGGAGCAGCAAGATTGATTATAGAGGGAGATAAGAACACATTTTGGATGCCTTATGCAATACACTCCCTCAATTTGATATTGCAAAAGATTGGAAAAATTCCATGGATAAAGCAAATTTATTCAGAGGCAAATAACATTTAGATGTTTGTCACAAATCATCACATGTCCCTGGCCATCTTTAGAAGATTCTTGACGTTGGAATTGTTGAAGGTAAGGGAACGAATTATTAAAATTTGTACTGTATTAAATGTTTTAATTTATTTTTAAAGATTGACGAGGTGAGATTTGCCTCACACACTCATTTTGAGACAGCTTGTGAAGGTAAAAAAGGCCTTAAGCAATACGGTTATTAACAACATTTGGACCATATGAGGCAACAAAACACAGAAAGAGCCCATAAAATAAAATCATTGATCTTTCATGATAATTGGCAAGTGAAATTTGAGTACTTGCTTAGTTTTACAGAGCCTATTCTATTCACAATCAAATATGCAGACACAGATAATGCTTGCATAAAAGAAATTTATGATGGAATTGATTACATGCTTAAAAACATTAGAGAGATCATGTAAAAAAATAGCAAGATCCTAAAGAAAACTTCTACAATGAAGTTAATAGTGTAGTCATGAAGAGGTGGTATAAAAAGGCCACCCCGTTGTTTCTCCTTTCCTATGCCCTAAATCCCAAATATTACAACAATGAAATACTTGGGTTACCTGATAGGCAACCACCATATCATGACTAAAAAGTTGCAAATGGAACTAGAACAACATTCAAGAGGCTTTTTTTATCTATTTATAGCTAGTTTGGTCCGCAATGAAATAGGAATGTTTGTATCTTCAGAAAGTTGCATAGGAGAAATTGAGGCTCTTTATGACAAAATATAAAATGACTCCGAACAAGTGGTGGTATATACATGGCCATGATGCCAAGCACCTACGAATTGCTACAATTAAAATTCTCTCACAAATATAGAATTAAATCGAAAAGAAAATGTTTATTGATTAAAATTTAATTTATTAACATATATTTTTGTACATTGTTACTAATTGAAAATTTCCAACAACCTTTTTTGTAATAGGTGGCTATGAATTCTTCAGCAGAGTAGAATCGGAGTACATAAATCTGACATATATTTTTGTACATTGTTACCAATTTGAAATTTCCAACAACCTTTTTTTGTAATAGGTGGCTAATAATTCTTCAGCCGTACAAAATCAAAGTACATATGCCTTCATCCACTCAACTAAACAAAACAAGTTGGCATCCAAGAAGGTTAAGGATTTGGTATTTGTGCATTCCAATTTGTGGCTCATGTCACACAAGATTAAGGACTATAATAGAGGTCCTAACAAACTTTGGAATATTCATCCGAAGACTATTGACTTTGATGTTTTCGCAACTACTCTTTCCCAACTTTCACTACTTGATATTGATGATGACAATCTAGGGAGTTTTACACAAGAGGTGAAGAGTAGAGCCTGTGGGAGTAACATTCATAGAGTTGGTGATTTTGAAGACATTCTAGATGATTTATTCGAGAATCTAGATTATAATCATGTACATGTGAAAATTTAACAATACTCATCTTTAGTCCTTAAAAAATAAAGCACTTTAAAAAATTGTATTTTATATATATGTGTGTGTGTGTGTGTCGTTTTGTACCCAAGGGTTTTTTTGGAAATCAGCATTTCCACGTTTCGGACCCATACCCATTTTTGTTTCCTAGCAACATAGTTGTCATCAAAAAGGCCAAATTTTAGAATATGGTCATCAAAATTATAGATACAAAAGCATAAGCTAAGGCCCAAAAATTTACTCATACCTAGCAATGAAACTTAGGAGAGTATAGTTCTCAGCTAGTGAATTATTTCATTATGTCCAGAAGGCCACAATTTAGTAAGGCGGAGCGATTTCCATGATGATGACTAGAGCTTAAACTCCACTAGACTTGCTTTTTTGTTTGATTATGCAGTAGGGTGGTTAATGAAGCCCTGCCAAGACAAGGCTAGATTCAGATAACTAAGTCGGTTCCACCAGGGCAAGTGATGAATTTTGACAGAATAGAAAACCTTTCGCTGAGAATGGCATTAATTGGAACAATGGGATGCACTGATGTAGTAAATAGCTTATAAATTCAGGACATCACAGAAATAACAACCATAAGCAGCTAGATAGGGGCCATAAAGTAAGGGACAGAAACTGCCTATGAGGCTAGTACCAGACAGAAGGAGGATGCTAATGCATCAACTTAGGGGCTTCCAACCTAAAGCCTCCAATGGAATTGACAAGGTTTTTGGTGTGGGTAATGCCTTATAAACCACTAGGCTTGTTTTTAGATATTTTTGACCAATTGGCTAGCTTTCTCGAATTTTCCAAAAAAACATATTTGCCAATCAGCAGTTTATCAAAAAAAATACTCGTCAAATTTTCATGTAAACTGTACATAGAGGTCTTGTACTTAGCAAAATATAAAAGTGTTAATGATAAATCCTATATTTTTTCTTAGCATTAGCTTACTTACCTTCCATTCTATATTTTAAAAATGTTCTATCCCTAAACCACCTCTTTCTCAAAAACATTATCCTTGTGTGATTATTCAAAATATAATGATACCTAAGGATATTTACGGCAAAACATTTTCAAATTTGACACTAGGCTAAAAGGTAATGTACCTAGTGTTTCATTTCATTTTAACACAATTGTTATCTATGTGGAATTATTCACAAAACAGCCAAAGAATAATTAATTAAGGCTCCTTACACCAAACGTTTGCAAGTTTGACAGAAGGCTAAAGGGCCTCAAACCTGTAATGCTCCACTCAACCCTATTCTTACTTCACTTGATTCAAGTGAGGTTCTAACTTCAGTATGGTTAGTGGAGGGCTAAACTTGTTTTGATTCAAGTCTAGTTATTTGCACTTGTACTAACATATATGGATTCCCATCTTAACATCAGCAGTGAACCTTGAATGGTTTTTTGTTCTTAATTAAGAGGTTGGTAATCCTCTCGCCCTGTCGGATGATGTGATCTAATGCATTTTAAGAACAACTCTAGTAATGGTGATGGTTTGAATACTTATCATTGATGTTCTTGCATTTTTGATAGTTCCATGAATGCCCGACTACCTCAGGCAGCTGCTTGTTTAACAAGTGCTTGTGTCGATAGTAAGCATAATATTTATCACAAAATGTTGCCTACATTCTTCGATGGTTTCAAGAATGATTTTTTTAGTTGGATTTTTGTTTCCGTTTCCATGAAAGCTTGTCTATTGATATACTTATGCTTATGTTTGTGCTTATACCACTAAAGAGGTGTTGAACCTTGAAACCTTATTCTGAGCTTCTATCATATGTATGTTGACTACGTGTTGTTGTGACCAACATGAAGATGAGGCCCTTACAGGCATGGGAGTTGGGTAAGTATATTTTATGTGATCCTTCTGACCCTTCCATGCATAGTTATTGCATTGATATGACCATTGGGTTCATCTCTTTGGCTAGACCAACATCATAACGGCATTCAAGAGCAGTTTTCATTAAACTACGCTCCCCGCCACCAAGCCACAAGGGGGTTGTTGCTTCTAGTGAACAAGACCCACCAAGGTCGAGGCTAATGGATTATCTTGTATCTAGAAGCACAATGAGTTTATGGAAAGAGTGTGTACATTGTTGCTCCTTGACTAAATGATTTAATAAATGGAATATTATGTTATTTAAGAACAATGCAACTCTAATGAATGTGTTGTGTGTTGTCATGCAATGTTTAGTACTTGATAACACCTTGTGGGCATTAGCATTTGGAGGTTGTTGTGAGAATGTCATATCCCTAAATCTGACTTGAATGTCATGGGTGAAAGAAAAAGAGTATAGCTTTAAACAAAAGTTGGTTTGTTAAACGCATATAATGCCGATTGGCAGGCAGTAGCACTTGTTTCTATTTTAATGAGCCCCTGGAGGCATTGCATATGATAGTGTTATATTAATGAGGGCATTGCTTTGTCAAGATTAAAAGTGCCATGTAAGCATTTGTGTTGATATGTTGATGCCAACCCACTTGTCTCTTATTGAACTTCTACCTAGACTCATGAGGGGACCACACCACTATGACATTTGTTTGCAGATGAACTTGGCATTAACAAAGTGTTGGAGAAGCTATGTGTATGAGTTATTTTGATTAACTAAACCCCCCTTTTGGCAATGGTTTTTTGTCACATTGAGGTGACAATGTGACATTGGTATTTGACTTTAAATTATTAAGTGATGAACAAAGGAGAAAATTCAGATCATGATTAACCAAAAATGTAAATGCAACCTTTGTATGGTTATTGGCAATTGATTTTAATAAACGGATAACAATGTGCAAAAAGGTAAATAAAAAAATGATTATCCAAAGACGAATTCAACCTTTTGTGGCTGATTAGAATATTCATTATGAATTTGAGTATGCATTTTTGACCCAATGGGATAGGGTTTGCCTTCACTTGTGAGCATGTTTGGCATTGGGAGTGTGGAGCTGGTTTGGGAAGCTATGGGCAAGTTGAAGACTCTGCTAAACGCCATGGAAGGGGAATGAATGGGCTGCCATGGTGGTGTAAAAAACTTTGGAGGGGAATGAATCAGCAGCTTGGAGCATGAAGCATGGCGCCATGGAGTTGCCTGGAATCTCAGGCCAGCATCGTTCCTTGTGAATTGGCACCCATTTTCAAGCATGCCTCTAACCCTCTCTAACAGTAGTCTTATTTTGGCTTGAGCAAATGAATGTGCAATTTAGAATCTTTAGATGCCCTAGCAGCTTATGATTATATGGGAATGTTTGTGCCAATCTCACATAGTACATAATCTGTCTGGCAGCCCTATGGGCATATGGAAGCATTTTATTCTTACTGCACTTGATATATGTATATGGGTTTATTTTATACAAGAGCTGTACATTTTCATGCCTCATAAGGCTTTCTTACGAAATGTTGTGGAATGTTTGACAAAATGCCTTAGAAAGCGTTGTTGTGTAATGTTTGACAAGATGCCCTAGAAAACTTTGTTATGAAATGTTTGACAAAAAATGCCCTAGAAAGCTTTGTTGTGTAATGTTTGACAAGATGCCTTAGAAAGCTTTGTTATGAAATGTTTAAGAAAATGCCCTAGAGAGCTTTGTTGTGAATTGTTTGGCAAAATTTCTTAGAAGGCTTTGATACAAAATATGTTTGGCAAAATGCTTAGAAATCTTTGTTGTGAAATGTTTGAAAAAATGCCATAGAGAACTGTGTTATCAGATGTTTGACAAAATACTTTAGACAGCTTTGTTGTGAAATGTTTGGCAAAATGCCTTTGAAAGCTTTGTTATGAAATGTTTGACAAAATGCTTTAGAAAGCTTCGTTGTGAAATGTTTGGTAAAATGTCTTAGAAAGCTTTATTGTGAAATGTTTGGCAAAATGCCTTAGAAAGTTTTGTCATGCAATGTTTGGCAAAATGCCTTAGAAAACTTGTTATGAAATGTGTGGCAAAACACCTTAGAAAGTTTTGTTGTGAAATGTTTGACAAAATGCCTCAGAAAGAAGAACAAAGAAAAAATTATATTAATGTCCACAAATGACCAAAAGTCGGTTAAAGGGACTAAAGGATACAAACATTAGCAAAAGAAAGTTCTAGGAAGAGAGAATCCTAGAGGCAAAATGACAAAGTACAAAGACAAAATAGAGCAATGTGCCACTAAAACAAGGTGGCAAGGAAACCACTACAAATAGTAATGAGGGGCGAACAAAACCCCCAAGAGCAAGTGCCAATGAAAACTAGAGGCAAATCTCATCGAATATCACTATCTGTGCCCATACTAGAGGAATCATTTGAGCCGTTATCAATCATGGTGAGAGATCTAATAATTTTGTCCGATGAGCATACAGGGTCAGAGGAGCCAGGTTGGGGTATCCTAGGAGGAAGTAAGAAACTTCCTCTAGAATCTCTCCTAACATCCAAGGCCGGTGTAACTTCAGTAGTAGAAAAGAAACTAGTAATATCAATTTGCCCCTGTGGTCTGAGGGGTAGCTGGTAAGTAGTAGATCCATGTCGCCGAAGAGAGGTAGAGCCGTGCTGATGGGGCAAAGCAGAGCCATGATGTTGAGAGATAACAAGCTTACAGATATGAACAGTCTGAGTAGTAAGGATGCGCTGAGAGAAGTGTTGTCTAACTGATCTATCAGCTTTGATGTGTGATGTATCGATGTTCAAGGGACACTTAGTGCTGCCAGTCACCTAGATGGGCTGAAAGAAAGAGGTGATCAATATCAAAGAAGAAAGAGTGATTGTGGAACTTGTCCTTTTGGCTGAAATTATAGAGATCCAGTAAAGACAATCAATCATTTAATATGAATTTACCGAAAGCCATCATATGGCTATAGCAGCTGATTTTAATCATTATTTCCTTCAATGAATTTATCAGAAAGTCATTATTATATGGCTGCAATATTTGACTTTGATCATTATGTGCTTTAATAAATTGATGTAGTGCCCCTCCCGTTACCCACCTCTCGATTTTAGTTGTGTGGGCTCAAGTTGGCCTAGGTTTAAGTGAGTTTATTGTTTTAGTGTCGTGCTTGCGATATGAATAATTCATAAAATGAAACGATTAAATGGAGCATAAGAAAAATGGTACTATCTTCCTAAATTAGAATATTAGATGTTAAAAGATAAAAGTAATGGTGTGTATCCTTTATCGTTGGTGGTCGTCTTTCCCAAGGCCAAGAGCACGATTATCTTTAATTACGAAAGCTCTAAAATTTCAAGCTTCCAGGATGTTTTACCTTGATGGGAGCCAGTCTCCAAGATTTTCGGGTTATTACCACCTCCGTGGTGGTTGGGAGGGCTCTTCAACCTTTGACGCGAGTTGTGTCCTCAAATAGCGAGGCCATGCTAATTATATCATAATTACCTTTATTAATTTAAGGAAATAAATTGCGAGATGTTAGTAAATTACCAGGGCGTTGTGGAGGTTTCGGGTAATAATAAATCGTAAAATAATCAAATTAAATCATGAAATTAACATAAAAGAAGACTTTTCATTAAATATTAATATTTCTTTAGTATTCTTAAATCTCTCCAAACTTATTTTGGAGTTTGAGCCAAACCACATCTCAAGAAGAATTTAATTTAAATTCTTGAGCTTTGTATTTTGGTTTGTCGTGAGAGAATTAATGAAATTCTTTCTTGGGTTTGTAAGTTTCTTGCCGTGAGATGTTTTTTTTTTAAATTCTAGTCAGAAGAATGTATTAATGAAATTTTGGGCATGCGTGAGGATGTATTTCAAATGGAAGCTTTCATGGTAGGGAGGAAGGTTTGTGTAGCAGACTCTAATGTAACCTTGGCTTTCTTTTTTATTTTCCAACAAATTCAGCTCAAACCTTATGAAGGAAAATGTATTTTTCGCATCTCATATAGGCTTACAACCTTGTATTGTTTTGTGTGGTCATGAAACTCAGTTTTGATTTTCTCTTCATCATTTTGGGCCTGGTCTGATTGATTTCAAGTGCAAATGGTGAACCGTATTTAGCACCTAAATTTGATTCTCTGTAATGTCCCCATTTTTGAAGACCCTTAGCCTATCATTCCCCGTGGGCTTTAGGGATGTTGCAAGGGGAAAAATATATTAAATAATTAGATAATATTGCCTGGAGAGTGATTTTAATCATTTGACATTATAAAGCAATATTTATTTAATTATTTAATATTTATGGAGCAAGTAATGTATTTAATTATTTAAATAAAAAAATACAAATTAAAAAGGGGAATTAATTAAATAATAATTAGGTGGCTTTTAAATATTAAAATCACCCTTTTTAAAAAGGGACGCCACACCTAGGGGAAATAAACTTCTTTTATTTAATAATTTCTCTCTCCTAGGGATTTCGAATTTTGTGCCTCCTTGCTTATAAAAGGAGTGTTGGGATCAGTGTTAGACTCGTGTTATGATGATATTTATTTTATGCTCCATGCTTGGAGTTGGGATGCATGCCCATCAAAGCTTTCTCTCTCTCTCTCTCTTGCGTGGGAAGTTAGCAAGTTGGTTTGATCAATTGAAGAATTCTCTCTTGTTCCAATTGTTGAGTTATTTTGTGTTGAAGTATGTTCTTTATATGATTTATGCTTGCAAACATTGGCGACTTGTTTGGATAAGTGGCGCATTTATTTGAGGAGGATATTTGGATGTTATTGATGATTGTTGGGTGTTTTATGATCTGATTTTTAATGCAATAAACTTATTCTAACCCTAGCGACTGGGTTGAGGATTTTGGGGGCTGTTTTGGAGGGTTTTCGGCTGTCACAAAATTCAAATCTTTAGTTCTTTAGAAAGATCATAATTTATAGAACAATCTGCATTTTATTTGGTGGAGAAATATTGAGTTTTGAGTGAGATACCAATTTTAGAATATTTCAGCTGTCTGCAGGCTTTTCTGGGTACGGTAAATTAATATTTATTTCAGATCTGCAATTTGGGGTTGATTTAATATTGCATTTGATTGTATAAATTAGGAGGAATAAGGATAAATTGATTTCATAATTTTTGGAGGAGTTTTTGTGCCCTAAAAGTGCTGGGCGACCTACTTTTTAGGTCAAAATTAGGGTTTCAGGTTAGCTGTGCGAAATATGATTTTTGCATATTGTTCTTGATATTTTTGTGACCCAAAATCCAAAGTTTGAAAAATTTTGCATGAATGGTTAAACGGGAATTAATTTTTTAAGTTTGCAGCAGTTGGGGTTTGGAAATTAATTATTTACAGTTGTGTGTGATCAGATTTGTGTTAATTCCTAACTTGTCATAGAAGGGGACATTACATTCTCCTCCTGTTTGCCAACAGTAAGGTATGGTCTCTCTCAGCTATTTTTAGCTTAGTCTTCAGTTGGAATGCAAAAGACCTCTTAGGCCCTAGACAATTTAGATGATTTGGAACACCTCAGAGAAGTCTGTTTCTACCCCTGCACCAGGCATGGAAACGATTTGGTTAAATGCCTAAAAAATGTGGTCTCATGGAATGCCCAGGCTGCGGGACATGCAGAAACGGTTTTGTTGAAAGCGGTTTGAAAGCTTTCAAGCAAATGCAATCGGCGGTCAAGCATGACTCCTCAATGTTTCCAGCATCAACCCTGCCTGTGTGGTTGGGAGCTTTACACAAACCATGGACGGATGTCAAGCATAGCAAAAGAGGAATTTTGTCTCTTTTGATAGCATACACGTTGAAGGTGAATTGTTCGACTCTATGCCTGAATTTTGGGTCTCATGGAATGCCAAGGGTGTAGGATGTGCACATTTGATTGTTGAAAAGGCTCTAGAAACTTCTAAGCAAATGCAGTTGGCGCAGGGAAAGCCGGACTCCATTAACCTTTGCCAACATATGTCCAACACGTGCCTACTTAGAAGCTAAGGGAGCCTGCACAAGGCAGGCAGGTTGGACATATAAGATAGACCGCCAAAAGCCAAGGACAGAGAATTTGTTTTTTGTTGCAGTTGCTTTAGTTCTGGTGGTCGAGAATGCAAGGTGAAATCAATTGTTTGGCTCAGGCAATGCGGGTGAGTTGTTTGACTGAGTGCCTTTTAGAATTGTGGCTTCTCAGACCAGCAATGTTCGCTGGATGCGCACAAAATTGGCTTGTTAGCATGGCTTCGGAGTAGAGTATGGAAACCCGCCTAATGTTAGTTTAAAGAGGATTCTTGTCTGAGGTTATTTGTCAAATGCGGGTTGGACGGGAGGAGCAAGATTTTGTTTGACGAAATGCTCCAAGAGATTTTGGTCTCATCGAATGCGGTAACGGTGAATTGCGCGAAATAGGTATGGATTTCTTCCTCTTCTTGTATTTAAATTACGCACTCTATCGTGTCCTATGTGGTTGGGATTCAATAATTTAGATCATATAAATTACATCTAGAACAAATGTTACAACTTTTACTCTACTTGAAACCTTCAAAACATAGAAAAATTGGCCTCGGAAATCGCACGCATGGAGCGCCGCACCCAAATGTACCATGAATCCGAAACTTCTAATTTGATCCCTGGTAACGTAGGACACCATGGAGAAACTTAACTCAGTTGTTTGAACTCTTTTAATGCTTAACTGATTCGAGTCTCGAGGTCATTTTAGCATATTAGAAACTTGTTGTGACGTGCTCATTTTAATTAAATGTGATTGGTTCCGGCTTACAAATGCCTCTCCATTCGTGCAAGACTTAAAACTACCGCCACTTACCTCTAGACCGCCAATAGAAGAATTGGAACCAACTCTCAGTCATGCAAAAACACTATCGGGGATTGGTTTTGCAAGTGGATTTTGAGGCCCTCTGGCCGTTGTGTGACAAGAAATTTTAGTTGCGTTTACGATTATCAGCCCTGGAGATACCCTTGTAACTTGAGCATTGTTCGTCGTATTCAACTTCCGTCGAATGCAATAAATGTAATGTCCCCTCTACCTGCGTGAGCCTGGGCGAAGACCTTTGGCCCTTTATGTCTACCCGACGGCCAAAGGGAAGTTTTAGGGTGACTTATCTTTATTATTTTATTATAATGTGCTATTGTTTCAAAATAATAATAATATCATGAAAAAGCACATATAATAAATAATAAAGTATAATGATGAATTAAAATGTCAAAAATACAATTAAAAATAATTGTATTAGAAAAGAGAAAGTATGACTTATCTTAGGGAGTCAAATTTTGGGAAATGTGCCAATCAGCCCAAAAGGGAAAATGCGCCCAGCATAGGAGAATGAAACAATTTTTATTGGCTGATTTGGGGGGGTGGTTGGCTGATCTCCCTTTAAATAAACAAGTCGACTTGTAGAGAGATCATCCAAATTTTATTATCATCTATTGCATTGCTAAGAGCTCTGAGCTTTTACCAGAAATTCCAAGGACGAAAACCCTTGTGAATTTATCTCTTGCGGACGAAAACCCCAGGAGATTGAGAGGGGATTTCACACAGAAATTCCTAGTGTTCTTCATCAGACTTCCAGGTTCAGTTCAGCCATGTGTGGAAAGGGATTTGAAGGTATTTTCCAGTGATTTTTGCAACCAGCAGTTGGATCAGTCCCTTGTAAACAGTCTGGCAGCGAATTCAGAGGTATTTTCATCTGAAAATATTTGTCAAATAATTGCCATCATTCTGTAATCTGATCGCTGTACTTTTTTATCATTTCTGAAGTGTATTTTGAAGATTTTCAAGCTGAATAATAACAGGCTTCAGAACTGATTTTCTGGGCTAATTTGGGACTGTATTAAGTTCAGTTTTTATATAAATCTGTCCCCTAATATCTGAACAGTCATTAGATATCAGAAGTAATTTTATTTGGCATGATTTATACCGTTTTCTCTCTTCAACCCTAGTCGCATTTTCCAGATCTGCACTAGGAACTTGACATAAAATACACAGAAAACTGTATTTGCTGTTTTTGATTGATTAAAAATCAGTATAGTGTAAGGAGGATCCATCTAGGGATCTTTCAATAAAGTCTCTGTATATATGGGAATAAGTGGGAATCATCCAAATTTGTTCTTGAACTCGATATGAGTGTTTTCAGGACCCAATTTGTAAGCACTTTTACTGTTTTGGTCAGTTTTCTCAACTTGCTACTTTAGCTAGAAACTCCTTCTAAGGGTCCCGTTTGACTTCTAACCACACGTGAGACCTTTCTCATACCGTCTCAATGCTATATAGAATATTATTCGATCTTTTATCTTGGATTAATTTTTTTGAAATGTATGGTGTTTTTCTCTCTCCCTCCTCTTCTCTCTCTAGGAATGACTATGATACTTTGGTTGAATTTGAAAACAAGTGAATTGGAAATTGCAAATTAGTTTGAAATGAAATGAAAATGGGCATGAAATGCAAATGGTTATGACATTGTAAATGGAAAATAAAATGTCTCTTAACCTCCATCTTTCCTCTCTCTCTAGAACCAAAACACAAAGTGCAAATGAATGTGAAAGTGTGAATGCGTGAGAAACGAACTCTCTTCTTCTCTCTCCCTATCTCTACCTCTCTCTACTATTTGTTTGAAATTGTTCAAAAAGATGAATGTGTGAATTTATGCTTGTGTAGGGGATTTCCATGTCAATTCTAGGACCGACCCTGCGGTGGTTGCAAATACATGAGACGAGAAGAAAATGGCAGCATTAATTGTGTCTTTTTTAGTAATCACGATATCATTTTTGAAATACATGTAATATTGTATAGAATATACTAGCAATATGGTTATGAATAGAATGCATTATTCATTGTTTCCATGATGTATACAATATTGCTGCATATTGGTGAAATGTACTATTTCTTACGTAGTTGTACTTTTGCATGTTTGACTAATTCCACACTTAGTCATATTTCATTATATTTGCTTAGGCAAATGAAGTTGATTGTATCATGTTGCATTGGAAAACGATGTAAGAGGATCCCTTTTATTATATCCAAATCATCATCGGGAGAATGAAATTGAAATCCTATTATTTAAAACGGTTTGTATCATCGTAATTTTGTATGTGATTGTACCAGCAAAATTGATGGTAGTAATCTGGTAATGGCGTATTTCATCTATTTGCTAGGGATGTGTGTGTTTCCATTTTAGGCGGAAAGCGTCAACTAAACTTACAGTTTGAAATATCAACCCTTGTGGTATGGAATGGTCCCCTTTGAGCTTAACCTCGTGCCTTGTTTCTATAGTGGAACCGAACACCACTTGGGACATCACTACGCCTTAGGAATGGAAGTGTTTTCCTTAGCTTTTGATTATAGCACCTTTGAATTTTTGGAGGTCTTGGGGCATTAAGTTGTTGAACGCTAGCCTTGGCTTGTAGTAGGGCATAGATCCCTTGGGGTGACTGGGAATAAAATTTAAAACTACTCCTAGGACCTTTTTGAGGTTAATATGTGGACATAATTTTGTATCTAAACCTTAACAGATGGGATTGTTATCAGTAGTATATTGACCCATTAGAAGGATAAGAATTGTGACTTGTTCCTAACCCCTTGCTAGTCTTCATTTTCTAACATTAAAGATAATATGAGATGTCTCCTTCGAGAACTTGATATTCTTAAACACTAACCACAAGTGACTCTTTTGTATCTTATAAATGCTCCCAATCATCTTTATCTTCAAGATATACCACAAGCATAAGATTGGCTTAAGATTCTCCTCTTGTCATCTTGAGATATTGTCCTTCGCAATGAAAACTAAGTATAACGACGAGTAACCATGCTCTTTAAGAAACGAACCCATAGCCAAAGAACGAGTGTTAGGCGACGTATATGTGTTCAAAATGTTTATAACTAATATTGAATTTGCAAATTTATGGCAATTGAAATGTGAACTAATTAGTGTACTCTTATTAAGTTTTTCGCGATGTGAAATAGAGTTATGAAGTTTCAAGGAGAGGGGATTCATACCTTACACGTTAATGCTCTTTAAACCAATGGTAACTCTTTCGTGTGATTAAGTGTGCCTGCTATAAGTTAAACTCGACACGAAATAAATAATGTGTATCGTTGTGAATGAAACTTTATGCTCTCGTGATAAATGGATTTGAAACCTATAGGGTTAAATAAGGGAATGTAAATGGTAGTGAACAGGGAATCAACTTAAATTAAGTGTTAAACGAAGTAATGGAAATGCAATCTACAGAAAAAGGACAATGTATGTTTGTCATGCTATGCTCTTCAAACCTTTAAGGCTTAAATTAGATTATAAACACGACAAAGATTGAACCTTGAAAATGGAATAGTGTGGAAGGTGCCAATTCGTGATGTTCATGTCATGATTGTGACGTAGTCTCATACTTGCTCATTTATAGGTGTGATGTTGGATGCACATCGTGTCATATCAACATTTGCGTGTTCTACATGTTGGTGTAAATGTTACATGTGGTGTCGCGAAAACCCTTGTGAGTCTTTTGGTGTCGCACAGTTGTATCAAGTAATATGAAAGTCAAAAAAAAGAATTATTCTGTTATGATTGGTCTTGTGTTTGGGTCCCACATGGGTGGGCACTACAATTTACCAGAAGCCATTACATGACTGTAACAGCTCTAATTTATTCATTATTTCTTTTAATGACTTTACCAAAAAGCCATTATATGGTTGTAACATTTGACTTTGATCATTATATGCTCTAATGAATTCACAAGAAGCATAGTAGCTGATTTTTAGTCAATGTTTCCTTTAATGAATTTATCAGAAAGTCATTATATGGCTGAAGCATTTGGCTTTGATCATTATATGCTTAAATGAATTTATTGGAAGCTATTTTATGGCTATAGCATTTTATTTTAATCGCTATTTCTTTAATAAATTTATTGAAGCTTAGAATTGTGGGTTGTTGACACTGCTCATACTCAGCCTTGTAATAACAAATGTAGTTAAAACTGATAAAAAGATTTGCAATCTAGATGAATGGACACTTTGGGTTTCTTTTTATCCTAATCATTTGGTTTGATCTTGATGAAGTATGATAAACCTAGTTGAACTTCTGCCCTTCTATTGGGACTTATGTAATCATTTCATCTTACTGGTTTAATGTGGAACATTGCAGGGTGAACATGGTTTATATTATGGTGTTATGTTGAATGCATGTCTAACCAGAATGCTTCTTACCTACCATAATGCATATGACTGAAGGTAAACTTGTCGTTTGTCTCTTGTGTTTGATTTTATGAGCAACAATAGATACTTGGTTGATTGCCTACTTTAGATGCTACAAGATGAACCTGTAACGGGGTAAATATAAGCTGGTTGTTTGCATTTTGGATGGACTCAATAAATGTATGGTAGCTGGTTGCTTTCATTTACAGCTGTAGCATGTTGTGCAGCTTTGTATGATACATTGGTTGTCTTCTTGCTTATCTTGGATTGTGCATGTTGCACTTTTCTATGGAATGTTAAGCTTGAAACGCAATGTTGAGCTGATTGCTAGCATTATGTATTATTGCAATGAAGAGCTAATTGCTTGCTTTATGAGAGCTTGTATCTTGTAAGTTTTGTACAGCTGAAATGGGACATTAATCCAATACTGGAATGTCTTAGATAATGCAAAGATGCATTTATAACACAATGATAAGAGACTAGAATGTTAGAATGCTTGTTCCTTCAAGCATGAGTTATGTTCTTTACCCAAATTGAATGGGCTGGAATAAAATTTACTTACAGGCTTGCTTACTTCTTTGCAAGAGTAACAACATTGTTTTCAGCATATCATTTGTTATTGATTGTGATAAGCCTTGATGCTTGTGTTTTCGAGCAAATTGGTGGGCACTATTAGAACATTTTTTCGAAGTTGCTAGATGTTCTACACTCTATTTCTCTAACCTTCTATTGCATTGTGTTATGAGTGAGGCAGAGCCTTTGAAACACTGAATCATAGCAACAGTCAAGGTAAGTTGTGGGCTGCAAAATAAACTATATTCATTTTGCTGCATCAATAAGAAGATTAAACCATGATAAATTAGGGCTGCTGGTCTCTTTCTAGTCATAACGGTAAGAATGCTAAAGCGTAAGTGGCATGAAAGCTTCTAATTCATGCGATCTTTGGATTTGGTCTGGCAAGTTTTTGCATGTAGCTTGATTTCCTTAGTCATTCACAGTGGTATGTTCTTATTGTCATTGAAAGTATTGTAGTATTGTTGAAATTGTTCTTGTAATACAATGTTGGCATGCTTCATCTAGTGATGAGTGCTCATTTCTTCAGGCAAATGATAGGCTGTTATAATGTTTAGTCTGATAGATTCGTCTTGGTTGGAATTGCATGTAGTGATAATCCAGATGGATATGTTGTATTACCATAATTAATTTATTGTTTGCTGCCATATTTGACTTGTAGGTTTAAATAATGGTTTTTCACATCGCCAGTTTATGCAAAAACTTCTTTTATGTTGCTTGTTAAGTAAAGGATCCTTGCAGATGGAAGTTGTCTTCGTGGAAGTAGGTTTGTTCTTTGGCTTCTCGTGGCTAGCATGTGGAGTGGCTGATCCATCCTCGTGAGATTTTCAGCCCATAAGCTGAGTTAGAGTTCTGCATTTGGCCTAATATATAAATTCAAGTTGTTGCCTTATATTTAAAGGCTTAAAATTCAGGTATGTTGTTGGCTATCTCCGTAGTGATTCTTGCTAGAAATCCTTCAGCCATTCTAAGACAAGGTGACATTTGTGAGTGCTTAAAGGTATGGGCCTTTTGTATATAACTTCATAATGGAATTTGTCCATGTAATATCTTGAGCTCTTTTTTGCTCGGTGAATGGAAACAATATTTGTTGTTTGTTAAAAGGTGCTGGGTTGCTACTTTGGTCCCTTGATTATATAGTCTTTATTGGAAATGCTTGGCTTGTAGTTAACATATCTAGGATGCAATTTATTCATTGAAAGTATGCTCTTGGGATGAAAAAACTTTTATGTTGAATCTGTTGACGAACAGCATGAGATGATCATTGTGGTTATTTCCTTGTGTTACGTGTGGTGAAAGTTAAGGCTTGGTTTTAAACTTTTAAGCCAACAGCATGCAGGAATGTATCCATGTAGTATCTTAAGCTCTTTTTTGCTCCGTGAATCGAAATAATATTTGATGTTTGTTAGACGGTATTGGGTTGCTACTTTGGACCCTTAATTACATAGTCTTTATTGGAAAAGTTTGGCTTGTAGTTAACATATCTAGGATGCAATTTAGTCATTGAAAGTATGCTCTTGGGATAAGAAAGCTTTTATGCTGAATCTGTTGATAAAAAACTTGAGATGATCATTGTGGCCATTTCCTTGTGTTAAGCATGGTGAAAGTTAAGGATTGATTTTAAGCCAAGGGCATGTAGAAATGCATAATACTTGCTATGGATGCTTTTGTTCGTAGTTGCCTTGATATGGAAAATAAATGAATTATTGTAAAGGATATATTTGTCGAAATAAGCTCACTCATGGCAGCCAAAGCCTAATAGCAAACTTGTGTCAGTCTAATTGAAAAAGAGGAGGCTAAGTTTTGGAAAACCGAAACCTGGGTCATTGCAATCTTCTGAAGTGATGTGATGCACTTCTTGAAGGCATCATTCTCTTAAACGATAAAAAAATAATTGTTCTGATTTCCTTGAGTTTTGGGTTGGAAACCTATATGGGTATTACAAAAACGTTTTCGAATTTGACACTAGACTAAAAGGCGCTGTACCTAGTGTTTCATTTCATTTTAACACAATTGTTATCCATGTGGAACCATTTGCAACACAAACAACACACAACTCAGGCTTGTTTAACAAAATAAGTAGGTAGGTAGCTCCGCGGTAGGCAAAAGCTGTTCCAGTTACAGAGTTGGCTCCCCAGTAAATCTGGCATCCATCCATTTACTTGGAAGAAAAGAAGTGAATGGTAGCTTAACAAGGCTACTATTGGAGATCTCAATCTAAGACTTAGACAGCAATTGCAACAAAAAAAAAAGAGCAGAGAATAATTTCAAGTTCTTAAATGAGTACTGAGTTACTGACCATGTGACGTTGCTGGGCAAGTTCCTCCTTTTCATTGAGCACATAATCACTATTTCTCTTTCGTTTTTTCGCCGTCTTCTTCTTCTTTAGCTCTCTCGCTTCTGGTTCTTTTTCATCTTCGTTTTGGGGATTGGGAAGAGAGCGGCCATAGTAAATGGCTGGTGAAATACGAAAGTTAGTATAGCAAGTGCTGAGGATACGAGCTGGGTCTAGAAAAATAGCATTCGATTTGGGGATTCGATATATGCCTGTTTTAAAGAAGTCCTGCAATGAAGAAGTTTTACTCGGGTCGTCCTCCATCGAAAATATGGATGAACAAATTATCTGGAGAGAAAGTTCAGAGATGTTCTTCAATGCATACCCTCTTGGTAATCTATAAAATTGTTTTGCAATTTATATACCCTAAGTACCAGGTGCAAAGATTCCATTAGTATTAATAATTGTTTAATTTGTATCCAATATTAATGTTTAATTATAGATGTGAAAATTGGTATTGTAATTTAGATTTAAATAGATATAACTTAGTAAAATAAATTGAATTGTAAGATATTGAATTTTTTTAAATTATAAGAAATTAGGAAATATTTAAAGTGTTTGAAAAAACTAGAGATTTAGGGTTTTTATAAGATAATACTAACTTTGTCACAAATCTAAAGATAGTTGTTAGCGGAGAACAATAGAAAACATGCTTAAACAACGATATGTATCAAACCCAAAAAACTAAACTACCTGGCCAATTTGATTTGTTTTATGATGAGTTCAAAAATGACTCTATATTTCAAGTGCAAAACTTATTTGACGAGTACGATCAAATCATTATGACCTTTGAAAACTCCACTCACTTTTTTTGGTTTTGTTGTGGATCACTTGGAAAACTAAACTCCTTTCTCCAAGACCTAGTATAGCATCAACACCCTGCAAAACGGTAAAAACAAGGCTTGGGTTTGGGGACATGACTTAATCAAACCTTCTTGAAATCAATACTTCATACAACTCAACAAACAAACTGATATATATAAATGTCCCATCCTCTTTTTTTTTAAATGGATGCACCAAGTAATAAATGTTCTTCAAATGCTTGATTTGTTCTTTTGGTATGGAAATGCTTCCGAAATGGAATAGAATCTTTGCTTTTACACCTTCAATATAATTCATTTTTTATCATTTCGTATCCCTAAATTCACTAGTGCACTTATGTATTTATAGACATCTTCAATTCAAAAGTAAACTTTTCATGTAGTGTGAAACAATGTTTTTGACATTTTAGGAGCATTGGGAATCTACATGGGGGGGCATAGTCATTTTATAGGTTTGTGGGTGTTTTGAGTTGATTCGTGAGTTTTTAAGGGTTAATGGTGAAGTGAGGTTGTGGAAATGACCAAAAGGAAAGAGAAACAGGTTGAAATGGGAGTGTTCTTAGTCAAAAGATAAGAATAGATATTTGAAGAGTGAAATATAGAGCCACAAGGAATAATGCAAAGTAGACAATGTTACAAGTCATATACAACCTAGGGGGAATATGTCAAACTATGCACAACATAGGGAACATGTGCCAACAAGAGCCTAATTTGGACCAATAATTAATATTGTAGACACTAAATCACACACTTGGGTACATTTCTAGGTCCTAATCACATACATTGCATTCATATGATTCCTAAGGGAGAAAAGTATTAATTGATCACTACCTTTGGCTTTTTAGGTTCATTCCTAGTCTCCTTCTTGGCCTTGCACACCCTACTGCCCAGTCTGACCTTTAATACTTCACCTTTTCTGGATCTTTGGATACCCACTCCTAGCCAGGATGTGAGTGATCGGGTGCCCTCATCCCCTCTAGGTGCCCTAAAACTCTTTTTATCTTACTCTCTCTTGTTGGGTTCTTTCTAGTATGTTGGGAATCCTTATTTATTAGGGGTCGACCTTTTAGTAATCAATTACAAAATTCAAGCAAGGGAATAATATAAATACAATGTTATGAGATCAAATCAAAAGACCAAGCTAGATAAGCATGTACTATCATCAACTAAGGTATCATACAAAGGCATCTAAAGAGCATCAAATCATCCATCTAGCTCGACTCAAGGGACATAGGGATGGTTATTCTATATACAAGCATAGAAGGGTAAGTTCATTCTTTCCATGAACGCATCTATCTACATTTTCTACATCTAGTTATTTCCTCGCTATCAAGCGCATGACACTCATAAGGGAAACCTAGTGCTAAATGTGGACACTAAATCACACATCAAACAACATAAACAACATTGGTACTGACATGAAATATACACATACTCTTTCACCCTAGGGTCATCATAAATTTTTACTTGAGGTCTTCTCTAGCTTCCATTTGCATTCATTTTTTTTTATCACTCCATGCTGTTTTCTTGTCTCCTTGGCACACTTTCATCATCAATCTACATGGTTATAAGGTGATTTATCTCTTATCTACTTTATGTTAGTGATAATTCTCTCAAAAACATAAAGTGGGGGAAAATGTAGACAACTAAATCACGCACATGGGTATTCATTTCTAGGTTGTAATCTTGTACATACATCTGCGTTCATATAATTCCTAATGCCCAGGCAGAAAATTACTGATTGCACCCTGGTCCAACCTATCCTTTGGACTCTTACATTTAATTTATGGTATCCTTCTTGGCCTTACGACACTCCTACTGTCCCAATCTCATCCTCAATACTTCACCTTTTCTGGCAATCTAGATTACATATGTCCCAACAAAGATGCTAGCGCATAGGTTCCCTCATCTCCATCTGGGCTCCCTAGACCTCTTTATTTATCTTACTCACTCCTTTTGGGTCTTTTCTAGCTTTATTGGGCATCCTTATCTCTTAGGGGTCAGACTTTTAAGGATAGCCTAAGCTAGGGAATCATATAAATACTTAATGTTATGGGATAAATCATTAAGGGGCCAAGCTTTCTAAGCCTCTACTTATGTCTGTCACCCGATAGTGGTACAGTTTGGGTCTAAATGAACATATAGAGCTATCCATCTATGTTCTACTCGTAAGGTTTAAAATCAGATGGTGAGTTATTCTCCATACAGGAATAGGAGGCGAAAGTTCATTTTTCCAACTGCACACATATAATTACATTTTCTACATCTAGCTACTTGAAACTTTCTGATCAAGTACGACACAAACAAACGAGCTACCTAGGGACACCAATCAATCAGCATCACACACAGCTTGCATAAAATTACCAAGCTTTGGGTCTGAGATCCTAGTGCATCGTTAAGTCATAAGATTCGTTTCTCTGAAATCTGAGCTAAAACACAACCCCCATTTTGCTATTATTTTCTTTTTAGGATTTTATGTGTTTTGCAGGTTTTGTAGGTTGTATCTTTATTGTCATGGCCTTCACTCAACAACATTAGAAATTCACTATGAAATTTTTTCAATGATCCCTTCATTAAAGAAGGATTGTGAAAACTTAATGACCCTACGAGATTCATTTTCTAAGCATCTATGATTTAGACTTCTGTTGCCTAGAAAGGGATCTTAGCACCTACTAAACCTCAGCTACTACTTACTAAGCGCCCTGGTCCAACTCTTCCTCTACACTTCTACTTTACTTTTGGGATCATTTACGACCTTCTGTGGTCATAGTATTACCAGTTCTCCATCTTCATATAGTATAGGCTTACTTATGAAATCACTCCTAAGCTACCCATTCTAAATCTTCATGGTGACACTTAGAACATTTTTATTCATTTTTATGTATTGTTTATTTTAATGTTGATGATCATACACTCAATTAGCAAAGCTTTATCCTATTATTGTGACTCAGAGAATATGCCTATCTAGTTGGTTTATCATGATCTTCTACACTTTGTTAACATAATTTTTTGAACCCGTCATTTCGTATCCTACTTCTTATTCCTGTCACCCACTAGTGGCCAGTTTTTTTATTTTGAGGATCTCATATGATTATTCTTTCTACCTGTAGCAACAATCTGAATGAGCACCTGGTTAATATGTCCTACGTTACAATGGATGAACTTAACTAGGATGACTAATGTCCTTTTTGACTCAACTCTTACAAGATGTACCTCTTCACGAAATCAAAACATATCACCAGTGCAGAAGATTGTCATGATAAGGAGACCAATCCTTCGATTAAGAACATCTTAGAAAATAATTCTAAGCTTTGTGAAACAAGCTTCTGTGCAATGGGAAATCCTAAACATCAAGATCTACATATTACTTCATGTTCTAATCATGGCTATAAAAAAGCTCATGATGCTGCATAAAAATCTCAGGCTGTAGCTTCAGAACCTCTTATTAGATTTGTCTTTAGCTGCCATGAGCCTTCACTCAACCACCTATATATTCCATAATTCCATCCCTAAACTAACATGTGCTCCTCATCATTTCAACTCAATCCTACCACTGCATAGCTTGAGATCAATTTTATAACAACTTCCTGATTTAACTTACTTTATATAAGGATCTGCAGAATTAAATTCTCCATCTTCAAATCACTATTTCCTGATACATCTCCATCCAATTTTTTCCACTTTACTCCTTCATAATACTGTTTGCACCCTCCATTTCCTCTTATTCACGATCTTCCTCCAACATTTCATCAATCCTAAGCTACCCACTATCAAAGGCCATGTTGACCCTCAGGAGAATCTTTGTGAATTTCATGCAGCATGTATCGATTATGCGAATGATAAATCTCTAGTAGGAAATATTTTTTCTTGTAGTCTCCAAGACTATGTTATGCGTTGGTTCTATGATCTCCCTCATAACTTCTTTCACACATTTAGCTAATGATTTTCTTTCCACTTCTCAATAAAAATTGGTTCAAATATATCATATTCAAAACTAACACAAATAAAGCAACGATCTAATGATAATCTATCAGGTCATGTTTTACATTACAAGAACAACCTAGCTAGAATTACCAATTTGCTTCCCTGACTCAAAATTGCAAGATCTATTATCTTAGAGTCTCTTATCACCACTACAAGAGAGTTTAATCTTTGAAACCTCACCTTCATTTGATCATATTTTTCACTCTTAAGTTACGCAAATGCATACTTCTTAATATGGGAAAGCTTAACTATCAAGATCATGCTACTTCATGTTCTAAAAAGTTTCCAAGAAAAGATCATTTCAAACCATATGCTAAGGAAAATGAAGAAAAGGTTATTGTTATTGTTGTGTCTACTCCTCAAAATATTGTATGGAAACTTCCTAAGACAAAATTTACTAAATTGACATGTGCTCCACATATTGTATTGCCACAACTAATTGAGAAAAATATTATTACACTTCCTTATCATCTTACTCCAGATCCATCTCACACTACGGGCCACAATTATAATGAAAATTTACTAAATTGACATGTGCTCCACATATTGTATTGCCACAACTAATATGTGACTATTCACCATTTCTCTTCACTTTTATTAGACAACTTTATCATATGCTTAGGGAATAATGATCATTTTACCCCAATTCTAGCAATATTAGGTGTCTACCATTTCTATTGTCACAATTCATGCTTCCTACATCACATCTCTAGACATTCATCACATGCAATTTGATACACTACTTATATCATCACCTTACCCTATAGTGCACTCTTGTGCTTTGGTTCAATCTTGATTGTTGAGGGCATACTACACATATGAACCTCACACACTTCACACATTTATGACATCTTGTTTTCACATCTAATATTATGAACTTCATATCTCACTTTCACTCTTTCTTACACATTTTGATACACATAATCATCATTACCCTACGACGCACTCTTGTGCTATGGTTCACACTTACTAATTCTAGGGCATACTACATACATGAAACTCACACACTACACGATTCACACTTACAAAATTTATGACATATTATTCTTACATCTACTATTACACATCTACACATTTTACACTTTCTACACCTTTTACATCTACTACTACACATTCTACACATTCGTTCTTTATTCTCTCACATTGCACACTACACATCCTTACAATTGACACATTCAAAGTACATCTTTCTAGTGTTTGTTTCTCAAACAACACAATGCAATCTTTTTAGCATCTTTCCACGAGCATTATGTTATTATATTCTACAATATATGCTTCTTGATCATACATTTTCTAGTGCACACATCACTACCTGATGACACACTCTAGTCTCATGGTTCATACTTGACTATTGAGGGTCTAAATCTGAATTGAAACTCACCAAACTTGCATCATTTTACATTCTACACATTCACATCTTTCTACATATATGCTCCAAGTTTCACGATCAATCTCTCTAGCATCTTATTTAATATTTCTGCATATTTCTACATTTCACAATCAATATTTTCTAGCGTCTCATGCGCATATTTATACATCTTATTCGCACTCCACAATCAATATTTTCTAGCGTCTCATTCAATATTTCTAATATATTCTTCTTACACATCACATTACACCATTTTACAATCTACGCTCTGTGCTCTATTGGTCAGAATCTTTTAGCATACACATCATTCGAACCATTTCCTGATGACACACTCTTGTTTTATGGTTCATTCTTGACTGTTGAGGGGTCATTTATAAATGAACCTCATATCACTCATGTATACATACACACTCGGGGGGCATTTTCTTCTATCACACTCACACTACATACCATTCCATTCCATTCACAACATACTGCATATCTTGGTTGCACATGGTTCTTACTTGACTTATACTCACATGTACACTTTGTTTATTATGTTAGTTGGATATATTGTATGTCATTATCTTTTCTATACACACATGCGCTATTCACTTGTCCTTCTAGTTGTGATCACAGACTTTACAGAGATTGTTACATGTAACATGGATGCTTGGCACTGTACCTCTTACCAGTCTTGTAGTAGGCTCCTGGGCATCCACTTTTGTACACATTACAAGTGTTATTGTTTCATTTTATACTACTTCCTATTTACTAGCACACTACTATATCAGATCATACACTCTTTTGACATACTTTATATCTTTCTAACATGCTAATGGGTGCTTCATGTGTAACATTTTCTTTGCAGGGACTATTTTCCATCATGGTTGTCTTATGATTGCTTACTATTTGTCATTGTTTTCCTTTGCTGTTTATGCCATTGTTTGCGGGATTTTCCCTATGTCTTTCTTATTCACTTCTTGTATGCTTTTGGATGCTTCGGCCCTGATTGTCTTGTGACATTATGAGCGATGTCCCATGTTTGCAACCCACTTTTCATAGTCTACATTGTCTTCTTGCTTACTAGCTTACACATTTTTTCTATATGTGTAATTTTCTTGTTTGCACTAACACTTGTTTCCTAGCCATTGTTTGTGTGTGCCTTGGTTTCTACCAAGCACATTCCCTCCTACATATTGGTATCAATTCAACATGTGGGTCCTCTTTTGGGTCACATCCTCCTAGCAACATCACATGCACCCCAAATGAGGGGGGCATTATTGGGTGAATCAGTCACCCCATTCAGCAGTCTACAGTCATAGTTTTAGCACAGAGTCAACATAGTCTACAGTCTTAGACAGGGCTCAAAATCAGACTTGGGTCCTTTTTCCAACACAGACACTAGTGCCCAGATACAGACTTGGGTGCATAGGTGCTTTTGTCCCTTCTTGGGTGCCTATGACCAAGGGGGAAAAATACATATTTTTTCTCTGATCATCATGGTTGTCAGCAGTTCACAGAGACCAGTTGGCACAGTACAGGAACAGTCCTCCAGTAATTAGTATTCATGCATTTATCTTCTTTTTCTATTTTCACATTGGATTGAACTTGATAGAAATGGATCAAGATGGAAACACCATCTGCAGTGGTGTATAAACTTTGGGAAGTAGTCAAAGGGTTGGAGAATGACACTAGACCTTTCTCCCTACACTTCTTCCACACTTAGCACAATTGGTGTGAGATTTCCAAAAAAACTGCATTCACAAGTGGCATGAGATCGCCCAAAAACTCATTCTTCATACATCATTTCAGGATCCTTTCTATCTCTTTTTACTCATCACAGATCAGGTGCACATGTTCCTTTTTCTACTTTTCAGTGTTTTTACACACTTTTTACATGCATTTCATACATTTGGATCAATTTTTTTCTATATACACATATTTGACTACTTGTTCGTTCTTATCTTTTGCAGGTCCTTCCTTATGGGAAGTAGTAGTCACATCAATCACATATCAAGCAAACATCAAAAACAGGTACAAATGACATCTACACATACGCTCTCCACCCTTAGGGTCATCATCACTTTTTACTTCCTCTTCTCTAGCTTCCACACTTCACTTTTTTATCACTCCACACTTTTTCTTGTCTCCTTGGCACGCTTTCGTCATCAATCTACATGGTTATTAGGTACGCATCTCTTATCTACTTTATGTTACCAAGATTTCACTCAACAACATAAAGTGGGGGAAAATGTAGACACTAAATCACACACTTGGGTACATTTCTAGGTCCTAATCACATACATTACATTCATATGATTCCTAAGGGAGAAAATTACTAATTAATCACTACCTTTGACCTTTTAGGTTCCTTTCTGGTCTCCTTCTTGGCCTTACACACCCTACTTCCTAGTCTGACCTTTGAAACTTCACCTTTTCTGGCTCTGGACACCAGTGCCCATCCAGGATGCCAGCACCTAGGCCCTCATCCCCTCTAGGAACCCTAGACCTCTTTGTATCTTACTCACTCCTTTTGGGTCCTTTCTAGTTGTTGGGCATCCTTATCTCTTAGGGGTCAGCCTTTTAGTGATCAATTATGAAATTTAAATGCAAGGGAATCATATAAATACAATGTTATGGGATCAAATTAAAGGACCAAGCTCTAAGCATATACTATCACCACCTAAGGTTGCATCCAAAGGACATCTAAAGAGAATCAAAGCATCCATCTAGCTTCACTCAAGGGATAAGGGACTCGTTATTCTATATACACACATAGGAAGGGGAAGTTCATTTTTCCATGCACACATCTATTTACATTTTCTACATCTAGCTACTTTCTCGCTATCAAGTGTGACATACACAAGAGCCACTTAGGGCATGATTTGGACACACACACACACACACACACACACACACACACACACACACACACACACACAAATACATTGGGTTTGAGATGCAGTGCAATGCTCGGTCGTAAGATCACTTTATTGATAGATGAGGATAGTCCGACCCCCATTTTACATTATTTTATTATTGGGATTTGATGTGTTTTGGGGTTTTGCAGGTCATATATTTATTGCAGGTTATCAACAACATCGATGATCATTATTTGACATTGTAGCGAAAAACACCAAAGGATTGTGACAACTTGGTGACCCTATAAAATTAATTTTTTGAGCATATTCGTAGACTCTGCTGCCCATACAGGGATCCTAGCACCTAGGAGCTCCAGTAATGCCCTAGGTGCCTTGGTACAACCATCCTCTGCACTTCTATATTTTTTTAGGTTCGGTTATGACCTCTTGTGTTCCAGATGTACTAGTTCTCTACCTTCACACAATCCAAGATTAATTACAAAATTAGCTAAGTATTCCAACACTTCATTGCACATAGAGTTTTATTCATCTTTACTTATTGTTAGTGTCACTTTATGTAATTTATTACTTTATTTATCACTGTGACTTTGAAATATCCTATTTATGGTTTAACATATTTTGCTTAATACAAATAAATATGTAAGCACCATAACAAATGAACATCTCGTACCAAAGTTAGGTGCCAACATAATGACACACTTTGATTTGTGTGCATGCATAGATATCAAAGTAAAACAAACAAGTATGTACCTAAAGAATATTATGTTGTGGTCACCTCACCTTCTATTGAGAGTTTTTGAAATCAATAAGAAAACAAAAATGAGCTAAAAGTCGACAGGAAAGAGAGATTATATAACCTTCTTAATGGAGGGATGTAAAGATCTTAGGACTAGCATTTGTGCTCCAAGGTCTAGAGACATGTGCTCCTGCAAACATATGAAAACATGTGCAAGTGAATCAATTGTTACATATATACATCCATAATCAAAAAATTGTTGAAATCTAGAAATGATAAGAGAATAGGAATGAATACACCTAGTTATGGTGAAGACTATAAAGATTCCTCTACCAAATTCATATCTCGAAATGTATACTATATCTCAATCCAATTTGAGTGTTCCTCGTGATGAGATAAAATAGAAAATGTTGATTAATATCCTGTGATTTATTCCATATAAGTAAATAAGATAAATGTGTTGTGTATTATCTTGTGGTTTCTTCTATATGAGGAAGTGAAGAAATGTCCTGAAGAACAAAGATTGGAGACAAAAAATAAGTAGGATATATGCCCCCCACCCCCTCTGAGGTGTGGGATGAACTATGAATCACGTCTCAAAATAAAGGGATTATGTACACCATGTGTATGACATGAAAAAAAAATTCCATGATTTTTAAACATCATAAGTTTCATCATAGATGTATATAATAAGTATAAGTAATGTAACCACGATAATAGTGATGTTTGAAGTGGGAAGATATAATCTATAAGGCTTGATGGTGAGATGCCCCAAGTGGACAAGATATAATTGTCACAAACACAGAAAAGGATAACGCCCCCACATGAGAAAGATATAATCAACATAGGTATACAACGAGATATGCTCACCAATAGGACAAATTTGATCAATGTAGTATCAAATATATCAAACAGAATATTATCTCCACATATATGCATGATGTAGATAATGGAAATACAAGAAAAAAATAACATATAATGCATGTGATGTGGATCGTGGCACCATATGACATAACACATGTTTGATAAATCTAAACATAGTATTATGATATCAAGTATATTAGTTATGAAGGAAATATCACATGAACATCAATCACAAAGAAAGAACAACCAAAAAAGAGTATATATTAGTCATAAAAATCATATATATTGGTGAAAGAATGTTAAGCATAAAGCAATGACATCTAGTGAACCTAACTAAGAGAAGGAAAGAATCCATATTGACATACCAAGCCCAAGGAGCTTGTTTTAGGCCATAGATAAATTTTTGAAGTCTGCATATAAGGGAAGAATCCTGCATAAAACTTGGTGGTTGCTCCATATATATCTCCTCCTCAAGGTCAGCGTGAAGAAAAGAAATCTTCACATCCATCAGATGAACCTCCCAGGGATGATTTGTGGCGATGGAAAGAGTGATTCAGATAGAGTTCATCTTGGCAACTAGTGAAAAGGTCTTGGTATAGTCAATGTTTGGAACCTGTGAAATTTTTTTTTAACTAATCGTGCTTGTACTTATCCATAGACCCATTTGCTATAAATTTTGTTTGATAGATCCACCTGTATTGAACAATCATCCTTCCTATAGGAAGGTGTATCAAATCCCAAGTGTGGTTCATAATCAAGGAACTATATTCATCATGCATAGTTGTATCCCACTCAAGAGTGTTGGATTCCTCATGAAAGGACCATGGATTAGAGGCATAGGAAAAGAAGACATGTGGAACTTAAAAGACTATGAATGTGTTTGTTGGTATCTGATGGATTCCTTCCCAATCCAAGTGTTTATACCCTACAATGTCTATCTAGCCCAACATGGACCAGAAGTCAGAAAGTCAAGAGGAGATTCCTCATCTTTTGAAAAGTGATTGGGAGAAGGAAGATGTGGGCCCTCATCACTTCTCTTGCCATCTAAACTAGAAGAATAATCTTCATCATTGGGAAACTATTCATGTTGATATGAACTAGAAAAAAATTCATCAAAATCGAGTGAGTCCAAGGAGGAGGGAGAAGTGTCAAGTGTCAAGTCTATAGGATCCTCCTAAAAATGAATGCACCTCTCAATGAACAATTCAGGTGTAGTATGATGAAGAATATTTTACCCCTTAACACCATCTACCTATCCTACAAAGATGCAAGACTAACTTTGTGGTTCCATTGCCTTACATTTCTTCTTAGGAATGTGGGCCATAGCTGGGGAACCAAGAAATTTGAAGTGCTTAACTGTGGGTTTCTAACCATTCTAAACTTCAAAAGGATTGATACCTTTCAATGCTTGATGAGGGACAAATTTTAGATGTAACACACACAATTAATGTCATTTGTCCAATATCAAGGTGCAATTGATTAGGAGTGTATCATATAGTTTTCCATTTCCTTCAAGGACCTATTCATACGCTCTATCACTCCATTATGCTAAGGATTTTATGGAAGTGTACATTGTAAATTAATCCCCTCTTAAGTACAAAACTACTCAAAATGATGGATAAATACTCACCATTGTTCTATGTACAGAAAAATAAGATAGCTTTCCTTAATTTTTTCGGCACTAAAGTCTTGAATTCCTGAAAAATGCTCAAAAACCTCAAACTTGTGTCGAAGAAAGTATGCCCAATTATCTAAAATTTTTATCATTAAATATAAGAAGGTATTTGGTCATGTTGAATGAAAGATGTGGGAATGATCCTGAAATATCACCATGAATTAGCTCCATAATTTATGTAGCTCTCCATGATTTTACTTTTTCAAACTTCTATTCAAGATGTTTACCAAGCATGCAACCCTACCAAACACCATCATAAAAATGGATTCAAGGAGAGCCTCTAACCATATCATGTTGACTGAGTTTTTCCACCTTATATGGCAAAGCACATTCCTTTTGAGCTCTAATTGTTCAAGTTGGTACAAATTGAGCATATATCCATCTACAATTGTGTGGTTTGTGGGTTTAGTGGAAAGTTTCTAAGCAACTAGGGTCTTTATAAAATGATGTTTCTGCTTCTCTTATTATATTCCCAAATGAGGAAGGTTCCAAAGTAGATGAGTTATTCATAGTTTAAATCATTCATCCCTATAAAGGTCCAAAAAGGGGGCAAACATGGATCCTCTCCTCACTCTCTATCGTGTTGGGATGTTCCTGACACTCAAGAATCTTGTTTGGAACAACGTTGGGGACTAGTCATCCCTGACCCTTAAATTTCAATAAGAACTCCAATTATTCAAGGCACGCCATCAAACATGAGCTCCTACCTATGCAAAACAAACAATTTAATTCCTTCCATGTTTTGCATCTCTTTGCTTACAAATTTTCAAAGGTCAAAGTTACATGCATTACCTATATTTGGGGTTAAAGTTCAATTTCTATCATAAACATTGACTACACTTTGTGTTGTTAGTTTCATCATAGAGCATCGCCAACACCAACACATTAGAGAACCATTGTTGATCAAATAATAAGTGTGTGTGCACACTCAAGTATGTTTTTCCTTTAAGTATGAATTTTTTAATTACACACTTAAAGGAGGGGGCGAAATGTACACACTAAAATTTTGCTAACTTGTTTTTGTGCAATGCCAAGTTTAACCATGTTCCCTTGCTAAGAAAAATTCTCGCATTTAGAATCCATTATCCTCATCTCTCTAGCTCTTCTATAAGTTACTTATATTTACACTTTGTTTTATCATTAATTCTAAGAATATTATTTGATCAAAAACAACATTAAACCTCTAATAACTATGACACAACTTTTAGTTTTGAGTTTAATCTCCCCAATTTAAAAACACATGGAAGGTTTGGGATGTAAGGTTTATTCTTGACCAACTTA
This sequence comes from Taxus chinensis, assembly GCA_019776745.2. Classification (NCBI taxonomy): domain Eukaryota; kingdom Viridiplantae; phylum Streptophyta; class Pinopsida; order Cupressales; family Taxaceae; genus Taxus; species Taxus chinensis. Next base: position 868,969,148 of record CM034149.1, read on the forward strand.
TATGGTCTCACCCCTTCACACTCACTAACTCTAATTGTAATTTCAAATTATTTTTGGGTCATATCGTCTTGATATAGTCAACCTTATTAGAATATTTCACCTACGGAAGGTTAAAAAGGAAAATTAACACCACTTTATAACTCACCTGACACTCGTACAAGGTCCTATTGCAAACATCCTTCCAAAAGCACTCAAAAGGGTTCCTAAATTTTCCAAAATCAAATACATATAATCTAGAGCAATCCCTACTACAATTCTAAGCACTTTGCCAGGTCAAAGAGTCTAGATTCATCCATTTATAATCATGCAAAGGTCATATAGCCATGTTTAGTAAGAGCCAAGTCACTCTAACTATTAGATAAGTGTTTCCATCAACAAAGGGTTAGGTCGCATAGTGTAGACACTAAATCACACACTTTGGGTATTTATCTAGTCATGATCACATACTACTATTCATATGATGCCTAAGCAAGAAAGTACTAATTGACCACTATCTTGGGCCTCTTTGTTTCTTTATGTTTTCTCTCTTGGTCTTACACACTTTTTTGCCCAATATTTATTTTCATACCTCGACATTTCTGACTATGGACACCAGCGCCCAGCCAGGATGCCAACACCTAGGCACCCCCGAGTTCTTTGTACTTTGCTCGCATCTTTTGGGTCTCTTCTATCTGTTTAGGAATCTTACTATTTACAAGTCAGTTGTTTAGTGGTTAATTACAAAATTAGAGCCAAGGAATCATATAAATATAAAGCTATATGACAATAATAAAGTACCAAGCACTGAGCATTATCTATCACCATTTAAGGTTGCATCAAAAGGAATTTTCAAGAGCATTCAAGCATCCATCTAGCATCCACACAAGGGCAAGGGCCTACATTATTCTGCATACGCTTCATAGGAGGGGAAGTTCATTTTTCCATGCATGCATATATTTACATCTAACTACTTTCTCGATATCAAGTGCAACTCGCACAAGAGCCACCTAAGGCACGATTTCTTCACACAACACATAGAACCTACATTGAGTCTGAGATGTAGTGCAACGCTCAATCAGAAGTTCACTTGTTTGACAACCAAGGAAAGTTTGAGCCCTCATTTGTATTATTTTATTTGGGATTTGATGTGCTTTTGGGGTTTTACAGGTTATTTCTTCACTATAGGTTACAAGAAACATCTGCGAACTTGGTTCAACATATCAGGGACAAACGACGAAGGACATTGAACATCTTGAGACCCTGCGAAATTGATTTTTGTAGATTCTAAACAGTCACAGGTGCCTAGAATAGGTCTTTGACACCCAAAGTGCCCTTAACCCTCTATAGGAACCCTAGTCCTGGTAGTTCCGACACTCCTACAAATTTTTGGGTTTGATTACGACTATCTAAGTTCTTGTTCTAGCAATTTTTTAGCTCGGCATACCCTCGAGATTATGACGAATCAGCTAAGTACTTTATTCCCTTCATTTACAACTAGGGTTTCATACTTTCTAGCTTATTTTGCTTGGGTTAGATCTCTACTTCAGTGCATATTTATCAACTTTGTTACATATTTAGATTTAGCATTTATTTATTTCAATATTTGTTTAATCATTGGGTGAACCCATCCTCTTCGAACACCTTTGGGGTTTTTATTTCATCGTTTCTTGCATTTTTCTAAGGCCCTCGCATCATATGTATTTTTATTCATGATTTCTTGCTCATCAACCCTAAATTAAAAGCTAAAATCATTACTCTTTTGGCTACTACTCGTGCTCCTTATGATATTCATCTAGATATAGTCTATAACACATTCATAGATGCATTTTCTTAGCACGTCACTTTTCCATCTAATCCTCCTGCTAATCTTGTTGTTTTTGATAATGATCCACCTTTATACATTATGATTCGCATCAGTAATGTGGCTAATTAAATCATAAATTTCATTAAATCATTTTGTGAACCTAACACTATGTCCATACCCTGGATCCATTTCCATTTTTTCTTCTTTTGAGATCATGGCTAATTCTTCTACTTTCATCCCTACCTGCATCTATTCCTAAAAATCCTCAATACATTCCTGTTACTACGCATTATCTACCTTGCTACAAAATTTATCTACCATTCCCTTTGACCAACCACAATAAGGCCCCTTTGCATCTTACTACCTCCATTCCTCCTTATCTTAGCACACCACTTCCTTAACATCTTGCTCCATCTAAAACCTATGATATCATTGAATAATTAAAGAATACCCCAACAAATATATCTCTCTTTGATTTATTGTGCTATGATCTTGATTTCTATCGTATCTTAGAGGCTTCCCTTCACTCTATTCAAATCCAAATTGATGACCCTCTAGTAGCATTTTCCCATATCAAGGATTCTTTCAAGCATATCACCAATTCTATCACCTTTTCAAATGAGGACATTACTCCCAAGTCTTCCATTGATTCTCCTCCTCTTCTTATCATGGCTCACATTCAGTATTTCCACATTAAACGTGTACTTATCAATAATGGCTATGTACTAAGTATTTATCCTTTATCACTACTTGCCCAACTCCACATTCCTCATAGTGCAATTGAAAAGTCTAATAATGTCCTTCATGGATATGATAGTACTACTCATGCATTCATTGGTGCTATCACCTTAGAGTTGCAAATAGGACCCTGCACTCTTTGCACCCTCTTTTAATTCATGGATGCCCCATTATAATACAATGTGTTACGTGATTGACATTGGATCCACGCTATGCAATTTTTTCCTTCTACTTTCCATCGTTGTGTCAAGTTCATCTTTGATGGGTTTGAGCATACTATTACCGTTGATCCAGAACCATTCAAATATTTTAGCATTGACTTTTGCCACCCTCCATGGTCATTCCCCTAACTAAACCTATTCCCTCACATTGTCTTGATACATATGATGTTGGGGAGTCTCGTACTTGTTGACAATTCCCCATGGGAAAATTTTCCCAACATCGACTTAGAGTAATCCCAAGCTCCAAAGTGGGCCCTACAGGGTGTAACACAAGTGATTCCCAATGTCTAATAGAATAATTGCAAGTGTTTTGGAACATTCAAGAAGTATTCAGGCTAAATCGGAGCCATTCAGAGCCATCTCGAGATCATGGCCCAATTATAAGGGAAAATGCATCCTCTAGGCTCAAAATTGGTAAAAAATGGTCCGTGACAGAGAAACACAACATTTTTTATGTTCTAGACACCCATTCCCCCCCCCTCAGTTGAGAAGTATAAAAAAATCCCTCCAAAAATGAAAAATCAATAGTAAATACCCTATTAGGGCTTAAAGGAGAGTCGAGCTAAAAAATAGATCGCCGAGCTCACATATTGCACGGAAGGGGACGAGCTATAGTAGCTCAGTGGAGCTATCTGAAAGTAACTCAGTCAGGGTCGAGCTTGTTTTGGTGAGCTAGAAATGAATGAGGCTGAGCTCCCCGAGCTCGGCCATTACAAAACATTAGAGGAGGCGATGTCAATCCAGAGGGCCAACTCATCCAGGGACACCGCAGTGGGGCAAGTCGGTGTCCGGGCTCGCAATAACAATGTTAGGGTTGGCTCGTAGTGGAGATCTTGCCTTGGCGAGCTAATGGGTAACTTGTGGCCGGGTTCGGTGGGGAGCTTAGGCACGTAAGAACTAACTCAGTGAAGGCCGAGTATGGGGCGATGAAATCTCGGTAGTTCGAGATAGAGTGGGATCTGGCACTGGGAGAAGCAGTCAAGTCAAGTGTAACAGGATAAGGGCCGAGCGGATGGGCCGAGTCAAGATCAAAGAGACACAACTAAAAACAACATGCAGGAGGATGGAGCTTAGGGCTCGATGAATGAGAAAATCAATTGAGCGAGCCAAGGAAATAATGGAACTCCCGAAGGCCTGAAGTCTTCAGACTTTCATGATTCGGAGATTCAGGGACTTGCCGAGCCAAAGTAAAAAATTAGGATTCCACTCCCCAAAATATGAAAGCCCGAAAGTTTGAGAATCGATGGGAACGTGGCACGACAAGGTGTGTTCGGGGGGTCAACGAGTTGGCGGGGTTAAATTAAGAGCTTAGTTTAAGAGTTTTAATGGTGTGAGCTCCAAAGTGAACACGGTAAGAACTCTGAGGGGTGGAAGGTTTGAACTCCGAAAGTGAGGTAGGGTCGGCGAATCAATAGCGGGGTCGCGTTTTGGGAATTGAGATCTTCAGAGGATGAGTTTAGGCTTTAAAGTTGGGTAGAGTCCAAAATGGTGGGCTCGCTGAGTCTGAAATACCAAGGTCTAAAACCCCGAAACGTTCATGTTCCCACCAAATCAACCCTGTTGAGTGGTAAATGTTGAAAGTCACGTCAAGTTAAACCACCTTGGGAGTTCTAAACGGTAGGAGGGGGTTGTTGGTAGTCGATTTGGCACCAAATGGGCCGAGTTCATCAGTGTGTGATGAGGAGGATTCCCCCGGAGGTGCAAGCAAGCAACTCGGTGGTAGTATAGGCAAGCTCAGTGGGTTAGGTGGAGGGCTCAATGGAGCTCGAGAACATGCAAAACCCTAATCAGACCCCAAACTTCAAGAAGGCATTTATTGAGCATTTTTTTATCAAAATGCAATAAAATTATACTTTCTGGAAAGGTCTTTCAAAGGAGATTTCAATGGTGAAGATCAAATCCAGTTTCTAAGAGGTTGATTGAATGCAAAATCTAGTCAAACACCCAAGGGAAAAGATAATAATATCTTCCAATGTACGTATCCCTTTCTCACAAAATTACAGTTATTGGAAAGGTAATTTAGGGATGTAGAATACAACATCATCCAATTTTGGATTTCGGGGGTTCTGGACCTCCGAAAATGATGAAAAATGCAGTGCTAGGAGAGATTCATAATGGAGGTTGGTGAAAAGTAGGGTCATCACGAGGCTACATGAAGCTAAACTAGAAAGGAGGTGCAATCACAATCAATTACTTAAAGCATAAGGATAATACATTAATGAAAACATAGATTTTGAGGATCAAAAAGCAATCACTATAGGATTAAAAAATGATTTTGGGAGGATTTTTGGGAAAATTCAGGATTCAGTTTTCTCTCTCCTCTATAAATTTCCACTATAAATTGTAACGAGGTCCAGATTTCTAATGTTCGACAATCTTGTTTTGCACCTCCCTTCTCTTCTTCTTTGTAAGGATTTTTGTGGAGTTTCAAACCTCCCATTTAATTGTAAATGTAATTTTTTCCTCTTGGCCAATACAATGCACTGTATCAAATCCATGGAGCAATAATATAAGTATGTGGATGAATTTCAATCCTCTCTTATGTTCATTGCATTCTCCCGATCTCTCATTTCAATCTTGGTTATCTGTGCATGGTTGTTGTATTACATGTTTAATGGTTTGTGTTTACTAGTTAGTGGATTCACAACAGTAGATTTATCTGAGGTGTGTTTTAGTCCTCCTTAATTTGACTGTTGTTTCCATCTCCATGAAAAACAGGTGTTCAACATTCCTTTTGGTGCATCACCTCCATTATAATTAGGTTTTACTTTTCTTGCAACTCTTCTTAACCCTATCTCCTTAGAAAGAATTTAGGGTAGGATTTAGAATAGTCCCTCTACAATTTGGATGTGTGTATCAGAATAGAGGAATAGGAGTTTACCTTCATCCCAAAAGCTTTCCCTATTCACAAAGTCCCACACTTTGGGAAAAGCTCCATGTTATGAAATCACACTGATAGTTTCAATCCATCTAACTGCAAACAATCAGGGGTGCTGTGATTTCACATCAATAATTTTGGCACGCCCGGTGGGAAAACTTCAAGAAGTAAAAAGTTCTCATTTTTTAACAAGTTGTTTTACTCTAAAACCTAGTTGCATTGAAGCCAAAACTCAAAACAAGGAATTTTTAGAGGTCTCCTTGCATTTTGGAATTCAGGAGTTACAAATTTTAGATTTCAAAGGTTTCAGTTGCAGGATCAAAGTCCGAAATCAATTTTGGAGGGCTTAACGTGTGCAAAATAGGCTCAAACTTCACCAAATGATAAATCAGGGGCTAAACTTCATAAGGGTATCCTTAATGTTTTGAAATTTTGACTTTCAAAATTTTGGGGTTTTTCAAATTTTAGAATTTCAGGATTCAAGATTTTTGAGGTTTCAATTTCTAGACCTTTCCAAATTTCAGGTTTCAGGATTTCAGAGGTTTTGAAAATTTAGACTTTGGACTTTGGATATTTTCAAGTGGTGTTAGGTTTTAAATTTTGGGATTTCGGAGGATCATTTACAACTGAATTAGTCCAACCCTGCAACAATTTTTGATCTCTTCAAGGTGTGTATATAGGTATCCATATCATTTCATCAAGTTTGTTGTGCACTTGGTGAAACCTCAATTTTTAGAGACACACATGCAAGCACAACTAGCGACTCCATTTGGGTCAAAACCCATTCTCTGAGTAGCAGACCTTTCCATTTCTTCACCATCCATTTTTCTCCTTTCCATCTCTTCCATTTTCTTCAATTTCATGAAGTCTTGCAGTCATGGCTTCATTCAACTCTTGGGATTCACATCTAGAACAACAACAGTATCAGTGTAGCCCTCCTACAAAGTTGCAAAATTCATTTTTAGGGTGTTATTAACCATCTTTGGATCCATATTATAATGCAAATCAAATTCAGTATGCATGCCTAGATGATTAATAGACAGATCAATCTGGTTATCCACCAAACCATCCATATTTTTAAGAGCGGGGGTATGTGGATTTCGAAGGACATTGTTCACCTAGAAATGCTGAGTTACAAATGAAGATCCTAAAAATAATGGCAAGTATGGTGCAGTCTAGGGCTTTAGCCCAGATGAAGGCATTTAAGATTAGATTTAAGGCCCCTTGTCCATAGGAAGGCCCCTTTCCATATTATCTTAGCTCGCAAGAGAAACTAAGCTTCGTAGTTTAGATGTTGCCCCAACTAGAAGGATATATCAAGGACATTGAATGCTATGCAAGTCAACCTTGTCCATAGGAGACCCCTGCATTACCCTCTGATAGTTATTTTCCTTCACCCCAATAAATATCATTTCAACCCAAACCTCAATTCCCATGTTTTTTGTTTGTTGCACCTATTATGGATTCCACTTCTCTGTCTTCCACTCTTCTACCTAATCTCAGTTCCTTTGTCCTCTTCCCTTCCAAAAAATAGTCCCCTCCACTAGAGCAGATTTGTAAAACCCTCCCACCATCTCCACCACCAACAAAAACACCTATCGATACTCAACCTAATACTCCTCTCACTTCCCTAAATACATGCGGGGACAAAACTCAAAAAACCAGTGAAAAAGAACAACAACAAAAGTATCCTAACACAAAATAAAGGCCTAAATTTTTGAAGAATTGGGCTGCTAAGTTTGGAATAGAAAAAATCCCTCTACTGGTCAAGCCTTGGGAGGAGGTCAAGGTAGAGAAAGAGAAGGCGGTGAAGGCTGATTTGGTTGCAGCAGTTGCTAAGCAAGAATAGGTTGAGGATGATCAATAGTCAGAGTGTTCAAAATGTAGCATTCATGAGGGTAGTTTGTTTTCACAAAATGTTGATCAAACACAAATTACATAATCAGTAGGAGGGGAGGAAGGAATAGCTCCAAATCCAATAGAAGAGGATAATTCTCCCACTATGGAGGAGGTTGAATTGGCACAGTGTGACAAGGAGGAGACAAATTATCTGTCAGACTTGGAGGATTGTTTCAATGAAGATGATCCTATAGAGATCACATCATTTGCTCCTCCATCATCCACCTTCTAAGAAAAAAAGCCCATTGCCAAAGAGGAGCACATGCAAGAGCAACCTATCCTTCATAAGAGTCCTCTCGAGCTGAGATTTGAGGAATTGAGTCTTCCAAAGAACATGCCAGATAAGGAATTCTACATTGCCACGGAGGGAAAAGGGCATGAGGAAATCACTTCTTCTGTACCTTCCACCAAGGTAACACATCAGTTGTCTATAGATATGTGAACAGAAGAAATTAGACAGTCATCTTTTCTAGGAAACTCTGCTTAAATATTTTCTTATTGAAATTCCAATTCAGAACAACGGGTACATTCGACGGTTCAAACCATGTTCCATTAGATATCTAGCTTCGTTGGAGATAGAACCAGAGTTACCACAACAGGTCACTTTCATTTCCAAACATGAGGGTGAGCTTCACAATATTAAGGATCAACCACATCATCAACAAGATCTCCATGACTCTTATGTAATTCATTTTGAGGAGGTGTTTGTTTAATTTTAGCTTTATACCTTGATGATTTGGGTGAAGGACTGGTCCCTTATCAGTTTTTCACTCATTCATATAGCCATGTCTAGTGTCAAGTCATCACCATGGCTATAAGTTTTAAGAATAGGAAGATACTTTGCACTACCGGTGGTGGAATTTGTTTGAACCTTCTCTCTCTGGTTACTATAGGGTAGGTGTAGGATTTTGTTTTCAGCATCACAAGTGCTCTTGCACACTCTGCATGTCTACTTGGGCATGTATGATTTGATTTTTATACATATTTTTTAGTTCATGTTTGCTCCAACACAATACAAGTTGTTTCAATAGGCCTCTCGCATGCAAAATAAGTTCATATTGGTAAGGAACAGTTGTATATTTCAAAGAAAACAAATGCAGAGCAATGAAAATCAGGTTAAAGACTGATTTTGACGAGTCTTCATTCTTTGATTCCTTTAAGGCCAATCACGGGTGAACTTCCAAGAGCCTCTGCCAGATCGAGAGAGTAGCCTCCAACATCATGTTGAAGAGTGTAACTTTCAGAAGAAGGAGAAAATCCAAACTAAATAGAGTTCCATGATGTAAAAACTTGAAAATTATCTTATTCAAAATTCTACAATGTGCGATACATGCCAAACAATCATTAGTTGTGTGCTCCACACTTGGTAGAATTAGGTTTCGAGACAATCCATTTCAGTCTCACAAAACAAGGTTGCAGAGAGGAACTGATGGAAATCTTCAATTAAGGCAATTTTCTACTCTCAAAAATCTTATTTTAAAGATTTTCTCATGAAAATTGAGAGTGCAAAGCGGGCACAAGCTTGGCAATATACAAGTGATCTCTGTGTTTCAAGTTAACAAGTTTAGGACTAGTTATAGGTATCGAGTGACTCCGTGCCCAATGGATATGCCTAGGTTATTGGTTTAGCACATCTAGCAGGCAAATTTCCTCGGGAGACACCAAATTGTCGACAATTTTTTCCCCCTATGGGTAAAATTGCCCAACATGGTCTTAGAGAAATCCCAAGCTCCCAAGTGGGCCCCATAGGGTGTAAAGCAGGTCGCAAGTGATTCCTAAGGTCTAACAGAACAATTGTAACTATTTTGGAACATTCAAGAAGTATTCGGGCTAAATCGGGCCATTTAGAGCCATCCTGAGATCATGGCCCCATTGCAAGGGCAAATGCGACCTCCAACCTCAAATTGGTTAAAAATGGCCCGTGATATAGAAACTAAACCTTTTTTATGTTCTAGACACCCATCCCCTCCCCCTCAGTCGATAAGTATGAAAAAAACCTCCAGGAATGCAAAATCAATAGTAAATACCCTATTAGGGCTTAAAGGAGAGTCAAACTAAAAAATAGCTCACCGCGTAGCTCAGTGAGCGCACATATTGTATGATAGGGGACGAGCTATAATAGTTCGGTGGAGCTATTTGGAAGCAACTCAGTCAAGGTCGAGCTCATTTTAGCGAACTGGAAATGAATGAGACCAAGCTCCCCAAGCTCAACCATTACAAAACATCATGGGAGGCGATGTCAATCCAAAGGGCCAACTTAGTCAGGGACACTGTGGCGGGGTGAGTTGGTGTTTGAGCTTGCGATAACAATGTCAGGGTTGGCTCACATTGGAGATCTCGCCTTGGCAAGCTAATAGGTAACTTGGGGTCGAGTTTAGTGGGGAGCTTGGGCACGTGAGAACCGACACAACAAAGGCCGAGCATGGTGGGATTAAAGCTCGACAGTCTGAGGTAGAGTGGGATCAGTGTTGGGAGAAACGATCGAGCCAAATGTAACAAGATAAGGGCCAAACAGATGGGCCAAGTCGATGTCAAAGAGACACGACCAAACTAATGTGCAGGAGGATGGAGCTCAGGACTCGATGAACGAGCAAATTAGTTGAGTGAGCCAAGGAAAGAATGGAAATCCTAGAGGCCAAAAGTCTTTAGACTTTTGGGATTTTGGGATTCAGGGACTCGACGAGCTAAAGCACAAAATCATGAGCCTACTCCCTGAAATGTGAAAGAAGTCTGAAAATTGGTGGGCACGTGGCACGACGAGATGTTTTCAGGGGTCAATGAGTTGGCGAGGTCAAATTCAGAGCTTGGTTTTAGAGTTTGAATGGCGTGAGCTCCAAAGTGAATGTGGTAGGAACTTTGAAGGGTGGAAGGTCTGAACCTTGAATGCGAGGCAGGATCGGTGAATTAATGATGGGGTTAGGTTTAGGGGACCAAGCTCTTCGGAGGATGAGTTCAGGATTTGAAGCAAGGTAGATTCTGAAATGGTGGGCTCACTGAGTTTAAAATACCAAGGTCTGAAACCCCGAAGTGGTCATATTCCCACAAAATCAAACCCACCGAGTGGTAAATATTGAAATCCATGTCGAGTTAAACCACCTTAGGAGTTATAAATAGTAGGAGGGGTTATTGGAAGTTGAGTTGGCGTCGAATGGGCCGAGTTCGTCAACGTGCGATGAGGAGGACTCACCCAGTGGTGCAAGTAAGCAACTCGGTGGTAGTGCAGGCAAGCTCGGTGGGTTGGGTGGAGGGCTCAACTAAGCTCAAGAACATGCAAAACCCTAATCAGGCCCTGGACTTCAATAAGGAATATCTTGAGCATTTGTTATCCAAATGCCACAAAATTATATTTTCTGGAAAGGTGTTTCATAAGAGATTTAAATGGTGAAGATAAAATCCAATTTCTTGGAGGTTGAATGAATGCAAAATCTGGTGAAACACCCAAGGGAAAAATTGACATATCTTCCAATGTGCTTATCCCTTTCTCAATAAATTATAGTCATTGGAAAGGTAATTTTGGGATCTAGAATATAACATCATCTAATTTTGAATTTTGGGTGTTTTAGACCTAAAAAAATGGTGAAAATTGTAGTGGTATGTGAGAGTCATAATGGAGTTTGGTGAAAAGTAAGGTCATCATGAGGCTACATGAAGCTAGACTAGACATGAGGTGTAATCACAGTCAATTCCTTCAAGCACAAGGCAAAGACATTAATGTAAACAAAGATTTTAAAGATCAAAAGGCACTCATTACATGATCAAACAATGATTTTTGGAGGATTTTTGGGCAAATTCGAGATTCAAGTTTCTCTCTCCTCTACAAATTTCCATTATAAATCGTAATGAGGGCCACATTTCTAATGTTGGACAATATTGTTTTGCACCTCCCTTTTATTCTTCTCTATAAGGATTTTTGTGGAGTTTCAAACCTCCCATTTAATTGTAAATGTAATTTTTTCCTCTTGCCCATTGCATTTCACTATATCAAATCTATGGAGCAATAGTATAAGTATGTGGATGAATTTTAACCCTCTCTTGTGTTCATTCCATTCTCCTGATCTCTCATTGCAATCTTGGTTATTTGTGATGGTTGTTGTATTACATTTTTAATGGTTTGTGTTTATTGGTTAGTGGAATCACAATAGTAGATTAATCTGTGGTGTGTTTTCATCCTCCTTAATCTGAGTGTTGTTTCCATCTCCTTGTAAAGAAGGTGTTCAACATTCCTTTTGGTGCATCACCTCTGGTAGAATTAGGTTTTACTCTTCTTACAACTCTTCTTAACCATGTCTCCTTGGAAAGAATTTAGGGTAGGATTTAGAATAGTCCCTCTACAGTTTGGATGTGTGTATCATAATAGAGGAATAAGATCCGACCTTTATCCAAAGAGCTTTCTCGATTCGTAAAGTCCCACACCATGGGAAAAGCTCCATGTCATACAATCACGCTGGCCGTTTCAATCCATAAAATTACAAACAATCAAAATATTCCCATTCCTCCAAAAAAATTTGCTCCTATTCTGTATCCCTCTACCGACCTTATATTTCCTATCATATCCTCCCAAACCCCTTCAATATCTAATTCCAAGCTCCTCAAAAAGTCTTAACAATATTTCCATGTATAAATTGATGATTCTGATGATGATTTCATTGATATTGTTGAGCTCACTGACGCTAGCTTACGTGCTTTGGACTTCACTCCCATGGATTTTTATGAGTCTCTTTATCATGCTCGCAATGTTATTGGTCCTAGTGAACATCAAGCAAAATATTCTGCCACTCAACCCACCAATACTGTACATGCTCTAGAGCCTATTTCCCCTTACGGTTCCTTCCTCACTCAGTAGTCCCACTGAAAATGTTATTATTACTTCCTCTCCTATGTCATTTCCTCATTTTGATTAATTTACTTACACATTATACATTGATCACAAGTATTGGAAGCATGTTCCTTATGCTCATACTTACTCTGAAACTGTTTGTACATATGATGGCCTCACCTAATTGAGCTTTACTCCTACCGATATCATCCCTTTGCCTGTGCCTCACCCTCAAAAATTTTACAGATAACCCTACCGAAATTTTGTTTCGGCCCCCTCGTCAGGGACCCCTTGCGTTCGGAACGTTGCAAAAATCCCTTCCCGGGAAATCTAGTTTTCCGAACTTAGCCATTTTTGGTCTTTTTTGGTCGGGTGCACATAATGTCTATGCAACATAAAGTATTCATGCGCCCCCTTTAAATCCTTTGGCACACAGTTTGAAGTGTCAACAAGAATTTTGGTGCGCCTCACTATGTTGTGCCTTTCTTGCATGCGCCAAGGCGCACGCGCCTTCATGTCAACAATACTTTCGTTGCGCCACTTTTTGGTGTGCCAAGGGCGCACATATTCTTGTGTCAACAAAACTTTTGGTGCGCCAAAGGCGCACATAACTTCGTGTTGACAGGTATTTTGATGTGCCAAAGGGCGCATGCTTTCTTGTGTCGACAGCACGTTTCATGCGCCACTTGAAAAAGTGGGTGGCACATTTATTACCACCTTGCCTATATATAGGCGCATCTGCACTGTCATTTTCATCAGTCAGAATCACGTGATTTTCTCTTCCCTCTGTACCTGTCAGCGCACCTGCCCTGTCGTTTTTGAATCACTTCGTGGACCCGGTTTCACACTTCTCCATTATATAATCCTGGTGAGAGGTCCTCATTTATTTTGTGCATTTTGTGTTTTGGTTTTTGGTTTCTTGTTGGTGTGGATTGGGTTAAATAAGACTGTGAAATCATGAACTCAACCCCCTCCTTGCTGTTTTTCTCTTTTCTTCCCCTTGCATTTCCCCCTCTTTCTAGATCTGCTGGTAAAGGGGACTCTGTCCTAAAAAGATTGCTTGAAACTCTCATTTTTTAGCTTCTTCATCACCCAAAGATATCCTTAAAAAGAAGCTTAAATGCGTGTAACCCCTCAGAGAAAGAATCAAGGCTTGAAAATAAGACACTGTTATCTCCTCTTTTGGCGCATCTGTCACCCCTGCAACATGATAAACAGTCATGCCAATGGCGCACATACCATGCCTGTTACATAAAGAACAGATGCGCCCTCATGGCGCACTTACCTTGCTTGTTACAACTACTTTCCCTGTGCCCTCTTGGCACACCAAACTTGTGTGCAACATTACAAAACCTTGCACCATTGGCGCACCCTGCATGTATGCAACATTAAATTTATATGCGCTAAGTACAACTGTTAAAAAAGTGCAGGCGCATCCATTGTTACGGCAACACAATGTCATGCAATCCTTCCATGCGCCACGCCAAGTTCCCTTTGGCACACCAAAGTTCCATGTAACACAAAAATTATATGCGCCCTTTGGCGCATCCTGTCCCCATGCAACATGAAAAATACATGCGCCCAGTGTAAATGCATATAAATGGCACCGGTGCACTCCCACTTGCAACAACAAAAATGTCATATGCAGTGTTCATGCACCCCGCGTCCTTTGGCACTAATTTGTCCCTTGCAGCAGCCCTTTTCTATGCGCCATATTATTTAGCCCTGTAACTTGCAGTATTCATGTGCCCTGTGCCCTGAGGCCTTAAAATCACTAACTCTTTCTTCTGTTGATGCTTTAATGGAAGATCAAACAGCTAATATGACTTTCTTGTGTTGGGTTTCACTCTTCTTCTTGCAGATCAGCAACTGAGTTCAGAACCGCATATGTCAACATCAAGCAAGAAACCCACCAAGTCTAAGGGCAAAGCCAAGCTCATAGAAGAAGAAATGAAGTATAAATATCAAAGGGTTAGGATGCCCGAATCCCAAGCAGAGTGTGACCTAGACATCAGAGACTCAGAACTGGGTCATATTGATATGGAGGATTTCTGGGCCAGAACCCAGAGGGTCACAAGAAGTCCATGGATGGAAAAACTGATGGGCAGTGTGCTACATTTTGCTGGTGGGATCCTAGTTAGTGCTGTAAACAATGAGTTCATGATGGTGGTGGCCCGCTGCTACAATAAAGACACCAAGTGTGTCGTAAATGAGAAGGGAGAGGTCGTGATCAACCTCACTACCCGACACTTTGAAATAATGCTCGGCATTCCTCACCACTGGCACTTTGTGGCCGTAAGCCAGGAAGATTGCATCAAGGCTTGGGATGACAATGAGGATCAGTGTATGTAGTTGATGAACGAAGTATACCTGAAGAACAAAAAGGTGGTTACCCAATGGCCACAAGTCATTCATCGTAGTGACTTTTCAGAGGAACTCAGTGATACAATCACGTTCCTGAGCAGAGTGTTTGGGCTTCTTGATGCCCATTACTTTCACAAGTGGATGCTGAGGTACCTAGAAACGATGAACAAAAATGTGCCAGATCAACGCTTTGAGTGGGTGGAGATCATAAGAAGCACAATATCTGAGCAGCTCCAACAACTTACCACAATGGGGAAGTTCTATATGAACTCCTACGTAGTCTATGCTGCAGCTTCAGAGAGAGACTATCCAGCTCTAATGCGGTGCGGGGTTTGGCCCCAGGTTAAGATATATGAATACTATCAAGAACTGAAGCTGGAAAATAGTATTCCCCAGTTCACAAAGATCAACGATGCCTTCTTCTACGGCATCATCTACCTTTTGAGGCCGAATATGACTCACGGTCGTACGACCAAGAGCATCGTAGCAGCTACAGAGAAATGGGGGGCCCTGTTCACTCAATTCCCCACCTTCACTTATCTGAGGGCAGTCAACTTCTTGGGGGAACCAACCAAATTGCCGAGATATGCTGGCCCCAAGTTGATCCTGTTGGAGCTGTCGAGACAACTTATCACCTACCACGAGAAGTGTCTCAAGAGAAAGAAGGGTGGAACTCCTTTCCCCCTCACAGTGGGTAGGTATACTTGTCTCTCTCACCATAAGGTGAAGGACATGTTTACAGAACTGGAGCTGCTAAATCTAAAGCATAACTTCCCAGCAAGGCCCAATTTTGACCCAAGAAATTGTCTCCCCAGGGCTAAACTCGATCCGATCCACATCCCTCAGATCGAGGATATTTACATTGACATATATCATGAGGTTGAGCTCAGGAGGAAGGATCATTCCCACTTGGCCTTAGCAGAAATCATCTAGTACGGTGTGGCCATCGTCCCAAAAGGCTATCAAACTTCTGATCAAGAAGTTGATCAGGTATATCTTGACACAAATGGGGACGATTGGCCTTTCGCGGTGATCGATAGAAACAAAGCTCCTCAAACAATAGAGGAAAGGGTCAAGGAAACTCTGCGAAGAACAGAGCATTGGTGCTGAATGAATGGTTTCATCTACCTCGGAGTTGATTTCACCACATCTCCATTGGGAAATGCACCTCCTCGGTCAAAACAGCTACCAAAGGGAAAAGGGAAAGGTAAAGAGGGTGAATCAGGCTCCACCCAAGAGGAAGCTCCTGAAAGCCCTCCTTCTGCTTCACAAGAACGGGTTGTAATCCCAGAAATCCCAGAAGAAGAAGCAGCGGAAGACGTTCCAATAAGCACATCCACTCAGGGTGTTGCCACTACTACAACTATTGAGGTCCCTTCTGTCCCTTCTCCCTCTCCTCCTTCCCCTCCTCATGTGACCCAAGCAACCATTCCTTTGGTCGTATCCTCTCCCCCGTCTTCTGCTGTTCCCCTGCCTCATCATCCATCTTCTCTTCTCTCACAGAGCTGTCCCCCACCATTTCTTCTCTCATTTCTCAGCTCCCTTCCATGTCTGCCTCCCCTGCAGTATCTCTTCCTCCCATGAGCACTTCCTTGGCCTCCCTCTCGATGCCGCCTCCAAGTGTCCCCACGTTCTTTCCCTCTACTACTGCAGCTGCTCCCTTTTCTACTTCCGGCCCTTCTCCCATAAGTCCAATCTGGATCTCCCAGCACCTGAGTCAACAAAAGAGGAAAGTTCCCATCGCACCAATGGACTTCTCCATCATCCCATCAAAAGGGGCCAAGAAGCAAAAACCTATAACCCACTTCTCTCAGAGTGCATCAGGGGAGAGAGTAATGGAGATTGCATACCCCAATCCTCTGAAGGATAAAAAGGATCTGTCTTCGATAGATTACATAGTGACTCAAGTCACAATGGGGACATCTTCAGAAATCCTGCAGGGAGAGGCCCTATCTGTAGTTGACGCTCTTTGCAAAAAGCTCCAAGAAGCAAAGGAAGAGAAAAGGCTATTGAAGGAGAAAAATAAACATCTTCTCCACGCCTTGCAGAAGATGGGTAGTGCACCTCCCACAACTGCCGCCGAAACTCCTGAGCCACTGAGCCAGGATAAAATTAATGAATATGCCAAGATCGGCGAGCAGGGTATGGCAGTTTCCACCTGGAGGAGCCAAATCCTCAAGGAAAGTGAGGGAGTGATCGCAAAGTTCACCGGTTTGTACCAGAATATCAATCCGATGAACAAAGAACTCCAGGTGATAGCAGGACCCATCTCCGAAGAGCTGGATCATGCTAGGATGCAACACGAGACCTTTCAGAAAATGCTCGACTGTTCAGTTGAAGATCTGGTCAAGTTTGGCATTTTTGGACACCCAAGAGCCCTCAATAAAATCCTTTCTACTCTGGATTATCGGGTGGATCAGCTGGAGTTCATCCTGGAGAAGATCGACAAAGTAAAGGAAGAAGCCCTGGATGCAATGCATCAAATGGAGCAGATTGTTCTGAGAATGTCTCCAGGGTTGCTCACTTCTTCTTTCACCTTAAGAAAGGTTGAAGAAACTATTCAGATCTTCAAGGAGATTGTTTCACAGGGGCTGGGACCAGAGGTCACGTTCGACGCAGAATCCATCAACAACCTGCTGGTGTGTCACGACTTCATTGGGTACCTGATAGAGGCAGAGAATGATTATTCAAAACTCCCAGAAAAGCTCACAGACGAGCGGGAGACTTGCGAAGCTATCAGTGATCGACACAAGGATCCTTCTGAGGATCAACTTCAACCCATGATTAGCAAGTTCATGGAATACCGTGCCCAGTTCCACATCTCGTCGCCCGAGCAGCAAAAGCAGGATACCCCCTTTCTGCCGCGGGATGACGACGAATAGTTTCCTTCTTCCCGACTTTCTCCTTGTAAATTATCCAAAATTTGTTGACACAAATGATGACATCATCCATGTTGCACCATGGGATGATGTCATCCACCAAGTTGTCAAAAGTCAACAAGTGACTTTGTAATCTATTGTAAGATATTTTTGTAATTAAGTGGTTTGTTGGCTTTTGTCTTCTTTTCTTCTCTCCTTCTATATATACTTGAATACTTGTTGTATTCAAGGGAGTGGATATCTTTTAGATGAAAAATAGAAGTGAGAAGAAAAGGCTTTGTACCTTTTGTAATAGAAGAAGATATTAATGCAAATATTAAGACTTTGTGCTGAATATGTGTGTTATGAGCATCTGATCTTTCTTATGTCAGATCTATGCATTTATTCTGTTGAATCTATCTCTACTTTTTTGTCATTTATTCATCAGTATTGCTTTATTCGTTTATGCAAGTAAGTTTGGCTCTGTTTACTACCAATCCCAAAACATAAACCTTCTGACCTTTCTGCTTTGGAATTCATTTCTTTTCTCCCTTCGGATATGATCTTTCTTCATTTTCTCTTTCATTCCTTTCTTTTCAGTTGGAAACACCCCTACTGGGATGAGATCCCAAACCCCCGAAGGTAGAATATTGTGAGACTTGCACAGATTCCTGCTGGTAGAATAGCAATAATCTAGTTTCGCTTTGCTGACTCACAGAGGGGCTATGCTCTGCACACTATTGACTCATTTATCCATAAATCTATCCAATCGATAGATTTTCAAACCAACAAGGTGCATGCAAGGAATATGTAATAGATTATTTCACATTAGATCCAGGTGGCATTCATACTTGGAAGGAACATCCTAATTCCCCCAAAGGAGATAGAAGAATACAGAGGGAATTATGAGCACATGGAAGCATACATGAGGGAAGTGAAGAGAATAATAAATATCGACCTCAAATAAGTACAGGTAGGGTGCATTGAGGGGCACCACATAAGAACTATAACTATGCCAAGGTGCTCAGAGAAATGTCAGAGTGCATACACACACTGAAATTAGGAAATATCAGAGTCAGAATATAAATATATGTATGTCCAAATATACTCAGGGGAATTATTTGGGAAAACATTTTGCTTAGACTATTCATTGGGCATATCTATCCCTTGCTAGATGAAGAGACTCAATAGACTTAGAAGCATCCATTGTTTATCATGTTAGTCTGGTTCCCAATATGCTTGATCACTTTTCATGTACACATGCACATTCATGTTTGAAATCTTGAGCTGAATTACCACATCTCACTATGTGAAGATGTTACATGATGTATGAAACTATGAGTCATGTGGATTACTAAATACACTGCAGGCTCCTGTTGGAATCTACCTTTCTGAAAATTGAACTATCTAGTCCTAAAGTAAAAAATAGGGGGCATGCAAGAGCACTTCGGATAGGATCAGATATCACAACACCGGATAGGATTTATCTTCCGAAACATAAACATAACTATGTACGTAAAATATGAAAATCATACATTTTCCTTACAGGGGAAACATGCTCAAGGGTGTAGTTATCACTTTATTTGTATTGAAAGAAAACCTAAAACTAACCTATAATAACTAGAGGCAAAGATGCCTCAAGTAAAACCTGCAACAGGAAGGGAGATGTCCAGTTGCATTTCCTCACAGCCTTGATGACTCGTGTAACTGTCTTATGGCATCCTAGACATGGTATTCCATCATGAGTGGAAAAATATCTTGCATTATGTACTGGTCTTTCACCTTCCTAAAAGCCTATCAACTAGTTGTTAAAAAAATGCCTCCTTTGGTTTTTACATCTAACACTTGTATGCTAGGCATTGTTATCATGAGCTTTAGCATGTGCGAAGCTCTACCAGTATGCTCTGAAATGAGCATGATTCCCAGTGGCAACTCTTTCTTTGGATCTAGAATAGTGCAGGTATCTGATTAGGCATGATATGATCCTCATTTGGTATTTGTTCCCGTTTATTCATGACAGTTTAACCCTACATGAGTGCGATCCTAAACATAGGCAGAACCTTTTCATCATTTCATGGAGGTACAAAAACACGTGCTTATAGGGTGGATAACATGTAATCAGTTACAAAACATGGTCTACAAATAGACTATGTTTACAATTCATAGCATAGACAAAAGTGCCTCTGACAACTAACTGATACCATTATGTTGAAACAAGTGTCCCTATGATGCTCGCTTTGCCGATCTACACCCTATCCTAAATCATGGAAGATTCATACCATTCTTGGCAATAGCATGGTACAATCATCGAACATGATGGGACTTACTGGCTGGGGATAGATACATCTGGTAGAGGAATGACTTCATTTTAGTTCCACAATGTACGAGAAAATGTAGAATACAATCTAAAAGAATGGTGGAAGGACTGGGTGTAGCTAAGGGAGACCAAGACATGTAAATAACTAGGGGAGAGAGATTGGGAACGAAATTCACATAAGGTAATGATGATGGAGCTAATAAAGGGAAGTGGTAAGGACCATTTGATGAAATGTGGAGCTTCTCCAGACTCTTAATGACACAGGTACACGTGCAGAAAGTTGGGAACATGGATATGAACATAGTTGTGACACATGTAGGTTGGGGAGGATACAAAATATGCAGAGAGGTTATAAGATAGTTGTGTGGAGTTCACACCCACTATACATGGTTACCCAAGGACTAGAATGACTTTGAGCACTCACATTTCTTCGAACCCATTATGTAATTTGAGGGTATACATAATTAGTGCATGAAACTATCAATCCATGAGTTGCAGAGGTGCTAAACCAGCCTAGCACATGGCTGACCCACGTTCTCAAGGGAACATGAAGAAAAAGTGCTACCTACCTTTAGTGGGAGAATTTAACTCTGAGCTACATCATGTATGAACATCTTCCATTTCTTGCACCTGCCTCATGAAGAAATCAGACACCATTTGCAAAACGATGTTCTTCATAAGATCATTTTGGTTAGAAAAAATATCATATTCATTAATGGGATTCAAGTCATATGTATGATTCATAAGGGGGCATCCAGAAAATGATTTCTTGGAGGAGGATTTTGAAATTTTGGGGATGGAGGGAGCATGAGTAATGCTATCTGTAAATGAGAGTTCCAGGACTACCAGGAACATGAAGTCATGATTGAATCGTACTGCCATAATACAATGCATGGTGGAGCGACCAGTACTTAAGGAAATTTTGAATGAAAGAGGTGGTTGGTGAAACTGGTTTGCGAATGAGATAATGACGCAACCTGTTTGGATTAGTGGAGTCCTTCTGTAGATGTATTTAAAGATGGCTTCTAAAGGATGGATCAACAACTTTAAAAATACACCAAACTTGCTGCGACGATTTTCCTTTGTCATACGACTCTTCAAATTTTCTAGCTCTTAGCCATTGGGCACTGCTTTCTATGAAACTGGTGGTCTTTCAAACTTGTATTGCCCATTATTAGATCAGGTTGAATTGAGTCCCATCGAGTCAATAATGGGACTCTCTCAGAAGTTGTGGGACCCAGAGTGCTTGAGAAACCCACAATACACTAGATTTAGTGTCTCTTGGTTCCTCTACCTTACTTCATAAGGCTGAACACTACTCCTGAATACTAGAAATGAAGATATCCTACGCTGGTTCCATCTTTTGCATAAGGGACAAGGATCTGGAAGGACTTCATCCTTGGTTCCAAGGAAATCCTAAGCTAAGGGAAGATGATTATGTTTTTTGAAAGAGGGTCGATACTATGTCTCCACAAGCCATGAAGGACTAACTTAAGAGCACACTTTGTTCACTCCAGGGCAGACAGGTGTGCACTTATCAGATTTTCAAACTTTTCATGTGCATGTAACCCCACAATAATGAAAATAGAACCTATAGACTGGGAAATACATACAATTTGATGCCCGTGGAAAACACAATTCTATAGAGGTAAGATGCAAGAGTAAATGAGAACCTTCGGGCAGACACCAAGTACCACAAAACCTGATTTTAGTTACTTAAGAATGCAAAATCATTCCTTACATTCATGGCGGGTCAGGCGAGAACACATTATAGAGACCAAATACAAGGTCTGAAACTCATGTGGAAGACTGACTTAGTGTCCCACAACTTTTTCTGAGCAACGGTGTCTAAGTTACAACTTAGATAGGGATATATTTCAATGAAAAAGCATCTGGTGCAACTTTGGATAATAGTTTAAAGACCTCTTAGGAGAGATCTTCCTACTAGGAGGAGAAAGACCTGTAGCCTTGAAACATCGGATTCAGGCATCTATTCAACCACCCACATATTGAAGTAATAAATAGTCCTACAAATCCACCTGACAAAGTTGTCAAATCCTGCCTCCCCATGTCTATTTAGCACTGCTAGAAGAAGGATTTTGTGGAGACCATAATCTATAAGACCTATGGAATGGTTTTTTCAATTAGATGTCTACATCTGATGGCCTAAAGGAAGTTTCCATGTTTTCCCACCTTCCAAATCCCACCCAAATCTGATGGTTGCATGGGGTCCAATCATGTAGCAAACATAAGATCACTAAAGCTTTCAAATGAAATCCCATGCAAATGTGTGGTACAATCACTTACTGACAAACAAATATTACCATCGCAGGGTTAGATATAAAGACGTTCTATCAGTGCAAACTAACACACAGAAGACATGTAGCGCACACTCAGTTGACTAACAGGAATCAGTCAATTGTTCAATACTATTTTATTGTTTCCTCTATGTGTCACACATTGTAATGGAATTGCTTAGGATTTTGAATGCCACTGACTGGCAGACTTTACATTGGTTTCATGTAGCACACTTAAGATTTGAAAAGTGCCATGTAAACATAGTTGATCTAGTGTACAAGAAGTGAAGCACGAGTGGCGTCTCACTGAAAGAAAAGGGCATCGAAAGTGTAAAAGTATCGCCCTGGTTTAGCACTAAATGTATGCCCATTTTAGGACCACATGAAATCATAATTGGAGACAAGTATTGGGAAGGGATGCGATTTCATATCAAAAGAATGAGCACGTTGAGGACAAGGGAAAGGGTGCATGGATCAAACTAGGACCATGGTTAATTGCACATGATGCATGACGTGCAAAGGACTCCATAATTTTTATCTCTAACTTTGATTTGGGACCCTTAAAGTCTACAAAGTTGTGCGAAAGGAGTGTACGATAGAATGGAACTGAAGTGGGTGTGTGGAAGTACAAATGTCTCTACCATACACAAGTTTGAAAGGAGGATTATCAATTGCTTTCTTTAATGTGATTCTATAATCCCAAAGAGCATTGCTCACCTTTGTAATCCATTGCCTTTGGTTTATATCCATTGTTCTTTTCATGATTCTTACTAGATTCTCATTAGTAGAATCTTCCATACAATTACCCTAAGGGTAGTACTTAGAAGAAGTATTCAAGTATATTCCTTAGAGCCTAGGAAGGCTTTAACATTATCAGAAATAATGGTTTGCGGAACCCCAAACCTCGTAATAATATCCTCAAGAAAATCAAGCATGATTGAATTGGTAGCTTCTTTGAGCGATATGGCCTCCATCCACTTGGTAAAGTAATCAGTTGTTGTCAAGACCTATTTATGAATCATGTTTGATGGAGGATTAATCATACCTATAAAATCAAGTCCCATTAAGAAAAGGGTTCATATTCTTGAATAAGATGAAGTGGAAGGGTCATCATCTTCTATTTACTAGTGAAGAAAGCACATTATTTGCATTTTCAGACCCATTGATCCACATCTATAAATAGCGTGGGCTAGAAGTATCTCACCTTTGTGATTTTCATCGTTGTGGCCTTGGCAGAGAAGTTTCCTCTAGAGAAATCATTATATAATTTTACCATAACTTTGTGTACATATTCAACCTCAATGCACCTTAACAACATTCCATTCGAGTTCTTCCTAAAAAGAATCTTGTATATTAATGCTTAAGGCACATATTGCAACATGAGATGTCTTTTGTTTGCTTTGCTCAAACCAGGAGGGTATTTTCTATTTACCAATAATGTTATTGTGTCATTTATCCAACTGTCACGACCAAGTTGATATCCTTTGTTTTTTGGAAACTTTGTGTTGTGCAGAAACTTAAAGTTCCACTGCTCTTCTATGTAATGCGGGTTTCCATCATTTTGCGGATTCATGACACACCACAAATCTTATGTGGTTTGTTCTTGTTCTTCCTAAATGAAGAAGGAGGTTTCTTGGTTATCTCAAGCATCCAAAGCAAGTTTCTCACAATTTTTTATGCCTCTTATCAATTTTGTCGTATTGTTGTTGGTCATGTCATATTCCATAATTTTGGTCACCCATCCAAATATTTTTTCACTTATTTCCACTCCCATGATGAAGTGCCTCACACTAGGATGTGAAACTAGAACCTTGTTGTGGCTAGCAATGAGCATGCTCTTGAATTTCTTGAGACCTCTGATGATGGAAAACACTTGCTTCTCGATGTGACTATATTTTAGCTTATAATCCTTCAATGTTTGATTGAAGAATGCCACAGGTTGCTCTATCATGTATTATTTTTTTGTGTTGAAATTACGATGATGTTGATATCAGCCCCATATGCATAAAGTATGATATCCCTGAAATAGTCAAGATTGATGAGAGTAGGCACTTAAGCAATTGTCTATTTGATCTTGGTGAAGCCCTCTTTTCCTTCTGTGATCCATTTGAAAGTTGCATCCTTCTTGAGCATTAGAGTAATAGGCCTAACTAATCATGCAAAGTTAGGGATGAACTTCCTAATACAATTGATCTTGCCTAGGAAATATTACAGTGCCATCTTGTAAGAAAAGAGAGAGAAAGTATGGTAGAGATTCTTTCAGGGTCAATGGCAATACCATATTTTGAAATTACAAAAACACACTTCTTGGGGTTAAGAGATACCCGAAACTCTTTCCATATTTTAAATATTTTATCAAGATGAATGATACGATCCTTTCTTTCCTTTTAAAAGATAGTGATATCATCCAAATAGACGATGATGAAATCATTTATGTATCCTTTAAAAGCAATATCCATTGCTCTTTGAAAAGTGGCACCCAAATTTGACATACCAAAAGGGCATATTTTCATATGCATGTATTCCTCACTTTGTTGTGAATGTGATTTAATTTGGACCCTCTTCTCTAACTTTGATCTAATTGAAACCTGAGTAGCCATCAAGCATAGAGAATCTTTTAAGTCTTACTACTGCTTGGAAAATTTATTCCATAAAGGCCAAATGATAATGATCTTTCAAGGAGGTCTTGTTCAAGTACTTTAAATCCACAAAAATCCTGAATTATCCATTTTTTTCATAACCGGGACCAAATTAGCCACCTAAGAGGAGTACTTGACGGGGAACATAATTATTGCTTCAATGAGCTTTGTTAGCTCTTTTCTCGTGAGGGGCTCAATCTTGGGGTTTATTGGTATCGTTTTTTGTCTAACTGGCTTGGCAATGAGATCAATATCAAAGGAGTGTTGTAGTATTTTACTTTACCTACAACAACCCAAGGCGTGCTGGCACATCAGTCAATCACCTACAACTTGTTCGAGGAGTTAGCATGATCATACAATTATTCCAGATCCATAATATCGATCCATGAATAAAGAACAATATGAACTAGATCTAGATCTTAACCATATGCAAGATTAACTCATACAAGAACCAATATTAAGTTCACCATACAAGAACCAATAATAGATAGGTCAATAACCAATATCCAACCACAAACATCCATTATATTAATCACTGTAAAACACAGAAGCTGAATACATATATAAAAATATCACCATAGGTTACGCGTGCTCATGAACCAACAACATAACGTTACAAAATATTCACTGATGTCCAAATTATGCAAATCAATACATATTTATAGGTAGTGGGGACTTGCCCTTCACTACTCATGCACTCTCCAAAATAGGCTACATGCTAAGAATAGTCATGTGCTGCTACAAGATAATTACAAAAACATACAAGCTCGCTAATAATAAATTATCTAATAATAACTATAGTTCTAATCCTATTAATAGCCCAAAGAAATGCATGTCGCTTAATCTTCCACTTTTCTGAAATAGCCTTTATGTGCTTTCTAAGTTTTATATAAAATGTGCTCCGCACTTAACCTCTATATTTAGCATCATACTAAAAACGGCTAAGTCATGTTTCTTTGCTTTCCCACATGCGCCCTACTCCAATATACCTCCACGTGCACCTACGCACCCTTTGTCCATGCACCCAATCCTTATGTTCCTTCAGTACTTAGGCTACATTTCATCAACCCAACATTACCCCACACTTGCTTCATTACCTCCCCCGACAATGGGTAATCATAACTTATCTCTTCATGATAAAGAATAAGGAATGAAAGAACTGTACAAAATAATGGAAGAATACTTGGGTGTCCTATACTTCTGTTGGAAGAATCAATTATGGATATTCTACTTTTACCTCTATTTCTAACTCATTCCAATCAATCAGCCTTATTAGTTTTGTCAAGGATGTTTGCCAGTATTGATCTGAAAACGTGTGTTGTATTTTTTTCACTTTTAAAAGTTTCCAAAGATCGTGATTTTCTTAACCAATTTTAAGTATTATAAACTCCAAAAATTGATTAAATTCTGATTATTTTGCATCCATAGAAGTGCGGAAAACTTGGGTAGAAAATAAATAATCAGAAAACTGAAAACACTCAGATAACAAACAAGATTGTTTACGGGGTTCGAAAATTCCTACGTCCCCGAGTTCGGATTGAACCGATCCATTAATAATATTTAAATGTAAGTAAAATAACTCTTATAAACATCCAATAATGAATCACAACCTGCAAATGAGCTGATCAATGTCCCAAGAACTCTGAAAAATAGCAGAAATTGTCCCAAGAATGATCCGTGGCTCCTATAGTGTTTTCACAATGTTATCTCCCAGCAACTGCATTAGAAAAACACCTACACATGGAGATTTAAAAACATTCTATGAAAAAAAATCATATATCTTAATATCATCTCTGAATTCTGAACACTTTTCATGTTTACCACCAAGTCCACTTTTTCGGACCAGAAGTGCATTGAAATTCGCGTTTTCCAACTAGCTTTCTTGTAGATCCTTGTTAAAAACTGCATTCAAAGCTTCCAAAAATAGGTTCAAACTCAACAAAAGAAATAAAATCTTACATCGTTGGAATCATCTCAGAATTACCTCCATTTCACCTTTTTACTCCGAGTTCCCAATCTGAGTGCAAGGCCTTCAAAAATGGCGTTTTCTAAGAACTAGCCTCCTTATGGCTTTTACACAGACCTGACACCCCCTCCATAAAGTTTTGCGAGCTCATTTTATAATCAAGCAAGCCCCTTGTGTGAGTTGGCTAGAAAATTTGTCTTGGAGCGGCAAGGTCGCAGGTTCAAGTCACGGTGGCCTCCTTTTGCGCCGACTGTTTTGTGCATTGGAGTGGGAAATCCCACATTCTACGTGGTCTATTGTGTTGGCCGTTTAAATTAGAACAACCTGACCATTTATCTCGTGACACTTAACCACATATGGAATTTCTCCCAACATTTTAGTCGATTGGTATTAATTCCAAGCTCCTCGCCGTTCATAAACCGAGATATGTGAAATAATCCTCGTCGAGGTTAATGGGATAAGATGGATCCCAAACCATATAAACCTAAGCCCAAATAATAAGGCATTGAAATTTCCAAGTTATAATACCAAGCTCACCTAAACATAACAAATAATGTCGCTTGGTAATTAGCATGGAAGTTAATATCAAAGAATTACAAAGGTAATAAAATGGAATTCGACCCGGGTAATATAATGTGATATTCAAAATGAACTATGACAAATAAGACCACATATCGATCCTCGATAGGCAAATTCGAACACGTGGTGGTTTACAATAGTTGAAGACTGGAGGTTGAAAATAGCACAAACAACCTTCATTTTGCCCTTTTTCTCATTTTTCCATGTGTCAACCTTGTCACTGGTCAACTTGTTGACCAAAGTTGACTTCCCTGTTGACTGAAATTTGACCAGACATAACTTGAGCTCAAAGTGTCTATTTTTCACGTTCTTATAGTCATCGGAAAGCTCTCTGAAGGCTCTACTGCACTAGCATCGTTTAGGGAAGTTTAGGGAACTTTTAACACTAAAAAATATCCCCTGATCAAGTACCCCATCCAACTCATCCAAAGTCACGTTCTCACCTTCATTATGCAACACCCTGAGAACATTTTCCTGGCTCGAGATCATCCCTTCCATAACATACATCCGCCGCACGATGAGTTTTCCAATCTCTTTAATCCTTTCCTTGTGAGGGTCTTGGGCTGCTACAAGCACATCACGCTTCTCTGCTACCCAAAGTGAGCCTCTCCTCATGTCGAAGTGTCTCATTATTTCCCGCTTAAGGACCTCATCTTCCTCTTCCACAGTCCTTGTCTTTATTATTAGGTCAGTGGCCATGCACATATTCAATGCTGAATCTACCTTCTTCAACTCATCCTTCAATGTCTGCAGTATAGATTCATAACTAGTAATATTACACGTTATTGTTTCCTTAGCCTTCTCTGCCTATGTCACAACATCCTTTGGTTTTGTTATGTGCACTGGACCTTCATCCATCACCATATGAATGAGTGTGTGCAAATAGTGCATTACAGAGGGGGAAACATTTCTGACAACTTTATCTTATAGATCCAACCTTGCCTTTAAAATTTCATCTCCAATTTATTCTGCCATACTCACCAATGTGCTCCGCCTTTTCCTCACCCTTTCTCCTTTTCCTTCGTTAGGCAATTTATCTATGTATCTTTATCTTTTCTATCTTCTAGAAGCACCCGAATAGTTGTCGCTTTATCTATGTAAATGCACACAACTTCTGTAGATACCTTTGTTAATGCATTGCTTACCTGTTCATCTCACATCTAAGTAGGATTAACTATTACATGGCGTAAGTGTGGTGCTTTCTTCATTCTGCGTGAGACACATAATTATTCACACACGTCAAAATTAGGCTCATCCATATGATTCAACATACTCCATGATAGTTGTTTTTGTATGTGCGTAGTTGCCATCTCTGAGTCCATTAACTCCCAACCATATAATTCCTTAAGTTCCAAGGTACTTTGGAACCTCACGCATATAATATTTGTCGGGTCATTTACATACACGGCTTTAGGAGTCTCATATGTACCTTCATTTATTTTCTTCCCAGAGTGCCTACCTTTTGGAACAAGTACGCCTGAATCCAGCAATGGCCCTCCATTAGTTGTCTCTCCAGATGGTTTGCCCTTATCTTCACCTATTTTTGTGTCAATGGCACCACTGTCTATCTCCTAGTTATTTAACTCCTCTGTATCATGTTGCAATTATTCTTCTTGAGGCACTTCTACATTAATTGGAGACTTCAATGTGTTGTCCTCTGATTGCTCATCCTCAACATCCTTGGTGGGGATGTACATGTGCCTTTTCTTCACTAATTTTGCCTTCACATGGGAAGTTATGGGTGACCTTTATAGCAGCTGTGAAGGTCCCATGCCTTGAGTTCTGGTTCTTCTTAATACTCTTTTGCACTGTGGGTCCCCAACGCCTTGTTCTACATTTACCTCCATAACACATGTTTCCCACCACTTATTCTTCCTCACCTTCTTCTTTTCTAGGAGGTGTCAACTCGCACACTCTCTTTTCCCCCATAGTTGGTTGTTTCCTACCCCTATGCTCCAAGCCACCACTGTCGTCTTTAAGTTCCTCTTCTTCTTCTTCATCACCAAGGGGCAAAGTGTCCTCTTCATCTTATATCATGCCCACAATATGCTTTCCCTTGGGCGGTCTAGGAAGATTTAATTCATTTTCAACATAATTTCCATTGTCCCAACTTGGGCCTGAGGTAAATGTATACAAGAGCTGCCACAAACTTCCCAATTGTCAAACTCGTGGCTTTAATATTAATATCATCTGAAATTAGTTTTTCAATGTACGCAGACTTACTCGAGTAGACATATGTCCTTCCAGAGTGTATGATAGTCACAATCCACCTTGTTTACAATTAAAGAACAACCTAGGCACGTTTGAGAGCCTGTGTACTTATGCTTGAAAGTAGCGCGCAGTGAAGGCATATGGGAGCTTGCACTAGGGGCTCCATTTTCAATCCTTCATGCCAAAGTGCCCCTATGCAAAAGTGCTGGTAAACCAAAAATTATAACCTATTTTTGCAATACCGAAGGAATATCCTTAGGTATTCTCCATTCCTCCTCAAACGCAACATGCAGGTGCTCATAACCAAAGTTTTGTTCTCTACTTATAAGCTCCCGTTCATGGACCCATCACATGTGTACTTCTCAAATCTATCTACAAGAGATTTATTTTCCTCTGGGTATTGCCACATCTTATCTTTTGGCCTGCCAGGAACTCCAATTTCTACAAAAACAAGAGACAAAAAGGATCACACCAAAACTTATCTTCTCACCTTGGTACACCTCTTCAACAATGGTCTCAACAATAAAGCTAGCAAGATTGTAAACTACTCCTTTTGTCATCTTCTTTGTGACATGTAACCATGCCTTATTCACATGTGACTAGCGCTCTTGATTGTTTAGCTTAGTGAGGAGGTGCATTGTCATCATAACAACAACGCACTTCTTTAAATTGGGGATATCCATCCTGACACCCTCCCTTCATGTAACCTAACACTTTCTTATTCACTTTTATTTCCTCCTTTTCAATGAGGTCACTGCCTAATTCAATACCCAAACTCCTTAGTCCTGTTATTCTCCCAATTAGGGGCACGGTAAGCCTCATTCGTCACCCAAAAAAGTAGAAGAAGTCCTCATGGACTTTGGTCATCAACCATTGATATAGATTTTCTGATTTTCCAAAGTAATGGAGTTCATAAAGTTGTAAAACTCCTAGATTTGACAATAACTTCTCCCCCACGTCATCATAAACAGTCATATTGTTCTCTATTCTCATTAATGTCTTTACCACTAATAGCTTGTAAAATGCATCTTTGTTATCTTTAGTTCTATGGATATAATCACTTACTTTGTAGCATCGAACGTGTGACTCCTAATCATGTTCCATAAAAACCCCTTCTAGATACTACAATCTTTGAAAATCAGATTTCAGGGGTGTCTTCAATTTCTACTTCGACTTCCTTTTGTCTTCTACCCCCTTATAGCCGCTCCAGGGGGCTCACTTAGGTGCCATAACAACTATAAAAAATGTGCCCTTTCAGTCGGTTTGAGCTCTGCAACTCAAAACCCGCGTGCCCTGGCTCAAAATCCCTATGCCCTAGCTCAAACTCAAACCCTATCTACCAATTCTTCTTCCCGCATGCCTTTGTTTCACTCAAACACCTTCTCCAATGGAGCGTCAATCAATCATGTGCACAAATCCGTCTGGTCTAGTTTTGTATCACAACTTTTCACACTTCTCATGCACTGGCTCTTAGCTCACTCTTCAACTCGCTTGATCTCTTCTTAATCACAAAGGTAAAAATGATTTCACAACACCACCTTATATAAATTTTGAATCTTTTACTGCATTTATTGCTCTCCCACCTACCACCGTACTTCAACATTAAATTGGCGTTTCTTGCTTTTTTTCGTGTTGATTTTTCCTGTGCGCCACTTATAAACTTCTAGCATGCCTACAACTCCTCGGCCAAGAACCTCCTTTTGAGTGCCTTCATACGCCAAAGTACCTATCCACTGCACCTTTCACCAAGTAGTTTCTCATGCTGCAACCTAACTCGCATTACATTGCACATCCATTCATTCACTAGTGGTCTTTATTTTAGAGCAATTATTCTTTATCCGCACCCTTGTTCCAAACACCTGCACAATTTTTTTCCATGCATATCCATCTTTCATATAATGTTCAAACTTGATCCATTTATCATGTATACACTCCACCCCATACTAAAAGTATGTGTGGTCCTTTGCAAATGAATTCAATAGATAGTAATCAGCTTTTAGTGCGTAAGCGTACTTATTACACAAAACACTAAACTAAATTAACAAAGCATATCAACGATGAAAGGAAATACATATAAAGAAAATTCATTAAAGGAAATATAATTTAGTGGAAATACTACCTTATTACAAACACTAAGAAGACTTATTATAGTAGGGATTTAGCCTACTCCCGTTCAAGTAATCGGGCAATGGTGTCTCATCCAACACCTGTAACGTACAAGCGTTAGAATCAAGTATGTAAGCCACAACATACGGTCCCAACCAATGTACTTTGAGCTTTCCAAGGTGGTGCAAGAACTTGGAGTCACAAAGAAGAACCATTTGTCCAACTGCAAGCTTCTTATCCTTAATATGTCTATCATGTCATGCCTTTTGTGTAGCCTTTTCTATCTTCTGACTCCATCTAGAAATGGCGCACTTTTCATCTAACTGCATCAATTTATAAATGCTCTCTTCAAGTGCTTTCTCATCATCCAAACCTTTTGTACATGCAATACGTAGAGAAGGTAACATAAATTCCACAGAAAAAATAGCCTTTGTGCCAAACACCAACTGAAAGGGTGTGCCTTTGTTCAATCTTTTATATGTTTTCTTATATGCCCAAAGTACAACAAAGACTTTATCATCCCAATCCTTCCTTCCAACATCAAAAATATTAGTCAATATATGTCCCAATATCTTATTGAAAGCCTCAACAATTCCATTTTCCCTGAGGTCAATAGGGTTTTGTTTTATGGTGTGCCACCATAAATTCTGCCAATTAGTATGTTGATGGTCTCATTAAGAAAATGAGTACCCCTATCACTTATCAAACTCAATGGGTATCCATACCTACTGATAATATTCTCCCCATAGGAACCCTTGTTGCCGTAGTTGTCATGCAATCCTTTATAGGCATCACTTCCACCCACCTTGTAAGATCATCTGTACAATTTATAATGTAGCGCGATCCAGTCCTACGTGCGGGTGTGGAAATAGGGCCCACAAAGTCAATTTCCCACTTTTTAAAAGGTTATGCACTTGCAATATGCCTTAAAGGAATTTCATCTCTATGCCTAGGCTTTCTAAGGCGCTCACAATGATCATAGGCCTTACAATATTCTTTACAATCCTTATATAATGTTTCCCACCTTAGGCCAACTAATAAAATATTGCGAGTGGTACCATCTCCTGCATAATGTCCACCTGCAATCCCACCATGTGCTTCCTCCATAATATTTTTGTGCTCATGCTCAAGTATACATCGACGCAAAAAATTCATCCTGACCTAGTTTGTATAAATCTCCACTGATCAACATATAAGGCGCAACATGTATGACAAGTTGTTTTTTCCTTTAAACTCTTCATCGCTTTAGGCACCACACCAATACGTAAAAAGACATCAATATCTTCTAACTATGAGGGTATGCGATTTAAATTTGAATAACTGTGCATTTGAAATTTTATCCTTAATGCTTTGCGAGTCCCTCGCCTAAATTAATCCTTGACAAATGATCTGGTCCAGAATTGCTCTTTCCTAGTTTAACCACAACTGTAAAGTCAAATTATTGAAACAATAAAATCCAATGGCATATGCGCCCCATGTAGAACGAGCTTGATCACGAATTACATAAGTGTCACGTGATATGTGTAGAATATAAAGGATGTTTCTAACAAGTATTGTCAAAACTTATGCAACATGTAAATCATAGACAAGGGCTTCACGCTCTATAGTTGTATAAGTCTATTCAGCCAAGATAGTTGTATAAGTCTATTCAGCCGAGGTCAACTTCCTGCTTGCAAAACAAATAGGATGATCAACAACACCATCTCCATGTTGGGCTAACACCGCTCCAATGGTCATACCAAAAGCATCAACATACACATGAAATGGATTATCCCAAGAAGGAAAGGGAAAAATAGATGTTGTAGTAAGCCATTCCTTCAATGTCTCAAATGTGAGCTATTACGCTTCACCCCAATGTAATTTGCCTTTACGATTCAATAATTATTCTAAGGGTGCAACAATCTTGGCATATCCTTTGATAAAATTCCTGTAATAACCTGTGTGCCTCACGAATCTACACACTTTGCTCTTGTTAGTAGGTCCCTCTAGGCCCAAAATAATAACAACCTTAGCAGGGTCTACCAACAAGCCATCCCTACATATAATAGGTCCCAAAAAATTTATAAAGGGTGTAGAAAAAATTCACTTCTTAATATTTAAGGAGATGCTCAACTGTCAACACCTTTCAAACACAAGCCTTAAATTGTCACAGTGATCTTTCACTAGCTCATAAACTGTCCAATCATCCAAGTAAACCTACAAGATCTTATGAATAAAGTCCTGGAATGCTTGCACAACAATGCGCAAAAATACTGCATGCATGTTCTTCAATCCAAAAGGCATAACTGTGTATGCAAAGCTTCCCCACTCAGTAGTGAAAGTGGTCTTCTCTTGATCCTATTTAGAAATCCTTGCTTGATGATATCCAGAAAATCCATCTGTGAAGGAGTAGATCTCGCGCCCTGCAACTCCTTCTAGAATCTCTTCAATAAAAGGTGTGGGAAAGAGATCTATTACACATGCAACATTCAACTCCATATAATCCACAAAAATTCTTATCGTTACATCTTTCTTAATGCTTATCACCATAGGGCTAACCCACTCAGACTCCTCAATGGGCTCAATGATTCTAGATTTCAACATCTTATCAATTTCCTCATTTACCTTGACGCGTAGGTTAGGATTCATCGTGTAAGGCCTTTTCCTAATCGGGCACAGCACCTTCCTTTATATTTATCCTCATCTTTCCCAAAGAGTGATGTACTCCTTTTAACTCATGATATCCTCATAGAAATAAATCATGGAAGTAGCCCAACTACTCAATTATCTAATCAAACTCTGAGTCATACCAGTAATCTCCAATGATGGCCACCTTATGTTCTACATCCGTCCCAATGTTGACTTTATCCATTTTGATAGGCTCATTATACACATGCGCCTTCTCATCTGCACTGTCCAAGACCTCACATGTACCCTCAGTATAGTCAACATCCAAATTCTCCACTTCTTCATCATCAATTACGTAGACCATCTTACCTTTTTCTTTTTCTAGGTAGGCCCACCTATTAGCATATGGATTTACATGCATGAAAATGACATACAACAGTATGGGAACGAAGTCCCTCCTCAATGAAGGTGAGGTTGCCTTTATTGAAAACCAAAACTGTATTTACATCTGTACATTCAAAATTGTATGTGGGGGGTGTTTTGGAACATCAATGGAAAGAAAAGTGAATGAGGGAGATGGAATGGAATGAAGGAAAGGAATGAAAGGAATGAATGGAAGGAACATGCAAGAGCTAGATAAATACAGAGCCTAATATTGCACGAAGAATAATGATGAATAACTAACACAAATAAAATGGAGTTTGAGTTAGCTAAACAAGAATGAGTAAAAGGGAACACACATGAGCAAGTAGATAATCAGAAGCTTGTTCATTATGAACTAGAACAACGTATTAATATAGTTGACAATAAGATCCAATAAAATATTTGCATGCAAGATTCAAACGCTAACATCTAATGAACATAAGAACATCAAATGTTACAAGAGACAATGAATGGGACACAAAGTTCATATTTCATTAACTCCAAAACGTCTTCTCAAAAGAACACAAAGTTTCTTTCCTTGAAGTAAAGTTTGCACACAAAAGTATTTTCTTCTCCTCTCTCAAAGTCACCCTTACAAATGAGCCCCTAACTTCCTTTTATAACCCAAAAGTTGGTTACAAAGTAGTTAGGATTTACATGCACATTAAATAGGGCATCTTAAGTGACTTTGAATTTTTCAACCAACTTTATAAAAGCAACTAAAAATAGAAATCACTTAAATTATCCAAAGTTTTCCAAAAGTGAGTTTAACAATAACCCACTTAAAATATCATTTAAACATATGAAAAAAACCAGTGCCTTATCCATTGGGGTGGGGTATGCCTATCTCAAACATATGAGAAATGGACTCTTCCCACTCCGCTAGATACCAAAAAAACTATCTCTTCATCCCATTAGTGAAATTAGGATCTGCCACCTTTTCCAATTGAAAGGATCTGAACCTTCCCAATGCTTTAAACATCTTCTCTTCTTCAGGAGGTTCACTTGGTTGGAGCACAACCTCACAAAACACCTGCAATTCCAAGATCCTACCTAACATATCATTCAAATTGACCATCTTTGATTGAACATTCTCAAACAAGTTCTTTAATTTGATGCAACGCTCCATTGAAGTTGAAGAGAAATTGATGGCGGGAGTATACATGTCTTTGAACAATTGTGAAAATTGCTCCTCAACATGTTCTGATGAATGCCTTTGATTTTTCTCATTTACAAGATCATAAGGGATCTTAGCTATGAACTCTTGAATCAAGGCGAGTGAAGTGAAAGCTTCATTACATACACTCTCGTAATGGATCATAGAATCCTCGAGAAGTGTCTTTCTTGACTTGAGATGTAGACACCAAAGAAAGTGTGTCCCTCGACATTCAAATTCAATAATTCCTTCAATGGCTAAAGTTGAAGATTCCATACTTGTCATCTCCTATAGACTAGGCAATACCTCATCCAAATTTGATATGTTAGAAACAAAAGCTTCCTTAAAAGAAAGGATTGGATCCAAGATATGCACTAATATCCTCATGGAGCTTAACAACTGCTTTGATCGTCTCTCCACCAAAAATGAGAATCTCTGAAAGCCAAGATTTAGTGACATGGCCCAATGTGTTTATTTCTTTTGAACAAATTGAGAGTTTCTTCATCAAGGGCAGCCACTGCATCGGGTACTGGGAAAGTGGATGATATGGGATTTATCAGATGTTGAACATAATCCACCAATTGATTCTTTTTGGCCTTGAGCTGAGAGTTCTGAGATTTATATTTCTCAAGCCTCTTTAGCACAATATCCATTGAATCTTGGGCCATCGCCATGTCACTTTCCAATGTGGACTTCCCAAGTCCAAGTCTGGAAACTTCATAATCAGCAGATGTCATGGCATCACATTCCTTGTCAACTTGTGGGATGGACAAGATCCACAAATCTGTTTCCATCATCATCCACCATTATCCGGGAGAGCACTTTAGGATTCTTGGGAATGACATCATTCAAAAGCTTGAAAAGGGCATCGAAGTCAATGTCAATTTCCTTGAAAACCCTCTTCCTTTTCTTGATCTCACAATCAACCCAAAAAGGAGTTTCCTTTACCAATTCCACATACATGAGCCTGGAGTCTGAAGCAACATTCACATTGTTCTCAACATCATTAGATTCTACAAGAATCCTTTCCACGAACTCAATCTCTG
The DNA here is from genome assembly GCA_019776745.2 of Taxus chinensis. Classification (NCBI taxonomy): domain Eukaryota; kingdom Viridiplantae; phylum Streptophyta; class Pinopsida; order Cupressales; family Taxaceae; genus Taxus; species Taxus chinensis. Next base: position 869,006,052 of record CM034149.1, read on the forward strand.
GAGAAATAACCTTGATATCAACCTCTTGAACATCAGGGAGACTTTGAGAAATCTCTTCGTGAATTGTAGGTTCAGAAGCGTTCAATATCTAGACTACTTGCACTTGAGTGGAATCTTGTGCAAGACATGACTGATGAGTGTTTGTTATGAGCTTCTTCGAACTATCAACAATGTGAGTAGAAGAATCTCTACTTGAAGTGGAAATTCCCGATACACACTCTCTTCCTTCACTAGGGCTAAGACCCTTAGATATTTCACCTCGTGACACCTTCTTTGGTGAAGTGGATTTTGGCAACCACTCCTTTCTTACTTGATGTGTATGGGTAGATGGCACAGAAGGTTGACTGAGAAGAAGCTTTGGTTAGCTGGAGACCTCCTTGAGTTGGCAATTTTTGTAATCCTAAGGTATGATCTTGGATTGATGGTAACTTTGCAAGTTCTCTTTCATACCAGGATATGCTTCTTTCGAGGATTGGTTGATTCTTGTTATCAAGAGAAAATTCATCTCTTTTGGTCCAATCAATTTAGGGAAATGGAGTAAAGGAAATGAAATCATATGAGGGATCAATAACATCTTCATCATCATCCACCAATGAATCTGGAGGGTTTCTGATATGAAAGGCCTTGATCTGAGCAAGGGTTAGGCGGGAAAACTCCTGCCTTCTCACTTCATGTTCATCTGAACAGGAAACCCCATAAATCTTCCATGGTAGGATTGTGTTGATACTTTTCTCCAAGAATCTTCTGCATATATCTGTTGATATCAAACTGGAATCTCTTCACATATGGATGAATAGTGATGAGAGAAAAATATTTCTCCATGAGTTATGCACTGAAGAGATTTGGACATTGGTATTCCCCAATTTGGATTGGGAAATGAATGCTTGAACGATGCTTGTCACTGAGGAGACAATGAACTTGGAATAGTTTTCACGCAAGTTCCATCAATGCCCACTTGTCACTGACATACTTAGGAAGCTTCCATGGAGTACCTGTAAAGCCACTCACACAAATGTAGGAAAAGGACAAAAATTGAATAAACCATGTTCCCCACTGGGAAATGACATCCATGACATCTTTAGAGAATCTTTCCTTGTATTCCTATTTAAGTTTCGAATCACGTGGAAGGTGAATGCATCGTTAACTCTCTTGAAATGATGAGAGATATTTTTGAAACTTAACTGCGGATAATGATGGAAGACATTATTTGATGGACCCATGACTCCTTTCATTTCTAGCCCCGAAAATAGCTTCCTTCTAGCCACTGCATAAGTCAGGTATGATGTCATGTAGAAACATCCAGTCATCTTCACTTCAATCAATTGTTTGTGAAGAGTATCACTGATGATAGTGGCCCAATCCACAAAACTCTCTCTTGGCAAGGATGATACAGATAAACTGATACATCCATGGGTGGAAAATCCTAGCAGAGGGTAGACTGAAGACTCAGCTCAGGAGAGTGATCATGTCACCGATTTCCTCCATGAACTCAACGCGGTATAATTCCTTAGGAAGTCGAGTCAACTCGAGGCCTCTTGGTCACTAACCAGTTGTTATTAACCATCTTGCTCCATCTGAGGGGTTCTTCATCCCAAAAATCTTGTGCTGACTTTTGAGTGATGTCAGCATTCTCAGGGAAGTCAGGTATGCTGAGAAATTCCTCAATGTGCTCTGGTGTGATTAAGAGGAAAGGCTCACGATTATCCTTATAAATCCCTTGCCTCTCAAGATCATAATGCTCTGCGCAGGTGATGACCAGCTCTGGGCATTGCACCGAGATAGGAAATGTTGCTGCTTGGGGTAGACCGCTATGGTAGAGCCTATCCGAGAATATGGTTTTGCCTTCATCTTTCACCTGATCACAAAATTGTTGCACGTTGATGTGGCCAAGATTTGTGTCAGTGATATTGTCATATGCAGACTGGATGGAAGTGGGAGGGATGATTCCTTAGAATTCATACTTGAGTGTGGACTTATTTGATTTCTCCACTGGCTTCCTTGATTTTCCTGTATATTTATTGGATTTTTCGGCCATTATGAATTTAATAAAAAATGACTCAGGCACACAAAACGATGTAAACGGTGTTAGGTCTTAGTCTCTGAACCACCGTCAACACAAGAGAAATAAGGCTCGTTTAATTTTAATTATTATTATTATTTTTAAAAATAATAATAATAATTGATCCCGAATTACAAATTTTTAAAATGTCAATACAAACAAAAATATTGAGACTAAGCTCGAATTCCATATCGGTAACAATAATAATATATTATTTTTAATTAAATTCTCCCAATTGTAATGGCTTCGCGCAGGATCAATTTTAATATTTTTAATTCACTATTTCTTCACCTTGCCTGATTCAAGTTGCTTCAGCGTGAAGAATTGCTTTGATTTTCTGACAATACTTTGAACTTGTAATTTTTCTTTTGCTGGCATTTGAAATGTATTGAATAATTATTTCTTAAATACTTCTGAATGTGCGATGAATATATTTTTTATATTAAATTCTCCCGTGGAATTTCTTCACCAAAAACCTCATGCGTGATAACTTTCTGGCTTGTCCTGGGAACGTAGATTTTCCCTTCTACAATGCGTGCTCCTTTTTTTTGCATGGAATAAATTCTTATGCAACATGGATTCTGTAAAATGCGTGAAATTTTCTTTGAATTTTTTTCCTTTTGGCATGTGTGATCCTTTCTCTTACCTCTGACTGAGCTTAGTTAATGTTTTGAAACTTATTTATTCTGAATGCGTGGACGAATTTGTAAATTCTTATGATGCTATTGGATTTTGATGCATGCCTTGGCTGTGTGATTTATTTTTTACCTTTTAGTCTGCGGGTGGAGCTGTTTTGCTTAGCAATGATGGCATTTTATTCTCTCTCCTCCCAATGTTGGACTGTAATTTTATTGTTGCATTTGGATTTTGTATCCTTTCTTGCGTGCAAATTCTCTTTTGGCAATGCGTGGGTCTTTATTCTTCTGCAATGTGGGATTTCTATGTGGACTCTCCCCATGGTAATTGCTGGAAACCTGGTTGTTTCCTTCTATTGCATGGCGCATATTTTCCCTACAAGTAAATGTGCCTCTTTCTGCAAACTTCTGCGTTGAAAAATCTTCCTGGGTGGATTTAAACCTGCTAAAACATGGTCTTCTAAGACAATCTTTGCCTTATTGGGAAATATGCTGTTTGTCGAAACTTTTTTTTCTCTGCTGTGTTGGAATTTAATCCTCCACTAGACTATGTGGAAAACTCCTTCTCTTTCCTCAAATATGCATTGGACTGTAAATTTTTTACTACCATGCATGGAAAACTCAAAACATTGGATTTTGGGTTTAAACCTTCTTGGACATCTTACAAATGCATGCATGGAATTTCCATTCTTCTTCCTAGAACCATGCGTGAATTCCTCTCCTATAATGGCTTCGAAAATTTCCTAAAACCTGCTATGAGAATGTATTTCTTTGCCTTATGCAATTCGTGGAGAAATGCGTTTGAAAAATATTCTCCTTCAAAACCTGTGATGAAAATGAATCTTTGAAAAAAAATATTTCTCTGCAAATGTTCGGGAAATAAGAAGAATTTGGAAATTAAGGTTAGAAAGAACTTCTTGCACATGACTTCTTCCATAGAGTTTCATGGAAATTTATTGTGAGGATTAAAGAAGCTTCCCCGTAACCATTTCTTTCTTTCCATTAGAAATAACCAATTTCCCTTTCTCCGGGTAGTGGGAATTAATTGCCAGGGAAGTATGGGAAATATCTTAATCATTCGCCCGTGGCAATGGCAAAGTAGGCTGACAATTCCCATTTATTTCCCCATGTGGGAAATTGGGAGATCTTTTTCCAGTTTTACCTGGTCGGGTTGGAAATCAGCAAGGGAAATTCCACAAGTGGGGAAAAAAGAAGAATTTTCCAGGAAAGGGGAAATCCAGGTGCGGAAAGCCAATTTGACATCCCAGACAATTGGAAGTGGAATTTTATTTTCCCCCGACAATAAAGAAAAACTTGTCGATTGATTTTTAATAAATATTATATTAATATTTATTTAATTAAAAACCCCAAAAATTAATAAAATCAATTTTATTAAATAAAAGGGTAATAAATAAATAAAATATTAATTAATTAATAATTAACGCAGTTTGTGACATGTGGGAGGAGTTCTCACCCGAAATGAATGAAACGAAGTCTAGAATGATCACGAGAACAATACGATCACGACGGGAAAGAGAAATCATGTGAAAGAAACACTTTAGAAATTTAGTTTTTTAAATTCATACTTAGTAATTTTGCAAAGTCAAAATTAGCCGATAACACCGCCCAAGTTGTTATACAACAGTCTCTTCTTCTTCAAAATATGCCTCTAGATCTGACTCACCTAGTAATTCCTGAATAAGTTCCTCAACCTTTGCACTATCTCCCTTCGTCAAATGCTTCATAACATGTAATGCCTCATTCACTAGAGGTTTAGTGGAAAAATAGTCAAAGGTCTGAATCATACCTGCAGTCAATTCTTACCAATTTCATGTTTCTCTATTCAACTTTGTATAAACATATCATGCGGCTGTGCAACCTCACAAGGTGAAGTAGAACTTATGCACCCATGATGAAGGTGGTAAGGCCTCCTGCCCCCTCTGTGCAGAGTTTGTCACATTGATGAACATGGTGTTGAGCATCCTTCCCATGAAATTCACATGTCTTGGTAGGTGCATTTGGTGTCCCCAAATTTCAACCCTGAAATATGAGACTACCCCATGTTAAAAAATTTCATACTTTTAAAATAATGGGTCATTTTGTGTTTTAATTGCAAGAAAGTGTTTGTATTGTGTTAAGATATTCCCAGAGAGTCATATAAGCCAATTTTGCCAAATATCCAGATGCCCAAAATCGTTATATTCTGTCACTGGGGTTTGCCTGCGGGAAATTTTTATTTAATTATTTTGAGCCTCGTTTGAGGCAAATTGTGCTCCGGTTTAACCCTGTTGAGATCTTACATGTCAATATTCCCATATACCAGTAGGGTTTTCCACCAGGAATGAATCCTAAGCTTTATCTGTGACTTCTGGCAACGTTTTGCATTTTTGTTGTTTTCCCTGTTTTGTTTTCTGTGAAATTTCTCTAGGTCTATTCCTTTGCCAGTTCAGTCTGTTTTCTTGCCTGGAGTATCTAGAGATAATCTACGGATGTCATGCTAGAAGGAATTTTCCATAGGAAGTCTGGTTCTCTCTAAAAAGACGAATTCGTGCACAGAAAAGGCCTCTTCTTGGCATGTCGCATTTTGGGAAAGGAAGGTTTTAAGCTACAATGGGATTTTTGGTAGCAGCAGGTAGGCGGGAATTTCTTACCTGCCTTGCAGGGTACTTTTTCTCATAAAAGAAAATTCACTTAAGTCATGATGGGAAAATAAGAGGTAGCAGGCAGGGGAGAATTTCTTACCTGCCTTGCAGGGTGAAAATTCCCATTGTGAAATAAAAGAAAATCACTTAAGGCATTGATGGGAATTTCTTACGTGCCTTGTAGGGTAAAAAATCTCATTATGAAAGTCAAACAACTTAAGTGGATCATGGGATTTTTGGAGCTATGGTGTAGGGTGAATAATCCCATTGGAAATTGACTTTTAAAAATAGAATTTACCCTTGCTAAAAAGTGCGACCCACCTTGGGTGAATAAGTATGCATTTAATAATATTTATTAATGTTTATTCACCCAATTTTGGCGCCCATACATGAAGAAAAGTCAATAAGGAAAAGAGGATAAAGGAATTTAGAAATAGAATTCTAAAATTAAATAAATGTAATTTATTTAATGCAGCGCCCTCTCATGCAAAAAAGTGTGACCCATCTAGATTAAAATTAATACTTTTTAAAGTATTTATTGATGGAATTAATTCCTATTTTTGGTGCATAAGGTCAAAGCACACTGTGAAGTCAAAGTGGACTGGAAGTAGAAAGCTAAAATTAAATAAATTTAATTTATTTAATGACAGCCATGAGCATGCACAAAATAGGCACCCAAATTGAAGAGAAAAGCATGTTAATTAATTAATTAATTGCCAGGAATAGGAGGGGAAATAATTAATTATAGAATGATGAAGGTTATATAAGTATGGGCTGCCATATTGATGAAGTAATTAATTCTTTAGCAAGGAAGTGCAGCCCAGACAATTTTGGCACCCAATTAAGGAGGAATTTTACTCAGAGGAAGGTGTTTTCACTACCAGAAAGCTTCAAAGTTTGGCGCCTAGGTTTGAAGGAACTTGATTTAAGTCTGATTAATTGTCTGCATAGTGGTACAGGTGCTCAGGTGAAGTTGACAAAATTTATGCTTGCTTTGCATGCAAGAAAAGCCTCAAATTTTAGGGTAGTAGGCTTTATATGTAGATTTTTGATGATTAAAATCAAGTGTTCATGCTCTAGATTACGTCTTTGTCTGAATTAATTATAGGTATTCATTACAGGTGCTTATATAATTGAAAGGGAGCTTAAATCAATGTCCAATACATTGAATATATGTTCTGAATCTGAAGAAATTCCCTGATCTACACCAATTGTAAAGAATTCCAGCCGAATAAAAAGAAAAAGAGTTGCTCAGACAAAGATTGCTCTTGCCATGGCAAAGCATGATGAAAGAAAAGATCCAGATTCATAATTACAAAGGCTTCATCCTCTTGTTTCTAATGCAGCTCGTGTAGAAGTCATTGCATGAAAAATTCCTTCCAGGATCTTGTGCAGGTGCTCCCAATCTTCTAGTTGAAGCCTTCATTGTAGTTGCATTCACCCAGAGTGCTTTCCAGAATTTTTAATTGCTCATATGCAATTAAAAATAAAAAAGATGAGTTATTTATGGCAAGCATTGCATTGATGCATGTATTGGAGAAAAACTACAAAAGCTTCAAGGATGAGAAGGAAGACAAATCAAAGGCAATACCCGCAAGCAAATCACAATCACTTGCTTCTAGATCCAACTGCTTCTAGATCCAGTTTGGTGAGAATCAAGGGCAAAAGAATCAATTGCATGCAAAATATGAAAAAGGACAAGACTACAGCTTTCCTCTTTCTTCTTCTTTCTCTTATTTCCTCCGAAAAAGTAATTGAGAGATCAATTAAATTATAAGACCTAAGTGATTGGTTTAAAAGCCATTACTTGAAGAAGTCAACTACTTAGAAATAGGTGGCATACATGCAAAATAGAAGGTTCTATCTTTAGTTGCAAGTCATGCATGTCATGTAAAGAGGAATTTCAGGAGCGAGATTTCCAGTTGTTTCCTTTCCCACTCCCACATGTGCCAATTCAACTGAAGGCTTCCTATTTGTAATTTCCCCTCTACATGATATAAGTAGAGGAAGAACCTTTAGGTTAAGGATCATAATTTGTAAGCAACATTCTTATGTTCTAGACTTTTTACTGAAACCCATGATAGCTATTTGAAGTAAAGGAATAGAAAGGAGCAGATTTCCAGAGAATTTTGTGTCATGGTGCATTTTGTTTCTAGCTTTTTGTCTTAGATCTACTTATAAACTTTCTGTTATTTTAGATCTAGACCTGAAAGCTGCCTTTGTTTATAATTTTGTGTGTTAATATTCCTTGGTTCTTTCTATGTGCATGCAATCAACTCTGTAATCTATTGATTGGGTTGCACATCCCCCCTCTTTCTTTCCTGTGTTTTATTATTTCCTTCTTCTTTAGATATTTCCTTTCTTTAACAACTGCTTACTTGTTGCAAAACTATACAACTATGGTTCATGAGCTGCATGGTTAAAGTAATACCCCCAAATAGATACTAGCATATTTAACTGACAAATCCTACATGGGAGCCTCACCGGTAAATGAGGGAGATTTATCTTGTGACTGCCTAGGTGCTCTGTTGTGTAGAAAATCTAGCCAACAACATTGCTCTAAAGAAATCTAGCAGAGAAGGTGATTCTCACTTCATGTCACATTAAAAATACCATCTTTATGTATCATCCACCAGTGTGCAGCTGTCCCACATAGGGTATATACCAACACATTCCTTCTTTCCACTTGGTTTGTCAACTGGGCTTCCATAACATGCGAAAATATGGATTTCCTTCACTAGTGTACCTTGGTACCTAGTTACTTCCCAAGTGCCTAACACTGCGCAGTCGACTTATGTGCGTAACAACACTTGTCATTTCATAGCCAACCATTTCATAAGTCCTATGCACCCAGTTATCACAAGAAATGTTGGTTGTATCACTCATAAACTGTGCATCATCCCATTGAATAACTCCTTCCTTTTATGGCTCAAGTACTTCAAGATCTCTAATGGTGCACACATAAATTTTATTCAAATCTTCTTCAACTAAAGGTTCTACATAAGGTGCAACTTTTTTGTATGTCAAAGGAATGATGACGCGTTCTTCCTTGTTCTCAAAACTGATATATTCTTTATTAAAGCGCAGATCAACATTATTCGCATAACACCAAGGGTGTCCAAGCAATGTTGGAAAACTATTTACTTCTGCAAGCGCCAAGAATTCAAAGTCTCCAGTAAACTTGGCCCCATTGTATAGTAATAATAACATCTTTCAAGACCCTAATGGGTGTGGATTTAGTCCTATTTGCCATAAACAAAACATTTGAAGATGGCTACAATGGTGGCCTCCCCATCTAATTCCACACATCCAAATTGAATACATTCACTTTTACACCTATATCAATCAAAATGTTACTCAAAATCCATCCATCAACATCAGCATTCAGAGTGATATCTTTATCATAATCCAAACTGTGAGGGGGTAAGTTAGCTTGGAAAATCTGTCTCTCGCACTCAACTCCAATGCGCAACATCTTCCCCCTTAACCATTCCCCCAATAAAGGAATGATGTTTTTTTTGTCATAACATCTTCCAAACCTCCTTCAAATCATCAACATCCTTTGAGGAAGCCCAATTGCTTTGTCCTACTCCATCTTCCATGATTGTTCCTTCAAGCATTGTCTCTCACCATGTAAGTTTCTAATAAACTCCATGGTTTATTGATAAAATTATTTCTAATGAGTAGGGTCTGGATACTTTTCATTTAATACCTCTTCTTTTGTAATAATAGGCTTTTGCTTTGGAACTTCCTTGGCACGTGAAGCCTCAACGCGTGTAGTGACTAAGACAGGAAACATCTTAGGATCAGGCGCTACTTTTGGCAGCCACTGATCTCCCATAATGCATTGTACTCTAGCCATCCCCGCACCCTTATCCTGTTTGTGCTTCTTACTCAGGTGCTCATACAAATCTGGGCATTCTTTATAATTGTGGCTCTTTCCGCAAAAGGAGAAAATAATATTATGAGGGAATTCCCGCCTATAGTGATTAGGGGATCCGCATGGATAAAAGGTCCCACAAGGAAATTCACTTCATCCACCGTCGTGACTGCGACCTCTAAATCCTCCACGATAGCCTCTACTTCTACCTCTACTACCTCCATCAGAGTGCCCTTCATTGTGATTATCATGATGCTCACCTTGCTCCTTGGAATTGTTTGTAATACTGGTCTGACATACACCAATATAAATGACATCATGAATCTGATTAATCAACTTGTAATTCTCTTTATCATGTGTGGTAGACCTGAAAATCTTACAGTAACAAGTTACATTCTTCCTTATCACGCGTTGCAATAGTGGGCACCTACTTGAATAATGATCCAAGTGACAGATCTCACAGTCCAACAATATGGCGCATACCAATTTACGAGGACAACTATCCTTAGTATGTCCTTCTACTTCACATTCTATGCACCAAATACCACTACGCATCTCATGAGTTGAATTAGCTGACAACTTCTCCAACTATTTTTCCATTGATGCAATCTGAGCTTCCAGAAAGGGCCTAACACCAGTGTCTATTCTTCCAACTTCCTCAACGTGCAAAGATGCTTCCAAAGCCTCGTGCTGGTCTATAAATGTCTTGTGTGAGAGTGCCCTTCTGAAAGGTGTGATCAAACCTCCAAGGAACCATTGAGCATGCTGACTCGGGTGAATGTCATAAGATAACTTTGATAATAAAGTGTTGAATCATGCATCATAATCCCTAACACTTTCAGGCATGCCATGTTTGGTGTCCTTCAGCGCACTAATGCTCTTTTCCTCAAACTCAAGTATGTGGAACTCTACCAAGAAAGCATCACACAGTGCGGTGTAATCTACACAAGTCTAATTCGGGTCATATTTCCTATACCAACTAAGTGTGCGCCCTAGCAAAGTAGTTACAAACTGGCTTGCCTTACACTCCGGAGCTGTAATTTCCTTAGCACACCATAGTATCGTACACATATACACGTGATCATTTGTATCTTCAATTCCTCTATATTCTGGGACATGAAGAGACATCTTAAAATACATTTGTTGGGGTTGGTGTCGACCATGCTGACCAAATCTAGAACCTGTATTACCTCATGTGTTTCCTCCGCATTCAGAACCACCAGATCCAGAACCACTTGATCCTCCTGATCCCCCTCCTGTAGCAGGAAATGGACTAGAGGATGCACTACCTTGTGTTCCAATCGTTGTGCTAAACTGAAATCCCATGGTCTGCAAAGTTGTACTACTTCCCAATGTGATACCCATGTTCTAGGTTGATGATGTGCCATAAAATATACCTCCAACTGGATCTCCAAATAACACAGACGATGATTACACTGCCATAGAGGAACTTGTTATCTAATTAAATCATGTACTTGATGGTAAATTAACTCTATTTATCACTACTCTACTGCCCATACTATATTTCTTACTAATGACTGTCGTAGAAACTGGAAAACCAAGCGCAAGGGCTAGGTCATCAGGAGGGATCAAATGCACACCCATGGTCCTCATAGTTTCCACTAGTGTGATCTCATCTAAGGTTGAAGAGGGTTCTTTGTGATGGTTACCCAATGGGGGAGTTCCAGATGCTCCGGCTCCACGTCCTCTGTGTGATCTCCAAATTCTTGATGAGCCATCTCTCTCCACAACACCATTCATTCCTAAATTTCACGTTACTTATCTAAATCCCTCTCACATGCCTCATTAAACTTAAGCCACCTTTCTTCTCTCTACCTTTCTACTGCCAGGTCCACCATTGTTCACCACACCTACTCTTGCCCCCACATGTGGTGGGGTTTAGATTGCCATAAGACATTGTTCCAAATCCAGAGTCACGATCAAGATCTTAATCACTAAAGGGATATCACACAAATAAGATCCTATGGGTTCACGTAGAAATTAAAACTCAACAACCTTTGGACAATAATAAGTAGAAACTGAATACTCCAAAATGTAGCTATTCAAAACACCACTCCACCAATGATCTACAACGCATGTCCAAGTCAGATCAGCATCATGCAGAGCCTGAAATTCTTCTTGTGTCCAAACAAGCATTCTAAACCTCCAATTTCTCTTTGATACGTAAACTACTAGCCACTCGTACAAATCTATGGGAAAACATGTGAAAAATGTCTCATAGAGATCATGATACAGATTCTGTTTAACCCACATGTATGCATAAAAATTAGGTCCAGCGTTATATCTGTGAGCACACTCTTCCTCGAAATTATCTAACCAATTCTCGATGCTAGCCAAAGTCAATTGGTATGTCTCCATCATGCAACATCCTAAAAAACAACTGAAAAGAGGTCCTGGGAACATAACCAAAATGTAGTCTTCTATTTTACTTACAATAGCCCAAGGCACGCTGACACATCAATAAGCCAAAACTGAGCGCTCACCCGAAGTGCGCAAGGGTACCGGGTCCCTCTTTTATGGCAGCTTATTCAAGGAGTTTGCATGATCATACAAATATTCCAGATCCATAATATTCATTCATGAATAAAGCACAATATGAACTAGATCTAGATCTTAACCATATGCAGGATTAACTCATACAATAACCAAGATTAAGTTCACCATACAAGAACCAATAACATATATGTCAATAGCCAATATCCAACCACAAAGATCCATTATTGTAATCACCACAAACCACATAAGCTGAATACATACATAACAATATCACCATAGGTTATGCGTGCTCATGAACCAACAACATAACCTTACAAAATATTCATCGATGTCCAAACCGTGCATATCAATACATATTTATAAGTAGTGGGGACTTTCCCTTCACTACTTATGCACTCTCCAAAATAGGCTACATGCTAAGAATATTCATGTGCCACTACATGATAATTACAAAAGCATGCAAGCTCGCTTAGAATATAATATCTAATAATAACTACAATTCTAATCCTATTAATAGCCCAAAGAAATGCATGTCACTTAATCTTCCACTTGTCTGAAATAGCCTTTATGTGCTTTCTAAGTCTTCTATTAAACGTGTTCTACACTCAACCTTTATATTTAGCATCATACTAAAAACCACTAAGTCATGTTTCCTCACTTTCCCACGTGCGCCCTGCTCCAATATACCTCCACGCACACCTACTCACCCTTTGTCTGTGTGCCCAATCCTTATGTGCCTTTAGTACTTAGGCTACATTTCATCAGCCCAAAAAGTGTTTAAACAACGTCTAGGTCAAAACCTCTAAGGTGTTCGTAGTTATACAAAAAGGCATCATGAAAAATTTGACACAAAGAAATAAAAATTTGTTCTTAATCTTCATCACACACCTTTCCAAGCAATAACTCCTAACCTTGTGCGATGGTGTCTGGTTTGAAATCATCTCTTTCCATTGATATCCTTTTGTTTTGAGTTTTGAACTCATGATGGAGATTGAAGATATCTTCAACACTTACCAATCCTTTTGGCAAATTATTAGTACGTAGTTGTATGACTTGATCACTATAACTTTCCTGTAGACTGGGTTGTAAACTAGAAGAGAATTCAACCTCATTTTGGATGAACTAAACTATGTGCTCATCATTCTCAAACACTTCCCAACTGAATTCATTATCTAGGATGGATGGTCTTAAAACTATCTTGACATGTTGTTTACCTTAAACAAGATCTTTAACTGGTTAAAATTGGGAGCCAACAACTGCCATTTAATCTACTTCCTTATTTTTCTTTTGCGACACTACTTAAAGTTTGACGACATCAAAAATTTCCAAAAGATCCCAAAGTCGGTGTCTATAAGATTTCAAAATATATTTCTTAGTTGCATACTTCCCTCTAACTTGATGGATGACCAATTTTGTATCTCTGAATATATATAGGGTCTTGATTAGTCTCTTTTACACAATGAGCATACCATGAACCAATGCTTAATATTTTGTGACATTGTTTAAGCATGTAAATTGCAGCCTTTGTGCAAAGAAGAGATTTTTGTCTATTGAGGAGACAAAAACTACACCTACCCCAGCTCGATTTCTACTATTAGAATCGTAAAAGAACATCTTCCATAAACCAAAAGCATCATTATCTTCTTTGTGCAACATGGGGACTGTGAATTCTTCTTCATGGATATAATAGGTGTCTAGACTAGTATCCACTAATGTGTCATAGGGGTCAAACTCATAATGCTATTTATCCCATTCATCTAGCATGAGATCAAGGACTGAATCCCCAAATGGCCAAAGATGTGAAGTGGTTAAAATGGGGCATTCAGTGTGATTGCATAACATTGGATCATCTCTCAAGCTGTGGGACTTGCAAACCTGAGATGATCCTCAGAGAAAGTTGGTTCTTGTTCCTAAACTACCTGCCACGAGCTACTCTAATGCAGGCAAAAACTAAACTATCCTAATCTAACCATTCCAAGGAACCTAGAGAGAAAGAGAGGGTGAAAGAAAATCCTACACTAAAGTGGTGATACACCAGAGAAGGAAAGGGGTGAGATGCTCTGTTGAGGGAGGATGAAACAGGGGAGAAAGGAAGATGGGAAGGTCAGACAGAAGTGACACAAACCCAGACCCTAATCCATGATCAAAACTCCATGAAACACAACGCCCTACACCTGTAAATGTGAAATACATGCACAGAAAATAGATTTGAAAGGGAGAGGCACATGGAGAGACAACAAAACAATGCAAAGGGTTGAAGAAACACCACAAAAACACGTTTTATTGCTCTATATGGGTGCACAGACCATTACGTTTCTACTTAGAGGCACAAAAATGCTTTCCAGGCGTAGGAGAAGGTTTTCAACTCAAAATGGAGTTGGAGGAAACAAATTTGACAGAGTTTCCCTATGCCCAGAATAATCTCCTCTTCTCAAATGAGAAGTGTTACAATATATAGAAAGAATAAGAGAGAGAAGAGGGAAAAGTTGAATCTTGTTTCAACTACCATGAGATATGCATTGAATCCTGCCTTGAAGACTCAACCACTATCAATCAATGCCCTTTCTCAAATCCACCCCAAATCTGTTGATTCTGGCTCCCTCTATCTGTTCTGGCGTATTGAAGAAGAACGATGGATCGAATCGAATCAGATCTGGTAGTTGGAGAAATCAGGCTCTGTATTAATGGCCTGGAATACATTTTCCCATTTTTCACCCACCAATGCCTGCAAAAAATGATATTTTATGTTTCCAAGGCATAGAGGGCATCGAGACATTTCCAAAAAATCTTCTCCCACCCAAATCTGAGTTCTCAGTCAAAATATATGGTCATTTGAATTTTTGGGTCACAGGCGCGTAATATTTAAATGAGTCTGTCTGTACCGGGTCCACATGGCAGCTCTGCACTCATTTGAGATTTGACTCCTTCCTTCACTCTTGGAATAGCACCCATGTGACATGTGGCGGCGTCTGTAGGTTTCCCTATTTCCTTTGTATTCTTCCTGAGTCTTTTCCACGGGCGGAGGCACTGTATCTGACCCAAGACACGTGGAGGCTTTGCACATGTTTAGAAACTACCCCCAGACTTTACCTTTGGAGTAGCATGGATACGACACATGGAGACCTCCATGGGCCTTTGGACTTTTCAACGGTCACCCTCACCTTTTCGGGCTCTGGGACACATGGCGAGCTGGCGCTCGTTTGAGATTTTCTTTTGGACTATGCCTTTGAAATGGCATCATGTTGACACTTGGCACCTTCCGCTACTGGCCCGCCTCTACTTTGACTATTCAAACTATGACTTTTTCCCCCCTTTTTTAAATCTTGGGACACGCAGTGAGCCCGCGCTCATTTGATTCTCCACCTAGGGTCTCACTTTTGAATGTGCGTTGTTTGGACACTTGGCACCTTCCACCTGCATTCATTACTTAGCCATTTTGGGCCCATTCTCCTTTTGACCTCTGTTGACCATTGGCTACATGTGGAGGGTTGGCGCAAGTTTGAGCCCACCTTGGGCTCCCATTTTGGAATTGCACTGAGCCGACACTTGGCACCTTCCACCTAGTCGAAGACTTTTTCAACGGTCGTGTAACTTTTTGGGGCTCTGGACATGTGGAAGCCTAGCGCTTGTTTGGGTCTACCCTTTGATTTTAATCTTTGGAGGTGGGTCGTTCAAACACATGGAGGCTTCCATTGGATCTCTATACTTAGTCATTTTTTGGGCCTGTTCTGAACAATTTTCAAAGCCCGAAGACTTTGAATCTTCACCGTTTCTTTTCCTTCTCACTCCTGGCTCTTTTGACACTACTCCTCCTTCCCCAACCCTATTGTTCCATTTCTGAGCCTTCCTGTAATTTGTTTAATGGATTTAAGGCACATATTTGCTCGACAGAGCCGTTTTTTGAATTTCTCCTGTGCAGGGTCATTTGATCTTTCGCAGGCCCCTGCCACTTCCATTGTAGAGTCTCCCTGTAACCTGTTTGTAGGATTCGAATGTGATTTCTCTGGTTCTTTCTGTGTGGGGTCATGGTTGATCCAATATTTTTTCTAGGGGGGAAAATATGGATAACAGTTTTGGTGACTCGTAGGGGTATCTGCCTGCTAGATGAAGAGACCAGTAGCCTTGAAGCATCCATTGGGCATGGAGTCACAATTAATGGCTTGGTACTGACCCTTCCTTCAAAATGGACTCCCTGACTGCCTGCACTTTCTATGTTCTGCCTGTCCCTGAGCCTGCCCATGTGCGTCTGCACTCTCAATTTTCATAAGAAAATCTTGAAATGGAGTTTCTGAGAGTAGAAAATTGTATTGACCTGGGGATTTCATTTGTCCCTGAATGGACTGACTTAAAAAATGTCCTTTGGTTGCTCTGCATTTGTTTCATTTTTTGGGACTAGCAACTGCTACAGATAGCTATGGATCTTTCTGCCATGAATACTGAAGAGCCTGGCCTTGGTCTGTCCCGAGAATGGACTGTTACAATGTTTACCCGGGGCACATTGAACTTCACAATGACATAACCTTGGAGCAACAAAACACAACAAAAATGCTATGTACAAAGAATCAAATCATACATGCCTCAAATGAGACATGCAGAGTGTGCACAAGCACTTTTTCTGCTGAAAACAAAATCTACTCCTACTCCTATACTAACTAGAAAGAAAGAAAAGCTTAAACAAAACCGCTACAGGCAAGGAGAAATAGCTTCCCTTTCTCAAAAGGGGCAGCCATGCAAATGATTTGACACTGAATATGGCTGCCTAGATGAATAAAAAACTAACTTTAAGCCTGTCCTCCACCCAAATCATCAAGGTATCTACATTAACCAAAAATACCTCCTCAAGCTGATTGACATTGGACTCCTGGAGGTGTTGATGATGACCCTTGGTACTTTGATGCTCATCCTCATGCCCTGAAGTAGGCATGACTGGTTTTGGCTTCTCCCTTGGCTCCAATGAAGCCAAATATCTGATTGGGCAAGGTATGGTCCTTTGAATCTGCCCATGGTTCTGAACTCTAACTCCAAAAATGGAGTCTTTTTGTGGACCTTCTTGGATGGATGGTGAGAGAGAGATGATGACATCTCCTTTCTTTTTCTCTTCCTTCTCTTGTGAAGAACATGGAAGACCATGATCTTCCAACCTTGGTTCAGAGGGATGTTGTGAGACACAGGTTGTTGTCTTTGAGTGCCCTCCTTTATGGTAGTAGGCTCATGTGCTTGGAAGATGGATGGAGGAGGAGTAAAATGATGTAACCTCCATGGGATCCTCTCCATCAAAGCAATTCTCCAAGTCAGACAGATAATCTACCTCTTTGTTTTCCTATTTACATGTGGTCTACCTCCTCCATGGTGTCCTCCTGATCTATAACTTGATCACCATGGATCCCTTCATCCTCAAACATGAAGTTTGAAAGCTCAAACTCTTCTTCAACATCAGAGCTTGAAGGGGATGAAGTGGAAGGAAGAACTAAAGGTTCTCTTATAGCCTACTCCACACTTGGAACCTCTAAAACTGTATGGTCCTCCTCCATCATGGGTTCATCAATCAAATCAGGCCCTTGAAATGAAAGCAAAAAATCTTCAATGATGCCTTCTTCATTGAGTGGCCTCAACTCTGATTTGATCTCTCCCATCTGCTCCTCTTCAATGGGACTTGGAGCTGGTTGTTCTTCCTCTTCAACTGGTTGTGTAGCTTGGATCAATCAACATCCTCTTCAGACAAAGTGCCATCATGGACACTGCATTCGGAGTAGCCAACTATTGATCTTCTTCTTCTTGTTTTTGTTCCTTCTCTGCTGCAAACTCAGTCTCAACCACCACTGGCTCTTCAACTTTGACCTCCTCTATTGGCTTGACCATCAAGGGGATCTTTATAAACCCAAATTTGGCAGCCCAACTCTTCAGATTGTCTGTCATTTCTTCTCTGTTGGGCTCCCCTTCTTGTTGTTTTCCTTGACTGGATTCTTGAGTCTCTTCCCAACATGGACTTGGGAAAGCAAGAGGAGTGACAGGTTGGGGTTCAACCAGCTTTGCAATTGTTTGTGGTGGGGAGGGAGGTGGAACTTCTTGTTTGTTTAGAGGGGATGACTGTTTGGAAGGGAAAGGGGGAGAGGAACTGAAATGGGGTGGAAGACTAGGGAATGGAGAAATGGAATCAACACTTGGGGCAGCAACTGGGAAGCTTGGAAATTGGAGCTTGGGTTGAGATGGTGCTGCTTGAGAAAGAGAAAAAGAAAAGCTATGAGATGGTGGACTTACCCATTGACAAGGTTGTCTTGACTCCAACTCATAAGCCTCGATCTCCTCAGTCCATTGTGTAAGTTGGGGCAACATTTCAACCATGAAGTCTAGCTTCTCCTGAGGGTTGTAATGTCTTGGAAAAGGGCCTTCCCATGGACAAGGTGCCCTACAACCAATCTTGAATGCCTTCATTTGTGCTATGCCCCTTGACTGAACCATGCCAGCCTCCATTTTTTGAATTTTCTCCAATAAACCAACATTCTCCACATAGTTGTCACCATTGTATGCGTCCCCTTGTTCTTGATAAGCTCCATGGCCAAACTGACTTTGACCCTGCTCATATGGGTAAGCATAATGGTCCTGGATTTGATTATAATGCTGATTTGGAGGAGTTTGGAAATGCATTGGAGGTGGATTGCATTGTTGTAAGTGTGAGTTCCATGAAGGGAATGAAGTCATGATTGCACAACCTCATGGAATGGGAGAAAATGAAAGAGATGGAAGAAGAAAATGGATGAAAATGAGTGGAAATGGATGGAAAAGGTCTGCAACTCAGAGAATGGGTTTTTGACCAGATGGAGTCGCCAGATGTGCTTGCATGTGCCTCAAAAGGCTGAATCCCACCAAGAACACATCAACTTGATGAAATAAAGTGGTAAGACCTCTTGTCCCACCAGGCATGCCAAAACTGTTAGTGCAAAATCACAGCACCCCCGAATGGCCAAAGATGTGAAGTGGTTAAAATGGGGCATTCGGTGTGATTGCATAACATTGGATCATCTCTCAAGCTGTGGGACTTACAAACCTGAGATGATCCTCCAGAGAAAGTTGGTTCTTGTTCCTAAACTACCTACCACGAGCTACTCTAATGCAGGAAAAAACTAAACTATCCTAATCTAACCATTCCAAGGAACCAGAGAGAAAGAGAGGGTGAAAGAAAAGCCTACACTAAAGTGGTGATACACCAGAGAAGGAAAGGGGTGAGATGCTCTATTGAGGAGGATGAAACAGGGGAGAAAGGAAGATGGGAAGGTCAGACAGAAGTGACACAAACCCAGACCCTAATCCATGATCAAAACTCCATGAAACACAATGCCCTGCACCTGCAAATGTGAAATACATGCACAAAAAACATAGATTTGAAAGGGAGAGGCACAAAGAGACAACAAAACAATGCAAAGGGTTGAAGAAACACCACAAAAACATGTTTTATTGCTCTATATGGGTGCACAGACCATTACGTTTCTGCTTAGAGGCACAAAAATGCTTGCCAGGCATAGGAGAAGGTTTTCAACTCAAAATGGAGTCGGGAAACAAATTTGACAGAGTTTCCCTATGCCTAGAATAATCTCCTCTTCTCAAATGAGAAGTGTTACAATATATAGAAAGAATAAGAGAGAGAAGAGGGAAAAGTTGAATCCTATTTCAACTACCATGGGATATGCATTGAATCCTGCCTTGAAGACTCAACTGCTATCAATCAATGCCCCTTTCAAATCTACCCCAAATCTGTCGATTCTGGCTCCCTCTGTCTGTCTGGCATATTGAAGAAGAACGGCATGGATCGAATCGAATCAGATCTGGTAGTTGGAGAAATCAGGCTCTGTATTAATGTCCTAGAAGATGTTTTCCCATTTTTCACCCACCAACACCTATAAAAAATGATATTTTATGTTTCCAAGGCATAGAGGGCATCGAGACGTTTCCAAAAAATCTTCTCCCGCCCAAATTTGAGTTCTCAGTCAAAAGAT
This sequence comes from Taxus chinensis, assembly GCA_019776745.2. Lineage (NCBI taxonomy): Eukaryota > Viridiplantae > Streptophyta > Pinopsida > Cupressales > Taxaceae > Taxus > Taxus chinensis. The sequence goes on from CM034149.1 coordinate 869,025,776, forward strand.
ATGGTCATTTGAATTTTTGGGTCGTGGGCGTGTAATATTTAAATGAGTCTATTCTGTACCGGGTCCACGTGGCAGCTCTGCACTCATTTGAGATTTGACTCCTTCCTTCACTCTTGGAATAGCACCCATGTGACACGTGGTGGCATCCACAGGTTTCCCTATTTCCTTTGTATTCTTCCTGAGTCTTTTCCGTGGGTGGAGGCACTGTATCTGACCCAAGACACGTGGAGGCTTTGCACATGTTTAGAAACTGCCCCCAGACTTTACCTTTGGAGTAGTGCGGATACGACATGTGGAGACCTCCATGGGCCTTTGGACTTTTCAACGAGTCACCCTCACCTTTTCTGGCTCTGGGACACGTGGCGAGCTGGTGCTCATTTGAGATTTTCTTTTGGACTGCACCTTTGAAATGGCACCGTGTTGACACTTGGCACCTTCCTGCTATTGGCCCACCTCTACTTTGACTATTCAAACTGTGACTCTGTCCCCCCTTTTTTAAATCATGGGACACACAATGAGCCCGCACTCATTTGATTCTCCGCCTAGGGTCTCACTTTTGAATGTGCATTGTTTGGACAACTTGGCACCTTCCACCTACATTCATTACTTAGCCATTTTGGGCCCATTCTCCTTTTGACCTCTGTTGACCATTGGCTATGTGGAGGGTTGGCGCAAGTTTGAGCCTCTGCCTTGGGCTCCCATTTTGGAATTGTGCTGAGCCGACACTTGGCACCTTCTACCTAGTCAAAGACTTTTTCAACGGTCATGTAACTTTTTGGGGCTCTGGACGCGTGGAAGTATGGTGCTTGTTTGGGTCTACCCTTTGATTTTAATCTTTGGAGGTGCGTCATTTGAACACGTGGAGGCTTTCGTTGGATCTCTATACTTAGTCATTTTTTGGGCCTATTCTGAACAATTTTTCAAAGCCTCGAAGACTTCGAATCTTCATCGTTTCTTTTCCTTCTTACTCCTGGCTCTTTTGACACCGCTCCTCCTTCCCTGACCCTGTTGTTCCATTTATGAGCCTGCCTGTAATCTGTTTAATGGATTTAAGGCATGAATTTTCTTGACAGATTCATTTTTTGAATTTATCTTACACAGGGTGTTTGATCTTTCGCAGGCCCCGCCACTTCCATTGTAGAGTCTCCCTGTAACCTGTTTATAGGATTCGAACGTGATTTCTCTGGTTCTTTCTCTGTGGGGTCGTGGTTGTTCCAATATTTTACCAGGGGGAAAAATATGGATAACACAAGGTGCTCTCCAATAATAAAAGACATTTAAAAGGGAGGAGGTTTGACAACCACACTCACTTGTTCTTCCTTAGGTTAACAGATGTTGACCACATAGTCTACTTTGTGTATGGTGGGTTCAGGAGGAGAAATTTGCTTCAAGGATTCTTGCAAGAGATCCCTTTGAGATGGGATAGATAGGGCATCCCACATTGTGACATTCAAATTTGTCCTTTTCATCTATTCAACAATGTTGACGGGGATACCCGACGAATTTTGCAATGAGGGAGTGAAATTATCTTTCCTTACTTGTTCTATCCATATAAGCTTTTTGAGTGACAAAATTACTTAATTATACGGATTTGTGTTGAGTTGCGAGGTTTTTTTGTTCCATGAACTTATAGTGTTTTGTGGCTGCTGAGTGATCCATGACTGACTGGATGAAGCTAAACTTCCACCCAAGTCCATGAATTGGCCAAGATAGTTTCACAGATTTCGGAAAACAAGGGGAGGAGACCTTACATCCATTTATCTCTTTTTGGAACTTGTGTTATTTGCTACATGAATTTGCAGCCTGTTGAAATTTTCCACAGCTTGGCTAACTGTAAAAAAATCTTCAAGTCTAAAAAGCATGAAATTAGGATAAGGGGCAGCCTTTTGCATCTCTTTTGTTTTATTTTATGATGGAGCCGCGACTTGCTCTTATTGATAAAATGGGGTCTGCACCATAGGATCTTTCTCCTGCAAATACTTCACATGCATATTGGTTATGTGGTTGATCATAATGATGGCACCACTCAAAACTTTAGGACATATTATTTTCGACTAGAATAATGGCTTTGCTCGAGCTAGGAGCTGGTGAAGGTTGTCAAATTATGTTTGGAATTCTACTTGGTGGGTAATTTTGTCCAAATATTTGGATTGGGTTTTGAGATATTTGTTGTGGGTAACCTTAAGGAGGATTAAGATAGTTTTTTGAGGCTTGAGATTATTGTCTCTTAAGGGAGACAGTCTCATTTGTTAAATTTTTCAGTTGAAGACTAAGGCTTTCAATTTCTTCTTTGTTTATGGGAAATTAGATGTGGACAAGGATGATGAAGCAGTTGGTTGAGGAATATGAGAAATGGCGGGTTGGGTACTTTAGTGCAATTCAGGGAAAATGGGCATTGAGAATTTAGGGGCTAATTTACCTGATTGGATCAAACAATTTTCAGCCCTAATGGTTAACGTATAAGCATTGGGTACTTGAGTATCACCCATAAATTGAACCATTACTGCTATATCATAATTAAAGGCTGTAAGAAAGTATAAAAATTTTCATTGAGGGTTTGGTCTTAGAAGGATTGGAATTATGTCTCATGTTTTTTGGAACCTGAAGTTTAAATCCGTCATAAGTTCACTTAGAGCCCATTTGATGGTGGTTAACTACTCAAGGAGAGAAATTTTGTCTGCATTCTCACCAAATTTTTGACAGAGGGTGGTCCCGAGTTCTTCCCTAGTGTGGATTTATGTGGTTGGAAAACTTGTATACCATTGTAAAGCCTTTCCTTTGAGAGAAGATGCCAAAATCCGCACCACAAAATCATCCTCTGTGACTGCATGTATTGAACAAACGTTTAAAGTGTCTTGAGTATATTCCAATGATGTGGTAGATTTTTCACTTGTGAAGAAGGGGATGATCTTCAAGGATGATATTCTTATATCATGTTGTGCGGCAAGAAGTAATGGGCTACCACCGCTGAAGCTTACAAATGGAAAATTCCTTTAATGCTCCATGAATGGGATGGATATAAAAATTCATACAGAGAAGGGGAAATATCTACTAGGAGGAGTTGAATTTTTTTTGCTTGGAGGTGACTCAGACCTTCGTGGATTTCTTTCCTTTCTTATTCTTTGTGGAGAGAGTTGTAGGTAGTTAAACGGTTCACCTTTGGATATGTTTATCCTTGTTTGCACTCTTCTCATGAAGTGGGAAGGACTGAAATACATGAAACCAAGATATTTATCATTTGGGAGTTGCCAAATGTGTTACAAAAATTCCTCTAAAGGCTAAGAATATAAATTCACACACCAAACTCAACAGAAATGATCTAAAGACCATCAAACTTGTCCCGCCGGGTGTGCCAAAACTGTTGGCGCTCAAAATTGCACCCTAGCTTGAATCATGTGAGATTTAGAATTTTGGTCCAACATGGGAATATCTCCAAGTGTGGGGCTTGCGACTTGAGATAGATCATAAGAAAAGGTTGGCTTCCTCTATTTTGTGAGTTATGAGAATCCGCAAAACACAATATAACCTAATACTAAAACTACTCCTATAGCTAACCTATACTAACACATCCAAGGAACCAGGGAGAGAGATAGAGGGAATGAAATGCAAAAGGTAAATCCTAAGCTAAAAGGGGTGGTGATAGCACCAGAGTGAAATGTGGATCTTTTTCAGTTCTAAATGACACAGATGCAAGTTCACAAAGGATATCATGAAGATGCTCATAGTTTTAATGTAAATAACTAAAAGAATACATAATACGTAAGATGACATGGGCATTCATGTCAAATATAAAGCATTTGAAGGTAAGAAATAATCCACACTTGCATTAATCGGTCCCTTACAATTTATACACAAATATGAGGTGATAAAATCTCAATCCATAAGTTGTAGAGGTTGAAAGAATGAAATTTTGAGTTCTCTAGAGAAACTTAGAAAAATTACTAAGGAAGAAAGTGGGAAAGAACCCTTATATTGTGTGTGAGCAATTATATTTATATAATTTGGGGGAGGAAGAGAGAGAAAGAGAAGATGGAAGTAAATATCACCATGTTGGAGTACCGATACCTGACAACCTATTGAAGATACATGAACATCATGATTTCTTGTAGTGTTGACTTATAGAACAAGTATGGGCATCATTCGAAAAAATCCAAATACCACAACATGGCACCTTCATGCAATCACATACCATTAGACAATGCATAATGATTCCATACTTCATTAAATTATAGTTGTTGAGGTGGTTGGTCGTCTAGTTCAGAGACAGGCGTAATCTTTACTTCTGCCTTCCACATATTTTTATGGTTATGCTTTGATTTGCAACTTTCTATATTCCCTGAGTAATGGGTATAGTTTCCTTTATCGTGTGACACTTGAATGTTTTCACCCTTAGCCATTTAATTCTCGTTTATATGTTATGTAGGTCTTTCCTTCTTCTATTGTGCAGTACTTCACCTGTAACTATGTCTCTTCGTTCCGTGGATCTTAAGAACCCACGAAACACTATGAATGGGAAACCCGCGGTACAATAATTTAGTGTCTCATGGTTTCTAACCTTATTCATAGTTGAACTTGATTTTAATTTTACCATGTGGTGCCTTGCAAGAACATTCTTCTTTTGCATTGCAGATTTGATCTTGATGGACTTCATCCTTGGTTCCGCGGGATTGACAACCCCACAAAAATACTATGTTTTTTTGAATTTAGGTGATACTATGTTTTCCCATACCATGAAGCACTAACTTCTCATCCCTTTGTTTATTCCGCAGACCCTATCCTTAGTTGATTTTCAAAATTTTAGCTGGTGTGTAACCATGTGGTGCTTTGACTTGCCTTCAACCCATGACAGACCTATTCGATGCCTGTGAAATATTGACTTCCACAATGTTGTGAAGGTATTTCAAACCTTCGAGAAACACTAATTCCGCCAAAATCCACCTAAGTTCTGAGCACTCACTCCTTTGTTCGATGGGGTTAGGAGAACCCGTAGGACACTATATTTTCACACTCAATGAAAGATTGACTTAGTGCCATGTGGATTTTTCCAAGCAAAAATGTCTAAGTCCCAACTTAGATAATTTGTTAAAATTACATGGAGTGAAATTTAAAAAAACATATCCTACCTGGGAGCTCTCGTAACAGGGGGAGAAAAAGATTTTTAGCAGTTGCACAGTCACAGTTTTCTCCAATTTTAGCAGTTACACAGTCAGTTTTAGATTACAATCAATCACTAACAGGAACTAACTACTAATGTAGAAGCCAAAGTAGGAGCTAAATAATGGAATGACACCAAGGGCATATACGGGGTAATGATATGCCTAATGATGCAGGAACATCATCATGAACAAAGTCAAATTTTGGTTTTCAAGAAAAATTTGGCTTGAATTAGGTGTTAGAGGTCTTTTTAGGTGTCATAAAATGTTTCAAGTCCACTTGGGTCTTCTTTGATTTATAAAAAGGTGGATTTGGAGTTTCCCTCCAAAATTACCAATTTGAATATTTGAATTTGTTAATCTTGTGTCTAGGGGTCTAGGTGATAGGATAGATGAAAAAATGGTGTAAATGGGTGTGAAAGAGCATTAAAAGGTGCTTTACATCCTCCTTGTCTGGTTTCACCAACTATGGTCATTCTCACCTTAGTTAGGTTAAGTAAACTAGCAATGCAACTGATGTAAATTTAATTTGAATTAATTAAATCTAAGTATTGCAAAGTAACTGATGTAAAAATGATAAAATACAAAAATAACACAAGCAAACTAAGATTAAAAATATGAAACCCTAAGCACAAGAGATAGATTAAAAGACTTTGTTTATTTACACTTAATTTGGAACTAATCTGGATTGGGAAAAGTGTTGAACATGATAGGCAAAGTTTCATAAATGCTTAGTATAAATTCTATGATCCACGAACACAGCCAGACATGGGAACCCACAATAGGGAAAGGGAGCCTAGGCACTAGAAATTGCTACTAGGTGCTCGTGACTACACAAATGGTCAGAAATTTTTTTTTTCTACGTCGCAAGAGTTTGCAGTCTATTTCTATTGATCGCATGATGGTTGCTCTTTGAATGTTGAAGGTACCTGTAACCTGCAAAAGATAAGTTCACCTTCACAAGCCCACAAACCACATCAAATCTAAAAAAATATGCAGAACAAGGAGTTAGACTGACCCCGACGATCACCCTAAAAGTGAACTTAAAACTGAATGCTGCACTACATCTTAGACTCCATGTAGTTCGTATGAGTGTGTCTAGAAAATTGTGCCCTAGGATGCCCTTGTGCAAGTTGCACTTGATATCAGACTGTAGCTAGAATGTAATAATGTAATAATATGTGTGAATGGAATAAAATGAACTTCACCTTCGTATGTTGTGTATGTAGAATATGCAGTCCCTTGTCCCTTGAATAAATGTTAGATATATGTTTTAGAGTGCTTTAGGTGCCTTTTGAATGCAAGCTTAGGTGATGATGCAGATGAACCATTATTTTCCTTGTGATGGAGCTAATGGATGCAAATGATCTCCAAATAGATGCAATTCTAGGTGGATTATAGTAGTGACTAGTGCTTGGTGCCTCATTAAAGTCTCATAACTTTATATTTATAGGGTTCTCTTGATCTAATTTTGTAATTAACCCTGAAATGGAGACCACCAAAAAGATAATAAATTGAAATGGCTAGAAAGTGCCTAAAAGATGGCGGGAAAGTTAAAAAAAGGGCACCCCTGGTGGGACTAGGGCCCCATGGGCGCCTCAGTACTAGCCTGGGTGCCCAAGTCAAGGCTAAAATAATGGAAGATGACCGAAATAGACTGGGAATTTGTGTGTAAAAGGTCGGGAATGACAAAATAAAATAAAAGAAGATGGCCAAAAGATAGGGGTTCATTAGTACTTTCTTCACTCAAAAACCTTCTAAATATTAGTATGAGATCGAGACTAAATAATGACTAAAGTGCATGATTTTGTGACTACATTTTCCCCCACTTTATGATGGTGAGCGGAAATCTCAGTAACATAATGTATATAGAGATGTGTACATGATGTCTATGAAGATTGTAGTAGAAAACACTTCAAAGGACTAAACAAAGCATGGAATGACAAAAAGATGATAGAGCGTGGAAAATAAAGATGAAAATGTGCAAAAAAGTGATGAGAGTGAACCTAGGGAGGAGACGCGTGTGTAACTACTGAATGTGTGTGATGTAAGTTCATGGTTAGTATGGTGTGTGTTGTCGCAAAGTGTTGTTGTCATTGCCCCCATTTGGTTGTTTGTTTCTCATACTATCGGACCTGTAAGGAGAAAATGATCAAGTATTCAAATATGTATGTATGTGTAAAAACGTAATGTAAAAGACACATGTAAAAGTGTGTACATGTAAAATATGCAAATGAAAAAAAATGTAAATGGAACATGTGCACCTGATCCATGTCGAGAAAGATAGTGTAGAAGGATATCCTGTACTACCGGGGTTTTTTGGGGTGATTTGACGCCATAGGCTGAAGAAGTATAGGGAGGAATTCTGTTGTATCCTCTAATCTTTAACTGCTTCCCTGAATGTGTGTTAAGAGATCTATGTACGTCCTGGTTTTTTGGGCGATCTGACTCCATTGACCGAAGTAGTGTAGGGAGGCACACACACTGTAAACTCTAAGCCTATAACTGCTTCCCAAAATGCTACTAACACCACGTACTATAAAATCTACTATGTACGAGGTTCGTAGATTGGTCTAAACCCACTCATTGTATGTAACCCACAATGTAAAGGGTGGAAAGTGCACTGAACTGAACCAGAGTATAATTGTTTTGTAGTATGTAAAACCCCAAATGATGCTCCCCCTCTTTGGGGGTGCATGCAACATTGTTGATAGGAGAATACGGCCCCAAACGAGGACCAACTGCATGTAATATGAAACTATGCCCTATAGGGGGAAAGGAATTCACTTGGTAGAGACCAAGGCGTGCACAAACAAGAGGCTAGCCAAAGACAAGTGTTAGTATGAACAAACATGCATATAGAAAATAGTGTATAAGTTACGCAAACAGTGTGTGTAAGATACCAAACAAAGTAATGTTTTGTAAACACACAAAAAACAAGTAAGTTGCAAAAAATAGGCTGCAAACGTGGGACATCACTCACGATGTCTCAAGACTCGCAAGGCCATTATGACCGTAAACAAAAAATGAGTGTGCACACCGAACATAGGGCAATGCTTGCAAACAATATACAAGCAATGTAACAAACAAGTATGGAAGAAAATATCCCTGCATAACAAATGTTGCACATGAAGCACTTGTTAGCATGTTAGAAAGATAACTAGTATGTCAAAAGCGTGTATAATCAAGTGATGTAAAGTGTTAAGTACAAAACAATAGCACCTGTGAAATATGAACGAGGATGCCCCCATCGACCAGTGTAGGAAGGCTAGAAGGCGAGAATTTGTGATGCGTGTAAGTGATCTATATCTGTGATCATAACTAGAAAAATACGTGAACATGCATGTGCGGATGAGATAGATAAATGACATACAATTAATCTAACTAGCATGTGTAATAAAGAGACCATGAGCAAGGAAAACCAAGCAAGAGTAAAAACAACCATAATATGCAGTATGTTGTGGATGGATGAATGAAATGCAAGATGGAGTGATAGGAGCCATGTGCCCCCTAAGTGAATGGAAATGTATGTAGTGAGGTTCATTTGGTATGCCACATTAGCAATCAAGAATGAACTGTAAATAAGAGTGTGTCATTGGGAAATGGTCGAATAGTGTGTGTTGTGTCTAGTGTGTTGTGATGAGTATGTATGCATAATGATGATGATATGCAACATGTCGAAGAGATGTGTGTGAACCCTATAGCCAAAGCGTATATCACGACAAAATGAATGTATGAGTGATGATTTAGCCCTAAGTGTATATCACTATATGATGAATAGTAGGGAGTGGTGATGTAGCCTAAAGCGTATACTTCTACTAGATGAATAAAATGGAGTGGTGATGTAACCTAAAGCATATACCTCTACAAGATGATAGAGTAGGTGACCATTTAGCCTATAGTGTATGTCACTAACCTAGGAATGTCGCATGACGAGAGGATGAATGATAAACATGTTAGTATGATTAGGTCGATTTGATTTGTAAACCCTTGGTAGTCAAGTATGAACTAAGGAACTAAAGTGCGTAATAGGGTAGTGAGTACAGTGCGCAGAAATCAATGTAATATGTGTGATGATAATAGAAGACCATGTGATGAATAGAATATGTAATGTACAATGTATAATATGTAATGAGAGATTTAATGTAGTATGTATAAGATGTAATGAAAGATGTAATGATGTCAAAAATGTGTATAATGTATAGACACGTAGATGTAGACTAAATGTAGTATGTATGACGTGAGATGTATGATGAAATGTAATGTGTATCAGCTATAGTGAAGTGTGTGGGGTTCATGTGTAGTAAGCCCTCAATAGTCAAGTGGGAACCAAAACACAAGAGTGTGTAATTGGGTAATGATGACGCTAAAATGTGTAATGAGCATGCCTATGTGAGAAGATTGATATTTGAGAATGCAAAGATGATGGATACGTAGATGTGGTGATGGGTGGGGGAGATGTATTAGATGCAATGCCCCCCAAGTGTACATAAATGCATAGGCTAACCAATGACTGTGAAGGACGAATGTCCTCCACATGACACATGTGATGGTGAAAATGTATGACTATGCTCTAAAAATGGTGGTATATTAGATAAGCATTGTGTGGGTGAACGAAGTCTATGCGCATGTGAGGGATGAATGTATGGAGGTCATGGTGTCACAAAATGCGTCGGTGATGTAGATATACGTGATGTTGACTATTAAGATGATGAAGACCCGCGTGGAATAAACTGAGGTGGTGATCTATGTCAAGATGCAGTTATTGTCTTAAGAATGGGCCTATACCTATGTGTAGGACTAGTGGAATGATGCGGTCGTGTATATGAGGCTTGAGTAGGCAAGCTAGGAGTAAACTATGCTTTGAACAACATAGAATGTGACATGCTAGAAGGAGTAGAGGGTGTGCTAGTTACTGTGTGAGGAGATGGTGACCATGGAGCATATGGAGGGACATCATCAATAATAATGACATGATTGTTGTGAATAAAATTAAGCCGTAAATGATTCATAGAGATGATAGATTGCAAGCAACAAGCCCAATTGAGACCAAGAAGCATGCCACAACTATTAAATGTGTTTCCAACGAGGAAAGGCACAAGCATAATAAGAGGACCAACTGTAACATGGATCTTAACAATGCCAAAGGTTTTTTTAAAGGGTACTCAATTTGAGATGGAGGATTGTTGATAGCCTTGAGAAGTGAAATAGAGCATACACTAATAGGCCATGATGAGTCAAACTTGGTGTTATTAATAGAGGTCGAACCAATAGATGCACGGATATGTAAATTTTTGGAAGTAAGATTCGCATGATAATCATGATCGAAGAAGAAGATTATTGGTAGTGAAGCGTTAGTACTTATAACTAAGAAATCTAAAGCTTCTTATCCAGGAGGTGGTATTGCGTGATATGTATGATTGGTAGAAGAGTCAGATGTCTTCTTGTCATGTTGTTGAGATTCATTGTTAAAGAGATTGAGTTTACCCTTGTTGTTGGTCAGGGTAGAGCTAGTAGACTCTAGAAACTCTAGTTTGTTGTCATCAATTAGATTTTGGATGATTGTACGAAGTTTGAAACATCTATTTTTAGAATGTCCTATGCATCGATGATAATCACAGTGGAATTTCTCATTGTAGTTCCCACCTTTTGGTCATGATGTGTCTAATTCAAGTGTTGGGGGAAGGGTAATAAGATTGCTCTTGAGAAGTTGTTTCAATATAAGATGTGGAGCCATTGGAAAGTTATTAAATGTGTGTCGAGGTTGCTATGACTGAACCTCCTTAGTAGGAGTGACTGCATGGACAATGATTTTAGTGTCGGTTGGTTTAGTTGTAGAGGGTTTGAATGTTGTCTGTTGGGAAAATGAGTGGAGGACGAAGCCTATTCTTGATATTTAAGCTTGCCTATGGATAGGAGTTTTGTCTCACGAATCTTAAGAGTATGGAAAAGCTAATCAAACGAAGGAGAGGCTTCAAAGAAAACACTCTCTTGGAGAGGTGGTAAAAGATTTGTATAAACAAGTCCTGAAGCTCAGAGTCTGCAATTACATTTTTCATCTTAGCTAGATTATTCTTATACCTCAAAACATAGTTATTGAGGTGTTCATTTGATCCCTGTTTAAGTTGTGCTAGTTGAGCGTAAGAGATATTAGAGCCGATATTATGGAGAAATGAGTAAGAAAGGCATCGAATAGATGCGTGAATGAAGTTACCGAGTGGACAAGTAAGTCATAGAACCAACACATCATATGATCATGGAGACTACGAGGAAATAGTTTAGCTACAAGAATACGATCATCAATGAAATCAAGACAAGGGACATGAAATTCTCTAAGATGTTCCTGTGAGTCACCATGCCCATTAAAAAGGGGAAGCTTAGGGCTGAAAAATCTAGGAGGAAACATATAAGTAGAGATGGCAGGTGTGAATGGAGTATGTAATAATACAGTAGAATCTAAAGATGACGATGTATGCAAGGTGGCATGTTGCAACTTATGAATTTGAGCTTGAAGGTCGTGATAAAGAGAAGTTAAGTCTTGATTGCCAATGGAGGAAACTTGTCGTATATGAGAAACTAAGGGTGGTGTAAAATAATTGGTAGGATTAGTAACAAAAATGGGAATAATAGAAATAGGTGGAAGAGTAAAAGTAAGCAGTTGAGTAGCAACAAAAGTGGGCATGTCTGTAGAAGCATTGAGTTTTGCCAAATTAGCAGCTTCCTCACAAGCCACATGTAAAAATAAGTCTAGATCTTGTGGATGTGCATCAATATGATCGTTAGTGGCCTTAAGACATTATTTAGTAAAATCAGTATGAGAATGAGCCATGGCAAAAGGATAATAAACCCTAGAATTATAAGGTATGAATGAAGAATCTAGAAGCGTGAAGGATCGAGTCAGGTTCACCAAAATGATTAACTAAAAATGGGCTATGGGGATAGTTAATCTAATCTATAATGACATGTAAATGCAGTAAACAACTATAGAAATGGCCCAAGTAACTATAAAAATAGAAATGTTAAACCCTAAAGTGTAAGGGGAGTTAGAATGAACTCAGCTGATTGGAGGAGCTTACTGCACTGTGTCATAAAAGTAATTGGAAAAATAGAAAACAGGATTGACTGTGCAGAGACCCTGAAAAAGAAGGATTTGGAATATATGTCTGGACTGGAGCACCTAGGAAGGATTGGGGTACTTGCAGGTGCTATGGTATGTAGAATGGATGCCCTATGCAAAAGATACAAAATTGAGTTTTACAGGTCCGACAGGTGGTCTGAAAACCTCGCAGTGTGTCACATTAGATTCACTGCACTATTTGGGATGTTGCTAATAATCCAAGATGTATAAAAGACCTGTAAAATACCAAAAGAAATGTCAAAACATTAAAAAAGAAGAATGCAAATGAATGGGCCGAACTAACCTCAGCTGCCACAACATTGGGCTTACTAACTGAGCGTTGCACTACATTTCAGACCCAAATTTAGTTCTGGTGAGTGTGTGCATAATGTGCCCTAGGTGCTCTTGTGCCAGTCACACTTTGTGAAGTAGGGAGTGATAACTAGATGTAGAAAATGTAATAAATTGTGTGCATGGGAATAGAATCCCTCCCCCTATGTTTGTGTGGTGTAGATGAACCAACCTTGTCCTTGTGATGGAGCTAGTGGATGCAAATAATCTCTAAATGGATGTAATTGTAGGTGGATGATAGTAGTTACTAGTGCTTGGTCCCTCATTATGGTCTCATAACTTTATATTTATAAGGTTCTCTTAATCTAATTTCGTAATTAACCCTGAAATGGTTGACCACCAAAAAGATAAGAAGCTGAAACGGCTAGAAAGTCTGCAAAAGATGGCGGGAAAGTTCAAAAAGGATCGGGGCACCCCTGGTGGGACCATGGTGCCCATAGGTGCCCCAGTACTAGCTTGGGTGCCCCAGTCAAGGCTAAAATAATGGAAGATAACCGAAACATATTAGGCATGTGGGTGTAAAAGGTCAGGAATGATAAAATAAAATAAAATATGGCCAAAAGATTAGGGTTAATTAGTACTTTCTTCACTCAAAAACCTTCTAAATAGTAGTATGAGACGGAGACTAAATAATGGCTAAAGTGCATAATTTTGTGACTACATTTGCCCCCATTTTATGTTAGTGAGTGGAAAGCTTGGTAACATAAAGTATATAGAGATGCGTACCTGATGTCCATGAAGATTGTAGTAGAAAATGCACCGAAGGACTAGAAAAAGCGTGGAATGACAAAAATATGATGGAGTGTGGAAACTAAAGATGAAAATGTGCAAAAAAGTTATGAAAGTGAACCTAGGGCGGAAACCCTAAGCACAAGAGATAGATGAAGAGACTTAGTTGATTTACGCTTGATTTGGAACTGATCTGGACTGTGAATAATGTTGAACAGACTGGGCAGAGTGTCATAAATGCTTAGTATAAATTTTATGATCCATAAATAGATCTGGACATGGGCGCCCACACTAATGCAAGGGTGCCTGGGCACATGAGATTGCTACTGGTCACCCATAATTACACAAATGGTGATAATTTGGTTTTCGCTATGTTGCAAGAGTGTCATAGTTCATTCATGTTGATCACTTGATGGTTGCTTTTTGAATGCCGAAGGTACCTGTAACCTGCAAAAGAGAAGTTCACCTACCAAACCACATCAAATCTAAAAAAATATGCAAAATTGGGATTCACACTGACCCTAATGGTCACCCCGAGAGTGAACTTACAACTGAGTGTTACACTACATATCAGGTTTCATGTAGTTCTTGTGAGTGTGTGTAGAAAATTGTGCCCTAGGACGCCCTTGTGCAAGTTGCACTTGATAGCAGACTGTAGCTAGAAGGTAACAACGTAATAGTATGTGTGAATGGAATATAATGAACTTCCCTTTCCTATGTTGTGTATATAGAATATAAAATCACATGTCCCTTAAATGAATGCTAGATGGATGCTTTAGAGTGCTCTAGGTGCCTTTTGAATGAAAGCTTAGGTGATGATAGTAATGCTTAGTGCCTGGTCCCTCATTTTGAACACATAACTATGTATTGATATGATTACCTTGTTTCAATTTTGTAATTGAAAATTAAAAGGCCGACCCATAAGTGGAAAAGATGCCCAAAAGATAAAAGAGACTGAAAAGAAGTGAGTAGGATAAGAAAGGGTTGGGGGCACCCAGAGAGGACAAGAGCGCATGGGCGCTAGTGTCTGAAACCATGAAATATAAACAAGTAAAGTTCCAATTGGGTTGTAGAGTGTGCAATACCAAAAAGAAAACAATAGACAAAGAAAAGAGGCCAAAGATGGTTTTCAATTACTAGTTTTCTAGCTTAGGAATCATGTAAATGATAGCATGCTTTTAGGACCTAGAAATGTACCCGAGTGCGTGATTTTGTGTCTACAGTAACTACCTCATTTTGGATCCTTTTGAAAAGGAATTCAATTGAGGAAGGTGTTAGAGGGGAAAATAGGGTTTTAGGGTGAGAGAAGAGCCTTGAAGGCTCAGGATGTCCTATATTTAGCCAAGAAGAGTTCATCTAAGACATGAATTTTGAGATAAGAGCTTGTAATTAGGAAGCATAAATGGTGAATCATTAAGTTTCTATAATTTTCTAGTTATATATGTTTTGTTTTAGTTAATCTAGTGATATTTTGATGGTAGAAATTTTACAATGACAAGGTGAATCTTTACTTGATGAATATATATAGGAGTATTTTTTTGACATGATAGAAATCTACGTTATGAGTGAATTAGCGTGACTATACAGGTTATTGAAGGATATCAGAGCATTCACAGTAAGAATAATGTTAAAACAAATTGTTATAAGTTTAAGGAAGAGAAAAAACCTTCTTGTAAGAAGTGGTAAGTGATCAAAGAAAAAAAATCGAGATCAAATCTTAGAAAATTTAGGTAAAATATGTTAACTTAGTTTTGACATGAATGGTAATATGGTATTAAGAAGAGTTTGATAAAGTATGAAGATATGTCCTTCTTTAAAGAACACTGGGGAAGTTGTGAGAGGTCTTGCAGAGGTATTTTGAGTCTTGATTTTTTTTTAAGAACATGCAAATGAAAATATTTCCAAAGGGAACCCTCTCAGTCTATGGAAACCATGTCCTAGGGTTTGAGGGTTAGAAACTCACATAGCTGAAATTTTACTTAGTGGAAAAGTCTATAAAATGAAAATAAGGAGGTATTATATACATAGAGGAGTCCTGTTAAGTTTAAGGAAGAATGGGTTATGTTAGATAGACCAAAAATTCAAAACACAATGTTGTATCAGTTCAAGATACCCTATTTTGAGGGTTAAGAAGAAGAAATTTTGAAAATGAGTTAGTTCTTTCTTAGAAATATAAAGATTCTTGGTGATAAGTTGAATCATAGAATAGTGAGGGTGGAAGGTTGTTCAGACTAGTAATTTTATGTTGTTAGAGAAGAGAAAAGCTTTGAATAAAGGTTTATACCTTGTCCCAGTCCTAGAAACAAGTCTTACATAGAGCAAGTTTTTTTAGAAAACTCTAAAGGAATACAATAATAGTTCAGGGAGTCTTCATTAATAAGTTCAGACCTTGAGGAATGTGGCATAGAGGTGAAAAATGGAGGTCGAGAAGTTTTAGAACCAAAAACAAGAAAATATAGTCTTCTTCTATAGTTTTCCTTAACAGTCTTCAATAAGATTTTAGGATGAGAAGTTATACAAATGATTGTTATATGTCATTGTGAAGAGTTGAATAAAGATCGAAAGAAGGGGTGTAGATTTCAAGAAGATGAGGATATGAAATTCATACGTAAAGGATTAAGAAATAATCAAACTCTTGTATTGGCTCATGGAACAAAAAAAAAGGAAATTGGATAAGTAGAGTTTAGAAGAGGAAGAGAGGTTTAAATATTGAAAGGGGTTTCTAAAAGGTGTTATGAGGTGTCTAAGACGGGTTTAGAGGAAAGAACCCATATGAAAACATCAAAACCTTAAAACCCATTCAAGAACCTAAGATAAGACCTAGGACACATAACATTCAAGAAACTAAGGAAAGAACCTTAAAACTCATTCAAGAACCTAAGGAAAGAACCCGTATGAAAACATCAAAACCTTAAAACCCATTCAAGAACCCGTATTGAAAGGAGGGAGAGGTGAGTTGGGAGATTTGTTTGAAGAGTTGGCTTCTAA
Source organism: Taxus chinensis (assembly GCA_019776745.2). Taxonomy (NCBI): domain Eukaryota; kingdom Viridiplantae; phylum Streptophyta; class Pinopsida; order Cupressales; family Taxaceae; genus Taxus; species Taxus chinensis. Next base: position 869,042,114 of record CM034149.1, read on the forward strand.
AAATTGGTGAAAATCAAGATTGGGATAAAGGGTATCTAGAAGTGTAATTATTTTATTAAAAAGGTTTGGGAGTTTTTCTAAACATGAAGATTTTGGTTAGGTCAATGCTAGTTGAAGGGCTAGTTAGAAAATGATAAGGAGCAAATTGAAGGATTTATCTTAAGAATAATGCCTTGCAACTTCACACGAAGTTTAAACATGATAATGGGTGCTCACAAATGTTTTTTCTTTTTCCAGGAAGCTTAGAGAAAAAATTTGGACAACAATATTTACAGTTTAGAAGGGCTAGAAGAGCTATTTCAAGGCTTATAAGGTGAAAGAGTTGAGATAGGGTTTTGATTCCTTGTAAATGTTCTAAGCATGTTTGATTGACGATTTTAAGTAGGTGAAAGATGATTGTAGCCCATATAACAAGTTGGATATTAAATTTGGTATATTGGTATGTTTGAAGGTTTTAAGTATTTGGGCATATTGGCAAGTTTGGTTGAATTTTCTCTAACTAACATGTTTTTTGTACTTTGAAGGTGCCCACCATTAGTAAGACATCACCTAGTGCCTTTGTGTCATCCGAGGTAAGTTACAAATCGGGTTTGTAATCATCTGTAGTGGCACATATCCGCAGGGAAGCGTTAACAGTTGGAGGGAAAAACAAACCGCTTTCCCAATATAATTTCCCTTAGTGGCAATAGGACACCCGAATCAGAAGTTTAGCATCAGGACACTCAAATCCCTAGTTTGGAGACAGGACGCCAAAATATTTTGTGTTATTCCAACCAGCTCCTAAGCATCGAGTCTACAAGCAGGAACATGTTTCTATCCCTTTCACTTTCAACACTCCAGGTGTACTTTAACCCCTTAGTTTATCTTTTCTAATACACATTTCCATTTTTACATATTTTCAAATTTAAATTTCAATTGCATTTACCTAGAGCATTGACTAAAATTGTTTTCTTTTACAAGTTCTATCTTATCCCAACAAAGATAAATCACACAAGCAACCATGAAGCAAATCTCAAGCACACGCTAAAAAATATGATACTCTAAGGAAGTACACGCATGATCTTGGAAGCACAACCACTAGGGGTGAATCAATGGGCATTAAAATCTTTCTTTCACATTCATTTTATCATTCATCAAACATAATTCAACTTAACCATTAACCATTAATCATGCATTCATTAAGAAACATAACCATAGATGAGAAAATAAGAACACAAGAACACTTAAACACCAAATATAAGTGGGAAACCCTCAAGGGAAAGAAAACCCACTAAAAAAATCTTTATTACAACAATGAATCAAATTTAGTTGAGCACCAACCCAACAAGGAGTACCAACCTCTGACTTTAGTGAGGCACAAAACCCACAAGGAGCACCAACCCCATGATTTAGTAGAGCACCAAACCTACAAGGAGGAACCAACCCCCTAGATTAATCAACACCAATAAAGAAAACTAATTTATTTTTCACCTCTGGAATGTTGTTACAACTGATGGTGACACTTGTTTAGCTCTCCTTCCTTCCTTCTTCCTCAAATATGCTCTCTAGGCTAACTCGCTCAAGAACTTCTCCTGCAAGTTGATTAGGTATAATGACCTACCTCTCCAACAAGATTACACCCTCTAAAACATCATGACACACTCTTTTCCCTCTCTATATGGTCACAAAGACCTTCACCTGCACGAGTTCCCCTCTTATTCACACTTTTCCTCTCTTCACACAACTACCAACTAGGTCACTAACACATATTTATATACATGAATTGTGAATCTAATTCATCTACGTCAGACATAATAGAACATATAACCTTAAAAAAACATTAAAATATCATGAACATATCATACATAGGACCACTTAGGTCGGCAATAACATCTAGAAATGTCATTTCTCCATTAGGACTAAAGTAGCCCTAATACACCCAAACTGCCCTCTCTCCAAAACTAAGACCACTTGGGCCTACATGATATTCACCAAACTTCTAAAACCACTTAGACATGTTCTCTAATTCCACTCCATGCCTTCTACAAGATTTTTCATCTTTACATCTTCAAAACATGTTATAAAGCCACCAAGAAGAACAATTATCATCATTGGGTCTATGACCTACAAAACCTGTCCTCAAACATTGAAGCCAAACCAACATCAAATAAACTCAACCATGCAAGTGTGGTACATGGATGGAAATATCATGACCTCGAGTTCATCACCAAATTCTTTAGATACCATCACTTGGACTCAAACACCATCAACATACCTTTGCAACCAGGACCACCAAAACTACCATTTTCACCCCAAAACCACTCTTGTAAGATAGGCTTCAACAGACTTCCAAAGGGCTCAACCATGATCTGAAACCACCATGGACAAGTATAATGACTTCCATACTCCCTCAAAAACCAATCTATTCAACAGGACTAGAGCACAACTTGGGATAAAACACAACTTCTTCTAAAATTTACAAATTGTTGTGGTGTCCATATATTATCATGACACATAAATACCACTTGGAGAAATTTAGAGGAGTCCTCTACAGCCTCAAATCACTAACCAAGGTCAAACAATCCATAATAGGTCATTTAAAAAAAGATATCTCTCATCGCTACTCAACTAGGGTTTTAGGAGGGTTTAGAACCACCTTAGCTTCTTAACGATTGTTCATAAAGCTCTACCCCTCAATAATAAAAAAGGTCTAGAATGTCATCTTAAGACCCTTCTCCAACTACCATGAAGAGCTTCGACCAACATGCAGAGTTTACACATGCCAATGAGCACAATAAATTCCATTTCGAGCTATGTTTCTCACTTCCTTGAGCTCAGTAGAGCTAAAAATGTTATATCTTGCTTTATCCTCCAATCTAATACCTAGAACTTCACTCACACACTTGAAATGACATGCCTCACCTATTTTTATGCTCGTATTTCCATCTTCATACTGAAATATGTCCAACTCACCTCATTTGGACACCTAGGGCTTAATAATAGGTCTAGTGTAGACCTATAAAACATGTCCAAACCTTAAACCAACACTCTAAAACAATTGCAAGTATTTGAACACCTCATCCTCATGCTCCACATGTTCTCACCATGCATAACCAACTCATACATACATGTAATCTAACATGGCATACCTCATCCTACTAACTAGGCCTCAACACCAAACATCTTGAACATGTTTGCACCATCAGTGTTGACCTCCTCATGACTTCATTACTCATACACACCTACATGAGCCTTCAACACACTTCAAGACACATCAACAACATCACCACAACACTATTACATCAACATCACTACATCACTCTTACAAGCCACTACATGTCATCACACCTATTGTTTTATAAAAAAACTAATTAAATATAATTGCATAGTAACTGATATAATAAAATACACTAAATATGCATATGATAAGCACTCCAACAATGCAAGATTGTAAGTAAATGAGAGAGATAGATGACTTAGTTGGATCATTCACAATCTAGAATTGGTTTGGGCAGTGTAAAGTGTTGAACCGGATTGAAACAGTGTCGCAATTGTTCCTTATAAATTTTGAGACTTAAGAATGATGCTCGACATGGGTGCCTGGTGTTGGATAAGGGCGCATAGGTGCTAGTGACTATGCCTGGGCACTGATGACTGTGTAGAATCTCATAATATTATTTTTCTTGTGTCGCTAGGGTTTCACTGTTATTTTACGTCAGTCGTTTGCTATTCTCTTTGATCACCGAGGGCACCTGTAACCTACAAAACAAACCCTGACTACCTACAAAAAGATCACAAACACATCAAATTGGATCAAAGTATGTAAAATGTGAGTTCAGAATGACCCCGACAGTCACCCGATGAGTGAACTTATGATTAAGCTTTGCACTACATTCCAGACTCCATGTAGTTCTTTGTGCTTGTGTGTGAGATAGTGTCCTTAGGTTGCCCTTGCACCAATGATGCCAAAATAACGGACTATAGATAAATAATATATAAATGTGTGATATGAAATTCAATACTTCCCATTCCTATACAGTGTATGCATCCCAAAAATGCAGTCCCTTTGATGGTAGTGATAGTATGTAGATGTGATTTCCCCTTAGAATTGTTATCCAAAATAATAGAGTGTGTGTTGTGTATATATGGATATCTTGTTTGAATTTCAACACTAGTGACACAAAATGTTGACTATGCATTCAAGATAATGATAATAAAAATAAAAAGGCTGAGCACAAATGTCAAAAATATAAACAAGAACAAAGAGGACAGAAGCGCCCAAAATGGACAGGAGCACTGGGGCACTAGTGTCCAGAATAGGTGTTGGTGCCCTGGGATAAATGATGACATATATGAAATCACAGATAGATAGGGATCCATGTGACATGACCAGAATTGGGTACAGAAATGAAAAACATGAGATAGAAAGACAATATAAACAATCAAAAGAAGTGGATGGACAAGGGATTGTGTCACAAGTGAATACTTTTATTGCTTAAGATCTATGCATATAACAACATACTTGATGGCATATTAAAATAGTAGTATGTGCATGATTTTGTGTCTACACCTACACAAGACACCTCAAAACACCATGTCATCTCATCAAGCAACTCGACTCAACACATGACAATACCAATCAACCTTCATGTCCTTTTCCTTTTGAAATCAATGAAACCTTAGAGATTACTGAAAACATCAGTTTCATCATCTCATTTTGACATCAATGACAACACAATGCCAACAATATCCCACTTTGTCATTGATGGGAAACACAAATAGCTCATCCCCCCTATGATACTTCACATGTCATCAACTCACTCTACCCCTTTTGACATTAATGTCAAAGTAACATACATGTAACAACTTAGAGCTCTTCTCAAGTCATCATATTAGGCTCACCTTTTGGTTGGAAACATAAACCAAAAAAAACAAGGTCCATTTGACCTCTTCAATTTTTTTAACTCTTAGAAACAATGGAGAAACATGCCTCCAAAGAAAACATCTAACTCAACCTTGACCAAACACCACATAGTTGATACCAATAGCTAAAAACAATGAACACCTCTACTTACCTTACCAACAACATTGAATTTGACTTCCATATTTTTCTTCATGAACTTCACAATTTTTGGAACTTCACTCTTTCTTGAGAACATATGATTCACTCCCTTCAGTCTTTAACCTGCATTCTACAACCTAAACGGATGCTTTCCTTAAAGAATACACCAATATCTCAACACATACCATATGAGGCATAATGTGTTCATGTTCCCCTTAGCCATGTTGTAAACTCATGTAGAATGTAAGAACTTGTAGCGTAGTGAACCATGGATCAACATTTTGATCTATGTGGTGTAATTAGAGATAAAAAACCATCGTAAGGAGCGCTTAGAGAAATAGTTGAAACAATTTGGAGATTTTGGATATTTTTAATTGTTGTCAAAGGAGATTGAAGAGGTAGGGAGTGATTAATTCCCAACCCTATTTGTTTGAAAATGGGAGGATTTTGGCGTCCCATCGCCAGAGGAAGAGTGTTCGGGCGAGAGGTATAGTTTTAATCTCCATCCATGACTACATCCCTAAAAGGTCCAACTGTTGCAGACGGATAGAGACCAAATTTAGATCCAATTTAGTTTCATTCTTTTCCGATTTAGTTCCAATTTGTTCCGAATGAAGGACCCACATAGGAGCAGTATAGGAAAGGAAATGACATCTCATTGCCCCCACTCCTATAGTAATGGGTGTATTGATTTGAATAGTGTTGGATGGCTTCCAAGTTAGTTCATCTAGAAGCAATAATAAAGTAATACAACTCCCAAGTTAGGCCATCTGGGAGATATAGTAAATGTGCTTATTGTACTGATTGATTGATTTGATTTGAGTGATAAAAGATCACTTGTAATAAGATGTACTTAGTAGATTACTTATGGAGAGTTTTTCCTTTGCCCCTAGATTAGGTCATTGAATAGATTTGGAATAGTAGAAAGTATTTGAATGTTGTATAGAATGTTTGTACCTTTGGGTGAATAAGATCAGAGAAAAGTACGATAGTATTGTATTAGGAGTTTCGATTGATTGTATTATATCCTGAGAGGGATCATAAGATGATCACGATTGTATGCCCCCCTTTCAGCAAAAGGGTGAGGGGCAGATAATTAAACATTGAGCCGAAAGCAAGACGTATAAGATATTTGTAATAGTGAATGAGAAATAGTATGATATAGTATTGTCAAATTATGAGGAGATATTGAATATTACATGTGTTAGATGTGAATTTGAGATGTTGGAATTTGTATGGTACGGTGTTAGAGGGAATTATGATCCGTATTGCGTAAACGGAGAGACAAACGTATCTACAAGGCTCAAGATATGAGTGAAATTGTGCAACGTGTATTAGTTCTAAAAGTGGTTGCAAATAGTGACTATATTATATGGAAAATAGGAATTACTATATATAGTAATATGGAAAAGTGAATAGTAATTTCATTTGTACCATGATTGGGTGAGACTTGGAGCTCTAAGTTGTGAGGATGTCACGTGTGAGAGTAGTGAGTTTGATGATATTCGAGAGAGTAGCGACGGTCGTGGCTTCGCAGATGACCAATGAGTTGGTATGTATGATTATTTTGGAATTTTTTTGTCAAATATGTCAATTTTTGTCAATTTTTGTAAAATTTGCATTTGTGTATTTTTCGGCATTTCTAACCTGGGTGGAAGCAGCTAGGGCGTTGTTTTCCTCTAGGAAACTAGCACACAGTTCCAAGTGCTAGTGACATGTGTCGGGGTGCCTGTGACCTGCTCCTGGGTGCTAGCGTCCCAAAGTAGGGTTTCGGTATTGTTTTGTAAAATGTGTATAATATGATTGATTTTGTACTATAGTGAATGATTTTGCAGTATATATGATGTGCTAATAGGAGAATTTTATTATTTTTTGTGTTGTGTATAAGGATATACACTAAAGAGAGTTTCGGGCGGACCACCATTTGAGTACTTTACTTATGTTGGGGTTGTCAAATGTAGAGTGGGATATATTGGACCTTGTCATCCTATGACACATTTATAGATTGGGGGAAGTACCCCATAATATGCCTATGCTGACTACTTTGTGTGATAGATGGTGTGCAGATATGTGTATATTTTGGTTGCCTAATAGTGAGATGACGACGACCCTAAAGGATGTGTATTGGATATTGTGGTTTCCTATTGTAGGAGAGAGAACACGGGTGATGAATATAGTGGATGCCTGTAGTCAGATGAGGGAAGCAAGGTGGTATTTCACATGCACATGAGTTCAAGCAGAGACTCATATTAGTTTAGATGCGATATTGAGATATAGTGTTCCGGGTTGCGGAAGTTTATTTGAGTGATTCTAGCTCCATCGGTGGCAGTGGAGGGTGGTGGAGTTGGGATATTTTTACACTATATACGAAGCTACAAGTTTGATATGCGAAGCATACTACAGATCTTGTTGTGTAACAGAGTTAGCTAGAGAAGTATAAAGGTCGAGATAGACAATGTAGAGTGAATGGCGAAGCATCTATTTCTAGAGCTCCCGCGATTGTAGATAGTGACAATAATGATGACATATGATGTATTGTATACTATGTATTGAGGCATGGGGGTTCCCCCCCCCAACAATTTTATTTTGAAACTTATGGTTTTTAATGATATATGTGTGTGTGTGTGGATGTTGATGTTCTATTTGTTTTAAGTGTGTGTTGTATACTATGTGATGATGATGAAATTTTTGTGGTATTTGGTTTTGATTATAGTCTATATGCATTGTTGGGATGAATGATTTGGATAAATATTTGTTGATAGTTGAAATGTGTTATGATGTGGAAATAATAACCAAGTAATGGATTAAAAAGGAATTGTATGTGAATAATAATGATTAGTATAACATGTGGTAAATAGAAATGTATGTATGTGATGTAATGGGGTAGATAAATAAACATAGTAATAATGATGTGTTGATAAATGAACAATGATGAAGTGTGAAATAATGTTCATGATTGCATGTGATGAAGAGGAAGGGGGGAAGAAGAGTGATTTCCCCTAGTGTGAGAATGAGGTTCATTTATAAATTCCCCCTTGGCAGTCAAGAATGAACCATAGAACAAGAGTGAGTCATCGGGAAATGGGTTTGTCACGTGCAAGGAGATGCTATAGAAAGGTATGACATTAAGCATGGAGCATGAGTTGTGAAAGGAGAGGTTCAATTATGTAGTATTCCCTCAACAATCAAGTGTGAACCGCAATATGAGAGTGCATCATAGGGTAATCAAATGGAAAAATGGATGTTATCTACCGAAGATTAAGAGGCATGCAAGGCATGAAAAGAACATGTGAAGAAGCAACAATATGTGGATAAGTGTTTAATTGTATGCTAGATGGAATGGAACCAATAATAGAAGGTGTGGTGGGAGTAAATATGAAAAAAAGGGCTTAGGAAGCCAATGAGGTACTATAGCAATGTGAGAGGAATGAGAGGATGTGACCATAGGTGGATTAAATGGAGGACGTGAATGGATAGTGACCTTAGGAGGTGGGCGAATAACTACTTTAGATGGAGGTTAAGGAGACAAGTGAATAGTGGTGGAAGCTTGCTTATGAGGAATAGGAGAAAGAGATCGCTCACGAGAGCTAGGGCAGAGAGAAATGATACCTTTTTCTTTTAACTGTTGTAATCGATCATGGAGAACATAACAATAATTATAATGATGGTAATTGATGTGATGGAAATCACAAAAAGGTAATGAGGTGGATGATGTTGAGTAGAAGGTAAATGGATTAGGCATTTTCCAAGTAAGGTTCGCAAAACATCATGTGATTTGGAATTATGTGATAATTGCAATGGTTCATGAATGGGAGAAAAAGAGGACTTAGGAAAATGCCGAGGCAGTGGAGGGGAAGGAAGATGCTTATGTGGAGGCTGAGATGGGGACCATGCAGGAGGGTCAATAGATGGAAGAAGGGAAGACTTAGAAGGCATGAGAGGAGTAGAAGAAGTAGAATAAGTTGTTAGGAAATTATCCGTAATGAGGTCCTTTTCTAGATCAATAACTTTATAGCACAAATGATAAAATGATTCGCATGTATCATATAATAACTTTTCCTTTAATGGTGGAATCAAGCCATGACAAAAAGTAAATTGCATTTCTAATTCAATAGGCTGAAATAATAATTGGTGCATGCATTGAAGTGTAAAATGTAATCTACAATGGGTTCCTTCTTTCCTTGATGCAAAGAAGGAAAACATTCATATGTAACTTTAGGACCATTGTTAGAAATAAATTTCCTAAGAAAAGCATCCTCTATATCATAATAAGTGCTAATGGGTCCATAAGGCAAATGCGTATACCATTGAAGAGCATGATCAACAAGACTATGATGAAATGCTTTAAGTAACAAGAGATCATTAAAATAAGCAAACATGACTAAATGATAATGCTTGAGATGTAAGTAAGGATTGTCAGTACCATTGAAAAAAGAGAAAGTAGGCATGATGAAATCTTTTGGGAAATTGGAATTGTGAATCTTTTTAGGGATAGGATTGCCATGTAGGATTTAATTTTGAGGGTGACTGCATGAACTTGAGATTTCAAAGTTCCAACAACATGCATGAGGGATAGAATATCATGTGAAGGAATGTTTGGTGAGGTGAGAGCCATATTTAGGGGTTGGATTTTTCCATTGTGAGTGATCATGGGAACTTGAGAAGGAGAAGTGGGTGTAGAAGGAGGACAAAGTGGTGAAAGAGGAGGAGAGGAACATGAAGGCTCTATGGGAATGCTAGATGTAGTATCAGGAGGCATGATAAGAGGCGTGATAATGGTAGGAGTAGAATCATCATGATTAATAACTTCAAAAGTAGAAGAAAAAGGAGTAGTAAATTCACATTCAATTGTATTAAGAGAAGTAATATCATTATTAACCTTTTCATGATTAGAAGCATAATCAACATCACTATTAGTCATATTTTCACAAGCAAGTATTTCATCAAGACTATCATCATCATACAAATAAGTGGTAGGAGTACTAATATCAAATTTAACATTACAGTCATTAGAAGCATTTTCCGAAGTAGAAAGAGTAGGAGATATAGATTTACATTCATCTTGATTACTAATAGAAGTGGAATCATGCACATTTACATTTTCAACATTAGAAGTAGAATTACTGGTATCCATATTATCACAAGAAAGAACATGATCAAGCAAAACATTTACAATAATATTATCATGGTCTATAACAGGAGGAGAAAAAGGTACAACAACATGAGTGACTATGGAAGATGAGGGAGAACATGAAGCAAATCTTCGGTCAGGGGAGACTATGTAAATGTTAGGGGTGTCAAGGCCAATAGGAGGGTATCTTGAAAGGTAATAATTTTTTTTAGGGCGAAGTAATCACAATGAGAATTGTAGTAGAGGTCGCAAAATTCAAATTCTACAGAAGCATCCTCAAAAATAGGTTACAAGCATGTATCAAGCATAATATGCTCAGGGGATGAGGACCTCTTCTTGGCCATGAGGGTTTTTGGGATCCTAGGGAAATAAGTTCGAAGAAGAGCGGGTTCACCAAATGATTTAATAAAAAAATTAATTAAATATGATTTGAGAGTAACTGATATAATAAAATATAGTAAATATACAAATGTTAAGCACTCCAGCAATGCAATATTGTAAGTAAATGAGAGAGTTAGATAACCTAGTTGGGTCTTGCACAATCTGGAACTGGCTTGGGTAGTGTAAAGTGTTGAACCGAATTGAAACAATGTCGTAATTATTTCTTGTAAATTATGGGACCTGAGAATGATGTTGGACACGGGTGTTTGGTGATAGACAATGGTGTCTAAGCACTGTGACTGTTCCTAGGCACCGGTGACTGTGCAGAAGCTCAAAATCTACTCTTTCCTATGTTGATAGGGTTTCACTATTATTTTTTGTCAGTCCCTTGTTATTTGTTCTTTGATCATTGAGGGCACATGTAACCTGTAAAACAAAGCCTACCTACCTACATAAGCTCATAAACACATCAAATTGGAATGAATTATGCAAAATGGGAAATTAGGCTGACCTCAGCAGTCGCCAGATGAGTGAACTTATGACCGAGTACTGCACTACATTCCAAAATCCATGTAGTTCTTTGTGCTTGTGTGTGAAATAGTGTCCTTAGGTTTCCCTTGTGCCAATGACACCAAGATAGCGAGATATAACTAGATAATATGCAAATGTGTGTTATGAAATTCAACATTTCCCCTTCTTATGTAGTGTATGTAGCCCAAAAATGTAGTCCCTTTAATGGTTGTGATAGTACGTAGATGTGATTTCCCTTTGGAATTGCCAACCAAAATAATAGAGTGTATGTTGTGTATATATGGATCTCTTGTTTGAATTTTGACACTAGTGACATGAAAGGCCAACTATGAGTTTAGAATAAGGATAAAAAAACTAAAAAGGCCGACTACAAATATAAAAAATGTAAACAAGAACAAAGAGGACAGAAGCACCCAGAATGGAAAGGAGTGCCTAGGTGCTAGTGTCTAGAATGGTTGCTGGTGCCTTGGGATAAATGATGACATATGTGAAAAGATAAACAAAAAGGGATCCCTGTGACCTGGCCAGAACTAGGTACAAAAATGACATATGTGAGAGAGAAATATAATAGAAACAATCAAAGCAAGTGGATGGACAAGGGGTTGTGTCACCAGTGAATACTTTTATTGCTTAAGATCCATGCATATAACAACATACTTGATGGCAACGTAAAATAGTAGTATGTGCATGATTTTGTGTCTACACCTACACAAGACACCTCAAAACACCGTGCCATCTCATCAAGCAACTTAACTCGACACATGACAATACATATCAACCTTTATGTCCTTTTCCTTTTGAAATTAATGAAACCTCAGACATTACTAACAACATCAATTTCATATCTCATTTTGACATCAATGATAACACAATGCCAAGAATCTCCCCCTTTATCATTGATGGAAAACACAAATAGCTCATTCCCCCTATGATACTTCACATGCCATCAGCTCATTCTCCCCCTTTTTACATTATTTTCAAAGTAACATACCTACAACAACTTAGATCTCTTCTCCTGTCATCATATTAGGCTCACCTTTTGGTTGGAAACATAAACCAAACAAAACAACGTCCATTTGACCTCTTCAACTCTGTTTTAACTCTTAGCAACAATAGAGAAACATGCCTCCAAAGAACACATCTGACTCAACCTTGAACAAACACCACATAGTTGATACCCATTGCTAAAAACAATGAACACCTCTACTTACCTTACCAACAACACCGAATTTGAATTCCATATTTGTCTTCATGAACTTCACAATTTTTGGCACTTCACTCTTGCTTGAGAACATATGATTCACTCCCTTGAGTCCTTAACCTGCATTCTCCAACCTAAACTAATGCTTTCCCTCAAGAATACGTAAAGATATCAACACATACAATATGAGGCATAACATGTTCATGTTCCCCCTTAACAAATACATGAATTCAAATCTAATTAAGATCTTGGACAAGCACCTCAATACTGGGCACAACAACCAACTGCTAGAAATAATGGATATCTTTCTTATCTTTCAATGCTTACACCAATTTTGTCATTGACATGTCCAGATGACTCAACAAATATTTATGACTTTCAAGATTCTTGACACATCTAATCCTACTCATGGATCTAATGAACCCATCTGCACATCTCCCCCTAACTTCTTGATACTTAAAAAACAATAAGATACCAACGTGAGACAGTACCAATTGGCTCACATGGTGAAACTTATCCAGAACCATCAAATATTCTCAAAATAGTGCTAGAGAACTCCTTTGACTTCAATAACTTCATCAAATGTTCCAAATCAAACCTATGTATGAATAAAAAGCACTCAAACCACAAGCATACCATAAACAAGCTCTTCATACCAAGCACACCTTCATGAGTCACACAAATGACAACAAACTCCATGAAGACTCCAAATCAGCTAGAATCAGCGTGTCATGAGAGATATTGCTTCAATAAACCAAACCATGTGAGAAAAGGAACATTTTTGCACTTTTCTCTGCCTCCTTGAACTTTCACAATGCTGATAGGATCCCCGGAAACCATATTCTCACTTCTTGATCTTGCTCAGATCCATATATTTCGTCTTAATCTCCTCTCAACTAGGTCTTTATGTAAACGCCCAATTTTCTTTTTCCTATGTCATGTTATTTTTTTTTTCAAGACTAACATACCTCCAATCATCACTCAACAATACTCTTTATGGATCCAAAATGGTCTTCGTACCATTTACAAGCATATACAATTCTATAACTCAAAGCATATTGGTCTTAACAGACCAATTTTTACCTCTTAAGAGACACAAAATAGAATTAGGTTTCCAAGGACAATCTTGGGTAATAACATACTTACCTCACTTCTTCAAACTAACTATCTTCCTGCTAGGTCTTCATAAAACATGATACGATCTTCTTGACACACACACACACACATCTTTCTTGAGTCTTTATAATGATACACACATACCTTTGATGCTTCAAATGAATGAATGTTCATACTCAGACCTAAATCATGCCCCAAAACACAATCTTTAGCTCAACTATGCATGTCAAGTTGTCTACTCACCTTCAAATCCCTTACCAAACTTTTTGAATGCACACTCAGATATGACAGTGTACTACCTAGAATTCTGACACGTTAATATTATAATCAACTTTTTAGAACTCTTGACTGCCCTTTTCAACTTTATCATACCTTTAAGAGTACACTTATGGATTTACAATGGTCTTCACACACTTTCTTGACTACGAAGTCTTATATCGATCTCCCCTTTACTTTGGAGCACCTGTCATAGGAACTTGATAGGCTCCCCTATCATGCACTCACACCTACTAATGTGCTTGATATAGAGATAACCAGATACTCAACACAATGTAATCCTTATAATGAAAACAATGTCCTTGTCAAAATCATTCAAATAAATAAAGCACAAGACATACCTTTCAAAATTGTGACATAAATTCATGTATGACACTAAGCATATCAAGACACAAACATACCTCAATCATCTTCACTTGACCTTCTTGGATAGTTGTCACTAAAATCATGATGGTTCTAACTCAGCAACAAACCCTTATTGTTTCTTCACTTGGATGATGAATGTCTTTAAGATCTTATTAGAGACATCCCTAGCAATAGGGATTTTAAACAATAATCTCAAGAGATTCTAAGACCTCCTTCACGCCTGTGAGTTGACTTCTTCAACCTTCTTTTGGTCAACAACCTGTGAGCATCATTGACTTTCTCCAACATCTGACTTATTATTAGATAGACAGCCCTGATTTGATCTTGGTTCCCATGCCTTATTTTTCCTACTCTCCTATGCTCTAGGAGTCTGAAACTTCTTGCTTTTCCTTGAGGGACCATGAAAAAAACATTTTTCAATATGACCAACATGACAAAATTTATAACAAACAACTTCACTCTTACCTCTTGGCCGGTGCGAACTGAAACTTATTCCATGAATCCTCATACTTGGAGGACCTTTTATGCTCTTTTGCCCTATGTCCAAACTCATTACAAGCATAACAATAACCATTAAAGGATATTACATACCTCGTTGTATTAGGTTGCTTGATAGGATTAGATCTCACGTTTCCTTTGAAATTGTTCTTCTTTTGATCTTCTTTTGATCTTCATTTGAACCATCATTGTCATCATCTTTCTTGCTCTAAACAACATATTATTGAGTCACCATTTCACTCTTTAGGTACTCCTTGAATCCTAGACCTATTTTATCACCTACAATCTTTTGAATATCCAAGAGATCATCTAGATCCTTAGAAGTCTTCTGAAACCTCTTAAATGACCTTATCTTGCTTGTTGCTTTAGTCACTTCTTTATTTAGGGAATCAATCTCTCTCTCATACCTGATGCACTCTTCTTCCTCAGAATTTAATTTTGTAGTTACAGACTGCATTTGATTTTCTAAGTCATGGATGTCAATTCAACGTCTCTCTTCAAGAAGATGAGTCTTGTCTTCATAATCCTTGACCCGTGCCTTCAGTTTCTTGTTCTTCTTCTCTACATGATTCAATTCTTCTTGGACACACATCAACTCAGTTTCAAGGTCAGCTCCTAACTCTTCTTCATTTGAATCCACATAAGAACGTCCATATATGGAAGCCTCTCTTTTAGGGATTCTAGCTCCTTTTATAATGAATAATGTTTCATTTCCAACATCATATTTATCATAATTAGATTCATAAGTTTCACAAGTTTTATTACTTACCTCTGATGAACTTTAACCCTCCTTAGAATAAATGATTTTCTTGGAATTTTTCTTGTCTTCAAAATTTATGAATTTCTTCTTACTCTTATCAAACCTTGGGGACCTCTTATCATCATCATCATATTCACCATGCTCTTCACCCTTATGCTTATGGGGAAACTTGTTTGAAAAATTTCCAATCCCACCACAGTTGAAGCACTTGACGAGAAACTTACCCTTATACTTACCTAAACATGTCTTTAACTTCCTAGCAAACAGAGCAATCAATATTATAAACATATTTATCCAAAATTTTCTTACCTTTTGATTTCCTTTCAGCTTTGAAGGTTTCTTCCTTTTTGGGAGGTTTATCAACACATGTCCTCATCTCATAAACTGTCAAGATACCATGAAGTTCATCCATCAACAAAGTACGCAGATCCTTGGATTCTTCTATATCCAAGACTTTAGGATCAAATTTAGGAGTGAGAGATCTCAACACCTTCTGCACCACTAAAGCTTCTTTCAATTCTTCTCCTAATCCTCTAATGGTATTGACCACTTGATCTACTATGAGAAGATATGTAACAATGGTTTCTTCTTCCTTCATATTAAAAATTTCAAATTGATTCCTATAGGTCTCAAGCTTTTCTAACTTCACCTCAGATTCACCTTCATAAATGACTTGTAGTTCATCTCACATATCCTTAGAAGTAACACATTACATTACCTTGACAAACTCTAATTCTGTGAATCCACACATAATAACATTCCTAGCCTTAGAGTTATCATTCTAGCCTTCTTACATGATGCATCAGTTGGAGGATTTTGAGGAATAGTGTACCCATCTACAACTAAATGCCAAATTTCACATTCCAAAGACATAATACAAGTTCTCATCCTGATGCTCCAAAGGCATAATTTGTTCCATCAAACATAGGAGATTTGTTAGTAGAGGAACCACTTTGTTGACTCACCATATTTTTGCTTCAAAGGATCACCTCAAGCTTGTTAAGATTGCTTCAGAGGACCTAATCTGATACCAATTTTTGGAAGCACAACCATTGGGAGGGGGGTTGATAAGTGGGCCTTAAAAAAATTATTTCAAATTCACTTTAGCATTCATCAAACATCAATTCAACTTAACCATTAACCATTAACCATGCATTCATTAAGAAACATAACCATAGATGAGAAAATAAGAACGAGAGAACACTTGAACACCATATATAAGTGAGAAACCCTCAAGGGGAAGAAAAACCATAGAAAAAATATTTATTAAAGAAATGAATCAAATTTAGTTGAGCAACAACCCAACAAGGAGCACCAACCCCTAGGTTTAGTGAGGCACTAACCCCACAAGGAGAACCAACCCCTAGATTTAGTAGAGAACCAACCCTACAAGGATGAATTAACCCCCTAGATACTCAAAACCAACTAAAGCCACGTGATTTTTCCATCACCTCTAGAATGTTGCTACAACAACTAATGATGACACTTGATTAGCTCTCCTTCCTTTAATCTTCCTCAAATATGCTCTTTAGGCTAACTCGCTAAAGAACTTCTCCTTCAAGATGATTAGGTCTAATGACCTACCTATCCAACAACATATCACCATATAAAACATCATTAAACACTCTCTTCAGTCTCTATAGGGTCACAAAGACCTTCTTCACCTTCATAAGCTACCCTCTTACTCGCACTTTTCCTCTCTTCACAAAACTGTCGAATAGTTCACCGATAAATGCTTATATACATGAATTATGAATCTAATTCATCTAGTTCAGAAATAATAGGGAATATAACCTTAGAAAACATAAAAAAATCATGAAAACATCATACATACAACCACTTAGATTGGAAATAACATCTAGAAACATCATTTCTCTATTAGGACTCGAGTAGCCCTAATACAACCAAATTGACCTCTCACCAAAACTAAGACCACTTAGGCCTACATGGCCTTCACCAAATTTTTTAAACCACTTAGATATGTTGTATAAGTTCACTCCATGCATCCTACAAGATTGTTTAACTTTGTATCTTCAAAACATACTATAAAGCCACCAAGAAGAACAACTCTCCTCATTTACGACCTACAAAACCAGTCCTCAAACATTGAGGCCTAAAAGGAACGATAACCAGATCGTGCCAAGCCAAGAACATAGATGCTAATCAAACATTACGATCAATAAGATGAAAGCAATTCACCAAAATAAATTTACATAAACCTTTGCAAAAAAATGAGCAACAATATCATATATTATTATGGAACTCAATGAAATACAATGAGAATGGACCTTGCTTATATAGGCAAGGAATAACAATCTAAGAACCAGTCAAGGTCATAGATCAAGCCATAAATCATGGAAATAACTATTCATCAAAGAACTAGTCAAGTCCATAGAATTATGAGAGAACTGGACATCAAGGATCTAGTCAATACCATAGATCTAGGAAAGAACTATACCTAACAACTAGATAATATCTCCTAATATCTAAATAAATAAAAAATAAATATCCACACACATAAGTGGGTGAGGATAAATACAATAAAGGTAAATAATGTACCGAGCTGAACATGAGCTAAGGTAAATACCTACTTTAACAACCCCCCTTAAGTGAAGCTAGGGGCCAAAATAGAAGTGGCATGTCCACAATATGAGTCCCGACAACTAGGCCTGATGAGGTACTCATGTACAATATATCCATGAAGAAATATCAAACCAAAAGAAGGGAAAAATCCTTCTATAAGGAAAGAGAAAGAAGAAGAAGAAGGAAGATGTTCTCACGAACACCCCCAAGAACAACTTCTGAAACCCCAAGCATTCCACGCAACTCAAGGTAGCAAGGTGATGCAAAAGGCTTCGTAAAGATGTCTGCAACCTATTGCTGAGTCGGAAGGTACTCCAAGCAAAGAAATCCATCCTGAATGTGCTACCAAATGAAGTGGATGTGTATCTCGATATGCTTGGTCCACTGGTGCTCAATTGGGTTGCGAGAAATGTGAATTGTACTTTGGTTGTCACACCAAAGTACAGTCAATGAATCCTGTGGGAATCTAAATTTTGTCAATAATTGGCGAAGCCAAAGAATTTGCTGACTCGCTGTAACTGCTGCCCTGTGCTCTGCCTCTGAAGATGAAATTACAATAGCCTGTTGCTTTTTGCATGCCCAAGCAAATGGAGAAGAACCAAGATAGAAAAGATAGCCAAAAGTAGAACGCTTGTCATCAATAGAACCTACCCAATCTGAATATGTATACCCAACCAACTAAGTAGAACCCCTAGTGTAGTGCAGGCCAAAGTGGGAAGTTCCCTGTAAATAGCGCAAAATCCTTTTAGCAGCCCGCCAGTGACTACTACGAGGAGAATGTGCAAACCAAGATACAAGCCCTACTGTAAATGAAATATCAGGGTGAGTATGGGTTAAGTACATGAGACTCCCAACCAACTACCTATACAATGTAGGATCACAAAGTGGTGTGGTACATGTGGATGTAAGAGTATCTCTAGAATGAAAAGGAGATGGACTTGGCTTGTAATTAGCCATATCAAAGCACCTAATAATATCATGGGTGTATTTTTGCTGACTCAAATGAATCCCTAAATATGTCTGAGAAATCGGTAAACCAAGGAAATAATGCAATAGCCCAAGATCTGTCATGTCAAACTATGTAGAAAGAGCCCTTTGAATACTCTGAATGTGGGAAGAAGAGCTGCCAATAAGTAACTGATCATCAACATACAAGACAAGTATCACCATATCCTCACCAAAATGTTGGAGATACACTGTATGATCAGAATGGAAATGAACAAAACCAATAGATAGAAGAAAAGAATCCATCTTCTCATACCAAGCTCGAGGGGCTTGTTTGAGACCGTAGAGAGACCTTCGGAGCCTACAAATAAGAGAAGAATCTTGAACAAATCCAGTCGGCTGCTCCATGTATATTTCCTCTTGTAGATCTCCATGTAAGAAGGAACTCTTCACGTCCATCTGGTATACGGGCCACCCTTGTGATGCAGCAAGAGCAAGTACAAGTCGTACAGAATCCATCTTGGCAACAGGTGCAAAAGTCTCGGAGTAACCAATACCTTCAACTTGTGAAAAACCCTTTGCAACAAGACGAGCCTTATACTTGTCAATGGACCCATCTGCTGTGTATTTGGTTCAGTATACCCACTTACACCTAACCATCTTTCTTCCTTTAGGAAGAGATACCAAATCCCAAGTATGATTCTTCATCAAAGAAGAATATTTAGCTACCATCGCATCATCCCACTCCTGTATCCGATGAGCCTTTGAAAAAGACTGTGGATCCTCAAAAACTACCTGACACAAAAGTCCAGAATCAGTAGAATGTGTGTGATGATGCCTAGTGGATGGAATATCCTCTATGAAAGGTGCTACCTCAGAAACTGTAGTATGAGCCCACTTAGGCATAATGACTACATCAGTGGGAATAGGATCCTCAATGACATATATATCCTCCTCATCAATATCCTCAAAGAAAGAATCGTCAAGATGAGATGAAGAAGAAGAAGGAAGCATGAAAAAAAGATGAAGAATCATAAGGAGTGAAGCACTCATCAAACTGAACATGTGTTTGAAAAATAACATCATGTGTATCAGGATCTAAAAGATGATAAGCTCTCATGTCCTCACAATACCCTACAAAGATCAAGGGTTTCCTCTTTTTAATCCAAAACCTTTCCTTTTCTTCTTTGGCACAAAGGCCTAAGCATGGCTCCCAAAGACCTGAAAAAATGAGACATCTGGCTTAGTGTTGGACCAAGCTTCCTATGTAGTCAAATGCTTAAGTGCTCTGTGTGGTGTGCGATTCTGAATGTAGTTAGCACAATTAACCGCCTCTGCCTAATAGATAGGAAGTATATCTCTAAAATGCATCATACAGTTAGCCATTTCCTTCAAAGTTCTATTCTTCCTTTATGTTAATCCATTTTGTTGTGGAGTATGAGGAACATAATGTTGGTGAATAATGCCTTGAGTTGCCAAAAATTCAAAAAAATCATTGTTGAAGCACTCCCCCCCATTATTAGTATGAAGGTTTTTTATGCAACTAGAAGATTGTTTCTCGACCAAAGCCTTAAATACTTTAAAGTGTGAAAAAAACATCACTTTTGTACTTGAGAAAAATAAACCCAAGTACACCTCGAGAAATTATCAATAAATGTAAGTGCATACTTAGCTCCATTGAAAGATGGGGTAGGAAAAACCATCAAGTCACTATGCACAAGCTCAAGTGTTGAAGAAGCTCTCTTAGACAAATTCTTAGGAAACTGATCTTGATGTTGTTTCCCTAATGCACAACCATGACAAACTTCTTCAAGACAAGAAACTCTAGGAAGACCATCTACCATACCATGAGTGATTAACTCCTTCAAATATCTGTAATTGAGATGTCCAAATCTTTCATGCCAAAGCTTACTCTTTGAATCTGCATGAGAAACCAATCCTAACCCTATAGAAGAAGTGTCATCAAAACCCTCACAGTGATATAGTCTAGAACTATGATCAACAATACCCTGAGCAACCAGTGAATAAGACTCCAACAAAGTTTGTACTTCTACTCCATGTGGTGTAAAAGTCACTATTTTTGCTCTATCAGAATGGAAAATTTGATACACATAAAGTAAATTTGTAGTGATGCTAGGAACATATAGTGCATCTTGGATACTACCACCATCAAGTTGTATATCACCTTTTCCCTCAACAAAAAGAAAGGAAGAATCTCCAACCTCAATTTTGGAAGTAAAACTCAAACCTAGAGAAACAAAAGACTCCTTAGAAGAAGTCATGTGATGAGAGGTACCAGAATCTATAACCCAATTATTTGTAAGTGCTGACTAAGATCTCCTAGCAACATTAAGTGTTTTGTCATGCTGATTAGAAGGAGGTGGCATGGAGATAAATTTTTTGTGTTTCTTGACTACATCCTCTAAGGTTTGCATTCACTTATAACACCTATGTTCTTCATAATTACTACCCCCACAAAAAGAGCATGAACGACTAGACTTATTCTTGGATTTAGAAGACTCCTTGGGTTTTGAGTTATTTTCTTTGGGTTTAGGAGCATTTTGAGATGGAGAAGGTGTGGATTTAGTTTTACTATTTGGTTTTCCCTTGCCCTTAGGATTAGATGTAACTAATACCTTTTGAGAGGTGGAAGACTCAAGGTGAGACAATTTAGATTCTTCCCTAGTAAGTCTTTCACAAAATGTTTCTAAGTTAGGCATTTTGAATGTGTCACCTAAGGCATCCATGCTAGAGAAAAAGGTAGAAGCAAAAATTTGGAATGCTCCTCTAAACTTGGATAGAATCAAGTAAACACACTCTTCATCTTTCTTATCTCTTCCACTCCCCTTCAATTGTGTCAAGAAATGCTTGAACTTGGTAAGATAGTCTATAATTGTTGGAAAATCTTCATGATTAAGAGAGGTGATCTCAATTTCAAGTTGTATGGATCTCATATGATCCACCTTACCAAATAAATCCTCCAATTTCTCCCATATTTTGAAAGGAGACTTGCACTTTTCTAAATGAAACAAAAGACTGCCACGTTCCTATCAAACCCATACACTCATCAAATTTGCATTGGTACTGAAATTTATCATATTCTCTAGTGAACACTGGTTGTTCTGAAGAAGTGAAAGCCCATAATCCTTTCCGCTTAATTATTGTTTCCATTCTTGGTTTCCATGTGTGGTAATTATGTGTTGTTAATGGCTCAACATGATCTAATGCAGAAGCAGATGCCATCCTAAAAAAATCACCAAAAGAAATGCAAGAACCAAGCAATGCAACAAGACCCCCAAACAATGTAACAAGAGCCCCCCAGATTTTGGCACTTTATAATGAGTGCGTGTTACAATATGACACTTTATAATTATAGTGCTACTCTCAAAATAAATATTTCTAATGGAAAGAGCATAAAAAACTATGAACTTTTGCAATAAACGACACTCAAAACCGAGTTACCGATCAAAAGATACAAGTTTTTCAATATTATGCCACTAAAAAGAATAAAATGTTCTTGACTTCACCACACAAATAAAATGAAAGGGGGCTGGAGTTAAGCGAATCACAAAATTTAAGCCCTCATATGACCCTACCATATGACCAGGGGCTAAGGATTTCAATGGGTGTTAGTAAAACCCATTTTTTTTAATATTTCCTTTTCCGTACAGCGCGAATCCTGAGACAAATCCTGTATGTTTCTCTGCACAACAAAAAACCAAAAAAATAACTACCTCCCGAAATGGTCGAATTTACAGCCAATCTTAGGGTTTTGCCACCTTACGTATCTAATGGAAGCCTTTGTTTTGCATAAAAACACACGCAGCAACAAAATATGAGCAAATCCTGAATATATGAATATATAAAGAATTTATTTACAAAATAAAACTTACAGACGAATATCAATAGCAATCTCCTACTCTGATACCATAAAAGGAACAATAACCAGATCATTCCAAGCCAAGAACATAGATGCTAATCAAACATCACGATCAATAAGATGAAAGTAATTCGCCATAATAACTTTACATAAACCTTTGTAAACAAATGAGCAGCAATATCATATATTATTATGGAACTCAACAAAATACAATGAGAATGGACCTTGCTTATATATGCAAGGAATAACAATCTAAGAACCATTCAAGGTTATAGATCAAACCATAAATCATGGAAAGAACTAGTCATCAAAGAACTAGTCAAGTCCATAGATTTATGAGAGAACTAGACATCAAGGATCTAGTCAATACCATAGATCTAGGAAAGAACTAGTCAATACCATAGATCAGGAAAGAACTATACCTAACAACTAGATAATATCTTCTAATATCTAAATAAATAAAAAGAAATATCCACACACATAAGTGGGTGAGGATAAATACAATAAAGGTAAATAATGTACCTAGGTGAACATGAGCTAAGGTAAATGCCTACTCTAACAAGGCCAAACCAACATCAAATCACCTCAGCCATGCAAGTGTGGCACATGGATGGAAATATCATGACCCAAGGGTCATCACTAACTTTATTAGACACCATCAATTGGATTGAAACACCATCAAAACATCTCTGCAATCAGGACCACCAAAACTACCATTTTTACCCCAAAACCAACCTTACAAGATAGGCTTCAACAGACCTCCAAAGGGCTCAAACATGATCTAAAACCACCATGGATATGTATAATGACTTACATAATCCCTTAAACACCAATTTATTCAACAATTATAGTGCACAACTTGGGATTAAATATAACTTCTTCTAAAACTTGCAAATTGTTATGGGGTTCATATACTGTCATGACACATAAATACCACCTGGATAAATCTAGAGGATTCCTCTACAACATAAAATCACTAAATAAGGTAAAACAATCCATTCTAGGTCACTTTGAACAAAATATTTCCCATTGCTACTAAACTAGGATTTTAGGAGGGTTTAGAACAACCTTTTCTTCTTAACGATTGTTCATAAAGCTCTGACTCTTAATACACAAACCAATGCTTAGAATGTCATATTACGACCATTACTCAACTACCATGAAGAGATTGTACCACCATTTATATTTTACATGTGCAAACAAGTGCAAGAAAGTCCATTTTGAGCTTTGTTTCTCACTTCCTTGAGTTTGGTAGAGCTAAAAATGCTATATCTTGCTTTCTCCTCCAATATGAAACCTGAAACTTCACTCACACACTTGAAATAGAATGCCTCACCTCTTTCCATGCTCATATATACATCTTCATGTTGATATCTATCCAAGTCGCCTATTTTGGACACCTAGGGCTTAAGAATAAGTCTAGTGTAGACCTAGAAAACATGTCCAAACCTTGAACCAACACTCTAATACATTTGTGAGTATTTCAACACCTCATTCACATGTTCCCCATTCCCTCAACATGTACAACCATCTCATACATACATGTACTCTATCATGGCATACCTCATCCTGTTGACTAGGCCTCAATACCAAACATCTTGAACATGCTTGCTTCATCAATTTTGACCTCTTTATGACTTCATCATTCTTCTGGGCCTACAAGAGCCTTCGAAAAACTTCATGAAACCTCTACAACATCATTGCATCACTCTTACAAGTCATCACACCTACAAAAAACACCTAAAAACACCATGTTATCTCATCAAACAACTTAACTCAATACATGACACTACCAATCAACCTTCATGTCATTTTCCTTTTAACATCAATGACAGCTCAAACATCAATGACAACATCACTTTCATCATCTCATTTTGACATCAATGACAACACAATGCCAACACATGCATCACCATCACTCCACACATGCAAAGGTCACCCTTAGGATCCTTATCCTTCCCTCTCCTTATAATTTCATGATACACATCTTGCATTATTCCATTCGACATGCAACAAAACTCATTCAGCACGCTATTGGGTACAATATTCATTCAACTCTCTAAGGTATGATTTTTTGATCTACTTTATGCTACCAAATGCTTATCCACTAGCATAAAATGGGGACAAATGTAGTCACAAAATCATGCAGTTACTATGTTTATCTAGCCTTTAAATATTTCACTTATATGCATGATTCCTAAGTAAGAGAATTACTCATTGACACCCCTTTTACATTGATTTTATCCTTTTCATATTTATTACTTGTTGTTTCTGATTGAAAACTTACAATTTTTCACACTATTCGTCATCTTACTCAACTATAATTTCATTGTTTTATCTTTTTGACACCTTGTATAGGACCGTCCATTAATGACAGGAGCACTTGGGTGTTACTATCCCCTTTTGGAACATGTGTCCTCTTTTCATCTTTTTATGATCTTTTGAATGCTATTTCCTTCTTGTTTTATTTTATCCCTCTTAGTTGGCCATTCACTTGTTTATGAAGGAACTTAAGCAAGGGAATCATATACATACATTTCTTATTTAACCTCATTAGGGGGAAAGCATTTAAGAGACCTACAAGGAGGTAATATTTTCTATCTACTACATCAAAGACCACATTTTGAACTACATACTTCACTGCATATGAGGGTTTATTTTTAATTTCATACCAAACATTTACATTTGGGACAAAGTAGTTGTATCCCACTTTATCTTTGTGTGACTGGAACTATGGCATCCTAGCTCAAGGGACACTATTTCAATCACACACACATAAGAATTGCATAGATTCTGAAATATAGTGCAATACTCGGTGACTATCACATTGGGGTGACCATCGAGGTCAGTCTGACTCAAGTATTTACATTATTTTATTCATCTAATGTATTCTTGAGTACTGTGTAGGTATCCAAGGTTTATTTTGTAGGTTATAGTTATAACACAACAAATTTGATGTGACACATAACAAACAAGAAGAGAAAATGAGTGACATAGAAGAAACCAAATCCTAAGCACTTCTAGAGACATCAACCCCCAGAAAGGACACTAGCGCCTAGGAAACCTTGTCCCCTTATGAGCACTCCTATCCCTCCCCTTATGAGCACTCTTATCCCTAAATTTTTCACATCCTAGTTTCAGAATCAAAGCTTACACAGTCCAGAATACGCTTTTCTAGGTCATTCATTAGCCCGGAATCGGTCTCAACCTATGGTGGCAAGCTAAGTCATTCTCCAAACCCTATCTATCACTCTTGCTTGCATTTCCCTTAATTGATCTTGTTTGTTTACTATTTTATCTATTTAATCAACAGTGTCCTTATCTTATATTTAAATTTTATTAAATCAAATAGTTATCTACCTTTTGGGGAGCAAAAAAGTACAAGTATTTGGGTTCCAATGCTCACACAATGTAGTGATCAAATGTATATTTAGGGCCACTCTCCCTAATCTGGTTACATGCCTAAAGTTATATTTTTCTAACACATCTCAACCATCATCATCTAGGCCCAGGACAAAAAGGGTCTCCATATGAAGACGACCTAGAAACTCTCTTGGATGTACATCTCTTTATAATTGCAGACCAATTCAAGCCAGTATTAGATCATTTGTCATTAAGAAAAACTCTACAATAATCAAATAACATGTTAATTATCAAATTTTACAGTTTTATATTGATATCATTCATTTTTTCCAGTATTCGGCCAAAACTATATGGATACAATTAAGACCGTACAACTTAGGGTCAAGACCACACAGATACAATTAAGACTGTACAACTCAAGGTCAAGACCATACTATTTCAACCTAAAGATGAAAAATGGACCATTTAGTCTTATATATCCTAAAGGTTTCGCATTTGACAAATTGACCAATTTTATAAAAGTACTATAAATCACTACCGTTTTCAATGAAAACAAAAGTTTTTAACACTTACTAACTCATCAAATGTCTGCACCTGAGTGGCATCTGCTACCCGATTAAATCACAATTACAAGGCCTCTCTAACACGTGACATCTTACCTCTCTCATAACAACAATGAAATTATTATTTGACTTTTTTATTATACAATTAATAGTAAATTGTCCCCTTTAGGCCACATATCTTGACATACTCATGTTAGTTAATTAATACCTCAAAATTTTGTACTTCGTATATTGGTCGTAATTTCTCTTACTTTTACATAGTGCACATAATTGGGACCATTATTCCCCCTATTTCCATATTAAAACATGAAGACAATTTATTCAAACTCTATTTGGGTCCCATAATACACATTTTCAAATAATTATAATTACAAATTCTATGCCTATGTGCTCACTACAACATTTTCTCTAAGTCATTATTCATGGAAAATTTAATATACGTCTATTATATTATATTATATCGCAACTTGATCTCTCTTATACATTTTCTACACACTCTATATTGTTATATCATACATAATATTTGATTCACAAACTTCTACGATTCTAATACTCCTCTTTTAGAACATTGTCTCTATTTTACAACTTCTAAAATCTCGATACTACTTTATCGAACATTGTGTCTCTTTCACAGTTGTAATTTATGCTTCACACTTTATATCAATGCACTTACTCTATCTAGTCAATACTTCTATTGTTGGCACTCACAAGCAACATGATGATAATCCAATCTCGATAAAAAATGACTCTTATTCGCAAAAAGGTATTTAGCTCTGATAATATATGCTCAAAATTCTATCAACACTTACTTTCATATCAAGTGATTATGTTTTCTATCATCCTTTTCATTGAAAGGGGGAAATTATATAGGTTGTTTACAAAAGGCCATTGTAGTCACAAAATCACACACTTTCTAGGTACATCAGTGACTTTAAGTACGTTGTTATATACATGATTACTAAGCAATAAGACTGGACATTAACAACACTTGTTTTACTCTTTCATTATTTGTATCTTTCCCACACTCTTATTATTGACTTTTATGAAAATGATCACTTTACTTTTGGACGCTAGATGGCATGTCACCCAACTTTATATTGACCATTATATCTTCCAAGTATCCTAGACACTACTTCTTGTTAGGAATAAGAGCACGCCAAGTGTTATTGTCTCCTTTGGGTGCTTATATCCCTTACCCTTGTTTTCCTGATTTTGAATTGCCACATCATTTAATATCTTTTCTAATGTCTCTTTTATCACTTTGGGTCGGTCTTTTTCATTGTTAATGATGAAATTAAAATAAGGGAATCATATATATACATGAATTACTCACTATTTTTAGGGGTTGGGTAATTGGATCTATTTATTACTATGTACTACTTGGGAAAAGAACAACATTCAAGGATTGCGTTTGGGCTACATTGTTCACTGGATAGGAGGAGATATTTCTGAATTCCATCTAACACATTCATCTTGGGGGAAAATTAGTTGTAGCCTGATATCTTGGTGTAATTGACACAAGGAAAACCTAGCTTCAAGGAACAAAAATCAAATCTCACACACACCATAACTACATAGAGTCCGAAATGTAGTGCAACACTTAGTGAAAATCACATTGGGGTGATCATCAAGGTTATTCCAAATCAAGCATATGAATTGTTTTTCCATCTAATGATTTCTTGAGCTTTTTTCAGGTAGCTGGGGTTTTGTTTGGGTTTAGGTGTGATACATAAACCCTAAAATAAATTTGATGCGAAAAATAGTGAAAGATAGAAACCAAGTTCAAACCCTAAAAAGGACCAAAAGCTGAGCGTTTTCTAGGACACTAGTGCCTAGATCAGACATTAGCACCCAGGGGGGCGGTCCTATCCTCTTTTGGGTGGTTATGTCCATAGAGTTCCCAAATCCTAGTTTTACAGATATAGCCTACACAATCTAGATCCATCCTTCTCAACCTATTTCCTAGCCTTGATTCAGTCCA
Source organism: Taxus chinensis (assembly GCA_019776745.2). Taxonomy (NCBI): domain Eukaryota; kingdom Viridiplantae; phylum Streptophyta; class Pinopsida; order Cupressales; family Taxaceae; genus Taxus; species Taxus chinensis. The sequence goes on from CM034149.1 coordinate 869,070,730, forward strand.
ATTTTTTAGGTATAAGCTAAGTCACCCTTATCTCCTATCTTGTGCACTTACTTATACTTTGCATGCTAGATCTTGCTTTTCACTATTGTATTCATTTGATCTCATACCTTTGATAAATATTTAAATTTATTTAAATAAATCATCCCCTCCTCTACACAAATCAGTATACAAACCTAAGGACCAAATAGTGAACTCTGGATGCAAAGATGCACTGAACATTAAAGTTACTAAATTATTGTAAGCTATGTAAGGCCATCCTCTTTCCTATATAAATCAAGATAATAAGTTGTGGTTGGTTATGCAAGGTCATTCTCTCTCCTATGCAAATTGATGTACAAGATCAAATGACCAAATGGCCAACTTTGGATACAAAAATCCATTGAACAATAAGTTACAAGTAAACATGCCATTGTATTTCTTATAAACACAAGTGGTACAAACACCTATTAAAATCTTCAAGTTATCAACATTACAGTTACTATATTACACCAATATGCATAGTGATGAGTGTGTGCATGTATAATTTGCTTAATGCTAAATCAAATGACGCAAGAACTACCACCTAAAATAGTTCTACAATTTAGCTAAAACAAAGCATAAACACCATCATGATAAGAATTAAATAAGGGTTAGATGCTAGCATTCATCAATACAAACTTTGAAACTAACGATGCTAAATATCTAAACTCCTCTATTCTCTAACAACAAATAAATGAATGGACCTAAGTAAGCTCCATGGCTATCAAAATAGTTGTCCTTAATGCTCCAAGAACCTAGGAATGGGGGCTAATCAAAGTTGGGCTACAAGACCCTTTTGACACCTCCCATATGACCCAAGCACTTTAAGAAAGAGGCTTAACTCTTCAAGATGATGAACTCTCAAAAGGGCAAGGTGCAAGCTCTTAGTCTCTTTGCTATATGCTTTGCATTTACTCTCTTAGAAAGTTTAGGTGTAAGTAAAAAGGTAGGTGGAGGGCTCTTTATATAGCCCAAAGGATAAAGGATTCAACACATTCTCATGAATGTGGGATAAAGGTAAAACATGATTAGGAATGGATAAGGTTGCTTTATTAAAGGTAACCTTACTTTAGAAGGGTTTAATACATGTTTAACAAGTCATGGGAGTTGGGGGGGATTTTAATTAATCAAAGGTGATTAATTAATAGGTAGGTGTAAGCTTATAGAAGCCAATTAGAAGAATATTAGTGCGATTTAGGCTATTAAAAGGGGATTAAATCAATTAAATATTGATTTATTGGTTAAATGGAAGGGAAAGCTAATTAATTAATAATAATTAATTAGTCTAGGTAGAAGGGGTGATTTATTAACGGAAGGTCGTTAATTAGGGTATTTGTTGGATAGGCAACTTAATTAATTAGCTTAGTGTAATTAATTAATGATGATATGAGGGAAAATGAGTGCCTTTGACGATATGTCGTTGATTTGCGAGAAAGGGGATAATTAGCACAATTTAAGTATTTAAATTGCTTGGGCGTAATTATAGGTGTCTACATTTGCCCCTCTTTGGGGTGGCATAAGTGATGCCACTTCAAAGATAGTAGACAAAAGAGATTTTGAAGAGATGGAAGAAAAATTAGTAGGAGGGAGAGATGCCCCCTCGAGTGTCGATGGGGTGATAGAAGAACTCGATTGACGATCGAAAAAGGTGAGAAGTAGGCAGAAGAATGGGGATGAGGCAGGATGCCCCGAGGAGAGGGAGAATTAGGGGTGAAAGGGAAGTGGTGTAGAAGAAATATGGATGAGGGGAGAGAAGAGCTTAACCTCTAGCCGCTTATTTGTTTGGAACAAATTTGATGTCATCATATTGCCATAGGAACTACATCATCGGTCCTTATGAAAAATATAAGCATACGACAAAGGTAGAATGACATGAAAAGCCATAATACGAACAATTGTCCATTGCTGAAAATACCAACTCCACGCAACATACAATAATGCAATGCAATACGAGAAGGAAACAAGCTCATATAATAGGGAAAACAAGTACGAACGCACATATCTAACCCAACAACGGTCAAGATAGTTGTACAAATGGTTTGTTATCAGTGCTGAAGAGATCCACAAGTTCGTGATTGACGACAAGGGTTAAAAATGATGCCCCAAGCAAGGATACATGCAAGGGGAAATGAAAATGGACACGGGGTCCATGAAAATCATTTGTGTGCAACGAAACAGCACCAGGCGACCAAAAGTGCCCCAGAGTACAGACGAAGCAAGCAGCTAGCTTTTGTGAATGGTTGTGAATCCAGTGATCCGCGAGTCGTATTAATCAGGGAAGATGTGAGACAAACCAACATGATATGGAGAAAATACCATGCGCAAGACACAAGTCTCAGCCGTAAGAAGCAAGTTACCATTTTGTAGGGTGTTTTACTTTTTAGGAATTTTTTGAAAAATTTTGCCTTGTTTTTAAATTTTTTTGATATATATATATATATATATTGTTTTTGTTGTTCTCTCGAAACAATGTTCTATTGTTTTTGTGTTTTTAATAGTTTTCCAAAGCTATGTGCAGGTAACCAAGAAAGCATGGATGCCCCCAGCATTAGGTGGAGAATATACAAGGGCAGAAGCCACGCACTTATGAACAAGAAGGTGAATTCGTTGAGTTGCCCCCAGCGTAAGATGGGAAAATAACGAAAGACCACGTCCCTTACAGACGAATAGAAGAAGGCAAAGCCGGATCAAGGCTGGACTAGATGGTGTGCACAAGGAAACTCGAAGGTAGAACCAGGTCTAGGACAAAGACAACTACCCCTTCTAATACAGAATGCTTGTGAACAACGAATCCTCCCGAGGTGCCAGAAACAGGTTTTCACCCAAGGACTTGTCCAAAGTGCCACAATTGCGTGGTTTTCACTAGTGGACGACCTGTTTTCTCTTTTTCTTTTTCTTTTTTTTCTTTTTTTTTTGATGTTTTTATATTTTTTTATATTTTTTTGATGTTTTTATATTTTTTAATGATTTTTATGACTTTCTTGTGCCATGTTTAGGCATAAAACCTCTTAAGATGCATGGAATTCATGGGCTCCCAGAGCTCATCACCATTGGGGTGAGCCAACTTGTATGCCCCTGTGCCATACTTGGCAACTATGACATAGGGTCCTAACCAGTGTGGTTCGAACTTCCCTTTCTTTTCTCGCTCTGCTTTGGTGTTGAACTGGTTCTCCTTCATAACTAAATCACCCACCTCCAACTGGCGAGGGATGATTCTCTTGTTGTAGTTGCGGGAGATTCTGTGTTGATATACTTTCAGGTGATTAAGAGCGCGAATGCGCCTCTCATCCAGGAGCTCTAACTCAGCCAATCTTGCCACTCGGTAATCTTCATCCTTATCCAAATAGTCCCGAAGAGAAATTCGCAGGGATGGGAGTTCAATCTCTAAAGGGATGATAGATTCTGTCCCGAACACGAGGGAATATGGCGTCGCACCCGTAGGAGTGTGAATTGATGTTCAGTAGGCCCAGAGGGCTGGGTGGATTTGTAGGTGCCAGTTTCGACTAGTTTTGCTAACCATCTTCTCCATTATCCTTACCAAAGTCTTGTTTGTTGCCTCAGCTTGTCCATTACCCTGAGGGTAATATGGCGTGGACCATTTCAATCTGATTTGGAACCGTTGGTAAAGACCTTTCACAGTTTTGTTCTTAAATGACTTCCCATTATCTGTGACAATGGCTGCAGGGATACCATATCGGTAAATAATGTGATTCATGATGAATTTAGAAATTTGTGCTCCTGTGACATAGGTTAAAGGGATAGCCTCCACCCATTTTGTGAAGTATTCTGTAGTTGTGATGATATGTGTATGACCATCAGATGAGGGAGGAGTAAGCTTCCCTATTAGATCAAGTCCCCACTTGGAGAATGGCCACGGGGGTAGTGATTGGTTGCAATGGTTGCGATGGAGCATGGATGAAATTTCCATACTTTTGGCATAGCACACATTTTCTAACATAATTACAACAATCAGTTTCCATGGTGGGCCAATAGTAACCTACTCTTAACAGTTTCTTAGCCAAGACCATTCCGTTTGTATGTGCTCCGCATACTCCTTCGTGTACTTCTTTAATTGCCTGGATTGACTCCGACACATCCAGACAACGTAATAGATTCCCATCGTAGCTACGATGATAAAGTGTACCTCCTAACAGGGTGTAACGGGCTATCTGGTGAATTAGGCTCTGCTTTTCAGAGCGGGAGATTTCAGGAGGGAATGTACTGTCCTTAAGATAGGTGAAAATGGGTTCATACCATGGTGAATGGGGACCAACAACCTCACAAGCCAAGCAAGATTCTGGCATGTCATACGCGGGCTGGCGTAGATTTTCTACGAAGAATGGCATATCATTGTTCCCTGGCGGAGTACGAAGCATAGATCCCACCGTTGCCATAGCATCTGCCGATCTATTCTGCACTCTTGGGATTTGCTCAAAGGTAATGCGCACAAAATACTCCTTCAGAGTTTCCACCAACTTCTTATAAGGTATGAGCTTGTCATCCTTAACTTTATACTCATCATTAACCTGTTTAATGATTAGCTGTGAATCACCTACAACCTTAACATGTTGAATATTCCACTTGATGGCTAGCTTCATCCCTGCAATGAGTGCTTCATATTCCGCAATGTTGTTCGTGCAAGGGAAAGCCAGGCAGAAATCCTGTGGTATAGGATCACCTGAAGGAGTAATAAGGACTACTCCTGCACCTGAACCATGAAACGTAAAAGATCCATCAAAATGTATCTGCCATACGATAGATTCTTCAATGTAGAGCAAAGATGCATCTGACAGATCCAAACTCAAAGGTTCTATGCTTTGCAAAGGTGCTTCCGCTAGCTGGTCAGTAAGTACTTGTCCTTTAATTGATTTTTGATGGACAAATTCTATATCAAACTCACTGAGTAGAATGATCCAATTAGCCATTCTACATGTGAGGGCAGGTTTGGACAACAAATACTTGAGTGGGTCGACCTTGGATATGAGCTTGGTCTTAGTATTTAGCAGGTAATGGCGAAGTTTTTGAAAGGTAACAACAGCCAAGCAAGCCTTCTCAATCTGAGGATAATTACATTCATAGGCGATGAGGGTGCGACTCAGATAGAACACTACTTTCTCTTTATGGCTAAGGTCATATTGGGTGAGCAGTGCACCAATAGCATATTGCGTAGCGGAAATATAGAGCAAAAGTGGTTCTCCCGGAGTGGGAGGCATGAGGACAGGTGGATTAGCCAGGTACTGTTTAAGCAAAGCAAAGGCTTGTTGTTGCTCAGGTCCCCCAATGAAAGTGATGTCCTTCTTAAGCAAATGAGTGAATGAGTGACATTTATCTGCAAGCTGGGAGATAAAGCGGCGAATGGATTGAATTTTCCCTTACAAGCTACGCAGTTGCTTGATATTCTCAGGTGGAGGCATTTCTGTGATGGCAGATACTTTAGCAGGGTCTACCTCAATACCTCGTCTTGACACGATGAAGCCTAATAGTTTCCCAGATAGCACACCAAAGACACACTTCTTTGGATTTAGCTTGACTTTGTATTCACGTAGGTGTTCAAAGATACGCCGCAAAATGATAGGATGTTCCTCTCTTGTTTTGGACTTTCCCAAGATGTCGTCTACATAGTCTTCCATGATGTCATGAATCATATCGTGAAATATTACTGTCATGGCCCGCTGATAAGTTGCTCCCGCATTCTTAAGGCCGAATGGCATCACCTGATAACAGAAGGTGCCCCAAGGAGTTGTGAAAGCTGTTTTGTGTTGGTCTTGCTCAGCGATCTTAATTTGATTATAACCCGAAAAGCCATCCATAAGTGATAGCATTTCATACCCTGCGGTTGAGTCAACAATCATGTCAATGTTGGGCAACGGAAAGTCATTTTTAGGGCAAGCTTTATTGATGTCCCTAAAATCTGTGCAAATTCGGATACCAATAGGTTTTTTCTGGACAGGAACAATGTTCGATATCCATTCAGAATAATCAATTGGCCTGATGAATCCTGCTACAAGCAACCTTTCCAACTCTTCTTTAACTAACAAGGCCACTCTTGGGTGCATCTTTCGAAGCTTCTGTTTGATAGGCTTAGCGTCTGCGTGCACAACCAAGTTATGCACGACCAAAGTTGGATCTAAGTCGGGCATTCTTTGTAAGACCATGCGAACACATCAATAAACTCTCGCAGTAGCATAGTGAAAGTATTTTGTTCTCTGGCTGAGAGTGATGCTCCCAATTTTACTATCTTGGGATCTTCTTTAGTACCAATATTAACATCAATGGTTTCTTCAACTAACAATTTTGATAAATCCTCCATACGCGTGGGATCGGGAGGTAGGTTGAGATCTTCATCCAAGGATGTCTCTACGAGATTTTCATCCTTGGCGTGGTCACTTTATTTGTCCTTTGATTTTCTTATTTGTTTGTCAGCCAATGCCTCAAAGAGGTTTTCACTGTGTGACTTGGACTTTGATTTTTGCCGAGGCTTTTCTTTAGAACTCTTGCCCTCGCTTTTCTTTAAATTTTGCTGACCACGAAGTTCAGCCTCCTCGCCAAAGTAGGCGCAGGTGTCTAAGTCGATAAAGAAACCCTTCTTGTGATCTCCAATGGGAATTGTATCCCTTATGCCCATGAACTCTGCAATAGCCTTGTCATTCTCGAATAAATCTAGTGGCACGTGACGTTGTTGGTCCCATTCAACAAGGGAGGGGTATACAAGGTCAAGGGTTGGTTCATTGGGGGTGATGGTTAGGACAGCATTATTCATGAAAAGGTTCGTGGAGGCCAGATCCTCATATTGGCTACAACAGGAATCCGTATCGCTGTCTAGATAATCGCAGCTATCCTCATGCTCAGAATAAGTCGCATCTTGATCGTTGGGGTGTGCTCCATAAGGGCGAATCCCAATGCCATATCTTTCTGTTTTGAAATGTGGAAGAGGGACTGGTTCTCTTTGTCCTTGTTCATTCCTCCCACATCCTAGGCCTTTGTAGCCCATGGAGTACATCATTCTGCTAGATTTTTCATATTCTGGGGTTTGATAACAAGATGGCTGAGTGTCCTCAGGGACCCAAGTAGTAGGTGGATCAAGTAATTTTTCCTCAGCTAACAAGCCTCCAGGTAGGAACGACCCAATAGTATGTTCCTCTCTAGGTCTCCTGAAGCAGTAGTTGGGTCAACCTCTAGTCTTGGGCGACAAGGAGAGGTCAGAAACCAAGAGTGCTTGTTGTACATTATACTCCCCACAACCATATTCCAGAATTTTCATCTCCCATGAATTAAATGGAGATGTTGAAGTAGATGCCCCATGAGTGCAAGAACCAAGAGAATTTGAATCTACTCGAGATTCCATGGCCTCAGAATGAAGAGGGATAGCTATATCTGTGGAGGGACATGCATATGTACCCTTTCGTGCAAAGCTATTAAGAGCTCTACAATGAGAAAAGGGCTCTGAGTCTCCTAGTATTGTTACTGTATGTCCCTCATGCTTCAGCTCGATGCATTGATGAAATGTTTATGGCACTGCTTGCATGGCATGGATCCATGGTCGGCCTAGAAGCATATTATATGGAAGTTCCAAGTCTAAGACGTGAAACTTTGTCTGATGGCAAGTGGGGCCCACCTCCATTGGCAGCGTAATGGTGCCTGCTGACTCTCTTTCCGCGTTGTCGTATGCGGTGATAGTGATGATATGGGACTCAAGATCTACCTCTGTATGTCCCAATTGTTTGACCAACTTAAGCGTGCAGATATTCAATCCTGATCCATTGTCCACAAGCACCCGTTTGATTTTCCTGCGGGTGACAACTACCTCAATGTATAAGGGAAGATTATGTGTAGGATTCTCAGTAGGGACCTCCCTATGGTTGAAAGTGAGATGCTCATTGGGTGCAATATTTGCCACCGCGGCTTGAAGGTATGCAGGATCAACTTCTAAAGGCACACTCGACCCCTGAAGAGTTTGATACAAAATTTCCTTATGCACATTGGATATCTTGAGAAGATCTAAGATCGAGATCTTAGCAGGTGTCTTCTCAAGTTGTTCTAAAAGGTTATATTTACCAGTTTGCGGGGTCAACAGAGAGGGTTCTGGAATCACGAGGTAGGCACGCCTTGTTACCACAGCACAGTCCTTTCCCTTGATCCGGATGGTATTGACACGGTCAGTAGGGGAGCGAATACATCCGATAAGTGAATCGTAATGATTGTTATCTCTCTTGGTATACAAGTAATTTGTGGCTTTATAGGTTTGGGATGACTCTCCCCGATCCGGTTTTTCCTTTTCCGACTTATCATGCTTGGGGAATGGTTCCTTATAAATCCCCATTTTCTTGTTAGGTGTTTGCATGTGGCTAGGGTTATCCACCTCTATCTCCCCGTTGTCAATGAGGTCTTGAATATAGTGGCGAAGTCACAAACATTTGTCTGTTTTATGACCTTTAACGCGATGCATTTCGCAGTATTCATGCTCCTTATACCATGAAGGTTTAGGAGCGTTGTCATCGAATGGTTGTGTTGTAGGATAGGTCATCATGTGGGCCGCATCCAACTATTTTAGTATGACAGACAACGGCTCATTGAGGGAGGTGAATGTTCTTCGCTTTGGTGGTGGTTGAATTGGGCCCTTGGTCAGTTTAAAAGGTTGACTAGTTTGGACCGTTTGAACACGTTTGGAATCAGTGATTCCGTCTCCCACCACGTTTTTGTTTTTGTTAAAGATCTTTGGCTTTTCAGCGGGTTTAACACTTTGGTTGTCTTTAGATTGGGTTTTGAGGGTGCCTTTGGCAATGAGAGCCTTTTCTATTTGAATCCCTTTCTCGATAACCTCCTCAAAGGTGTGAACACAATGCATTTGGAGGTGGAAAGCTATATCTGGGTTGAGATTAGGGATGAAAATACTGACTAGTTGCTTCTCAGGGAAAGCGCAAGGGAAGCGACTAGCTATCCCTCTCCATCGTTGGAGGAAGCTGGCGAAGGTCTCATTTGGGCGTTGTTTTGTGCTACACAAGTCTGCCATGGTGACGTCACTCTCTATGTTATATGAGAAATGACGCACGAATCTTTCCGCCAATTCTGGCTAGGTGAAAATTGATCCTCGTGGCAAGCGCGTAAACCATTCTAATGCTTGACCTCCGAGACTCTTAGGAAAAAGTCTGATGAGGGTAATTATCACTATAAGACACCTCTTGACATGCCATGTAGAAATCTTTAACATGATCCCTTGGGTCTCCCTTTCCTTTGTATTTGTCGAACTTTGGCATATCAAAATTCTTTGGAAAGGGTTGAAGGGTCATTGTCTTTTCAAAAGGATAGGGGCATAGTTCTTCGTATTGGTATTTCCTAATACTCCCTATATTGCTTTCTTGTATGCTCGCAAGCGTTGCTTTCATAGATTGTACTTCTTGTGCGAGCAATTGTTCTTTAGTGGGAGAAACGGGGATGTGTACATGATGATACCCTGTGTCTTCTTCTCCTTGGTTTTCTCGATGGAGTTCGTGGATCCTAAACTTAGGCTTTGACTTTTGAACGTTCTTGTTTGTGTCTTTATGTACTTGGAAAGTAAGCAAAGCTAGTTGTCGGCTTAAGTTACTGAGTTATTGTTGGATTGTGACTTGGTTTGTGTCTTCTTCTTCTAAAGGTTCCTCCTCTTTGTATTGTGGAGGTTCTTCCCCTGTCTCATGTTCTATCTTGTTTCTTCGTGGCACTTTGATGAGGGGTATTTTATGCCCTACCATTTTCTACATAAGAAGTGGAAGCATGTCCGCTTGTTAAAATATCTTCCATATTGATAAGGGGGTGTTCCTCCTTAGTAGTGTCATTTGTTTGTAGTATTGGTTCCTTCTCAATGGGCAATTTGGCCCCTTATTCCATGACCCGTGCCAAAAATCTATCTTTGTTTCTAAGGAGAAACTCATCTAGTAGAGTGGGGTCAAAATCAAAGTCTGCGTGTGGTGATTCTACTTCATTTCCACTATGATCGACCATCTCTTCTGTTTCCTTTTCTGCAGAAAATAGTGGTCCTAGATCGTGTCCTCTAAATGGGTTTGACCCTTGTCTATTAGAGGTTTCCCAAGCTTGCGCCTGTTGTTCCTCATATGTTTGTTTCTTTAACCCTAGACGCGTCTTAGGAGCCATGTTTTCGTGATAAGTTTCACTAAGGTAAGTTGTAGATTTGTTCAAAATTCAATGACTACCCCTAAGTGAAACACAAGATGTATGTGTTAAGAGTAAATTAACAGTGTGAGAATACCAATGTGATAGAATGATAAAGCCACCAATGAAACAATCGTTTGGTATCAAAACTTAAACAAATGAAATACTTCCTAGACTACGTTTCAAAGTAATTTGTGATACCAGATGATTAACAAGATGTCTCCACTTATGCCAAGTTCAAAGGAATGAACAAGACGTAAGTAAATACATGAAGTTAAATGCGATCTCCCAATCAAGATATACGATGAGCAAGCTCAAGTATGATTAAGACCTATATCTCAAAAAGTGCCAATTACGATTTGTGAATGACACAACAATATCACCAAGATATGTTAACCCACTTTGCAAGAAAGTGGAGTATTGATATCGAGGTGTTATTGATATAACATGCACAAATGGTAGTTCCTAACACCTTTTGAAATCGAGGTAATAATAAAACTGAACAAAAAAAAAAGCTCAAAGTATAGCTAGGAATACTTAAGAATGTGTGCAGCGTAACCGTACAATATAGGTATTTATGTCGAGTTTACAAGAAACAATACGTAAATATCGAAATTGTAATGATACGAGACAAACAAACAAACTCCTCTTATGGAAGTCCGCAGTGATGAACCACGCCTAACTACAATGACGATCTTGACGTGGGTATCAAGATCACAATGGCTACCAAATGACGTGAAAACGCCTCCACTCACTTTAGACGTTTAACTAACCCAGCCGCAAACATGGATGGGCGTAAACGGACATAAAAGTGAGAGAAACAGTCGAATGGCAACACAAAGGTAATCACACCTCTTTTGATCAACAAAGTGTCAAAAGAATATGAAGGAAATAAATCAAGAAAAAATGACAAAAAATGCTAGTCTTACTTCGGCAGAGTTTCGCCTCGCCCTAAGGCAAGTAAAAACTAGGCGAAAGTAATACGTCACACGTTTCTCAAAAAGAAGGTTCACAACTCAACACTGTTTTAAAGTGGTCAAAGTGGGCTCCTGGCTAAAGTATATTCTCCTAGGTGGTTCTCTCGCCTTAGGTGTTACAAAGTTGCCACGAGCGAGCGCGATTTACCCAAAAAGTCGCACTGACTAGTTTGGGAGTATCTCGGCTTTACTTTACCCCCTTCAAGAACAGTAGGCAACTAGTGCGTCTACGTGTACTATCACTGGGGTCGCCACAACGGACAACCTGTAACTCTATCTCACAAAGGAATCACTAGTCAAGTAGGTAGTGCAGAGCACTTCCCGTTTCGTCCACAAGGTTCCCTCTTGCGTGGACTACTTTGGGGTTCCTGGAACCACCCCCATTGTTGTAGCTTAAGGTGTTATGCCAAAGGGGTTATGTTCCAGTTGAGCGGAGAGGGACGTACCCTTTTCCGAAACCTGCAATACAGTGTTTTGAATATGTTGTTCTTTTTATCTTGTTTAATTAGGTGTGGTTTGCTTGAACACCTTTTGGCAACCTGTATAACAACTGTATTAGTAGTTTTTGATTTCATTTTGATTCCTCCTTTCTTTGACAAGCGTTTTTAGGTTCTGCACTCAAGCGTTAGTAGTTCTCCAAGAAAATCACATTATTTAAAAGAGGATTAAAAGTTGCTTTTGATTCTCAAGATCATCCAAGGATGCAAGAGAAGAGCATACACAACAAATAATCCAACTAAAAATTAAATAAAATCTTTTCAATCAATGAACCATACAATTTTTTTGATAAATGTTCATTCCCTTAAACCAAAAGTGAAAGATGAAGTTTTCAATTTACCAAATGTTATAAAATGAAGACTAAAGTTACTTTTGATTCTCAAGATCACCCTAAGGTGCAAGAGAAGAGCATACACAAACTTTATCCCAACTATATAGAAATGGAAAACTTCAAATCAAAGGACCGTTGAAAAATGTTTTGTACAAGGTTCATTCCCTTAAGCAAAATGAATAATTAAATTTCTAAGTTTAATTCCAATGTTAAAAAGATATAGATCAAAGTTGTTTTTGATTCTCAAGATCACCAAAAGGTGCAAGAGAAGAGCATACACACGCTTTGATCTAAATCGAGTAAGCATGGAAATACAACATTCATCAAAACATTAGACATGTTAGAAAATGACCAGTTTTAAAATAATAAAAAACCTGCAACTTCTGTAAGTGTAAATCCTAAATTTATGTTTTCATTGCATAGTTAACTTCAATACCTTTCCAACGCAAAAAAATGGAGTCATTTCGAGGTCGGGAGCAAAAGTTATGGCCTTCGGAAAATGGGTTATGCATATGCTCTTATGCTCATGGGTATGCACTTGACATGCACTTAAAAAATGTCAAAAAAAACGTCCCTTAATATACAAAATGGGCAAATTTTTCCAACCAAGATTCAATTTTGACAACAACCCATCACATTAATATATGAATAGAAGACTCAATGCTATCAAACATTAACATACATGCTCAAGAATTTAAGATTTTCAAGAAATTGACAAAACTAGCATGTAGAATGATGAAAAAGTAAGCTCTAAAAATGAAAACATGATGAAATCTTGAAATTTTCTCACCAACATTAAATTTTGACAACAACCCACCACATTAATATGTAAATAGAAGACTCAACACTATCAAACACTAACCTACATGCTCAAGAATTGAAAATTTTCAAGAAATTGACAAAACTAGCATGTAAAATGTTGAAAAAGTAAGCTTAAAAAATGAAAACATGTTGAAATCTTGAAATTTTCTCACCAAGATTAAATTTTGACAGCAACCCACCACATTAATATGTAAATAGAAGACTCAGCACTATCAAACACTAACCTACATGCTCAAGAATTTAAAATCTTCAAGAAATTGACAAAACTAGCATGTAGAATGTTGAAAAAGTAAGCTCTAAAAATGAAAACATGGAGAAATCTTGAAATTTTCCCCTCAATTCCAATTTTGACAGCACTTCACCTCCTTCATACCTACAAGGAAGACCCAACACATGCAAACTCAACAAAACATGTTAAAAAAACAAGTTAGATCAACATGTGTAAAAGAGAGTTAGTAACCAAAAATAAAACTTAACTACAAAAACTTGAAATTAAGTGCAAAGGACAATGGAGTAAGTCCCACCGGGCATGCCAAATGTGTGCATGTATAATTTACTTGATGCTAAATCAAATGAAGCAAGAACTACCACCTAAAATAGTTCTACAATTTAGCTAAAACAAAGCATAAACACCATCATGATAAGAATTAAACAAGGGTTAGATGCTAGCATTCATCAATACAAACTTTGAAACTAACAATGCTAAATATCTAAACTCCTCTATTCTCTAACAACAAATAAATGAATGGACCTAAGTAAGCTCCATGGCTATCAAAATAGTTGTCCTTAATGCTCCAAGAACCTAGGAATGGGGGCTAATCAAAGTTGGGCTACAAGACCCTTTTGACACCTCCCATATGACCCAAGCACTTTAAGAAAGAGGCTTAACTCTTCAAGATGATGAACTCTCAAAAGGGCAAGGTGCAAGCTCTTAGTCTCTTTGCTATATGCTTTGCATTTACTCTCTTAGAAAGTTTAGGTGTAAGTAAAAAGGTAGGTGGAGGGCTCTTTATATAGCCCAAAGGATAAAGGATTCAACACATTCTCATGAATGTGGGATAAAGGTAAAACATGATTAGGAATGGATAAGGTTGCTTTATTAAAGTTCAACTATGGATAAAATATGAGGATCCATAATCAAAATTTCAGAATGTTCAAATCGGTTGAGTGAAGTAACTAACCCAAAAAAGGAAAAATAAGGATTAACGTTTGGAAAGTATAACAAAGTGGAGTAGATCTCAACATTAGTGTACCAAGCGCTGAGTTAAGATCCATACAAACTAGGATTCAAGAACAACATAGAGCCATTTGAGTGAATGGAAAGGCGAGATAACTAAGGTGCTACAAAAGTGATCTCAAAAGGTGAAAACATAAATCATAGGTTAGCGAGGAGAAAAAAAATATAAAACACAAGGAGATCTTAGCTCATAATGAATGTGCAGTGAGAAATGGGACCAACCCAACCATGAAGAGATACAAATCCATGAAAACTAAGACACAAAAGTTTATGTGAGACTATAATGCCTCGCCTCGGGACACCAGATACCTACATCTAGAATCTGGCTAGAAAATTTTGGTCCTACAATTTTTTTGAAAGTGATTAACTAAGGGCCAACTAGGATCCCTTGTCCAAACCATCTTCTCATTGAGAGTTGATTTTAATAAAATTTAATTTTCACCCAATTATCAAAGACGTATTGGGGATTGATCCTCATAACAGAATGTCAAGTCAATATTTATTTGTATAAGGTCTACTAGAGTTACCGCCTTGTACATTTATTATACCCCGCAATACCCCCCCCCCATTACCCCCCCCCGCCCCCCCCCCCCCTTAGTATTAACCACATTGTTATCCCCCACCTGTTATTATTTACTATATTGGCATGCCACACAGCCCCTTATGCTTCAACATTATCTTGTATCACTCTTCTACTCCTTTAAAACTAGTCAATTTGATTCATTGGCATAAAGAGTGTAGGGTTAAATGTAGAGCCCTAGGATCTATGAATAAACATGATTGACCATCGTGTTTTTGAAAAAAAAAATTGTATGCGGGTCCTGAAAGTTGAACCTAAGCATCTTTATGGTTCTTTTCCTCTCTATTGTTATCTTCTCGTTTTATTTTGCTTTCTCATTTGCATATAGCGATGATTTGGATGAGGAGCAAAATGGAATCTTGCACTCCATGCAGAGTTTTATTTATTTATGAGAAAAAGGGTTTCATTAGCCATATAGTTTTATTTTTTTTCTATAGGCCTTACCCAATGCATCTATCTAGTTGGGTATGTGGGACCACTAGCATTCTTTTACTATCTGTTAGATATGTTTCATCTACTCTCATGGGTGGTGTCTCTATATATACTATGGTTTCCTTTTTAGCTTTGGCTTAAGCTTAGCACTCAATGTTCCACTTCCTTTAGATTAATTTGTATCCTTCAACAACCTTGAATGTGGTGTTTGATATACCTCTTCTAAGTATTTTTCCTCCTCTTCCACATTTTGAAATTCCTTTTGGAACCTTCCCGCTCAGACTGTTCATCAATGACATCTAACCACCTGGATCTAATAATTGAGAAGATCTTCCAAAATATTTGTGTCACCTACTTAATCGGTGGTTTGTTCCCTTTGTATTCCATGTACACCACCTTTTAGTCTCCACCTACCTTTTTCATTTTTGACTATGTTCCTTATCACTCTCCTTCCTTAAATACCAGACATTGTCCTTCTAAGAAGATTTATGCAATTCCTTGTTTTATCTACTTCATAATCCTTGTGCATCACCTCCACACTTCCACAAAACTCATACATAACCATACTTCTAAAAAAACAACCACATACTATTGCGTACACCATTTTCTCATAAATTATGTCATGCACAAATTCTACTACACACTTTACAATCCATAACATAACACTAACTACTACACATTCTCACACAATCCCCCCATATATTTTGTCACTCCTCCTTTACCTTTTTTTCCCTTCAAAACCTTGCACATACTCCAAAACTTATTCAAAATTGATATTTCACAGTCTTGAATCTCCCACGATGCTCTTGCATCAAACACCCCGGGTTAAACAAAAATGAGCTCTATCTCATGAGTTAAAGTCTTCCAGAGTATTGCTCAGTTAACCAAGCTCCTTCAAATTTATCCATGTCGCATCCTTCTCTACGTGATTTCTCCATTTTACTAGAAATATTCCTTGCATTATTTATTGTGTGTCTTCTTGAATACCCTTGAGTCTAATATGGCCTCAATTTCTTCAGCTTCCTTCTTTGGTATCTTCCTCCTCAATTCTAAGGCATTCTCCAATTCTTGTAACATCTTCATTCACTTCCTTGGAAAACTTGTCCCTTGCTTCTTGTGTCATTTTTCTCCTTCATGGAACTCATATAGGTTTGCAACATTGAATATCGATGAGATATCTAATTCTTATAGAAACTCTATTTTATAGGTGTTTGGTCCCATTTTGTGTAACACCTTGCATGGTCTAATCTACTTTAGCTTCAACTTGTTATAGGACCCTTTAAGAAATATTTCCTTATGGAAATGCATCAATACCTGATCTCTAACCTCAAATTCCTTTTCTCAACATCTTTCATTTGTGTGCTGCATGTAACCTTGGTTACAGCTTTCTAGATTTTTTTTACACTTTCCCATGCATCTTACACATATAATCCATGTAGTTTTCCACTTCCAAGATCTTGTTTTCCACCACTTCATGTAATTTCATGAGTCCTCTTGTGTTTTTTCCCATAGAAAATTTGAAACAGAGTTTTCCATGTACTCCTATTTAGTGAGTCATTATAGGCAAATTCAACTTGCGATAACACACTATCTTGTTATTTTGGATTGTCTCCTATCAAGTTGTGCAATAAATTTCCTAAACTTCTATTAACCACTTTCATCTATCCATTAGTCCGTGGATGGTATGTTGAACTAAAAGTCATCCTCATCCCCATTTTATTCCATAAGGTCCTCCAAAAAATGACCTAGAAAATTTATACCCCTATCTAACACTATGCTCAATGGAAACCCATGTAATCGTACTACTTCCTTGAAAAATAAATGCATGTAATACTTGATACATAAACTAGTCTTCTTGCACTCAATATAGTGTGTCATCTTAGAAAACCTATCTTGACCACCAAATATATGGAGTCATTCCCTTTTTGTGTCCTTGGAATTTCCAATACATTAATTCCATGTTGATATCCTCCCATGGTTTCCTCACTACGAGTAATGGTTGATACAACACCGTATATTATGCTTGTACCCCTTGGAAAGTTGCAAAATTTCTACACCTATGAACATAGATTTATGCTCTTCCATACACTCATCTTTGGTTGATAAAAACATCTCTTCCAATTATGCTAAAGTTTTATCACCCCCAAAATGAACTCTTAAGCATCCATTGTTCTTTTCTTTAATCAAGTTTTCACGCATAAACCCTTTGGGTATATACATAATCGTGTTCCTTTGAATAACATACCTTCATTCGATGAATAAGTAGTCCAACCATGACATTCTATTTGTATGCATCAATTGGTTTCGTGCATGCTTTAAATACTTCCTTGAACTCTTCGTCTTACACATATAATTATTTCATGGTATCAAAACATGTGAGTTTGTTACACATTTACTTCAACACTAGCACTCTTCTACTTAGTACGTCTATAACTCTGTTGGAATTACCACTTTTGTGAGCTTCAACACAAAGGAATAAATTTGTAGAGATTCCACCCATTCTCATGTGCCTTTAGTTCAAATTTACTTGACTATTGATAAAATGACAACAATTGATGATCCATGTACACGACAAAGTCAATCAGAAACAAGTAATGTCTCTAATTATTTAATGCTTACACACGGGCATGTAGAATGCTTGGTCATAGACTAAGTATATTATCTTCTCTTGGAATTATTTTACTTCTAACTCAAATAGGAAATTGGTCTTCTCCTCTTGACTTAACACCATGTCACCATTTTTGCATGCCAATTACATTGCATTCCACTTGGAATACCTTCTCAAAATTTGATAATGCCAACATTGGTTGCACGTTGTAATCCTTATGATTCAATTCTTTATATATACACTGAGATCTTTTTCCTCTGTCCACATGAACTCATTACAATATCCTTTCATCGTATCTTTATGATCACCGTATGCACACTCCACTAAATTTCTTTATAAAACTTCCTGTGGAAAATTACCAATTCGTAAAATCTATGCACCTTAGTTAGATTACTTGGTTGTAACGTCCACTCTACTATTACATCTTACCTTCTATGACGTCTATACACAATCCTTCACCAAATAGTGTGAAACCTAAAAGGCTAAATATACTATCTCCTTGCTACATAAAGCTAAACTTCTTCACATTCACTTAGTAGTTTCTCCTCCTGCAAGTTCTTCAATTACTTGTGCAAGAATGATTTATGTTTTCTTCCCTTATTATACTAAATACCAGTATGTAGTCCAAATATCATAATGACTGATTTTTATAGGAATGACTTTATCAACTTCAGTTCATGAATCTCATGAATATGCTTTGGGACATTAGTTAACCCAAATGGCATGATCAACCACTCATACAAAACCTTCCCTCATTTTTATTATTATCTTCCATTCATCTCCTTATCTAAATTATGATATAGTGATATCCACACTATAGATAAATCTTTGAAAAAATATTACTTGTCACTAAGGGATTCCATAAGATCATCCATCTTTGGAAATGGAAACCTATACTTGAGCGTGTTCTTTTTGATGGTTCGGGAGTCAATGCACATGTGTGTCATTCTCCTCATTTTCTTCTGGTGTTGGAACATTGCGACGTACTACACACAAGATCAAACTTTCACACACCAGAATCTCTGTCCAACAACTCTTGCACTTATCTATGCACACTTCCACATTCTCCTCTAGTGTTAATTGGTATGGTAGCTTTATTTGGTAAATCTTGATCCTCAGTATCAAGTCAACTATAATGATTGATATTGTGCACACAGGTAATAAACCTTGCGGTAAGTATTCTAATAACTATGTTTGTAAAACTAGAAAATAGTTGACACACTTCACTTGGGGACCTCTCAGTCCTCCACACAAATTATTGCACTACTCACTTCCTTTGATACTAGGTGCATAACATGACTTTCTCTTCTTCTTCTTCTCAGCAAGAACTAATTTATTGACATGATCAAAAATCTTGTGTGAATCTCCACTACACACTCTCACCTTCGTCCATGCCCTTCAAAGGGGGTACATGATGAACTTCCTCTCCATCCTTTTCAATACAGATCATAAGCACATTCCCATCATGGATAAGATTTTATTCATAATTCCACGGGCTTCCTAAAAATAGGTGAAAAGCATCCATCTATGTATCACATCACACAACACTTCATTACAATAGTTCCCAATATAAAACTTGCCAAGAATTTATTCATTTACCAACACTTGGTGCCCCTTTGATAAGTAGTGACACCTTGTAGGGCTTGGGATGTGTAAGTTTTCTTCATACCTTAGATTCTTTACCATTTCCCTATGGAACAAGGTTGTTTGTGCTTCCACCATTGACATGTTACCTTGCAACATTTCCCTCCTAGACTTGGATATGTGGTCATGAACAAAATTTTCCTTTGCACATACGATCCTTTCCCTTGTACGCAAGCCTTCAACCACACATTTCTTCATCATTAGAGCCTCTTTGTACTCTAGAACTTCAAAATGTTCTACATGTGGACCCTACTAATTCTGCATTTCTACATGTGCTACATGCGCTGTTATCTTCTACGTGTATCTACTTGTGAATTCACTTTGAGCATTTGGGAATTTGGACATACACAATGACCTAATTGTTCCACATTTGAAACACATCTGAGGAGAGTCCTCTTCCTCTACTGTCTCAACTAAATCTTATGCACACCCTCTTGATGAGTAAGATGCTCCATCATCTAGTGTAACACTACTTTTTCACATGTTTGTGCATTATTGTGCTCATATTCTTGTATGGTTTGATGTATCCATGATTGATTCCACCTCTACTACGTGCACATTACACCTTCCTCTTTGAGATTACATTTTGAATTTTACAGCACCAAATTTTCCTCCATCTTTAAGGCTATGTTGACATAATCCTCCTCCAAAGTTTGCATGCACATAAAACTTATCTCCTTCTGGATCCCAAATCTTAATCAATTAATATATCTTGTGACATTCTCATTTTTTGAATTCAGTATGCCCAAAATATGATCATGATATGGTGAAATTCCTTAGTGTATTATTTGACCGACATCTCCGTCTACTTCAAAATTTTGTCAACTTCTTAAATAAACACAATCTCATAATTAAAAGGTAGAGAACTTAGTTTTCATCCTTTGCAACCATTCGGTCCTAGTACCATTTCATAATCTTGTCCTCTTCTTCGGTGCTCATTTTGAATATCCTTCCACCATAGTGCTGCATGTGCTCGTTTAGCTTAGTTTGTTCCATCTTAATACACTGTGGGTATGTTATCTTTTCAAAATCAAATTATTCCTCCATATGTATGAGTCTAATCTACAAATTATTCTGGATATAATATTGTATAGAATGAATGGGACACCCATATGTGACGGTCCTCAAAACATTATTGAGTTAGCTATGAAGAGTTTCACACCTCTCTATCATTTATGGATTCTTCTTATTTCTTCCTCGTTTGATTCACCTCTCAGCGAACTCTTGTGTTTTGTATGCACCTCTTATTGATCCTTCATCATCACTTTGAATCTATATTACAATAATAAAATCCTTCATCAATCCTCTTTGACCACTTAAATCCTACTCCTTACACCCCTAAGTTCTATCATAAATTGGTTATAATGCACCCGTGATGGCTGCCTTCATTATATTTATTGCACCCCCATTAATAATCCTTCTTAGCGGCATATTGCTCCTTTGACTTGTTTCCTCACAGTTGGTGTTCTACCAGTATTCAAACTCCTTCAATCTTCCTCTAAGGTGTGTAAGTACATTCTCAGATACCACTTGGCGAAATGGGCTAGTTTGGACTGAGACATGATCAAATACCATTTTGTGGAGTAAAACCCAATGGAGAAAAGTGAACACAAAGCAAAATACTTCCTATTTATGTAAATAAATTAATGACGTCTATAATAAATTCCCACCAACGGAGCTATTACAAGAGCTCAACAAGTTTCATTTGCTTTAAGGATGGTGTCTCTATATATACTAAGGAATCCTTTCTGGATCTGGCTTAAGCTTAACACTCAAAGTTCCACTTCCTTCAAATTAATCTACAACCTTCAACAACCTTGAATGTGGCATTTGATATGCCTCTTATAGGAATTTTTTCCCAGTAATTCCACATTTTGAGATTCATTTTAGAACCTTTCCAATCTGACTTTTCATTGATGATGTCTAACCACCTATATCTGGTAGTTGAGAAGATATTCTAAAATATTTGTGTCACCTACTTAATCAATGGTTTGTTCCCTTTTTTTCCACGTATGTCATCTTTCAGTCTCCACCTACCTCCTTTATCGTTTCTAACTTTGTTCCTTAGCACCTTCCTTAACTAGTACGCACTATCCTCTTGAGAAGATCTACATGATTCCATGTTTTCTCTATTGTGCAATCCTTGTGCACCACCTATGTACTTCCACAAAACGCCTACATATCCATACTTCTGACAAAACATAATGCACTATTAGGTACGCCATTTTATCAAAGTTATATCACGTACCAATTCTACTACCCACTTCACACTCTATAATATAATGTTAAATATCATGCATGCTTGCACAATCACCCATATATTTTTTCGTGCCTCCTTTACCTTGTTGGCCCATCAAAACCTTGTGCACACTCTACCACTTAGCCAAAATTGAGATTTCAGTCTTCCCTCCTATGGTGCTCCCACATCATTTATTCTCTTATTTATGACTTACTTAAAGATTATTCATGTTTTTTGTTGTGTCACAAATGTATTTGGCCTTTCCCATTGTCTGTTTGACTTTTTTTGGTTTAGGTTCAAGACTATACAAATTGATCAGGGTCGTACTATGATCCTCACTGAGATGTACAGTCTTGAACCTTTTTGGGTTTTGGGTCCATTATGCTCATTGGGTCTCTTTGTCATTATTTTATCTTTTGCATTTTATATTTTTGGTTAGCTTTATATGTTGTGAAGATTCAAATTTCAAAAGTGATAGAACCCTATATATACAAGTTCACCTTGAGCATTTACTATCTAGAAAACACATATCTATGTATTAAATATTGAGATAACGAAGATAGAGTACGATCTTCTTACTACATATCACAACATATGAGGGCATAGTTTTGTTTTGCATGTCTCTGCACAAGGGTTTTATGGGAGAAAAGTAGCATATCTCACTATCGATGTGGAAACACGAGGGAAAATATAGGTCAATGGTTTTAGATTACATGCACGCTTGCAAAATACACTGGGAGAACAAGATTAAGTCTGAAATGTAGTGTAGTTCTCGATGACTCAAAAAAGAGGTGACCTCTAAGGTCATTTTGACTCAAGCATTTGCATCTTTTATTTTTAGATCTAATGAGTTATTAATATTATTGTAGGAAGCTATGTTTGTTTTTTAGGCACAAGTGTGAAAAATAGGGTTACAAGTGAATCTGAACATATAAAAGTGTGATACAAGAAATAATGAAGCAACATAGAAAAAATCAAAACTTTACAATCTACTAGTCCAATATAATAGAATAGGGCCATATTGTAGAATCTGGTACTAACCTTGTAAATGGTCATGACCTTTCATTATTTTGGTAAGGAATAGTTGATCTGGGAACCTTCAAAATTTTGCATACTTTCTAGATTTGGCAATGACACATAATGAAAATGATCTTAATCAACTAAATTATCCTTCTGACCCTAGTTACATTTCTAATTATTGCATCACTTTGTCATGCATGTTGATAGCCTAGTTTCCATTGTATAGTTGTAAATAACTATATTATTATATACCTTGTGACATATAGTAATCATTCCTAATTGAATCAATTGAATTAATATATTGCAATTAATTTAGGGTCGATACAGCTGTATTATGAGGTTTGTAACCCAAGACTTTAAGACTTTGGTTTCTAGTATGGCCTTACATACCACAATCTACACACCACATGGAAATTTGGGGTTTCTTTCCTTCTTATATTTATTCAATCATTCTCACCACTTAATGTAATTTTGATTCCATTTTGGTACTCCCTAATTAATGCTCCCCATATTTTTTGATCTTTTACACACATATTACAACATTAGCTTTGGTGGGAAACTTAGTTTGGGCTATCGTATACCAAATTCTACTATGTAATCCCCTTACAAACCAAGCAATTTTGCTAAGCTCGTCAAACCTAAAATTCATCTTGTTCATTACATTTGAGAGTCAGAGAACATAGTCCACTATTGATTTACTAGATATTTACATGATTTCTTTCAAGTCCTGGATAATTTGGCTTACACAATTATTATTTTTGAGTTTTGAAGTAATGCTTCTCTGACTTATTTTAAGGTCACTTTTCTCATGTCCATTTTGTATATGAATTCTAAGGTCCTTCTTTATCAATCCCATATGAGTTCAAACCTCTTCATATTGTCATTGGAGACTCCTTTTTTTCCTCACTTCATATCATGTGTTAGTAGGTAATGCTTTAGGTTGGTGGATCCACCATAGGATTGCAACACAACATATAGTCCTGGCTGATATACCATGTTGTTTACGCAACAACTGAGAATTTCTATATTTTATTAATAGGGATTACCAGAGGCTCTACTATCTTGTGTAATTACAATACTAGGATTAATAGTTGTGTAGTGGTTAAACAAGTATGTGTAGTTGCGTGAATTACAATATGAAAAATTCTTGGAACCAACACTAGGGATGAATCTTCTTAATATAAGGAGTCTAAATTAGAACTTGAATAGATGGAGAAAATAAATTTATATTTGGGGTTCACATGGTTTTTATCATTAAAGTTGTTGGGTATAGGTTCAATCCTAGTTGAAATTGAACTAACTTGTTGTTATGCACAGATGTCAAGTTCCAATGTGATTACCAATGTTATTTTGCAAATAACTACAAAACTTGAAATTGGGTCTTCTTACATGGTACTAGATCCTTCTTGATATAACTTCCATTACCTATGTCTCTCATAAATTTTTTTTATTATTCCTTAAATATCCTATTGTTTCTCACTTATCAATCTGATCAATATAATCTCTTCTTGAATTAACATGGGGGATACACATCATAAAGGGTAGGATACATTTATTGCCATCTACAATTACTTATTTGGTTTATAATCATTTCACTCTCATCTATACTCTGGGTTCCTTGAAGACTTAATTGATTCATAAAGTGCTCACTACATTATTCTACTTCTTCAGTTTTTTATTCTTCCTAGGTTGTTCTGTATCTTTCCATTCCAGGGAGGGTTTCCTCTTTCCTTAATTCTCAGTCACACAATTTCTTTTTTTTAATTACATTTTTGTGCCTCTACTAGTTTCTTTCCTCTTTCCTCGTATGATCTCCCTATCCTACCACTCGCATCATTGTTTTGTGGTCATTTAAGGGAACTTGTTACTCCCCATCGCCTATGTTACCTCAACCCTCTTTGATTTGTGGCTATCTTTTTCTTCTCTTCTTTGTGATTATTTTTCAACCTCTTTAGGCCTATAGTTATTGCAAGTCATTTCCCTTTTATATACCCTTCCCATTGACTACATCCCCGTACCACCTACCTGAATACATTGCATCAAAGGGGATAAACACCATGACCTTTTCCACTACCAAAATATTTACCATCGTAGGTGATTTTTCAATGAATTTTCCCCCTAGATAAAATTTTCTTGCGTATAATCAAAATCATGACAATTTTGAACAAAAATATTACTTATGTACCCATCTATTGTTGTTTACAGGAAACATTCCACTCAATATCTAACTTGCAAAACTTTTTTAGCTTTTGCTCGTTCCATTTGAATTCTTCATCTTGTATAAATATGAAGCAATAGTGTTCCAACATTACTAACTATGCAACTAATAGTTCAAAAAACTTGCACCAAAATATTTCATAAATATCCCTATATGTATGTGTGTGTGTTCCTCCATTGTCTTTCTCGTACGGATTCTCATCTTAATAGATTCTTCTTTAGCAATATGGTCCATTTTCTTCTATAACCATATTTTTGTGTCCTTTTGTCTTGGTGTCTATCTCAACATTTTAAGGTCTTGATAAGGGAACCATTATTAGTAGTAGTCCCTGGAATTCCTCATTAGGAAATGTTATAGTTTTAGTCTATGCATTAGCTACAATTGTGTAAGGTTTCCAATGGATAATAGTTGTTATGCATACTAATATGACATCATAATAGGTTAAAAACTATGTATGAAAGATTAATTAATAATATTTATAGGAGATATAAACATAAATCAAACTATAATTCATAAAATCTTAGGGAAAAAATACTTCCAGTAATTGAAACTAGAAATTACAATTAATCTATTAAAATAGAACCAACCATCTACACACATTTTCTTACATTATTTATATATTTTCTAACAAATTTTTGGTGTTCCTAACGAGTCCTTTTATCTTTTTCTCGTGCTCTGAGAACATTACAATCTTCTTTGTATTTTTGTACTAAAAAATCCCACAACTAATACATTGTGAAAGCTTTACAATTTTATAAACATCACACATACCTAACCTTGGTTCTAAATTACATTCCAACAAAAAAAGCAATAACAATAAAGAGGCCAGGAGGAGGATCCCAATCAGCTAGCTTGTACCGATTTACATCTGGAATGTCTTTACCCTCAACAAAAAGGTGCCACCCAATGTTGGCTACATTGTTATAACAAGTCATCTACGTAAAATCTTATGGGCCTTGAGTACAATCCAATGACGGTGAAATAATCAAGGTAGAGAAAGAAATATTGACTAAGTGAGGTGGAGGAACCCACCCATCTTGATGAGGAGGTAGGGAGCCTCAACTTCCACATTGTACATGCAAAGGAGAGTGGTGGCATGATAGAGACTACCCAATTGGCTTTGGGAGTGGCAACGAGAGTGACTTTTATGGTGATCTCTTCACCTCATAGTGCCTTCCCAAGATGGGGAAGAGGGAGGAACAAGAGAGACAAATAATGAGTGTTTCCCTAATAGTTCAAAAGGGTTTGGAGATGGGGTAAACTCTAATGCCACCTTCTTGTATTGCAATTGTATCTACAAAAAATAAATTTAAAACTATTGTAGATTTATTATATGTTGATAAAATAAAATCAACACCATTGTTAGAAAAAAACAATTGAATTTATTTCTTTCCAAATAATAAATAGAATTTCCACTATGAAAGTATGTCAAATATAGTTGTAGTAAAAAATAAGTAAAGGTCAATATCCTAAGAGGATATTCTAACAAATACAAGGCTTTAGTTTGAAGGGTTTGAAAAATTCATGAATTCAAGTTGAAGCTATTTGAGTTTGTTGGTAAAACCAAAACAAATACATAAGGATTTTTGAGTGTCTATAGAACATGCAATTAGGTTGAATGACCCCTAAATGAGTAAGGTGGTGGCCAAGGGGGGAAGAGCACACAAAATGGACCAGCTTTGGTTCTAAAATGGCTCAAAACTATGTTAAATCTTTGGCTCTAACTGAAAACTGTTGAATGCAAGGACCATCGAGCATTAAGCTTGTTGATCATGGGAAAATGTGGTGACAACAATGCCAAGCCCTTGTTGGGTGAGTAATTTTAGAAAGGTGTATAAGGATACTACTTCCAATCCTTCCACCAAGGTCAATAGGAAATAACACCTATTTTGTGTATCATCTTGTTAGAGATTGCATCTAAATTTTCCTCAAGTCTCTTGAACACTGTTAGGCAAACAATATTTGGTCTTAACTTCAAGCTAGGAAAGCAACTTTCTAGTTTGGCTACAAAAGATGGCAAGCACAATGAGAATCCCTCATCTAAAAAGCTTGAGGGAATGCACCAAAGAGACCTCAACCAAAGGAACATTACAAAGATTAATAACAAGCAACTACTAAAGTGAATGTTGATGGATCAAAATTCCATCCTAAAAACCATCACCATTCCACCTTGAGCCAAGTTTTGAGAGTTTCTTAGGATTTCCATATGCTTTTGATAACAAATGAGCCAACCACATTAACAACATATTTAAGAATGACCATATTGTGTAAGTCGATCCCTTTCCAAATATTTTCATCCTGCAATGCTCCTTCAACAACACAATTACATGCAAAATTTTCCCAATCTTTCCCTTATAGTTTAGATGCATTTAACTCAAAGTGATTCATTGGCAATCATTGTCCACATACCTAGGTACTTCCTTTGAAGACCCTAAGATACTTCTAACAACCCCCCCCGCCCTCGCCTCCTTAAAAAACATCTCACTAACTTTTCAAACTTTTTGTAAGAGACGTGTGAAGGAACCCAATAATAAGAATAACAAACATGAGTGGTTGTAATGAGCTTTGAGAACAAATTTGAAACTTACCGGAATGGAAAGAGGGCCTTAGCAATCAAGTAGGTGAAAGATGTTTATTTACATGTTCAACAACATATTGCCACATAAGAGAAGTGGAGTAGCTCGGAATGGGAATGAGAATTCCCAAGGAAGCATGAAAGACTTTTTTGTGTTAGATCCATTTCCATTCATAATTATCTAACCTAGGGAGGCGGGAGGAGGAAAGATATTGCCTGTAGCATTAGATTTTTTTGTCCATTGTATGTGCTTGAACTAGAAGTAAAGGCCAGAAGTATTAAGGCATTGCATCACATTTTTGATATTATTTTCCTCTTCAAAAAGGGTAAGAAAAGAACTCATCTACAAAATGACCATTGACAAGTTGTGCATGTTCTTAGGTGGGTAAGGAGATGATACTCCTTTGACAAACCCTTGGATGTAAGAATTTACCAAAAGATAACCAAAGCCCTCAACAACAAGCACATATAACACTAGAGCTAAAGGGCCTCCTTGTAGAGATTGAGAGAAACAAACGCAAGTTTCTTCAAGCTAACACCATTGATTGAGAGGAAAACCTGAAGCATCTGTAAACAACATTTCAATAGCCTGAAAAGAAATGTGGCCCAAACTCTAACGTTTTTAGCATATCCAAAATGAATGGCCATTAAATTTAGTCGTACGCTTTCTCAAAGTCAATCTTGATGAACATAACTTGTTGATTGTATCGACGGGTCCATTCCACGCCTTTCCAAATAATAATTATGATGTCGAGGATGTAACTTCTTTAAATGAATTTGGTTTTCTCTAGACTGATAATTAGAAGGTCAATATATGGCAGTGCACACCACAAGGGATTTGGCTATAACTCTTGTAAGAAACACTATAAGCAAAGTGATTAGGCACCAATTACATATAAGCTTAGTGTCTCCCGTCTTGGGAATAACCTTGATGTGCCCCTTGTCGATAATTTAGTCAAGGGATTCAATTATAAAAGCCTCAAGATACACTTGCAATAGAGGCCTTCTCCCATTATATCCTATAAAATATTAATAAAATATCACATCGACAAGCCATCACAACTAGGGGATTTGTCATTAACCATGTGTAAGTAACCAGTTCGTTAAAATATTTAATGGTTAAGATCATATCACAAGAAAATATTTGTATTCAGGATAAAGCTTGTATAGGAACCACCAGTAAATAATTACAGAAGAGCTTGTTGTTCACTCATAGGAAGGATCCAAGAATTTGAAAACCTGTTTGATAATGGTCATGAATGGAAGCTTGCACCATGTTAGGATCCTCCTTGAGCCATTGATGGTTTTCCTGCCAAATGGATTCGATCTATTGAGAGGAATGCTTTGTCTTGTATCATATTTGAAAATTTCCCTAGAAAATTTATTACAAAATTTTAACTAGTGCAACCTATCTTTTATTTGTGCGCCACAAGTATTATATAATGCATATGCAATTCAGAGGCATTGCCTTGATGGTCACCACTTTTTGGTTTAGAAGCTGATGGAAAGGGGATTGATATAAGGTGGCCAATGAGTGACTCAGGCTCCAAACGGTAGCTTGAGTAAGACTGCAAGTGGATGCGAGAAAGTTTCCTACCACAAGTGTGCAAGGAACCTGATCACGTCGAGTGATTGTAGTTATCTACCAATCGAAAATCCAACCAAATTTTCCTATTGATTAAGAGACTAGGTTCCAAAACTAGTTAAATATGATTCAAGGTGGGCACATGGTGCAACAAAGTATGTATTGAGAAAATATTGTGTATCTAATTTTTGGGATGCTTGAAAACCCAATCCTGATTGGTTGGACTTAATGAACAATATTGAATATTGCTCTCAATTGATAATTGAAAATAAGTTGGAAAAACATAATTACATCTTAAGTGGAGATCATATCTTAATATAACCACTTAAAAAGGACTCTCTTTGGGCTCTGAGTAGATATTTGACAATGTGTACCAAACTATCAAATTCATCATCACGTGAACAATTGGGTCATGAAATTTAAATTTATTACACTATGTACATCTCAAGCTCTCTCTCTCTCTCTCTCTCTCTCATCTCATCGGGAGTTGGCCATGTTTTTTAGATTGGTATCTCCATAATATTTAAGTCACCACACATTACCCAATTCCATCATGGAATTTCATTCACTAACCAATTCCAAAGAACCACCCTTCCAAGTAATGTCATCATTTGCATAAACGTTGATGATCCCAAAATAAAAGTTTGCAATGTCAAAGAGTGCATAAAGGATTGTTTGATTCACATCAGGTCAATGCCCATGATTCACCTTTTCAAAGAAATAAATTTAGAAATTCCTCCATGCCCTGAGCTTATGATTACTATTAAGGACTTAACTATCAACACATAACTTTAGTGTTGGTAGTTATAAGTAAAACATCTATCACCTTGAATTCTCTCAAACAAAGAGTGTCAATCTCCAGAAATTTTTTTTAAATATATCAACTATGTATTTGCAAGGAGGGTTTATAAGACCCCACACATTTGATGAAAAGCAATTCATGGAGTGTCATATATTAAGATGTATATCATCTAAAACTCAAGCCATGAAGGGATTCATAACTATTCTAGAAAAAAATGGTGTTGGTTAGTTTGTAAAAAATCATTAAGTTTGAATGACCGCAGACTTAGGGAATTTTTTCATCATCTTCATGTTGATGAAGATGGGGAGAATGTCTTGACACAGTATTGTGAGGAGAAACCACTCAAAGGATTGATTGCAAAACTTGAGAATTATCTTGAATATCAAGATGTGTTATTGAGAGATTATTGGAAATTGAAGGTGTGATGGAAAACATATGTTTTTCAACATCCTTGGATGTATCTACTTGAGCCTAATCATATTCTCCCAAAGGTATTGTGACCACCATTAGTTTAAATGATTCGTACAAGAGAGGATTGAGATAAGGTTTGACTTGTTACTTTTAGTGTTGAATGCGCTCGTAGCTAAAATGTAATTTTATATGCCTAATCTGAATGCAAGATTGCAGTAAATGAATGATAAATTAAGTACAACAAATTTACCCAAGTAAACTAAGAAATAAATAATGAAACCCTAATTGCAAAGAGAGGGTAGAAAGACTTAGCTGATTCACAAAGTTCTGGAAGAATGCACAGTGTTGGAAAACTAGAAAAGACGAAGCACTGATCATCACACTGAAGCTCTAAAAAATGCAGAACTAGAGGAACAAGATGGACTGGGGAAATATGGAGAGGGATAAGGGCACCCGCGAGGTGCCCTAGACCTGTTTCTGGGTCCTAGGATCTGTGTAAATGCTCAGAAAACCCCTATGAGGTGTCGTAAGGTGTTTCCTTTAGTTATACTTTGATTGCTCTAAGGTCACACCAAGATCACCAAGGTCATTGAAAACCTACAATAAATAATGAACCTGTAAAACCCTCAAATAGACATCAAATCCCAAAAAATAAAGATGCAAAATGAGGGTTCAAATTTTCCTCAGCTATCACAATGGTGAACTTACGACTGAGCACTGTACTACATCTCATACCCAATGTAGTTCTATGTGTGTGTGTGGAATTGTGCCTTAGGTTGCTCTTGTGTCAGTCGCACTTGGATAGTGAGAAAGTAGCTAGATGTAGAATGTAGTAAATGTGTGCATGGAATAGAATGAACTTCCCTCCTATGAAGTGTGATGTAGAAAACTCAGCCCTTGTGTCCCTTGTGATGGAGCTAGATAGATGCAATGGAGCTCTTAGATGCCTTGATGGATGCAACCTTAGGTGGTGATAGATAATGCTTAGTGTTTGGTCCTTTATTATGATCACATAACTTTATATTTATATGATTCCCTTGCTTGAATTTCATAATTAACCCCAAAAAGGCTGACTACCAAAAAGATAAGATGCTCAAACGGACTAGAAAGGACCCAAAAAGTGTGAGTAAAGTACAAAGAGGACAAGGGCACCCAGAGGGGATGAGGGCACCTGGCTTGCATCCTGGTTGAGGCGTTGGTGTCTAGGATGATAAAATCCAAAGTATAAAAAGAAACTGAGAGCAAGTAAGGGTGTAAGACTGAAAGAAAGAACAAAAGAAAAGAAAGGTGGCCAAAGACATGGGTTAATTAGTACTTTTCTTACTTAGGAATCATATGAATAGTAGTATGTAATCAAGACTAGATAATTACCCAAAGTGTGTGATTTTGTGTCTACATTTTCCCCCACTTTATGTTGGTGAGTGGAAATCTTGGTAACATAAAGTAGATAGAGATGTGTACTTGATAACCATGTAGATCAATGATGCAAGTGTGTCGAGGGACTAGACAAAGCATGGAGTGATAAAAATGTGAAGTGTGGATGCTAAGGAGGAGAAAGTGCAAAAAGTGATGAAAATGAACCTAGGGTGGAAAACACATGTGTATATGTCGTGATGTACCTGTTGTTGATGTCGATGTTGTTGTTATGTGTGTGGTGTGTTGAAATTGATGTTGACTACCACTTCCCATACGGATGAACCTATAAAAGAGAAGCTCCGAACAAGTAGTCAAATACACATGTATATGTGTAAAAACATGTAAAAAGTATGTAAAATGAAAAATGTGAAAAAGGAACATGTGCACCTAATCGTGATGAGGAAAGAGTGTAGAAAGGATCTTGTAGATGATGTCGACGTGCGAGTTTTTTGGGCGATCTCACACCAATGAAATGGAAGAAGTGTAGGGAGAATAGTATGGTGTCATCCTCCAATCCTTTAATCTACTTCCCGCAATGTAGAACACCACTGTAGATGGTGTGTATAAACACATGTGCTAAGGACTATATACCCTATAAAATCCATTGTGTATGGAGTGTCTGTGGATTCTGAACCACCAATGCTAAAGGTAACTCTCTGCCTTGTATACAAAATCCTCTAGGAATGACGAAAAACTGTGTAATTGCCCCCTGGTTACTAGGCATCCAGGAAAGGCCATTGTGCTAAGGACCTAAGTCTGATTCTGATCCCTGTCCAAAATTGAAAACTGTGTTGTACTGGTACCATGATGTGTTATGTATAATGATGTATGGGGTGACTGATTCACCCAAATGATGCCCCCCTCATTTGGGGTGCATGCAACATCATTGAAGGAGTATGTGGACCAAAAGAGGACTGACCATTGTGTTAAAACTATGCCCTATAGGGGGAAGGGAATGTGCTTGGTAGAAACCAAGGCACACAAAAAAGTGGCTAGGAGACAAGTGTTAGTACAATAAGAAAAACATGCATGTATAATATGAAATGTAAGCTAAGAAGACAATGTGTAAGCTAAGATGTAAGTAAACACACAAGAAGACAATGTAGACCATGAAAAGTGGGTTGCAAACATGGGACATCACTCACGATGTCACAAGACAATCAAGTTCCATAGTGGCCGCAAGAAATCAGGGAACAAGAAAGACAAAGGGAAAAGCCCGCAAACAATGACAAAGCAAAGGCAAAAATGTATCAAACAACCATGGAAGCAAATAGTCCTGCATAACAAATGTTACACATGAAGCACCCATTAACATGTTAGAAAGATAAAAAGTATGTCAAAGTGTGTATAATATATGAGAAAATAGTGTGCTATGAAACAAAATGAAACAATAACACCTGTAATGTACTGAAAGTTGGATGCCCCTAGGAGCCGACTGTGGGACTGGTACTAGGTACTATGCCAAACATCCATATTGCATGTAATAGATCTGTAATAATCTGCGATCACAACTAGAAAATCAAGTGAATGCGCATGTGTGTATGATAAAGATAATGACATACAAGATATCTATCTAGCATGTGTAATAAGATGAACATGTAAAAATCATAAGTAAGTAAGAGTAAATGCAACCAAGATATGCAGTATGTTGTGGATGAGGTAGAATGGAATGCAATGTGAATGATAGGAGCAACGTGCCCCCCGAGTGGATGTGAAATGTATGCAATGAGGTTCATTTATTTATGCCCCCTCAGCAGTCAAGAATGAACCGTAAACGAGAGTGTGTCATCGGGAAATGGTTTGAATGATGTGTTGTCATGTGTTAAAAAGAGTTAATGAATAAAGCGAGTAAGATTGTTGATTGTAGAATGATGATGTGTAGATGATATTGGAATGTGACATATGGATGTATTATCATGAAGTTTTAGAATGAGGTTCTAGGATGTGATGATTTAGCCTAAAGCGTATATCACTAGATGGGTGAGTAGGATGCTAGAAAGTGTGATGATGTAGCATAAAGTGTATATCACAAGATGAATGAATAGGAATGATAGAAAGGGGTGATGATTTAACATAAAGTGTATATCATGAATATATGAAGAAATAGAAAAGGTGACTAGCTAGGAATGTCACATGTATGATAAGAGAACATGATTGAATGATTGTATGGACATGTGTGAGTTTGATGAGGTCATTTGATATGTATACCCTCAACAATTGAGTATGGACCTGTGGGACTAGAGTCACGTTGTGTGAAGAGGGTAGTAGTAATTTCCCATGTAATGATGATGAAGTAACATGTGTTGATGTGTCCACTTAGTAGATCAACAATAGAGTGTGGGTTGTGAAAGTGGTGTAATGTGTAATGTAGAGTAATGTATGTATAAATGTTGAGATGTGCTAGATATTATATAAGTGTGGAAGTGTAAAAGTGTGTGTGATGTCGAAGATGTTGAAAATGTAAAATGTAGGAATAATGTATTACTGTAGAATGTGTATGATGTATGGGTGTATGAAGCAAAAAGTGTGGATGATGCAATAGTAGATTGATTGTATATGTAGAAAAGTGTATGATGTGTGAAGATGTGATGTGTATTGTTGATGGTGTAGTGTGTGAGGTTCATGTATATAGGATGCCCTCAATAGTCAAGTGTGAACCATAGCACAAGAGTGCGTCATAGGGATAATGGTGATGATGAAATGGATGTACCAAGATTATATGTCGTAGAGTGGTGTGATAAGTAACATGCATAAGGACCATGTGATGGTGGGGGGGGAGAAATAAGCGTTATGCCCCCCGGTGTATGATAAGTTTCTTTGATCAAGTGCCATTGTTTTAAGAGATGGTCATTGTTCAGGATCGAAGCCAACTGGGGCGGCATTGGAGACTTGATAGGCAATAGTATGAGGGAGGATCATATAGAGAGCCATTGCGACGCAAAGTGTAGAGTGGTCATTGCATATTAGATTTATTAGTGAAAGGTGATGGAGAGTGAACCTTGATATGTGATTACCAATGGAGTAAGATTTTGAGAATGTCTAGGAGATGAATCACTACCAATAGAGGTTGTTGATTGAATGGCATGGGAAAAGTGATAGAAGTGTGACTGGAGTCTAAAGTGCCTCCAATATAGTCAAGCCAAGATTGCATCGAGTGTCAATGGAGAATGCATAGGACTACGTGCAACAAAGAATGCTAAATGAAAAACATGAAGACCATAGGTATTCGTAATGTGAAAATAACCATGATAAAGATGAGGTGAGTGAGGCAATGGTAAAATATCATTAAGCATCAATCCAAGCCTAGCTAAGTCATCATATGTGTAAATAGTAAAGAACAAGTACGATCCACTAAATATGATGCCAATAAGATTTGTTGATTAAGAGCGTGCATGTGAAAGGAGGTGGTGTAGATTAAGACTGCTTAGAAGAGGGTGAAACAATGAGTCCAAAGTATGGACAAACCCTGAGTAAAGTACCATAACATTAGTAGAGGGAGGGGTTTTGAATTTGTTATTCACCAAGGCCATCGGCCATGAAAGTGTCATTGAAATAAGAGTCATCTATATCAATAGGAGTGAAGTTGAGTTTTCCTAATGCTTCATCAATAAGTTCAACATGATCAACTTTGTCGTCAGAGTCATCAGAATCGTCTTTGTTTGCATTGCCATGTTGTATTTTTGTATCAAGTATGTTGGTAGGTGGTGCACTAGATGTAAGAGGAGCGTCAATGGGCATGATTAGGAGTTTGTATAGGAGCAGGCACTGATGGGTGAAATGATGACAGTAATATGAGTAGAAATAACTGGAGTGTTTGGAGTGGTAGAAGAAGATTGTGAAAGCACTAGACTGACCAACGTCATATGTATTGATACTACTATATGGAATAAGTTGCGTAGGAGGAATAGGCATAGCAATAACGGGGTCTATGCAACAAAATTTGAAGGGTTCAGGATCTGCAACAATAGTATGTTCATAGCCATCATGCAAGAATTTGATGCATTGGTGTACAGTAGATGGGACTGCTTGCATTATATGAATCCAAAGGTCTACCTAGTAACAATTGAATTGAAATGAAGCATCTATAACAAAGAAGTCTGTGAGGACAGTCTTAGGCCCAACTTGAATATGTAATGAAATAGTTCCTAGGCATGTGCGAGTAGTTGAATCATATCCCCGAATAAGAGTAGAGTTCTTAGAAATTAGATTATTGTTAATGCCCATTTGTTTTAGAAGGGAATGAGCACATAGGTTGATGACTAATCCATTATCAATAAGAACACGTTTAATACAAGTGGTGTTGATAAAAACAGTGATAAGACAATGGTGCACATGGATTGTCATTATCAAATGGTGATATGTCCTCATTAGTGAATGATATAGCACATGGAAGTTTTTTTGAGAGACTGAATGAGGTGTGTGAAGGCTACTGCAGAATTATCACTTTATATATGAATAGAATGAAGGACAACCTCTAATGTTTGACAAACAAATTGGCGCACTACGCAATAAGTCATAGAGAGAAATTTTGGTTGGCGTATTCTTAAGTTGATTTCGACATGATATCATAGCCTTTAGGAGCAGTAGTAGTTAGAGGAGCCGCATGAAGTGATAGGTGGTGGACATAGAAATGGGTGTAGCCATAGGAGGGCGAGTGCGGCGAGTAGTTACTACATTGATAGAAGGATCAACCATGAGGCGTAATAAAGCGAGGAGGATGTTGAGTATGAACTTGCATGAAATCAACAACGAGTAGTAACTATGCCAGAAACCTTAGTGGGAGCGAAAGAAGGATAAGACAATTGAGTCACAACTTGATAAGGTGAAGACATACTCAGAAGTAAGGGTTGAATCGGTCAAGTTCACCAAAATGATTAAATAAAATGTAATTTTATATGCTTAATATGAATGTAAGCCTATTGCAGTAAATGAATGATAAATTAAGTACAACAATTTACCTAAGTAAACTAAGCAATAAATAATGAAACCCTAATTACAAGGAGAGGGTAGAAAGACTTAGTTGATTCACAGAGTTTTGGAGAATGTCCAGAGTTGAGAAAACTAAAACTGATGAAGCAAATTGACCATCGTCTTGAAGCTTTGAAAAATGCAGTAAATCATGGAGGAACAAGCTGGACTGGGGTGCCTGGAGAGGGATAGGGGCGTCACCGCAAGCGCCTTAGACCTGTTTCATCCTCCTGGGTTTCACGGAAATGCTCATAAAAACCTCCTCTTGAGGTGTCATTTTAAGGTGTTTCACCTTTAGTTGGCCTTTTCTTGCTGAGGTCGCACCAAGATATGCCAAGGTCGCTGGAAACCTGCAATAAAGAATGAATTATGCAAAACCCTCAAATAGACATCAAATCCCAAAAAAGAAAGATGTAGAATGAGGGGTCAGACTATCCTCAGCTGTCACAATGGTGAACTTACGACTGAGCAATTGCACTACATCTCAAACCCAATGTAGTTCTTGTGTGTGTGTATGTGTGTGGAATTGTGCCCTAGGTTGCTCTTGTGCATAGTCGCACTTGATAGCGAGAAAGTAGTTAGATGTAGAATGTAGTAAATGTGTGCATGGAATAGAATGAAATTCCCTCCTATGAAGTGTGATGCAGAAAACCAGCCCTTGTGTCCCTTGTGATGGAGCTAGATGGATGCAATGGAGCTCTTAGATGCCTTGATGGATGCAATCTTAGGTGGTGATAGATAGTGCTTAGTGCTTGGTCCTTTATTATGATCACATAACTTTATATTTATATGATTCCCTTGCTTGAATTTCGTAATTAACCTCGAAAAGGCCGACTACCTAAAAAGATAAGATGCTCAAATGGACTAGAAAGGACCCAAAAAGTGTGAGTAAAGTACAAAGAGGACAGGGGTGCCCATAGGGGACGAGGGCGCCTGGCGCTGGCGTCCTAGCTGGGTGCTGGTGTCTAGGATGACAAAAGCTGGAGTATAAAAAGACAGACTAAGCAAGTAAAGGTGAAATATTGAAAGTAACAATAAAAAACAAATAAATGTGGCCAAAGACATGGGTTAATTAGTACTTTTCTTACTTAGGAATCATATGAATAGTAGTATGCAACCATGAATAGATAATTACCTAACGTGCGTGATTTTGTGTCTACAGTTGTGGTGGCCCAACCATCTTTGCCATTAAACTAAGGGACCTAAGTGACTGACTTTGACAAAACCTTATTACGAAAAGGTAAGGAGTAGAAACCTAATTTTATGCTCAAATGACTAGCATCAAAATAACATGTTAAAATTTATTTTAATATTTTATCAAAATTCCGAAAATTTTCCACTCTTCTTTAACCTAGTGCCAAAATGTAAGAGGTATCCATTCTACCAAAATCACTTGAGCCTCATCCCTTATCCTTCAATTTTAAAATGAAAACTAACAAATAAAAAGAAGTTTGAATTGCTGGAGCGTGAAGAAACTACTGGCGATAGGCATACATTCTATGTACAAATGATTTAGCCAGCATTCAGCATATGGCTCTGCTCTCATCCACACACAACATGCTACCAACACACATTTTGTATGCTTCCCACCATCTTTCTGCTATTTCTGCGCATACCCACTCTTCTAAATTCAATTTCAGAACACCCCAAAGACAACCATTACGTACTTGCCGTCTACATCTTAATTTTTCATATGCTTACAGTTGCATTTTTCACCCTGCTTATTCAAGTTTAGAGGACTACCCGTTTCGTCTTTTTGCTGGGAAGGGTAATTTAAGGCTGAAATTTAGCTCAAAACCAGCTCATTCAGAGGTAGACAGTGCCGAAATTCAAGATGACAATGATCAACTCTTGGAAGAAGGGAATTCCCAATAGAGGATCTCAATCCATTGAGAATATAGCGTTGTCTATTGGAAAATTTCTGCCTCCAGAAGGTTTTACGGTAGCTGTTGCATGCATTGTGGGTCTCCTGACAGGCATTGCTGTTGTCCTTTTCAATCTTGCGGTATGTTTTAAGGCGTTATTACTAAAATTTCGAGAATACTTGGTCATTCCCTGAATTGCAACTTTATTAATTTTATAGCAGCAATAAAGCACAACGCACTAACCCCTCATCAGATTTATAGTTAGAGTATTGCGGTTTAAGTTATAGAAACTAGAGTAACCTGAAATCTAAAGATGAATTTTTATGGATAAAAATATGACAAGAAAATGGAGGAAATATGATTTATTATTGAACAAAAAACTTTACCTGAATACATAAATGATTGGACGCCAAAATTCCAGTTTCCGCAACGAAAGGTGCAGCCCATAAAGGCAAAAATAATTCAATCAAAAGAAACGTAACTGCTGCTCCATTTCGTCGAATTTGCAGTTACATTCCAACAAATTCTGCACCGGACATAGATAGAGATGAATACCCAAATGGTTTTTTTTTTTGGGCCCTATTATACCCAAATTTCAACACTTTATTATTGTCTTTTGGGATATGATCACGGGGCTCCGCTACAGCGTTGATGTTTCAAACAGACCATTTGTCGGTGAATTTTTTAACATTTTGCGCGTTGAGTATTTGCTAGTTGCAAGTTGACTTACCCTGTGGCTCCTTGAGACATTGCTCAGTTTGATTCATATGGCTTTTATGATGTTTATGTGCATAATTGATGAATCCTTTTTTTTTTTTTTGATAAATTTCATATATTCTCACAGGTGTAAATACCTAAATCCATTACTTGCACTGAAATCTTGTCAACCCCATTGCTGATTAACATATTTTTGGCAACTATTCACCTCACTCAACACAAATGATTAGCATAGAGCTCATTGAGAGCATCTATGATGGACTTAGACCTGTAATATGGTTACACCCACCCCTACCTAGAGGTGCCCCTAAGGTGATATGTCCATTTCCATAAGTTTGATTCCCACCTTCAGGGGTCCCCATGGCCACTAAAAGGGTTCGCAAGAGCCTGTGAGATTGAAACCTGGGCTTATGGTGTTTAAGAAAACTAGGTTGCTGTTTTTATCTATGCCCAAATTGTTTTGAAGGGTGACATTAATAGGTGTAATACAAAATTAGGGTTTTGTTCCTAATCTTGTATGTTGTGCAATAATGATAATTCAAAACTAAGACAAACAGTCTTAAAATATGCTACTCTTGCGTTTGCCAACAGATTTGCCAATGATACATCAATAAAGCACAATTAGGGTTTAGGATTAGAGGAGAAGAACGAGACTTCTGCGACCAAACTATGTGATAGAGTGCTCAAAATGCATACATAAGCAAATTAGAGTGTTGTCAAGCTGCTCATGAAATTTCATGGCTTGTAACTCTATGCAAGAGAGGTTCCAGGGTTCCTAGACACCTTTGTGGCTGAACATGTCTCTAGGGCTATGAACCTATCCTCTATGTTGGCAAACTCAGTTTGAATGTCGGGATTTGCTTTGCATGTCTCTGGAGGTCTGATTTTTGGGCTTGTTTTCGTGTGTGATGAATGTGTTGTGCTGAAATATGGCATCTCCTTCCTTTAAACCCTAGCTTTTGCTCTTGAGACTTGAAAAGGGGTTAGCAGACTTTGGGCTAGACTGTCTCACCACACCCCCACTGATGTGACGAGCACTATGCTACATACCAATATTCGAAGGAGGGATTAAACCCACGTAGTTCCCCAACCTATGAAGAGACACATGCGACATAGGATAGCAACACAAATGGATCCCTTGGTTCGGCCCCTCACACACTTGACAACACACACTTGATACATCAGTTATGGCCCATGGTTGATTTAGGGCAGCAATATAGACAAATTCAAAAATTTTAGTAGCTTGTTGTTGTGATGGGTGCTCTAAGGAGTAGAATAGTGCAATGCTTGCTCTTGACCT
Organism: Taxus chinensis; assembly: GCA_019776745.2. Taxonomy (NCBI): domain Eukaryota; kingdom Viridiplantae; phylum Streptophyta; class Pinopsida; order Cupressales; family Taxaceae; genus Taxus; species Taxus chinensis. The sequence continues at coordinate 869,111,139 of CM034149.1, forward strand.
TCTTAGAGTGAGTAGAGGATCCCTAGATGCTCCTAATAGCTTAGGGTGTGTATGTATTTTTATGTTCCTTTTCATATGAGTTTCCACTCAACAAACCCAAAAGTACCACTCAGGCTGACCAAGATAAATTACCCTTTTGAAGAAATGAATATTAGAAGTGCAAGGGACAAGTTTGTGGAAGTTGGGGCATGTTCGACCACAAACTTGTCCAGGGCTTGAATGGAGTTTGTTCCAAGACAAGTAGAAGTCTAATACACATGTTATGTAGTAGGTGCAATAATTTTGCGAGGAGATAAAATGGAGAATAGCTATCGTTTAGTGGGATTGGGATGCGGGACAGAGTAGGAGGGTGCCTTAAATTGTTCATTTGTGTATAAATGGGATAAAGTTGTTATAAGTGCCAAATGTCATATTGCCAAGTGCTCAAACCAGATTTTAAGTACTACAATTGTGCCACTTTTAATCGTGTATTGACAAATGTTTGTTTAAAAGAAAATGCAGACCTCAGGTCTCGATCATAGGATGGTGGTGTAAAATTTTGAGTGCCTTGCGCCAATCCACATGAAACATGCAAATCACATGGAAAAAAACGTGTAGATTACTGCTCGTTAATGATGTATATAAATTTGTAACTTGAATTTGGAAAACTCTTTATTTGAAATGCTTAAAATAAAGTGAAACATACACAAAAACTATTACTTATGATTGGTCATAACGAAGCCATGCCCCAAGTTCTCTGAATGCGAATAGTGCCATGGGGCTTGCCCCCATATATGGGGAGTGTTATCATTTTCTTGATAATCTTGCCTTTTTGGCAGCATAGAACATTTGCTAACTTAATTGGCTTGCCCGTAGCTTGAAATTCTTGCTAACTTACATTGCATGTAACATGAAACTCTTGCTAATTTAATAGCCTTTTTGGTAGCTTGAAACTCTTATTAACTTAATAGCCTTTTTGGTAGCTTGAAACTCTTATTAACTTAATAGTCTTTCTTGTAGCGTGAAACTCTTGTTAACTTAATAGGCTTGCCTCTAGCATAATCTAGCCTTGTCAGTAGCTTGAAACCCTTGCTAACTTAATAGCCTTGCCTGTAGCTTGAAACTCTTGCTAACTTAACAACCTTTCTTGTAGCATAATTTTGCTTTTGTACCTGAAGAGGGTTCCAGTTGTGTGAGTTGAAACGTTGGACTTCACTAAACCAATACACAGTTCTCCAGATATACTCGTATAATGTTAAACTGCGGTAATCTCAAAAAACTAATAATTTTGCCATCTAGTAGCTTGACATGTCATTCAACTTTGTGGGTTATTGAGACAATTTTAGTCTTGGGCCACTAGGGGAGCCATATAACAGTCTTGGGTTATTGGGGGAGCCATATATCAGCCTTGGGCTACTGAGGAAGCTAAATATCAACTTTGTGTATGTGATAAGACTGTTGATCTTTGTGATAAGTGATCAAATCCGATCTGAACCATGTAAACTCTGATCTGAACCTTGTGAAAAGTGACTAACTTTGATTTGAACAGTGTAAAATGCCATCAATCAATCTGAATTTGTATGTTCTTGGTTGAAATTTGTATGAGCTTTTGAATAAGCCCATAATATACCCCCCCTTTTGAGATGAGGGATGCCACTATGTGCCACTCCACTAAAAAGAGAAAAGTGGTTAACGATATTACGTATAAAAGGCATATAGAGATAAACCATATAAAGCATGTAAACTAAACATGGTTTTATAAATCAACATGCATAGGATATGATCATTATAGAATAAGCATGATATGTGTCATCTCACAGAGTCACAAGTAAGCATATTGTGAACATTGTTAGAAATCAATACAGATCAGTAGCTAAACCATAAGAGTGAAAATCACAGAGGTATGTTAACATACACACAATTCAACACCAAAGGATCCTTTGGGACTCATGACCTGACATGACAAGACATGACACGACGGTCCCCGCCACAAGACTTTTGACAACACAGCCGACATGACATTGCGATGACATGACGATTCAACCAACCATAATGTTAGTAACAATCTCGTAGTAAGCATGTGCTAAAATAAGTATGTTCCTAACATTGTGTGCCAGACAAGAATGTGTCGAACATTGTGTGCCAGACAAGAATGTGTTGAACATTGTGTGCCAAACAAGTATGTGCCAAACGCATATGTGCAAAACAAGTATGTGTCAAACAATATAAAGCAGTCACGACATAGAGTAAATAAGTCATGGAATAAACATGGACTGTATATAGAAGTCGAGGGCCCTGCAGTAATCAAACAAGTATATGCACTTATGCATGTGATAAATCAGTATAGAACATAGGTGTTGGCAAATATAATTTGTCGGGTGGGCAAATTGGGGATCTCTCACCAACAATGTGTGGGACTAAGTCCCTCTGCTTGAATGGGACAACTCCATTTATTAAAAATAGGGAATATTTACACTACTCTATCAACGGGGGAGGTTTTTCAACCGGGGGATCACATAGGGAGTACTTCCCTACACCAGTGGCAAAGTGCTTGTAGAGACTACAAGGGAGGAAAAAGCTTAGGGGGAGAGGTGTGGAGAGAATAAAAAGGCGTTTTGCACAATAAATAGTACATCAGAGTTTATTGTTTCAAAACCAGAATATATCCATGAATTCAATGAGAAGACACCATGAGAATCAACAAGGAACAAAACACACAAAGCACAAAATCTCAATGCATAATATTCGACAAGTACATACTCATGGATTGTAGTTGAGATGGAGAAGAAACATAGGTAAAGAAAATAGATGAAATTTGATCATTTGTTCTTAGAGAGAATATAGGAACTAGTAAACAAGAATCACCATGCTTTGAAGTGAGGAGGCTCTCCCAATTTATAGCTTTAACGAGCCGACACATAGTCGTGTAGGGCTAAGCCTTCTTGTTAGGTGCCCTGCTAGAAGAGTTTCTCTTCCACTTGGCCCCCGTTCTCAGGAATAAGGGAACTAACCGTGAGGCTTCCATATGGCTGAGTGGAGACAATGGCTTTCACCAAGAGTATTCCTTGGAAACCCTAATCTTTATTGGCGGGGGTCCGTATCGCTAGTTATGATCACCAACTGGTTTATATTGCTAGGTATCTTTCGTGAGGAGTTGCAGAGACCAAGTCCCACTGGTGGTCGTATTATCAGACTTGAAACTGAAGTTGAGGGGTGATTCTCGAAGACTGCACTTGCCCTTGGTCGTCCTGAACAAGGAGCTCTTCCAGTTTAGGAAAAAAACTTAAGTGAAAAAGGCAAAATACAATCATTGTGTACAACGAAGAATTAGAAAGGGGGAGAGAAGAGGAGAAACAATGAAGAGAGGAGAGAGAAAATGCTCCAAAGCATGGATGAAGATGCCTCCAACTCTGATGAAGATCAGCTCTGATGATGTTGAAGATGACAACTTGACCCATGATGACCCTCCACTGTGATGCACTGATGAAGACCTTTTGAACATTTTTCCTCCTTTTGAAGACTCTTGAAATGATGAACCTTTGCACACTGCTTGGATGTACCAAGAAGAGGAGTGATGAACACTGGATATGTAGACCACCGAGAGTATGAAAATATGACTTCCCTTATTGAGACAATCCTTCTGTTTCTTGAGACATTGTCACATTTTTATGGTCAATCATTCACATGGGAGAAATTGCTACATTTTTCTCACACAAACATGATCATGATTCTGACAGTGGGGGAGCACTGATGGTGAATAAAACATGAGACCAAATCCTTCCGATTTCGGTGCAAGGGAAGAAGAAAGGGACCAAAGTCAATGCCATCCATCTTATGATCATGCACTCCATGTGAGATGAAGTGAAATGGTTTTCGGGACACAACTGGCAGTTTCACATTTAGGCACTTCATGTTTACGGCATCGGGAAATGCGGGGGAATTGACTTGAAAATTGAGCGAAGAACTCTTGTGAGTGTCGGGACCATTATAGAATGAATGAAGGAATGGCATGCAATCATTTTGAGCTCATTTCATCCATTTACTATTTTTAACATATTCATCATTGTTGTCCCATTTTAGCCAATTTTTGTCAATTTTACCAATTTTGTCAATTTTGAGTGTCTCAAACATGAGGGAATGTAATGAGGTATTTGAATGCACATTTCTCTCGGACTTACTATTATTAGTAAGTGCTTCAATGAAGGCTTACTAAAAATAGAAAGTGATCTTCTTGGTGTCGGATTCGAACGAAACCACTTGCAGAAGTTTTTGTTTTTCATTTTAGGCCTTTGCTCCAATTTTCGGGGGATTTCAATTGCTAGATTTGTGTAGATCTGAAAAATGACTATTTTTGGCTGCAAATTTCAAGGCGTTGTAGGAAATAGCAGGGTGCATTAAAGGAGGCATGTAAATACTCCCCTTAAAGGCGTTTTTGCAAGGAATTTACAGCTCAAATTTCATGGAAATCAGAGGAAGGGTTGAGGAGATATGAGCAAAAGTGTGTTTTTGAGAATGAGGAATTTTGGGAGCATTTTGGCAGCATGACAGCAAGGGAGCACGAAATGGTCGAGTTAAAATGACCAAAAATGAGTTAGAAATGACTAGATGTTGGCTTTACCCCTTCCCTCACTCATAAACCTAGTTAACTCATCACTTGACTCACCCTGCTTAACCCGGGTTAACTGGAGACTCATGGGTGGAGTAAAAACTTTCTAAATGGGTCTCGGATGTCCTCATGCCCCTTACCACATTTAGTAAGGGACAAACGGACATCAAGGGGTGAAAAATGCGCCAAGGCATGAAGGAACATGAAGGAGGGGCCAAAACACATTAGTTGGTGAATTGAAAACATAAGCCTAACACTTCACTTTGTGCACTTAAGTGACGAAAAATTTCTCCTCCATGTGGTGGCACATTTTAGTGTCCCCCATGTCCCTTTTGGCAAGGGGACAAAGGGACATCACCCCCTCAAAAATGTGCCAAGGGTGGATTCATCATGAGAAGTGGTTAGGTGGGGTTAGGTGAGTGTATGACATTTTCTTACCACCAAGTTGTCTTTTAAGTGATGCAAACTTCCTGTCCTCCATGGTGGCGCATTTTTGTGTCCCCCATGTCCCTTTTGACTTTGGTCAAAGAGACATTAGGGGTCTCCAAGTGTGAAAAAGCCAAAAATAGATGCTTGCCTTCACCCAACACTACCAGAAATAGACACTTGAACACATTTTCTTGCCACCGGAGCTAGGAGTGGACTTCCCATGGAAAACCTTTTATGATTTTGACTCCAAAAGGGCTGATGAGAACATTCCCACCATTTTCAGGAGCCTATTCTGCCTACAATTTGAAATTTACCTCCTTTTTCAATTCTGCTCAAGCCTGTGCGCCGGTGAAAGATATTGCCACTGAAGTTTATGACGACCACAAGGAAACCCAACTTATTGGGTGTGAAGAGGGCCTCACATATGTCACTTTGGCCTTTGAATCAGGTCTCAACTCTTCTTAGAACTCCCAAAACATTTTTTTGTATCTCTGCTGGGATCAGGTATCTTTACCTTCACCGCTGGGTCAATATCTACAAATACTCTTCTCAAAATCTCTTGAAACCTTTTTCACTGTGAAGTAGGCATTCTTAGCTTTCCAACGAGTATCTGATTTATTTCCAACTCTTCTCGAGGCTCTTGAAACATTCAGAACAAGCCAACTAGCTTTTTTACCGCTTTCATTTCCTTATACCATGTTATAAATAGCCTGGTATTGCATAACATGTTCCCAAACCTGATTTTTCTTCCAAAACTTTCCAAAACTGCCTCGGATGATTGCATACTTCTGCCACACTTATTGGATGCTTTAACTTTTCCCTGTACATTCCTAGAGGGTGTTCACCATGTGCAAAAAGGCTGAAAATAGGCCTTTTTGGGCCTCCTGTAATACTTGTCTTCTCTTGGATCCAGATACCTTCATGAATCAGCTTGAATTACATCCCCTGCACATGAAAAACACTTGGAAAATCATATTAGCACATTCCTCCTGACCATTATGAGGGTAACATAGTGACTAAGTTGGCCGGAGAACAAGTTTACATTGACTGGGAGAGGAATTTTTCACATGTGGGTTAGGTTGTCATGGGATTTTTTTTGAATTTTTCATGTTACACATTTTTGCATGACAACAATAGTATAAACAATAATGAGTAATCATCAAGCATGTGAAGTCAGTACATAGAAACAAGCAGTATAGTTATCTAGTGAAGTATAGTACAATACCTAGAATAAAGCATCTGCCATGAAGTATTAGTCAACACAAAATATCTAATAAATGGCTCTCGATCACCAATGGACAAGTTTATGAGAGATATAACCTGACAATGTTTTTGTAAGATACCCCTAATGTAAGTATGCCCCCAATGTGGAAGGTTGCCCCCAGTATAGGACTCCGGGAGTCACAAAACACATGTTTATGCGTCCATGGAAAAGTTTTATCCTATAGCTATCTCATGTATACCATTAAAGTCCAGTGCATAGAGAAGCAAATAAGTAAAGTGTTAAAGTATGATAACATCGGTGTTTGATTCTAGATAATAACAAAGCAAGTCACATACATGTTCTGAATTTGCATTTCTAGAATATTTGAATGTTTGCATATTTGCATGAATATTTGAACATATGAATAAAGGTAAACGTGCTAAGGACTTGGGCCATAGGTTGTAGATAACAGAAGAATGGCGATGGGGTCTTGGGTAATTACGATTCCTTCAACAATCACATTGAACCCTTGAAATGTGTTGCATCATCGAGTTATGCGTAGGTGTCGATTTGAGATAAGGTGTCAGAAGAATGAGTAGCCTAAAGTCAAGTAAAAAATCGTTGTTGATAAAGTAGAAGAATTAAGTATGTGACAAAGAAGTTGTGTACAAGAATTTCTATAGTCTAGTGTGGGCAAGGGGAACAAAAAAGTGATTTTATGATCCAGTCAATCTCATGATAATAGGATCCTAGATCACTTACTGTAGGATGGTCCTCTATCTAAATTATTCCATCTTGTCTTCATGATCGAAAGAGAATGCAAGGGTTTCACAATTCCGATCAAGTGTTGCCCTCATTGCTCTTATCCAAGAGCGGCCCAAGATAGCGTTGTATTGTAAAGTGGTGCTAACATTGAATATAACAAAACAAGTCTTGAGATCAAGTGTTACTAGAAATTGAATTGTTTTGTCTATTTGTATGCCTTTCTTAGAAAATTGTTCAACATCTCATCTAAGGGTCTTTAGCAAGGTAAGACCATACATATTGGTGTTGAAATAGCTATCAACCTTGATATTGCTACATATTTTTTCTTCTACGTAAAGCTTAAAGATTATCGGCTCCATAAAGGTAGATGAAGGTTTTCTTGACGTGCTTAAAGCGATGCTTGTAGTTGTAACCTTTTTACACTCGTGTTTAGGAGTTTCGTCATGGAATGAGCTCACTTTAGATAAGTCTTTGGAAGAAGCTTATACGTTGTGTATAACATTTGGTTGTGAAGAGGATGGTGAAGATTGATATTCGATTGCTATGCATTGCGCAATTCGTGTTGCTTCTTGTGTGCAACTTTGACTAGATTTATCAAAGTAATGATCCAATGAGTTATGTCCATATGCCCTCAAACCTATAGGAGGGAAATAAGATTTAGACAATTGCTCAATATGTTCTTTTGTTTTGGCACCCATTTTCATTTACTCTGTAACTTTGTACCAAATTGGTCTCTTGTAATGTGGCCATAATGAGTAAGTTTCTCAATCCTTTGTTGCAAAACCCATTGCTCATTTGTATTATGTCCATTTATTATGTGATAATCACAAAATAGTCTACCACGTTGTTGCGTTTATTGGTATGTATGGCAAAAGTAGATAGCATGTAATGTGATAAGACCACCATCTAACACGTAACATTTTTATCCAAAGGGGTTTACTTGTCGTGAGCTGATAAAGTTCATTTAATTGTAAAACCATGTGAGCAACTTGGGTTTTAAGCTCATTAATGGTGCACCTCAAAGAGTGAAATTCAGTTAAAGGAACTAATGTAGATTCATCTAGGGATGCGACAAGCTTAGGAGGGGGAACCCTACCATATAAGGGAGGATTGTGCCTACATTCTATTTGTACCACGATAGGATTAATCCTAGGAGAAGAGTGGAGAGAGCTATGTGGACTATCTCCAATCAAAAAATAAGATTGATTATATTCATCATCTAATCCATTACTATCGTCAAGTATGCCTCCTTTTGCATAAAAATAATCCATTAGATCATCCATATATAATATTAGAATAGAAGGCTTATAAATTATAGCATTATGTTAATATTGGTTAAGTGTTAACTAATAAATGATTGTAACAACTTCAACCATTTTATAACAATCTCTCACATAATAAAAGGACTGACACACAATGAATAATGTGTGCATTCCAGTTACTCTCCATTTGTTCTTTGTACATTCTATTCTTTCTTTGTTCCTTCTCTCTCCACATATTCTAATATTGGTATCAGAGCGGGGCTAGCAAGGAGAAAGAGAAGGGAAGAAGTTCAAACCAATCTCATTAGGGCACGAAAGAGCAAAAAACCAGTTTGAATGTTAGATGTAAGAGCAATATCGTAGGGCAACAAGCAATAACACGAGACCAAAAAAAGTCATAAAAAGGGCAGAAAACGACCCAATTTCAGTTCAAGGATACTCACAATGAACACAACCTCCCATTGCAAAGGTACAAAATATATATATATAGACACACACAATTTTGGCTGTGTTCTCAGACAAATTTTAGGGCATTTTGAAATATTAGGGTGAAAAACATAAGAATTTGCCATTTTTGAAGAATTATTTGGGGCTATTCATGCGGTTAGGGCACGAAAATAAGGCATTTTCAGGGAAAAAACAAGATAGGCAAAATGCAGTAGAAAAAAACAGTGATTTAGGGCACATTTTTTGCAAAAAACACAATCCAAAATCACAAGGAAGAGGAAAAAATGTGATTTTTGAAGGTAGCTAGTGCAAAACAAAGAAAATACAGTCATGCATTTCTAGATTTGCTATTTTTTAAGGGTCATTCGCTGCTAGGGCACACATTTTGTCAATTTTCAGTCACAACCAATCGTCTAGGGCATGAACCTACCTGGTATAGTTTCCTTTCTTTGCTTTTAAAAAATAAAAATCAGTTTTTAAAATCTCGCTTTATTAATTTGCACGTCATCTTTATTTTGGGAAAAAGGGTTATTTTCTGAGGTATTTGGTCATAGAATGGAAGTTCCATTAGATAAATACTCTGGCCTCAACTTTCATACTTGGAAAGTAAAAGTCGAGATGAAAGACAAATCAAATGAAGTTAATGTAGTCACTGTTGAAAATCCCTCAAATGCTAAAAGTGATGAAATCACTGATAGAGAATATGTATTTTAAAAGAAACCTCACACTTTGAAGACAATAAGGATTCAATGTAGGTAAAACTTGGCATGGATGGTTGCCCAGATAGTTTGGGATTCTATGGATCTCAGGAATTTATCTTTACGAGGTTCATGCGACAACTTGATGGAGCATTGTGGGAGTAGCTCAGTATTGAATGGTTATCCAACGATTTGAGAGATTTTGTAATTCGGGTGTTTGGGGAGGTGGAATTCTAGGAACTCGGGAATTTAGCTCGGAAACTAAACCTTTACAAGGGTTAGGGAGGCAACTTGATGGAGTTCTACCTGGTCAAAGCACTGTGTTCAGAGAGGAAAGGCTTCAGAAGAACACGTTATCTTATTTTGTTTTATTACCTTCAATCTTTTGTCAGTATGTTATATGAGTGTAAGCCGTAAGAGGGGGTATTAGAATATAAGGCTTATAGATTTGTGTTATGTTAATATAAGGCTTATAGATTAGTGTTATGTTAATATTAGTTAAATGTTCTACTAATAAACGATTGTAACCACTTTAACCATTTTGTAACTATCTCTCAACATAATAAAAGGACGGATACACGATGAATAACATGTGTGCATTCTCGGATACTCTTCATTTGTTCTTTGTACATTTTATTCTTTCTTTATTCTTTTTGTCTCCACATATTCTAACATATAATCTAGGGTTTGGACCACATAATATATGAGAAGGATAACTATAGACAAGAATAGTAAATTTCAATGTAATAACATAAGCCAAATCTTCATGGGGTAAGAGGAAGGGTTCTAAAATCATATTAGAAATTGAAACTCTAAGGGGTGAAGAATGAAATCCTAGGTTGTCATGCAATTAAATAGCTAAGAGGGTTCACCAAAATGTAATATAAAATTAGGGTTTTGTTCCTAATTTAATATACTGTGCAATAATGATAATTTAAAATTAAGACAAACAGTCCTAACAATCTTACAATATGTTACTCTTGCATTTGTTTGATTTAAAGAAATTTAAATCTATGTAAGAACATTGCTGATTAGATAAATATAATAGTTTTCAAGCAAGATCTACAAAGCAAGAGTGAAAGATAAGAGTTAAAGATGGCTCAACTTGTAACTGTGGGTCTGGACTGATGAACACGCTGGAAAGGTAGATTTTGGACTGTGTGAGCTTTGTGTCAGAAATTGGAATGTGACGATCACAAGGACAAGAGCGCTCAGAATGGGACATGACCGCTTGTGCGTTAGAGTCTGTTTTGGGCACTGGTGTCTGCGGAGTAGCTTTGGTCCCGATTCTTTATGTGTCGCTTCTTGTTCACTATAGGTCGCATCAGGTTCACTGCACTTCTACTTTGTCACACCTGTACCTGCAAAAGAAACCCTAACTACCCTCTTTTGCAGTCCCAAAATGTAGTCCTTGGTGTAATAGATAGAAAATATTAGCTCCATGTAGATAGTATATGCCTCTTGAATGCTTTTCCCCTCAATGAGGTTAAATAATACATGTATATATATATGATTCCTTCACTTAAGTTTCATCATTAACATGTGAAAGGCTGACCCAGGGTAGTAAACAAATATATGAAAGATATAACATTTGAAAAATTATAGAAAAAGGGAGAATGAGGAACAAAAGCACCCAAAGGGGACAGTAGCACCCGGGCACTCTCCTGTCCATAATGGGTGGTTTTGTACAAGGCGCTTAGAATGGTAAAATAGTGAAATCAAAGTTGAGATAAAATGTTAGCATAATATGCAAAACTGTAAGGTGTAAATCCAGAATCAGACAAGCAATAAAAATAAGAAAGATAAAAGTAATGTCAAAGCAAAACAAGTATTTTTAATGACTAGTTCTCTTGCTTAGGAATCATGCATATAAAATGAAGTATTTAGAGGCTAGATGTACTTAATAAGTGTGTGATTTAATGACTACATTTTCTCTCCACTTTAAGCTGGTGAATAAGGATTTGGTAGCATGAACATAGAAAATAAAAGTGTACCTTGGGGAGTTAAAAGAAGATTGTGCCCAGTAGCGTGCCGACGGAGTGTCATAGCATGCCAAATGTTATAGTGCAAAATGTGTATCGAGGAGTCGAAAGAAGATAGTGCCTAGTAGCGTGCTGAAGGAGTGTTGTAGCGTGCCAAATGGAATCATGCAAAATGTGTATCGTGGAATTCTAAGGGAAGGATAAGGATCATATGGGTTGACCTTTACGTGCATAGAGTGATAATGATGTGTGCAGTGTAGTTCCTTAGAATATCACCTTTACGTTGGAGTGTGCTTGAAATTTTTTTCATGGTTGCTTGTGTGTTTTACCTTCTGTTGGGATAAGATAGGAGCTGCAAGATAAAACAAGTATAGTCAATGCTCTAGGTAAATGCAATTGAACTTTAACTTGAACAATATGTAAAATTGGAAATGCATATTGGAAAGAAAAAATCTAAACAAAGGGGTTAGAGTACACCTGAAATGTTGAGAGAGAAATGGGTAGAAATTTGTTCCTACTTGTAGACTTGTTATCTTAGGAGCTAGTTAGAATAATATGAAGGATATGGGTGTCCTATTTCCAAACTAGGGATTCGAGTGTCCCAGACACTAAACTTTAGATTTAAGCATCTTGTTTCTGCTAAGGGAAAGTGTATCGGGAGAGCTCATAGGCTTTTCTCTATAACCATTAACGCTTCCCCATTGATAAGTACCACTGTAGATGATCACAAACCCAATTTATATCTTTCCTTGAGTGACACATTATTCTAGGCATATCATTTTCCAACATATGCCCTAGGTGTCACTTCCTTATTTTTTCCTTATTTATTTCATTCTTTATTTCCTGAGTTAGTGCTTTATGACATGCCACTGAATTTAGTTCTTGTTAGTAACTGATTGCAAGCTGAAACTAAGTCTGTGTAACTATTGAAACTAGAGAAGACTATGATCTGTGCAACTACTTAAAACTACTATGCAAATGTTTTTTCCACATAGGATAGGAGCACCTAGGTGGGACACTAGAATCCATCGTTCATGTATGTACTAGGACGGTTCTATCCAGGATGAGTTTTTTGGCCAAGCCTATTTCTGGTCCTATTATGTGACTGATTACTGCTATGATCATATTGACATTGTTAGTTCTGTAGCTACTGTCTATAACTGCTGAGAGGGTGAAGAGGTTCACTCGATGTATTGCCCCCACTCGTTTGGGATGTGCACGAGATGAACAAAATCAAACAAAACCTAAATGAAGAAGGATGAAACTAATATATATATTTGATATAGGGATTCCTGCAAGGGGAATAAGGAATTACACATGGTAGTTACCATGGCATAAGTAAAACATATTTGGAACATGCTAGCATACGAGTGTTAATGATAAACAAGTAATGCACACATAAATAACAACTAGTAAAATCATATAAGAAGAAAACAAAAAAGCGATGACATAGCAAGTAGTTGGTTGTATACATGGGACACTGCTCAGGATGTCACAAGATAATCAAAGCCATAAAGGCTTGGTACAAACAAGGAAACAAGCAAACAAAGGGCATAGCCCGCAAACAATAGTAAACAAGATATAAGTAAAGATCATACAACCATGATTGAAAGGAGTCATGTAAGGTAAATGTTACGCCTGAAGAACTTGTGCGCATGTTATGAAAGATAAATGGTATGCCATAATGTAATATTTGAACATAGGAATGAAAATGTGAAACATTGCAATGATAGAACCTGATAATAAGTGGGAAAAGGGTAGATGCCCCCAGGATCCTCAGTGGGACTGAGTAATGGACAGGGCCAAACATCATACATCGTGTCACAATATGTAAGTGACATGCATTCAGCACAAGATACCATGTGAACATGCGCATCCATGTGTATGAAAAGTGATAAAGAATACTATGAATTTTAGTAACATGATAAGCAAATGTGCACAACATAAAGTAGTAGAAGGAAGCATAGATTACATTGAATCAAGTTTTAATCAAACATGTTTTTGGATTTATAAATGCATATGTGAAAGAGAACAACTATAAGGGAGGAATAAGGATACCCCATGGTGTGTGTGTGTGTGTGTGTGTGTGTGTGTGTGCGTGTATGTGTGCAAAGTGAGCTTCATGTAGGTTAGGATGCCCTCGACAGTCAAAGTATGAACCAAGAACAAGAGTGTGTCATCGGGTGGTGTGGGAGAATTAGGATGCCCCCAAGTGTGAATTCCAAGATGATCTATCAATGATAGTAATAAGAAATTCCCACAATCAACTGATGTAAACTTACCATGCATGTGAACATGATCTAAGACTCGATGGTCATGAGAGAGTGCATGAGGCCAAGTTTATGGATTAGGTCTAGACTGAGTATGTGGAGAAAGAGAGCACGAAATATGTCTAGATGGAGCATGTGAAGCATATGATTTATGTGAAGAGATGCCCCTATGAGGTGGGCTATGTGATCTACAAATTCAACGAGGCCTATGAGTAGGAGCCATGTGTGAAGGAAATTGAGATGGATGTGCAAAAGGTGCTATAGGAGGAGCTAGGGCTCTGTTGTCATGCTAAATGTCTAGCATGCAAAATTTAATATGTTGGTCATGACAACCAAACCGACACTTGAAAATCCCTTTCCCAGTCAATGTAAACCTTTCCTTCGGCCAACATTTCAACTGTCTCACCCTCATTCTAATCAAGAGGAACATGCTAACATGTTTTTTAAGTGTGTTTCATGTGTAGATAAGTTTACTTAGCTTGATTCTTGAAGTTACTGAGATCTATGAAAGAACAATGCTCCTAGAGGCTTCAGAAGGGCTATTTTTGGTTTTTTTGTCACAAGAGGAAATCCCTCGAAAGCTTACATGGAAGATTCAAACCATCTAAGAGATGTGTGGGAGAGCAACGAAGTGATCTAAGGCAGTTGAGGGAAATTTTGTGGAGATAATTGAGGTCAGGAATGAGTTAATAAGCAAAACCGGGTCTTTTTGGGCGAGGCGTTGGGAAAAACATTTTTCAAAGGAGCTAGTCACCTTGTTCGAAGGGTTTCAAAAACCTCATGAAGTGTTGGGAGCTCATATCCCAAACATCGAAAAGTTGATAGAGCCTACTTCATGGTGCAATAATCAAAATAGAATTCGAGGAGTATAAAAATGCGGAAAATTGTTCATCAGTGTAGCACAAGTCTTTTTACAAGGCGAAACTTGCTTGAAATGTTTTAGGCACCTCGGGAAGAGTTAGGAGCCTAACCAAAGGTCAAAGTGGAGTACATTGGACCCTCATCATGGTCCATGTGTTGGATTTTATCATACTCATTTTGAACTTCGGTGGCAACTCAACTTATTGTCAAAGACAACAATATAAAATATGAGACAATCCATATTACTTCTCTTAATCATCATCTCCATTTGGTACATCGAGTGATACAATAGGAAATCCAATTGAGACTCCTCTTGAATCTCCAGTTGCACCACTGCTAGCTATTCTTCCCCCAGAAGAAGAAGAAGAAGAAGTTGAATAAGAAATGGAAGAACCTCAACCACATGTTCCATGGGGAAGGAATATTGGTCCACTTTCTCTTACACCACCTCTCCATGAATTGATGAAGGGATCCCACAAGAATTTTCCCAAATTCAAAGGTGATGACACTCAACTTCCTGAAGACATATTGCAGCTTTCATCACTACATGTGGAGTTCTTGGAGTTGAACATGAAGATGTTTCAGTAAGGTTGTTCATGGAGTCACTTCAAGAGAAATCAGTTGAATGGTTCTACCTCTTTCCCTCTGATCCATCACAAATTGGAATGATATCAGAACTAGGTTTGAAGCAAGATTTAAATCAGTTGAAGACTCTCAAGATCTTCTTGTTCAATTTGTCCAAATGAAGAAAGAATCAAATGAACTCATGAGAGATTTTGTGGCCCGATTCAATAGATTGTTAAAAAGAATACCTTGTAGAAGCTTCACCATCTAATGATAACAAAAAGAGATTCTTCATAAATGCACAATTCCCGAGGTCGGATTTATCCTATAGAGAGCTCAACCTCGAACTCTTGAAAATGCCCAAGAATATGCCATTGAAGTAGAAGATGATCTGATTTTTTTCTGGGAAAGTGAAGAATCCAAATGGTAAGAAAAAGGGTCAAACCTCCAAAGAAGGTGCCACTAATTCTCTTGTTCAAAAATTGGCTAATGATGTGATTTCATTGAAGAAGCAACTTACACAAGCCACCTTTTTGAGGGGAGGTTATCCAAATCAAAATCAGAATCAAAATAGAAACAAAATAGGTGGAGGAGAAAGAATATTAGCTCTTGAAGCACCTCATGTTAATGCCACATGTGAAGCAAGGCCCGAAGAAGAGTATGATGAAGCTCAAATTGAATATGAAAATGATGAGGGAATTTTGGCCATTGATGAGATTGAATCTACTGCTGGAAACATTGGATTTTGTGAATATACCCCTTCTTTAGATGATGAAGATGATGAAACCATTGCTGATATGAATAGTCATTCTTATGCAGTGTTCACCCATTCAAAGGCTCAAGAGAGGGATAATTCTTGAAAATTCAAAGATCCTCAAGTGGAAGACTCTACAAAAAACAATAACAAAAGGAGGATCATTGTTTCCCTCTCCCATGCAATCAACGAAGAAGAAGCCTGAAGTACCCACAATTGTCTCTACATCTTCCAATACAGGTAATTCTACCTCTCCTTTTCAAATTTCTCCCCCATTTCTACATTCAAATGTAATGATATGAATAAAAATAGTATCAATTCCATTCCAAGAAGTAGTCAACCTCTCGCTACTACATCTACACCTTCACCCTCCTCTGAGTCTCATTTTGACATAATTGAACATGTTAAGAAGTCCAAGGTCCAAATTTTTGAATTTGAGTATTTGAGAACTCATCCCAAGCAATTTGATAAACTTGTCCATTTTATCAAAGGAAGTAATTCAAATTCATGTTTACAAAACCTTGCTACAAAAGAGTCACTTCCCACTCTTAGAAATGTTGCATCTCAAAACCTTCTTGCCTCCACATCTTCCTCTTCTGGAAAAATTGAACCCTTCTACCTCTCCTTGTTGGTCAATGGATACAAATTGAATAACTGTATTGTTGACTTTGGTGCCTCAGATAACATCATGCCTGCAAAATTTGCACATGCTCTTGGTCTCACCCTCATCCCTATTGTTGGTCATTGTTATTCCATGGAGATAAAAAGAAGTACCTCTTGTTGGTCAAGTTAACAATGCTCAGGTAGCACTTGTGGACTTTCTTGATAAGAAGGTCAATGTCAAAATACTAGTGGCAGACATTCCAGCTGCATACAGGATGTTATTGAGCTGAAGCTTCTATAGAGACATTGGTGGAAATATAAATATGGATTGGTCATATGCCACCATACCAGTCAAAGGTACCATGAAGAAGTTTACTTCTGATAAGAAAGATGAAATATATTGTTCAAAGGGAAAATGACCTGAGGGCAGACATTGTGTATCAAGATTCAAGAGGTTGTAACTATTTCATAACTTCAGAAGAAAATGTTGAACTTCCTATCTTGATGGAAGAGTTCCCGAAGGTGATGGAACCAGTCAAGGAACATGAGGATGATTTGGTGGATCCTAAATTGGAAGATGTTCCCTTCCCATTCAACATGGATATTGTTTCTCTATTTGAAAATGATGAAGATCAGGTATGCCTTGAATTGCAAGAAGGAAACCCCCAAATGATAAGAAATGTGGATCATGAGAAAGAGGATGTTTCAAATGAGTTATGGCCATATGATTTCCAGGTTTCCAATCATCTCCCTGAGACCCAATGTGAAGGTTTTTCAAATGAATGTGAAGGTGAGTATGGGCAGCTTTGAAGAAGGAATATGTGCAAGATATTTTAAAGGTTGCAGAAGGAACTGAAGACCCTCAACTCAGTCTTGAAATCTTGACCTATGTTATGACTATGCAAGATAAGTATGAGTCTGATTTTGATTCTTCATTTGATGCAAAAATGTTCAATAATGAAATAGAACAAATGGAAGAGCTCAATGTCCCTCTTGAAACATTGGTTGATGAGTATGAATGTGAAGATGAGTCCTTCTCTTTCCCATTTTGTGAAGAAGATTGTATTCATGATGAATGGAAGGAAAAGGAAATGCTTGAATCTCTTGTGGATGTCTTCATTCATGAGGATAGTACCTCCATCACAGAGAGTGATATCGAGGTCAATAATGAGTCGTAGTGTGTGAAAGAGAAACATCTGGAGTAGTTGTTGAACATAAATCAACAAGAGGTATATGATGATGTTGAAAATTTCAAAATATCTATCAAGAATCAGTTCTACAAAAATAACGGTCATGGAGAACATGACAAATCAGGAGTAATTTCCCAATCAGAGAGCACAAGGCTAGTTGTGAACATGGTGAGCCTGGTATGATCAAGAATCAATCTTGTGATAATGTTAAAATGAAAAATGTGAAATCACAAGCACAAGTGAATGTAACAATGGATTGGCAACCTGAAATGGAATTTCAGGGCAGTGAGAAAAGTGAGCTATTCATATTGATCTTCAGTTGCAAGAGGAGTCATGTTGACTTTCTCAAGAGGAGACATGCAATCTTCTTCTTTTCAGGTACCTGGAGATCCTGCAACACCTATCTTTCTCAATAATTTGAGAAAGGGGTCATACTTCATTGAACCAGTCAATGGATTTCACAGAACAAAATCATTTGGTGCTACCCATGCATGGGTAACATCTAAAGGAGAAAAAGTAATACAATGAAAGTGGGTTGTCCCCTGCATGTACCATAGGTGATTTAGGTTGTGTTTCCTTTATGTTTTGTTTTTATTGTGTGGTGTGTTTTTTTGGTGTTGTTTCCCTTTCTATTGTTGTTTTTTTGGTTGTTTTGTTTTTTTTCTTGTTCTTACTTGTGTGCTATGTGACTCTATTTTCCCAATGGATAAGGCACTGGTCTGCTCCCCCATGAGATAACTGAGGTTCATGCTTTCTTTGTTTTTCCTTTGTCCAATCCAAAACAAGTCCCCGAGTAAGAGCCAGTTGTTGTCATGCTAAATGTCTAGCATGCAAAATTTAAAATTTTGGTCATGACAACCAAACCCACACTTGAAATTCCCTTTCCCGGTCAATGTAAACCTTTCCTCCGGCCAGCATTTCAACTATGTCACCCTCATTATGGTCAAGAGGAACATGCTAACATGATTTTCAAGTGTGTTTCATGTGCAAAGAAGTGTACCTAGCTTGATTCTTGAAGCTTATTGAGATCTATGAAAGAACAGTGCTCCCAAAGGCTTCAAAAGGGCTATTTTTGGTCTTTTTATCACAGGAGGACATCCCTCAAAGCTTACAAGGGAAGATTCAAACCATCCAAGAGATTGTATGGGAGATAAATGAAGTGATCTAAGGAAGTTTAGGAAATTTTGTGGAGATAAGAGGTCAGGAACAAGTTAAGCAAAACCGGGTCTTTTTGGGCAAAGGCACTGGGAAAATGCATGTTTCAAAGGAGCTAGTCACCTTGTTCAAAGGGTTTCAGGAGCCTCATGAAGTGTTGGGAGATCATATCATAGGAATTGGAAAATGACAAAGCCTACTTCATGGTGAAATAATCAAGATAGAATTCTGGGAGTATAAAAATGTGGAAAACTTGTCCATAAGTGCAACACAAGAGTCTTTCTACAAGGTGGAACTTGCTCAAAGGGTTTCAGACACCTCAGGAAGAGTTAGGAGCCTAAAAAAGGTAAAAGTGGATTACATTGGACCCTCCTCATGGTCCATGTGTTGGATTTTTCATACTCATTTTGGACTCCGGTGGCAACTCAGCTTACTGGCGCATGCACGTAGGAAAAAGTGGAAAGTGGACTGAAAAGGAAAATTTCAAGTTGAATCAGGTCTTGAAAATGGTGGGAATGGATTCAGTGGGTCCTTTGGAGTCAAAATCATATAAGGTTGGCCCTCTAAACTCCATGTCTTGCTCCTAGGACCCGAAAAAATCACTCCTTAGTCTATTTTCATGTTGAGATTGATGACATCAACATTCCAAGAAGCTTGGGTGGGGTTTTGGAGGCTTGATGTCCCTTTTGTCCCTTTTTCCCTTGGTGCAAGGGGACATGGGGGACACAAAAATGTTCTCCCCCTATGAGGAGTTATGTTTTGTCACTTAAGTGACAACTTAAGTGGTTAGAAAAATGTTATAAACTCACCTTTAAGTTGGATTTTGACCACTTTTTCATGATAGATAGACCCATGGAGGCCTTTTGAAGGTGTGATCACTTTCCCTTTGTCCCAACTGCTAAGGGGACATGGGGGACACAAAAATGTGCTCCCCCTATGGAGGCAACTTTTGTCACTTAAAAGTGACAACTTGGGTGTTAGAAAACATGTTAACAACTCACATTTTTCACCAAATTTGCCCCCTCCTCATGAAGCTTCACCCATGGCACATTTTGGAGAGGTGGTTGATCTTTTTGTCCCTTTGTCCCCTATTTTTTAGGGTGCAACCACACCTCTAACCTCCACCTGACCGGGTTGAGCCAGTTTGAGTCTAAGTTGAGTTAAGGTGTGCAAATGGGAGGGAAAACAATTTTGAAAGGGGGAAAATCATTTTAATTCAACACTTAACCATTTTTGAGCTCATTTGTGTTATTTCCTCTCCTCCATTTTACTGGTATGTTGTTATGCTGCCAAAATTTCTTCAGACATCCTCCATGCCAAAACCTCTTTTTGCTCATATCTCCCAAACCCCATGTGTTTTCCATGAGATTTTAACTGTAGATTCCTTGCAAAAAACACATTCCTTGAAAATTCATCCATAAAAAAATGAATTTAAGAAGAGTATTTACATGCCTCCATTGATAGTTATATATCATTTTATACATCCATTTGAAATTTTTTTAAGCCAAAAAACTATGTTTTTTCAGATCTACAAAAACCTAGCAATTGAAATCCTTTGAAATTTGGAGCAAAGCCTCCTTTTGAATTAAAAAAAAAACTTTTGAGACTAATTTCATTCCATTCCGACACTGGGAAGACCCACTTCTAAAAATAGTAAGCCTTCTAAGCCTCACTGTCTATAAATAGTAAGTGTTGCAAACAGTTCATTCTCAGAGTTGTCCATTTCCCTTTGAACATCAGGGAAACTCAAAAGTGCCAAATTAAGCAACTGGTAACTAAAATGGACTTCTCAAAATAAGGCTTACTAAAAATAGTAAGTGTCGAGATATTGGTTAAGAAACAAGGATGTTGAGCCTCTCATGCTGAAGAAAGAGCACCTTGGATAGTTTCAAAAACAGTGAAGAAGTCCAATTTTAATGACATTGAATGGTCTTTCTCAAATCCATGATTTCACATTCTGCGTAGGAGCCACTTGCCATATCAGGAATTTTCTTACATGGCATGATAAAGTTCATACTTGCAAAAGGATCAACAAACCAATTGAAAGTGCTCAGGTGGAAGGGAAGCCCTCTCAGTTCCCTAAATTTGGTCTCAAAGTGTTTCTCATCTCATCAGATGGGTGGATCAAAAGTTGGAAGCATTCTTCATTCAGTATCTCTCCTTCACCCATCTCAGATCAGAGGATATTGGTTTTGTGCTTCATTGTGTCTCACAAGTCACCATGGTCATTTGGTGATCAAAGGATCACCAAGATCACCCCGTGCGAGCAAGTTGTCTCATTGTGCACACACCAAAAGAAAGAAAGATCAAGACATGTTTCAAGAAGGTTGGATCAAAGTGGAACATGGTCTTTTCTCTTGTTTCAGTGGTCTCATTGATAATGAGTACTCTTTGATCGGGCTGATGGGGAAGTTGATCATTCAGAGGAGTCCCAAAGAGGAGGTTTTTGAAAGATTCAAAGTGCACTAGGAGGCTTCATCAAGTTCAGAAGTGGTCAAAGGATCAGGAGTTCACTAGAGTGCATCTCTACAAAGTAACTCAGAGCTTCTTCATCCTTCTTCATTCCACATCTCTTCTCTCTCCTTCTCTCTCTCTACTTTCTAATTCTCCATTGTAAATTGTACTTTATGGCTCTTTCATCCTATTCACTTAAGTGACCATTGTAATTTTTCATTGTAAAAGTCCCCTTTTCATTAATAAGAAAGGGGCTTATTTTTCTTTCCTAGAGGAATGTGAAAGGTCACAAGTGGTGGGACTATGAAAGGTCATGTGGGGGTAGATGAAGAGATGGATTGTAAAGCTATAAATTGGAATGGCTTCTCCATTCCAAAGGGTTAGATTTTCTTGGTTGATAGCTCCCATTGTCTTACTACAAGAAAGAAACTACAATTCTTCTATCTCCTTGTCTTATGTTTTCCTCTCCATCTCAACTTTACTCCATGAGCATGGTTACTTGTGCAATATTATGCAAATAAACTTTGGATTTACTTGTGTTTTGTTCCTCTTTCCTTGACATGGTGTCTTCTCATTGTTAACTTGGAAATATTATGGTTTTATGTCAATAAACTCAACTTGTTATTTATTGAGTAAAACCCCCTTCTCACTTTCTCCCCTCTCTCCATACACACACCTTTCCTCCACCTCCTTTTTGCACATGGGTTTAGTGGAGTATTCTTGTGTGATCCCTGGTCGAAAGGCCACCCACGATGGTTAGAGTAGTGTATATATTTCCTATTTTCAATAAATGGAGCTGCCCCATTCCTAAGCAGAGGGACCTAGTCCCAGAGCATTGGTGAAAACCCCTAATTTTCCCTTGTGACAAATTATTTAAAATACAGGTAGCGCCCAAAATGGAAGATGAATTTAATTAATTTTAAAAGCAAACTGCAGTCCAAAATAGAGGTTGTGCCATGAAAGGATAAGGAGAAATAAATATATAAAATTACGAACTGCTGTTCCAGTCCTGCAATCTGCCCATGCGCCAAGGATAGAAAGAATAAATAATTTAAAAAAGCAAACTGCAGTCCTTTTCTGGCGCCAGGGATAAAGATGGATTAAAATAAAATGCATGCCGTTATTATAGCTTGGTTGGTGCCAAGGAAAGAGAGACAATAAATAAAATAAAAGGTTTACTAACTGTTGTCCCAGTCTACTTGGTTGATGCCATTAAGAGGAGAAGGATAGAGGAAATAAATTAAATAAAGGAACAATTGTCTATTCTGGGAAGGCAGAGCCGATTCATCTTCATATAGGCTGGTTTTTAATAAATAAATTAGAGACACTTGGGCTGATTTGCTCTGGCAATTCTAGCCTTGTACTTACACCTTTGAATAAAAAGCTCCATTTTTGCCCTCTCATATCGTTGTTTTCTGATTTTTCATTTTGTTTGATAGGATATTGTATTACCTTTTGTGTGGAATTCACTCCGTCTACCGTCGTTATTTTCTCCTAAACTCTTGAATTTATTATGCAACATAGCTTAGAGTTGTGCAGGAGTGTGGATCTTTGATTTCTCTGTGTAGAGTTACATGCATGTGTTAAATTATTGGTGTATCACCCTTATTTCCCATTTCCCGCATTCCTTTTCCCTTTTCCTTGTCAAAGTTTTCGTTTTTTAGGCGATTCACAAGGGAACCAACCCTCTCTGGAGGTTCACCTCAGACATAGGTTACCCACAACCTTGAGATGTTCCAATTTTGTCAACATGAGACAGAGTACACACACCATTCTCTATCAAGGTGCAATTTCTAGGTGACAACAATACCATAGGAGATGTCACGGCTAAGGAGCCAACATGAATAGGAGAAGATGCACGAGGGGTAGGAGCAACTGAGTATTGGATGGGCGGAGGAGCCAAGGACAAAGGTGCCCGTTGTGGAATGCTTCGACTAACAATAAGATGGCTCTTTGCTATGTACCTTGGGATATAATATTATATTGTATATGGGCTGATGGAGATGCAGACGTGGTACACATCCCCTTAGTTATATGTATGGGTTCACATGGGATATAATATTATAATGTATATGGGTTGATGGAGATGCCGACATGTGGCACACATTCCCTTAGTTAGTTATATGGGCTCACATAGGGATTAATTATATTGGGTAATGGGTCGGCCTACATTGGGATTAGGTGTTACCCATCCTATTTAAAGGATGTGAGTATCATTATGAGCAGGTCATGTATGTATGAGTTTATTCTTCTACTTGGTAGAGGTATATTGGAGGTGTCCCCCCTCGAAGTGGATTCCCATCTTGGGAGATTATGGAGTTACTACTTCCTTAAGGAGCATTGTATGGTGTTGCCCTACCTTAAGGATATTATTTTGCATATATTGATATTAGGGCATCTTGGCCCACCCATATCTCTTGTGTTGTGTTATCTTCTGCAATTTATTGATTTATTATATGCAAGGTTCTTATCACTCTCATGGACGAACTTAAGGGATAAGTGAACAATGGAAGGCATGACTTTGGCAGCCTAGAGTCAAGGGAGGCCTAAGTGCATGTCACAATGCGTAATAGTAGATCCAACAGTAAATGACATAGAAATAGTAAGAGGCCCAACAGTAATAGGTAGAATAACATGGCCATGAGAAGTGGGAGACTTGCGTTTCATCTGAGATAAAGGGAAGCCAATTGACTGCAAGAAAGATAATGAACATGCATTGTGCTTGAATGTAGGATGTATCATAACATTGTTGACGACATGGGGCCTAACAGAAGCATCGATATGTAATATGTGGGAGGAGAATGAGGCATGAAAATCAGCATCAATAAAAGTGATGGTAGATGATGGGAGATCAGTAGCACCAACAAGGAATCCAAGGGGATGATCCGAAGTAGGAGGAGGCACTTCGTGGTAGGTACGATTGGAAGATGACTCGAGGGCTGATTTGTCATGCTTAGGCGATGGGTCATTGAATATTTTTAACTTTCCATTGTCATTGGTAGATTTGGAATTGGAAGTAGTGGATTCAGGTAACTAGATATCGGTATTGTCTATGAGATCTTGGATCAAATGGTGAAGCTTGAAACACTTGTTGGTAGAATGGCCATTGCATCTATGGTAATCACAATGTGGCATGCTCATCAAAACTCTTGCCATGGGGCCTATTAGGATCATACTCAAGAGGAGGTGGAAGAGAAATCAAATTGCATTCAATGAGTTGGGGCGATAACATATGGGGAGGATAAAGCAATTGAGTGAATGTACGCCGAGGTGCTTAGAGTTGAAGCTTAGGATGTTGAGAAACAACATTGACAGTAGGCTTAACATCATTAGACTTGGGTTTAAAGGGAACCTTGCTTGGACATTTAGAAGAGGAATGATCCAAAGTATTAGAACCATATTTGAGTTTGCCCAAAGAAAGTAGCTCAGTCTCACAAGTCTTCAAGGTATTGCATAGATGGTCAAAAGAATGATAGGAATAAAAAAACACACTCTTGCAAAGGAGGCAAAAGATTTTGAATAAATTGATCTTGCAATTCAGATTCAGCTAATACATTGTTCATTTTAGAGAGATTGTTCTTGTAACATAATACGTAATCACTAAGATGTTCATTAGATCCTTGTTTAATTTTAGCCATTTGTGCATGAGATATTTTCGTTCCAATATTCATAGAAAAATGAGCTAAAAACAAATCTGGGAGAGTAGCAAATGATTTAATAGAATGCAAGGGCTAGTCATAGAACCATCGCAAAGCTTAGTCCTATAAGCTCCTAGGAAACAACTTGGTCAAGAGAGTGTCATCGCATGCATAGTCCAAACAAACAACATGAAAGGAACTAAGGTGCTCTTGAGGATCTCCATGGCCATCGAATAGATGAAACTTTGGTGAAATAAAATTGGCAAGGAGTGGATAAGAAGACACTTCGGGTGCAAGAGGATTGTGAAGAAGGGAAGAATCAAGGGATGGAAAGGAAGAAGAAGTAGCGACTGATGAATTTGTGCTTGCAAATCATGATAAAGAGGCTCTAAAGCATGGGTGCCTGAAGAAGAACTAGGTTGAATGTGGGAGATAAGAGGAGAAGAATAATGAGTAGAATGGCTAGGAATAGACTTGTGAACGGTGGAGACTCTTGGAAGGAGAGGAAGAAAGTGGGATAGTAGTAGTAGTAGAGAGTGCCAAGATACGAATCATACTATTATGGGTAGCATTAGCACGGGCATGTTGGCCCAGCCAATAGAGCATCTAGGATATGCGAAACATGGGTCGGATTATCACGCATTGTGGAGCGGAAATTGGTAAGGGCATCCAATTGGGCTTGATCAACATTGGCGTCTTCATCAACATTGGCGTCTTCATCATAGGAATGTTCATTGTCGGATACTTGTATGTCCTAGAGAGGGATCTGCTTGGAATTGCTAAGAATGTTGTCATTGATGGAGTCAACCATGGTAGAAGAATGATGTCGAGTGGGTGGGGCAAGATCTATATAGGTTAGGGATCCAAAGCGGCCACTATAGGTAATGGGCATAAAAGAAGAGATCCACAATGGGCATGCAAGAGATTGAGCTCACCAAATAATTTAAGGAAATTTCAATCTATGTAAGGACATTGCTGGTCAAATAAATATAACAATATTCAAGCAAGATCTAGCTAAAGAAGTACAAAAGCAAGAGTGAAAGATAGGAGATAACGATGACTCAACTTGTAACTGTAGGTCTGGATTGATGGACAGACTGGAAAAGCAGATTCTAGACTGTGTGAGCTCTGTGTTAGAAATTGGAATGTGACAATCTTAGGGACAAGAGCGCTTGGAATGGGACAAGGCCACCTGGGCACTAGCGTCTGTTCTGGGCTCTAGTGTCTGTGGAGTAGCTTCAGTTTTGGTTCTTTCTATGTCGCTTCTTGTTCACTGTACACCACGTTAGGTTCGCTGCACTTCTTCTCTATCGCACCTGTACTTTCAAAAGAAACCCTAGCTACCCTCCTATGCAGTGAAGTATGCAATCCTAAAATGCAGTCCTTGGTGTAGTAGATAGAAAATATTAGCTCCTTGTAATAGTATATGCCTTTTGAATGCTTGCCCTCCCCCAATGAGATTAAATAAGACATGTATATATATTATTCCTAGCTTAAGTTTCATCGTTAACAAGTAAAAGGCCGACCCAGGGTAGTAAACAAAGACCTGAAAGATGTAACATCCGAAAATTTAGAAAAAGGACAGAAATACCCAGAGGGGACAGTAGCACCCGGGCGTTCCTGTCCCTAATGGGCGGTTCTATTAAATAGTGGAATCGGAGTTGAATAGGATGTCGGCAAGTGTACAAAACTGTAAGGTGTCAATCCAGAAAAGACAAGTAACAAAGATAAGAAGGATAAAAGCAATATCAAAGAAAAACAAGTGTTAATGGTCAATTTTCTTGCTTAGGAATCATGTATATAAATGAAATATTTAGAGGCTAGATGTACACAATAAGTGCGTGATATAGTGACTACATTGCCAACAAATTTTTCAATGACAAATCAATAAAGTACAATTAGGATTTAAGGTTAGAGAGAGGAACTAAGCGTATGCAATTAGGCTATGTGACAGGCTGCTCAGAATACATACAGAAGCAGATCAGAGTGTCGTCAAGTTGCTTATAAAATTTCAGGACCTGGTACTCAATGTAGGACGGCCTCATGGGTTCCTAGACACCTTCGTGGATGAACTTGTCCCTATGAGTACGAACTTGTTCTCTGCACTTTCACACTCAATTCGAATGTCGGGATTTGCTTTGCTCGTCTCTGGAGATCTGATTTTTGGGTTGGTTTCCGTGTGAGGACTGTGTTGTGTTGAGATATGGCTTGTCCTTGCTTGAAACCCTAGCACTTGATCTTGAGACCTAATAAGGGGTTAGTAGACTTTGGACTGGACTGCCTCACCATACCTTAGTTGATGTGATGAGCATTGCACTATATACCACTGCTTCGAAGAGGGATCAATCCCATGTAGTTCCCTAGCCTATGATGAGACACGTGACATACAGAAACAATAAAATGGATCACTTGAGCCGACCCTCACACTTGATACTTCAGTTTTGACTCACGGTTGATCTAGGGCAGTAGTATAGATACCTTCAAAATTTCAGTAGTTTCTTGTTGTGATGGTGCTCTAAAGAATAGAATAGTGCAATGCTTGCTCATGACCATCGTAGAGTTAGTGAGTAGAGGATTCCTAGATGCCCCTAATAGCTTAGGGTGTGTGTATATGTGACCATTCGTATGCTTTCCTTCCCACCCAACCCAAAAGTACCACCCCAGTCGACCAAGCTGAGTTACCCTTTTGAAACAATGATTGTTAGAAGTGCAAGGGATAGGTTCATGGAATGTGGGACAGGTTCGTGGCTGAACCTGTTCTGGACCTACATACATGTATATTGTGTGAAAGGAATTTGTTCTGAGACAAGTAGATATATATAGATATGTTGTGTAGTGGGTGCAATGATTCTTGAGGAGCTGAGCTGGAGAATAGCTGTCATCTAATGCTGTCCTGGACCTACGAACCTGTCCATGGTGTGAAAGGAATTTGTTCTGAGACAGGTAGAGATTTGTAGATATGTTTTGTAGTATGTGCAATGATTCTTGAGGAGCTAATTTGAAGAATAGCTGTTGTCTAATAGGATTTGGATGTGGGATAGAGCAGGAGGGTACCTAAAATTGGTCATTTGTGTATAAATAGAATTAATGTAAAAATAAGTGCCACATGCCGTATTACCAAGTGCTCAGACCAGATTTTGGGTTCTACGACAGGAAATTTGAAGTTCCATTATGGTTTGTTGGTCATTCAGAACAGGATCCACAAAACTCTCTTACAACAACCCGTAATAACAATGGTCAAAATGCTCACAAGCACACCATCATACTGATCACACTTGGTAGTTGGGAGAAAAATAAACAGGACAGATCTCATCACACCCACCAGTGGGAATTGAACCACAATACATGCCTGGCAAGTGGTAAATTTCTCATTTATTGTTCACACATAGCCCACTCAATCCAACTCAAGTGACTCAAAGGTGATTGTTCCGTGAGGGGGCGGGCGCTGCAGAATTTTTCTTAGTGGGTGCTGCTGAGAAGATTTTGGATCCATTTGCAGTAATACGGTCCCATAAAACATGAAATATCCTGCCTGCAGCTTTAGTTTTTCAAGATTTTGTATTCAAATGTATTGGTTATAAGTTTCTCTGAAAATCCCAATAGGCAGAGCCTGTCATTTGGAAAAAAATGGCAAACAATTTTGAGTGGCTGCTGGAAACTTCCAGTCACCCTCTCTAGTGCCTGCTTGAATTTTACCCCAAAAATATGGCCACTCCAGATTTATAGGTAAAGATTATAAACTTTACCATTTTCTAGTCTCAACTGTCTCATGGGGTCACCAGCCCAAGAAAAATTGGAGCTGAAGGGGGCCACATCATTGCCACGTGTGGGGAATGTGCAAACCTGAGCAGAAAATGTCATTTCATACCTCAATCTACCTAAATAATAATTCTTTAAACAGATCACTCATTTCCTAGGTAGAGATTAATGACCCTTTTTTTCAAGCAAGTGGCACCA
This sequence comes from Taxus chinensis, assembly GCA_019776745.2. Classification (NCBI taxonomy): domain Eukaryota; kingdom Viridiplantae; phylum Streptophyta; class Pinopsida; order Cupressales; family Taxaceae; genus Taxus; species Taxus chinensis. The sequence continues at coordinate 869,139,957 of CM034149.1, forward strand.
AGTTGTGCTGTAACAATGGTCACAGACTGTATCCGCCGTGAGCTTTCAAAGTGCAATAGAGACACTGCCAGTAAAATAATAACATTGTCTTGCGACTTTAGCCTAATAGCTATCAAAGATGAGAAAATCATTGTCTTTTAAGCATATGCAGTAAGCTATAAACTAATGGACATTAATTCTCTGTTAATGTGCTGAAAGGAACTAATCTCGGCCTTACATCAATAACAGTGGTTTCCTTTCTTCGAAGCCCTTTATCATATATTAGAACTAGAAATGGCAACAATTATTTATCAGCCATTCTATCTTAGTAATCACGAATGCTGCCTCATTTAACAAATTGTTTGCAACGTGAAGGACTTCATGCTTGCTTGGAGGAAAGATCTTCTAGATCAGGTGTTAGGTATCCTCCGTAAGGGTTCATAGTTTAGTGTCATCACAAACCTGCATGCAGAAGATACCAGGTAAGATAGAATTGTGTCTGGTGTGGTAATTTGTTGTCAGGTATGTTAAACAGAGCATATAACAACATGCAATGGCCCTATTGTATTTGGACAATTGACCCTGGGCATACAACTTAACGACCAATTTTACCACTCTCTGACTTTCTCGGCACCTTCCCCCACACCGTTCAAAGACTGGTTTATGTTCTTAGGCCCCATATTTGGCGTAGGGCGATAACTGCCACTTCCTGCGCACAATTTAGATCTCACGACCATGCTCATCTTGCCAGTTTTTTCCCTCTCTTCTAGCACCATTGGCCTTGAATGTTAGGAGATCCCAAGCAGTCTGATTTCACCAAGGATAACTCTCTGGCCCCTCTCAGCCAGACTAATGTCCGAAGGACATAATCATTCTCAATACTGACGATATACGGTGGTCCATACCTCCGCAGACTATCGTTAGTGCTGATGAAGACTTAAGTATTTTTGCTTTAGCTTGTGTCTGGTTACTCTCCTTTTCTAAGATACCATTTTATCTCACTTTTGCTTTATCTCATAGAGATTGCACTCTTATGGGCTTATAGCTATTGCTTTGTATTCATGTAATTTTTAATGTGATTATATATTCTTCTTGGTAAGCTTCCCCTTCTTATTTTATTAATTTTGGTAGAAGATGCCTTAGGTACCCCCTTATTTTACCATCATTGCTGACATTTTTAAAAAGTAAATTGACCTATTTTATTTATTTATGGACATTATATAATTTCTTTTTTTTCGATTCTTTTTAAGGTAGATGTAAGACAGAGCTATCATGGTCATTCTTCTCTTGTTGTTTATGATGCATACACGTACCTGTCCCATTTACATGTTTTTATCAATTTTGAACATTGTTGTTCCAACCTCTTTTGTATATTACTATATTTTATTATTTTCATTGTGAATTTACTTGTCAATTCTGGACATCGATATAAACTCTTGCTGTTAGGCTCTGATGTTAACCTTTCTCAAGAGTTTTCCTGCACTGACAAAGGAAAATATCAAATAAAATCACATTTCTGAAATGCTTTCTGCTGCCTACATGGCATCCAAGCTTTAATAACTAAAAGAATTCCAAACTAAATCTTGTCAGCATCTTTTATTTAAAGAATCTCTAAACTGACCCCTACTGTTGTTTACAGATTTTTACAGATTGAGATTTCAGTTACCAAGAAACATGTTAAGTTTACAGATTTTTACAGATTGAGATTTCAGTTACCAAGAAACATGTTAATCAACTATGTCTATTCATGTATTCAAATACCAAAACAAATCTATATTGATTGCTCATCTGTATTCATATCACAAAAGACTCTACAAAATGTTTTCTTACAAATTTTGCAGGATTGCTTTGAGTATATATAGCTGGATTCTATCTTTAGTATGAACCAAAGATAGTGCTCCCTTACGATTAGACAGCTCAATAGTAAAGAATTACCACAATTCTGCAATTTAGTATTTGAACATCATGTCCATCCGGAGAAATAACAGATTTCATATTAAAAAGCTATTGTATATTGAAATTTTAGCTTTTAAAAGTAAGCAATCGTATTAAATTGGTTCTGTGCATAGAAATCACATACATTTATTAGAACTGGCCTTCTTGCCGTTCTGTTTAAAACAAATGAATTCTTATTTCATGAACTCGGCTATCATTAGGGACTGAGAAGGAACTTAATTCAAATTTAGGAACTCCCCAGAGCTCCAAAACTGTGGACTGAAGAGGTTTGATGATTAATTGTAAATTATGTAGAATGTTTTTCTCAAGCTATTATCTGTTCATATTGACTGTGGGCCCGGGGGTCAAAGTCTAAAGCCATTTTGTGTTCCATCTATTTTCAGGTCCATGACATACGTGACTTATTTTGGGATGGAATTCCATCTTCGGGCACCTCGTGGTTGCGGGAACAGCCCCTTGAACAAAAGTGGCAAAGGATTCTGTTTACACCAGCTTGTGGAGGTGTAGTAGTCGCTATTTTGAATGCACTAAAAAAATAGCCTTGAAAGTTCTTCGGCAGAGATTCACATGTCTGATATTAAGGCATCTTTCAGGTCATTTCTAAAGACTGCAGCTGCTACCGTCACCCTTGGTACAGGAAACTCGCTAGGTCCAGAAGGACCAAGCGTTGAAATAGGTGCATCAATAGCAAATGGGATGGGAAAGGTATTGCAAAGTAGTCAAGGAACCAAATTATCTCTGGTGGCTACAGGATCGGCTGCTGGAATTTCCTCAGGTATGTATGGCAGTTTCTTTTTACCTTTCTTGACATTTAGTCATTCGCTATTGTGAAGGAAGGGATTGCACAAAGGAACGGGGAGTTTTCAAGACTGTTGTTATGTTCCTCAATCATGGAACCCTTTTGAGGTTACTATAAGGAACATAAATGTGCTACTAATCCTCAAGCTGATCATTTGCCAGCTCGAAAATCAATTTCCATTGGAAAAACTAGAGGTTGCTCATGGGGACATAGCTGAAAATGTGAAGCAAGGGCATATCATACAATTACAGGAGTAGGAGAGGCAGTGTATTATTTTGTGTGTTAGTGTAAATAATGATGAACTATATGTGTTTTATGCTACTGTCTGCAGCAATTGGTGGCTTATTTTGGTTAATGCCATTCTTTAAGAAAACCAACGGGTGGCAAGAAATGCACTACTTTCTTATTAGATGAGTTCAATAGCTTGTCAAACCCAGGAGTTTGGCATGCTTGTGATATTTAGTTAAAACTGTCCTTGGTCATTTTTTCCGGCCACAATTTGACTTGTTTGCCATGGACCTCACTTTTCCCATGCAGATGAAAACACCTTTCCTTTCTTCAGCCGGATTCTCTTCATAGCAACTGGATTGAGTAGTGATTGATTTTAGTGTTTACAGGTGGATCAAAGGTTGTTTCAAAGATGTTCTGCCTTATGTTTTCCAATCCATGACACCATCCCATTTGTCCCGCTTTTTAAGTCTTGGGCAGTTTTTTTTGTTTCGTTATGCTAATTGTTCATGGTTCTCACTGTTGTTTTTAGATTGAGTTTGATTTGATGTTTTCACAGTTCAGTTGTTTTCTTTGCTACAACCTTGATTGGTAGTTCTTTTTTGGTGTTTTCTTTGCTTCTTGAAGGGGTCCTGTCTTCCTTTTTGGAGTTGCTGGAAGGGATTTCTGCTTGCTTCCAGATTGACCACATAAAATTATATATGTTGCTGGGCCTCCCAGATGCACATTTTTCCCATATCCAGCACAGATATGGATTAGTGACATCTTGGATACGGCTCAGATATGCATTTATATGTGGATACAGCCTGAGTATGGTTGAGAGATGTAGCAGATATGTGCTAACACAACTTACAAATGATTGCCGCCAGAAAATATTTTTGTGAAGCACACATCTGTCTCTTGAAAATTTTTAATCTCATTTGTTTTTCCAATGTTCCAATTCAACACTAGAATCAATACCCTGAGGAAACTGCATATAATGTAGTGGTTAGTCTGAGTAGAAACAAAACTATGGTGCTCTCTGGAATGACGTGTTTGCTGTTTGTTTGTAGGTTTTAATGCACCTGTGGCTGGCTGCTTTTTTGCTGTGGAGTCAGTTTTATGGCCATCATCAGCAAATTTGTCAACGTCACTCACAAATACAACCTCAATGGTAATACTTAGTGCTGTAATAGCATCCGTAATCTCACAAGCTGGCCTTGGTTCAGACCCAGCTTTTACAATTCCTGCATTTGAGTTCCGTTCTCCAGCAGGTAATGCTCATGTTAGTTGCTTTGCCATGTCAATATTTGAAACATGGTCTTGATAAGAAAATGAGGATCAAATACTAAGGTCATGGGAAAGAAACAGTTGTATCCTTTGCCTTCTTATCTAATAAACAATATGTTTGCAGAGCTTCCATTGTATGTACTACTGGGGATTCTGTCGGGATTGGTTTCAGTAGTATTAACTAAGAGTACAACGTATTCCATGGTGGCTTCAGATAAACTGTTGAAAATGACAGGAGTTCCAGCTGCATTCTTGCCTCCTTTAGGAGGCATATCTGTGGGTTTGATAGCACTAGCATATCCCGAGGTTCTTTATTGGGGATTTGAAAATGTTGATACCCTGTTGGAATCACAACCATATGTGAAGTGTCCTCCTGCGGATCTATTGCTTCAGTTGGTTGGGGTAAAGATAGTAGCAACATCTCTAAGTCGTGCATCAGGACTCGTGGGAGGGTACTATGCTCCCTCTCTTTTCATTGGTGCAGCATTAGGCTCTGCATATGGGAAACTTGCAAGCTATGCTCTGAGTCATGCAAACCCACTGCTTCACCTGGATGCATTGGAAGTAGCATCACCTCAAGCATATGCATTGGTATGTCACTGAGTGCTGCATCTTGTTTTCCTATATATTTTCTGGCGCCTTGTAGAGATGGTGAAAAGAAATATGAAACTGAAGAGAGTTTGGGCAAAGCATATGTTTATCTTTCATGTAGTGATGGAAAATGTTTTCATCAAGAGTTTATTTTTTGGGGTCTTAGTTATCTTATTAATTTCATTAGAATTAGATAATATCTTTGAATAAAATCAAGCCATCCCACTTCTCATATGGGGGAATAGGTTTCCACATCTCTCAGATGTTTTAGTCTGTCTGTAAACTAGTTTTCCAGGAATTTTAAGCAAATAATGAAAGACCTTTTCTGGATTACTTTTCAGGCTTATTAATTGCGAGTTAAGGAATTGTAGATGAAGATTTATAAGGACTATTTTCCTTATCAACACTGTTACTTCTGAACACAAGCATGGAAGGTTTTTACTCTAGGAAAACCACCAAAAAAGCTGTCCATTATATCAATTTACTAGACCTCAGTTTGCTCCATACTAGCAAAAAATTTCCATATTGAAAAATTAAGTAAAATTTAAAAACCATGTTTTCTCCTTTTTTTAGCTGAATCAATAAAACGCTTATTTTTTTTTGGAGTGGTTCAATGTTGACCTTCTCTTCCTAATCTTAATCAACTACAATTTTTGACTGATAATGCCCTAATTCAAAAATTCTATATTAAGGTAGTATATACACTACATGCATTGGGATATTGTTTGAAAAAAATTCTCTATGTCGTTTTTTCCCCAATTATTTAGATCGGATGTATGTTATGTTTTTTTAGCGTGGCAACCATGGGAAAAAGAATTGTCAAGGTTTTGGATCCTGTGACAACGGCCCAAAATTTCATCTTTTTTTTAGTTAGCAGTTCAGAAGAAATCCAAACACACAATGTTTTGAAAATAAAAGGTTATGTGGGTCCATTGACATGTATCTGCTTTGAATTTCATTAAGTCGTCCAAGATTCCATAGTATCAATGTAGTTTCCTTTAAGGATCTCAAGAAAATGAAGATGATTTTCGAGAGAAGAAAGAAAGAAATTATATTAATGTCCACGAATGACCAAAAGTAGGTCAACGGGACTCGAGAATACATCCAATTACAATATAAAGTGCTAGGGTAAAAGGACTCTAGGATCAACGAATTATTAAATGTTTAGTTCAGAATTGGCCAAACGGAGGCTTGAATTCGATTTGTCGCATTTAGCTTGTGAATCCAACACCGGCTGTTATCTGCTCAAATATATGATTCCAGATCAGGTTTGGAGGTAAAAGTATAAGAGTTGTGATATAATCAAATAATGAATCCAATGCTGATGCTTTGTTCACTAGTTTTCTGTTTCCTAATCCCCTGGCTTTGCAAATCTTTTATTTTCACCTAGGCTTAACTATACAAAGTTGAACAAAGGAATTCCCAGGTATTTTTTCTTGAACTTGTCAATGCCTGCTTAATGTCAGTTTCATTGTACTGACAAGTAGACGGACAATTATTGATAACTATTATTGATAACTTCCAACATTCATGGCAAATAAAGAAAGATTGGCACGTGATATTTTAAATGGTGTTGGAGCACTGTAAATAGCTGCTATAAAGGATTGCCAGTATATGGTCATAATTGTTAAAATCAGACTTGTATCCAACGATATTTTGAGGATGAGAAATGGAAATGTAGGTTAAATGTTTTGTAAAACTAACATATACTGACTTTAAAAACTTGAACCAAGGCTGGATTTTTGTAGGGTTATTGGTTTTACTTTTCATGTTAGATTTTTAACATTTATATATTTTCTGACAAGTTTAGTTCAATAAAGATGGAAATCTTAGGTAATTGATGATGATGTAGTGAAATTACTTGATGCTAGATAATTATTTACTATTTTAGTATTTTCTATATAAACAAGACAAACACGGTATTTTTATCATGCGTGACATGTCATGATAACTACCGTGTTTTGAATTGTTTGTTAGTTTATGACAGTACTGTTAAAGTGTGTAATGTTGTAATGGTTAGCGAATTAAAAATCATATAAATTATACAGGTGGACACTGAGGGAAAATAATATTTTACGTCTTTCTTTCTTATGATTCAAATTCGAATGTGAAAACACTGAAAAAAGGCCAATTGCAACAAATTAATGTTACTTATGAATGATCCGTATACTGCAATGCACAACTAGTTCAATTGACTTAAAACAGTCACAGGTATTAAGTATTTAAATCTTATAAGAGCTAAGAATGTACACACGTTTTCCCTGGCACATTTTTCACAATAGATATTTTAAATCTGTCGACAGTACATTTGCCTTCAATAATGTTTTATTCTTGTAATTTCTATTCATGATATTGTTTCATCGTCAATTTCTGGAGCTTATATTTTTAGCGTAAGTGTTTGCTATCTTACTTTGGTACCTATTTGAAAGGATGTTCCGTAAATTTTTCTTGTGGAATAAACCATGCTTCTAGATAGTTCAAAGTTCAAACAATAATTTCAAGGCATTATGTGTCCATGTATTTCATCTTAAAGTGTAGCATGCATAATTGACATGCAACATTGCATTCCTGACATCATCTATTCTTTCATTTTTTCAGGTAGGAATGGCTGCTATGCTTGCTGGCGTTTGCCAGGTCCCTTTAACTTCAGTTTTGCTGCTTTTTGAGCTGACACGTGACTATCTTATAATAATTCCATTAATGGCAGCTGTAGGTTTTTCTTCATGGATTTCGTCAGTTTTTACAAGAGAAAAGAACAAGAAATTGAGTGTTGTGAAGCCAGTATCTTCAAAATTGTACAAGAAAGAAAAGGACAAATCTCTGATGGAAAAGCGATTGTTTGTCTCTCAACAATCTATTAGCAATCAATCTAATTTACTTGATATGGTTCAGGCTCATTCAACTTCCAAAAATAAATTCCTATCTACAAGCAACTTGTGCAAACTTGAAAGTTCCCTATGTGTAGCAAATCCAGATTTCAAAGTGGAGCAGTTGGAAGAACTGATTCCTGTTGTGGCAGCAATGCGAACTCGCTATGTCAGTGTCTTTCAGCAGACTTCTTTACAAGATGCCATGTCTTTTATGCTTGCAGAAAAAGAATGGTGTGCATTGGTTATAGATGGTAACGGGCATTTGAAAGGAATTTTGACACTTGGAGATATCCAAGAATACGGTGAAATGGCAAGGGCAAGCAACAAGCCTGTTGAGGTAATAAGACTTTCTTGTCTGGGTACTTGGAGTCAGCTTTTCAATGTCACTAATTGTTAATCTATTAATATAATTCTGTCTGGGCGGTATCCTTTGGTGATGCCTATTTTCTGCTATGGCTTATTAATATTAGTATAGACCAAGGTGTTATTTTTTGTCAACTGTGAATGGCTCACATATGTCAAGCTTTGTGTACAGGCATATCGAATAAATGGGATTTTTGGTACTTTTAATCTTGTCATACATGACATTTAGTTTTTCATCAATGTTTTGTGATGCCATAATGAATATCTTGATGGAACCTATTCTCACACCCATTGTATTGGCGATTAATTCATATTTGTAATCATTTGATTATTGCAAATAGTGTTAAGACAACACATTTGGTTCAATGCATTCTAGTTTCTCCTCGGCTTTAAAAAAAAGTTATGGTATAATTACTTACAATGACAGTGCCCGTAAATCAAATAATGTTATTTTAAGGGTGTTCACCTATGATCTGAATTCTAAACTAAGTTGTATGAAACTTGGATTTGGGTACGGTTTTGGAAAAGGAAACGTCGTAGGAAACCCGAGTCCTCGAACAATTTGTAAATGTGAAGACGTAAAAGAAAACAGCTAATTAAAAAATTTAACGGATTGAATTTCGGATAGAAATTCAAAGGTTTATTTTTGCTTTTCTTTTGCACAATTCCCAGGGGCCTTTTTAATCCATCTTTTTGTAAAATTAAAAAGGTTTTAAATTTTTTTCACATGCATCAAATTTTCCTGAAAATATACAGTAACAAAAATTGACAGAAAACACAGACAAATGATTTCAATTTAGGAAAAGGTGCAAAAACTAGTTCCAGAAGTTTCCAGGGGCATTGCTGGTGTTTTTGTTTCCGGCACATTTTTAAAATGTGAAACTGCCCCCCAAATGTTTCATGCAACATAGATTTCCACCACCTATTATTTGGCGAATTTTGAGGTATATCTCTTCATGTCTATTTTTATTTAGATCCTGGTTGAATCCGCCATGGATGTATCATCGTGGATGAACTTAGATTCTGCAATCTGCGAATAGAGTGTTTATTAACCTCCTGAGATTAATTTCTCCTAGCCTACCCTAAATTTTGTCATTCTTTCATAGTAGAGCATGGAAACAATCAGTGGGAAAAAGCTATTTAAATCACACATTGGTTATTTTGCATTGCATGCCTTATACATGTGCAATTTAGAAAACAACCAAGAGTTGCATTATTTTCTAGAATTGCAATCTAAGAATGTATCTTGTCAGATGGGAACAATCCAAGTTTCTGAAGTGTGTACGGGAGATGGTGGAGGCAAAGGCATGGAATTGCTGACTGTATTCCCTCACACAAGTCTTAAAGCAGCTCGGCAGCTTATGTCCATTCGAGGTTTACGTCAACTACCTGTTGTGGCAGAAGCTGCTCCTGAACTGGACAAAATGGGACCTTTGGTAGGACTTTTAGATAGAGAGTGCATCAATCTAGCTTGCAGGTTGGTTTTCTTTGCCAACTTTTTTAATTGTATTTTTGTGATGATAGTACATAATGTAGGTGCTTATAGCTAGAAAAAAAATCATCTTGGAAAGCAGCTTTCTTGCTCTGCAAAGTGGTAGCATGTATTGTGACATGAATTGATAATTTTCATATAGGCTTAACCCAGAATAAGGAGAGTGATATACCAACTTAACACATTGTTATTTTGAATTGTGTTTATTTTTTAAAGAATATGCATTCTGCCAAGAGTTTATGATTTTCCTTTTTAGCCAAAGATGCTGGCTCGGTTCAATCTTCACCCATTTTCATGTGAGTTTGTTTAGCACAGGGATTAAATTTTATTGGATTTAGTGCAAATGCTGATGTAAATCAGGTTATTACTTCTCATATACCCTCTTTGTGCAATGTACAAGGCAAGAAACTATAAAATACCCCTCCGATATACGTATTTCCTAAGATCCCTCACAAATTGTTTCTATAGTTGTCTCAAGATTATGTGCATCAATTGTGCTTTTCTCAATTTTATTTCTTAACCTTACTACTAATGCTAATATGTTGTAGTTTCTTTTTGAACTTCTGTTTTTGTAGAGCTGAAGTTACAAAGAGGCTTCTGGGTCTATCGAGCTTAATAGGGGATTCTAAGACAAAATAAGATACTTTTTATTCCAAAGAATTCGGAGAATAGCTACCTGATTATACGTGCCACACTGAGATATCGAAAATTTACACTATCGATGGCCAAAAGTATTGTCATTGTTTTAGCTATTTGATATATATTTAAAAAAAGTATATGGAATCAATTGTACAGTATTCCTCCTTTTGTATTTTCTTGAATGTTTTATTGAATTGTACACTTTTAACCATAAGTAATTTATCACACCCAGATATACCATGTGTGTAATCCTCCACCAAGTGCACAAGGTACTTTTCACAGGCATATTTCAGTTCTTTTTGATTGTGATATTGACTCTTACAACACAAATCTTGCATAATCACACAAACAAGTTTTATTGAAGAGTCGGTCAACCCTTGTAAAAGTTGTGGATATCTATTATTGAATGTATGTTGTTAATATATTCACTCTTATAAAGGTTATTGAATGTATGTTATTATTGAGTGGAGAACATGAGAGGATGTTGATGATCATGAAGGTTGTGGATATTCATTGTTAAGTGGAGAACATGGAGTATTGATTATGATTTTAACAGTTTAACAGTTGCAATTATTCCTGCTCAGGTACACAGCTTTTGGAAATTTTTGGAGGTTCAAGACACATTTTATTATGAACAACATTCATAACACAATTGTGGAAGCTATTACATGGTAATGGAATTCATCAGTAGGTTCAAATAAAAAATGAATCTTATGGCTAAATTGTTCATAACAAACATACCAAATAAGTCATAAAATGGCCAAACTGTTTAATATATGCTAATTACATGTTAAAATGGTGGTTAGTTAACTGGTACATTGTGCATATCAGACCCCTGCACATCTAGTTGTGCTTAGTCTAGGTGGTGTACATTAGTTGGTGTGATTTGAAATTTTGTGGAAGGTTACTATCTTCCAAGTAAATAACATCCAAAATCCTAAACATCAAAATTAGGAAATGAAGTCCGATCATAAGGATTTCAAATTTCAATAAATAACTTCGAATTGACTAAGGTCATTACCATATCATCTCAGTAAAGAAGGAATTCTCCGTGATCCAATTAAGTTATCAATGCAAAACATGGTAAATTTGTAGTCAATTATATTATAATAATTATCAAATACATCACAGAAGGATGCCCGCCCACCTGCTCAAGTTTTCGATTCAGTTAATACATACCTTAATCAGCACCCTAAAGACTGCAAATGAACAGACTCTACTGTACTCTCTGGCCAGACATTGTGATACACAGTGCTAAATGTCACACAAGCAAAATGGTGACAAGTGATACACTAAACTCCAAACAAATTAGCAAATAATTAAATATAATTTGATATAGATCCTGTAGACCAATTTGGCATAAAGGTAGTAGAAAGTCATCTCATCTCATCTGCAAACATGCAACTAAATTTCACCCTTGATTGGCACATTATATATGTTTGAAACGCTAAAAAGACAGACCATATGCGAGCATGATATTCCTTGTGTAGAATATGGAATTCTTCCATTCTGTAGTATCCAAGTTTAATGTTAAATGCATATAAAGGTCAATAAATTAATTGGATACACAAATACACAAAGATCGATAAATAAAGGTTTATATCCCAGTGAAAAAATCACCTGAAATGCACTTAAAAGAATTGGATAAATGAATCTGCCAAGATCGATAAAGCATTTTAAAAGTATTAAATGAAGTTCCCGGAACCAGGCCACAGAAATGTGTTATCAGAATGCCTGGAAAATTTTAGAGAATTTTGGGAGAGCGGGAGTATTAAATAAAAAATTAAAATTACAAGCGTTTTATTTGTATTCATGACTAAAACAGGGACTAGATAAACAATATGAATAAATTCAAAAATTAAAAATCATTATACATTATTATAAAATTAATAATGGTAAAATTTTGAATACAATGAATTCTACTTCAAATTCCTCAATATCTGATGTTAATTGATTCAAAACTAACCAATATTATAATAAAATAGTTCGTTATATCAGAATTAAAAACAATAAGACAAGAATGTAAGTTATTAAAACAATAAATTCAAATTGAAGTGACAATACATATCCAAATAAAATCATAAATCTTAAAAGATAGTTTAAATACCAGATATATATTGAGTTCTACAAACTAAATAGTACATATATGAAAAGCAGATGCCCACAAAAAACCAAAAAACATGGTTGATGTGTGCTACCGCTCTTTGCTCTATTGCTTCTATGTCTTTTAAAGGGCCAATGAGCTTTCCAATTTGAAGAAATTGCTACCATAGATTCATGTTCTCCTTTGTGCGTCTTGTCAACAACGCAAACTTTGATTTACCTCATCATTTATCAAAAGATGACACTTTGGGTTCAAAGCATGGTTTGCACGTTCAAGGATGTGTTCGTTCAATCATGCCCATGTTGATTGGTCAATCGTCCTATCATAGAATTGTATCATGGGATCTCTCTCACAAATCTTAGTCCTCAATTGGCTGAATATGCTATTAATTGTTTCATATGTTTCTCCAAGTTGAAAGTCTACATCTACATAACAAGATACGTACGCTATGGGGTCAACAATTAAGACTGCATATCTACGATCTGCTTGCCAATCATTATACAACAATTGAGCCTTCACATTTTTTCCCATGTCAGACTTGGACTCTGTACCTGGACCACACGCCCTTTGCAACCATAATCTGCAAAAAAAACAGTGTTTGATTAGTTTTACCTAGATTGTGAAATATGTGAATTTTCCCCATAACTGTCAATGTCACGACTACAAAATATGAAAATAGTTCAGGAAGACTGATTTTTCATGCTCATAGAACTGTCAACATCGCTCGGATTTTTTAGCAAGTTCTTGAAAGTGCTTTCTTCTCAGCAAAAAAATTCAATAAAAGATTTCAATCTGCAAAATCCTTCTCCCCCTTAAGTAATCATCACTCTAATACAACTCATTAGGACATTTCTATGTTGCACAATGGAATTAACAAAGATAGCAGTAACAATTCCACGCTGTGACCAAAATAATAAAGCAACTTCAAAGGGGCAACTTCCAGATACGAAGGACATAAAAATGGAAAATGTGCGAGTAAATATTCACAAAAACCATACTCTATAGACAATTAAGTTGTGGAAACCCCATAAGCCTTAACTAGGCCAACTAAACAACAAACCAAAATTTATACATGCATGTGTCCAATCAGTCACTCCATAACACAAATACCCATAACGAGAAGCAGATAATTAGGGGTGTAACATCACTGGAACAGGGTAAAAATACAAGCAATCTCTATCCTCAAAAAATCTGGCAGAAATAAATGCAAAACTTTCCTCCCCTATTCCCCCATTTCTTCAATTGATATATTAAGAAAAAATGTTTGCCTTGCTTACCACAGGAAAAATTGTGTTTAACAAAAAGAAATCCATGAAAGCATAGTTATAGCAAGGAAACTAAAGGCCATACGTTGAAACCACATATAAGGGGGCACATTAACCCAATCAATGAAAGAGTGTATCTTCCCTAATGTGGGGGCAGCCCCCACAAACTTCTCAACTCCAGCTACAAGCATCTATCTCGCAAAAATGAACCAAAACAAAAAGGAGGTGGTCCAAGAAAAAATGTTTGTCTTGCTTACCATGGGAAAAATTATGTTTAACAAAAAGAAATCCATGAGAGCATAGTTATAGCAAGGAAACTAAAGGCCATATGTTGAAACCACATATAAGGGGGCACATTAACCCAATCAATGAAAGATCGTATCTTCCCTAATGTGGGGGCAGCCCCAACAAACTTCTCAACTCCAGCTACAAGCATCTATCTCGGAAAATGAACCAAAGCAAAAAAGGAGGTGGTCCAAGAAAAAATGTGTCTTGCTTACCACAGGAAAAATTATGTTTAACAAAAAGAAGTCCATGAAAGCATAGTTTTACCAAGGAAACTAAAGGCCATATGTTGAAACCACATATAAGGGGGCACATTAACCCAATCAATGAAAGATCGTATCTTCCCTCAATGTGGGGGCAGCCACAACAAACTTCTCAACTCCAGCTACAAGCATCTATCTCGCAAAAATGAACCAAAACAAAAAAGGAGGTGGTCCCTCTAGTTGCAAACTTGATTGAAAAATGAAACAATGAATGGCACTCATTACACTTAATACAACTATGTAGTAAGGTCATACATATATGTCATGACTATAACTCACTGGTGTAATCATGCAAACAGGGATTAGTGAAAACTGAAACTGAACATGACACCAACAAATCACCAGCTGCAAATAAAAATTGTTGGAAATTCTAGTTGTCAATCACATATTCACATAACTTCAATTGATGTGATATTTTTTGTTATCACATAGTAAAAATAACATCTAATATCTGCCACACTACATCAAAAAATACCAACATATTTCATGAAATGTTTATTTTAGCCAAAAGAACCAACCATCTCACCTCTATGGTTCATTTGCTATTCAAATACCAAAAAAAGTTTCTTTTAGCCTAAAGAACCAACCATTTCACCTTATAGTTCATTTGCTCTAAATACATCGGAGTATAAAATGTTTCATGAACCCCCCTTAACTTGACATTGGATTAACCAAAGTATCACATATAACCATCCACTTTTTAAGTTCCCAAGCTTTGTGATGACATGACAAGATTCCTCTGAAGATTACAATTACATTACAAGCTTGTTCTATCAATCACAGCCAGATTTGGATGGGAAATAGACATTATTCTAACATCTTACATTTCTTAAATCAAAAATCCATTTCAACGGTCGTGTTGCTTTATCCCAGTACATAGTCTATACATCATTTAGTTTAATACCCATTTTCAGACATCACATTATTCATAACATGTTCAAAATGAAGAATACCCATTTCAAGAAGACATGTCACATATAACCTGAATAACATTGAAAGGGACTTGCATGCCCCCTGTCCATTTCTTCCCATCACGAGCCACCGCATTGTTTCCAAGGTTCAACACAAACTCGAGGATATAGCACTCTTGCTACAATATCTTAGATATTTAATAGAAGCAATCTCTGTCAAGAACCAACATGATGAACAACTAACCCAACGATTTAATAAAAACAAACCTGACAAAAAATAAGAAATATAAATTCTAAATGAACCTTACCATTTACCTAGCTTTCGTGATTGATCCACTCTGTTATCTCTGTTTATTCATTCAACGGACTATCTGCCATGCTTCTGAGATGCCTCATTCTCCTTGCTTGTAGAGAGGTTGACAGGGGACCGCATATTGAAGATAATTTTGAATAAAGAATTAAATGTTATGTTGAAAAGTTGAAATATGGTAAACGAAAAAGTCAGCAACCACATTTAGAAAGTCAAATTCAACATTGACCAAGATTTTAATTTATTTACCCAGATGATAAGTGACCTTTCAAAAATTCAATGGTGCTTTCTCCTTTTCCAAAACTAGCCGTATCATGCGACTTTACTTTAACATGGCAGAAAATGTTTCAATATATTTGTTCTGTAAACTATAGATCACAACATTCACACGACAATTGTTTCACTGATTAGTTGCTCTTAATAATTGGAGTTTAATCGGTTGTACCATAGAATACAGAATGGTCATTATTTTCCATCCTCAATTACTGCCACTTGTCTTATCTTTACTTCTCAAGGAACACTTTATAACGTATAGAGAATGGTTTGCCTGCAAAGCCTGTAACATCTTTTATAAAATCCATTCCTATTTTCTCGCAGTTCCATTTATTTGGTACATATTTGAACCTTCTTAATTATATATTATCTTATCTTTCTTTGATTGTTAAATTGCAGCATTAGCAGAAAGTTGTAGATCTATGTCAGAAAATGTGCCAGGCACCATGGAAAAAACTTAATGAACTCCTTAAAAATAATACTCTGGGGTGGAAATGAGTTCTGCACAAATAAAGACCATAAAAGCAATAAATTTGAAACTGAACATTTACATCTGAAGCATTGAATGACCAGAAAATACGATTCACTGAGCTATTTCCTCGAGGAAAATAATACAGAGCTTCTTGCAGAATACATTTTGCAAGAGAAAGAATATGACGCATTGAGAAAGAATATGATGCATTCCGGATGTCAATTCAATTAGAAAGAACAACAATGGTGTAAATGGTCAACCCAGACAAAGTTGCCATATAGACACTAAAAAATGCCTGCTGACATATCTGGGTTATGTGCCTGGACAAAACTATTAATGCGTATAGAGTGCAGCTCTAGTTTCTCTTTGGCATTACAAACTGTAAGCTGTCTGGAATATTGATGGTGCTCTTGGGAAATAAGATTGGACTTCTCAATTATATGAAGAGGAAGGGCCTTTGTATGAACCGAGGTCCAAACTTGCAATGAATGGAGCTTAGTAATATTCTTCAACCTGCTTTTTTATATCCACATAATAATCAAATAACACTATCAAGCGGTTCATAAACAACCTTTATGATCATTTGTCTACCAAGATTTGCTACTATTACAATTGTGGATTGAAGAAGTAATTTGCAAGCGATTAGTAGTGCCTGTGGCTGCAGTCACACCTATCCCATTAATATATTAACTAAACTATGTTTTTGTTACCCCAACCTCAATGTCTTTTGTGGCATTAGTCTCAAATCCACTCTTCAGTAAACTAACATCCTCTTCTGTGACATTGCTTTCTTTCAGAGGTGTAAGGGGTATCGATTTTGCACTGGCTTGTTTTGCAGACTCCACTGCCCAACTGTAGATTATCATGCCAACTACAGCAACCAACATCCCCATTATATTTTTAGCAGTCAATGCTGAATCAAAAAGCACCCAACCCAGTATAAGAACACAAACAGTTTTCATGTGTCCCAAAACCTGAAATGAAACTGCTGAGAAACGCCCAATGCAAAGATACTGGCTCAGGTTGCAGAATACTGCTAATGTGCATGAAAGTAATATAAAGAACTGCACAAAGTTGAACAATAAAAAAAGATTAGATTTCATGTTTCGCATTAAGATTAAGTTTTACGGTTTCAAGAAAGCAAATAGTTGAAAATGTTTGCACTTAGGATCTGAAAATACACTAAATACTTAGTACTGTAAGAAACTCACAACTGCACCGTATGAAAATTGATAGTTTAACAAGTTGCGCCCATTTAAATAATAATCTATAAATGGACCAAACACTAAAAGAGAAGCAGCCTGTATAGGAGCAGTCTTGCTTAGGAGATCGAAAGAGCCAATATTGTACTTCTTTTGTAAGGAGCCAATTGACTGCAAGAAGAAACAAAAAATGTCAAGAATGAACATCCAAAGGAGAACACAGTTATATGGAAAATGGACTTGATAGTCAAACAATAAAGTATGGAATTACAAATAGTCAGAACTGAATCAAATTAATGGGAGAAAAGAAATAGTCATTAGTTGTTTCACACTCTATACTGTGGAAGATACTAGCATCAGAGTGAAGTATATAACAAGGAAACTTGACAATCAAATTAAGTAAAATTGTAATTTGCAAATGAAGACTTCAATTAAAAACTTGTAAACCATATTGTTTAACAACATTACCCTGATCTCAACCAAGAAAGAATTATGGTCATGTCTTAAATGTTCATTGTACAGAAATAGAAAAAACAATTTTCCAATTCACTGACACCCGCAAATAAGCAATATGAAATAAAATGACAATATAACCAACCATAACACATCAGCCAACCTTGACATAATACCCAACCTTGACACAACACCTACCATGACACATTATCCGACCATGACACATTATCCGACCATGCCAATTCATGCTTTCCATACAATTCATATACTCCTAGTGAGGCTGCATATGAACCACATTCCGATACATGCTAAATAAATAATGTCACATTTACTACAAGTCACTATACAAAATAGTGGTCAATGATGCTCTAAACTTGAATTAAACACAAACATAGAAAAATTCCAAGACAGTGTGTAGGTTGGTTAAGGTAAGAGGCCTGTTAGACTGAAGTTACAGAAGATAGATAATCTCCCAACGTAAAGGAAGGACAACCAGAATGCTGGTGCCACATGCATTATGAATCCAATTATTTATGCAACCACGGCATACCTTATGAAGCAACTTTGGAATCTCACAGTCAGTGTATAGCAGTAGGAAGTTTCCATTGTAATGATAGAAAAGGGGACTCCTACTCTTATAACTCAGTTACGTACCCAGTATTTAGTAAAGGTTTGCATCACAAGGACTCCCTGTAATTTTTTGTAATTAATAAGTGCATAAGGGAAAATACACGGAATAAGTAGCTTTCCATAGTCTATATATGATTTGAACAATTCTACAGAATTAGTTACATGTGAACAGAATAAAGCACATAAATAGGTTAAATGAACCCATTGGAAGTGAAATAAATGATAATATTAAGAACAACCATGTTTGGCAAATCTATAGTTAGGAAGATGAGATATCCTAACATATTGCAATAGGAAAATTATAAGGTCCCTCGTATATCTTCTGCACATACTCCAAAACATGCGTGCTTAAATAGTTTTTATGACCCTTTGTGGGAACACTGGTTTTTAATGGAGTGGATCTGGTAGGAATGTATAAGAGATGGGATGAGAGAAGAATTAAATAAATCTCCTACTGAGCTCCAAAACTAAATAATCAAACCAATGGCATTGTAATTTTGCTTGCCATAAAGCCAAAGGAAAGACATTATAGGTCCTGCTGTCATTGCCAAGTATAATCCTTATGAAAATACAAGGCCACACATCAGTCAGAAGCATCAAAGCATGGAAAACCCTCTTTCAATCACTATTTTATCTTATTACGCCTATGAGATATTATTTATATGAGGATTACTGCGGTGCTTCTAGATCCATTGTCATTTATTTCAATCATATGAGAATTCTTCACAGTTGTGCTTCTCTCTTCCTTGGAGTAGTGCTCCCTCGTCTTTATTGTTTCATTTTATAATCATCTCTGTTTCATATTTGATTATTCGCAATTTCTGCTGCATTTGTGTACCTCGGTGCATAACAATTTGCAGAAACATTTTGCAGTGTAGGCAACAGATGGATGCAAAATAACACGGTTTAATATTGTGTAACCTAAATCACCTACACACTGCAGGGATTTACAGACGATATATTGAGTAGAAATTGACATGAAAGATTATAGCCGTTGTTGTCACACACATCATTACTAGTTCCTCATAGGAGGAAAGATGCAGTCACTATAAGCAAACTGTTTTTTTGTTTTTTTCGTTTTCAAGATCTAGCATCAAAAAACATGAAATTCCGACCACAAATGAGAAAAAACCAAAGAAAAGTAGGATCGATTCAAGTTTAAATGGAAAAATGCTCAGAAATCTTACTATTTGCTGCAATGATGTACAGAACACGGCCACCAAAGCACACAGAAATCCCTTGAGATTAACCTTGACATCTGTGACAGTGCAAACACCAACCCCAATAACCACCACAAACACAGCAGCCTTGACCTCTTTGGTATAATTCTTGTTATGAAGGATCCACTCCATAACACAAACCACAGGAATCATGCTCAGTTTTGAAATCTGCCAAAAACAGCCACAACCACGAATCCAAAAACCATCTCACAGATCTGATAACAACAACACAGAAAACAAATCAATGACAAAAGACTGAACCTCTCACCTGGTAAAACCCAACAGAATTCAACATAAGACTAAGATTCATCCCCACAATGGACATATTGGCCACAATCGAAAACCAAAGGAGCTCCCACAGAGGCACATCCTTGGCAGTAGAAAACCCAGTTGCATTTGATACAAAACCCACGACTGCAGTCACTGTAAAGTGAAATGCAGTCAATGTGGTAGCTGCACCAACCAGAATACACACATTATACACAAGCCTCATATCCATTTGGGTGGCCCAAAAAAACTATAAAAAGGCATTTGGGTATCATTTTTTAGCCCATAAAAACCACGAACAACATCAATAGATGCAGAAGGCGTGAAATTAAATGCAGATCTGGGCTAGAAAACAATGACAAAAACATTGTGGGTTTAATGTGTTTCTTACCAAATCTGAAGTCATACCCAGCTCTGGACATGACTTCTTTGTTAGCCATGATAATGCCCACAGAGCTTACTACATTCATGGCCCATGCTCCTACGTCTGACACTGCTGGTGTTTTTTTCTCTGAAACCATTATTACAAATTTCACAGCAAAATGGCTGGCCTCTCTGAAATTGAAATTTAAGTGCGTATGCCTGGATCTACGTGCAATAAATTTGGGTCTGCCTAAAACTTCAGAGAAACCTCAACTCGAAGTGCACAGACCCAAATGTTAAATTTTAATTTGTGTCTATGCATTGTATCTCTTATTTGAGGCGTTCGTTATGGAGATTAACATCGGCTTCCTCCAGGGATGTTGGATTCTTCTCCGATTTTGTTTTATGATTAATTTTCTTTAATTTGTTTGTTTGGCGCATGGGAAACAACATTTATTTTTTGTTTTTTTAACGAAGGAAAATCACTCGTTAGGGGTGATGAGTTTTAGACCATGGTTCCAAGGAGGGGGTTCAATGCCTATTTTCTTGTACTAGTAGGGGAAATAATAGAATCTAGGCCTAAAAAAATAAGAGCTCCATTTTTTTTCGCCTCGTAAATTTAAGAGGTTGGAGGAGAGGGGGGCTAGGAATTTCCCCTAAATATTAGGTTGATTTTTATCTATGGAACATAACATGCATTTCCATCAATAATTTCTAGCGATTTTAGAGAGAAATATGATTTATATTTACTTGTGAATTACCATAAAACTACAATGAGATCCTATAATATCTCAACAGACATTGCTAAGGAAAATAATAAAAAAACATGGGACGTTAAAACTACTAAAATGTTCCTAACTTTTCTCAGCAACAACCAATGAGATATTTATGGAGTCCCCCTCTATGAGACCATGGCCTTAGCGGGAAAGTCCGGTAGCTCCACAAGTAATTGCTAAGGTCGGTGGAATGGGTCTCTTATATGTGGGAATTTTTAGTAGGTTCACATTCGATTAAATTAGCACTTGTACCAAAAGGAGGTGCAATGGTTATCTCAATAGTGGTGTATAAGGAGTTTAAGAGTCGTAGAAGCAATTCCAAGATAGGGGTATATTTGACCTGGATAGTAAGGCATGTATCAAGAGGAAATTGTAGAGGATGCTTTTGATTTTTTTAAAGTCATTTGGGAGGAGAGGGGAAGGTCAAAGAAGCAAGCAAGGCATGTATCAAGAGGGAATTGTAGATGATGCTTTTCGTTTTTTTGAAGTCATTGGGGAAGAGAGGGGAAGGTCGATGAAGCAAGAATATTGATCCCATAATCAATTAACTATTATGTTGGTAAGAGGGTCACTTCCATTGGGGTGTCGCCCCTATTAACATAAGGACCATGATATATTGTGGTTTATATGTTACCGCATGCTAGGCCAACCAACCAATGTGACATTAACATGTTGATTGAATGGTCGTTTTTAGAGTTGTAGAAGCATTTCCAAGATGTAATGAAGAGGCATTTTTGATTTGGGAGCAAGACAACAAGCATACTTGACTCGTTACTAAACCATTATATTAGTGAGAGGGCACTTCCATTGTGACA
The DNA here is from genome assembly GCA_019776745.2 of Taxus chinensis. Taxonomy (NCBI): domain Eukaryota; kingdom Viridiplantae; phylum Streptophyta; class Pinopsida; order Cupressales; family Taxaceae; genus Taxus; species Taxus chinensis. Next base: position 869,161,752 of record CM034149.1, read on the forward strand.
TCACCCTTATTGGCATAAGGATCGTGTTATATTGGGATTTATATGTTGTTGTGGACCAAACCCACCAACCAATGCAAGATTATTTTCTTGACTGAATGTGGGTTTTTAGATTCGTAGAAACAATTCCAAGATGCACTAAAGAGGCAAATTCAAACAGGGTATTGTTGTCCAAAATAACACCCATGTTATTTAGATGACTTCATTCAAGTTGAGGACTTAAGTGCTTTTTGTTTAGAAAATCACAGAAGTGAAAGACTCAATGTTCTGCAAAAATATGAAACTTAGTGTTCCGTGGGTTTGCCTAACCCGCATAACAAAGGCTAAGTACTTTGGGACATTGTGAGGAAAATATAGCGTTCCGCAAGATTGAAAAATGTAGTCTTACGTAGAAGCCAAAAACCAGTGTTCCGCGGAAGTTGAAAAGATAACATTATGCGGAAGTTAGGAACTCAATGTTCTGCAAAATGAAGGAAATGATAGTGCATCATGGATTTTATAAAGTTTACGCAACAAAGGAAAAAGATTACGGAGTTATATGCTGCGAGACAAGCTAGAAAACTCATAATACAAAGGAGGATTGTGGTGCAAAGGTTAAAGGTTATGGGACAAAGTGGACACAAGCCAAATTTGAGTAAGGAGGAAAATAAAGAAAGACAACGAAATAAATGGTCATCCGCGTAGCAAGGAAAAATATCATGAAACACAGAAGACAACACAAAATGAAGCATAAGTCGTGAAAGACAAGAAAGAAGGTTGAATGTGGTAAAAGAAATTGTAAAGAAAGTGTACAAGTCTGCAGATCATGCGAAAGTTGCAAAGCCACGGAAGACCACGAAAATCAAAGTAAGGACGAAAATCACAATGGAAACATCTAAAGCTGCAAAATACATGACAAAGACGACACAAACATCAAAATACCCTTCATCACGACAAAGTCGTGCCTAACTCAAGCCAAATGTTCAACCACTCCAACAACTAGATTTTAATGTCGAACGATGTTGTTCTTCTGCACCGATGATTTGATGGCATGCAGCAGAGCAATGCCAAGCGCCCATACATGGCTTGTAAAATCAATGGCGATTGGTCCTTGGTGGTTGGCCCTCTTCATTTTTGGAGTGATATGATCTTCTCCTTCTCTCTTCTCTATCTATAAAAAAGCAACTCAAAATCATAAGTAAAAAATCCTCTTCTGACTATAAAGTCGCCATGTTAAAATGGTGGTCGAGCTTTCACGAGTTGTAGACCTCTATTTTGATCTTATGTAATGCATCCAATGACTTTTGAGTGACTGTAATATACTATGCATCCTTATAAGAAAATAATATATGTTAAATGTGGCTTGTATATACCCTTTTGCTTAGATTGTGGTAGACACTAAATCATGCACTTGGGTACATTTCTAGGTCTTAATCACATACCACTATTCATATGATTCCTAAGCAAGAAAACTAGTAATTGACATCTATCTTTGGCCTCTTTTCTATCTTTATGTTTTCCTCTTTGGTTTTGCACACCCTACAACCCAATCTGATCTTTGTTGTTTTATCTTTATTGACTCTAGACACCAACACCCAGCCAGGACGTTAATGCCCAAGAGCTCTCATCCCCTTTGGGCGCCCCGACCTCTTTGTATCTTACTCGCCTCTTTTGGGTCTCTTATTTTATAATCGGTCAACCTTTTAGTTGTCAATTATGAAATTCAAACAAGGGAATCATATAAATACAAAGCTATGTGACCATAATAAGGGACCAAGCTCTAAGCATCTACTATCACCACCTAAGGTTGCATCCAAAGGCATTCTAAGAGCATCAAGGTATCCATCTAGCATTCACACAAGGGACAAAGGATTGCATTTTCTGCATACACGCATAGGAGGGGAAGTTCATTTTGACGTCCACACATCTATCTACATTGCTACATCTAGTCATTGCTCGCTATCAAGTGCATCTTGCATAAGAGCTTCCTAAGGCATGATTATACACACATGTACACAAAAATACATGGATTATGAGATGTAGTGTAACACTCGGTCGTAAATTAACTCTATCGAGTGACCGCCGGGGTCAGTTTGACTCCCCATTTGCATCTTTTTCCTTTTTAGGATTTGATGTGTTTTGGGGTTTTGTAGGAGATCATTTGTTTTACAGGTTACAGATGAACTTTGCAATCATCTAGTGACATATAGGTGACAAACAATGAAGGTTAATGACATTGGTATGACACAAGAAAAATCAATTTATGAGGTTCTACATAGACACATGTGCATAGAAGTAGTCTCTAGTGCCTAGGCGCCCCTTACCCAGTCTAGGCACCCTAGTCTAGCTTATTTCGAGAATTTTGTAAATTTCATAGTGTGGCTGCAACATATTCCTCCTTGCGTTCAACAATTTTCCAGCTAACATACTTCAAAATTTATTACGAAAATCAACTAAGTCCTCTATCCTCCTCGCACCTAGGGTTTCATTTTTATCTAGCTTACTACTTGTTGGTCCGAAAATCTGTCGCTTGGGCAGATCTATGGATAAACGAGCCAATAGTGTGCAGGGCATAGCCCCTCTTTGAGTCAGCAAAGCGAAACTGGTTTATTGCTATTCTACCAGCAGGAATCTATGCAAGTCTCACAGATTCTGCCTTCGGAGGTTTGGGATCTCATCCCAGTAGGTTTATTTCCAGCTGCGAAGAGAAAGGAATGAAAGAGAGGAGAAGAAGGAACAGGTCCGAAGGGAGAAAATAAATGAATTCCAAAGCAGAAAGGTCAGAAGATTTATGTTTTTGGGTTGGTAGTAAACAGAGCCAAACCTACTTGCATAAATAAACAAAGCAATACTGATGATAAATAAATGACAATAAAATAGAAGCAGAAAGGTCAGAAGATTTATGTTTTTGGGTTGGTAGTAAACAGAGCCAAACCTACTTGCATAAATAAACAAAGCAATACTGATGATAAATACACAGATCTAACATAAGAAAGATCTAATGCATATAACATAGGTATTCAGCACAAAGTCCAAATATTGTATTACTAATTTGTTCTGTTACAAAAAGCTCAAAGTCTTTTCTCCTTACTCCTATTTCTCATCTGAAAGATATTCATCCATCATTCAACACAACAAGTGTTGGGGTATTTATAGAAGAAGAGGAGAAAAGAAGGCAAAAAGGAGCCAACAACTATTTACAAAGATATTTACAAAATATCTAAAAGTCATGTTGACTTTTTACAACTTGATGGATGGCATCATCCCATGATGCAACATGGATGATGTCATCGTTTGCATCAACATACTTCAGACATTCCAACAAGAAAGTCGGAGAAGAGAGAGAAGAAGAAGAAGGAGGAGGAGGAGCAGCTACTCGTCATCATCATCCTACGGCCGAAAGGGAGTAGCCTGCTTTTGATGTTGCTCAGGTGATGAGATATGGAACTGAGCGCGGTATTCCAAAAACTTGTTAATCATTGGCCCAAATTGATCCTGAGAAGGATCCTTGTGCAGCTCGCTGATCGCCTCACAAGTCTCCCGCTCATCTATGAGCTTCTCTGGGAGTTTGGAATAATCCTTTTCCGCCTCAATGAGGAACCCGATGAAGTCCCTACAGGCAATACTGATGATAAATAAATGACAATAAAATAGAAGCAGAAAGGTCAGAAGATTTATGTTTTTGGGTTGGTAGTAAACAGAGCCAAACCTACTTGCATAAATAAACAAAGCAATACTGATGATAAATACACAGATCTAACATAAGAAAGATCTAATGCATATAACATAGGTATTCAGCACAAAGTCCAAATATTGTATTACTAATTTGTTATGTTACAAAAAGCTCAAAGTCTTTTCTCCTTACTCCTATTTCTCATCTGAAAGATATTCATCCATCATTCAACACAACAAGTGTTGGGGTATTTATAGAAGAAGAGGAGAAAAGAAGGCAAAAAGGAGCCAACAACTATTTACAAAGATATTTACAAAATATCTAAAAGTCATGTTGACTTTTTACAACTTGATGGATGACATCATCCCATGATGCAACATGGATGATGTCATCGTTTGCATCAACATACTTCAGACATTCCAACAAGAAAGTCGGAGAAGAGAGAGAAGAAGAAGAAGAAGAAGGAGGAGCAGCTACTCGTCGTCATCATCCTGCGGCCGAAAGGGAGTAGCTTGCTTTTGATGCTGCTCAGGTGATGAGATATGGAACTGAGCGCGGTATTCCAAAAACTTGTTAATCATTGGCCCAAATTGATCCTGAGAAGGATCCTTGTGCAGCTCGCTGATCGCCTCACAAGTCTCCCGCTCATCTATGAGCTTCTCTGGGAGTTTGGAATAATCCTTTTCCGCCTCAATGAGGAACCCGATGAAAGTCCCTACAGGCCAGCAGGTTGTTGATAGATTCAGTGTCAAATGTGACCTCTGGCCCTGTTCCTTGAGAAGCGATCTCCTTGAAGATCCGGATGGTTTCATCAGCTGACCTTAAGATAAAGGAAGGAGTGAGCAACCCTGGAGACATGTTGAGAACAATTCACTCCATTTGGTGCATTGCATCCAGGGCTGCTTCCTTTACCTTGTCGATTTTTTCCAGAATAAATTCAAGCTGATCCACCCGGTAGTCCAGAGTGGACATGGTTTTGTTGAGGGCCCTTGGATGGCCGAAGACACCAAACTTGACCAGATCTTCGACTGAACAGTCGAACATCTGTTGAAAGGTCTCGTGTTGGAGTCTAGCATGATCTAGCTCTTCTGATATGGGCCCCGCTAATGCTTGGAGCTCTTTGTTCGCCTTTCCGATGCTCAGATACAAATTGAAAAACTCGGCGATCACTCTTTCACTGTCCTTGAGGATCTGGCTCCTCCAAGCAGAAACGGCCATACCTTGCTCGCCAATCTTTGCATATTCGTTGATTTTCTCCTGGTTGAGAAGCTTAGAAGTTTCGGCGGCAGTTGTGGGAGGCGCACTACCCATCTTCTGTAAGGCTTGGAGCAGGTATTTGTTTTGCTCTTTCAGTAGCCTTTTCTCTTCTTTTGTTTCTTGAAGCTTTTGACAGAGGGCGTCGACTGCGGAAAGAGCTTCCCCCTGGAGACTTTCAGAAGATGTCCCCATTGTGACTTGGGTCACGGTAAAATCTGTCGGAGACAGATCCTTCTTCTCTTTGAGGGGATCGGGGTATGTAATTTCCATGATTCTCTCACCTGCAGCACTTTTAGAGAAGCGTGCAACAGGCTTCAGCTTCGTTGCCCCTTTGGTTGGGATCATTGAAAAGTCCATCGGAGCGATGGGAACTTTCCTCTTTTGCTAGCTCAGCTGCTGAGAGATCCAGGCTGGTCCTACGGAAGAAGGACCAGAAACAGAGGAGGGTACAATTGCAGTAGAAGAGGGGAAAAACGTGGAGACACACGGAGGAGGCATTGAGAGAATAGCCGAAGAAGTGTCCACGGGAGGAAGGGAAACTACAGCTGCGGAAGACATAGGAAGGGAAGGGAGCTCGGAGATGAGGGAAGAAATGGAGGAGGAAATATCAGTGAGGGAAGAGAAGATAGACGAAGAAGCAGGGGAAAGAGTAGAAGAAGGGGCGGAGGACACGACCAAAGGGATGGTCGCTCGAGTCACTCGAGGAGGGGAAGGAAGGGAAGAAGAAGGGATAGAAGGGACCTCTGTTGTGGTAGCAATGCCGACATCCTGAGTGGATGGGCCAATTGGACTATCCCCTGCTACTTCTTTCTTTGGCGAATCCATAGTTATTACCTGTTCTGGCACTGTGGAAGGAGGAATTTCAGGGGCTTCTTCCTGAATGGTGCTGGATTCACCTTCTACACCTTTGCCTTTAAGCTGCTTTTTGGATCGTGGAGGCGCGTTGCCCAATGGGGATGTTGTGAAATCTACCCCAAGGTAGATTAGGCCGTTCTTCCGGCACCAGTGCTCTGTCCTACGCAGAGTTTCCTTGACCCTCTCCTCAATTGTCTGAGGAGCCTTAGTTCTGTCAATGGCCGGAAAGGGCCAATCGTCCCCATCTGTATCATTATATACCTTGTCCACTTCATCTTCTGTTGTTTGGTAGCCTTTGGGGACAATGGCTACCCCATACTGGATAATTTCTGCCAATGCTAGGCGAGAATGATCCTTTCTTCTGAGCTCTACCTCATGGAGGACGTCAATATAAATATCCTCGATCTGAGGAACATGGATCGGATCAAGCTTTGCTCTTGGTAGGCAGCCCCTTGGGTCGAAGGTGGGCCTGGCTGGGAAGTCATGCTTCAAATTGAGTAACTCCAGCTCTGCAAACATTTCCTTCGCCTTGTGGTGGGTAGAGCATGTGTATCGACCCACTGTGAGGGGGAAAGGAGTTCCACCCTTCTTCCTTTTTAGGCATTTTTCGTGGTATGTGACCAGCTGCCTTGATAGTTCCAGCAGAATCAGCTTAGGCCCAGCATACCTTGGTAGCCTGGTTGGCTCTCCCAAAAAGTTGGTAGCCCTCAGATAGGTGAATGTAGGAAATTGGGTGAACAGGGCTCCCCATTTCTCCGTGGCTGCCACTATGTTTTTGGTCGTACGACCATGAGTCAGATTTGGTCTCAATAGGCAGATGATGTGATAAAAGAATGCATCGTTGATTTTGGCAAATTGGGCGATGCTATTCTCCAGCTTCAACTCTGGATAATACTCATATATTTTGACCTGAGGCCAAACTCCACTTCGTGCTAGGCCTGGATAATCCCTCTCTGATGCTGCAGCGTAGACCACGTAGGAGTTCATATGGAATACTCCCGTTGTGCTGAACTGTTGTAGCTGCTCGGAAATGGTGCTGCTTATAATTCCCCCCCAGCAAAAGCGTTGCTCAGGCACATTCTTATTCATTGTTTCCAAGTAGCGCAGCATCCATTTATGGAAGTAATGGGCGTCAGAGAGCCCGAAGACCCTGCTCAGGAAGGTAATGGTATCGCTGAGCTCTTCTGAGAAGTCACTGCGGTGGATGATTTGGGGCCACCGGGTTACCACCTTCTTGTTCTTCAAGTAGACTTCGTTCATTAGTTGCATGCATTGGTCTTCATTGTCTTCCCAGGCCTTGATACACTCTGCTTGGCTGACGGCCACGAAGTGCCGGTGGTGAGGGATGCCAAGTATCATCTCAAAATGACGGGCAGTGAGGTTGATGACTACCTCGCCCTTACTGTTTTCGACACATCTTGTGTCTTTGTTGTAAGACTGAGCAACCACCATTATAAATTCATTGTTGACTGTGCTAACGGGGATTCCTCCGGCGAAGTGCAGGGCACTGCCTATCAATTTGTCCATCTATGGACTCCTTGTAACTTTCTGAGTTCTGGCCCAGAATTCCTCCATGTCGACATGCCCCAATTCTGAGTCTCTGACATCCATGCTGCATTCGTCCTATGACTCGGGCATTCTGACCCTTTGATATTTATACTTCATCTCTTCCTCAGTAAGCTTAGCCTTCCGTTTGATTTGGTGGGTCTCTTGCTGGATGTAGACATATGTTCTTCTAAGATTATTTGCTGATCTGCATGAAGAAGAAGCGAGACCCAATCTGAAAAAGTTGAATTAGCCATTTGATCTTCCATTGGAATGTTAGCAGAAGAAAGAGTTAGAGATTTTTAGGCTCAGGGCACAGGAAAAATGCAGCTTACAGGGCTAAATAGGCAGGGCGCACGGGAAAGGGTTGTTGCAAAGATTAAACTGGCGCCAAAGGCGCATGGTGCATGCATACTGCAGAGTGCATTTTAGTAAAGGGCGCATGAGAAAATCGTGTTGCATGGAGACAGGATGCGCCAAAGGCGCATGGACCTTGCATGTTACATTGGGATTTGGTGCGCCCTTTGGCGCATGGGAAAAGCGTGTAACAGGGACTTTTCGTGCGCCAAAGGAAATATGGCGCGACGCACGGAGGGTTTGCAAAACACGAATGTTACTGTAAGGAGAGATGTGCCTGCGCTTTTATGACTATACTTGGTGTAGATATAACTTGTGTTGCATGGGCGCAGGGTGCGCCAAGGGCGCATGGAAAGGCGATGCAGCACTGAATGATGGTGCGCCAAAGGAGTGCAAGTTTAACTTGTGCAGCATGTGGGCAGGCGCGCCTTGAGGGCGTATGAAAACTTGATGCAACAAGCATGATGGGTGCGCCATTGGCGCGGGTTCTAGTTATGCTGCAGAGGGGACAAATGCGCCATGGGGGTGCAACTGTTTATAATGTTGCACGACGCGCTGGTGCGCCTAAGGGAAAAACAATGTTTTTTCATATGGCTCAACCCTTCTTTCTTTTCAGTTCTAAGGCTGCCTTGGGATATTCAATGGTTCAAGCCAAAGGGGTTTCAGACCAAGCTTTCAAACTAACACCGTCTACTAGTAGATCTGGAAAGAGGGATGGGAGGAAACAAATAAGGAAAGATGGCACAGGGGAGGGCTAACTCAACATTTGATATTTTAATACTTCTAAACCACAACCAGACCACAAGCACACCAAGAAACAAGAACGTAAAACACACAAGAGGGAGAAGAACTCTTACCCGGATAAATAACAAAAGCTCGAGAACGGGTCCACAACGTGTTGAAAACGACAAGGCAGGGGTTGACAGGCTCAGAAAAATCACGTGCATAGCAAATAGTGAAAATGACATTTGGGCGCGCAAACCATATATATATATAGGTTAGCTGGACATTAATGCGCCACCCACTTTTGAAAAGCGCATGAAAACTGCTGTCGACAGGAAAAAGCGTGCGCCCTTTGGCGCACCAAAACGCCTGCCAACATGAAATAAAGCGCGCCTTTAGCGCACCAAACGCTATGTCGACATGAAATTATGTGCGCCTTTTGGCGCACCAAAACATTGTGTTGCAATAAGATTATGTGCGCCCTTTGGCGCACCAAAAAGTGGCGCAACAAACGTTGTGCCAACACAATGGCGCATGCGTCTTGGCGCACACAGGGAAGGCTCAACACACTTTGGTGCACCGAAAGTCGTGTTAACATTGAAAATCATGCGTCAAAGGTTTTAAAGGGGGCACACCAAAAGTTGGTGTTACATAGCAATTTCATGCGCCCAGCCAAAAAAGGCTCAAAAGACTAAGTTCGAAAAACCAGATTTCCCGGGAAGGGATTTTACAACATTTCGAACGCAAGGGATCCCTAACGAGGGATCAGAACAAAATTTCGGTATGGTTATCGGTAAAATTGCCCTTGTCAATTTTACGGGATAACACTGCTTAGGTTGAATCTATACTTCAATGTTTTATTTATCACATGTGACTCTGAAATTAAGATTTCACAAATTTTAATATTTGTTAAATCATTTGGTGAACCTGTCCTCCTTTTCGGTTCTACCTGCTGGTGGAGGAACTAAACGTCAGAGCCTTTCTGACCCATATACATTGCATAGATCAGTTCGTCCCCGATTGGGCCTTCACATTTCTCCTGATCACCACCAACAGAATCAGATGCACACTCATACCAGAGGGTAGCCTAGCTCCATTGCTCCCCCTAGCCATCGTTTCAGTCTCATATCTCAGCAGGGGAGGAGGTCTCTTCCCCTCTCTTCAGGTTTCCATTCCGCCAGGAGCTTCTTTTCGTCGATCTCAAATGTTAGGAAGCGTGTGGCTACCATTCCCAAGTAGACCACTGGTCCTCGTTTGCCCCTTCTTCCATTCCCTTCTTTGCTTCTCTTATCTTTCTCCCCCGCTTGCTCCATTACCCCCGCCTGTGGGGGTATTGGTTTCAGGTTTCCTTTCTACTTCATCTCCATTCCTTTCTTATGTTTTTGGGAACTCTTTTTGAGTTGCCCCCGCTCACACTTTGTATATTTTTTGGGTTGCAGTCCTATTGACTTACTTTGTGGTCATTCGTTGGACATTAATATATTTATCTTATCTTATCTTATCTCATCTTCCTCATCTCATCATGGATATCTCCATTCACAATTTCTTGCTAGCCAATCCTGGTTATCGAGCTAAAATTATATCTCTCTTGGCTAATAATCGCATTCCTTTTGATACTCATCTAGAAAAAGTGTATCAGTTATTCGTAGATGCATTTTCTCAACAACTTACTTTACCACCTGATATAGCTACTGATCTTTTTATTTATAACAATGATCCTCCCCTATATATACTGACTTGCATTCATAACTGGGGTACCAAACGAACTATCATTGATAATGGATCTGAGCTCAATCTCTGTACTCTATCACTCCTCCACGACCTTGGTCTTCCCTCTACTTTGGTTAAACCAACATCCATTTCTCTCAATGCGTATGATTCTTCTACACGTCTGTGCATAGACACTATCATCCTATCGTTCACAGTTGGCCCAAAAACTATTCCTGTGGTATTTTTTTGTATTGATTTCCCAGTTCAATACAATTGCTTACTTTTTAGGCCATGACTTCATGCTATGCAGGCAATGCCTTCTACAGTTCATTGGTGCGTTAAATTCTTACATGAGGGCTTTGAATACCACAGTCGTTGATCATGATCCATTCAAATATTGTCACCTAGATCCAACCACTATGTTACCTACTCCAAATTTTGCTATTATCGCACATCCCATTGATGATCAACACCCCGTTGATTCAATAAAATCTAAATTTTATATGAATCTGAATGCACAACTATGATATAAATGATATACAATAAAATATGAATGCTAAACAATTTATTTGATCTATTAATGAAAGGAAATAAGAAGGATAAAGGTACTTATGTTGATTTTGCTAGTGACTTGGGATTGAACTGTGTTATAAAACAAAATGATATACCGTCACAACTAATCATAGAAAAATGCAACATAGGTGGAATTAGTTAGACTGGGGAACCTGGAGAGGGATGGGGGTGCTTGTGGGTGCCCTGGTCTATAGAAAAGGTCGGAACATGGTTCTGATGTGTCCACTAGGGTTGAGCACTTGTTCACCTTTTGTCACGTGTGTGTCACACTTGGATCTCCGAGGTAGCTGTAAACCTGCAATGAAGAACCTATAAAACCCTCAAATAGACATCAAACCCTAAAAAAGAAAGATGCAAATGAGGGGTCAGACTATCCTCAGCCACCACAATGGTAGACTTACAATTGAGTGATGCACTACATCTAAGACCTAATGTAGTTTTGTGTGCCTATGTGTGCAATAGTTCTCCTAGGTTGCCCTCGTGCCAGTGACACCAAGATACTGGGTAATAGCTAGATAAAAATGTAAATGTGTAGATGGAATAGAATGAACTCCCCTTCCTATGCATTGTGTATGGAGAGTAGTAACCCAAATCCAATCCCTTGCTGTATGTAGAAAGCTAGCCCTTGATAAGAATAGTCTACGCCTATATAATGGTATGTATGTTATGTTTACATAGGGATTTATTATTCAAATTTTAACACTAATGACCCGACATGTTTACTAGTACCTCGAGAGATGAGAGGGAAAACCAAAAATACCAACCTCAAATGTAAAAAAATAAGATCAAATATAAAGAGGACAATGACGCCCAAGATGTCTAGGCGCTACTTGACACTACCATCCAACCCTAGGTGCTAATGTCCAGAGACAAGTGACGACCAAATGCAGTGATAAATGATAGACAATGAGTCCCTGAGCCTTGACCAGACACTATGTGTATGAGTGAAAAATGTGCAAGACAAACAAAAATAAAGGTCAACAAGATAAACAGATGGACTATGAAATGGATCATCAGTGAGTATTTTTCTTACGCAAGATCCGTATATAAAACAACATACTTGACGGTATAATAATAGTAGTAAGTGTTTGATTTTGTGTCTACATTTACCCCCTAATTTATGTTGGTGAGGGAAATCTTGGTAACATGAAGTAGATAGAAGTATTGCATTCCTGAGAAGTCTGCACCAGCCTATGTTAGGGAAGGGGGGGTCCACGGTGGACAACGGTCGGGGTGACGAGGGAGACCCGTGTGATGTGTCATTTGTAAGTCAAGGGGAGGAAGGGTCTCCCTCCGATCGCCTGCCCCACCCCTCCTAACGAGGTGATGGGGAAGGCACCAGATAAAGGGTGTGGTTGTGGTCCTTACTAATTTTGGCTATGCCCAAGTAAGGGTGAAAGGACCCGGGGATGCAATCAGGGGAGTATGGAGGTGTATGAAAAATTAAGGATTTGGGCATCCTTCTGCCATAGGAAGAGTGTGGGGAGAGAGGTCTAGTTTTACTCTCCAACTTTAACTACATCCTCAAAAGATCTAGCCTATGTAGACAAGAAAAGATAATATTTTGTTGATTTTGGATCTAATTTTTTGATCAAACATGATAACCCATATATGTGCAATACATGAAAGGAAATGATGTCTCATTTCCCCCAATCCCAGGGTGTCACCGTAATGTGTTTGAGGTGGCCTCCATGTTAGGTCATTTGGAAGCAATCGCAAAATGTAAAATAACTTCCCATGTTAGGTCATCTGGGAAAGTGGTGATATAACTCCCAAGTTAGGTCATCTGGGAGGATAAATGTGTTATGTTCATGTTGATTGATTGATGTGATTTTTATTGTTATAGATATTAGAGTGTATGTGATTAATTGTTTGTTTACTTATGGAGAGATTTTACGGTTGTTGCCCCTAGGTTAGGTCATTAGGGGGAATTGCTAGAAAATGATGTGACATGTCGTATGGTGTATGAGTAAATGTTCAATAATGATGGATTATGAATGCAAATCGATTATATAGTGGTCTGAGGGGAATTATGGGATGACTCCAATTGTATGCCCCCTTTCGATGAAAGGGGGAGTGATAATGAGAATGACCATTGAGCCGAGAGTAAGTGCATAATGATGAAATGGACAATGTATGAGAGACATAGAAAAAGTGTGTGTATAATTATTAGAAGAATATGTCAAGGAGAAATATTGTGTTTGTAATGTGTATAATACAACAACAGGCGGAGTTCTGAAAATAATGCCACAAATGGGAGAGAAATCGGAGTAAGGATATTCAAGATATGAGGGAAATCGTGAGATGTGTATTAGTAGAGAAAATGAGTGTGAAGAATGACGATAGTAAAGTGAATAAATGGAAAGTTTCTATAAATAGTAATATGATAAAGTGATTAGGCAACTCATTTGTCTTTTGTGTGGGTGTGATTGTGGGCTTTAGGTGTGCGAGGATGCCACAATTTAGAGCATTGTGACTGATTCGATTTGAGATGGTAGCGACAGTCGTGACATCGTGTACGATGGTAGAGTTGATAAGCGTATTTTTTTTCAAAAAATGTGCTGATATTGGTTGTCTTTTATGAATTTTTGCAAATTTTTTGTTTTTGAATTTCTCAGTGTTTTTGACCTAGAAAAGAGCGGTGAAGGTGCTAATGGCCTTCGGGATAAGAACGCCCAAATATGGGCATCGATGTTATGCTCTTGGGTGCCCCAACCCTGCTTCTGGGTGCTCGTTTCCAGAGAGCGTGAGTTGAGTCTAGAGTGATGTAAATGTGAAAATTGATGTGTTTTGATGTTGTAGATGAGTATGTTTGTATATGTATGATGTGCTAACGTTGTGTTAGTTATTGTTTCGTGGTGTGCAAAGGGACATTCATTTGAGATATTTTCATGGTGGCCGTCATTTGAGTACATTGCTCATATTAGGGTTGTCAAACGATGAGTGGGATGTTATGTGTTGGGAATTTGGGACTACGGAATAGTGCTATGATTCAATAACAAACCCAGTCATGCACACATGATCTAAACAATTCCCCAAAATCTACAACAGTGGAAGTATAAACAAGAATAATCCAAAACACACAAAAGTACACACACATAACACAACATGTACCGTGGTTCACCCAACGTTGGCTACATCCACCAAAGATAAAGATCTCATATATATAATATAACAAGAGTACAAACCAACTCTTTAATACAAGAGTACAATGCATCTCTCCAAGAGCATCGCCTCTCCTCCAGATCTTTAAATGGATCTACATGAGTGCACTACAACCATGCCTCTAAACCACTAGTAGATCTCACATAACCAGGAACTACTACATCTCTGAACTGCAACCAAGCACTATGTGGATCTGCAACAAGACCTCTCACATGGGTCTACCAATGTGTAACCATGACTATGCACCAAGAAGTAAGTCCTTCTCTTCATCACTACATCAACCTGTGTAAACACGAAGAAAATCTCCTCTGCAATATCTGGATACTATTTGTATCCACAAGCTCTCTAACAAGCTATAATACTAGATTCATATGGATCAACAATACATCATGATCTCATGGATCTATAATACAATATCTTAAAATATGTGGATCTACAAGAATGAGTAATAACAAGATCTCGCAAAAACATGTGGATCTAACAAAAAGGAACTTTAAGTGTTTTGTATACTATGCAAGCCATTACATGAGACTAAACAATATAACGGAAATACAATAGAAGATAATACCATCTTCTCACCAATAATGTACCTACACTTTCCTTCTTCTCAACTTCTCTCTATGAAAGCTCTTGTCTTCATGCAATCTACTTTTTCTTCTTCTTCATCCTTTCAACCAAGGAGAATTAACATTCTTCCTCTATCCTTATGTTCTAACCCTAGTTTTCTAGCGTATATAAGCTTAGACAAACTTAGGGCACCTTAGCTATGCTTGTGTCCAGAGAGGGTGAGTTGAGGCTAGAGTGATGTAAATGTGAAAATTGATGCACGTTGATGTTGTAGATAATTATGTTTGTATATGTATGATGTGGCTACCACTGTGTTTATTGTTGTTTTATGGTACACAGAGGGATATCCATTTAAGAGAGTTTCTTAGTGAATGTCATTTGAGTACTTTTCTTGGATTGGGGTTGTCAGATGATGAGTGAAATGTTATGGATCGTTTCGGTCTGTGGCACATAGCAAGAATGGGGGATGTGCTCCATAATATGCCTATGCTTACAACTCTATACGAGAGGTGGTGTGTAGATACTTGCACATTTTGGTTATGTACATGGGAGATGACAGTCACACTAGAGGACGTGTATCACATACTGTGATTACCTATTGTTGGGGAAAAAGGGTACAAGTTATGGACAGTCGATGATATGCAAAGATATATGAGGAACTGTTCGGCAGTATTGTTTTTGGGGACTATAGTTCCTACTGAGGCTCATATTAGCCTATATGTTATTCTTAGATTAGGGGTTTCCATGATTGTACAGAATTTTATTACCATGGTGATAGCATCGTCGATTGCATTGGAGGGTGGTGGTGTAGGCATCTTATATAAGATGCATGATATCTGATGCCATCGGACAGAGGAGGAGAGCACTAGGTATGCCTAGGCATCGATATATATTGGCCCACCTGTATAGGGATATATATAGATTTACATAGGAGGAGCATGGGGGTGGGCATTGGAGTTATGACATTGTTGCATGTATGGGCCTATGAGCATATTAGCAGTATTTAAGGCTAGTTGGTGGATATGCGAGGAGAGTGGTCTATGAACAAATATATTTACAGGTAAGATGGGTTAGTGTATGTGGGTAGGAAGATGGACACAAATACCTATAGAGCTATGCTATATTGGATATGGGAAGTGATAGATGCCATACCGAGACTACGGAGGATGGTCAGAGGATGTAGTAGAGCTACGATGTATACATCATATTATGATGTGGATTAGAGGTTTCATGACAGTTACCCACAAAGCTATATGGGTGGCTAGAGTTATTTCAGGGTTGAGTCAAGTTTAGAGCGAGACAAGGTCCACAGTTTGGCAGATAGCCCAAGGACATGCCCCTGAAGATCCATATGTATGGGTTAGAGATATTAGGGCACCGAGGAGCATTGGAGCGAGACCAGGGCCCATAGTAGAGCAATAGTACCTCCGAGGGACAAATGAGGCTGACGCGGGTGATAGAGCTGATAGATGTGGATGATGTAGGGTGTACCAAGGCATATTCGTGCATGGTGGGCCTCACATCAGATCGGTGTATTATTTGTTTCTAGTGTTTTGGCGGATGTGGTGGGGATTACCACCAGGAGGAGGAGTAGAGGGGAAATACATCTTCCCCCAGTGGCATAGCGATGGATGATAGCAGAGTGTGAGTATTTATATGGTTATGTTGTATGATTTGTTACTTGGTTATGTAATCGTCATTGTTTGTCTAATGTTTTGTTCTTATGGTTGTAGGGGATGCGTATTGGTCATTGATTATGGACACATCTATCTCCACATTGACATGGAATGTGCCCACTGGCATACTCGCAGGTGGAGGTATACTATAGCTATGTAGATGATATTACGATGTGAGCATGCCCATTTGTTCGAGTCAGTGAAGATAGCAATAGTGATCGTGTACCATGATACTTGAGTGAGAGGGATGAAGCGTGAGAGGAGACACAGACGAGCTAGAGAGGTAGTGGGTGGCGGTCCTCTAGCACAGGATGTATTTTCTTGTTTTGTTGAGTTATGGGGTCACTTCGTGCAGAGTAACTTGAGATAGAATGACACTATTACATAGGTAGATACATAGATATAGATGGTCCATGATCAACGACGTAGAGGGTGAGTGGAGAAGCTTCTAGTTCTAGAGCTCTTGTGATACATTGGTAGATAGTGATGAGTGATGATATTTGATATATTTTGATATGTATTGATGTAAATGAAATTTCCCCCCTATTGATGAGATGTTTTGTAATGATGATTTTAAATAACTATGATATTTGGTCTCGATTGGATGTATGATCATTCTATTGGCATATGATCGTTATATTTTATGTGACAATCTAATTGATGATGATATGGGACTTCATATGGTTTTTTGGTCACTATAGGGGTTAAATAGTTTTGAAGGGATTAAATACCATGTTTTACAAAAAGCTCATAATCTAGTTAGAGCAACAAAAAGGATAGTAAAGTATTGAGAAGGAGACTAAAGCCTTGATTATGAAGAAGGCTCAAAAGCCAAAAAGTATCTTATATTATGATCAAGATGATGTATCAAAATCCAAGATTACCGATGAGAATAAACTATAACTGTGAACAAAAACTAAATGTTTGATGGCGAGCAAAATAGATTCAAATCTGTCATAATAGTGTACCTGAAGACAACAACTGTACAACATCAAAACAGGAATAGGGAAGCACTAGACAGTCCACATTACTTCCCCCTAGTGTATCAGATCTTAGTTTTTAGGTTCTAAAGAGAGGTGAATAATGACCATGGCCATGACATGGGAGGGGTCCTTTTTATCCAATTGTGAAAGAACCAGGTTCCTTGTTGAATCTGACTCCCATTTCGGGAAGCAGGAACGTGATGCTGAGTATGTCTAGAGACTATATTGACATGTTGCTCCAAGAAGTTGCATGTAGCCTTGAGTGCATAAACAATGAAGAGTCATGTCTGTCTTATTGTCAAACCTAGTCTATTTTCCCTAGAATTAAGTTTTGTATAAAACTGCAAAGTCTACTCATTATTTGTAGTCCGGTTCATCATTCAAGGGTCCTAAGGTGATACCTTTTCATCTTACCAATTTGACCGAGTCTCTTCTTTCAGGTCGCTAACTTCCTTTTCTAATGTGACAATTTTGTTGAGAAGTCCTTCCTCCTTTTCATTGAGCTGAAATATTCAATAGGGTTGTCTAATATGGAGCAATTTTTTGGTGTCGAAGTGGAGATGCCGAGGGACTGTTGGATGCCAAGGACCCTTGTGGGAGGGGAGGGGTTGGGTACATGGGGGTAAAGAGGATTTTGGTGGACTTGAAAGGTGCAGATATGATGTGATTGATGATTATCATTATATTGGATGTTTCAATAGCTAGTGAAATATCCTGTTGCATGGTGAGTTCATATTAAGGTAATGTAAAATTAAAAAAAAGTAAATTCAATGATACCAGTATAGTTGAGGGTGTGAAAGGTTTTAAGATTATTAGATATTTTGAATCAGGTATAATGGGGTAGGTTGGCGATACGGAATGGGAGAGTGCAATTTTAATATATGAACTAAAACGTTTTGATGACCCTAGTAAAGTAAAACTAAATACCTGTGAAAGAGTATGTGAATTTAAGGAGTGCGGTCATAATCATTTAAATTATAATATCTGCTAGTATGAATGAAGATAGAGGGGGGGGGGGATAATATCATATTCTTAACAAAGTATGCATAATAAGGTTTGTGCATATAAACTAGGACTGAGTAGTTGCGTTTTAACCGTAAGTGATATTATTTCATCATTAGGAATTATGATCAAGAGCTAATTGTACGTAAAATAGATTGATTCATAGCTTAACATTTAGCGCAAGAGTAATTAGTAATTGGTTCTTGAATGTCTTCATAGTATCTTTCGAGAAAACAATCATGTAAGAACCGTAAGAACATGAGTGCATCATCGGGGGTAGGGCGAGAAAAATCACTTACCAAAGACCAAGACAACGTGGAACAATGGAAGTAAGTGCGATATAAGCAACATGAGTTTATGAACCAAACTAAATGCCTAATGAAATGTCACCAATGATGGGAGATGCAGTGGTGGGAAGTGCAGATTCTGACGGCTTAGGAAGACAATGTGTAATAACATTTTGCAGTAGATGAGATGGTGCAGTAGTAGATGAATGAGATGGAGAGAATGTATGAGAATGACTTGTGGTGGTGGACGAATAATGACCTCAAAACTAGGTGAAGGAGATAATTCAACTAGAGTAATAGCACGCTTGTGGGGGATTGGAGACATACCACTCACGAGAGTGAGAGCCAAAGGAAATGACACCCTTGTCTTATAATTGTTGTAATCTATCATGGAGAGCGCAACAGTCATTATCGCGATGGCTAATGATACAATGATAATTGCATAGTAAGGTTCAATCACGTTGATGTTGCAAGCAATGAGGTGGATGATGCTGAGTGGAAGGTAAACAAATAAAATGCTTGCCAATCAAATCATGCAGCACATCATGTTAGGCCTAACATCATGAGAAAAGTGTAATGGCTCATGTGGAGGAGATGCAGAAGTCTGAGGTGGAGCCCAATGCGATGGAGGAGATGAAGGATGTTTATGTAATGGAGAAGATTGAACTTGTTTACGAGGTGGAGGAGATGGAGACCATGGAGGATTCTCAACAGATTTAAGTGGAGAAGAACTAGATGATGCAATAGTAGCAGCAATAGGAGGAGGATTTATAACATGTGCAATAATGAGATCTTGTTCTAGATTGATGACCTTATAGCATAAGAGTGTGAATGATTCACATGTGTCATATTGCAAGCTCTTGTTTTAAAGTAGGGATCAAGCCACGACAAAAGATAAATTGCTTCTCTAAGTCAATAGGCTGAAAAACTAACTGGTGCATGCAAGCATTGAATCGTAAAATGTAATCAATGATAGGTTCTGTTTTGCCTTGATGTAAGCCAGGTAGATGATCATATGTGACTCTAGAGCCATTGTTGAGTATAAATAGATGAAGAAAGGCTTCTTCCATCTCATAATAGGTACTAATAGATCCAAAGGGTAGATGTGTGTACCATTGGAGAGCATCATCTGTAAGACTATGACGAAAGGATTTGAGTAATAATCGATCATTGGAATATGAATCCATAGCCATACGATAATGCTTGAGATGTAAGTATGGATTTCCAGTACCATCAAAACATGAAAATGTAGGCATAAAAAAATCCTTAGGAAATGTTGAGTTGTGAATATTTTTGGGAATAGGATTTCCATGTAATGAATTATTATCAATGGAAGCATAATAGGCCTTGCTTTCTAATGTGAGAGATTGAACCTAAGATTGTAATTGACCAACAACATGCATGAGTGACAAGATATCATGTGAAGGAATAGTAGAGGATGGAAATAATAGTGTTAAGTGGTTGTAATTTTCCATTATGAGTAATCATGAGGAATATCAAGAGGAATACAGTAGGAGATGTCCGATGCTAAGGGCACACTAGCGTAGGTGTCGAAGAAGTAATATGTGGTGAAGGACATGGAACATCCATAGAATCAGTAGGAATAACATCAGAAACACTGTTAGGAGATGAAGTAGATAGTAAGGAGATAAATCAATGATAGGAGATGATGAGTGATACAATGGAGATGAAGTAATAGATGGAGGAGATGAATTCATGCATGTGATTAGATACAATATGTAAAGAAGTATGAATCGTTAATGGATGGGGATCAACATCAACAGTATGCAAATAAAGCATAGAATCATGACTATCAAGTGTTTCAAGAAATCAAACAAAGATTTAGATAAAAGGATATCATTAAGACGTATCATCGACATAGAATGAAGGATCTATGAGATACTAGTATGCAATGCATTATGAGTCTTATAAAGGAAGATGAGATACAACTAGAGTATCATTTGACTAGTATGAGAATCATCATGCACATGTTTATTATCATCAAGACCAAGCAGGTAATCAATAATAGCATCATCTAAGTTTTCATTAGAAATAGAAGGTGGAGTGAGGTCTAACTTATATAACAAGGTGTGTACAACGAGTAAAAACTTGTGAGATCAAAAATAATGCTAATGGTAGAATGATCAAAGCTAGTAGGCAATATTGCATTCATTAGCTAAGAAAATCTGTTAAGTATCATCTGGAAGAATAAGATCACGATATAGGGTAAGTGAGTTCAGCGATAAATGCCTCATCATAGATAGGGTTTACACTCACATGAGGCATGACTAGCCATAGAAGGAGAAGAGTTACTCTTATCCATTAGGGTTTTAGTGGATCCTAGGAAAATAGTTCTAAATTATGGGTTCACCAAAATGATTTAATAAAATCTGAATTATTTTATTAAAATCTAAATGCACAATTATTGTTATAAATGATATACAATGAAATATAAATGCTAGGAAATTTATTTGATTTTATTAATGAAAGGAAATGAAAGGGATAAGGCACTTACCTTGATTTTGCTTACCTCGACAGTGACCTGGGATTGAGAAATGTGATGAAATAAAATGAATAGACTGTGTGCAACGAACCACAAAAATGTAGCAAATGGTGGAAATGCCTAGACTTGGGGCACCTAGGAGAGAGATGGCAAGGTCACCTGTGGGTGCCCTAGTCTTGTTTGGGGGCACTAAAGTCTGCCATAAAAGGTCAGAACCTGGTTTTGATATTGTCTATTAGGGTTTCACACTTGTTTTCCTTTGGTTCACTTGTATGTCACACTTGGATCGCTGAGGTACTTATAAACCTACAATGAAGAAAGTTTCCACCTACAAAAACCTCAAATAGACATCAAATCCTGAAAAAGAAAGATGTAAAATGAGGGGTTAGACTATCCTTAGCTTTTAAATAGTGGAATTACAACTGAGCGCCGCACTACATCTCAAACCCAATGTAGTTCTATGTGCTTGTGTGTGCAATAGTGATCCTAGGTTGCCCCTGCATGCTAATGACGCCAAGATAATGGGTGGTAGCTAGATAGAATGCAAATGTGTGGATGGAATAAAATGAACTCCCCTTCCTATGCAGTGTGTATGTAGAATAATGCCCAAGATGCAGTCCTTTTGATAAATGTAGATACTAGCCCTTGATAAGAATAGTCCTGCCCTTATAATGGTATGTATGTTGTGTTTATATAGGGATCTCTTGTTTGAATTTCAACACAAATGACCCAACATGCCAACTAGTACCTTGGGAGATGAGAGGGAAAACCAAAAAATATCAACCTCAAATGTCAAAAATAAGATCAAAATACAAAGAGGTCACGGGTGCCTAGGATGGATAGGAGCCTTGGCACTAGTGTCTAACCCTAGGTGCTAGTGTCCAGAGACAAGTGACAGCAAATGTGTGAAGAACTTGACAGACAGGGATCCTTGAGACCTGACCATAATTGGGTGTATGAGTGACAAGTGTGAAAGAAAAAACAATAGAAACAAGAAAGACAAACAAATGGACTATGGAAGTGGGTCATCAGTGAATACTTTTCTTACACAAGATCCATATATCAAAAACACACTTGGTGGTATAGTAATGTAATAGTATGTGCATGCTTTTGTGTCTACATAGGGAGTTATGAAGGGGTGGGGTGGAGGCTCATAAAACTGATGAATACCTGATAAGAGGAGTTGTAACAACATCATGAGCATTTTTAGTAGCAATCAAAGCATGGAGAATATGCAGAAGATGAGTGGGATTATCACGCAAATCTTGTCGAAAATTTGTGAGTTTGTCTAATTATTTTTTTATCAACATTAGTATCCTCATCGTATGATTTTTCACTATTACTATTTTCGATTTAGTTAAAGGAACATTCTTAGAGTTGGCAAATATTCCATTAGATACCGTACTAGTTGATGTAATGAACTTAAACCATTGATTTACAAACCCTACGGGAAGATGAAGGAAACTCAATGATGTTAGGACCCAAAATT
Organism: Taxus chinensis; assembly: GCA_019776745.2. Classification (NCBI taxonomy): domain Eukaryota; kingdom Viridiplantae; phylum Streptophyta; class Pinopsida; order Cupressales; family Taxaceae; genus Taxus; species Taxus chinensis. The sequence continues at coordinate 869,184,093 of CM034149.1, forward strand.
CGACCACTATGGGTCTATGGGCATGGAAGATGTCCCACCCTATTCTTATCACTTAAGGTGGACTTCAGTGTGGGATTCAACATTTACACAATATTTATAAATTGCCTAATTTTGATCCGCTTATGTAGTAGTAAATGAATATGGAATTAAGTATAGCACTTTAGACCCAGGCAAATCATAGCTAATAAATATGAAATTCTAGTTACATAGAGGAGATATACAAACCAGTTAATTTATAATTAAAATGATTTCCAAAGTGACGAACTGATGACACAAAAGGGATTACTTTGGTGGTATGCACATGACTCTAGAAAATTATGTGACTACCAACCTTTACCTGGACTAGGGTGCCCATGATGGGTCATGGGCGCCTGCGGGCAATGCAGACCAACTAAATGGGCACCAATGTCATACCCAAAACCTTAAAAGGTCTCTTCGGAGGGTCTGCAATTGTTTTATGTCCTTCTCTTCGACGATCTTTCTTAGGTTGTACAAGGATCGTCGTTACTAGTCAACCTTCAATAAAGAAATGACTTGTAAAACTTAAAAAACGCATCATTTTTACCTAAAAAAGAAAATTCTAGCAAATGATCGGACTTTCCTCAATTGTCTAAGTGATCTTACGAGTTTTTTCTAAGCATTGCACTAGTCATTTCAGACAATCTTAGATACTATTTGCGTATTGTCAACCCTATGCCCTAGGTGGCTCTTGTGCGTGTCACACTTGATAGCGAGAAATAGATTGATGGGAATATGTACATTCATGAATGTGCACATGGAATAACAATTAACATTCCTCTCTTATGCAAGTGCATGCAGTAGACATGCAGTCCCTTGTCAAATGTGTGGAGCCAAAATGGACAGCTTGAATGCTCTATGAATAGCCTTTAGATGCAACCATGGTTCATACTAATACTGATGAGGGTCCTTAAATATGAAATGAACCTCACCACACTCATCACTGTCTATGAATCTATGCTTCATTAATCATATCAACCCTAGCAAACACATATCAAACCATTTCCCGATGCCCACACTCTTGTTCTATATGTTCATTCTTGAGGTCAGGGGTGAGAGGGGATGGGGGTTTTATAAATGAACCTGGCTGGGCATCTGGCATCCATATTCATCCATGTTGACACTCAAGGGGCACACTTCTCATATCAATTCAATTTGTAAGTTCCATTCCATGCACATTCACAGAACATATGCATATCTTGGTTGCATTAGTACTCTTTCTTACTTATACTCATTACATGTACACTTTGATCACATACTAGATATATACTTTGTATGTCATTATCTTTTCTATATACACATGCGTGTTCACTTTCACTTCTCTAGCTGTAACATACAATGCTTTCTATAGATTTTTACACGCAACACTGGGTTCTTGTCACTGTACCTCTTACTAGTCCCATCGAGGCTCATGGGGGCATCTACTTTTGTACACATCTATAAGTGTTATTGTTTCATTTTATACTATTCTATTCATACTAGCACACTACTCCTATTGGGCAAATACACACTTTGACATACTGTGGGGTTCTATCTAGTCCTAACATGCTAACGGGTGATTCATGTGCAAAATTTCCTATGGCAGGAACTATTTTCTACCATGGTTTTCTGATACTTTGCATTGTTTTCTATTGTATCTTCTATTGGTCTTTCATTGTTTACGGGCTTTGCCCTTTGTCTTGCTTGTTCATTACTTGTATGTTTTTGGCTGTTTCGGCCCTAACACCTTATGACATTATGAGCGATGTCCCATGTTTGAAACTCTAAATTTTTGTGGTCTCACATTTCTTACTTCCTTTCTAGCCATTTACACTTATCTTCTATATGCGTATTTGTCTTGTTTCCACTAACACATGTTTCCAGCCACTTTGTTTGTATGTGCCTTGGTTTCTACCAAGCACATTCCCAAGAACTGCAAGTATCAGCTATCAACATCCTAAGGTCCTCTTCTTTAGGCTGCATCCTCTAGTGACATTACATGCACCCCAAATGAGGGGGGGCATACATTGGGCAAACTGCATCACCGCATACAACAATACATAGTTACAGTTTAGGAATGCATAACATTCATGACAACATCAGTCTACAGTTACATAAATGCCGTTATCAAATCTGACTTGGGTCAAAAGTTCAGCACAAGGCACAATCGCCCACATACAAACATAGAACTCTTGGGCACTCCTGACCTTTGTGGGTGCCTATGACGTTAGGGGTAAGTTACAACTTTTTTCTCAGATCAAGGACAATTTTCATACATTATTTGCAGTAGTTTTCTTTTTGGGATTTGAGGCACAATCCTCCAACAGTCATAATGCATTCTATCTCCATTTTCTTCGACATCAGCTACTTGAATTGACATACTAGCATCAAGAAATGATCGACATTGGAACAATCTAGGATCACACCATCCAAAGCTGTTGTATAAATTTCAGGAAGTCAGTCAGGCACCCATAACATGGAGAATAACACTAGACCTTTCTCACCAACACTTCTTCTGCACATGGCTTGTGAGATCACCCAAAAAATTGCAGGCTTGGCATGAGATCTCCCAAAAAACTCATTCTTCGTACAACCTTTGACAAGATCAAATTTTTTATCCTTTTTCTCATCATGGATCAGATGCACATGTTCCTTTTACTACTTTTGTGCATTGGGTCACATACTTTTTACATACATATTGGATCAGCATTTTTCACATATAAATGATATTTGAATTCTCTTTGTCTCTTCTTTTGCAGGTCCATCAATAATGCAACAAGAAGCAACCCCACATTCATCAAGCACAAGTGACAACAAGTAAACAAACACACACACGATGCACCACATACACTTCACCCCTAGGGTCACTTCCCTCTTCCTTTAGCTTCCACGCTTCATTTTTATCACTCCACACTTTTTCTTGTCTCCTTGGCACGCTTTCGCCATCAATCTACATGGTTATCAGGTACACATATCTTATCTAATTTATGTTATCGAGTATTCACTCAACAACATAAAGTGGGGGGAAATGTAGACACTAAATCACGTACTTGGGTACATTTCTAGGTCCTAATCACATACTACTATTCATATGATTCCTAAGTGAGAAAACTAGTAATTGACATCTATCTTTGCCCTCTTTTTTATCTTTATGCTTTCCTTTTTGGTCTTCACACCCTAAAACCCAATCTGATCTTTATTGCTTTATCTTTATTGACTTTGGACACCAACGCCCAGCCAGGACGCCAGTGCCCAGGTGCCCTCGTCCCATTTGGGTGCCCCCGACCTCTTTGTATCTTGCTCACTCTCTTTTGGGCCTCTTTTATCTTTTGGGCATCTTGTTTTCTTATGGGTCAGTCCTTTTAGTTGTAAATTATGAAATTCAAACAAGGGAATCATATAAATACAAAGCTATGTGATCATAATAAAAGACCAAGCTCTAAGCATCTACTATCACCACCTAAGGTTGCATCTAAAGGCATTCTAAGAGCATCAAGGCATCCATCTAGCATTCACTTAAGGGAAAAGGGACTGCATTTTCTGCATACACGCATAGGAGGGGAAGTTCATTTTGACATCCACACATCTATCTACATTGCTACATCTAGCTATTGCTCACTATTAAGTGCATCTTGCATAAGATATTCCTAAAGGAACATGATTCTACACACACACAAGAACTACATGGAGTCTGAGATGTAGTGTAACACTCGGTCGTAAGTTCACTCTGTTGGGTGACCGTTTGGGGTCAGTCCGAATCCCATTTGCATATCTTTTTCTTTTTCAAATTTGATGTGTTTTGGGGTTTTACAGGAGATCATTTGTTTTGTAGGTTATATGTGAATTCTGCGGATCATCCAATGACAACATACAGGCGACCAATAACGAAGGTTACCTGACATTGGTGCAACACAAGGAAAAATTAATTTCTGAGGTTTTGCATAGTCATGGGTGCCTAAAATCAGTCTCCAGTGCCTAGAAACCCTTGACCCTGTCTAGGTGCCCCAGTCCAAAGCCCCAATCTAGCTTACAATTGTTCTATAAATTTTCTGAGTGTGGTTGTGACAGATTCCTCCTCTTGTTCAACAATTTTCTAGTCCATCATACTTCAGGATTAATTGTAAAATCAGCCAAGTCCTCTTTGTTCCCTCTTTTGCACTTAGGTTTTTAATTTTTATCTAGCTTATTTCTAGGTCGAATCTGTTCTTTAGTGTTTTATTTATCATATGTGACTCTGCAATTAAGATTTCACAAATTTTAATATTTGTTAAATCAATTATTGTCTTCTTACTTCTTTTCTCTTTCTAGTTTTATGTTGTGGATGGACTATATTTGCATGGATTTCATTTTCATTGTGTCTATAATGCATGGAATAAAAGGGTTTACATAGTCTTGATATGGGGCATGTACCTACCCTCTTATCTTGCATTTCCCTTTATGTTTTTCCCCTCATGTGGAGAGAGACGCCCTTTTTGTTATGGTGTCATCACCATTCCCTTAGCTTAGGTTTCCCTTACATACATTCCTCCTTCCCCTTTTCCTTTGTAGGTACTAACTTATCTTAGGAGTAGTGTTAGTGTTATAATAGAAAGGTAGATGAAGTTGGCCTTTTTCAAAGGTTGATCTCATACAATCAAGTCCCACATTGAGAGAGCATCCCATGTTTCTCTAAGGTGTTGAATCTTATAGATTCAACAAGGGTGCATCTTCAGGTGATAACAATGTTTGGCATGCCATGTGGGACCAATTTGATGAGATTTACATCATCTTCACTAAGATTAGTGTGTGTCTTGGTGATATCAAACCTTTGTAGGATTCATCTCAAACACATATGGTGAATCCACTAATCCAACAAACCCCTTTTATCATCCGTAGACCATTTGCATTGTTGTATCCCCTTCTCATGATGTTGTACAATCATGACTTCATATCCTCATTGGAATCCTCGTTTTCAAGAGCAATATTTTTTCAAAACTCCCCTCCAAATCAATTTTATGAGCCTTATCATGATGAATATTCCTATGATCCTACCTCCACTGATCCATATGGTTATCCTATTAATCATGATGTTTTTCAAGAACACGAATATGTAAAAAATGGAGGAATTTTCATATTTGATTATGATTTTCAGTTGCATTTCCCAAATATGGAGACAACCATGCAAAAGGGAAAGGAAATATTTGAAAATCATGGCAGCTAAGTTACCTAGTTTGAGGGATCCTTGTCTATGGGGTGGGTCCTCTACGAAGTTGGTATAACCCTCAACAAAAGCTAGAGGGTAATGGTTGAATCCTTAAGTAAAATGTTAGAGTTGATTGAAATAATGAAAGCTAATCAATTTAGTTATAGGAAACCATGTCAAAGGGGTAATCCTTCACTATCATAATACAACTCTCCTATTCATTCTTTTCAATCCCCACCATCTTATCCAAATCCTCAAATCCCTAGATTTCTTAAAGCTCATTTTGTTAGTCACTCTCTTTTACAAGAGGATATTATACCTCCTCCATCATTCACACCCTTGCAAAACCAATCATAATTTCAATCCTTCCCTCCTTTCATATATCCAAACCCACTTTGGGATGAGCCTCACGATTAAACACACTTGGGAAGCCAGCCAATTGAAGATCCAAATAAAGAGTATCCAACTATAAAGTCTGAGGGATTGGGGCCAAAATTATGAGGTCAAAGAAAGTTCTTCACCAAGAACCTATTAGTCAATCTCCTTTAAATGCATCAAAATTAGTTGAGGTGAGCTCCATTATTGTAAATCATAAGGTATTTATTGAAAAGTGGACTGACTCTGAAAGCATGGATGAAGGAATGGCCTAACCTCTTTAAGAGCTTCATGTTGTTTTCCTTGAGCAATTTGTAATGGAGGATGAATTTCTTGAGCTCAAGAAGGAGGAGGTTGAGGTTGAAGAGCACAAAAAAGAGGAGGGAAATACTAATTATGAGAGGGAAATACTAATTATGAGGCTTTGGATGCAAAAGAAATCATTGAGAGCTTCTTACTCTCTTTTGATGATGAATATGTTGATCTATCTTCACCTTCATTCAGAGAAATCATTGAGGAAATCCTCAAGTAGAAGTAAACGGAGTGGAAATCAGATATGATGATTAATTTTATCTTCATGTTGAAGAGGAGGATATATTTGAGCTATCAAACTTCTTATGTGAAGCTAGAGAGAAGAATGGGGGGGCCCAATGTTGAATACGAGTCGATCATTAAGGAAGAAAATTTGCAAGACGACTCTATGCATGAAAATGAATGCAAAGGAGATGGGAAAATAAGAAAAAGTACTCCATCAACTCTTAAAGTTTGGTGCCTGATTAGACATCTAGTTAGATTAGATCCAAAATTAGAGTTTCCACCAGTCCATGTTCACTTCAGAACATGAGGAAGATTTACAAAATGCTAAAGGTAAGCCCACACACATATCCAAACCAAATGCAGAGCTATTGGAGGAGGTTTTTATTATTATTTTAGAATGATACTTTGAGTAAAAGGGAGGTGTGGGCTATAACATCCCACCCTTTTGAGTCTCAAAACTGACGACCATATAGATGACCGATAGACCATCAACTGGTATAAAATAATTTTTTAAGGAATAATTACGCATTGCTGAAAATAACTCAAACTTTGTTTAAATGAAAATAAGTTAATAGTCCAAAGTCTTAGCTCACACTGACATTTTCTGTAGTATATATGACTTATTGCATGTCAAATATTGATTATTTGGGTTGTTGACCACTTCTAAGATCACCACATGATTGTTTTTTTTTTAAATTGATAAACGCTTTTAACCGGAGCTATGAACTGGTGGGGAAAGGGACCCCAACCCTATAACAAGAAGAGGAAGAGAGAAGAAAGAAGACGGGTGAAGAGATTGAAGTAGAAGAGAAAAAGGAGGCAAAGGGAGGAAAGGAAGGCCGATACAAGAGCAGTAGACAAGCCTTGAGAAAGGCGAAGGCTCCATCCAATTAACCAGAAGATGAGCCAGCATGCGAAGAAGCCTCATGTAACAAAAAATGGAAGGCAGACAAAGCACGATCTTTGAGTTCATTCAGTTGATCCACCGCAGAATGAACAGGGAAGAGGGCCGCATCGATGTTGACCACCGGAAGGAAGCGTTGATCCAAGGTTGGGTGAAAGTTTTGGGCAAATGTCATCAGGTCTCTGTATTGACCACAGAGCCAGCGAATGTCTCGACCCGAACCAATGGCCTGTTCGTCAACTTCCTCCACCCACAGTAGAGGATCCGGTGGAGAGAAATTGGCGAGTTGAGCTTGAAAGCCGACAGCAGTGAACTGCATAGATTTGATCTAAGGCAACCCGTTCAACGTCCGCAGTATTAGAATGTAACAGTAGGCAGAATGAGACAAAAGCGGAAGTAATGTCTGAATCAGTTCGGGGGCGACGAGCATGGAATCGAAAAGCATCTCCAAGGATTTCTTCGATAGCCTCGGCCTCTTCAGGCGAGGAGAATTTGAAGATCATCGCAAGCCGACACCTGTCACTAGCCGAGACATCAGCTAATTCGTGAAACTGTCCCCGGAGAGCCACAAATGGGAAACCGACAAAAGACATTGCACCAAGAAGAAGCAGAACAGGGGCCAAAAGGGATAATGCCTGGAGTGAAGAAATCGACATAAAAGGAACAGTGAACATGTGAGAAAGAGGTTGAAATGACCCCAGAAGAAATGGAGGTGACAGGAAGCACGCGGACGTGACCGAGAAGACTTGAACCGGCGTGTGAGGGAAGAACGGAAGGAAAGAAGTAGAGGAACGCCGCTGAAAGAGAGAAGAGATGACAACTCACACAAAATAACTGCCAAATGCAAGAAAGACACCGTCAGGCTACCCGGAAGTACCATCTCAATCATGGGAAAGAAGGAAGGGGAAACCTTGCCAATCATGAGCAGTGTTGGAGGAAATACAAGTAGAAGGATTGTCAATGAAGAAGTTAGATAGAAAGTCTGTGGCACAATTGGCTTCTCAAAATTTGTGGGAAATATTCCAGAAATGGATTTTGCCAAGCCAATGAAGGATTTGTGGGATGAAGAGATTCAGCTTCCATGAAGGGGACGCACCTCTGGAGACTACGAAAATTAGGATTTGGGAATCCCCTTCAATAGATAGTTTTGAACAACCAAGATAAGCCGCCATCTTGACCCCTTCAAGAAGAGCCTGGGCTTCTATGGAATTACAAGTTCCCTCTTTGAGAGGGAAGGATCCTGCTTTGATGAGGCGACCTTGATCATCTCTGAGAATGCAGCCAACTCCGGATAAACCAGGATTACCTCTAGAAGCTCCGTCGAAATTTAATTTCCAATGACCCTTAGGAGGAGGACGCCACCTGATTTTCTTCCTTTGAATCATTTTTTCAATTTGAGAGAGCCCTTTTCGAACAATTGACCCAGGTTTAGGAAGTTTGATAAGGGGCCAATGATGAAGGATTAAGAGATCCTTAGAAGAGAAGGAGGAAAAGGTGGGACACTTGGCATTAACACACTCCGAAATGGCCACCTCGAGCTTAGTAAGGAAGGTAGGAAGCTCAACTGCTTGCTCCCTAAAGAGACGGAGGTTTCGTTCCCACCAGATATGCCAGAGAAAAAAATAAGGGCTGACATGCCAAATAGAGCTAAACAGGCTTTTGGTGTTAAAGGACGGCCAAGAAGAAAGATTAGCTATAATGCTTTTGCAAGGGACCCAAGAGAGGTTTAATTTGTTAAGAAGCCAGTCCTAGCAGTGGGAAGAAAAGGGGAAAAAACAAGAAGAGGTGATCTAAGTCTTCCTCCGCAGCACCGCACAAAAGGCATTTAGAGGGGCCAGAGAAACCCCACGAACACCTTTTAGCTTGAGTAAGTACCTTCTTGTTCAAAACTAACCAACCGAAATATGCAACTTTCGGGGTAATGTTGGGATGCCAACAACCGAGAGAACTCAGAGTCCCCTTGCCTACTTGAGAGACAAGAATGTTATAACCGGATTTAACTGAATATGAACCGGTGGAGTCGCCTACCCAAAGTAAACAGTCATCTCTGTTGAGAAACGAGGCATTTCTATCCCGAATTGAATCCATGAGGAAGGCGGAATCATGAGCGGAGGCTCCAATAGATGAGAGGTCTTTCCAAAGCCAAGAAGGTGAACCATCAGGGTGTTGGCAGCCATAATTTGAGACTAAAGTACCCCAACACTGTTTGGAAGATATCATTACTCCGTTGAGGGTAGGAAACAGATTGAGTGGGGGATAACCATTCCAGCTTTCATCCCAGAAGGACACAAACCGACCGTTGTTTAACTTCCATGTGACCATCTCAGCGATGAGAGTTTTGGAGTTACACAGGAAATTCCAAATATGAGAGCCTCTCGGTAACTCAGAACAAGAAAGAAAATAATCATGCCGATGGCCTTCGAGATACTTGTGGGAAAGAACCTGGAAAGCGAGTTTGCTGGCTTTAGAAATGAAGTTCCACACCAATTTAGCACCAAGGGCCTTATTTTGAAGGGCGAGATCTAAGATACCCATACCGCCCAATCTCTTTGGAAGCTTTACCAGATCCCAGTTAGCTAAATGGAATTTACGCTCAATGTTGTGACCTTACCATAAAAAGGTGCGCGCCACTTTTTCAATTTTGAGCAGGACAGATTTCAGAATCTATAAAATAGATAACATGTAAATTAGAATTGATAAGAGCACCGAGTTGATGAGAAGAATGTGGGCCAGCCAGAGAAAGCCATTTTCCTTTCCAAGATAGTAGTTTGGAAGAAAGAGAATTTAGGAGCCCGTTCCAGAGGTGTGCCTTTCCTTTGCCATGGAAAAGTGGAATTCCCAAATAAGTATGAGGGAGACTGCCCAAAGAGAAGCCGAGAATTGCTTTAATCCTGCCTTGAAGCCGAGGAACCACGTTGAAGAAGAATATAACAGATTTTTGAAAGTTTAAAACTTGACCCGCAACAAGAGAATAGGAATCCAAAATGGAAGAAAGGCGTCTGGCTTTAGGGACAGTCCCTTGACTGAAAAGAAAGGTGTCATCCGTGAATTGCTGATGAAAAAGAGGAGGAAGGTTGGAAGTGATGTGAAGACCTTTTAGAGAACCCTCTTGAATAGCAAACTTTATGCCGCGACTGAGAGCTTCCGCTACCAAGGTGAAAAGGAATGAGGAGAGCGGGGTCTCCCTATCTAATACCTCTACTACTTTGAAAGAAGCCTTCTGCGGAGCCGTTCACAAGAATTGAAAAATGGGGGGAAGCTATGTAATTAAAAATACATTTACAAAAGTGATCACCAAAACCCATAGCTTGCAAAGATTTGAGGAGGAACCTCCAAATTAACACGATCATAGGCCTTACTGAAGTCAAGTTTCAACAACATACCTGCTCTAGAGGAATTATGAAGAGAGTGTATTAACTCGTGAGAAATAATAATACCCTCAGTGATAGACCTTCCCGGGAATGAAACCAATTTGTTCCCGGGAAACCAATTTGTGCAACAGGGGGCAAAGCCTATTAGCAATAGCTTTAGATATGATTTTATAAGAAGTGTTACACAAGGATATGGGTCTGAAATCATCCAACGTCTCAGCTGGGGATTTTTTAGGGAACATGCAGATGAAAGTATGATTGAGATTACCTAATATCTTCCCTGAAATCCTGGATTCCTCGACAACGTGCCAAACGGAGGGACCAACAATATCCCAAAAATCCTGAAAGAAGGATGCTGGGAAGCCATCAGGTCTGGGGGGCTTTTATCCCGTTTCATAGAAAAAATAGTTTTCCGGACCTCCTCCAAAGAAAAGGGTGAAATAAGCATATCATTATCAGCATCCGTTATAGAAGATGGTATCTGCGAAAGAAATTGGGACTGCACACCAACAGGGGATGCCGAATCATTCAGGAGATTCCTAAAGAAATCCACTGCTTCTATTTTGATCTGAGCTTGGGAAGAAGCAACGGTGGAATCTTCGAGCTTGAGAGTGGAGATATAGTTCAAATTTCTTCTAGCTTTGACTAAGGCAAAGAAGAACTTGGTATTCTTATCCCCATCCAACAGCCAAGTTTCTCTGTATTTTTGACGCCAAAAAGTTTCTTCTTTCAGAAGGAGATCGCCCAGATCCTTAAGGAGATATTTTTCTTTTTGGAAATCCTCCAGAGTCATCCCATGGTCTAGAATGGACTCATTAAGGGTGCGAAGATCCTTCTCAACTCTGTGTTTTTCTTGGAAGATGTTTTTAAAATTTGAATAGTTCCAGCATTGTAATTTAGCTTTCAACAACGACAATTTTTTGGAGAGTTGGAACATCTTAGTCCCTTTGACAATAAAGGAATCCCACCAGACCTTGACCAATGGCTTCAGAGAGGAGTCATGAAGCCACATGTCCTCAAATTTGAAAGGGGATCGATGCGGAGGAAGGTCAAAATTTAGAACCAAGGAGATAGGAAAGTGGTCTGAGCTGGAGAGAGGGAGAATAGAGCTGTTTAGAAGGAAGTTATTTTACAACCAATGTTCAGAAACCAGGAATCTATCAAGATGCACGGCTAGGGTACTGAACCTGGATCTCCTATTATTCCATGTGAACCATCCCTTACAGGGCTCTATGTCAACTAAATGAGAGGAGGAAACGAAGGAAGTAAAATCCACCTGGGAGCAAGGCTGCCATTGTAAACCTCCACACTTATCACGATCGGAAAGAGTAGCGTTAAAATCACCTGCGACAATTATTTTGGAGACTACGTCGAAAGTCAAAAGCAGACTTAGGCTATTCCAAAGATCTCTTTTCCTAATCGGAGAGGAGGGACCATAAACATTACATAAGAAGAAGAAATCCTCAGATTGTTTAATCATAACTTTACACCAAATGAAATTAGAATCAACAAGAAGGGGCTCAATCTCGCAACTGCTAGAATTCCACAAAATGCCAAGACCACCTGAGGCACCTACAGAGTTTGAGAAGCATCCTTCCCAACCTTTCCATTTTCTGAACCAACCGCTTTTGCATCCATCTTCTGACATTTTTGTTTCCTGAATTAGGCAAATATCCACTGCAACATCCGAGGCGTAGCGTCTTAACAAACACTGCTTGTTAGGGGCATTAAGTCCCCTAACATTCCTTGAAAAGAGGATCATATTTTCTTCAGAGAGGACTTTCCTCTCCTACTCATAGATGAGAAGAAAGAAACGTAGTTGAAGTTGCTTCCCGTGTCGCAAATTCATTGAGAGAGAACTTACTTTTGTTAGGATGACCAAGAATGCTTTTCGGTCCATAATCCACATTGAGCAAAGGTGGAGTGGGAAGAAGCGGACCCAACGACTGGTTATTCAGAGAAGGATTATTGGTAGTGTCCTCTAGGTGTCCCAGGGAGGTCTCCTTCTTTAGAATGGAGAAGATCATCTTTGTCAATAATCCATTTCTCTAAGGAGGATGAGCTACCTCCCATACCAATGGAAATGCCTTCGTGGAAAAGGGACAGAATCCTAGTAGAGTCCTTAACAATGGTAGTCGTTTCTTTAACAAGGGAGAAAGTATTGGGGTCCAGAGAAAGGGGTTCAAGAGCTGGCGGGGGGGAATGAGGGACAATGGGTAGAGGCTGCGAGGGAAGAGAGTGTGGGGGGGTAAGCGGGCACGAGGCAGAGGGAGGGAGGGAAACTTTCTGCCATTGCAAGGCACTGTTAAAAGGGGGGTTTTTACAAATTTTACGAGTGTGACCTGGCTTTTTGCACTTGAAACAGAGGTTGGAAAATCCTTTGTATTCTACTTTCTACTTCCAAAGACCAGATGGGGATTTGATATGAATGACTTCCTGAAGCTTTAAAGAGGGATTGATAGAGATGCATATTATAGCAAAGGAAGAGACATTACCGTTCAAAGAAACAGGATCGATGCGAATGAAATGACCCAGGCTTGTGCAAATTTTAGTGAGAATGGGAGCAGACCAAAACTCACTGGGCAGGGGAGTAAAGTCTTATGCAAACCTTGGCACCCATCTGCGTCCGCTCTGTTGCAATCAAAGAGAGGCTCCTAATCGCGGATCACAAGGCCTGAGTCGGAGAGGAGAAAATATTTTCCTGTCCATAGTGTCGTTCTTCTGAGCAGCGCTTCTAACGAGCACTAAGAAGAAACCTTTTCCAAGGAAGTGAATACTCAGGCCGCTACCCCATTGAGTTTTGCACCCTTTTCAAATGCCATAAAATGAAAGCCTTCTCCCGATAAACTTTGCAAAAATAGCTCTCGAGTAAAAACACTTAGTTTGTGCACCAAAGGCGACGTATTCAACCAGGGACACAAAGGGAATATCGTCTTGAAAGGCGTGCATGTCACAATCCGTCGGAATCGAATTTGACATAGAGCCTAGAGGACCCAATCTTTTTTCCAGAGCTTTCGACAAGCCCTGGCCCACCTTGGGCGCCATTGTTGTGTCCTGGGGGGGTAACCAGAGGACCGTTGTTGGGACATGGATTCAAAAAGTGTGGCCGTTCTGAAACACAACGGAATCTCCTCTTGGCCATCCTAACTCAGGTCATCACCACATGATTGTTATTAATTTGGAATATCATTATTTAATATTTTTAACCTTCGATGTAAAATTCAATTTTGGAAAGTAAATGGAAGGAAAAAATTATATTGTGTGTTTATTCTCTTATTTAGACTCCTTGAATTGGGTCATTTGTTAGGCCGCTCGGCAATAATTGTGGCATATTATGAGTTTGTAATTTGTTTATACAAAGTGATGATTTATTGGCATATGAGCTTGGTTAAATGCATTAAGTTCTAAATTAATTATATGGAGGTTAAATGGATTTTATTAATTTAAAACATGAATCCACTAGATAAAGAGTGGGTGACATGTATTAGTGTTTGGTTTGGGATTACGTTGCATGATTAATTGTATGGCATTGGTGACTTGGGAAAATGACTTGGCAAAAGGAAATGTGAACCATACTTGTTTAATGTGAAGTGCAGTGGACATGGTTGCATGACATGAGGAAAAAGTAGTGAGAGGTTTTGGGTTTTAATGTTGTATTAAATGCATGGTCGAATCCTCAAGAACATTTATCTTCCCCAAAAAGCCAACCCTAAACTTGAGCTTATTCTCTCTCTTTGATCATTTGGTTGTTTGGTTTGAGCTATTTTTAGGGGTTTCGAATGTAGCGGAGTTTCTCTCCATTGTGCATGGTTTACAACCATGAAAGCAATTCTGGAAATGTATATAGAGGAAATTTGTTTCAAAAAGGAATGTTTTCTTTAGATGAATTATTGTTTTCAATTTATGGATAAGATTGCTAGGAGAAAGGAGGTTAAGTTGAGAAAAAAAGGCGGACATTGTACAGGAATAGATCATCTCCTTGATACGCTAAATAAAAATGTTTGTATTCTTGATAATAGCCACTTTAGAGTGTTATGTTTGTGCTTGATTTTGAAGGTAAAATATGATATGTTTTAGGTTCATACTTGTCTGGCTTGGTTGCATGTCGAAATTTGTTAAGAGATTTATGAGTTTTAACTGGTATATTAATTTTTTGGTTTATGTATTCTTATTAGTGAAATGAGTTTTATGAGTTTTGACTATACTATACTTATAAATGCTAGGCTTGCATGTTTGTCTTAGGAATGGAATGAGTCATAGATTTCCTCATGTTGGGAATGTGTTTTTAGTAATAGTTGAAACTATGTGTTTTCTTAATAGTAGATTGAAATAACCATGATGGGTCTGTACATGATGTAGTTTTGTTTTAGAAGAGTGTTTGATATTTTTTTATACAAGAAAGTTGGATGTTTTTACTACCTTCTAATGAGTTTTTATCTCCCAATATTTGGGTATTCTTAAATGAGAGAGTACAAAGGTTTTTTGTTAGTTTGTACTCTTTTTTGTATTTGAACACTTTTTATGATAATACAAATGATTTAGTCATATGCTCTTATAGTTAGATGAATGTTTTACTTTATTTTTTTCTTAAATATGAAGTGTGATCTTTGCTAAAGGATGCTACTATTAAAAATTGTTGGAATATTAATGTTACTGGAATGTAATATTGGCTTGTTAGATATTGATGTTTTTATAAAATCAATCCTCAATTGATGAGATTACAGAAAAATTTTAAATAGTCTCCACAAGTTTATTTCTTCATGATTTTTTTATGGTTGTATCTGAAAGTTACAAAATGAATTTCATTATTTGATGATTAAATGTGATTCAATAAGAAATATCAAGTAAAATTAGATATTTTTTGATTTATTTTAGTCGGATGCAAGTTGATAATGATTTTGATAATTGTCAATTTAATTTGTTTAGGTTCTAATTAGTATGTTGATTTCATATAGCATATGGAAAAAACATTTATTTTTATTCTCATTATATAATGGTTATGATATCGAATATGAGCAAGTTCACTCATGCCATTTATATCAAACTAACCCATGTATATCTATCTCAATCCTAGTATATATACACCTAAGTACGAGAAGCTATAAAGTGATTACTTTGGGGCTGATTTAACATTGTTGTATTGATTACCACCTCATGGTTATATGTCAAAAAGGATAACCTCAAGCAGTCCCTTATTTTTTATTAAATGATTTTGCGTGAAGAAAAATTAGTGGTTAGGATGGGCATATGACCCTAATGTATATTTATAATACATATTTTGTTGCTTGAATAGTGAATAAAGTAAGTTTCGCACCCTTGAGATATTTTGTGTTGATTATTGAACCTCTTTGTTTTGATTAAATATAATTAGTGTCAATTTAATTAGGCATGGTATATCAAGAGTAAGATACTATTAATGACCCTATTTTTGACAATTATTTCTTTGTATAAACTATCCTGCTGATCTTATAAATTGAGTAAAATAAATACTTTTAAATGTATTCTTATAAAAAAAAAAATTAATTTAATCCTTTACTTAGACTATTATTGAGGATAACTAAGTAAGAATCATACGAAAAGTCATGTACGTTCGATATGATGTTTATCATGAGAATAATGATAATGATCATTAGTTAATTGTGGAGTCAAATGTCATATGGACTATTGAATGCTAATATAATATATACTTCAAAATATAAAGGTATGTTGATAGTAATTGTGATTACTAAAAACCTAGATGTGAATAAAAAATGGGCATGGTTGACCCTAAATTGAGTAGTCTTACCCATTATTCTTTAAAGAAAAAATACGTCAACCATTACAAGAAAATGGTATTATCCCCTTTATTAAACAAACCAGTGACAGTTAGTGAATGAATACTAGCATTTTATTCGACAAACTTATAATAAAAACAAAACTAGTTTCTCTAAATAGGTAAACTAATAGTTAATCCATACCTCGAATAAGTTATTAAGGGTCTGCTTAGAGCATAACGATATGACTTCGATAAGAGTTTTCCAAAAATATATATAAGACTATAACTTAAATAAATAATGGAATAACTTAAATCTTGTTAGGAACTTTTTGCATGATGAAATTTGATTGTCTAATAGAATAATTTTAATTATGAGGTAGACAGGATATAATATCACATCATTCCATGCAAAAATCAAGGCATAAATGCTTATTAAGGGTAGTTATGGAAAAAGGGAAAGAGGACGTAATGTCGAGTAACCCATAACTTGGTCTCTCCCTATTCTATAAAGACCCTAAGTGAGTACTGGTTCTTTTTATTTATGGAGATTGTCCTGTAAAGACCATAAATCCTCCTTCTTAACATGTTCACCTTATTAAACATAAATATCCAGATAATTGTGTTGAGATAATTATTTGGTGGTGGAAGACTATGTCCTTAAGGCTTATGTGCGGCCTCGGGATAAGTTGTTTATGCACAACCAGAAACTTTGGCCAAAGTAAAGCAAGTAGTTGATTGCATTATTTGTTTATTGTATCCTTACTTTTTATATGTTAGATATTGGAGTATGAATTTAAGCAATTGACTTCCACGGTAGACATTTAAGGATGGAAACATAGTTTTCTCAACCTAGAAAAAGGTAAGCCTTAAAATACTAAATATTGTATGATTGCTAGCATAGGGTGGATTGAAGAGAGATATAGATACACCCTTCTCAGCTGCACAAGGTTTATACATGAAAGAGTTCACGGATGGATCAAACTTAACCAATAAATTTTATACTTGGTTAACTCTATTGCAAACTCCGTTGATTGACTTGTGGAAATCAAATAAAAAAATTACTTCAATTATGGGAAAATAAAAGAGTTGTTACATGGGCCATGTTGTCACTTCCATCACTTGATCTAGCTACATAATTGATCTCATGGCTATATTTTATAAGATAGGGAAGTTACTTTTCCCTGCCATTATATGGCTTCGTTTAGCTTTCTTTTCTCCTGGTCAGAGTAGGAGTAGTTTAGGATTGTTTTTGTAAAACAAGTGCTATACACACTCTGCATATTTCCTTTTGGATTTGTATACACCAAAATTAGGCTACACTAATCCTTGCACACGCGTACACACCCTAGGACACCCCTTCATAATTCCACACGGTCATTTTACCTATTTGCTAACTCACATTCACCATTTTACCACTCAAAACCACCTATAACCATAAGAAAATAAAATAAAAAATAAACAAAACAACCTAACCTCCCAACAAATTCCCTATAAGCTCTAAACAACCCTATACCCGTAATAAAACTTGAAAATCCCATAAAAGGAGATGGTTAAAACCAAATTCAACCATTTTCCTTGAAATGGAAAAAAATTGGCATAGTTTCCCATAATTGACTCCAATTGGTGTGGATTCAGTTGAAACAACATCGATCCTATAAAAGGTGGCTCAACCCACTACCTAAGGATCTAAAAATTTTATAGGTGACAAGGTTGGATTATTTAATTGGAAATCCAATGAGAAGGAACCTCTTATAGATGTAAAGCACCCCTAGATGTTTATCAGATTTCTAGTTTGATATTTGGACATCCAGTGTGATTGCACAACATTGAATCTTTTCCCCAAGTGTGGGACTTGTAAAAATGGGAAAAGAATCTCCAGATTAGAGGTTGGTTCCTCAACTCCTCTGATTAGATGTATGCTTGAAAATTGCAGAGGTTTAAACTAAATCCTACTCTAAATTCCAAGGGGACAGAGATGAAAGATGCAAAAGAAATAAAACTAAGACTAACAAGGTGATACACCAAAGGAGTGGTGAACATTTACTTCTGCAAATTGACACAGATCACAGAAATGCAACAAAACATCATGCACAAACTGATAAAATGTAATGAAAGATCAGAAATGAATCAAACAACACAAGAAGAGGACTGAAACTCATTCACAGAGCTTGCATTGTCATTTCCAATATCAAAAATACATGCATTACAATAGCAGAGAGGTAGAAAACATGTTTGCAGTCCTGAAAGAGGTCTGATATTCCACAAAATCACTTTCCAGGGTGAAGAAGGGAGCCTGCAAAACATAAAAATGTCCAACCCTTACAAAATGAGCCAAATCTGGCTTTTAACAATGAAAATTGAGCCCAGGAAGGAGAAAACGTGGGAAAGCATGAAAGGATGCTTCAACCACTGACCAAATTGCATTAAAACAGCATGGGCACCCTCAAAAGTTCATTCCCCGATGTTTTTGACCATGCTGGGAGAGAATGCGAGCCATACTTCATTAAAAATGGTGGTTGAAATGTCAGTTCTGTTCTCCTTCCCATGCCAGAGGCATTTTTTTATTTTCTCTCTCCAAACCTTCACCAAAACACAAAATTGAGCCCTCCATCGTGTAGATAATTTCACCATCTTTCCAATGACACCAAGAACATGAAAATCTGAGCTCTGGATCAAAATTTATGCCCTTCTGAAGATTTAGGGCAAAACTAGGGAAAATTTGAATTGGCGGGCCGAAAATTTAAAATTTTCCCTCTTTTTGACTTTGGGAAAATTTCCCCAAAAATCTTCCACCCCCTGAAGCTCTGATGCCACGTGGCACCTTTTGATTGGTTGCGGGCCTTCCCCTGACCTTTTTACACCTTTTTGGTCTTTGGAAAATTTTCCAAAAAATCTCCGCCGGCCCGAAGCTCCGATGACACGTGTCATGTTCTTATTGGCCCTGGGGCCATGCTTCCAAATTTTCCTTTGACTCTGACCATTTCCCCAAATGGGACATGTGGTGCCTTCTATTGGTGTGGGCCTGAACAAGCTCTTTCTCTTCTGCGGACCCGCCTTAAGATTTTTGCCGGCCACATGGACATGTGGCATGCTTCTGATTGGCGTGGGCCATCGCGGGCGGGCTTTCATTCAATATTTTTCCCTATTTTGGAAAAAGGGAAAATTTCCCTTCCACCCTCTACCTTGATGCTATTCTGAGGACATGTGGCAGTTTTTTGATTGGTTGGTGGGCCTTCGGGCCGAGATATTCCTTTCACGCCAACCTTGGAAATTTTTCCAACTTCTCCCATCGAGCCGAACTCCGATGGGCCTGAGGACACGTGGCCTCCTCCTATTGGCTGGCGGGCCTTCGGGCCAAAAATTTCTTTGTGTGCCCCACCAATATTTGGAAAATTTTCTAAGTTACCCCGCCCCCGCCATTCCGTTGCTGACGTGGCGCTTTCTGATTGGTTGGCGGGACCTCCCATGGGAAAATTTCCCTCCAAAACTCCGTCGAGCCATAACTTGAAAAATACAAGGAGTTAGAAGGAAAAATTTACCATTCTGGAAAGTTGAGAAGATGCTCTATCCAATGAAACCATTTCCAAAACATTTTGAGTGCCTAAAAGATAAAAATTTCTGACTGAGACACAAGGAAGGAAGGAATGAAGGGAGTTAGCCAAAAAATAAGCAAGGGGCTTATTTTGGATAACAATTTTGGTGACTCAGAGGGGTCATCTACCTGCTGGATGAAGTTACCAGTTGCCTGAAGCAATCCATTGGGCATGGAGTCATAAAATTCTCTACTTGGTACCCCAACTGATTAGAAAATTACAAGGAGGAAGATTGTGAGAGTAGAAACATCACTTGATCTGGAACATGGCCTGCAAAACTGCATGTTTGGGACAACAAGCTTGTGCCAAAGCACTTAGGGAAAGTAAAAACTAAGCTACAACAAAACAATGTGCATAAGCACTTGGAGGAATGAAAATCTAAGCTAATATGTACAAGGTAGAGAGTTTCCCTCTAGTAGCAATGCTTTAGATGGATTCCATTAACTGGAATCTGCAGTTCTTCACCATCCAATGTAGACAATTGGAAGGCATTGTTGTTCTTACACTTTGTGACCATGTAGGGGCCACTCCAAATGGCATCAAACTTTGAATGCCTTCCTGGCTTTTCTCGGTCTGCATCCCATTTCAACACTAGATCTCCAACTTGGAAGGTTCTAGCCTTAGCTTTCCTATCAAAAGTCTTCTTGATCAAGGCTTGATCCTTCTCCATTGCTTGGGCTGCATGCTCTCTGATCTCTTGGAGCTCCATCAATTCTACATATCTAACCTCCATGGGTTCAAACTCCAACAATTCCAATTGCTTCATGAGTTCCAACGTTGGCAACTCAAGTGACATGGGAAAAATTGCCTCTCTTCCATAAACAAGCTTGAATGGAGAATTACCTGTGGATCTCTTGGGAGTTATCCTATCAGCCCATAAGGCTGATTTCAATTTAGTATGCCAAGTCCTCTTGATTTTCATCAAGAGTCCTCTTGATGATCCTTAACAAGTTCTTGTTTGTAGACTCAGCTTGGCCATTACCTTGAGGGTAATAATTTGATGAAGTGCTCAGATAAATCCCATTTTTGACAGCCCATTCAGTCACCTTTGATCCTATGAATGCCAAGGCATTATCTGATATTATAGTGGCAGGTATACCAAATCTGGTTACTATCCCTTCATAGAAGTCTAGAATGCTAGATTCATTTGCTTCCTTAAGTGCCACTGCCTCAGTCCATTTGGTGAAGTAATCTGTGGCTGTTAGAATCCACTTGTGCCCTTGGCTTGAGTTTGGGTTAATGACTCCAATGAAGTCCAAACCCCATTGCATGAATGGCTGGTCAACTGAGATTGGGTGCAATGGAAGGGCAGCTAATCTCTCCTTGCCTGTGAAGAAAGCACAACTCTTGCACCTCTTGATCCATGCATAACAATCACTGAATACCTTGGGCCAATAATAGCCAGCCTTCATGATCTTGAGGGCTGTCACTCTTGGTGCAAAATGACCCCCAGCTGTCCCACCATGGAACTCTTCCAATGTTCTATTAATCTGATTTGTTCCAATGCATCTCAGCAGCACTCCATTTGCATCCTTCTTGAACAAAACACCATCAACAAGTGCATATGGGACAGCCTGCAATCTGAAGTGTCTTCTCTTTGGTTTTGTTCATCTCTAGAGGGCATAGGCCTATGTGTAGGAAGTGCATTATGTCTTGGGTCCAACAAGGAGTGAGGACACCATCATTCTCTTCTTGAACATTTCCTTGTTCTTGGTTGTTTTGCAGCACCAAAACAACATCCTTTTCATTGCATGCTTCCATTGATTTGCTTAAGACCAGCTGTTCACATAATCCTTTTCCTCGGACCAGCTTGGTGACTTTGATCTCAATGTCATACTCCATGACACGAGTAATCCACCCTGCACATTTTTCATTTAAATCTTTGTTGAGGAGGAAGTCTTTAACTCCCACATGAGAAACCAACAGTTGAACCTTGTTGTTTGAAACTAGATGCTTAAATTTCTTCAAGCTCCTAATCACTGCAAGAACATGCTTCTCAATGAAAGAATATCTCACCTCATAGTCCTCCAGGCTTTGGCTAAAGAAAGCAATTGGCTGCTCTGCATTTTCTTTGTTCTGCTGTACTAAAATTGCAGAGATTGTATCATCACCTCCAAATGCATAAAGGATAAAATCCTTGGAGAAATCTGGGTTAATGAGAGTTGGAGCTTGTGAGATAGCCTCTTTGATTGCCTCAAAACTTGCCTTACCTTTAGCTGTCCATTTGAAAGCCATGCTTTTCTTCAACATCATGGTTATTGGCTTGACAAGGGCTGCAAAATCTGGCACAAACCTCTGAACAAAATTGATCCTTCCCAAGAAACTTTGGAGGGATTTCTTATGACTTGGTAATGGCAGTGCTTTTATGGCTTCAACCCTCTCTGGATCAATTACTAATCCTCTTTTGGAAACAATGTGGCCAAGGAGCTTTCCTTCATGAGCTAGAAAAATACATTTTTTGGGATTCAAGGATACCCCAAATCTTCTACATCTTTGGAACACTTGTCTCAAATGAAAGAGATGATCTGCTGTACTTTTAGAAAAAATAGTGATATCATCTAAATATACCAGCACTATTTTGTTGATTAATCCCTTGAACGCCATATCCATTTCCCTTTGGAAGGTAGCTCCAGCGTTGGACAACCCAAATGGCATTTTTCTATATGCATAAGTCCCCCATTTGGTGGTGAAGGCTGTCTTGAACTGATCATCTTCTTTGACCATGATCTGATTGTACCCTGAATAACCATCTAGCAATGAAAACCTCTCAGAGCCAGCAACAACTTGCAAAATCTGCTCCATAGAAGGAAGTGGGTAATGATCCTTGAGAGATGCTCTATTCAAATCTCTGAAGTCTACACACAATCTGATTTCTCCACTCTTCTTTCTAACTGGAACCAAGTTTGCAACCCAACTAGAATGCTTGATAGGAAATATGATACTTGCCTCTATTAACTTATTCAATTCCTTCTTCATGAGAGGCTCCATGTGTGGATTGACTGGCCTTTGCTTTTTCCTGATGGGCTTAGCACTTGGATCCAATTCAATTGTATGTTGAGCTAGCTTGGGATTGAAACCTTTCAAATCTTCATAGCTCCAAGAAAATATATCAGGGAACTCTTGACAAAGTTGCATAAACTCATACCTTTCTTGCTCGGTTGCCACTTTACCAATTTGAAGTGACTTGCCTTCTCCAACCAAGATGGGCATTGAATCTTCTCCCTTGACTTGGATGTTTGCTTTCTCTTTCCTAAATTGATCATTAGGATTAAAAATGGACTCCAAAGTGACAAGTCCCTTTGGTAGTTTGTTGGTTCTCAGCTGTACCACCTGATCACCATACTGTTGTTCTAATTTTTCTTGATTTTTGGCTGAGAACTCAGCTTCTTCTTGCAAGAAATTGATGATTTGTTGATCATTTTCAAACACTTGCCAACTTACATTATTGTCTGGCACTGATGGCCTTACAATCACATGAATGCTTGGCTGTACTTTATCTTCCTTGATGCTTTCAACAACATCAAAGGCTGCCCCAACTGCTGCAAGCCTGTCAGCAGCTTGGTTTTCTTTCCTAGGGATGGAATTGATGTTAAAGCCCTCAAAATATTCAATGAGGTCCCACACCCTATTCTTATAACACTTGAGCAGATCATTTTTGGCAGCATGTTGCCCTCTAACTTGATTAACAATCAGCTCACTGTCACCAAAGACTTGTAAGTTTTTTATACCTCTTTTGATTGACCAATGCAATCCTTGTATCAAAGCTTCATATTCAGCAGTGTTGTTAGAACATGCAAACTGAAATCTAAAAGCTGAATAATATTTAATGCCTTGAGGTGAAACAAGCATGGCTCCCCCTCCTGCACCTTGTCTACTTCTTGATCCATCAAAGAATAGCTGCCATACCTCATTGTCATCTTTATGGTCTGATTTGGTGATGCTAGGAATAGGCTGATTTTCTTCATGTATGCAATAGACTCCTAGTTCAGATTCTTCTATTTCTTGGTAGGGATCAAAAGCATGTACCTTGCTTTCCCATTCATCAAGAGTTAAATCTGGGATGCTTCCAACCTTGGTGTCAGCTTCATCTGTGCTTGGATAATCCTCTTGATCAAATGTTGAACAGTTGGCATTGATTGGGCTTGGAGTATGAGGCTCAATGTGAAAGTTTGCAATAGGTTCAGACCTGATTGTGGCCTTAGTTCCATATCTTGTTCTAAACAACATGTGTGACCAATCAGCAGATAAGTAGCCTCCAATTTTAGCTGTGAAGTCCCTTGACAAGCATAAGGCAAAGAGTGGTGGCAAATCTATCACTGACACATCTTGCAAAACAGTAACATTGGGGCATGCATGTAAAGTAAGATTCAAATATTTGATCACTCCCACTATTGTTACTGCTGTCCCATCTAGTTGCACCACCCCTTTGGATATGACTTCATATTGGAGGCCCAGCTGATCAGCTATTTGCTTGGGCATTACAGAACTACTTGCCCCAGAATCAATCATGCAATTGTGTACTAGTTTATCCCCAATGATCAATGAAACATAGAATGGAGGGGGCTTCAAAACTTTACCTTGTTGTCCTCCATGATTCCCTTCAGCTGAGCAGCATTTGTGAGTACCTTCTCTTGCATATGAACTTGCTGATTTGAAGTTGACCAATTCTTCATGGCAGCTTGTAGGAGATCTCTTTGGCCTGGGATGGATAATGATTCCCACATTGATATATTCACATTTGTCTTCTTCATCTGATCAATGATGCTAAATGGGGATGAAACATCTCTTTTCTGCCCCTTGGTCTGCACATTCTTTTCTTGCACATGGGCAGCAACAACTGGCATTTGAGTTGGTCTAGAAGGTGGCTTGGGCTGTCCTTGCATGTTTGGAACTGCATTTTGCTTGCCAACACTTTGTGGAGTGATGGAAGGTTGTGGATCACCTGGAGCCAATGACTTCCCTTCACCAATATTCCTCTTTTTTGACCTTGTATTGGCTGCTACACTCTGAGACATTGCTTGATTCATGCCACAAAAATCCTCAGCCTGCCAATTCACTAGTGTAGTCTCATTTGGAGCTACATTTTGCTGGGATGTTCCTTGTTGTTGGTTTGTTTCCTGGCTCACCTCACCCTCTACGCCAGTTTTTGTCACCATCAAGGCTTGGTTCAAGGCACCATTGAAGCACATAGATTGGTTGTGAGGTTCATTGCATGGGAAACACCAATCATACTCTTGTGCTACATTATTTTGCACTGGCACTAAGGCTTTAGAGGCAGATGCAACATTGGGATTATAGGGCTGAAATGGTCTATTGGCAGGAGGCCTTGTTTGATTTTGATTTGCAGCTGGATTGGGTGGCCTATTAGGCTGATATGGTTGCCTATTAGGCTGAGCTTGAGGCTGATAAGAAGGTCTAAAACTTTGGGCCTGCTGCCTCTTGAGTGTAACCAGCTCATTGCCTAAATTTTGCAATTGTTTCATGACTTCTTGAAGTTCATTTGAAGCACTAGAGGATGAAGTAGAAGTTTCATTTGAACTCTGATTTCTAGGAGTGGGAATAGGAGCTATAGTAGGTGCTTGACTAGTGCTTGGATTTTCTAAATTTGGGTATAAGGGCATGGGAGGCCTAGGAGCTAGCTTACCAGCTTGAATTAAACAATTTTCAGCTCTAATGGCAATGCTATAAGCTGCAGGTATAGTTGTACCTCCCATGGATTGAATTAACATAGAAATATCAGAATTCAAAGCTTTGAGATAGTATAGAAAAGCACCTTCAGCTGTTGGCCTTACTGCCACTGGAATTCTATCCCAAGTCCTTTGAAATCTGAAGTTGAAGTCTGTCAGCTGCTCATTGGGAGCTCTCTTGATGGTTGTCAGTTGTTCCAATAGAGACAAGTTATCTCCCTTTTCTCCAAACTACTCATGGAGAGCTATGCACAACTGATTCCAATTTTGGATAGAACCAGCCCCAAGGCTTCTAAACCATTGCAATGCTTTCCCTTTGAATGAAGATGCCAACAATTTGACAGTAATTTGCATCTCAACAATCTCATGGATTGCACAAACATTAGCAATGTCTTTGACATGATCACCAGGAGTGGTCTGATTTTCTCTAGTGAAGTATGGAATGTTCTTCAATGCTGCAACTGGAACTGGATTTTGTGCATTGAGAGCAAGTGGGCTGCTGCCAGTGAAGTTGACATAAGGGTTGGGTTGTGCCATTCTGATTGGCCTGAGAACCCTTGTTGATTGAGTGAAAGGTCTAGAAGGTGGAGGAGTTGATAGAGTTCTGTTTGGTGGAGATGGAGACCTTTGAATCCTCCTTCCTCTATGCCTTCTTCTAGGAGATAGCTGCAGATACTCAGACAACCCTTCTTCTCTGGCTTTTGATCTTGTGTTGATTCTTCTCATGAATCTTCAGACTATGACTGCTGAAACCAGTTGATTTTTTCTCTTTGGAGCGCCAGATGTGCAGATCAAGGGCTCTTTTCAAGCAAGAAACTTGCAACAAATGCACATCAACTTTTTTGCAATGAAGATGAAGACCTCTAAGGTCCCACCGGGCATGCCAAAACTGTTAGTGCAGATTCACAGCACCCCTGGATGTTTATCATATTTCTAGTTTGATATTTGGACATCCAGTGTGATTGCACAACATTGAATCTTTTCCCCAAGTGTGGGACTTGTAAAAATGGGAAAAGAATCTCTAGATTAGAGGCTGGTTCCTCAACTCCTCTGATTAGATGTATGCTTGAAAATTGCAGAGGTTTAAACTATAAATCCTACTCTAAATTCCAAGGGGACAGAGATAAAGATGCAAAAGAAATAAAACTAAGACTAACAAGGTGATACACCAAAGGAGTGGTGAACATTTACTTCTGCAAATTGACACAGATCACAGAAATGCAACAAAACATCATGCACAAACTGATAAAATGTAATGAAAGATCAGAAATGAAGCAAACAACACAAGAAGAGGACTGAAACTCATTCACAGAGCTTGCATTGTCATTTCCAATGTCAAAAATACATGCATTACAATAGCAGAGAGGTAGAAAACATGTTACAGTCCTGAAAGAGGTTTGATATTCCACAAAATCACTTTTCAGGGTGAAGAAGGGAGCCTGCAAAACATAAAAATGTCCAACCCTTACAAAATGAGCCAAATCTGGCTTTTAACAATGAAAATTCGAGCCCAGGAAGGAGAAAACGTGGGAAAACATGAAAGGATGCTTCAACCACCAACCAAATTGCATTAAAATAGCATGGGCACCCTCAAAAGTTCATTCCCTGATGTTTTTGACCATGCTGGGAGAGAATGCGAGCCATACTTCATTAAAAATGGTGGTTGAAATGTCAGTTCTATTTCTTCTTCCCATGCCAGAGGATGTTTTTTGATTTTCTCTCTCCAAACCCCACCAAAACACAAAATTGAGCCCTCCATGTGTAGATAATTTCACCAGCTTTCCAATGACACCAAGAACATGAAAATCTGAGCTTTGGATCAAAAGTTATGCCCTTCTGAAGATTTAGGGCAAAACTAGGGCAAATTTGAATTGGCGGCCCGAAAATTTAAAATTTTCCCTCTTTTTGACTTTGGGAAAATTTCCCCAAAAATATTCCACCCCCCTGAAGCTCTGATGCCATGTGGCACCTTTTGATTGGTCATGGGCCTTCCCCTTGACCTTTTTACTGCCTTTTTGGTCTTTGGAAAATTTTCCAAAAAATCTCCGCCGCCCGAAAGCCTGATGACACGATGTCATGTGTTCTGATTGGCCCTTGGCGGGCCATCACTTCCAAATTTTCCTTTGACTCTGACCATTTCCCTGAATGGGACACATGGCACCTTCTTATTGGCATGGGCCTAAAGCTCAAATTTCCTTCTGTGGACCCGCCTTAAGATTTTCGCCGGCCACATGGACACGTGGCAGCTTCTGATTGGTGCGGGCCATCGCGGGCGGGCTTTCATTCCATATTTTTCCCTATTTTGGCAAAAGGGAAAATTTCCCTCCACGCCTCCACCTTCCGATGCTCCAAGGACATGTGGCAGGTTGTGATTCATTGGCGGGCCTTCGGGCCAAGATATTCCTTTTGCGCCAACCTTGGAAATTTTTCCAACTCCTCCCGCCGCTCCGAACTCTGACGGGCCTGAGGACACGTGGCCTCCTCCTATTGGCTGGTGGGCCTTCGGGCCAAAAATTTCTTTTGTGCGCCCCACCAATACTTAATGAAAATTTTCTAAGTCACCCCCGCCCCCGCCATTCCGCCGCTGACGTGGCGCTTTCTGATTGGTTGGCAGACCTCCCATGGGAAAATTTCCCTCCAAAACTCCGCCGAGCCATAACTTGAAAAATACAAGGAGTTAGAAGGAAAAATTTACCATTCTGGAAAGCTGAGAAGATGCTCTATCCAATGAAACCATTTCTAGAACATTTTGAGTGCCTAAAAGATAAAAATTTCTGACTGAGACACAAGGAAGGAAGGAATGAAGGGAGTTAGCCAAAAAATAAGCAAGGGGCTTATATTTCCCTTAAGGTTCAATTGTATCTTAGATTAACTTGTCTAAAAATTTGTATTTTTGGTTCCCCATTCAAGATCATAGGCATTACAAAATGCTCTTTGATAAAAAACAATTTTAATAGCAATTGGTATCGATCATATAGATCAACACCGATCTACCAGATCGACATTGATCCGTGTTAAAAGTATGCTACTTAGCATTCTTAATACATTTTTATATTTTTTCTAATATCTTTTAATCATGGTTAATATTCTCTGTTTCTTATAAGCTTGTGTCCCTATTAGATGACCCTCTGAGGAGTAGTTTATGAGTCTAACAGAATTTACGACATACCCATCATTTGTCAATCATTTGTGTGGGAACAATCTAACATTGACTATGAGCTAAGTATATGTGTCATCATCCTCACACCTAACTTGGATGATATCCCTGAGTAACTAGAAATTCTTCTCGATCACAGTGACAAGGCCAACCTCTACTAGGACAACATTTTCAACCCTCCCCATCCTATCATCTAGGATGTTGATTAAGTCTCAACTTCTAGACATTACACATCAAAAGTTTGTTATTTGTATCATCTGATATTACTTGTAATCTTATCATTATTATTAGCTTAATTGTCTAAAATTGAGTTGACACCTATCAAAGGAAGCCCTTTGGTTCATGGGATTGGTATTTTCCAAACAACTCACCTCATTATTATCTAATACCTTTCTTGTCAAGATGTCTATGTGTGTGTAGGTTTATGGTTCTCCGGAGAGGAGTTTTTTACACCTATTTAAATCCGTTACCTTTCATCATCATCTACGTAGGTATCATTAAACCATGTTATTTATGAGTTTTAGTGATTTGTTTCACACAGTAAGACCGAGTCCTAAAATCTACTAAAACATCTAGCACACCTGGTGGGGAACTTGTCCCTTTTGATTAAATTCTACATTTCTATGGTAGAACCCACTTTTATTTACTTCTTTCACGTTAGCTAAATTTTAAGCTCGAGTTCTCTAGTGACTTCTTGAAGGGTTGAGACAAAAATAAAAAGGAATATTTAACGAATGAAGTTATTTACCTCATCTCTCATTTACACTCTATTTTTAATCCATTTTCAGCATTGCATTGTGGGTGTTGTTCTCATTGAAAGAAAAATATTCTTTTTAGGACTTAAAATGAACTCACATTTTCATATCTATTTGATCATCTAGTTTAAATAGGGGTTAAAATATATGTTTATCACTTCCCATCACACACTACCAAAATCACTTATAATTAAACTTGCACTCTAAACATCCTCTCCCAGGTCTACCTACTTGGATTTCTTCACTAAGGGGGAAGTCGACTCGGTTTTTTGGCCGAGTATAAATAACTGGTGGGAAATATATTAGCTAAGCACCTAACACCCTTATCGTTGCAGGACTGTGAAGTGAGGGGATATTCCCCAATACTACGCTTTGTACCAACACTAACACATATTCTAGCCTTTCATATGTTCACGTATATCGAGGACTCCAACTTAAACATAATTGAAACCATCCTTAGAAGGCCCAATTATTAGTACCTCCTGCAAGCTGTCTTTTTTTTCACACATTTCTAAAAACTAATCAAGATAATCGAAATCTACATGTTGATTGTGTGATTTATATTAAACAAGTATCTGTTATTTACTGTGTGATTTATATCTCATGATTTTGACTAGACATCAGTCTCGTATCCACGATGTCATAAATATGTCATACCCACTACAATAATCCATAGACATAATCCAAGAATCATCGCACTCTCTTAGCGTTAGACCAGACACCTCAGAAATTCTTGATCCATCCCTCCCACAATTCTTCACTAGTGGAGATCCTACCTTTAAAGAGATTCTAGACACCAATCATGTCACCCTTAATAGTTACCTCACTTCACAGGCCATCTGCATTCCTCATTACAGACCAAAGACCTCACAACCTATTACTAATGTTACTTATGACCACTCTAGACTCATCGATCCCACCTATCAACTAGTCATCAAACAAGTCACTCCTTATCCTACCCCAGGTCATACAGAAACATCTAAACCTATCTCGTCAATCCCTTTGGTCAGCTTTGAACTTAATATTATTTCATCAGAAAACACAATTATCCAACAAGGGCCCCTACTATCTACCTCTTCAACTAACTGTCATAGTGCACAACCTTATACGAATACCCCACCGCTTATAGTTGTCTCTCAATAATCTTCATCCACAATCCAGAATGTTGTTGTATTTATCCCTACATCCTTGCCGCTTATTAACATGAGTGTTATCACTAGAAATCGTCACCTTTCCTAACCAATACCCACAGTTGGTGTCTCGAAGTATGGATATGTTCCCTCTCAACAAAATCCACAACCCTCGTAACCCTTTTTCAATACTTTTATCCCTCAACCTTATCAGCATATCCACTCTTCCACACAACCATTAGTTTCTAATCAAACTTACAATAGATTAGGGATCCTCCCCCCTTTTCAAAACCCTCTTTTATCATATCAACAATACTAATCGAAACCCCTGGTCTATAGGCATGCTAACCCTTCTTCAAAAAATATCCAACCTCCTCAAAATTATCCCATATAAACCTTGATGAATATATTAACAAGTCTATAAACCACCACTATAGGTGCTAAGAAATGTATTTTCCTACGAAAAAAATTGCAACGAACCTATCAATCCAACAATACCTTTCAAGCCATACCCTCCACTTTGGGAACTTCTGAAATTTACCAAGTTCTATAGTAAAGAAGACTCGTAACAACATCACATGGCCTTGGATGACACTCTTTCTACCTCATAACTCACGACCAGGACCTTATTCTAAGCACATTCCCAATGTCACTAGCCGGGCTTGCTCTTGAATGGTACAACAACATCCCTCAACATTCTCTTTATTCATTCACACAATTAGCCAAACTATTCCTAGAAAACTCCTCCATGAACATTTGATCCGTAAAATAAATAAAAATCCTCTATTTTTTAACAATTTACAAGGATCTTTAAATACTTGTCAAATTATAACCTTTTAATCAACTGAATTTGATTCAAAATTTGATTTAAAAACCGATCCAAATACGTGTAAAAATTGATTTTAAATTGATAAAACCTATCCATATAAGTTATTTATTTGAATCATTAGATTTAAATTTTACCCAATTTAATAGATTTCCCATAAATTTTCAAACAAATTAAGTTTTCTTTCAAAACTAAAATATGAATTAGAAAACTAAAAATAATATGAAACTGAAAGCAAAAATAATAAAAAATCAACATCAGAATTGTTTATGGGGTTCAGAAAATTCCTATGTCCCCGGGTTCATTTCAAACCAATCCATTAATGTTTAAATTTGTAAATACATATCAGAACTTACAAATCAAATAATGAACCTTTTTATAACCTGCCAGAAGACTTTGATAACCTGTGAGTTCTGAAAAACATCAGTGTTTTCTCTATGTGTTTGTTCTCGACTTCACAAGTTGATCTTCTTCTAGTTGTCCGTCAAAAAATTCACAAATTAATTTACAAAAATAGAATACGAACTCCAAATTGGAAGAATAGATATATCACTAGAATCATCTTTGAATTTTGAGCATTTTCCCAGTTTACGCCGAGACTTGATTTTTCCTTTAAGTGCTAAAAAATGCTGATTTCTAAAATTGCTCTATTATTCTTAATACAAAGTTTGCAAAGTTAGCTTATTAAAATATATTTTACCACCTTTTATATCTTGCAAACTACCCGTGGTATAGCGACGGGGTTAAATTTTACTAACCCAAAGGTTAGGGGGTCGAGCCCCTCTAACCTCCTCCTTTGTTTGTTTTATCCAAAGTGGGTAAAAATCCCACATGCATAGGGGATAAGGGTGGTCGGTAGTTTATTTTTAGGTAAGAGGGTAAGCCAAGTGGCTTAGGGATGCATTTTGTTGGATTCACCACCTTGGATAGCAATGTTAAGTGCTCGGTTATTAGCGAGCTGGCGGTGAAGAATATGTTTGGGGATGACATGTAGGTCAATGAGTGGCTGTGTTGGTATGCCACGTTGAGTGGACGTTTAGTGGTGGATATATATGAATCGACTAGTAGAGAGGTTCGGTGAGGAGTTTGATGTGGGTGAGTTTATATATGGCATGGTGAGTATGGTGATGTGGGAGGTTCATGAGATAGAAATAGTAGCTTGGAAATCTATCCATATGCACTTAGTCCCAATGCACAACATGCACAACATGGTTTAATCCCACATTTTCAATGCAATTACACTTACAAGCAAATATATACAATATTTGGCAATAGTGAAATGAAGTAACGATGAAAAAGACACCTCTCCAATAAAAAAAAGTGTGTCGACTCTAGCTAAGGGACCCTAGCCAACAAATAACAAGGCCCACTTGTTCGAAAATGAGTGTCGAAGACTAGAGTCATAAAACTAGTTTTTACTCTTTTGCTCAATTTCATTTTGCCATGTGTCATAGTGTGATTGGTCAACTGCCCCTATTTTTGCTCTTTCAGCTAGAATCTTCTATGGATGGTAACTTGCTCCAATGGACTCCATCTTTTGCATTCAATTAGGCAATGAAAATTTCTCGGAGTTTTCTACCATAATGTAATGATCTTGGGAGATTTGGGGAAACTATGCCCATTGATTTGATCTCTGGATCAACATCACATGTAAAATATCCATAACCGATCTATATTCCATAAAATAATTCAAACATGAATCTATCATTGATTTCTTCGCTAGGTGGAATAGAATCATTAATCAATTATCTTTCTCTCTCCCACAAACTGCATTAGTCTAGTTGTTTTCTCGATATTTCATGAAACACACATCTTACACTCTTGAAATCCAATCATTTTAGAAATTCAACGAAGCCTTTACCATGTTCGAAAAGTTGGAACTTTGATCCCTCGAATACGGTAAAGTTAAACTACAATCTAAATAGCCTAAACCCGATCCTTCTAAGAATTTGTCCAACAATGACAAATATAAAGGCTCGGTAAATGTGGTTTTCCTAAAATCCCCCATCTAAAGGGCACTTTGAATCCAAGAAATCCCGACCTCTTTAAAAATACACACCTCTAGGGGAGAGTTACAGTTATATTTTTGACAAGCTCATGACTTTCTGTTTGATAAACCTTCCTCCTATCTGACCTATCGATGAATCTAATCCTAAGCTATCCTGGTATAAAGAAGAAGACTATTGTAAATATCACCAGGTTTGCAGACACGGTTTTGATAGATGTTGATCCTTTAGAAATGTCCTCTAAGAACTTATTGACCGAGGTGACCTATAACTAGACAAACCTAATGTGCCTCCTAATCAAGCCACAAATGTATTCATGTAACCTTTTCCAAACCATCCACACCCAACCTAATATTGTAGATCCCTAGAATCATACCGCTCATGTTATCAACACCATCAACTAACTTCCACCATCTAAAAAACCAACATATGCATCCGAGACACCAATTAAACAAACATAATTCTTTGATCTCCTTATTGGTGATGCCCCACATCGAATGAACTCCCAGTCAACAATATCTATGGTAGCTACTCCCACAAGTATCCCTTATCTTATCTCATGGAGTTCTAAAAAAGAAAGTCTCATTGTGGAAATCGTAAGTATCCCTCCCAAATATAAGGTCCCCCAACACTAGGTCAAAAATATTGATATTAGTATACAAGGATTACTTAGTCCTAAAAGTAAGAATTTATAACTCTCACAGGACAAACACAAAGTAAACACACGTAAGAATGCCACATTACTGCTCTCTATTCTAGGACCTCATCCTTCGTCAAAACTCACAATCACCATCTTAGACTCCAAACCCATTCCTAAGACTACACTTAATCCTGTTATTCAAGACACACTCCTTGTGTCCCGCAATTCTAAACCATTTACAGAAACCCAAAACCCTACAACATCAACATCGTCTCAAAAAGCTTCATCACGATACCATATTGTAATCCTCAAAAAACTTCTTCAATCATTAGCCATATCACTACCCCGATCAAACCTTCCAATACTCATGGATGAAATCCTACCTAGTACAAGTATGACATCGTTTACGCTTATCATAGGTGTCAGGACATCATACTGAATATTTTAAATCCCTTCATGCCATAATAAAATATATTTTAAAGAAATATTACCTCCTAGAGAATAGAGATTGTCCTACTCCACCTATCAATAAGAAAATGATAAAATCAAAATAATTGGTTAAACTTACCCCTAAAACTCTTAAACCATCACTTGATAACCCACAAAGAAAAGGTGTTGTCCCCTCCAGTGAGTCTCCCTTATTTCAAATTAACACTATCTGCATAGCCATGAGAGCTCATACCCAAGACTTAAAATCCCAGACTCAAGACATGCCTAAAGTCTCCATCCCCGCAACTCCCATTAAATCACCATATTCCAAATCCAAGGTCTCCATCCTTGCATCCTCTTAGACTTAATCCGTGAATTCAATACATAACAATGTTCTTAAAAAGTTACATCAAGCACCCATTAAGATGCCCCTCTATGAAATAATCCAAAACTCCCCTCAACATCGACAATATATGATAAAATATCCCCAAGCCATCTCGATAAAATCAGACAAACCTCAACCATTTGCCAACTTTTTTGGTCCCTTGAAAATTTTTACCGCCATCGCGTTTGATGATTTTGAGATCCCATCATTACAATCTAAAGACCACTATCTCACCCTATTTGTCACTACCCAAATCAATGATATCCTTGTTAAAAGAGTCATGATTGAAAATGGGGCCAACATCAACATCATCTCATCCCACTCTTTCAAAAAACTTATGTTGGAAGCACAATCATTGAGAGGGGGGCTGAATAAATGTTGTTATAAATTTTTTACTTTTACTTCAATAATTCATTGATCCATTATCATATATGAGCAATGTCAATTAGTTTAGCAAACCATCAAAACAACATAGTAACCATTCACATGAACAAGAAACACAAGTGAGAACACACATGTATATGTGGGAAAAATTTAAAGGGAAGAAAACCCATTGATCTCTATATTAAACAAAAAACCAAGATTGATTGAAGCACGAACTCCACATGGAGCACCAACCCTAAATTTCTAAGCACCCACTTGACAAGGTTTGAACAAGCACCAACTTGCAAGGAAGCACCAACTCCCTAAGTGACTGAAAACCAACTCAACTACCTCTGTAATTTTTTCACAATCTTATCCCTATTACTTCAACAAAAAATGATGAAACTTCTTCATCTCTATTCTCTCTTATCCCTCTCAAAGCAAAATGATATGCTTATTCACTCATCACTCTTCTTCACTTTGACATTGTCATGAACTGATTACTTTTCATATATTGACCACCTTCATGATATTATATATAAGCTCTCTACCAATGGTCTTCAAGACCTCCTTCAAATTTCTCAAGCTCTATAACTCACTCATGCACCCACTCTTCTAGTCTAGGCCTAAAATAGTCTTGCCTTTATATACATAAATCAAGAACATACATTACTTAGTCAGCCATACATACATAAAATCAGTTAGGTAGGACATTCCAAGTATCAAAGAACATATAAAAAACATGAAATAATCACAACATGAGCTTATTTTGGTTTACAATGTCATCAATTAGCCTTTTACTTATTTAGCCTTCATGAAGACCTACTTGCACTAAGTCTGCCATCATAACAAAGCAACATGATCTTTCTTGAGAAACCATGATCGTCTTCACAACTCAAAACCCTTTGATTTTTTTTTGACAAATAACTCTTCTAAGCTCGTCCATGCTTGATTTTCTCTTCACTTGTTTATTTACACCATGAAACCATCTTTAGGACACACTTCCCTATTAGGCATGTAACCTTACAAAGTTTTCCTTGCAAGATGAAGCTTGAACACCCTCAAGCGGATCAACCATGACAAATGAAACCTGTATACAAATTCTCCATGACCTCAACAACATCACCACATGTTTGTAACACCTTCATTCAGGGCATAAATGCATAAGAAAAAATTATTCTCCATCATTACTCAAAATTTTCAACACACCTAAAAACCAGTCATGAAGAACTTTATTTTCAACACCTGTACGATCAATTTCAAAGTCTCTACCAAGCATGAACATAACTTATAGGCAATGAAAAATAATTCCATGCAATTTTTTCATCATCCTATCATGAAAATACCTCATAAATTTCTTTTTCAAGTACTCACCTTAGGATCATATTAGTTGTGTAGACAACTTATGGGACACTTGAACTATACCATGCTTCTTATCATTGATTTGACACTTCACAGAATAGAGCTATAAATCTTCCCCTGAGAAAATTATTCTCCTTACAGACATTAGATGACAACCA
Organism: Taxus chinensis; assembly: GCA_019776745.2. NCBI lineage: Eukaryota > Viridiplantae > Streptophyta > Pinopsida > Cupressales > Taxaceae > Taxus > Taxus chinensis. The sequence goes on from CM034149.1 coordinate 869,220,705, forward strand.
CACTACTTCTATCATTTTGAACATTCTCCTAGAACTAACATTTTTCTCAAATAAACATGATCATTCCTGTAACATATTTATTCTCCCTCTTTTGATACACACCTAGGTCTTACCATACTATAATTTTTGGAAATATCAACCAAACATAACATGCTCCTCCTTTCTTCATGCATATCTTCTTCAAATGAAATCAGATACATAATATCATTCACGTTGTCCTTATCATGACTGATATGAATCAAACACATATTAAGCACTTCTCAACTCATGACTGATACCAATACCACTTCTCAATACAAATCAAGATCAACTCAACATATGCTTTATACTAATAGACCAAGCTTAGCCACTAACTTCTACCAATTTTTTAGAAATAACGAACAACTTTTTCTTACTTTTCATACACCAACAACACTTCCAACTCTGTCAACATTATTCAACATATCTTCATGACTCTGCATATCATCTCGGAACTACATACCTGCTCATGGAGCTAGAGAAATATCTGATTATCTCCCCCTTAGTCTATGTACTCCAAAGGATAGCAAGATTTTCAATTTATCTATCTACCTACCAATCCTTCACAAACATTCTTGATGCTCAACACCTAGCAACACAATACCATAAATGTGACTAGTCTTATTAGGTCATCATACAAATACTTTATAACACATCTTTGCAATCATATTTATTGTCCTTCTCAAATATAATTCAAGTATTTATCCCTGTAACACATGATGCTTCATTTTAGTGATGAATGCATATATGAAGCCTAATAGAGACTCTCCATTTCACAGGGCTCTAGAACAATATGAATTCAGGAGATTCCCATATCTCCACTCTTTTCTCAATCAACTTGAACTTATGAGGTTGATATTGTTTCTTTAGGATCCTCTTGGTATTGATTGGAACTTTTGACTTGATGTCAATGTCATCCTTATTTTCTTCTATATGAGCTGATATCATACACTCTTGAAACTCTTCAACATCTGGCCTATGATTTTCCATAGCAAATAATCCACCTTGGCTTGTAAAATCATTAGGACTAAGCTTGACTTTCTTTGGTTCCTCCTTATTCACAGTGTCTGACTTCATGGTATACATCCTTTTATTTTGTCTTGAGGGTATTTGATGACAAAACCTTACAATATGACCAATATTTTATACAATTATAGTAAATAACACCACTCTTACCTCTTGAATGATGTGAGTCGAGATTCCTTCCATAGTTCTATGAGTATGTACATTCTTGGAGGGAATTTTACAATATTTTTCTTTATGACCATATTGATTACATGCAAAATAGTAACCATTGAATGAATTGCATACCTCATGGCATTAGGTTGTATAATAAGATTAGTCCTTATGTTACTCTTGAAGTTGACCTTCTTGTTAGTATTCTTCTTTGCTTGACCTACTTCTTTACTTTTAATTTCAAACATTTGATTAGTCATCTCTTATTCTTTTTAATATTATTTGAAACCTATAATTTTCTTATCATTGACATAATTCTGATTACTCAAAATGTCCTTTAGAGCCTCTATGCTATTTTCAAACTTCTCATAGGTCTTCATCTTGCTAGTTGCTTGATCCAACTATGCTTTCAAGGACTCCATCTCTATTTTGAACTTGGTGCATTCTTCCTCCTTGGTATTAAGACTTGCTGTCACAAAATCAACCTGTGTTTTCAGCTGCTTGATGATCTCATCATGTTCCTTGGTGTTGTTACTGATTTATTCCTCATCGTCCTTGATCAATGACCTCAGTTTCTAATTCTTCCTTTTTTTGATCTTCAACTCATCTAGAGCACTCACTAACTCTGCTTCAAGGTTCACTTCCGCCTCTTCTTCATCTGAGTCTTTATATTCCATAAGACCTTCACTACCTGCTTCTATGGCCATGAATAGAGTTTCATTGTTGTCATGCTTAACATTTTCATCAACACTTTTAGATGATTTGTTGTCACTAACATCAAAGGAGTTGTTGTCTTAGTTGGAGTTTCTTTTACTAGCCTTATTACTTACTTCATGAGTTGGGGTTGAGGTGGGTATACTGTAGCCATCAACCACTGATTGAAACATGTCATAGACTAATGATATTAGATAGGTCTTAATTTTTGTGCTTCAAGGATCTCCTTCAAGATGTTAAACATGTTCTGAAGGACTTTTTTTGATACCAATTGTTGGAAGCATAATCACTAATAGGGGTGAATCAATGTCCTTATAATATTTTACTTTTACTTCAATCATTCATTAGGCCATTATCATAAATAAGAAATGTCAATTAGTTTAATACAACATCAAAGTAACATAACAACCATTCACATGAACATGAAACACAAGAGAGAACACACATGTATATGTGGAAAATCCTTAAAGGGAATAAAACCCATTGATCTTTATGTTAAACAATAATAAAGATTTATAAAAGAAAAAAATCCACTTGGATCACTAACCCAAAATTACAAGGCACCCACTTGACAAGTTTTTAGCAAACACCAACTTGCAAGGAAACACCAACTCACTAAGGTTTTAACAAGCACCAACTTGCAAGGAAACACCAACTCCCTAAGTGAATCAATTCCAACTCAGCCACCTCTGTAATTTTTTCACCTTCTTATCCCTACGGCTTCAAAAAAAAATGATGACACTTCTTCAACTATTTTCTCTCTTATCCCTCTCAAAACAACATGATATACTCATTCGTTCATCACTCTTCTTCACTTTGAAATTTTCATGAACTAATTGAATTTCATAGGCTGAAAGCCTTCATGATATTCTATATAATATCTCTTCCCATGGTATTCAAGACCTCCTTCAGATTTCTCAAGCTCTATAGCTCACTCATGCAACCACTCTTTTACTCTAGGCCTAAAACAATCTTATCTTTATATACACGACTCAAGAAAATACATTACTTAGTAAGTCATACATACATAAAATCATTTAGGTCGGCCATTACAAGTGTTAAATAAAATATAAGAACATGAAATAATCACAACATGAGATTATTTTGTTCTGCAATGTCATCAATTATCCTTTCAATCCTTTAGCCTTCATGAAGACCTACTTGCACTAAGTCTGCCATCATAACGAAAGAACATGATATTTCTTGAGAAACCATGATCATCTTCATAACTCAAAACCATTTCAAAAACTTTGAAAAATAACTCTTCTAAGCTCCTCCATGCTTGATTTTCTCTGAACTTGTTCATTTACACTATGAAACCATATTTAGGATACACTTCCCTATTAGACATGTAGCCTCACAAAGTCTTCCTTGCAAGATGAAGCTTTAACAACCTCAAGCTGATCAACCATGATAAATGAAACCTGTAGATAGATGATCCATGACATCAACAACATCACCACATTCTTGTAACACCTCCACTTAGAGCATAAAGGCACAAGAACAACCTTGCTCCATCATTACTCAAAACTATCAATACACCTAAAAATAGTCATGAAGAACTTGATATTCAAAACTTGTATGACCACTTTAAAAGTCTCTACCAAACATGAACATAACTTATAGGTCATGTAAAACAACTCCATGCACTTGTTTCATCATTCTATCTTGCAAAGACCTCAAAACCTTCTTCTTCAAGTCAGCCTGGTTTTCTCCATTAGGAATTTTAGCGACTACCTAACTTGGATCAACAATTTAGAGAACTTAAGCAATAGAACCAGTTTAGAAACATTCATGGACATGAAAAATGAGCCCCAAACTTCATCTGCCATAAATTTAGATACTCCAACCTATGCAAAATTTGATTACCACATCAATTTATTCACAAAATAGTCATGTACCTGAACATTATCTCTCTCATTAGACTAACCACTACCACCTGGAGGTACCTGGGAGATTACACTACAAGATAAAATAAAAAAAAGGTCATCAAATCCATTTTGAGTTTGTTTGAGCAAGATCTTCCATATCGAGTCCTTATTAGGATTTTATAAGGGCTTTTTGAGTTGGTTTCAGTGTTAACATTTGTTCCTAAATGTCTGGACCTTAAACTAAAAAATAATGCCAGGAAATATTAGATGGAACTATTACCGATATCTCCTAAAGATATTTGGATCCCATCCAGATGTTACACATTCCAATGAACACCTAAAAGTTTCTCTTGGGTTTGCATTCTCCATTCTGTGAGCTCGGTAAGACCAAAAACTCATTTTCTTCCAAAATCCTTCAAGCCTTGACCTGAAACTTCATCAACATACCTAAAACTACATGCCTAAAATCTTTCAATTCTCACATGTGCATACTTGCTTTGAAAAATTATCATCATACTTAATTAGGACACGTAGGGTTTAAGAACTAGGTTTAGGTGCAGACCTCAAAACCACTTTTCATGCTTTCTCCTTCAAGCCTCGACCTCAAAATTCATGAACACATCTAAAACAACTTGTCACACCTATATCAATTCTTACATGCCCATAATTTCCTTGAAAATTGATCCTCATACCTCATTAGTCCATGCTTTCTACACCTTGCTCTCTATACCTTGGTCTTCATGCCTCACTAGGCCTTAAAGCTGACTTGTATACCTCTGCTTATGCATTCTAAAACATATTCAAAAGATAAAATAATGATGCATAACATATCATACCTATGTGCACTCTACTCACCAAGATACCATGATCATACCTTCTCACATGGTCTCTTCATGTCATGACTAGGATTCTCAAGAACTTGACACTTGACCCCAATGACCTATACTAAAATAACACTACTCTTGAAGACCTTTGACTACTTGATCTCAAAACAACACTACTCTTGAAGACCTACTTGTCATCATACATTCACAAGAACCTTTGTCTTCAAATTCTCTCTCTCTGTCTTCAAATTATCTCTCTCACACATTTCTAATCAACCTTCACACATGATGCACTTCTGTTTTGACATCAATGACTCATCATCCTCTGACATCAATTAAGGCATATCATGACATCAATGAGAAACATTTAAAAAATATCCACACCATAATTTGTCATAATCAAGGAAACTCATCAATTTGACATCAATGAAAATAATATACCAATGACTTCAATTACCTAAAACCATCGTGGATTAGTCACCTGTCATCATAAGTACATTTAACGATATTATTTCTACCTCCCTCGGGCATAATGATCTTACCTATAAAAGTAGGCGTGAAAGTCCTACATGAAATATTTTTTCTTGTAGAAGGCAAGTTCTAGTACAATATATTATTAGGACGTCTTTGGATTAACATTATGCATTGTGTCCCCTTCCACCTTACATTGATGTTTAAAATATGAACGTGAAGGTAAAACCTCTATGTTCCCTATTGATCCTAACCTTGTTCAAAGCATTTCACATGACCTATAGGAAAAATAATGTGTTACTTTGCATTACAAAGCACTACCTCTTCAAATCAATATTCCACAAGTTCCTCCATCCCTACATCCAAATTACCTGATGATCAATCATTTGATGATTTGATGCAACATTTTTTGCATGGAGAGTACCGATTCTTAGCTCTCAATACACTCCCTACACAAAAAAACATATGGGATACATGATATTCAATCTCTTATGAGCCTAACATTGGAAATATCATCTCCTTAAGCCATCCCTTTCTTCAAACACAAATTTTTCTATGGGGGTATTGATCATCCCACTTCATATGCAAAAAATTCAACCTTAAGCTAAACCATTTAATTCAAACTTATCATTCTTAGACAAGCCTCAATTTTTTTGAAATCGACCTTCATCATTGTGCATAGAAGGGTTTTGTCCTTGGAAGATACAAGTAAGGTCCACGTGAGTTACTATTTGAATATTTAAGGAAACCTCACAAAAAAACAAGGACTCAGCTTCAAGCAACATTTAAATCCACCACCACAAATTTCTAAACATGAACCCTCATCCTCATTATCATCGAACGCTCCTTCTGATGTAGATGACACCATATTCATCCCCCCTGATTTTTTTCCTTTAATCAATACGATCACACTTGGACCATTGGATTATAAAGCTAGTGAAAAAATTGTGACCATTCCGCTCATGTTACCTGATATGATAAATGAGGACTCCCCTCCTGATTAACTAAAAATGTATTGTAGATACTAGTTAATCTAAGCTATGAAAAATTGTGAATAAAGTAAATAGATGCTGTAAATAAATGTAAAGATGACCCAAACACTTAAACTAATGGAAATAAAAACCCTAATGTGTAGGAGAGAAGAGGAAAGAACTCAACTGAATAGAATATGCTCACGATACTGTGTTCCAGAGGTGACTGGAAAATCTGGAAGAAAAAATGACTTTGTAGGAGTTCCAAAAAGGATGGATTTAGAGTATCTGGATGGACTGGAGCGCACGGAATGGGACTAGGGCACCTACAGGTGCTCTAGTCTATAAAATAGGCATCCTGGTCTGTGTAAAAGCTCTGAAAATGATCTTCACAGGTTCGGAAAATGGTCCAAAACCCTCGCTATCTATCACGTTAACTTCATTACACTGCTTCGGATGTCATTGATATTCCTAGATGATGAAAAGACATTGTAAAATACAAAGAAGGAGTATCAAAACCCTAAAAAAAAGAAGAATGCAAATGAATGGGTTAGACTGACCTCAACTACCACAAAAATGGGCTTACTAACTGAGCGTTGCACTACATTTCAGACCCAAATGTAGTTCAGGTGAGTGTGTGCATAATGTGCCCTAGCTACTCTTGTGTCAGTCGCACTTTGTGAAGTAGCGAGCAATAACTAGATGTAGAAAATGTAATAGAATTTGTGCATGGAATAGAATAGAATCCTCCCCCTATGTTGTGTGTGATGCATATGACCTAGCCTTATGCCTTATGATGGAGCTATATGGGTGAAAGTGATCTCTAATGCAATAGATGGATGCAACTCTAGATGGATGATAGTAGTGACTAGTGCTTGGTCCCTCATTATGGTCTCATAACTTTATATTTATAGGTTTCTCTTGGTATAAGTTTGTAATCAACCCCAAAATGGCCGACCACCAAAAATAGAAAGACCTCAAATGGATAGAAAGAGCCCAAAAGTGGCGGGGAAGTTCAAGAAGGTTCGGGGCACCCATGGTGGGACTAGGGTGCCCATGAGCACCCCAGTACTAGCCTGAGCACCCCAGTTGAGGCTAAAATAACAGAAGATGACTGAAACAGACTAGGCATGTGTGTGGTGGAGGCTGGGAATGATGATAGAAATAAAATAAAAATGGCCAAAAGACGGGGGTTAATTAGTACTTTCTTCACTCAAAAAAACCCTCTAAATAGTAGTATGAGATCGAGACTAAATAGTGTCTAAAGTGCATGATTTTGTGTCTACATTTGCCCCCACTTGATGTTGATGAGTGGAAAACTCAGTAACATAAAGTAGATATAGATGCGTACTTGATGCCGATGTAGAGTAACAAAGAAGGCATGCCGAAGGACTAGATAAAGTGTGGAATGACAATAAGATGATGGAGCATGGAAATTAAAGATGAAAATGTGTAAAAAAGTGATGAGAGTGAACCTAGGGTGAAACACATGTGATGATGTTGATGTGTGTAGTGTACCTTCATGGTTAGTAATACAAAGTGTGTAACTGCAAAGTGTTGTTGTTGATGTCATTGTTGTTTCCCCCATTTGACTATTTGTTTCTCATACAACTATACCTATAAGGAGAAAATGATCAAGTAGTTAGATATATATGCATATGTGTGTAAAAACACAATGTAAAAGACGCATGTAAAAGTATGTAAATGTAAAATACATAAATGAAATATGTGCACCTGATCCATGTTGAGAGAAAGAGTGTATAAGGATATGCTGTATTGTCAATGTTTTTAGGGAGATTCGATGCCATAGGTGGAAGGAGTATAGGAAGGAAATGCTCTGTGTCCTCCAACCTTTAATTGATTCCCTAAATTGTGTGAAGATATATCTATACCATCTTGATTTTTTGGCTGATCTGATGCCACTGGCCGAAGTAGTGTAGGGAGGTACACCCACCGTAACCTCCAAGCCTCTAACTACTTCCCAGAGTGCTAAGGACTCCATGTCTTGTAAAATCCACTGTGTATGGAGTTCATAGACTGGTCTGAACTCACTCATTGTATGTAAACCCATAATGCCAAGGGTATAAAGTACATTGAACTGAACCAGTGTAAAATACGCTGTGTAGACTATAAAACCCCAAATGATGCCCCCCTCTTTAGGGGCATATGCGACGTCACTGATAGAAGAATGCGTCCTGAAAAGAGGACCAATCACATGTACTCTGAAACTCTGCCCTACAAGGGAAAGGGAATGCGCTTGGTAGAAACCAAGGTGCACACAAACACGGATGGCTATCCAAAGACAAGCATTAGTATGAATAAGCATGCATGTAAAAAAAGACAATGTGTAATCTACATAAATAGTGTATAAGCTACCAAGAAAAGTAGTGAAAACACGCAAGAAGACAAGGAAGCCACAAAAAGCAGGTCACAAACATGGGACATCACTTATGATTTCATAAGACACATAAGACCATCATGGCCGCAAACGAAAAACAAGTGTGCACACACAAAACACATGGAAAATCCTACATATAAGAAGCAAATAAAGACAAACAATGTAATAAACAAGTATGGAAGAAAATATTCTTGAATAATAAATGCTACACATGAAACACCCGTTAGCATGTTAGAAAGATAAATAATATTTCAAAAGCATGTAGAAGCAAGTAATGTAGAGTGCTAAGTACAAAATGAAACAATAACACATGTGAGAGACGAATGTGGATGCCCCCAGTGACCGATGTAGGAAGGGTATAAGGTGAGCATCCATGCTGCATGTAAGAGACATGTATCTACGATCACCACTAGAAAAATATGTGAACACACATGTGTGGATGATATAAATAAATGAAATACAAGAAATCTAACTATCATGTGTGATAAAGTGACTATGAACAAGCACAAGTAAACAAGATTCAAATAAACCATAATATGCAGTATGCTGTGGATGGATGTAATGGAATGCAAGATGGATGATACGATCCATGTGCCCCCCAAATGAATGGAAATGTATGTGTTATCCAAAATAACTTCCTTAGTTATTAGGACAACTTATAGTCCATTCTAGCTCTAAGGATCTACATTACAGCTTGCGCACAGTTCATTTGCTCATTTGGCACATTCCCCTTAGTTCCAGATTCTTTGCGCACCCTTGTGCACTCCTCTTTTCCTTTTCCTCTTTGTTCCATTTTCCCCTCGTGTGCACCCTCTACGCATTCACTTTCTTCTCAACAGTTCATACATCCTCTGTATGCATCTAGGACATGCTTCCCAAAATTAGCTAAGTCCTTGACATCCTCGCATGCCCCCGTCCTTACTGCCGCACATTATTTTGTAATGATTACACCTCTGCCATACATTCCTCCCACATATATTCCTCCCATTTCTCCCGCTTACATGCAGCCACTTTTTACATGCACCCTTCTCTCTGTTTTCCTTCCACATGCCTTGCTCTTCCACGTGCGACATGCCTTTGTGTCTTCTTCATGTACCCATCTTGTGCCACGTGGAAACTATGTTAGACATTGAGGGTGTGTTACACGCATAGACCAAGTCAAAGTGTTCACCACTGGGTGCACCAAATCCCTTGCAACAAATCAATGGGTGACATGTAAAAGAAATGATAAAGTAGTTGCACAACTGACTGATATCTCTAGTCAAATCGGTGTGCACACCACGTGTCATTATGTGTTCAGTAGTAACCTGATAGAGTTTTGACAGATCATAACTTTTTCTGCAAGGCCTTTGACAGATGCGCATGCTCCGGTCTCATTGGAAAAGATTGTTGACGTAGGCTACACCCTAGACCATTTAAATTCAGATTTCAGAGGGATTTGGGTAGGTGGAACAACATAGGAAAACATGTTTTTGGTCATTAATGAATACATACATCATTGCTCTAACCACCCATATTTGATCCTGATTTGCCTTCCTTGCTTCCTCCTACACACCAACCAGACCTTGGAGAAGCACATTTGACATATTTACAGGCATTGAATGACTTACTATGTTGGTGGTTGCGATTTAAAATCCTGATTTTTCCCTCCTTCTCTTCTCCCTCTCTCATTGATTCATCTATAAATGTAAGAGCATGGCTCATTGTAAAGGGTTAGACATTTTGGATCCTTATAACATTTAATGGTTCTCCATCTTTGTATTTTGAGTTACAGACCTCTAGATCCGGCTTTTACATATGGATATCAACCTCATTAGGCTATTTTCAATTAACTATGAATTTCTTGAAGTAATAAAATCATTTTTTTGTGGCTATTCTATGGCTTAACCTATTTTTATTCTTCATCCTTACCTTTCCTTTGAGTTGTGTCCTTGCTGTGTCCTTTTAAATCCCTTGTAGCTCCCATTTATTGTTGTGTTTCATGGAATCAATCATTTGAATACATTCTGGTTTGTGCTACACATGCCTAACCTTCCTTTAAGCATTATCCTTCATTTTTACTCAGAACAGATAATGTTCTTCCCACTTTTTCTAGTGCTATCACCTTCCTTAGTTTAGCTTTCCATTTTTCATGTTATCCTTCTATCCTTGGTCCCTTGACATTGTTAGCTTAGGTTTTCCTTTCAGCATTAGGAGTGATAGTAGAAGTAAGTAGAGAGGAACTTACCTTTTCTGGAGGTCTGTCTCAAGCACACAATGTCCCACAACTTGGAGAAAGTCCCATTGTTGACTCAACGACTCACTTCTTTTAGATCTAAGACACAGGTACAAGTTGAGGAATTGACATTTTTATGGAACACCTAGTAGGACAAGAATTGAAAGATTAGATTTCAACATTGCTAAGTTTGGTGTGTGATTTAATAATTCCCAAGCCTTTGGAGGATCACTTCAACACATATGATGACTCCCAAAACTCCTAGATCTACTAATTTCAGTAGTCTTGAGTGTCTTTCATGATAAGAGTGTCACATAAGACAAAGTACAACAACTGAAATATATTTCTAGTACCTTCATGTATCTCTTAGGAGAGTATGTAGTAGAACACCCACGCATGCATCCCTATCTCCAACACTTCATGCACATTCCTCTCCTCCTCAAAATAGACCTCTACGCCTTGCCATGGCGCTCCAACCACCCTCCTCCTCTAAGAAAATTTGTTAGCTTCACTGGTGGGAAGCCCCTCTCATTCTGAATGTGCAACATGATATGCCAACAGCCATGCTCAAAAGTATTCTATACTTTACTAGTGAGAATCAGGTTACCCCTGTTGAGCATATGTAGGATGTAGCTAACATGTGCTCTATCTAATTCATCATTGCATGATGATGTGGCAGTCAGGATGCTTGCAGCCTCATTCAAAGGCAAAGTGTTCTAGTGGTATAGGGGTTTGAGACCTGCATCTATTACCACCTAGGATGAGCTAGGCACAAATATATGTAATTATTTTGAAGACAAGTCAGATCACCTATCACTGGTGGAATAACATACTGCATCAAGGAGGGATCCCAATGAGTAGATGACTCATTTCAATATCAGATTCGAGAACACTTGGGTTAGAATTTATCAAGTGGTAAGGCCTATAACCTAGCAGGCTTTCCTATATTATTTAAGGGCTTATAATAGTGACATCTTACGATATGATTCTATCCATGGGAGGAAGAACTTTACCTTGTGCATACAACATTGCAATAAGGGTAGAGAATAGTCTCATTCAAGTGGGAACGTTGGCTCTTAGACCACCCCTTTCCCTTATTCCCCATTAAACTTCTCTGTCACCCTAGCCTTCTATTGCTCATGTTCTAGTGTAGAGTGCGCAACCCATTGCATCCACATCCTTCTCTCCCGTGTAACAGAAAGAAAATGAATGAAATGAAATCCCTGATTAGAAACTTGTCAAACAAGGGTCATATCCTTGGAGAAGCAGTCAGGAGCAATCCTTTAGAAACAATTCTAATCAGGTGTAGAATCAAAACAACCAGCCTCGATGAAATCAATATGGAAACTAGAGATATGGACATAATCAATAGAATGGTAGATGACATGTTGATGCACATCTTCCCTTACAAGTTGTTCCTCCAACACAACATCTTCTAGCACCTAGCACAAGCCAAAAAATTCTTCCAGTTCAAAAAAACATGGCTTAAGAATCATAATGGTACTTCCCTTACAATATGCCTCATAGTCAATATCATTACGTCAATATCATGCAATGCATAGGCCTATATTACTTCAGATTAGCATGTAATATGAAACTTTCTGGAAAACATAGTAACCAACATCGGTTATGGAGGGAAACACATCGGTCACCTATGGAGGGACCGACATCGGTCAAGCAAGGAGGAACCGACATCAGTTAGGGCTAACCGATGTTGGTTACCTGTGTGTGGGTGTTTTAATTAACTCTTGGGAATTAGATCTATTTTTAGTATTAAAGTGTATCTATTGATTGTAATTGCATGGCTAAGTGCCCTAAGTTTGTATATGCCTATATAAGCATGAAATATAGGGTTTAGAAGTAAGAATTAAGAAGAACTTGCAAAAGTTGATGATTATTGTGAGAATAATTGTGAGAGAGAGAATTCTTGGAGAAGAAGAAAAATCTTGAGAGAAAGAAAGTACTGTACATCTGAGAGGTGTGGAAGATTGTAAATCTTCAATTGTATATCTTGTCAAAGCTTTGGATAATAGATTGACTTGTTTCTTGGTGGACGTAGCCCACACTGGGTGAACCACGTTAAATCTGGTGTTGATTTATATCTCTTGTTTTGTATAATTCTTCTGGTAGAATATCTACTTTCATTGCATGTATGTTTAGATCTGATATATTATCTATACAACGGTGTGCTAACCCCAACAACTAGTATCAGAGCTTTGTTTGAGGGTTTTGTGTGTTGAACATATTTACTCACAGAGGGTTTTCTGATTGAGTGGGAGCTACAACAATGGCAGAAGAAAACAAATACAAGGTAGAGAAGTTTGACAGCCAAAATTATCAATTATGGAAGATGCAGATTGAGGATTATCTGTATCAAAGAGATTTGTATTTACCGTTGGATGAGAATTCTAGACCTATGAAGATGACTGATGAAGAATGGAAGATTCTTGACAGAAAGGCTTTGGGATCTATAAGATTGAGCCTAGACAGCATCCGTGGCTTCCAATATTACAGAAGCGACTTCTACGGTAGGGTTAATGAAATCTCTTGCTAATTTATATGAAAAACCTAGTGCTTCAAATAAAGTTTATTTGATGAAGAAACTATTTAGTTCTAAGATGCATGAAGGTGGATCTGCATCTAGTCATTTGAATGATTTCAGATCTATTGTAAATCAGTTAAAATCAGTTGATATACCATTTGATGATGAAGTGAAAGCACTTTTATTCTTATGTTCTTTGCCTGATAGTTGGGATAACTTGGTAATGGTTGTTAGTAATACAACATCTGCTAATAATATTTTGAAGTTTGATGATGTGGTTAGTATAATCTTGAATGAAGAAATTCACAGGAAGAGTACAGAGGAATCATCATCTGGGAATGCTTTGAATGTAGAAAGCAGGGGCAGGTAGAAGGAGAGATCCAAGAGTAAGAGTAATGGGAAATCAAAGTCAAGGGATAACAGATCTAAATCCAGAGGTAAGGGAATTACTTGTTGGAAATGTGGAAAGAAAGGACATGCAAAGAAAGATTGTTGGTCAAAGGATAAAGAGAACCAATAACCAGACAAAGGTAAAGAAGAAAATCTTGCTGCAGCAGAGGTAATGCAAGATGCTCTTATTCTTTCTTTAGATAATAGAATTGAATCATGGGTTTTAGATTCAGGAGCTTCTTTCCATGCAACCCCTAATAAGGGTTATTTCAGAAATTATGTCCAGGGAAATTTTGGGCATGTTTATTTGGGTGATGATGAACCTTGCAGTATTATTGGTAAAGGGGAAGTTCATCTAAAATTGCAGAATGGAAATACATGGGTATTGAAAGATGTGAGGCATGTGCCAAGCCTCAAGAGGAATCTTATTTCTGTAGGGAAACTAGGTGAAGTTGGTTGCATGGTTACATTTACAGGAGACTCTTGGAAAGTCACCAAGGGTGCTTTTGTTGTGGCAAGAGGTAAGAAGGTAGGAATGTTATATTTATCTACATGTGTTACTGATTCCTTTTCTGCATTATCTACTTCAGATTCAGATGCATGTATGTGGCATAATCGGTTGGGCCATATGAGTCAAAAAGGAATGCAGATCTTAAAGGCTAAGGGTAAGTTATCAGATTTGAAAGATTTAGATCTTGATTTCTATGAGCATTGTGTCTTTGGAAAGCAAAAGAGAGTGATATTTCTCAAAGTTGGGGCAACTAAGAAGGAGCAGAAATTGGAGCTTGTACACTCAGATGTGTGGGGACCAGCTCAGGTAGCTTCTCATGGAGGATCCCAGTATTATGTTACTTTCATTGATGATGCTACAAGAAAGGTATGGGTTTATTGTATTAAACATAAATATGATGTTTTTGAGACTTTTAAAAGATGGAAAGCCCTTGTTGAGAATGAATCAAATTCAAAGTTAAAGTTCCTTAGATCTGACAATGGTGGTGAATACTGTAGCAAGGATTTCAATGATTATTGTTCAGTGAATGGGATACATAGAGAAATAATGGTTCCAAGAACACCACAGGAGAATGGTGTTGCAAAAAGAATGAACAAGACAATCATGGAATGTGCTAGAAGTATGAGGATACATTCTGGATTGCCCTTGCAGTTTTGGGTAGAAGCAGTTGATACAGTGGTTTATTTGATTAACCGTGGGCCTTCAAGTTCACTAGATGGAGGAATACCAGAGGAAGCTTGGACTAGAAAAGAGGTAGATCTTTCTTTTCTTAAATTTTTTGGTTCAGAAGATTTTGTGCATATTGATAAGGAAAATAGGAAAAAGTTGGATGCAAAATCCAAGAGATGCACTTTCATTGGTTATGGATCTGGTGATTTTGGATTCCATTTTTGGGATTTAGAGAATTCTAAAATTATTAGGAGTCATGATATTGAATGGAATGAAAAGAGAATGTACAGGGATCAAATTTTGGTACCCAAGGATGAACCGGTTGAGAAGTTTGTGAATGAAAATGAACTCTCATATTTAAAAGTAATACCGAACAGGGTTACACAGTAACCGGTGTCGGTTGACCCCTGACTGACATTGGTCAGCATAACCGGTATCGGTTACAGAAGAGCCAAATGGATATCGGTTACAAAAGAACCAAACTGTTGGTTACAGGTGACTGGCATCGGTCACTGACAGATTTGGATACAAATGTCCAAGAGGTCCAGAATGAGCCTCCGGTACCCCAAACTCCTGTGAGAAGGTCACAAAGGGTAAGTAAACCTCCAGAAAGATTTACACCTTCTCTATTTTATTTATTATTGACTGATAATGGTGAACCAAAAAGTTTTGAAGAAGCAATGCAGGATAAGACCACATGTCTAGTGGGAGCATGGCATGGATGAGGAGATGGACTCCTTGGAACAAAACCAGACTTGGGATTTGGTTAAGTTGCCAGTAGGTAAGAGGACATTGCAGAACAAGTGGGTTTATAGGATCAAGGAAGAAGAGGGTGGATAGAAAAGGTACAAGGCAAGGCTTGTAGTAAAGGGATTTACACAGAAAGTAGGTATTGACTTTGGTGAAATATTTTCTCCTGTTGTAAAGATGACTTCTATTCATACTGTATTGAGTTTAGTTGCAGTAGAGGATTTGCATTTAGAGAAACTAGATGTGAAGATGAATTTCCTTCATGGTGATTTGGATGAAGAGATTTATATGCAGCATTCTGCTTGGGTATGAAGTCAAGGGTAAGGAGAAATTAGTGTGTAGGTTGAAAAAGAGCCTATATGGGCTCAAGAAAGCTCCAAGGCAATGGTACATGAGGTTTGATAGTTTTATGCATGAGCATGGTTACTTGAGATGTGAATCTGACCATTGTGTTTATTTCAAGAAGCTTGAAAATGGGAGCTATATTATTTTGTTATTGTATGTGGATGATATGCTTATTACAGGATCTAGTATGTAGGACATTGGTGAGCTTAAGGGAAAGCTAGCTCACACATTTTCTATGAAGGATTTAGGAGCTACAAAAAGAATCCTTGGCATGCAAATACAAAAAGACAGGAAGAACAAGAAATTGTATTTGTCTCAGGAGGATTATATCTACAGGGTGTTAGAAAGGTTCAAGATGCAGAATGCAAAACCTGTTAGTACACATATGGCTGGACACTTCAAATTGAGCAAAGATCAGTGTCCTTCATCACATGAGGAGGTCAAATACATGACACGAGTGTCATATGCTTAGCAGTTGGGAGTCTCATGTATGTTATGGTTTGTACCAGACCAAGACATTACACAGGCAGTGGGAGTTGTGAGTAGATATATGGCTAATCTAGGTAAAGAGCATTGGAAAGTAGTCCAATGGATACTCAGGTATTTGAAAGGGACATCTAGCATGTAATTATGCTATGGAGGTTTGGATATTTCATTATGTGGCTATGTTGATTCAGATATGGTTGGAGATCTAGATGGTAGGAGGAGCACTACTAGATATATTTTCACAGTAGGTGGGACAACAGTTAGCTAGATTTCAAGATTGCAAAAGGTTGTGGCTTTGTCTACTACAGAGGAAGAGTATGTTGTAGCTACAAAGGCTAGCAAGGAGATGATATGGATGAGTAGGTTCATGAAAGAGTTGGGAAAGGAGCAAGATGATTACAAATTATTCAGTGACAGTCAGAGTGTAATTCATTTGGCAAAGAACTCAGCGTTTCATTCAAGAACGAAACACATTCAGTTGAGGTATCACTTCATACAACAGGTATTGGAGGATGGGTAGTTGAATCTGGAAAATATTCATACGAGTGAAAACCCTGCGGATATGCTAACAAAGCCATTAGCAAAGGAGAAGTTAGAGCTACACTCCACTTCTATTGGTCTTCGAGTTTGAGACTTGAAGAGGAAGAAACAAAGCTAAGGAAGGATCCAAGAATGATGTTGTACATGTATGGTGCAATAATTAATCTCCAAGTGGGAGATTGTTGAGTTGTGGAGCTCAATTACTTTGGATTAACATGTAATATGAAACTTGCTGGAAAACACAGTAACTGACATCAGTTATGGAGGGACTGGACATCGGTCACCTATGACCAACATCAGTCAGGCAAGGAGGAACTGACATCAGTTAGGGCTAACCGACATTGGTTACCTATGTGTGGGTGTTTTAATTAACTCTCATGGGAATTATATCTATTTTTAGTATTAAAGCAGATCTATTGATTGTAATTGCATGGCTAAGTGCCCTAAGTTTGTATACACCTATATAAGCATGAAATCTAGGGTTTAGAAGTAAGAATTAAGAAGAACTTACAAAATTTGATGATTATTGTGAGAATAATTGTGAGAGAGAGAATTCTTGGAGAAGAAACAAAAGCTTGAGAGAAAGAAAGTACTGTACATCTGAGAGGTGTGGAAGATTGTAAATATTCAATTGTATATCTTGTCAAAGCTTTGGATAATAGATTGGCTTGTTTCTTGGTGGACGTAGCCCACACTGGGTGAACCACGTTAAATTTGGTGTTGATTTATATCTCTTGTTTTGTATAATTCTTTTGGTAGAATATCCACTTTCATTGCATGTATGCTTAGATCTGATATATTATCTGTACAACCAGTGTGCTAACCCCAACAACACAACCTCTTGTAATGCCTAACGTAAGCCAAACAATTGTTCTAGTTCAAAACAATGTAGCTCAAGAATCAGAATGGTGCTTCCCTTATAATATGCCTCATAGTTAATATCATTACGCTAATGTCATGTGCGCATAGGCCTATATGATCTAGAACGCATCTAACTGTGAGCCCTCCACATACGTAAGTGAAGAAGAAAATAATGAAAATCTAAAAGATCCTACAAAAGAAAATATGATGTTATTTAGTGTCGAGGACTTCTGTGTAATTAATCATGTTGCAGATAGTCCTGATAGACCGCGTGGCCAAGTTGCTGACAATACAAGGTATACAAGAAGAGAATGCTCGAGTTTGGTGCACAAGTTCAATTCCTGCAACATAATGATCCTCAAAATAAAAAATATGAAGACTAAGGCATCTAACAGTAAAGGCACAAGTTACTACTCGTGAGGTTCCGTAATGCTCCCCTTGAAGAAGTTCACTGCCCCCCTCCTTTGGTAGGTAAAACCTGTGCCAGCTAAGGCTCCTTGCCTCTGCACCTAAACAACCAAGAAGGAGATGTTGTTGTACCCTAAATGTACAAGTCAATGGGACTTCCATTCAAATTTTGGATCAGATGAAGAAGACAAATGTAAATGTCACAATGTGGGATGCCCTGACCATTCCATCTCAACATGACCTATTGCATGAAGCTCTAATGCAACTTTCTGGTTGTCCCTATCCAAAAACCAGTTGTGTGCTACAGTCAATATCTGTCAAGAAGATGAGAATCAAAGTAAGGTTGTCAAAACCCCACCCTTTTATATTTCCTTGATCATAGGTAAACACCTTGTGCATAATTGTATGATTGACTCAGGTGTTAGTACTTCCGTTATGCCTAAGAAAATTGTTGATGTCCTAGGTCTTAAGTACAACCCTTTGTCCAAAGGGGTAATGTAACTTGATGGATCAATTGTTACCACTTTGGGAGTCATCAAGGGTCTTGAGTTAAACCTCCATGTATGTCCAAGCCTCAACAATAACTCAAGACGTGTCAATCATTGACTTACCTCCTTTGTTTTCCCTTTGTCTGTCAAGGGATTTTACTGCTAAAGTGGGTGGTTACTTGTCTTCTGATTGGTCACATATGTTACTCAAGACAAGGTATGGTACTTGGTTTACCATACAAATTGAGCCAATATTTTCCTATCATGTTGAGTCATATGACCCAGATCCTCTCCAAGACAACTGCTTAATCCAAGAAGAATAAGTTTAAGTTTCTAAAGAGCAACCTCTATCCCTCCTCCTCTTACCCAACTTAGTGCTAGATGAGTGGGCAGAAAGGCACCAAAAATTTGACCCATATGCTGAAGATCTTGAATATTTTGAAATTGGACTTGGTACTTATTACATCCTTGAAGAAGAAGTTGTGCTGCCACGCATGCTCAAGAAAAATGAAGAAAACTTGGTATATGGAATTTATACTTTGACGGTTCTAGAAGAAGAAACGATGTAGGCGTAGGTGTTGTTCTCATTTCTCCTAAGGATGAGAAATTCTTCTTCACCCCACATAGGTTGCAATTCACATGCTCAAACAATGTAGTAGAATACAAGGTCACTGGTGCATGGTCTTCTGATTGTGGAAGAAGAAACAGATTAAGGCATTGCATATCTTTGGGGACACAAAATTGGTTATCCACCAGGTCACCAACAAATGTGTGACAAAGAATAAGATTATCAAAGCTTATAAACACAGAGTTTGGGACCTCCTTGAGAGATTTGATGCTCTAAATCTGCATAGGTGGTGCCAAGGAAGATGAAAAAAGAAGATGATCAGATGGCGTGCTTGGTTCACAGTTTTCTCCTGTGGAGGAATTTTTTCAAAGGGAACACACAACATGTCAAGATGGTAATCAGACCATCCATTCTAGACAATAAATACCAGCTGGAAAGTGTTTGAAAGTGACTTGCAAATCATCTAGTTCATTCAGAATGAAGATGAGTTCTCTTCAAGCATGCAAGCTGATTTGCATGAAACCTATGGTGACCAAGTGATCCAGCTAAAGAAAAATAAGTTTCCTAAAGGGCTGGTCACCCTAGAGCAAATATTTAGCCCTGATGAGTTCAAGGGTGAAGAAAATAATATGCACGTGATGCATAAGAAGATTGCTCCCCAGTCACTATTACGCACGAAAAGGAGTTGTTGCTTAGTAAAGCTTGAGTGCATGATGAAAAGTAGGCCTTCATCTCTCTTTGTTAGAAATACAATGATATTTTCTCCTGGGAGTATGAAGACCTCAAAGGATTTGATATGAGTGTTACTCAACACTCCATTGACCTTGATCCTAGTATCAAGCCCACTAGACAAAAAATAGAGGCCAGTCAACCCAAAAATAGATCCCCTCATGAGGAAAGAGTTGTCTAAACTCATTGAGGTGAGATAAGATCATTTTTCCCATCAAATACTCTACCTGGGTCACGAATCTTATTCTAGTGCATAAGAAGAATGGTGAAATCAAACTCTGTGTTGATTTCAAAGATTTAAATAAGGCATCTTTGAAGGATCACTATCCTTTTCCTTCTATGGAGTAGATTTTGTAGACTGTAGTTAGTGCGTAGAGATTCTTCTATGCTGGATGGGTACTCTGGCTTTAATCAGATCCTGGTCAAGGAAGAGGATCAATTCAAAACAATGTTTACAACCAAGTGGGAAACATATGCATATCAGAAGATGCCCTTTGGTCTATCAAACACGGGCATGACCTTTCAAATGTGCCATGGATATTACCTTCAAAGGATACATCAATGAGTTCATCTTGGTTTACCTGGATGATATAACTATCTTCTCAAAGCAAGAGTGTAAATCATATGATGCATTTGGAGAAAGTATTTGAGAGATGCAGAAATTTTGGGGTATCTCTTAACCCTGTAGAAAAGTGCAATTTTGATGTGGCACAGGGAAAGCTATTGGGCCATGTGGTTTCAAAGGATGGCATCCTAATTTATCCTGAGCATGTTTTAGCCATCCTGGCTCTTTCCTTTCCGGCGCACAAGAAATCCTTAGCAGTCCTTTCTCGGAAAAATAAACTTTGTTAGGTGCTTCATTCCTAACTTTGTAGGACTGGTAAGTCCCATCACCCTCATGCTCAAGAAGGACACAACCTTCAGGTGGACAATAGAAGGAAAGGAAAGTTTCAACAAGATCAAGCAAGAAATTGCTTTACACACGCCAACACTCATCAACCCCAATTATTCAAAGGATTTCATCCTTTATGCTTATGACACTAATGTGAGTGTTGATACTTTGTTTGACACAAGAAAATGAACAAGGACTGGAGAACAACCAGTGGATTTCTTCAGTCAAACACTGAAGGATTATGAATTGAAATACAAGTCACATAGAGAAACAGGTCTACGCCATCATGTGCACGCGTGCTCAAGAAATTCAAGAGCATGCTCTCCAAAAATCATTAAGGTGTTAGTTTCTCACTCTAGTGTTAGAGACTTCATCATGGGAGAAGAAATAAGTGAGAAGAGAGCACGATGGGTGACAAAATCATGGAGTATGATGTGGAGTATCAAAGCCACAAATATGGTAAGAGGTAGCACTCTCTACAAACATATTTTACTAAGATGTGCAGGATGAACCTGAGACTTCATTATTTATAGATGAAGATATTCCATGCATGCAGAACTAGAGCAGAAATGAATCCCCTGGCGCATGTGAACTGGATGAAGGACATGATCACATTCCTTTCCAAGGGCATATACCCTCCCTGGTTTAAACAAAGAAAAGAGAAGAAATCTAAGGCTGAAATCTATTCCATATGTTCTGATTGATGGTCTTCTCTTTAAAAGGAATCTTGATGGTGTGTTGTTGAGGTGTATTGACAATGCGTAAACTGAAAAAGTGTTAGAAAAATTTCACGATGGATTCTCTGGTGGACACTTATCTGCCAAGACAACAATGAAGATAATAATGACAATGACTCTTTTGGCCTACCCTGTTTGTAGAATGTGCACAAGTGGGTCATGAAATGTAAAGAATTCACTTTCTTTACAGGAAAGAAGAAATTGGTAGTGCTTCCCCTCTGACCAATCTAAGTGGATCAACCTTTTTGTGTAATGGGGTCTTGACTTCATAGGCATGATCAATCCTCCTTCAAGCGCTGGCCATAAGTGGGTGTTGACAGCTATGGATTACTTCACTAGGTGGACAAAAGTTGTTACACTTAAGGAATCACCGAGTCAGTCATCCTTGACTTTCTCAAAGGTATTGTAACAAGGTTTGGCGTCCCTCAGACAATTATTTCTAGATAATGCAAAATCCTTTCTTGGTACTAAAATCACTAATTGGGCTCTTAGTCTTGGTATATATTTGAAGAATTCCTCCAATTATTACCCTCAAGGTAATGGCTTGGCAGAGTCAACAAATAAGAACATGATCAGAATTATGAGCATGCACAATGAACATCAGCCAAAGATAGTGGCATACAAAGGTCTCGTGCACACTCTTGGAAGACAGAGTCACAATGAAGAAGGAAATAGGAACCTCTGCCTTACAAGCTTGTATATGGAAAGGAGGCCACCCTTCCTTTTATACTTGAGTTAAACTTCATTTCAGATTACCCAACAAATAGAAGTTTGAAGGTGCAGACCAAAGAGAAATAGAATGGCATAAAGTTGGTTGAACTTGAAGAATCAAGGAACTCTGCCATGATCAAGCTAGAACAACATCATCAAGCAATCAATAAAGAATGGTTTGATAGAAAGGCTAGGCCTCAAAAGCTTTAAAATTTGGGGACTTGGTCTTAAAATGGGATGCTTGACAAAGCCAAACCAGGGCACCATTCAAAGTTTGATGCACTTTGGAGTGGCCCATATACTATCAGTTCTTACAAGGAGGCTAACGATTTTGAACTGAATCTCATCTTGATGGAGGCGCGCTATCAATCCCAGTCAATGGATATATCTCAAACCCTTCCATTAAGATTGCTACATCATTTTATATATATTAGAATAGTTTCAATTCCTCTAAGTGTGCATGCACACACACATTGTCTTGTTTGTACATAGTTCTTTCTTCCCGTGTGCTTCTGTGCATGTGCTCTTTTGTTGCTTCTAGGATGCCAGTCATCTTCCAGTAGTTTTCAATAGTCTTGTAAGATTCAGAAAGATTCCATAACATTTTTCAAAGTGGCTTCAAGGGGTAGTTCTTCAAAGGGCAGTCAAATATTTCATGATTTCAAGCAAACTCCATGCCCAATGGATGCTCCAAGCTACTAATCTCCTTCATCTAGCAGGGAAATGGCCTCAAAAGTCACCAAAACTATTATCCAAAATAACTCACCTAGTTATTTGGACAACTTACATTTCCATTCTAGCTCTGAGGATCTACATTGACAACTTACATGCACTTCATTTTCTCCTTTGGCACATTCCCTTGGTTATAGATTCTTTTGCGTGCTCTTATGCACTCCTCCTTTCCTTCACCTTTTCTTTTCCTTTTCCTCTTTGTTCCATCTTTTCTCATGCATACACCTTGCACATTCTCCTTCTTCCCAGTAGTTCATACGTCCTGCACGTGTGCCCTAGACTTGCTTCCCAAAATTAGCTAAGTCCCGGGAATTCTCATGCGCCCCCTCCTTTGTTACCACACATAATTTTGTAATAATTATGCCTCTGCCATATGTTTCTCCCTCAAGTATTCCTCCCATTTCTTCACGCATTACCTTTGTGCATCACCATTCCCTTATCTTCCTTCTACGCCTGCGCCCTTCCTCTACCTTTTCCTTCTATCTATTTTCCTTCCACACCTTATCTCTTCCATGTGAATGCCTTTGCAAATTTCTTTTATGCCATTCTGTGCCACATGTGGCATATGTTATACATTGAGTGTGTTACATGTAACCGATCAAAGTGGGCAAAAACTAGCCACCAAATTCTTGCCATGAACCATAGTCGTTACACGTGGAAATAGAAATGATAAAGATAATTGTATACGGTTGGCCAATATTCTAGTCAATCAATGTGCACAACATGTCTTTCATGTTCAGAGTTGTAACTTCTAATAGCCGTAACTTTTATGCTGCAGGCCTTTGACACATGCGCCCAATCTCATTTAAAAATATGCTAACGTGGGCTACACTCTATATTATTCAAGTTCAAATTTTAGTGGGATTTGGTAGGTGAGAGGTTGGAAAACCTATTTTTTCCATTAATGAACATATCTGATTTCTCTAACCACCTAGATTTGATTCAGATTTGCCTTCCTTTCTTCTCACACATGCTAAACAGAATTGGATAAATACATTTGATAGATTTACTGGTGGATTTGTAGGCATTGAATGCTTGATGTTGGTGGTTGTGATTCAAAATATGAGTTTTCCCTCCTTCTCCTCTTCCTATCTCATTGATTCATCTATACATGTAAGAGCATGGCTCATTGTAAAGGGTTGGACATTTTGGATCCTTCTAGCATTTTGATAAGGATCCATCTTTATATTTTGAGTTACAGACCTCTAGATCTGGACTATTACATATGGATATTGGCCTCATACACCATATTGCAACTGACTGTGCATTTCCTAGAAGTAATAAAAGCATTGTTTTATGGCTATCCTTTGACCTTAACCTATGCATTTGTATCCTTCTTCCTTTCCTTTCCTTTTGTATTGTGTGCTTGTTGTCATTTAAATCCCTTGCAATTCCTTTTCTCATTGGTTTTCATGGAATTGATCAGGGTGAATGCATTATTGGTTTGTGCTACACATGCTTGGCTTACCTTTATGCTTTCTCCTTCATTTTCACTCAAAATGGATAGATGTCCATCCCACTATTTTCTGGTGCTATCACCTTCCTTATTTTTATTTTTTCCATTTCATGCTATCCTTCTATCCTGGTCCCTTGACATTGTTAGCTTAGGTTTCACTTTTAGCATTAGGAGTAGTAGTAGAAGTAAGTAGAGGAACCAAACTTCTTCAGAGGTCTGTCTCAAGTGTGCAAGGTCCCATAACTTGGAGACAATCCCATTATTGACTCAAATAACTCGGTTCTTTCATATATGAGACACAGGTGCAAGTTTTAG
The DNA here is from genome assembly GCA_019776745.2 of Taxus chinensis. Taxonomy (NCBI): domain Eukaryota; kingdom Viridiplantae; phylum Streptophyta; class Pinopsida; order Cupressales; family Taxaceae; genus Taxus; species Taxus chinensis. The sequence goes on from CM034149.1 coordinate 869,245,493, forward strand.
GAACCAAAAATAATTGTGGTATGTAAATGCGTATAATGAAAGACCACATGTGTACACAAGCCAAGTATAAATGTATATGTGATGAAAGTATGATGTGGAAAAAATGTAAGGTGTATGAATATAGTTTATAAGATGTATGGTATGTGAAATGTAGTATGCAAGTCATGTATGCAACCTAAAAATGCAAGATGCATGTGATAGGTAATGTAACATAGGCTATGTGTAGATGATGAGTGAAAAGATGGAGTGGTGATGTAACCTAAGGTGTATACCACTAAAAAATGATAGAATATGTGACGATTTAGCCTAAAGTGTATGTCACTAGGCTATAAATGTTGCATAATGAAAGGTGGAATAGTAAATGTGTGATGAGTTTAAGGTCCATTTGATTTGTAAACCCTCAGCAGTTGAGTATGGACCGAGAAAATACATTTTTTCATATGGTAGTGAGTGCAGTGCGTAGAAGACGATGTATGATATGTGATAATAAGAGACGACTGCATGATGTGTAGGATGCATGATGTGTAATGTATAACAAGTAATGCAATATGTGTAATAATAAGATGAATAAGATGAATAAGATGAATAAGATGAAATACACATGTTGTAGATAATAGAAGTGTATAATAAAGACTAGTATGATGTATAATTATTCAATGATTGAAGTGTTATAGAATGTTTGATGTAGGATGTGATATGTGTGATGAAACACAATGTGTAATACCTATAGTGCAGTGTGTGGGGTTCATGTGTAATAAGCCTTCAATTGTCAAGTGTCAACTAAAGCACAAGAGTGTGTCATCGGGTAATGGTCGATGCTAGAACGTGTGATGAGATGATAGGGTGAGTGGGGGGGTGTAATATATGTAATACCCCCAAGTATGTATGAGTGAGTAAACTAACTAATGATAATGAAGAACAAAGGTCCGGCATTTGATGTATGCAATGATGAAAGTGTATGAGTATGGGATGTATGCATGACAATGTGAAATGCGGTATGTGCAAATGCTAGAAGTGTGATGTACAACTATGTAAGGATGTGAGTAAATGATAATGCAAAGATAAGAAATTTACCTATGATGATATGATAATGAGAGAGGGGGATGTGAATACTATGCCCCCAATGTATGCATGAGGAAAAAGGCTATCATGTAATGTCATCTAGGAGATCATCGCTCTCAGGATCATAGTTAAATGGATAAGAATTAGTGACTTGATAAACAATAGTGTCAGGTTGATCATGTAATGAGCCATTAAGGCGTAAGTTGTACATGACCATAGCATTCTCCTCATCGGTGAATGGAGGAAGTGGACAACCATGTGCAGACCAATGAGTGAGATTTTGAGTGTATCCTAAGAAAGAGCTATTGCAAATGAAAACACATCCAAAGGGAATAGGAAAAGATATGTCTATATGATTAGGATCTAGAGTGCCTCCAAAATAATCAAGCCATGATTTCCCTAATGTAAGTGGTGAAAATCGAGGAGTGCATGTAAGAAATTTCGTGAGGTGAAAGATACGTAGACCATAAGTGACAGTGATGGTGACATACCTAAAATAAAGATGATGAGCATGTGATGTAGGATAGAGGTCCTCAAAAGCAAAGCCTAAGCGAGCCAAACCGTCATGTGTAAATATGGTGTCATCACACATAGGATCAAATGGAATATGTTCTCAATATGAATTATTCATGAAGAGTGTGCAAGTAGATGGTGGGCACACTAAGGGAGATGGCACATGTAAAGGTGTATGTGATAGAGCGACGTCCATGGACTAGACATGCACCTAATAAGGAATCATAGCAGAAGTAGTAACAAGTGACACAAAAGAAACTGCATCTATCACACAAATGGTATCATCAAGTGGTGGTAAGTGAGGTGGTTCTTCTTGAGGTTGAGGATCATATGTAATATAAGTGCATGGAATAGGAAGGCTGGTATTAGGAGCCCTATCGCAACACTGAAAGGGGTCACAGTCATGAAAAATAGTATATTCAATGCTCTCATGTAATAATTTTACATAATTATGGATAGTAGAATTGACAACTTGCATGACATGAAGCCATGGTCTATGAAGTAGAAAGTTGTAGGAGACTGGGAAATCAGCAACAAAAAATATAGTGTGGACAATTTCTGGACCAATAGTAATAGGTAATGTAACATGGATGAGATATGGGTGGAAAAAACCATCATAAGCACATAGTGATATAGAAGATGGAATAACATCATGAGCGGAAAGACCTAAAGCTTTAAGGAATGACATAGAAAACAAGTTAAGTTCAGATCCATTATCAATCAAAGTATGCTTAACAATGACATTAGGAATACAAGAGATGATATGTAGCAGCGGGTCATTATCAAAAGTGTAAAATTTGATGGGAATTTCAGACTTGAATACGATATGTGAAGAAAAAGCATCAGCAAAATCCTGATAAACTGAGTTGGGATGCATGTCAACACGTGTGAGTAGTAGCAAGAAAGTGTTGGACTCTATGTAGCAAATCAGGATTTAAAAGCAAGTAATCATTGATTGAGATACTCATGATGACCAAACCCTAGGATGACAAGCAATGAATGAAGAAAATAAAAGTGTGAATGAAGGAAGTCTTGAAATGTGGGGTTTACCAAAATGATTAACTAAAAATTTAATGTAGATACTAGTTAATCTAAGATATGAAAAACTGTAAATAAAGTAAATAGATGTTGTAAATAAATGTAAAGATGACCCAAACACTTAAACTAATGGAAATAAAAACCCTAATGTGCAAGAGAGAAGAGGAAAGAACTCATTTGAATAAAAGATGCTCGCAGGATTGTGTCACAGAGATGATTGGAAAATTTGGAAGCAGAAACGAAGGTGCATGAGCTAGGAAAAGGATGGATCTAGAGTATCTGGATGGACTAGAGTGCCTAGAGAGGGACTGGGGCACCTATGGGGGCTTTGGTCTGTAAAATGGTTTCCATTATATGTGAAAAATCTCTGAAACTGATCTTCACAGGTTCAACAGATGGTCTGAAACACTCGTTGTCTATCGCATTAACTTTGTTGCACTACTTCAGATGTCACTGATATTCCCAAATGATGAAAAGAACCATAAAATACCAAGGAGTATAAAAACCCTAAAAAAGAATGAAAATAAATGGGTCAGACTAACGTCAGCTTCCATAATAGTGGGCTTACTAACTGAGCACTGTACTACATTTCAGACCCAAATGTAGTTCTGGTGAGTGTGTACAAAATGTGCCCTAGGTGCTCTTGTTCCAGTGACACTTTGTGGGCATGGAATAGAATAGAATCCTCCCCGTATGTTGTGTGTGATGCAGATGACCTAGTCTTGTGCCTTGTGATGGATCTATGTGGATGCAAGTGATCTCCAATGTAATAGATGGATGCAACTATAGTTGGATGGTAATAGTGACTAGTGCTTGGCCCTTCATTATGGTCTCATAACTTTATATATATAGGGTTATCTTGGTATTATTTTGTAATTAACCCTGAAATAGCCAACCAAAAAAAATATAAAGGCCTTAAATGGCTAGAAAGAGCCCAAAAAGTGGCAAGAAAGTTTAAGAAGGATCGAGGTGTCCATGGTGAGACTAGGGCGCCCTAGTACTAGCCTAGGAACCTCAGTCAAGGCTAAAATAATGGAAGATAAATGAAATAGATTGGACATGTATGTGGTGGAGGTCATAAATGACAATAGAAATCAAATAAAAATGGCCAAGAGATAGGGGTTAATTAGTACTTTCTTCACTCAAAAACCCTCTAAATAGTAGTAAAAGGCCGGGACTAAATAGTGTCTAAAGTGCTTGATTTTGTGTGTACACCTACTATCTACATCCTCCAATATCAAGAAGATAATGCGATCCTAACACATATTGGTCTTGAAGATTTCTATCTCTAAAAATATATTCCACCTAACACATCCACACTTCTCAATGAATCCACTATCGATATAACCATAGGGACACCATAGGAGCCACATATACTTAAAGTTGGTTAAGCTTTATAATCTCAAGATCTCTGTGAGTTCGCCACCTTCTTATATGATCATAGTCAAGCCTTCACATTTTCTTATAGTGACATATCTAGTATTGATCCTAATATCGTCACCATCCTTGATGCTAAACCTGTGAAGTAAAAGCTTCGTAAAATACATGCTGGCATAAAATTATCAGTTAAAGAAGAAACTAAGCATATTCTCTCAGCTAATTTCATCCTACCCATTGGCTATCCACAATGGGTTTCTAACATGGTACATGTGACCAAAACCTCTCGGAAATTGTGTATCTGTACAAATTTTTGAGACCTTAACCTTGCTTTTCCTAAAGATGATTTCCCTTACCTAACATTGACCAGCTCATCGATCTGATGTCATGCCATGAAATGTTGTCTCTTATGGATGATTTCTATGAATATAATTAAATCCTCATTGCACTAAAAGATCAACATAAGACATATTTTTTCACCCCGTGGGGAACGTTCTGTTATAGAGTAATTCCCGTTGGTTTGCAAAATGCGGGAGCAACTTACTGACGCGCTATGACCTATATATTTCACAACCTTATCCATAAAACCATAGATTACTAAGTAGATGATCTCTTAGGTAAATATAGACACCAAAAGGACCATCTTGTCATCCTCGATGTAATTTTTACTCATCTTCTTTAATTTTTCCTTCAACTTAACCCTGTTAAATGCGTGTTCGAGGTCCTAATAGGTAAAATTTTAGGATTCATCATCTCTATAAGAGGAATTGAAGTTGATCCTGCCAAAGTTAAAGCCATAATTGAAATGTCTCCTCCATTTGACCTTAAATTTTTTTGTTGTTTTCAAGGAAAAATTCAATTTACTCAAAATTTCATCTCTCAATTATCAGATCGATGTCAACCCTTCCATCACCTCCTTAGTAAAGACATCCATTTTAGATGGGATGATGATTGTCAAAAGGCCTTTGAATCTCTTAAAAATATCTCCTATTGCCAACTATTTTCATACCTCCATGCAAGGGATATCCTTTCTATCTATATATCTCTTCTACTGACCATGCCTTGGGACTATGTTGGCACATCGTGATGAACTAGGTTGGGAGAAATCCATTATGCTTCACAACTCACTATTCAGAATTAAAAAAGTTGTGTTATACCTTATGCGTCACAACTTCCAAACTTTGTCACTACATCCTCAATCATAAAACCTACATAGTCACAAGATTTGATCCACTAAAATCCATGCATTATAAGCCATATCATAATGAATTTATAACTAGGTATCTTATGCTCATGACAGAGTTTGATCTTGAATTAATCTCTAATAAATCCATTCAGAGATAGGTTATTTCTGATTAGCTTGCAGAAGCTCCCCTTTTCAATAATCAACTCCCTTGTGAACAATTCCTTGACGAATCTATCAACACCCTTGATCATGATAATACTCATCTAAAAATGACCTTATTTTTTGATGGGTCTAAATACCGATGGGGGGTGCTAGAATAGTCGTAATACCTCCTTGGGGGACTCCTATCCTACTATCTTTCAAATTGAATTCTGATTGCATGAATAACATGGCCAAATACAAATCCCTCATTATGGGTCTCAAACCACCGTACTTCTTGGCGTAAGCATCCTTATCATCTATGGTGATTCTCAACTCATCATCAAACAAATCAAGGGAACATATAAATATAAGAATGAAACCCTACAAAAATATAAAACCATCATTGATAATCTATTGAATGCCTTCGATCATTATGAAATCCAAACAACTCTGCACTCATCTAATAAATTTACAGATACCATAACATATCTCACATCTGTCATTCCTTTTTTCTCCAGACAATTATAAACCCTTTGTCATTGTATACAAACTCGATTAACCATATTATATCAACACGGATCTCACTACCATCTATCATGTAGAAAATGTCCAAAGACATTTAGCATACTTCAATCTATGACTATCTTTCCTAGAATAAGATACCCTCATACCTATCCAAAAATGGTAGGAGGTCCTTTCAACAATGTGCATCCTGTTATGTTATATTAGGGGGTGTCCTTTATAAAATAGGGCTTGACAACCTTCTCCTTCAATATCTTAAAACTCCAGAGGCTCACCAAGATATTCAAAAAGTTCACTATGAAATATAGAGAAGATAGTTTAATGGCTTAGCCATCACTAAATGTATCTTGCACATGGGTTATTATTGTTCTATGATTAACCAAGATTATTTTCAAAATATAAAAAAAATGCATAAAATATCAACAAAACACTAATATTACACACATCCCCATTCATGATCTTCAACCAACTTGAGATTTATGGTCCTTTTCACAATGGCGACTTGACCTTATTGATCTTATTAACCCTCAATCATCTCAATAACATAATCATGACTACTGAATATTTCACAAAATGGGTGGAAACTATCACTCTTATCTCCACTAAATCAGATAAGATCATTGATTTCATTCATCATCACACCATATGTCGCTTCGACATCCCTCATAAAATCATCATAGATAATGGTAAATTGTATAAGAATAAAAAAGTACAAAAAATATTTGACATTGAAAATATCAAACTTAGTTTCTCCACACCATACTACCCATAAGATAACGACTAAGGCAAAACGTCTAACAAAACCCTTACCAAAATCCTTGCCAAAAATATTGACTAGGCTGGTAAAGATTGACACCTCCAAATTCCATTTGTATTATGGGCTTACTAGACTAACATTCTAAACCCTGTGGGTGCTACTCCTTTCTCTGTAGTTAATAGCACCAAAGGCATTCTTTTGCTTGAAGTCAAAATTCCATCTCTACATGTTTCTCTAAAAGTTTTCATCCCCAAGGAAGAATATCATCTAGAATTCATCTCATAACTTGAATTATTAGATGAATGCCAACTAACCACCCTCAAACATCTTAATATCTATCAAGAATGAATCAAACATGCATATAATAAACATCTTAAAAAATGAGAATTAACATTAGTGATCTCATCCTTAAAGAAAATCAACATGTCACAAATATAGAAAAGAGTAAACGTGGAAAGTTTTCTCCAATATGGATTCGACCATACATCATCACTCACAAATATGGGTCTAGGGCATATCACTTGGCCTTTCTCAATGGGAAACATGAAAATATCCCCTCAATTCCCTACACTTATGGCCCTTTTAGTGCTGACATATCTACTTACATGACCTTAGTCCAATTTATATCCTCCATTCTCAACATCCACTAATCCCCTTACCCTATTAGTGATTTGGAATTATGTGCTCTCCCATCAATATATTCACTATGACCTTAAATATGGGCACCATGACCCTACTCATAGTATATTCCACATGGAAAAGTCCTCTTGGTTATAATAAGGGACCCTAAGATCATTACTTCCCTACTTCATCTTATCTACCGACAAATGACATGTTTAGGATACACTTGTTATATTGTATATTGAACACACCCTCCTTAAGAGGTATTTTAGGCCTAACCCTAGCTCAATGAATAAAAAAAATGGAATGTAAAACCATTATATCAAAATATAGACTGTTCCCTCAAATGACAACTATCAATAAAAAATATAGTCGTTATCGCTATCAAATATGAATATATTATTTTTGACCATTCCCTTGAAGGATGACTACTCAATCTAAACAACATCCACATAAATGGAGACAAAATTGAAAGCTTCATGCATTGATCTACTTTCTCAATATGTACAAATATTTTATCATCCTAGGAAAATATTCTCTCATCAATTATCTTTCCCTCGAAGATGCATGCTTCCTGTATTGATCAACCTGCACAATCCTAAACAAAATAAAGTTATGGTAAAGCCTAAGAACCTCTGAGGAGAACAAAACTCCCCGTACAAGATACATGTAACTCCCAAACATCTTATATGGAAGTAGATAACATATCTCATCTTATCCTAAATCAATCACACAACCTTAAACATACTAACCATTGTTAGTTATATGTTACCAACAGTTAGGGTTGCAAATGCATTAACATCAAAATTACCATCACATACATACAAACTCTAGATTAAATAAAGAATCAAACACTTCTCAAATATTCTTGAACCATCATTAAATATATTAATAAAACCAACATAATATAATCACATCTAATATCCATCACAATAAATAAATAAATTAAATCATCACATTTATACAACTGTACCATAAACATCATCATATCTAAAATCTATCCATAAAATCATATAAAATATCATATCAAATCATGAAAAAACATTTTCACATCCATATATCCAAAATACCAATACTGGAAATCACCGACAAATTCAAATGATGGAGGGCTTAGGATCTCAGATGCAGATATGAATCTATGAGCGCAATGGAGATAGATCTGTGACAAAAGACAATAGATCTTTGATAATAATCTACAAAATTGAAAAAAATGTGATTAGATAACAATATGCGGGAGATTTCCCAAACAATACCAGATTTCAAGAGGCTATGAAATCCCTTAGAGGGTGTTTAACCCATCATGTCTAGAAAGATAACAATAAATGATGAGAAATAGATTTCATGCAGAAACAATGAAATACAAAATGCCAAGTAACTGGAATGGACGAGAGGATTTAGTTGGTGCTCTGATATGGAGATGAAATGGGCATCAGGAAGACAAGATGATGAACAATGTCAAAGCTTTCTCCAGCACTCCTCACCTCTAACTTCTAACAATGGTAAATATTTTCCTTGACCTCACACTTGCAAAACTTAATTCAAGCATTTTCTTCACCTCTCCTAAAAAACTTCAAGTTTTAAATCATGCAAAAATTTCATATTGATTCTTCCTTTTCTCCTCTCTTTGAAAGAGGGGGGAAGATCCACATTTATAGCCTAGGGGTGATGTTAGATTGGGGTTAATAGAGTAACCGAGGTTTGATAAATTCACCGTGGTTAGGTGAGTGGGGGGACATGGTTTAACTGGGTAGGTAGATAATATATTTGATTTGATTGAGTGGAGTTCATGATTTAGATGGTGGGGGACACGATTTGATTGAGTGGGGTGATGTGATTTAATTGGACTTATTTGTGATATTATTTAGCACATATTGATGTTTAGGGATTTAAACGATAATTAATTGATTAATACAATCATATAGGCTTGGTGGGAAATGGAATAAGTCTACTGAGAGAGAGATAAAATGTAGGGTGATACAAAAATTTGGTGTCTACATTTTCCCATTTTTATTGAGTGGGTTGTGATACATCATGTCACATGAGACAAAAACAAAAAAGGGTTAGATGAAATCATGTGTCCGTAAAAGGGATGAGGATGGATAAAAACATGAACTAAAGGAAAGATGATCCAAGTGCAAAAAAGGATCGCAATAACAATGAAAAATATGGTTGTGACTCCAATATCACATCGATAGATGCATAATTATGGTCTTAATAGAGACGAGCGACAATGTTCTACTGGACCAGTGAATGGGTATGAGACCACTACAGTATGGATGTAAACCATGATGACCAATGGGTCATAGGAAAACATCAAAATATAAACAAATAAATGAAAACAATATGATGAAATCATTCATACGCGAGGAATCAAGTGAAAAAATCATGCATTTGTAAAAAGGATAAGGATGAAAATAATGATGCTTTAGTATAGGGCATGATACAGAAGGTGGATATGTAAATAAAATGTCCCTAGGGGGAATGAATGTAATAATAAATGTGGGACACGATGAATAGATAGGAGAGAAGGGTGAGATAAAAATTCTCCAAAAGGGATGGTAAATATGATTTTGAAAACATGCTTCACAAGGAATGGTTCATGTAAGTGATGAAGAAATTAGTATGTGACAGAAAGGAGAAAGCAAATTCCCACTTCTTTGGGAATGTAGGATAAGAATTACGATCAGTTATTCTTACGATGAAACAAAAAGTAGATCAAACATTCATAGTGAGAGAACAAGATTAGATAGGTGGTGGCCATTATGGTATCCTCCTGAAGACAAAAATTCCATGGGAATATGGGATGAGGGATATATATGATGATGTCTCCTTGAGAGGGTTGATAAGAATGGAAGAGACAACCCCATTGCTCCCAAAAAGGAGGAGAAAGAAATTTGATAGAGGTGGAAGAGGACTTTGAATAAGACAAGGATGTGGACTAAAGAAGACGTGGTGGAGGAGGAGAAAGAATGATTAAGGAGGGTTTATGAGATGGGGTGTAATAGGAATGAAGAAACCATCATCTTCGCTAATAACAAGGATTGTTAACTATGCTTTATTATGAAGGAGAGAAGAGGAAGATAATAATATAGAAGGACGATAAGAAATGAAAGTAGAGAGGGTGTGATGGGCCTGAAGAAAAATAAAATAATGAAAGAGAATAGAAAGAATATATTGATGAGGAAGGAATGAACAAGAAGGAGAAGATAAGATGAGAGGAGGGAAGAATTGAAAGTAAGGAGATGAGAGAAGAGGGAAGCGATGTGTCATAAGAAAGAAGCAATAGATATAATAAAAAAATAAGATGGTGGAAGGAAGACATGATGAAGGAAAAAGAATAAGAAGACAAGAAAAGGATAGAACAAATGGTGAAGGGGAAAGGAAAATGAAAAGGGATAGAGAAGAGAGTAAAAGATGAAAACAAGAGAGATATGTGCAATATGAAAGTAGTGGAAAAAAAGAAATAGAAAACATGTAGAAGATGATGGACAGAAATGATCAATGAAAAAATGGATGAGAGAAGGTAGTCTAAACAAAAGAGATGACAGAATTGAGAAAAGGAAGGAAATTATGGTGACAAGGAGAGGTGGAGAGGAATGGACAATTGAGATTGGAAAGAAATGGACAAGATTATGATATATTATGAGAAGAGAAAGAAAGGCCGAAGGTGAAGGTGAAAAGGGCATGGAATAGAGGGAGGGAGATGGAGAAGGAGAAAAGAATGAATTAAAGGGGAGGAAGAAGATAACAAAGAAGGAAGGGGATGAGGACATGATGAATGAAAAACAAGGAAGACAAGAAAATGACAGAGTAGAGGATGAAATTATGAAAAAGGGAGAGAGTTATTTAAAATGAAAGACATGAAAGGAGGGTGAAGTAGATGAAGGGAGAGAGGCAATGGAAAACGAAATAGATGATAGAGAAAATAAAATTGAAGGCACCATATCATGGTGAAGAAATCCAAGGGAAAGAATATGGAGACTGACTGTATGGACATGTATGTGGACAGTGGGATGGTAAAAAATATGGGACAACACTGAAGAGTCAGGTTATCAATGGGGAAGTAAGAAGGAAGCGTGAGGTAAAATGGGGAAGAAGATGATATAGAGGAATTGAAATAAGATGAGGATCAGAAAGGAGGAGAGGACAACTGAGAAAATTATGTAGTAGAAGGGAAGCAAGAGCAGAGATGTTCGATAAAGAGTGAATAACATAAGGAACGTAAAGAGAAACTAGAGAGGAGGAATGACACATATTGAGAAAAGATGCAGAGATGCATGAGATGAGGATGATTTGATGACAAGAAAATAGAGAGAGGGTGTATGATGAAGATAGTGAAGAAATTGGAAAGGAAGAATCGAAGATAGAGAGGTGGCGAAGAAAAAGAGAGGAAGGGATAGGATAGGCAATGTCAGTGAGGGGATGTTAAGAGAAATCCACTGATGATAATTGGTAGGTAAGGATGGGACAAAAGGTGAGAAGAGGGGGAAAGTAAACAAGGAATGGAAGAGGGAACGCCAATGAAAAGGGATGTTATGAGAAGTTCCCCCAATAATGATTAGAGGGCATGGAGGAAGGAAGGAATGAAGATAGAATTGAGGAGGCCAAAGAGAAGGATCCAAGCTGTGTAGAATGGGGATGAGTGATTTTTAGGAAAAGTACACCAATAATTATTAGCACAGAAACATAAGATGATGATGAAATAATATTAGGAGATGATTAATGACAATGACGGGTAAGTGCGGGGGGTAGTTATGTGGGAGAACTCTAGAAGATGGAGTGGAAAGAGTAAAGAAATGAGGGATAACAATGCATGTACAAAGATGAAGACGAGGAGAGGACAACGTAGTGGATGAGAATGAATGAGAGAAAGATGCAAAAACAAGACACGAAATGAATGAGGAAGCAATGGTTAAGTAATATTACCAAGAGAGGGATGATGGAGATGAAAAGGGGGCAAGTAGGAAGTGGTGTTTATGAGAATGGAAGAGGAGGTGAGAGGATGTGATGATGGGGAATGACGAGAAAATGTAGATGGTGAGAATGTGGAGTGGTGGGTGAGTGCAGGATGATAGATCATCCTTAAGAGGGACTCTTAATTAAGATCTTCAGGCCGCAGGAGGAGTTAAGTAAGATCACTAAACCGGCAGTGATGATATGGAAGGAGAAATACAACATTGTATTGGGTATATGTGTGGAATGGTTGGTTGGAGTAGATGATTACGATGAGAGATGGGAGACAAAAGATGAGGGAAATATGATGGGATGTGGAAGGGTCAGATGGAAAACCATTCTTAAGAGGGACTCTTAAGTAATATTTCCATGCGATGGGGATGGTTAAGTAGGATCGCCAAGCCGAAGAAGAAGAAGAATGATGAAAAGACTGAGCGGTGTATATCAAAATGGAACAAGAGCTGAAAGGAGGTGATAACAAGGTGATAATAAGAAAACAAAGGAGTGTGACATGAGTGGATGGAGGAACATATGCAGTGTAGATGGAGAGTGTAAGGGAAATCCTTAATTGGGATGCACACATGGTGGGAGTGATGATGTAAGAGTGTCAAGTGAAAAAGGAGGAGCGGAAAGACGTTTGTGGTGGTGATTGTCGTCCATTGAAAGAGGAAATGGTGGAGAAGCTTCTACAGCGGGAGGATCCAAGGAAGAAGATATACCTTAACTAATATTCTCTGGTTGTATGGATGATTAAGTAAGATTGTCAAACTGAAAGTGGAAGAGTGAAAGGGAAACTCAAGAGGAAAGGAAAGTAAGATATCCGGCGTGGTGAAAGGGGACAGAAAGGTGAGAAGGATGATGTGGAGACAAATGGTGATGAGTGGAAATGGGGAGCGAAGAGCAATGGATCAAAGACATTATTGAACATGTTGGGGGATAAGAAGTTGTAAGATAACAAAATTTCCTTGAGAAGGATCCTCAAGTAGGATTCACAAACTGCAACAGAGATCAAGTAGAATTCACAAATTGAAAAGTGTATTTGCAAGTGCATTCATGGATATTATGGATAGATATAGAATTCATAGTGTGAAATTTGATGTGATTTTGATAAAATATGACCTTGATGAGATGAATGAAACATAGTTGTAGCAAGGGCAGTATAGGGAAACTATGCTTCAAACTGGATTGGAGATAAACAAGAAAGGTTACCACTCAAGGCATTGCACTTGCAGCCAATAGCAGGTGTTAACACATAACCAACGATAGTTAGTTATACCAAAATACCATGAGGAAATATGGATGAAAGATTCTCATAAACCTAATGTTGACATGACAAAGGATTTGAGATGTAACTTGTATGTGGGAAGAGGGTTCTCCAAAGGTGGTGTTCCTTATGTCTATGCCCCAACTTTGGGAAAGGGAAAGAATAATAGAAGAAAGTTGATCAAAGCAGAGAAGGAATGCTTGATCTGGGAAATTCCATAATAAAGAGTAGCCATCCTTCGAGGGTATGGTCTAATTTATACATAATATGGATGGAAAGAATAATATGTATGATAGCCATCCTTCGAGGGATTGGTCTATTTCTTTTTATTTTTCTTTGATTTTGATTTGTATGCTTCTCCTTTTAGTTTCCTTTTTCTCTTTCTTTCTTTTTTGCACGAACAAGCTGTCCTTCGAGGGATCAGTCTTTTTTTGATAACTTTGATTTTTCCTTTTGCATACATGAATTTTAGCTTCACATGGGGGAGAGTTGGGAATATCTAAGTAGACCACTTAGGAGGGGAACAATGATTATACAAGTGACACCCCATGGACCCTTTGCATGGCTCCAACAGGAGAATGAGAGGGTGATGGATGTAACGATCGTGGATCTCTCACCAAATGGGAGAACTTATCCATAATGAATATGCTATGAGTAGAGTCGTGGTACTCATATTTAAGGTCATATCAAAGTAGTGATGGTAGACCACATAATTCATATCATTACCATGATAGATGGAAGGGGCTAATGATGGAGGAATGATCTAAAGATATAACTAAGTGCTCATTGGTAGATATGCTAACAGTAGAATGGATTGCAAGTACAATGCATTAAGAGGTTCTATCTCTTGGTTTACCACCAAGGGAGGGAAGACATTAAGTTGTGACAGGATGAGATGATAGTTTGCAAAGGATTAGATGTGATAGACAAGTGAGAAATAAAACTGTGTCCTTAAGGAAGCAAAAATATGACCACAACGTTGGATTTGGATGAAAATAAATGATTCCCTAAGAGAGACACAAATATGGCAGGGTAAAAATGGCCACAAATTTGGACTTGATGAAATAGATGGTGCCCCAAAAGAGACACAAATATGGCCACAATGGTGGACTTAGAATGAGATGAGGATTTGAATAGAATTAGTTTAGATTGGATGAATTTGGAGGAGGTAAATAAAATAATGTCAAGGATCGAAGTCCCCTAGTGTCAAGGGAGTTGTACAGATGATATGCTCAAGAGTGAGGGAAGGTTGCTCCCCCAATGAATTAAATACAAAGGAGTTAAAGGATGTCGAAAGAGTTTAGATGAGAGTATTTTAGATTTGGATGGGATAAACGGTTGGAGACCACAAGTGTGCTTGGAAAGATAAGTCGTATTGATGAACAATGGAGGACCTTCCTTAGGAGGAATGTCATGTGTAGGAGGGATGTTAAGGGATGATATGGATGGAGGAATCTTGGGAAACCCAACGGATGAGATACAAATTGGATTAGATGTAGATGGAGAAGGATATTCCCCTTGAATGTGGAAATCATCTTTCTCAATGAGGTTATGGATGATTTTTTGAAATGCCTTACAATGTTCAATGTCATGGCCTCGGGGTACGATGGTAAGTGCAGCTATAATTAGGATTGAACCATGATGGATTTGGACCATAGGGATTAAATTCTTTAATGGGAGGAAGCGTGATGTGGAATATTCGAGTTAAATGTTGAAGGATATCTACGTAGGACCCCATCAAAGTGTCATGAGGAAGATAACTCTCATGATTTTTTGGCTTGTATTTGGATGTAGATCGGATGGGTAAATTATGTGTTTTGGAAGAAAAATTAAATTTGGTTGAAGGATTGTATTGTTTGGATTCAAATTTAGGTGAGGACGTATATTGGATGGGTAGATTATATGTCTTGGATGACAAATCAAATTTGATTGGAGGATTGGATTGTTTGGCTATAAATTTATCATTGCGAGATGTCGTAGATGGAAGGACTGATCCTAAAATAGATGTTGTGGCATTGGATTGTTGAAAAGAGAGAAAATCTGAATGTTTACAAGGATGCAGGGGACTGTCAAGGATGTTTTCCATGAGCCTTAAAATTTAATCGAGAAGACTTACTCTTAGCAAGGATAATAATCTCAACTGGAGGATCTAACAATGGTGGTGTGGTTATTAATGGAGAAAATGTTCCTAAAACAAGAGGAGGATGTTAATGGAGAAATAGGTGTTTGTATGATGCGATTAATGAGATCTATGTGAGATGTGGATTGTTTAGGTTTTGGCATGGAAAGATTTAATTTTGGAGAATGTAAACCATCTTTATTTGATTTAGGTGGAGGTGTTTGTTCAATAGATGTTTCAAAGGGTATCTTTGATAGGGTTGCAGATCGAGAAGATTTGGTTGTTGTGATAAAAGGATTAAGTAAAGAGTATTGGGATAGATCAGGTGATGTGGCCATGGGCAAGGATATAGGTAAAGATGTCAAGGTAGGGATAGGTGGATTTGTTGATATGATAGATATAGGGGTAGTTGGGATAGATAGGGATGTAGGCATATTTGGGATATTTGGAGATGTGGGTGATGTGGTAACTGATGGAGTAGACATTATAGGTAATGTACCAAATGCAAGAGTATTATTGGGTGTAGAAGTAGGTGGGATTGGTTGCTTCATAAATACTTTGAGGGGTAAGAATGATATGTTTGCTAATGGGGTTGATGTCGGAGGTGGGGTTGTAAAGGTACATGAGTAGAAATGAGTTTAGTTGGGATGGTTGTGAGTAATGTAGGTGTAGTAATAGGTGTGTTTGATGAAGATGTGGGTGAAGGAATAGATGTGAGAGATGTAGGGATATGTGTGGATATCAATGGGGTTGAAATAGGTGCTAAGGATGAATCTGATGTGGTGGATTAGGGCATGATTGAAGTGGATAAAGTATATGTTATAGTCAAATTTGATGTAGATGTGGTAAGGGTAGAAGAAGGTGTAGGTTCAGGACAAGTAGTAAAAGTTGACATAGGTGTGATAGTTGTGGATGTACATAGGTTCTACATAAGGAGTGGGCATAATGTCTAAGGTAGGAACATGCAGAGTTGGTGATAAGATGAGATCTTGATTGATGGTGTCAATCATATAAGCATTTGATAGTTGAGATGTAAAGGGTGTGACTTGATTTGTTGGTGGTTGATTAGGTAAAGTTTGAGTAGTGGAGCTATCGATTTGGATATCCCCTTGATTTATGAGTTGTTGGACATGATATTTGAAGGAATGAAATTTCTCAATGTCGTGACCTTTGACTCGATGATATTTACAATAGTGGGCTTCGTGATACCAAATAGGCTTGGCTTGAGAATTGTCCATGGGTCGTATGGGAGGAAGTTGGATGGAGTTTACGATCATCAATTTGTCAAATACAGAGCTATAGGATTCTCCCAAGGGGGTATAGTTGATTGTTGGTTGAGGGGCTCATTGTTGAGGCCATGTGCTGGATGTAGATGCAGATGAGGGATTACTAACCACGACATTGGCCACACCTTTAAATGTGTTGTTATGTGTGGATGGTTTAGTAGATTCAACTTTAGGTTTGGCCAATCTGAGTTTAAGATGACCTTGTTCAATGGCACGGGTTTTGAGTTTGTGAGCCATTGTGAAAGCTTCGTCAAAGGTTCAGAATGATTGGATTTGCAAAGTAGATGATATATGTTTTGCACATGAATGTGAGAAGAGTTCGATGAGTTCGGTTTGTGGAAGAGAGAAGGATAATTGGTTTATAACACCATGCCATCATGTGAAAAAGTTCGCAATGGACTTGTCATCAAACTGTTGGATGGTGTATAGGTCAGCGATAGTAGTTTTGCATGCAATGTTAATTGAAAAGTGTTCTAAGAACAACTACGCGAGAGTGAAGGAGAATATGGAATATTGGGGGATATAGTTGTACCAGTCCAATGCGGGACCGACAAGGACATGGGAAAGTGTGAAGTAGTAGATCGTGATCATGTGCAATAAGACAACATGCATGTTTAAATGCATAGAGATGTTGTTGGGGATCTTCCTTGCTGTTGAACTTAGTAAACTCAGGAAGTTTCCAATGAGGAGGGTAGGGTTTGATTGGAACTGATGGATGAATTGGTTCATTATAGATTTGTTCATAGGATAAAGTATCCTTAGGTGCCAAGGTAGTGGCTTCTAAGTAGCCAACCGATTTATTAAAGCATGAATTGGATCATTTGATGTGATGTTAGGTTGAAATTGGATTGGTTGTGTGGTTTGAAAAGTAGTTTGATGAGCAATGATATTTGTGGATAAGGAATTGTGGATATGTAAGTGATGTGGGTGAATCATTTGATAAGGTGGTTGATAAAATTGTGGGTGTGTAGGTGTGTGGGGAACTGTTTGGTAAGGATTAACATGTGTCATGGGTTGAGATTGTTGCATAGGCTGACTTTGAACAATAGGGACATGATGTGTTCATTGAAATTGGGTAGGTTGTTGTGGTAAATGATAAGTGGGGATATGAGTGTTAAGAGGTTGAGACGGTTGGAGCATACGATGGGTAGGAATGTAAGTGTGAAGAGGTTGAGATGGTTGGACAGGCATATTAGTAGTGGATGAAATAGAATTGATAAAAAGGGATGTGGGTGGAATGTGATCCACCAATTGAGGAGATTGGGAGGATTGAGAGATTGTGGGGGATTTTTAAAATATGAAATCATATATGGGGTTAGGAGGAGGCCCGAATGTCTCTAGAGGAGTGGGAGATGGTGGTGCAGTTGGTTTAGGAAGATTGGCTTGGTGACTATGAGGATTAGTTTTAAGATAGGAATGATTGTGGATGACATGGTCCTCATGAAGCGAGGCCATGGAGATAGGGGGTTGGGTAACTGAAGGTATGGTTTTGAGTTTAGAATCTTGTTGGGCGAGATCCTTAGAGGAAGTAATTTTATTGGGTGGAGGACATTGTTGTTTTGTTTTGATTTGAGAGAGAGTGACAATAGGTGTGAAATAGAGAAACATTTGTTTATGTAATTTGTTGACAAACAAATCAAGCAACATATTTTTTATCATCATGATTAATTACGAGATGTGAAAATTAAAATGGATAATGAAGGTGCCTAAAGAATGGAATTCTAAGGCTGGTTTTAGGTAGTTTTGGCTAGGGAAATGTCTGAAATGGTTTCCTGTTGGGTGTTCAAGTCCCAATCAGTGAACCAGGTGAAAGGAATGTTTCGATGTGTTGATTTAGTTCATGAAGTTTTAGGTTGTGTGTGATAATGTGGGATGCAGAAAGTTAAACCCCTATTTAGGCTATGTGAGCAAGGTAGGATGCACAAGGTTTGTTTTAGACCAAATTCAAAATGTGAATTTTGATGCAGACAATCACTCAGAAAAGGGAAATTACAATGCAGAAAAGAGAAAATAGGGAAAAACGAGGAATACCTGGAGAACGCTTTTCCCTTTTATTTGATTCACGTGATAGTGATGTATTTTGAAAGTGCCAATCAGTGGCCCTGGAACATCCGGGTACCTAAAATTGCACCGTTTATGACAATTAGGAGGGGTCTGGTGAAAGAGAGTTTAGGCGTGTTTATGTTTCAACAAGTGATCTTTGACGCATAATTTAGTGGCCGCAAGGTCATAGATGTTACCCTTTAAAAAGAAAATAATTGTAATTAGTTGATGTGGTTAAACTGATATAACTGTCGTAAATATTTTGTGTACAAAAAGTACTTTCATAAAAATAAAAATAAAAGCAATTAATCTAATGGATTAATAAAAGTTGAAATTCAACATTCGCATTCAATTAGGGTAAAGAAAACTTATTGACTATAAAATAAACTATGAAATAAACAATTAAATAAGTGATGAAATAGATTATGAAATAAAATTATGAGAATATGTGACACAAATTATTAATGACGAGGTGATACAAAACTATTAAATGAATTACGTTATGATAAATAAGATAACCTATAAATGACAAGACATTAACATGTGCATTTTGATTTTGTTTCATTTCTTTACATGAACTATAAATAAGAATAACCATAAACAAAATAAACTATAAAATGACTGAATGTGGACTTTAAGAGGTAAAGATGAAAAGTGGGTGGGGAGAGTGGAATTTTAGGATGGGAATGTGGACTTTACGAGGACAAGATGAAAAGTGGGTGGGGGAAATGTGGACTGATATGTTGAAAATGAAGACTTTGGGGAGGATGAAAGCAATGTGAGTTGAAATTTGTAACAGAGATGGGAGAAATAGGTTAGGGTGGTGAAAATAGTGGACCTAAGTTGTGGACTTAGTTGAATAAAGGAGGGCAGAGATAGGTTGGTGTATGAAAAAGTGAATGTGAAAGTCTAGGGAGATGGGAGGATATACCAAATCCAATGTGACAAGTCGATCGACATAAACAGTTCAATTGCATATGGACATGGCTTTTCACATGTACGATGACATAAAAAGAATCACAAAAATATATAATTGACTATGGTGCTATGAAGCAATGGATGTTGATCGTTTGTTGTATGATTATGTCAAAGAATTATATGGCTACGAATTGGACTATACAGTTAAACTGAACATGGATTTTCTCATATTTTATGATGTAATGAGAATAAATATCAAGAAAATATATAATTGTCTATGGTGCTAGAAAACATGTAGTAAAGAATTGTAAACCAATTGTGAAGAAACTTTACAGTCACTACCACAAATCCTACGTGAATTTGAAACGAAACTGGAAATAGTTGGAAGCACCAAGCATCAGAGGTTTATGAGTCTACATGGATATTCCTTTCTCAAAATCAATACCCAAAAATCTTATGTGAATTTGAAACTGAGATGGAAAGTTGAATTGTTAGAAAGTAATTCAATCGTTGTTTAAAGAATTGTAAGCCAATCGTGATGCATTGTGTTGTTTAAAATGTGTTGTAGAGAATTGTGAGCCTATTTCTATGAAGTGACTGTATAGTCACTACCCATAAAGCTATGTGAATTCAAAAATGAGATGGAAACAACTAGAAGCATTAAGCATTGGGATTTTGTGAGTTGGATTTTTACTTTCTCCACATGATTTTGCCTCAAAAACATGACCGACACAGATGTATTGGCCGATGGATAGAAACGGATAAAAGCACGTGCCAAGAAATGGATGAAGAGAGTGGCTTGAGCTGGGATGTATTCATTGAGAGGAAGGGAGAGAGGTGGCCGAGCTATGTGGAGTTTGAATCTGGGAATTGGATGAGACGAGTGGAAGAGAGATGGAGCAGTGGAGAGGTAAGATGGAAGTTGTGGGATGTGGTGGAGAGGTTAACAGGATTGGGTGAAATGCATGGGTTGGGTTAGTAGATAGCTTGGTAGGAGGAAAGGGAGCTATGTGAGATTATGGAGGTGTGGGATGAGTTGTAAGTTGGAGTGCATTGAGAAGTGGTGATAAAGTGGAGGGGGTGGGATGAACCGAGGTGGGATTGGGGAAGTGGATTCAAGTTGGAGATGTGGGAGCTCGTAGGAGTTGGTGTGTGCATGGTGAACCGAGGGGATTCAAAATGGAGAGAGGTGGTGGAGTTGAAGCCGAGGGGGAGTGGAGAGAGGATGGTGGAACCAAGTCATGGTAGGTAGTAAGGAGGGATGGCGAGCTGAGTGGGTAAGGGGAGTTGGTGTAGGGATATGAGCTCGTGGGTGGTTCAGCGAGAAGGGAGTATGGGAGTTTTGAAGAAGCAAATTTGATGGAGAGGGGAATAGGTGGGTAAGGAACTATGGGGAGATAGGTGAGAGATCAATATGGAGTTGAATGAGGAGCTGATGGGAGTGGGGAGAGTCGGTCTCGGGGTGAGAGCCGATATGTGTGTGAGGTGGGAGTAGAAAGGAGATGTGGGATAATAGTATGGGTGAATTTGATGTAGTAATTTTTTTCATTTATTTCTTTTTCCTTTCTTTTCTTAGATATATATTACATTCATTTATTTATTTATTATTATTATTATTGTTGTTGTTTTGTTTTTTTAAGGTAAAAATAACAATAAAATTTATATCAATTATAAAGCTGAAACTAATCCCTTTCAAAACAACAAAACCACTTACCTCATGACGAGAGAAAAACTACAATATGAAAATGTCATACCAGACTAAAGGCTAAACTAACACCTTGCAAACAAGTCAATCAAAAAACAAAATCTTCACAAGCGATATCTAAAGTGGCGAGAACTATGAAACCGAACACCCATTATACTCACGACATCTGTACAAGTTGAGAAAAGGAACAAAACAAATGAAATGACCAGATCTTGGATTTGGTCCCACAGGGCGTGCCAAAATGTTGTACATGAAACCTCATTCTTGTGCAAGTGAAATGTCGATACTGGAAGCCACCACCAACTTTGAATGATGGAGGGCTTAGGACCTTAGATGCGGATATGAATCTATGGGCGCAAGGAAGATAGATCTGTGATAAAAGATGATAGATCTCTGATAATATCTGCAAAACTGAAACATATGTGATTAGATAACAATATGCGGGGGTTTCCCAGACAATGCTGGTTCCAAGAGGCTATGAACTCCCTTGGAGGATGTCAACCCCCGTGTCTAGAAAGATAGAAATAAATGATGAACAATAGATATCATGCAGAAACAATGAAATACAAAATTGCCAAGTAACAATAAATGGAATGATGAGGGGACTTAGCTGGTGCTCTGATATGGAGATGAAATGGGCATCAGGATGGCAAGATGACAAGCAATGTCAAAATTTCTCCGAACCTCTAACTTCTAACAATGGAAAAGGTTTTCCTTGACCTCAAACTTGCATAGAACTTAATCAAGCACTTTCTTCTCCTCTCCTAAAAACTTCAATACACAGAGATTTCATACTGATTCTTCCTCCCTTTTGAAAGAAGGGGGAAAGACCCATATTTATAGCTTGGAGGTGAGGTTAGATTGGGGTTAAAGGTAACTGGGGTTTGATAAATTAACCCTGGTCAGGTGAGTGGGGGGGACATGATTTGACTGGGTAGGTGAGATAATAGATTTGATTTGATTGAGTGGGGTTCATGATTTGGATGGTGGGGAACACAATTTGATTGAGTGGGGTGATGTGATTTAATTGGAATATTTGGACATTATTAGCACATAATGATGTTTAGGGATTTAAATGAGATTAATTGATTAATCAAACATGTAGGTTTGGTGGGAAATGGAATAAGTCTGTTGAGAGAGAGAGAGAGAGAGAATTCAGGGTGATACCAAAATTCATGTAAGTTAGGTTATCATTTCCATGAATCACTTGTGTTTAAATTTCATTCATAACACACAATTCATTACTATCAATAGTGTTCCACCATGCACACCATGGCCGCAGTCTCATCTTAATGTTATCATTGCACTCGCTAGAGAATCTAGGTCCCTATGACATCTCACATCTAAAGCACAATATGCTCCTAGCTTTCCTATTCGTGTGTGGCATACTTGGTCTCACAGGTCAGCTAGTCCATCTCATCAGTCTAGGTCCACCAATCGGGTAGTTCCTTCACATACGTATACATCATCTCCTTGATTTTCATCACATATGTGTTCATCATATCCATGCTTTGCTTCACATAGGTTTTCATCATCTCCATCCTTTGCTTCACATAGGTTTCCATCACCTCTGTGGTCTCCTTCACATAAGTGTTCATCAACCTCCGAGATCTCCTTCACATAGATGTCCATCACCATCCAAGTCTCAAGTACATAGGTCTCATTCACCGAAACATCATCTGTCTCATACATCACCGATCTTAGAGCATGGTTACACACCTTTATCTCTGCAAGCATTGAGTATAGGAACCTCATCTTTCAATTTTATCGGATAACACACTCACCATTGCACACTTGAAAGGGCATCATTCTTATTCTCCCACCTTCTAGCATTGTCAAGTGTCTCACACTTCTACCATTTCACTTCTCACTTTGCATCTAATATTTCACGTGAATCTTACACATTTTGATACATTTGTATTATCATTACCCGATGATTCACTCTTGTGGCATGGTTCACACTTGACTGTTGAGGGCACACTACATTCACGAACCTCACATTATGCAGACTACACATTTCACACTCAGTGCATTCACGATACATATTTTTATCACACTTTCCTCACACTTCCCTATGACACACTTTAGTTCCATGGTTCATACTCGACTACTGAGGGTTTAAATCTGAAATGAACCTCACCACACTCAATCACTCTCTACTCTCTATGCTTTTTTGATCATATATTTCTAGCGCATAATTCAAACCATTTCCCGATGACACACTCTTGTTTTATGGTTTATTCTTGACTTTTGAGGGGTCATTTATACATTAACCTCATCTCATACATACTAATTTACACTTGATCGGTGGGCAAACTGATCTTATCATTCAATTTGAATTCAATTCCATTCATATTCACATCATACTAATTTTTTTGGTTGCACATGTTTTTTCTCGCTTATACTTGCATGCAACACTTTACTTACTAGGTTAGAAAAATATTTCATATGTCATTATCTTTTCTATACACACATGCACATTCACTTGGCTTATAGTTGTGAATGTAGAATTTACATAGATCATTACATGTAACATGGATTCTTGGCACTATAGCTCTTACTAGTCCCACAACTGCTCCTGGGGGCTTCTACTTTCATACACATTACAGGTGCTATTGTTTCATTTTATACTATTTCTTATTCATACTAGCACACTACTATATCAGGATATACATGCTTTGACATAATTTTTATCTCTCTAACATGCTAATAAGTGCTTCATGTGCAAACTTTTTCCTACATGAACTACTTGTCACCATGGTTGTCTACTACTCTACTTTTCATTGTTTGTCATTATTTGCCATTGTTTACAGGCTTTTCCCTTTGTCTTGTGTGCACAATGTATACTTCTGGCTAATTCAACCTTGATTGTCTTGCAACATTGTGAGAAATGTCCCATGTTTATAACCTAATTTCTGCGGTCTACATTGTCTTCTTTCTTGCTAGCTTACACATTGTCTGCTATATTTGTATTTGTCTTGTTTACACTAACACTTTTTTTCAACCAATTTGTTTGCATGTGCCTTGGTTTTTACCAAGCACATTCCTTCCCCTTGTAGGGAATAAGTTTCAGATCAGCATCCAATCCTACTTCAGGCCACATCCTCCTAATGATGTCACATGCACCCCAAATGAGGGGGGCATCATTGGGTAAATTAGTCACCCATTCAATAGTTCACAGTCACAATATAAAACAATTCAATATTAGTACAACACTATATTCAGTCACAAAAAGGACCCAAAATCTGACATGGGTCTTAAACACAACACATTTGCCAACACCTAGAAATAGACATGAGCACCTTGGTGCCCCTGACCCTACCTAGGAACCTATGAACATGGGAAATTACAACATTTTTCTCAGAGCAACACACTTTTCAGCAGTCTACACAACATTTTTCTTAGCACATGCACAATCCTCTAGCAATCAACAAGAATGCTTTCTCCTCTTTTCTATTTTTACATTGGATCGAATTTGAACACACCATCTGTAGTGGTGTATACATTTCAGGAAGTAGTCAAAGGTTGAAGAATAACACTAGACATTTCTCCCTACACTTCTTTTGTCGTGGCATGAGATCACCCAAAGAACTCGCTCTTAGCGCAATTTGGCGTGAGATCACATGGAAAACTTATTCATGACATGAGATCACCCAAAAAAATCATCCTCATAGAGCATTTTCAAGATCCTTTCTATCTCCTTTCACTCATCACAGATCAAATGCACATGTTCCTTTTTTACATTTTTACATACTTTTTACACAATCTTTTTTGGATCAAATCTTTCATATACACATATTTGAATACTCTTTTTCTCTTCTCTTTTGCAAGTCTGTCTTTATGGGAAGAAACAGTCACATCATCAAGCATCAAAAGGCATCAACAACATGCACAACACAACATATACACAAACTTTTCACCCCTAGGGTCACTTCCTCTTCTCTAGCTTCTACACTTTATATTATTCACTTCATGCTTTTTCTTGTCTCCTCGGCATGCTTTTAACCATCGATCTACATGGTTATCAGGTACACATCTCTTATCTAATTTATGTTATCAAAGATTAACTCAACAACATATAGTGGGGGAAAGTGTAGACACAAAATCACACACTTTGGGTATATTTATAGGTCATGATCACATACCACTATTCATATGATTCCTAAGCGAGAAGAGTACTAATTGACCACCATCTTTGGCCTCTTTTCTTTCTTTCTAGTTTCTATCTTAGTATTACACACCTTCTTACCCAGTCTAGATTTCGATACTTTAGTTTTCTGAGTCTAGAAACCAATGCCCAATCAGGGAGCTAGCGCCCAGGATCCCCCATCCCCTATGGGCACCTCGACCTCTTTGTATCTTTCTCACATATTTTGGGTATTTTCTAGCTGTTGGACATCTTATTTTCTTGGTGGTCAGAATTTTAGTGGTTAATTACTAAATTGAAACAATGGAATCATATAAATACAAAGCTATGTGATTATAATAATTGACTAGACACTAAGCATCTATTACTATCAGCTAAGGTTACATCCAAAGGATTTTCAAGAGCATCAAAGCATCCATCTAGCATCCATTCAAGGGACAAGGGATTACATTCTTCTGCATACACTTCATAGGAGGGGAAGTTTATATTCCAAACACACATCTATTTACATCTTATACATCTAGCTACTACTTGTTATTCAATGTATCTTGCACGAGAGCCACCTAGGGCATGATTCTACACACACACATAGAACTACATGGAGTTTGAAATGTAGTGCAACACCCAGATTGTAAGTTTACTCAATTGGGTGACCATCGAGGTTATTTTGACTCCCCATTTATAGTTTTTAATTTTTAGGATTTGATGGGTTTTGGGGTTTCACATGTTCTCTTTCTCTTTGCAGGTTAAAGGTGAATCTTGGGGACTTAGTGCCACATACAAGCGATCAACAACAAAGGGTAGGGACATATAAGTGACACTGTAAAAATCATTTTTTGAGGTTCTACGCTGTCACGAGTGCCTAATAGTGGTCTACAACACCTAGGTGCCCCTGACCTTATCCAGGCACCCTGGTCCATCTTGTTTCAACAATTATGATTTTTTCTGAGCTCGATTACAACATTCTTCCTTATTGTTCCATCAATTTTCCAGCTCGTCACAACTTCAGATTATTATGAAATTAGCTAAGTAATTTATCCCTTCTCTTGCACTTAGGGTTTCAAATTTATTAGCTTACTTGCTTGTGTCAAATATGTACTTCATTTATATATCATTACGTTGTAATTTAATTAGGATTTATCATTTATTTTCTAATATTTGTTTAATTAGAGGGGGGATCACTTATCTAACATAAATCCAACTATCTCACTCATTTTTTAGCGGTTTGTCCATTACAAACCACCTGACAAAAGAGAAAAATTTAGACACCAGAATTAGGTTACCCTAATCCCCACATGTGCATACACATCCTAGGGCACCCCTTCATAATTCCACATGGTCATTTTACCTATTTACTGACTCACATTCACCATTTTACCACTCATAACCACATGTAACCACAAAACAAACTAAAATAAATAAAACAACCTAACATCCTACAAAACTCCACATGAGATCAAAACAACCCTAGACCATCATAAAACCTGGAAATCCTGTAAAAGGAAATGGTTGAAGCCAAATTCAACCATTTTCCTCGAAATGGACAAAAATAGGTGTAGTTTCCCATAATTGGTGTTGATTAGTGTAGATTAAATCGAAATGGAATCAATCCTATAAAAGGTGGCTCAACCCACTACCCAAGGATATGAAAAATTTATAGGTGACAAGGTTGGATTCTGAACTTGGGCATCCAACAAGAAGGAACCTCTTACAGAAGTTAAGAAACAAAATCTCCCACTGTCTTACACTCCCTTTAGATCAATCTTCCTCAACATATAATCATCCAAATTCCATTCACCTCGAAAAGTATGCCACTTTGTTTGGATTTGTAAACCATTTCCATTAGGTTCAATCACATCTTATTTCAACTTGTCTAAACATTTGTATTTTTGGTTCCCCATTTAAGATCATAAGAATTACAAAACACTCTTTTGAATTTTTTTTACAATGATCAATATCAATCATATAGATCGACAACAATCTTCTAGATTGACATCGATCCCTGTTAAAATTTTTCTACTTGGAATTCTTAATACATTTTAATATATTTGCTAATATCTTGTAATCATGGATAATATTCTCTACTGCTTGTAAGTTCATGTCCCCATTAGATGACCCTCTCAAGAGCAACTTATAAGTCTGACACTATTTACTACCTACCCATCATTCATCAACCATTCCTGTGGGAGAAATCCCAGTTCGACTACGAGCTAAGTATATGTGGCATTGTCCTTATGCCCAACCTAGATGACATCCATGAGAAACCAAACATTCTTCTCAAACACAGTGATGAGCCCAATCTCTACTAGGAATTTTTTTTCAACCCTCCCTATTATTATTAAACACATTGATGAGGCCAACCTCTACTAGGACAAGTGGATTGAGCGAGAACTATTTTCTTTTGCTGATCACTTACCAAAACCCAATGTCAGAGAATAAGATAGAGTGATGAAAAAAATAACAAAAACATTGCAAAGTGGAATGCAAAACAAAAACAAAGGAGGAAGATAAAAAAGTAATCCAGTTTCTATGGGAAACCCTAAACAAATGTCTTCACTCCTCCACGTAGGGCCACATGGATCCTCCACGTAGAGCCACACCTATTTTTAAAGTTAAGCCTTTTCATATAGTTTTTAAATAAATTATCTCTCATTTTACATGGCATGCGCTAAAGGAACTATCTTGGCTAGATGGAGGGCTTTAGGAGTTGGTAGGTTCAGGGGTCGAACCACCTCCCCAAACCCTATTTTAAAATTTTGGAAACTCATAGGATAATTCAACACCTATTGCCAACTCTAGTGGAAAAAACCCCTCTAAACAAGATAGTGATAACTAAACCCACCCCCAAATTTGGCTAGGAAAACACTATTTTTGGGGATTTTTTCTTACATAGCTTATAAAGTTATTTTGAGAAATTTTTTGTAAAAAGGGGGTGCCTGAAAGGGATTTTTAAGAATATATATTTTTTTTAGTATTTGATCCGATTTGAGCTTTAAAGGCCACTAGGGCCTTACAAAACAATTTTTTCCAGTCATTAAATTTTTTTGCACACGTGGCTATAATTTAATATTTTCTATAAATTATTGTATTGTTTTGTGCTAATATGATCTATAGTTGAGAAAAATATAACCCACTATGGAAAATAATGCTCCCAAATTGTTCTTCCTTGACTTACAGCTACTCCGTGGTGATAATTATGCCATGTGGAAGACCAAAATTTGAACTCAACTTGAGTTTGAAGAAATTTGGCCAGTTGTAAATGATTCAACAAATAGATCATCTAATGATACAATCCAATAGTGACAGTTTGATAGGGCTAATCAAAATTCCAAGTTGATAATCTTGTTCATTGTGACCGATGACATGCAACCCCACATTGAAGATGCTAAAACAACCAAAGAAGCGTGGGAAAAGTTGAGCACAATGTATGAATCCTAAAACAAGAACACAATATTGAATTTGCATAGCCAGTTGCACATGCTAAAATTTAATTTGAATGAGAGGCTTAGGATATTTTTGATACTCCTCTCATGCCCATTGTTGTAAGAGAGCTTCCTCCCTCTTACCACATTTTTATGATGATAATCAAATTGTTAGATCAGACCATCAATTTTAAGAGGCTAGTGAAATTATTGCAATAAGAAGAGGCAATATACAATAAAGATGAAGAAGAAGATAAAAATCTATCTTCTCATTAGAAAGGGAAGGTCAAAACACAATCTTTCCAAAAGTCCCAAAAAATAACATCAATAAGGGGACAAGAAAAAGAAGAGACCTATCCACAAAAGATAACATGAGTTGAAATATTGTTAGTACAACACGTACAAGAAAGGGTCATCGAGAAATTCCAGACCTCACAATCATATATCACAATAGGGACAACCACACTACAAACAAGGGAAAAACTAGGGGAATTAGTGAAAGAAACCCCATCATAAAGGCAATGTAGTTGAGCAAGAAGACCATTCAAATGATGAGTTCTTCTTGTACACTACCCTTTCTAGTGAAGCAACCACGTCATCTAGTACAATCTATTACGTTGATTTGGGAGCCAATTGACACATGACTAGATGTAGAGATTGGTTCACCACAATATGAGACACAACCTCCAAAAACCATGTTTCATTGGGGGATGACTCTTCCTACTAAGTACAAGGTATTAGAAACATTACTCTTTATCTTGGTTCACAAAATTGTAGGTCACAAATGTCTTATATGTCCCTGGTTTGACAAAGAACTTACTATCAGTTAGTCAACCTCTAGATCATAATCTAAAGATTGATTTTGATAGTTATTCTAGTAATAAAGTGTGTTTTATTTGAAACAAATATAGAATATTGAATATTATTGCAAGAGATTCAAATGTGGTATGGATGTTCTGGATTATTTTTTTTCCATAGGGATGATCAAGTACTAGTGGAGAAGAATAATTATTTTACACAGTTGTGGAATCAGAGAATTGGTCACATCAGTTTTGTATATCTTGATACAATTTACCAATAAAATATGGTGAGAGGTTTAACATCTCTAAAAAAGGATACATAAAAGTTTCCTAACTGCCATATAGGAAAACAACATAGTGTAAAGAAGTACATATCGAGCAACCTAGTCATTATATATTTTAGTATTTAAAAATTTGTGTTGATGATTATTCAAGAAAAATATGGATTTTTGTCTTCATAAAAAAAGTGAAGCTTCTGAGAGCTACATGAAGTTCAAAATGGTTGTTGAGAATGAGATTGGTTGCAAAATTAGATCTATCTACTCAAATCGAGGAGGAATTCAACATTAATGAGTTCAAAACCTATCTAGAAGCTCACATACTTCATCGAAAAATGCCTCTTCCATACACACTGGAACAAAATGGTGTTATTAAGAGAAGGAACTGTACTGTTATTGAGATGATGCACTGCATGATCAATGATTCAAGACTAAAAAAGAAATTCTAGGTTGAAGTAGAGAAAACTGCAAAATATTTGTTGAATAAAGTGCCTATAGTTGCTCTTGACGGAGTAACTCCACATGAGGCATGGTTGAATCAGAATCCATCCATTGCACACCTTAAAGTATTTGGGTGTAAATCTTACATGCACATACCTAAATAGAAGAGAAATAAGTCAGACATGAAATCAAAGAAACTCATCTCATTAGCTACACTGAAGAAAATCTTGGGTACAAACTGATGGATCCAAAGACCAGGAAAGTCTACACCAACATATATGTTGAGTTATTTAATAAGAAGGATGTTGAGAATCGTTCTATAGAATCACCTAATGTAGATTGCAAACATGTTGTGAAAATAAAAGCAGATGTTCCCAGTGATGATGGGGATGATGGTGATGATCAGAAAACACCACAACCCATGGGAACAATACAATGTATGCCTAATTGGTATACATATATGATTCAAGATGCTAAGCTGTATGCTCCTCTAAACACATCCATCACTATACTAATAACTTAAAGTGAAGCTCGTGAAGAGGTAAATTTTACTTTGATGAGTAGAGTTGTTGAATCTATTGAGCCCTCTACTTTCCAGGAAGCCCTATGGTAAAAATCTTGGAAAGATGCCATGGATGCTCATTATTAGTTAGCGATGAAAAAAAAACTTGTCATCTTGTCGATCTTCCACCAGGGAAGAATCCCATTGCTTGTAGATAGATATTCAAAATAAAGTACAAAACAAATGGTATTATTAACAAGTACAAAATGATACTTGTAGGAAATGGGTATGCACGAAAGGAAGACATAGACTATGAGCAAACATTTTCTCCCATAGCTAAAAGAGAAAATGATCAGGATGATATTTTATCTAGCTTTATAGTTTGGATGGAAGTCCATCAGATGGACGTGAAAAGTGCCTTTATGAACAAAGATATATAGGAAAAATTCTACATGACTTAACCTGAGGGTTTTGTTGTACTTTAAACTAGAGTATCCTTACTGAGAAACACCAATATGAAATCTTCCTTAAATTTGTTAGAAAAAATTTCACTGCATAAAGTTGGGTGAGATGTTTCTGATGGTATGCAGAACTCTGAAAATGGAGGCAGTATGTAAAAGTTAACGCACGTTGAATTTTTTGTCGATCTGGTGAAAAATGGGTCTACACACAGGTTCAAGATGACATGGAGACGTACACAATATCCATGTAGACCAATCAGAATGTGAAAAGTGGCAATAAATTTTTGAGTAAAATAGTGTTTTTTGCCTTTGGTCTTCAAAACTTGTTATTGGATAAGTGGGCCCTGCTATTTGCTGGCTAAGGGCCCTCAGCCAGGATCGATACCTTTTTGAGGAGGGGTTATTTGGCCTCCTTTTCTTCATATTATCATTATCAAGATTTTGCACTTATATTCTTCAGTGTTGCATGTATAGTGTGTGTGGGATAATATTC
This sequence comes from Taxus chinensis, assembly GCA_019776745.2. NCBI lineage: Eukaryota > Viridiplantae > Streptophyta > Pinopsida > Cupressales > Taxaceae > Taxus > Taxus chinensis. The sequence continues at coordinate 869,277,542 of CM034149.1, forward strand.
CCATTATTTTAAAATATTTAATTTACTACATACCATATTGCTATGTCAACTTGCCATGCAGGCATACAACTCACTTAGGCCATGAGAGAACTCGCCAACACACATGTTACCTCATGCATTGCATAATACACCTAATCACCAAGTTTGGTGCATTATATTTATCCTAGTGCTAACCATACCAGCCCATGTGCATCATTCTCTCCAATAAAAGTGGCTCATAAGCCAATGTTAGTATTCCACTTCATGCTATTTAAACTACTTAGCCCTCTCCCATGCGTCCAATGTGGGATTAATTTTCTAAGCTTGGAAAGTGGATAGGCTATGGGGCACTTGGAGAGTTTTGAACCATGGAAATGAGTAACAAAAGGATAAGCACCCCACCAATGCGTCTAAGGTTGTGAAGTAGTATATAAAGGGATATGTAATATTTAAAGGGTAGATGTTATATGACTGTGTAAGCCTTGAAGGGGTTTAGGAGAGATAGAGACATTTTGGGGGAAATTTTTGAAAAGAGACCAGATTTTATTTGAAGTGAAATTATTGTGGTAATTGGAGAAGATCAATTATTGCCTTATAAGAAAATTGTGAGTGTTTTTAATGCCTATTTTAATAGATCGGTCGCATATTTAAGGACCCAGAGACATAGGCTTTGGTTGAACTCCATTATCAATTAATTGTCTCAGAATTCTCTATTTTTGCTTGGTATTATGTTTTTCCATGGTCTTATCTTGCAATTTTTAATTATTTATAAATTACAGAAAAATTTTAAAGTTGATTTTAAATTTGAAAAATCAAGTTTTTAAGAAATTTTAAAAATATTTTACAAATTGTTATTGATTACGGATCATGCATAATGAAAGGGAAGAAATATTCTTACCTAATGGAGTTTTTCCCACAGTGGGTTTCTCCAAGATAAACCTTGTGTCTCCTTTGTATTATGTATCTCAATTTACAACATATTTATGAATATTTCATGCACATTATATTAGTTAAAATAAAATTATTCAGTTATCATTCATTCATCACTAGAACAAGATCTATTTATTGTTTAACAAGGAAGTTTATAGATCAGATTGGTATAAGAGAAGTTAAGATAAAGTTGTTTTGTGTGGTTTAACTTGTGTTGAGAATTTCATATGCCCCTTACCTGAGAGGGAAGTGAAAGAGGTGAAGGTATCCTTGTTCCTTTTGAATCAGAGATCTCATCCAAGAAGTGGAAGTAAGGAATTAGAGACATGGATCGTAGAGAAGATGCAGGTGAGACTGTAGAAGAACATTTATAAAAGTTCAAGGTGGGTGTGGGAAATATTTCCTTGTCGATGGGGAAATTGGAGTCCATCATGTGATTTCTCATGGAAAATATTGGTGTTCCAAAAGAGGCACTAGGAATTCATAATGAAGACACTTATGAGTATGAGGAAGAGTAGCCCCATGCCAACCTTACTCCCCCTCCATTCAAACAGGAGGAAAAAATATAGATTCAAACTTATGATGGATGTGAATACTGAGATGCTAGACTAGTGGCTAGCTCAAATTGAGATATATTTCAGTTTGCATCAAATCAATGATAGTCAAGAGATTTCCTTTGCAAGGTTAAAATTAACCAATCATGCTTTAATTTGGTTTGAAAACTATGTTCATTATTTGGTTCTAAATAAGCTTCCTCTTATTAGTAAGTGGGATGAATTTAAGAAGCTAATAAAAAATAAATTCTATCCTATTTTTTATGAGGAAGATAGGTCCATGTATTGACAATATCTTAGGAATAAACAAGACTAGAACGTACAAGAGTACACTGGTGAGTTCCAAAAGAAAATTGTCCAAATGAGAAAAGATATAATGGTCCAAGACATATTGATGAAGTACATTGGTGGACTCCATAGCCACTTAAAGAGACTAGTTCTCTTGGCCAAGTTGGTGAATATAGATGAGACTTGTTCTCAAGCTCATTATGTAGAGATGGAAAAGAAGAAGAGTTTATCTACCTCTCAACATGCTTCAAACATACAGGGTGGTACTAAGAAAAAGGAAAAATGAAAAGGTAAGAAGAATGCTACTTCCGTTTCTAAGAAGGATATTAAATTTCATTGTGGGCCTTGTAATGTTGACACTCATTTTGATGAAATTTTTTGGAAGCTCCACCCAAAATCACATCCCTTAAAAAATAAGAAAAATAAAAAGAAGGCCATGACTTCCCTCCAAGGAGAGGAAATATTTTTCAACAAAGATGTAGATGAGATAATGTGTTGTACCTCCATCTGTAGATAGGTATGTTTGGGTAGTAAGAATGCTGTTCAAGAAAATGATTTGACTAAGCTTTTTCATATAAAAATTCAAGTGAAGAAAACCAAAGTGGATGCTCTTTTTGATACTTTTTCTCAAGCTAATTTAGTTAGATAAGAGTTAGTAGACATGCTAAAGTCAGAAAATTACAATCATCTAAGTCTTTAATCTTTGGGTTGGGTGAAGAAAGGCGTAGACATCAAGGTTACTAAGAAATGTAAAATTACATTTAGTATTGATAAGAAGTTCATTGATGAAGTTACTTTGGATGTTGTTTCACTTGATGTGTGTGGTGTAGTGTTTGGAAGCCCATACTTATATACCAGGGATTACATCTTGATGAAGAGAGCTAACCAGTACCATTTGGTGAAGGATGGTAAGTGATACATCATTTAATCCTTTGCATGAGACTCAAATATCTCTTTGGTAAGTGCTATTGAATCTCAGAATCTTATTAGTGCTAGTGGGAAATTTGCATTACTTATTTTAAGGGATATGCCAGAAGATGAGGTTATTGCATCTAAGACCACTTGTATCATGTTTTCTAACAAAGAGAAGAAATAGATGAAATAGTTGGCTAAACAGTTCAAGGAAAGTTTCCAAGAGCCTACATGGCTTTCCCTAGTTCGGCCAATTGAGAATGAGATACATTTGCTACCCAATAGTCCACTTCCAAACTTGGGATTATACAAGAAATATTTAGAGGATGTTAATAAGGTAAAACAAAATTTGCAGTCATTGATTAAGCAAGGTATAATCTATCCTAACACTTCTCTATGTGGTTCTCCTATTTTTCAGTAGCTAAGAAAGATGGTTCATGGAGAATGTGTTTTGATTATAGAGATTTTTAAAAAATAACCATCCAGAATAATTACCCTCTTCCTCGCATTGATGATTTATCAGATCAGTTACAACATGCTAAACATTTTACTAATCTTGATTTGAAATCTGGGCATCATCAAGTGCGAATTAAGGAAGAGGACATATGGAAAATGGAGTTCAATACTAGGAAAGGGTTGTATGAATGGTTTTTATTATTTTTTAGGCTATGTAATGTACTGGCTACCTTCATGAGGTTGATGAATAATGTAATGCAGCCTTTTATCGATTCCTTTATGATTATGTACTTAGATGACATTCTGGTTTTTAATATAACTTTTTTGGAGCATATTAACCATTTGTGTCAAGTTTTGCAAGTTTTAAAGAAGAACCAACTAGTTTTGAATGATAAGAAGTGTGAGTTTTCCAAACAATCAATTGTCTTTTTAGGGCATGTGGTTAGAGATAGAGAGTTAAGGATTGATCCGAATAAGATAGAGGCCACTCTGAATTGGCCTACACTTTGTGATGACCTATTGTGTATGAATATTATGGATTATAAGTGTGAAGTGTTATTAATTTCCTATGTTGGTTATTTTCCTTATTATATGTGTTTCCATTACTATATTGTGTTATATCTTCATTCATGTTATAATAGTTAAGTATGTTAACCGCATATTGTCAAGAAACTAAAAAGAGAGAGGGTGGTTACACGTGCTTTAGGTGAACGTTCATACCTTTCTATGGATGAAGTGCCAATGCACCCAACTAAACATTGATAAATAAAAATACTACATTTTGGTTTTATTTTCAGGACCTCTTTTCATTCTGCTCATCAGGATGCGGTATACGTATGGCATTCCAACTATCATCAGAGAACATTATGTGTTGGATGGATGAATACAAGGATGAATTTTATTAGATATACAATTCCAGACAAGATTTAGTTGTGTGCAAGTGGGTGGAAGACAATCTATATGATTCCTTGTATGAAATTTTATTTAGTTTCTTCCTAGCAGAATTTTACGTGTGGATTTTAGCTTATGCACAGAACAAGGGTGTCCAGTTAGGTAAGAAGAAAGTGTGGAGCCAAGATAAGTATCAAACACTATTTGACTTGGATGTGCCATGGATAATAGATGTAGATCATTGGTGGGAAGGTGTGCTACACAATTATACCTTAGAATAGTCAATTTGGACATAATCATGCCCATAAGAAGTAGATTTCTAGTTTCTACACAAACCTAAAGGAACATATTTACATGTGCTACCATTATCTATACATATCTTGATGATTGAGCTGGGGATGGAGAAATTATCTATGGAAGGCTAAAACTCCACCACATGTAGGAGCATGAAGCAAGTTTAGGAAGGATGGAATTATTGTAAGTGGAAGAATGGGATAGAGAAGAAATATTTCCCAGGAATAATGATGCACGAGAGAGGGAAGTTGAAGAGGCACTGAGATTGAGAGGAATGATGTTAGGTGAAAGTGATGAGAACCCTGTAGAAGGTGAGAGACTGTAGGATTATGTCTTTCCAGTATTGGGAAGTGCAACAAATGGATCCCTTTGGCATCTGATGAGAGTGATTCTGAGGAGAATGAGAACCATTGGCATTCATCTGACCCAACTTAGACACCTAGCACTTGCACATGGTGCTTGGAATCTAGAAGTTGTTGTAGAAGATAATCACAGTGACAATGAGAAAGAAGGTAATAAAGAGTCACCACATTGGGTTGGAGATACAGGTAGGCGTATGTTAGTATCAACACAGGAGGCATAAAAGATAAATGTAGCTCATATGGCAATGCAACAGGCTTCTGTATTTGGAAATACTTTGTTTGGAAGCAATCTGGTAGGTGTAAATTTAGGATAGAGTAGTGGCACACTCGTTGGAGGTAATACTATAGGTATATTAGTAGGAAAAATAGATGGTGTGCAGTTCAAAACTACTACGGGGGTGCAAGGTAGTACTTCTACAGGTCCTTAGGTCATGGTAAGAGGCTCAGGAGGTTCAAGACCTCCACCACGTAGAGGAAATCCTAGTGGAGGTTCAGGCTTAGGGTTTGGCCCCACACCAAGATAAGGACCACAAAAACTAACACAACAACCTCAATAACCACAATAACAAACCTCTTAGATATTTTTCAAGATGTCCCTTCATTTTCCATAATATAGAGGTGTGGAAGATGAATCCGAGCATGTGTGCGAGTGTGAAATTTTTTTCGAGGGCCAAGGGAATAATAACTCCAGATCGTAAGGCTAGTTAGTTTGTAACAACACTTCATGGCCGCGAGCATAGTTAGTATAGGAAGTACGATCCACACTAGAAAAAAATGGACTATGATGCACTTTGTACCACTTTTTTGGTTAAATTTCACATACTTGAGTTTGAGCAATAAAGTATTAATGCGCCGAAGGATATAAAACAAGGATTTTCTGAGAGTGTTACAAAATATGATGCATGGTTTAAGACATTATTTTCCAAGCTTTCCTATGATATTCATTAGAGTCAGCATGTGTAGTGGTTTTTGGAGGCTTGCTGACAAATTTTTAGAGGACGTTATCACATAAGACATTCATCGACCCATGCGAGGCTTTGGAAGAAACATTGCATGTTGAAGTGGTTAAAAGAATGGATACTGGGGTAAGTCCATTTCTTGAGGCTTAGATTACATAAATGGATACTTATTTGGAAAATTTATTCACCAATTCAACTCATGATATATGCAATGGATTGTGGTGCATTGATTTTAAAGTAGAAGGACATTCAAAGGATAATTATCTACACAGGAGTGTGCGTGTATTGTTGATGGCTTGCAATATTTTTCATAAGAACCATGATGTTCACAATTGTCTTCTTTTGCAATGCGTTACACAGAAGAATGTTTTTGTTTATTACAAAATATGTGATGTGCATTCTCATGACATAGCCAATTTTATTTTGATTGAATAGATTCATGAGGTTTGTGATATAGGGTTGCACCAGAATAGTGTGGAGAGTAACTCGTAGGCACAAGAAGAACAAATTAATGAAGGGCATAAAAATAGTAATGGAGGATTTAGAGGTGGATACCAAAGCATAGGACGTGGTGGCCAAGGAAGGTTCACACAAGGAACATATACACTTGTGGGTCACTTGATCACTATTAACGTAAGTCCTTAAAGAATCAAGTTTGGGCGTACTGTGGAAAGGTGTATAAGGTTGAGGATTGTCTGGATCTGTATACCTACATGTTCAATAATAACAAGAAGGATAAGGGAACAATCATAATTAAGGTTGAATGCGCTAATCAGGGGAAATAAATGCATACAAAAGTTGGTTGTAGAAATTCAACCACTATTAGTCACTACACATGTAAAGGTAACACACATGTGAGTAGGGAAAAGGTAGACCACTCACCAGAAGGGAGGAGGTTATTCATGCAAAGTATCCAGATACAGGCCAATAGAAAGAGTTATATCAAGAGACTATGGGCATCATCAAGGAGCTCCAATGAAAAATATAGTGTTTGAAGGAGAGAGCACATGAGAGGGAACACGCGAGGAATATTGAATTACCATAGAAGGATGTGGATGACCTCTGGGAGGTATGAAAAATGCTTAGGTAGGAGAACATCACACCCTTTTTAGGAGAATGGTTACTGGATAAGATACCACACACAAGTGTAGATAGGGAGCACCAAAGTCTCCATGTCAACTTACCTCCTCAATATCATGAATATAAAAAATAAATCACATTAAATGTAGTGATAAAAGGATGGTTGATAAGTAATGTCCTCATTGATACATGCACGGAAGTCAATGTCCTCACACTTGATGCTTGGAACTAGATGGGAAGGATATCATTGCAGCCATCTTCGAATGTGTTGTATATGTCTAACAGGATAAGATATATGTTTGTTAGGGTAATGAAGGATGCTTCTATCACCATTCAGGGGGCCAAGTTTAAGGGTGACTTTGAGGTCTTGGAGCTCATGGAGGTATAAAAATTCCATCCACTTCTAGGAAATCCATGGTGTTATACCAACAACATGGAGTTTCACTTTAATAAGTACTATGTGAGCTTTGAGAACACATATGAGTGTGTTATGATAGAAATGGATTATGTGAATATTGCACCTTATATAGAACCTATCAATGAAGAAACTCTTAATAGAATCTATGCACATATAGTGCGTGACACAGAGAATGTGGAGTCATCAAAGGAAGACATTCTTCAGTGGGGAGATACACAGTCCATAAATGATAATAATAGTATGGATTTTGATAATGGGGCTCATGGTACTTACGAAATGGTTGGTCAAAAAGTTTGAGGAAGAGTAACGAGGGTCATTAGGTTGCAACTTGTTAGGTGGTTGGTTAAGATTAGTTTTCCAAAGTATATTAGGGAAGAGAATCCTGAATCATTCATGCATGTGATGGAAGAATAGTGGAAAAATTAGGGGGATAGAAGAAATATGATGGTATACACATTGCGTGGGACCCCGATGCATTGGTGGCCTATGCACAGAGAAAGTTAACTTGGTTGAAGTGAGATAAGAGTGGATTTCTTGACAAGGTTTTCTAGGAGTAATCTCCCTTCTTTGGTACATAATTATGATGGGAAGATTTCTACCATGCTACATGTTCACAATTGTGAGAAGGATTGGTTGAAAAGGAAAGACAATCTCCCACTATCACTATGGGTACATAAGTTCTATTATACTTTACGTGGTTATACATATTCCTAGTATGAACATGTTGAGATGAATATAGAGACAACTAATTGATGTGAACTTACTTCAGGTAACACCCATAATTTTGATTACTTTTGTACTAAACTATAGGTTCTTGAAGCTCTACAGATTATGAAGTGCATTACAATAGGGAATAGTGCAAATGTTGAAGAAATGGTGACTCAATTATTTGGTGAGGTTCATACTGAAGCACAAGACAATAAGGTGGAATCAGAGGGGCCCTGTTAGGTTGTGTTTGGAAAGAAAAGGAGAAAGGAAAGCTTGTCTATCTCATAGATGATGAAGTAGAATATTTGGATATTAAGCACACAAACATGAAGTATTAGACTCAGTAGATGAGAAAGCATGAGCCTACCATGTGTCATTGAAGATTAAGAAAGTAAATATAAATATTGGAACTAAAGACATGCCAAAGGAGGTGATTATTGGTCTAAACCTGAGGTAGAAAAGATCATCGAGCTACTACGTAAATTTCAAGATTTTTTTCCAAGGGGATATCATGAGTTAAAGGGTGTGCATCCATCATTAGGTGAAATGAATATGAAACTCAAGGATGGCATGTGACTAGTTTGGAAGAGGCCTCACCAGATGAATCCTAATTTACGCATCAAGGTAAAAGGTGAAAATGAGAAAATGTTGAATTCAAGTATTACTGAGCCCATTGAGGAGTCAGAGTGGATAAGCCCCATGGTTATCAACATTAAAAAGGATGGAAAGATAAATATTTGTGTTGATTATAGAGTTCTGAATGTTTTATGTGTCATGGATCCTTTTCCCACGCCATTTACTAGGGAACTATTATAAGTTGTTGCAGGGCACGAGATCTATTCTTTTACAAATATATTCTCAGGATACCATCAGGTAAGGATCATGCACAAAGATCAGTAAAATATAACTTTTGCAATGGAATGGGGATGTTTCTCTTACATTATTATGCCCTTTTGATTGAAGAATACACTAGTAGTGTTCTTACGCATTGTTGTGAAAGCATTTCAAGAATTTATTCTTAAATTTCTTCAAGTTTACTTGGATGATTAGATGGTGTATGAGCTAGTTAAGGACCATTGTGATTGATGCTTGAGAGATGTAGGAAGCTGAACATATCTTTTAATATCCAAAAGTGTATCTTCATGAAACCATTTGGTATTTTTCTTGGACATATCATATGAAAAGAAGGATTTCTAGTAGACCTAGCACAAATTGCAGTCATCTTAGGGTTGGAGGAGCCAACTAAACTGAGTGAAGTGCATGGATTCCTTAGACATACTGGTTATTACCATAAATTTATTAAGAGGTATGCAAAGATTTCTGCACCACTAGAAGAATTGTTAAAGGCAAAGGTAAAATTCTATTGGGGTGATGCATAACAAATAGCATTTGAAACATTAAATGAGAAGTTAACCACTTCACCTATATTACGTTTCCCTTCTTGGAACAAGTCATTCCACGTGCATGTAGATGATTTTGTTATAAATATTAGATTAGTGTTAGCATAACTAGGGTAAGGGAATTTTGATCATCCTATTTGTTTCGCAAGTAGAAAGCTAACACAAGTCGAGCAAAATTATACAACTACAAAGTGCGAAACATTGTCAATGGTGTACACACTTCACAAGTTTAGATGATATTTTCTAGCAACACCTTTTATTTTCTACACTAATTATATGGAATTGAAGTACTTAGTTAATAGTCTAGATTTATAAGGGCAAATTTTCTGTTAGATCCTTCTATTCCAAGAATTTGACTTTACAATGATAGTAAATCCATACAAAAGTAATTTGGGACTTGATCATTTGTCAAGGATTAACTATATTGAGGATGCACTGAACATAGAAGATACTATGCCAAATGCTCAGTTGTTTAGATTACATTGCATGACACCAGACTTAAAATATATTTCCATATTCTTACACACTGGAGTTGTACCTAAAAATATGAAGACCCTTTAAAATAAGCAACTAGTGATCCACACAACACCCTATCAACTCATTGGAGGTGACTTATATAAGATAGGAAGAGATAAATTCTTGTGTAGATGTGTGTTGGAGCATGAGCATGAAGCTATAATGAAGGAAGCACATGGTGGATGTTGGTGTGATTCATTTTCCACATCATGTGGATAATCAACTCACTTAGGTGAGGTCATAGATCTAGGTATCACAAGGGTTATGAAATATTCCTTACGTGTCATTACATGTCAGTGCGTCATATGGGAGTAACTTTCATTTCGAGAATATAACTCCCCTTCTCCACATGAGGAGGTATGATTTACTACACTAGGGGTTACACAACACCCTCTATTTGTACCCATTCCATTTTTCAGATCTATGAGAGGACTATGAGATTTTTCCCTTTCCAATCTTTGCATGCACATTTTCATGGTTGATGTTCACTCTCCCATGGATCCTCGTCATGTTGCTAGAGTGAAAATCAGTTGATGTTTACATTATCTTTCAGATCCTCGTGTTGTCACATTTTTTTCTTCATCATGGTATTAGAGTGCACTTTGTTGGGATATGCACTACTCACTGTCTAGTGTTGCCCTATTACTCTCAGTTTTACATTTTTCAGGTTTCATGTGCAAGAGTTGTAATGATTATTACATGTGTGCTTCAAATGCATTGATTCAAGTTTTAAATATTGTTTGAGGTGCTTGGATTGAGTTTTCATGGTTTTCTGGGGTTTATTGGCCTTGCATGTAGTTCTAGAGGTGTTTTTTGTTTCGGGTTGTAGGTCAGATAAGGTTTTGGTGCTGGTTGTTGGGGTTTTTTGGAGGTGAAGAAGTTGTTCTTTAGGTTCAAATTGGCCCTAGCTCACCAATATGGGAACTGAGCTTCCCCTTTCTTGCTCAACTCGAAACTCCTTACTTCTTGCAGCTCAACCTTACCTCGTACATTGAACCTACTCACTACTTTGATGGGTTTTACCACCTTTATCTTTGACCACCTGACATGGTTGCATCCTTCCCGAAATCTACATTCCTCTCCCTAATATGTGTATTGTGTCTTGGAATGCATTGGATTTTTGTCACCCTTGTATTGTTCTTCTAACATTTGGTCTTTGGCTCTCGCACCTATTCCTCATTGCATCTTGTGCATGTTCCCTACCATGGTTTTGCATCCACTCTATGTTTGATTTAACAAAAATATAATTTTTGTATAAACCATAATATTACAGAGTCATGTATGATAAATACATGCTAAAGTATAGATTTTATGCACGTAATAAGCTAGATGAGTATGAAAACCTAAGTGAAAGAGTGACTTAGATGATTTTAGCTATCCCTGGAACTAATATGGAGTGGATAATTGATGAATAAGAAGGGTAGAATGTCGCAACTGTGCACAATAAAAATGGAGTTGTTGGATGAATCTGGACCACAATGCCTAGATTGGGGTGGGGGTGCCTAGGCACTGTGTAAGAGCTCGAAACCTAATTTTTTTTGGCATTGCAAGAAGGTAATTGGTAGTTGATGTTGATTTCCTATATGTCACACTATGATCAAAAAATTCACTTGCAACCTGCAAAGAGATGATGACCTGTAAAAACCTCAAACTACATCAAATCCCAAAAATAAAAATGCAATATAGGGAGTTAGATTGACCCTAAAAGTCACTTGACTGAGTGAACTTACGATCGAGCACTACACTACACCTCAGACTCCATGTGTTTCTTGTGCGTGTGCGATAAAAGCATGGCCTAGGAAGCCCTTATACAAATTTCACGTGATAATAGACAATCACTAAATGTACCAATGTAAATAGATGTGTAGATGGAAAAATGAACTTCCCCTCCTATGTGTGTATGTAGAAAATACAGTCCCTTATCCCTTGTATGAGTGCTAGATGGATGCCTTTAATGCTCATAGATTCCTTTGGATGCAACCTTAGGTGATGATAATAGATGCTTAAAGATTGGTCCTTTATTTTGGTCACATAGCTTTGTATTTATATGATTCCCTTGTCTGAATTTCATAATTAACAACTGAAAGGTCAATCCATTAGAAAATAATATGCCCAAAAGATAAAAGAGGCCCACAATAAGTGAGTAAGATAGAAAAGGGTTAGGGGCACCCAAAAGGATGAGGGCTTCTTGGTACTGACACCCTATCTGGGTGCTGGTGTCCAAAGCCATGAAATATAAACCAATAAAGTTTATACTAGGCTGTAGGGTGTGTAAGACAAAAGAGAAAGTAATAAAGGCATAAAAGAGGCCAAAGACAATAGTCAATTACTAGTTTTCTTACTTAGGAATCATATGAATGCAAGTATGCTTTTAGGACCTAGAAATGTACCCAAGTGCGTGATTTTGTGTCTACATTTTCCCCCACTTTATGTTGTTGAGTGAATATTCGATAACATAAAGTAGATAAGATATCCATACCTGATAACCATGTAGAATGTGATGGCGATAACGTGCCAAGGAGACAAGTGAAAGCGTGAAGTGATAAAATGAAGCGTGGAAGCTAAGAAAGAGAAAGTGACCCTAGGGGTGAAGCGTGTTGTGTTGTATCTATTGTTGTTGTAGCTTGTTATTTCCTGATGTAGGGCTGCTTATTGTTGCATATTAATGACAGACCTACAAAATAAGAGTGAAAGATTAGTAAAAGTTATGTATTATGAAAACTCTTGCAAAAGTATGTAAATGTGTGTAAAAATTAGTAAAAGGAAAGTGTGCATATGATCCATGAAGAGTGAAAATGATAGAAAATGTATGGAATTGCTATAGAAGAGTGAGTTTTTTGGGAAATTTCATGCCATGACATAAGAGTGTTGGGGAGAGAGGTATATTATTACTATCCTTCCATGAATGCTTCCCAAATTATACACCACTGTAGATGGTGTGATCTGTGTTCAGTCCCATATTGTTCAGTGTTGAAAAGGAGATAGTAAGAGATTACATGCATTCTATATTTTGAGGCCAGCGCCTGATCCTATGAAACTGCAACATTAATTACTATGAACTGTGCTGATATGAGAAATTATCTGTAACTATCCCCTGGTCATAGGTGGTCAGGAAAGGTCAGAAGTGCCCAGGCACTAGTGTCTGTATCTGGGTGCTAGTGTCTGTGTTGAATTGAGGACCCGAGTCAGATTCTGATCCATTTATGTAACTATAGAGTATTCTGTTCCTATATTTTGTAGGTCTGTACTGAAGATTTGAGCAGCTATATGAGGTGACTGATTCACCCAATGTATGTCCCCCTCGTTTTAAGTACATACGATGTCGCTAGGAGAATGTGACCAAAACAATAAGACTGAAAGATGATATGAAACTGATGCCTTGCAGGGTGGAAGGAATGTACATGGTAGTTACCAAGGCACATGCAAACAAAGTGGCTAGAAATATGTGTTAGTAGAAAACGTGACAAGCATGCTATATAAGACAATGTAAAAAAGTAATAGTGCAGACAAAGTAGACCAAAAAAAGAGGGTTTCAAACATGGGATATAGATCAAAATTTTGCAAGAGAATCAGAGCTAAAGTGGCCAAAAGCATACAAGCAATGATAAAGAAAAACATATGGCATAGCTTGCAAATAATGGCATATAATGGAAAAAAATGTCAAACAAGATGTAGCAAACAACCGAGGTGGCATATAGTTCCTGCAAGGTAAATTATGCACATGAATTACCCATTAACATGTTAGAAAGATAAGAGGTATGTCAAGACATATATGCACCAATGGAACAAGTAGCGTGCTAGTAAGAATAGGAAGTAGTATAAAATGAAACAATAACACCTGTGATGTGTAAGAGTACAATTGTAAATGTCCCCAGGAGCCTCGATGGGATTGGTAAGAAGTACAGTACCAAACATCATTGCTGCATGTAACGATCTATAGGAAGTCTACATTCACAACTAAATACCAAGTGAATGCGCATGTGTATATGATAAAGATAATGCCATACTTAGTATCCCTTTAGCTTGGAAATAAAGTGTACATGTAAGCATAAGTAAGCAAGAATCAAAGTAATCAATATATGTAATATGCTATGAATGAGTGAAATGGAATGATATATAATGTGAATTTCATAGGAGTAGTGTGCCCCCCAAGTGAATTTGGATGAGCATGAGATGAGGTTCATTTATATAAGACCCCTCGATAGTCAAGAATGAACCATAAAACAAGAGTGCGTCATCGGGAAATGGTTTGTAATTTGTACTAGAAAGATATGATCAATGAAACATATAGCACAAAGAGTGTGAGTGAAGCGAGGTTCAATTCATATTTAGACCCTCAGTAGTCGAGTATGAAATGTGGAACTAGAGTACGTCATAGGGTAGTATGATGTGTGAGAATGAAATGCTAGAAAGATGTATTGTGAAGCACAGAGCGTGAAATGTGTAGTACGTGAGGTTCATGGATGTACTATACCTTCAACATTATAGTGTGAAAATTAGCACAAGTGAATGTCTTAGGGTAATGATGATACATGTGTATCAAAGTGTGTAATATTGCTTAGAAATAGGAAGTATGAAGCATGGAGTCACCAAATGATTTAACAAAAATATAGTTTTTGAATGAACCCTAATATTGCAGTCTCATGTATGATAAATAAATGTTAAAGTATATATTTGATGCAATCAATAATCTAGATAAGTATGAAACCCTAAGTGCAAGAGAGAGAAATAATGACTTGGCTGATTTGCACTATCCCTGGACTGATATGGACTAGAAAATTGACAAACACGAAGGGAATATTGTTGTAACTGTGCACAATAAAATATGGATTTGTCGGATCAATTCGAACCAAAGCGCCTGGGCTGGGGATGGGGTGCCTAGGCACTAGAGACCTCTGCAAGGTGCCTATGGATGCATAGGAGCTCAAAACTTGATTTTGCTAGTGTCACAAGATGGTCGTTGTTGATTGACTATATTTCACACTATGATCACAAAATTCTCTTGTAACATGAAAAGAGATGATGAACTGCAAAAACCCTCAAACTACATCAAATCCCAAAAAATAAAATATGTAATATGGGGAGTTATACTAAACCTAAAAGTCATCCGAATGAGTGAACTTACGATTGAGCTATGCACTACATCTTAGAATCCATATAGTTCTTATGCGTGTGTGATAGAATTGTACCCTAGGAAGCCCTTGTGCAAAGTGCACATGATAACACGAAATAGCTAGATGTATCAATGTAAATAGATGTGTGGATGGAAAAATGAACTTCCCTTCCTATGTGTGTATGCAGAAAATCCAGTCCCTTTTCCCTTGTATGAATTTTAGATGAATGCCTTTGATGCTCTTAGATGCATTTGGATGCAACATTAGGTGATGATAATAGATGATTAGAGATTGATCCTTTATTTTGGTCACATAAATTTGTATTTATATGATTCCCTTATTTGAATTTTGTAATTGACAACTGAAAGGTAAACCCATAAGAAAATAATATGCCCAAAATATAAAAGAGGCCCAAAAGAAGAGAGTAAGATAGAAAAGGGTCAAGGGCACCCAAAAGGACGAGGACACTTGGGTGCTAGCATCCTATCTGGGCACTGGTGTTCAGATCCATGAAAGATAAAGCAATAAAGTTTAGACTGGGATATAGAGTGTGTAAGACCAAAGAGAAAGTAAGAAAGACAAAAAAGAGGCCAAAGACAGTAGTCAATTACTAGTTTTCTTGCTTAGGAACAAATGAATGCAAGTATGCTTTGAGGACATAGAAATGTACCCAATTGCGTGATTTTATGTATACAGTGGTTTTAAGTTTACCTATTTTGAATGGCTCCATGATGCATGTTGTCACCTCTACATAGGAATCTCCACCTTGGTTCTTACACTTCACAACTCTGTACATGCATCCTTCACCAGCTCATTGTCTCCAACGGTCACCTCTTAGTAGTACTTTCTCCATGTGGCTCGCAGATCACCGCAGACATACTAGCTCTAACTCATCACACCTTTTGTTGCAGTATCTGTCATGTGGTGCTCCACCCAACCTCTAACTTAGCGACCCCTCTGTGGTGTCAACTTGGACCTGAATCCTCACTTTGCATGTCGCTCGACTCGCTTGACTCCATGTTGACATGACCGGCTTGACTTGCCATTAGCTCAGCACCATTGATAATCCCCATGAACCAATGTAACTCTTCGAGTTTCCCATTCGAGTCACCTCAAATCATCTTTCCATGATCCCTTGCATAGCTCACTGAGCTAACTCAGCCGACTCACCTGAGTTGACCTAGCTAGTTTACCCACTAAGCTCCCCAAAACTCACTGAGCTTCCCCTTTAGCTCACCCTCTAAGCTATATTTTCCCTCTCCTCTTTTTTGTATTTTTTTCATTTTTTCCCAATTTTCTGATTAATTAAGCTAATTTAAAGGGAAAATTAATGAAATTCATCATTGTAAGGGGGGTATCTTTTTTCTGGGCTCCATTTATAGGGTTATTGGGTTTTCTAGGACCCTTTTATGGCTCATTAATTTTTAGTGATCCTCTTTGCGTGTGGCTAGTGAGTGCATCAACCACAACCTTATGGAAAAAGAGCCCCTCTTTTGTGATGTGAGATGATTTCTCTCATAGTGAGAAGTGTTGTACCCTTATTTTGCTTATTCCATTTATGCTTGATTACATGTCATTCCTTTGCTTATGATTAGGACTTATTATGGCCTCCAATCTTGTGCGAATCATCACCTACTCCAATGTGAGTGGTCAACTATCCAAAATTGCATGAAAAAACCTTATTGTAATCACGCACTACTTATAAAGTGTCATATACAAGGGGGTTAACATTTCTCTTTGGTTTTGTATTACACACAGATGCATTCTTGGATGAGTCTGACGTCTTACAACCTTGCTTATATCCACATACCCTCTTTTCTTGTGCATATTACACTTCTTTCTTCCACATCATGGATGATGTTATTTCAAGACTTGAGCATTGTAGAATCAATTTATAGACTCCACCACTTCTTCTTGGGAGAGATGACTATACATCATGACGTGCTTCTACAGAATGTTACTTTGCTCACAAAGGGTCTTACTCCCTTTCTACATGGGCTAGTTCCTGCTCCCACTAATTCTTGGCATCTTAAG
Organism: Taxus chinensis; assembly: GCA_019776745.2. Classification (NCBI taxonomy): domain Eukaryota; kingdom Viridiplantae; phylum Streptophyta; class Pinopsida; order Cupressales; family Taxaceae; genus Taxus; species Taxus chinensis. Next base: position 869,294,437 of record CM034149.1, read on the forward strand.
GACTATCTTGACATGTGTGACCATGTTGTTGGTCACTTGATGTTGTTATATATCTCTAGAGCTCTCTGACTTCATGTGGCAGACTCAGATCCTCCCCACACCATCTAGAACATCTTTCAGTCCTTATTTGGAGACCCTTCATGTATTTCTAATTTTTTCGCTGTTGATGTAGTTGTTTCCTCTTATGATTCATGCAATGATAGTTCCACTTACACAGACTCACTTGTTTCCATCCCTGATAATGAGGATTGTGATTCTAGTTCTAATAACAAGAGTGCTATTGAAAAATCCTCTCCTCCTTCTCTCAGCCCTATTCCAGAGTATATCGACACTCCTCCCTTCTCATCAGACATCAAGTAGTCTCATTCCCAACCTTATACAATCATTGCATCTTCCTCCTTTCCACTTCTAGTGTGAGATGAAATTTCCACTACTCCTCCTTTGATTGATGATTCATATCTGTCCAACATCGGTCTTCTGTTTATCAATCCCCCTTTTGGGATGAGTATCTACCAAATTTTTTTCATTTATTCACAATATCTACTTATGATGTAGTACAGAGATATTCTCGTCCTTCTATAGGTTTTTAAGAGGATTCTTTCATCTCCTTTTTTGGGAGTTCCCCTTTTTGGACTCTTAACACTTCCACTCTTTCGGAGATCATAATTGATCTACCCTTTCTTGTGGATCCTCTTTCTATTGTGGAAGTTGTTACATTTCCTTCAATTCACTTGGGCATCCTTTTGGTGGATGTTCCCCTCTCACACTTTGATAGTTCTATGCTTGTGGTGTTTCCTTCAGTTGTTGTGCACTCATTTTATAGATCTATGCCAGATTTATGTGGACCAGATTCATAGTTTTTCATAGTGCTACCTTTGGTTTCCTTCATAGAGTTGGTAGACTTCCAGTACACCATTTCTATTCTTCATAAGGGCAAGAACATAGTTCAATGTAGTTGGTTATTATTCAATCCATTGGATGAGGACCACATCATCAAAACTCTTCTTGGAGACTTTCTAGAGTTGTAGAGTTCAAATCCGTATATTGTTTGTTCTACATTCCTCTTGTCTCGTTATTCTCCTCTCTTCTTTTTCTTCTTCCAAAGAGATTTCCCTTTTATGCATGGGTACCTTAACAAGATTCTCAGTTGTTGGTACCTATTTATAACATCTTTCTTAGATTATCAGAGAGTTTTTTTCCATCCTTTGTTGGGGATGTATTTCCCAATGGGTTTTCCTCCATTGCTTGAGGACCTTATTGTTCATGGGTGCCTCATCGGGCTTAGTTACTAGGACCCATTTCTCATTTATGACTTTCCGCCTCATCCTAAGTTACAATGAAGGGGGGGTGTTGGTTTGAGTCATTTCCCACATCACGTGGTGAGTCATCTCACTTAGGTGAGGTCATAGGTCTAGGTGTCACAGGAGTTTTGAAAGATTCCTTATGTGTCATTACATGTTAGTGTGTGATATGGGAGTTACTTCCATTTCAGGAATGTAACTCCCCTTCTCCATGTGAGGAGGTATGATTTCTTGTGCTGGGGGTTACACAACACCCCCTATTTGTACCCCTTCCCTTTTTTAAATCTATGAGAGGACTATGAGATTTTTCTCTTTCCAATATTTATATGCACATTTTCATGGTTGATGATTGCTCCCCATGGAACCTTGTCACACTACCAGAGTGCAACTGGGTTGATGTTCGCATTATCCCAAAGATCCTCATGTTGTTGCATTTTCTCTTTCTTCGTTAGTGGAATAGCTAGATGTCACTATGCAGACAAAACAATAACATCTAAGATATTATTGGCATGCTTATGGTGGGAGACGATTTATAAGGATATTAAGGAATTTTTTAAAGCATGCGATCATTGTCACAGGATAGGTAAACCAGGAAACTAAGATGAGACATTGTTGTAACCAGTAACAAGCACAAAACCATGTAAGAAGTGGGAAATTTAATTTTTTGGACCAATTGCACCAGTTATGCAGAGAATAGGTGCACGTTACATCATTAAATGCACATATTACTTAATAATGTGGGTGTAAGCTGTGTCTGTAAAGGATTACATTGCAACACAAAAATACTATTTATATGGGAAACCATCATTAATAGGTATGGTTATACATTGAGCCTTACTAGTTATATAAGAACTAATTTCTTGAATGAGATAATACAAATATTTTTGGAAGAGTTCATGGTATCTCATCATAAGACTATCCCCTATCACCCACAAGGTAATGGAACTGCTGAGGCATTCAATAAGATCTTGGCAAAAACATTAACAAATATATGTGATGTAGGCAAAAAAGATCGGGATGAAAAAGTCCCAACTATAGTATGGGCATATAAAATCACATACAAGAGATTGAATAAGGCCACACCTTTCCAAATGGTGTTTGGCATAGAGGTAGTTTTAACCATGGAGTTCATGTTACCCTCCCTACGTATTTCACGTGCAAGAGGAATTGACGATGAATAATAAGTAGAGGAGTGTATTGATAAAATGATGCAATTGGACGAACGACACACCATTGCATGATGGAGTCAACAAATAGAGAAAACTAGAAAAAAATCTTGGCATGATAGGCATATAAAGAACAATTTCTTTACATTAGGGAAGATGGTGTTTTTTTATAAATCCAAGTTTTCACACCATCTTGGGAAGCTCAAAGTGCATTGGTTAGGACCATTCCTAGTAACAAAGATATTGGACTCATGTACATGTCAATTATAGGCGTTGGATGGAATTATATTTCCTGGTTACTTAAATGGGAGTAGGCTAAAGCCCTACTATAAATAAGATTCTTATATGATTTTAATAAGGAAATATTCCCACTTAGATTAGATTTCCCTTTCTGTTTTGTTTACTTTGTTTTGTTGTAATAAGTGTGTTCATGTACATGAGCTGATTACTCTATGCTAGATTGATGTGTAGAGGACCACACATGCTTTTAGTGTGGGGTGAAGAAGATATGAGTGCACATTAGAAATATTTACAAGTGCACGAGTAAAGAGAATTGAAGGCACGACTAGGTAGTGTTGTTCGGACAAGGTGTGCATGTGTTTAAAAATACTGGTGTTTGAAGTTGATGGAATTACTCATATGAAACCACGTGAATGAAGAGCTACACAATGTTACATGAGGGAGGAAATAAAAAGGTAGACCATTTGGCAAGTGGTGTAAAGGAATAATGTGTGTAGTATAGGAAGGTGTGCGTAAGAGGGTTTGTAGCCTCAGAAGTAGTGGTGTGCTAGAAGGTTACGACTGCTGTGCACGGAAGAAAGTGGAGGAAAAAGTGTGGGAAAAATAGAAAAGAAATTTAAAATATAAAAGAAATGGTAGGTGAGGAAAAATTAATGCAATTGGAAATTGGAAAATCTATAAATGGGGCATGAGAAAATTCATTTTTACCTTGCTTTAAATAACTTGTGTGATTTAAGAGCTTAATTGGGATAAAGTGCAAAGTATGAAGAGTGAACTAGTGAAGCTGTGATTGAAGTGTGAACCAAAGTGATTGAAGAAAAAATACAAAACAAGGTCAATAGATAAATCCTTGTGGAAATTAGAAGTTAGGTGAAGGGTTTGAATATAAAAACAAGTTAGGGTTCACATGGGAGGGCACAAAGTTAGGGAACAAAATTTTGAAGGTTGAATTAGGGCACGAAGTTGAACCAAACAAGAGTAGGGGTTGAGAAGGAGGTTAGGAAGTGCATTAATAGAGGAAGGGAAAAATTTATACAAGTATATGTGGAATTTTAGGAACCTAGGGAAAGTAAGTTTCATGATTTAAAGAGTTGTACCAATCTAGGAAGAACAATGACACGAAGAAGAGCATCGAAGACCAAGAAGAATCCTGTTAATGAGGAGCTTGAAGAATGGTTTTAAAAAATGCAATATCCATTAGAGGTCATAGTAGAGAAACCATGGGAATCAAAACTAAGAAAACGTAAGATCAATGAATATAATCATCGTATGCAGGGGAATGAGGTAGACATCAATAAGTACTTCTTGCATGAATGAAGTACACGGACTATAGAAGGGAAAATTGTGTTAGATGATTTAGTGTGTAAGACCCTAAAAGAATTAGGGGTTCTTCAATTATATGAGTTGCCTTATTTTGGGATGCCCATGCACACCTGTTTTAGTGGTTGATGTCACACGTACATGAGGATTACTTCTAATTTGTGGGTAGAAGGATGCAGTTGACAACTAGGTTGATTGGCAGGGTCACATGTCTACATGAATATGGGGAGGAAATAGAGGTTTATATGCGTGACGAGACCAAAATTGAGGAAATGACCAATAAATTGTAGTATTAGAGGGTATCCCATGCATTCAACATTGACAAAATTGCTGACCCTGATACGAGAGTGGCCACATGCCTAATCAGTTGCAAGTTGGGAGCTTCTAAGCGATGGACAAAAGTCAACAAGAAATTCCTCCGTATTGTGCATAAGATGACACATAAAACCAAATATAACATTTCCTTAGACATAATCGATGGAATTATTGAATAGGATAAGATGCAAATAGAGAGAGGGGACAAGATTACTTGGGGATCAATTCTCTTATTGATAGTGTTTTAGGAGATTGGGGTGCCAGATGGCTTGGAAGATAATATATGGGTTCACCAAATTGAGGACAAGTCTCTGGAAAAAATGGTTTTCCAAATTTACTTGCGATGGAGGGATCAAGAACCATTACATGCGTGCCTTGAGAAGTGGTATAAGAGGATGCATGAGGCATTTGAAAATGAATGACATGTTCCTAGAGAGCTATCGACACTATTGGAAAAACACGCGGAGTTTGTGGTGATGCAACACTTCAACCTGTTGGTGTAGGATATTTACCATGCATATATTTTATGTACATGGGATTCCTCCACATAGGTGATTCACCATGCTTAGGTGTCTTAGGGTGTCATTATGGCCTTACACACATCATAGAGCATCATAGGAGTTACATTTGACAGGCTATTCCAGGAATGTAACTCCCACCTCTTGACAGCTACATTTGTGGGGTAGTTACACACCCCACTACTATATGTACACCCTTTCATCTTGAGAATTATATGGTGGAATGGAATAGAGTATGGAATTTGAGCCATTTTTCCCTTAATGCATGCACATTTCTCCCATGGGTGAGTTCTTGGTTGGATCTTGAAATTACATCATTTCGCAGTTGAGTGTAATGTGTTGATGCTCACGAATTCCCTCCAAATCTTTGTCATTCTTTCGACATGGTATGAGAGCTCGGGGATCGAAATCATGTTGCTCACAATAGTTGATTACTACTCACTGCCTCGTAGTTTCATGTGCAAGATCTCATCCTTGCTTTGTGCTCTACTTTCATTTTTCAAGGGTTTTATGTTCTCAGTGTGGTGTTTTGCTGGTACTTTGTGTGTACAGGTCAGGAGAAAATTACAGGTTAAAAGGGTGTAGATTTTGTTTCTTAAAGGGTTGAAAAGAGCCTTTTACGGGTCCAACTCGGCCCTTCGAGCTGCCCCTGCTTGTTGGTTGGATTTTTTCCCTTGACTCATCTAGCTCATGTTTTATTTTCTCTGCATCATGCACCTAAGGCTCATTGATAGCTTGACACAAGATTCAGTTTGTTTCTTGTTGAACTGTCCCTGCCCAACTCACTGCACTATGCATTACATCATCTCAAGTCTTAATATGCACATCTCATTTTTTACTCCTGTGTGGATGGTTCTGCCTGTTGCCATTTTGTAACTAGCTTCCCAAGCTCGAGATGTGATTTTTCATCTCTACAGTGGAAGATCCTACATTGAAAGTTCAACTCATGCATGCTACATCGAACCAAGGCATATGAGAATGTAGAGCTTCTCATGCATTGTTTATGGTGTGAACATGTTTGCCTCTTTGGGTTCTTGCATCACTGTAAACTCAAGCCTTTCCTACGTTGACACCTCTGGCTCGTGCATCAGTTGAATCCTCCTCACATTAGCTCGACATTTAAGGTTATTGACTTCCAAGCTCATTTACAGTCACTCATGACTTTACACTCACACCTTCCCTATTTGGCTCTGGTTGCTAGCTGTTCTGGATGTTATTTTGTATATCCAGCTCGGGAATACTATGTGGCCATTTCAACTTGGGACATTGACAGCCACTCGATGCAGCTCTAGTATTCCCTATAACCTTCGTAGCACCCATCGACATATAATTGGAATCTTCAGGTTGAATAGACTTGCGTAGTTGTCACTCTGTTTCTCGATCCTCCCAACCACTGTCTGACACGTGATTTTACCGTTACTCTGTTGCTATGTCATTCCTATAATTTGGGAATCAACCTGTACGTGCACTGGTTGACACATCTAACACTGCCCAACCATTCACTTGGCACATGGTAACAACTATCTCATTCTGCAGCTTAGACCTTTACAAAAGCTTAAAATGGCAGTTACAGTCAACACGTGGCTTCATTTATAGTCACACTGAACAATCACTTAGTAGCTTTTACAAATAGACTTGGTGCTGAACCTTGCTCAAATCGGTGTAGACCCACAGCTCAGATTTCCTGTGGACTCTATCCTTTTGGATCACAACTCGCTAGCACTCGGGCTGTCTGGACCAAAAACACCAACTCGGTGTTTATATCGGTATCAATACCGACTCATTACTCGGTAGCAGTGAGCCGTGACTATGTGCATTGGACTCTAGCTCACCTCACCTATTCCCTTTTAGAATTGTTTGAAGGTTAAAATAGTCTCTTTTTAATGTTTTAAGGTTAAAAACATTCATTTTATGGCATTGTAATAAATTTAAGGCTTCATTTTGCTTGTTAAGTATGCCCTTACTACATGTGTCTAAGATAGAGGGCGAGGTCCGGGGTTGGCGGGAGGCTAATCCCCCCTCGTAAGCAAAACAAACCCTACCTAAAATTTGATGCCATTTCCAATGAGTACCCACATGACACCCTTTGCACCCATTTTGGGAACTTTTTTAATCAGTTTGCAAAGCTTATTGGCATTTTCCATCAGTTGCGGGAATCGTTTTCTTGCTATAACTTTTGACTCGCTATTCAGTTTTGAGTGCTTCTTTAGTCAAAGTTGCATGATTTTTCACTTATTACATGATGAAATTATCATTTTTGTAAACACAGTAATTTATAAAGTGCCACATTCTTGGGGGGTCACTAGTACTCCTGCGTTTCTACATGCAAACGTATTATCGGTTGAGTTCGACGTCTTGCTTTTGTGCACCTTGCACTTCTTTCTTACGCATCATGGAGGGTGATCTTTCCAGATGTGAGCATCATAGGATCACCTTACAACCTCCGCCACTTCTTACTGGGAGAGAGAACTATTCAGCTTGGCGTGCTTTCATGGAACGCTACTTCGCCCATGAGGGTCTTTCACACTTCTTACTTGGGCCAGTTCTTGCACCCACTGAAGATCATCATCTGGAGGAATTTATTGACACTTGTAAACATGTTTTTGGTCACATAATTATGCATGTCTCTAGATCTCTCTGGTTTCACGTGGCAGACTCAGATCCACCCCACCGTGTTTGGAGCATTCTTCAGTCACTCTATGGAGACCCTTCACATACTGCCGCCATATTTTCTGCTACTAATTTAGTTGTCTCCTCCATTTCTTCATGTGATGACAGTTCCACTGACACAGAATCACTTGGTTCTCATCTGATGACGAGGATTATGCATCCAGTTCTAATGTTGAGAGAACTATAGAGGACTTTTCTCCTCCTTCTCTCACTATTCCAGAGGATGTTAACACATCCCACATCTCATCAGATATTGAGCAGTCTCCTATATAGTCTCTTACAGTCATCACACCCGCCTATTTTCCACCTTCAGTGTGTGAGGCCCCTTTCACTCCTCTACCTTCATTAGATGACTCATACCTATCTGACATCGCTCTTCTGTTTGTTGAGCCCCCTCATTAGGACGAGTATCTACATGACCTTGGTCATTTTTTTGTAGATTACACTTGTAATGTACTACAGGTTCATCATCCATCTACAGGTATTTAAGAGGAGTTCATTATCTCCATTTTCGGGAGTGCCCCTTCTGGGACTCTTACCACTTCCACTTTTCTAGAGATCTTCATTGATCCACCCTTGCTTGTGGATCCCTTTTCTATTGTGGGGGTTTTGTTACCTTCACATCACTTGGACATCCTTTCTATGGGTGTTCACTCTTCACACTCTAACATTTCTATGTATGTGGCATTACCTTTGGTTCCTTCACACTCACTTGCTAGACCTATGTCACACTTTTGTGGACCAGACTCAAAGTTCTTCGTGCTGCTGCCTTCAGTTTCCTTCGTGAAGTGGGCAGAATTCCAACATGTTATTTCTATCCTTCCTAAGGGTAGGCACACAGTTCGATGCGGGTGGCTCTTCTTCAACCCAGAGGTAGAGGATATCATCATTGACATTCTTCTAGGAGACCTCCTAGAGCTACAGAGTTTAGATCCATCCATGGCATCTTCTGCATTCCTCTCGTCTCCCTCTTCTTCTTCTTTCCGAGAGATTACCTCTTTGTACATGGGTACCTTTATAGGATTGTTTATGGCCGGGACCCATCTTTGGAATCTTTCTTAGATTAGAGAGTGGGCTTGTCTCTCTTTTGGGGAGGAGTTTTTCCCACTGGGTTTTCTCCTTTTACTCCACTTTTCAAGAGCTTCTTGTTCGTGGGTACCTCATCAGGCTTATTGCCAGGACCCACTTCTCCTTGTTTTCATCTATGTGTCCACCTAAGTTATGTTTTAGGGGGGGTGTTGGTGTAGGATATTTACCATGCACATATTTTATGTACATGGGATTCCTCCACATAGGTGATTCACTATGCTTAGGTTTCCTAGGGTGTCATTATAGCCTTAAACGTGTCATAGAGCGTCATAGGAGTTACATTTGACTGGCTATTCCGGGAATGTAACTCCCACCTCTTGATGGCTACATTTGTGGGGGAGTTACAAACCCCACTAATATATGTACACCCTTTCATCTTGAGAATTATATGGTGGAATGGAATAGAGTATGGCATTTGAGCCTTTTCCCCTTAATACATGCACATTGCTCCCATGGGCAAGTTCTTGGTTGGATCTTGAAACTGCATCATTCCACGGTTGAGTGCAATGTGTTGATGCTCATGAATTCCCTCCAGATCTTCTTCATTCCTACGCCACAACCTTACATGATTCTTGATGAACAATGGAGATATGGGGCCATGGTGTAAATTACCATTTGTATTTACACCCAAATACTCAAAGTGCATAATGAACATGATCAAAGGTGAACAAAACTTCAAGTTCAATGCTGATAGAGTGGACACAAAATACCATATGCTGTAGAAGAAGTGTGGATATGTGTTAAAAACAACGTAGATGGATAACATGGACCTTAGTCCAATTTTGACACTGGTGTTTGGTAAGGAGGCATGTAGAGTATATGTTTGCCTATGGACAAAGATAAAAGATAAAAAAGATATCCCCATGGAGGATGTTGAAATACCGTAGCCACCAAGGAAGCATACCATGAAGATGTAATAGATGGTTAGTTGGACCATAGTAAGAGGAAGAAGATGCAAGGATATCACAAGGAAGAAAACACATCATGCACACATCAGGAGCCTATAATGCAAGAAGAGTGAAATATAAGCCTAATAGATGAGGACAACCATCACATCATTCACAATTTAGACAAGGAAGAAGAAGAGCCAACACAAGAGGAGCCATGCATGGAGAAGAAACAAGAGGAACTGGAAGCCAATAAAGAAGAAATTGTAGAGGAAGAAGGAGAAGGCCTTGAGTGGGAAGAGGATATGCACGATGTGTGAGAAGGAGAGCCCAAAGGTGATAGAGATGAAGAAAAGGGTGATGATAAATAGTTAATTGGGGAAGATCGAGGTGATGGAGAAGAAGGAACGAGGAAAAATTTAATATTGCGCAGGAGACCTCGAAAAATAAATATGTAAGAGGATACAGAGAAAAAGAACAAGAAAATTTTAAATCTCACTAAATATATTAAGGACGAGAAGAAAACAACAAATGATGGATACAAAAAGTGAAAAATATAGCTTTCAATATTACGCGCACGTGTTGAGACTTAGTTGACCAAGCTCAGCTAGAGTATACCACATAACTGGAATATGTGGAAGATTTGGTTCGAATGCTATTAATCAAGGTGAAAAGTGGGCCCGAGGCTGACAGCTGAAGAATTAGCCAAGGAAATGAAGAAGAATAAAGAAAATGAGGAGAAAATATTAGAGTATGAGGTGTTGATCGTGAAAGTGAAATATGTCACGTGAAAGGTAGATAAAGTTATTGATAACTACCAAGATTTTGACTTGATAACTGCTAAGATTTTCACCCGATACTTAATGTGTGCACCGTAGTGAAAGAGGAAAAGTTAAAGAAGATTTAGGCCATGATGAAGACCAATAAGGCTGATCCTGAGAAGTTTATGACTGAGGTCATAGAAAAGAGAGAGTTGATAAAGGCCATAAAGGATACACTTGAGGAGAGGCTTAAGGATATCCACCTTGAAGTGATATGAAAAATGGATACTTTAGAGGGTGTGACCGCAAACCTAGATGTGGTGGTCAAGAAGCTAAAGGAGAAGGTAGATGACTTAACTTTTGATAAAGTAGTAAATATTGTAGAGATGATGCCAGAAAAGGCCACAAAAGAGATCGACAGGTGGAAGCAGTTGGAAAAACTTATAAGTAAAGAGTTTCCAAAACTTCACCCATCACCTAAGGCTTGAAATTGGGCATGTGTGCAGATTATTTATTCTTTTATTCATTGAGGTAATTGGCCTCTATTATTTATTCTTTGGGGATCCATTATTGTTTCATCTATTATTTTAAGGATGTATTATTTGATCCATGTTGTTTTTGAGTGTTGGGATGATGAATTACAACCTAAGTATTGAAGGCACATAAGGTTGGGGTGTACAGACATAGGGCACGTAGGTACACATGGAAATATAGAAGAAAATGGTGCACTCAGGAAAGTTAGAGTTCGGGTGCTTAGCTATTTTTCATGGATGGGAAAAGTATAGGTTTAAGTGTGGAGCATGCAAAGGTATGAAGACTTGGAGGCTACAGAAAGCTATTTTGGGACAAGTGGAAAGATGAGTGATATGCAGTGTTTTGAGATAATAATAGGATCTGAATTAGGAGTTATCTATAGGATATCTATTATTAGAATATCTTACATGCTTTTGTATTTATCTTGTAGCAGCGCATGGATATTCTTAGCATGTAGGATATTTTGAGAATGCTTAGGAAGTGAAGGGAAAGTATCCACTCCTATATATATGTATTGATTTGCATGATATGAGAGATATTGAGAACACATTGTAATAGACTTATGTTACTAGTTTAAGTGAGCGCATGACCTATGGTGATAGTCTTATGTATGTATTCAAATTCTGTGTTTTATAATAATTAATACAATGGATCTTTGTAGTTGGATATTGGTTGTTGATTCATTTTTTACTGGATCTTGCAAGATAGATTTAATCTTAATTCTTGTTTAATCATTCTTGAATATGGTTATGAACTAGATCTGGTTTGTCTTATGGTTTATAATTTATTACTTGTTATGGACCTGGAAGATATGTGTGTTTATCATGATAACTCCTTGATAAAGATGCTATAAAAGAGGGACCTGGTACCCTTTCGCACTTCGGGTGAGCACTCAGTTCTGGCTAAGTGATGTGCCAGTGTGCTTTGAGATTTTGGTAAAATAAAAGAATACATTTTGGTTCCATTTCCAAGACCTTTTTTCAAGGTATTTGCAAAGATGTTGCATGATGAAGACCAATTACTTGACTTTGCCAACATTGAGGATTGGGTAGAGAATTTAGAGGAAGAGTTTCCTCACATGTCTAACACTAGACCTGAAATTGATGCACGTGCATGGGTTGAACATAATATATATCATGAGCTCTATGAAACATTCTTTTCTTATTTCCTTGTAGAGCTGTACAAGTGGCTGGTAGCATACACGTCAAAGAGGAATTGTAGGTATAAAGCACTTGTTTGGATGTAGGAAGATTACTAGAATTTACATGATTTCGATCTATCTTGGACACACATTGTAGATCACTAGTGGAGTGGTGTTTTGTAGATTTACACCTTGGATTACATTGTTTCTACTTATTCTTGTCGAGAGGTTGTTGAGTTACAATTCTTGAGTGAACCTAGGGGATCTTATTTGCGCACTATCCCTTTAGTGATTAAGATCTTGATCGTAACTTTGGATTTAGAGGCGTGACCTATGGATAGATAAGTCCCACCACATGCAAGGGAAGGAGTAGGCATGGTGAAAGATGGCGGACTTGGTAGTATAAAGGAAGAGAGAAGAAATATGGATCAAGTTTAATGAAGCATGCAAGAGGGAGTTAGCAAATTAACGTGATGTTATGGAATGAATGGAGTTGCAGAGAGATGTTTTGTGAAAGATTTGGAGCTCATGTAGAAGATGTGGAGCTGAAGCATCTGGAACTCCCCCATTTGGGTAAGCATGGTAGAGAACCATCTTCAATTTAGATGAGAGTGCATCTGAGGAAAGAATAAGAATTGTGGGTGCGCATCTGATCCCACATGACGATCTAGCCCTTGTGCTTGGTGTTCTAGTCTTTGAGATAGTTATTGAGAATCAGGATAGTGTATGTGCTTCAGGAGTGATAAGAAGATTTCATTTCCCATTAATTTTAGAAGTTAATCAGATAACATATTCATTTATGGCAGAACAGATGTTGTCTTTATTATTTGGGGGTCTGGTTGGAGGTATATTTTCTGGCGTGTCATTTGCATAGAATGTGAGCGTGCAGAACGTTAGCAACACATCTGGGAGTAGCAAAACTTCGTAAACCATGGGAGTTTAGTTTAGAAAAATTGTTGGGACATAAGGCAACATGTCCCTTGGTCCGGTGCCCACTACAAAAGAGGGGTCAGGAGGATTAGGTAGTTTGGGATCTAGTCGATCTGGTGGTTCTAGTGGTGGAGGAAATACAAGAGGTAATACAGGTTCTAGATTAGATATTACGATGTTTCTCTTCACCTACAAAAATATATAGGGATTGAAGATGTAGTTGAGCATGTGCATATGTGTGAGATATTATGGCATGCTAAGAGGATTATAACTCTTGTTAATAAGGCAAGTTAGTTTGCTACTACTTTGCAGGGGCATGTGCATAGTTGTTATTGAAATATGATCTAAACCAGACTTGTGTAGACTATACCATGCTATATGATGATTTCTTAGCAGAGTTCCATATAGCTAATTTTTAACAGAAGAGCATCAACGCGTGGAAGGACATTAAGTAGGGCATGGCTGAGATTGTAAGGGAGTATGATGCACACTTTAAAAATTTATTATCAAATTTGTCTTATGATATTTAACCTAGTCAGCATGCTCAATGATTTTTTGGAGGCTTGATCACACCTTTCAGGAGGTTTCTCTCACACAAGAATTTTACAGATCCACGTAAGGAACTAGAGGTGGATTTGCACGCTGAGGTAGTTGGGAGCATAGACACTGGAGTTAGCTCATTTTCGGAAGCTCATATTACATCTATGGAGAAATGGTTATAGAAATTTTCAAATAATTTACCCCATGAGATGCATAGTTGTATTTGATGTATGGATTGTGAAGTGGAAGGACATACCAAGAATAGTTTCCCTCATAAATTGGTTCACACTATGTTGCTAGATTGTGAGATTTTTCATTTGGATCATGATTCGAGTAGGTGCTCCATGCTGCAGCATGTGATAAGGAAGAACATGTCCTGTTATTGTAAGATTTGTAAGTCTACCACACATGATATAGAGAATTTCAGATTGATTGATCAAATTCATGATACCATTGAGACTGGTGTATGTCAGACCAGTGTTGCAAATAATTCTAAGGAACAAGGTGAGCATCATAATCATAATCACCATAAAGAGTACTCTGATGGAGGTGGGAGAGGTAGAGGTTACCATGGAGGATTCAGAGGTCGATGTCATAGTGGTGGAAGAGGTGAATTCCCACGTGGAACATGTTATACATGTAGATCCCCTAATCATTATAAGAGTGAATTCCATCAAAACATTATTTTCTCCTGGTGTGGAAAGGGTCACAAGTTTGAGGAATGCCTGGATTTGTACGATCATATGGGCAAGCAACACAAGCAATATAATGGCGTAGGAATGGTTAGAGTACAATGAGATGTGGAAGATTAGTGGATGCTGAAGTTAGCACCTAACCCTAAGATAATCCTGATATTGATTACTATATGTAATGAGGCAGACCACACACGTTAGACTTTGAAGTAGAAACATGTTATTAGAAAATAGGAAGTATTGCATGCAAAGTATCCAGATCCTTCCCATAAGAAGGAAGTATACCAAACAAATATGGAAGTTATTAGAAACTTACAGGGTGAGATACAATGCTTTCTCATGACCTTTCCCATCCTCCAGTGCACAGGAGGACATGAGAAAAGCTATAAATATATGTAGGAAGGAGAGTTTTTGATTGTCGGAAGCAAAAGACTTTATGTGAGTAAGTGTAAGATTTCTAAAGTGCTGAAATTGAGTTTGTAGAAGAATTTTTTTTAGAATAGAGTAGTCAAGTAGTTGGGAGGAAGTGTGAGACATTTTCAATTTCCTTTCTCACTTATTATAGACTCTGTATCTCTCATATTTCGAATTGGCCAACAAAGCAAAAAGGGAATAAATAGTTGTTTTCCCTTCCCAATTGGTTTTCCTCCTATGGAGGTTTCCAAGATAAAAATCCTAGGCACATGTGTGTGAATTAATTCATTTCTCTTTGCAAATTTCAGTTCTAAGGCATAAACAATTCAATCACTAGCTCAATAGTCATTTTATATTTGAAAGTAGAACAATAGTATAATTGTGATTTTGTGAATGAATTCCAAAGTAGATAGTTTACAGATCATTTTGGTATCAGAGCTAACAAGTATCCAAGACTGTGGTATTCATTATTGGATTTGTATGAGAGTGACAAGATCCAAAGGCAAAGAGGATTTACCTTGCGATCCAGATATTTCTACAAGGAAGTGGAAACTGAGAATTTGGGGAAAAATGGAGGAAGAAAGCTTGGTCTATAGAATTGAGACGCTAGAGACCATGATGGATAGAATGTTTAGATGATAAGAAGAACTTGTAGATTTACATAAGACAACTTCTGTTCAGAAAGACTCCATGGAATCAATGGTTTGAGGATTATCTGAAAATTTTGGTATAGGGAGGAGCCACCATGAGGAATAATATGGGGAAGAGCGTGAAGAAGAGACTTAAAATGCAAGAGAGAAGGTAAAATCTGATCATGCTCCCTTTAAAGTTGAGAAGAAAGTTGAAATTAAAAGCTTTGAAGGACAAGTAGATGCAGTGTTGTTTGATAAATGGTTAAAACAATTAAAAGTCTACTTTAGCATCCATAATATCACTGATTCATAAAGGATCACATTTTCACATCTCAAAATGGAGGGACACACTCTGGTTTGGTGGGGAACCCATCTAGCGACTTGTGAAAAGAAGAAAGTCCTATTGTGAAATCGTGGCAAGAATTTAAATACTTACTTAGAGCTAACTTCTATCCTACTGGCCACAAGACTGACCAAATGATTAAATGACAATATTTTAGATAAGGCAGTGGTCAAAGTGTGCAGGACTCTACTAAGGAGTTTTGGAGGTAGGCCATGTTGCTGAACATGAGCTTGGAGGATTAGGATATTTTGACTAAATACTGGGAGGACTTCACACTCACCTTTGAAGAATAGCCATCTCCACAAAGCCCAAAGATCTCAATGAAGCATGTGTGTAGGCATACTACATAGATGATGAAAAGAAGCAAGGAGAAGTAGATCCAAGGGAAAAGCAATTGAAAAATCAGAAAAAGAAACAATATGGGAAAATAAGTAACAAAGATAAGTGGGAAGGGAAAGATAAACAATCTGCCACTACTTTAAATACTTGTAAACATCCTAATATTTTTTGAAATAACTATGATATCAATGGTCATACTGATGATAAATGTTGGAAGTTGCATCCAAAGTTACATCTGAAGAACCAAATCAAGGACTTAAAGAAGTCCATGACACCTGTAAGGACAAAAGGGGAGGTGGAAATTGAAGATGCATCTGATGTAAATGAGATTCTTGGATGCATGACCACCAACATGGAAAACCAGGAAGAGGAGACGAGTAGACTATTCTAGATTAAAATCGAGATCAAGAGAACTAAGGTAAATGCTTTAGTTAATATCGGTTCTCAGTCTAACTTGATTTCTAAAGTAGTTGTAAATAATCTTGGTCTTGAGAATTACAAGCATTGGGTTATATAGGTAATCCTTGCTGGAGAGTATTGAAGTAAAGAAACAACTCCAGAAACTACTAGACTAGGGTGTGATATGTCCGAGCACCTCACCAGGTGGTTCACCTTTTGTGATGGTGCCGAAGAAGGATGGTTCTTAGAGAATGTGCATCAACTACCATGATTTGAACAAGATCACCATAAAGAACAGATATCCACTTCGCCTACATAGATGATCTCTTGGACCAAATTCAGCATGCCAAATTCTTCATACAGTTATATCTTAAGTTAGGTTATCACCAAGTCATAATGAAGGTGGAGAAGGATATATGGAAGACTTCCTTCAAGACAAAACATGGTTTGTATGAGTGGTTAGTACTTCCATTTGGTTTATGCAATGCACCCGCTACATTTATGAGATTGATGAATGATGTATTGCAGGATTTCATAGATTCATGTGTCATTGTTTATCTAGATGATATCTTGAATTTTAGTCCCATATGGGAGGAAAATCTAACATCATTTTTAACAAGTCTTGCAAGTTCTCAAGGAGAAAACAACTGCTATGTAATATGAAGAAATGTGAGTTTTCCAAACAATCACTTGTCTATCTTGGGCATGTGGTTGGAGGAGGAGAGCTACAAGTGGATCTGAAGAAGGTGGAAGCCATCACCAACTGGCCAATACCAAGAAGAGCCACATAAACAGGGAGTTTTATGGGAGTAGTATAGTACATGTGGAAGTTTATTCTGAGCTTCTCCGTGATTGCAACACCTTTACACACAGTGGCCGTAAAGAGTAAGGGTTTTGACTGGGGTAAGGAAGAAGATAAATCCTTTAAGTTATTGAAATAAAATATTAGTCATCGCGGCTAGTACTTGCTCTTCCTAATTTTTAGCAGCCCTTTGAAGTAGAGATAAATACCAATGATTATGCTATGGGCGCAATGTTGTCTTTAGGGATATAAACCCATATGCTATCATTATGAAACATTTACTTCAGTAGTTAAAGGATATTCAATATATGATAAGGAAATGTATGCACTAGTTCAGGTAATTAAAAAATGGAAGCATTATTTGTTGGGTAAAGAAACTATTGTGCACACTAACAAAAAATATCTCGAGGATTTGCAAGCACAGTCTAAATTGCAGCAGGCAAGGCACTACAAATAGATGGGATTCTTTAAACATTTCCATCTGGTGATCAAATACAAGAAGGGTAGTACAAACTTGGTGGCAGACATGTTGTCTAGGCCTCCCTACATAGGAGAAAATATCCTACTTGGCCACTATCTCTTAGATCGATCCCTTCACGAAGGGAAGCTTACGGAGAGGCATATGCCCAGGAAGAAGACTTTGGGGTGACATTTCAGTAGTTGTAGTCCAAGGGGCTGAAAGGAAATCGATCAAAGATTCTTATCTCAAGGATGGGCTGCTCTACCCGATGGGGGAAGCTTTGTGTTCCTAAAGAAGAAAATACTTCAATTGATGAGGGAAGTACATACCCTGAAAGTAGCAGGAAATTTCAAATGTTGGTAAGACCCTAGCCCACTTGCAAAGGTATGTGTATTGGCCCAATATGCAAGAAGAAAGTATACAAATTTATACATGGATGTAAACTTTTTTGTATGAGCAAGCCTAAGACTAGGAAGGAGGGTTTGTAAATGCCTTTTCCAGTACCTACTCGTATGTGGGAAGGAAATTTCTATGGACTTTCTAGGAGGATTACCTATGTCTAAACATGGCCATGACTATCTCTATATTGTTGTTAATAAATTCAGTAAGATGTGTATTCTAATGGCATGTAAAAAGATAGTAAAATTACATAAGGCAACAAATCTTTTCTTTGCTAATATATGTGTGCATTTTGGCTTGCCAAAGTCTATTGTTTCTAACAGGGACTCTAGGTTCTTGGGGAAGATATGGAATACTTTGTAGGACAAGATGGATACTAGGTTACAGAGGAGCAGTTCTTTCCATCCACAGACAGATGGATAGACAAAGGTGATGAACATGAATTTGGTATAGTTGATCAGAGGGTATAATAACAAATACCCAAGGACTTGGGATGAATCCTTAGCCTACATTCAACATTGCTATAACTGGGCAGTACACACATCCACTATGAAGTCAACATTTGAAGTGTTTTGGGGATATCTACGTACAAATCCGCTGGACATAACAGATGGGGAGCAGGATAAGGAGGAGACACGAGACACAAAGGTGGACTAGAGTAAACAAATTCATTGAGACGATATGAAAAAATCCATCTCAAAGTCAAAGTATTGTTAGAGAAATATCAAGATAAGTACAAGGCTAGACACGATCATCATAGGAGAGAGCATAAGCTTCATGTTGGAGATAGAGTTTAGCTTTACTTGCGTAAGGAGAGACTACAAGGTAAAGCATGAAAGCTTAAGGCACTATGATATGGAACCTTCACCATATTGGAGTAGGTTGGAGAAAATTCCTTTTGACTTGATTTTTTTCCATTTATGAGGATGTACTCAGTAGTAAACTATGAGAACTTGCACCTATATGAGCCATCCATGCTAGATGAAGATGAAGGATTAAATTTTCTACCTTCCATTGAGAATTGTGTCTTGGACTTACGAGGAGAATTGGAGGAGGGTGTAGTACTATACAAAAAGGTAAGAGAGACCTAGAAGAGGTCTGTAGGAGTCTTAACATGTTGGATTGAAAGGGAAGACACCAAGGTAGGCTTGGTGGGACTAGAAGGAGCAAGTGAGGGAATTATTTCCTCATCTACTCCCCCAATAAGCTTTTGTGGGACCAAAATCCTCCTAAGTAGGAGATGTGTGATCCATAGGGATCCAAAATGGACTCTACTTCATCATATCAGCCAACAAAAAAAGAAGGAAAATGAAGAAAAAAATGATCTATCTATATGTCAATAGAATTGTAGCTCTGTACAGAGCAGCGATTATACAACCACTCCTGCCCAACCAGGGTGTTGGTCTTGTAATTGCCACCCAGCCAGTGTGGTAGTCTTGTGACCACTTAGTCTATATTTGGTAGTGGTCCTGTCAATTTCAGAGATAAAATAAAATTCAAAACGAACAATCTCAGAATTGGAAAGGTTTTCTGTGTCTCTTCTCCTCCATGACCTTTACCATCCTCCTATACATGGGAGGACATGATAAAGGCTATAAATACATGCAGGAAGAAGATTTTTTTATTATTGGAAGCAAAAAACTTCATGGGAGTAAGTGTAAGAGTTCTAAAGTGATAGAATTGATTTTTTAGAGGAAAGAGTTTGATAACAGAGTAGTCAAGTAGTTGGGAGGAAGTGTGAGACATTGTTAATTTCCTTTCTCACTTATTGTAGAGTCTGTATCTCTCATATTTTGAATTAGCCAATAAAGAAAAAAGGGAAGAAAGAGTTGTTTTCCCCTTCCCAACTGGTTTTGCTCCTCTGGTTTCTAGGATAAAAGTCCTAGGCGTATGTGTGTGAATTAATTCATTTCTCCTTCGCAAATTTCAGTTCTAAGGCTTAAAAAATTCAATCACTAGCTCAATTATCATTTTCTATTTGAAAGTAGAACATCAGTATAATTGTGATTTTGTGAACAAATTCAAAAGTAGATAATTTACATATCAATTGCATACAAATTATCTAGATCCTTCCCATCATAAGGAAGTATACAAAATGACTATGGAGGTTATAAGAAACTTGCAGGGTGAGATACAATGCTTGAAGGAGAAGTCGCGGAACCTAGAGTAGGAAAAAGTGGTTGAGTTTCCTCATAAAGATGTTAATGACTTAAAGGAGATTTTTAAGTAACCGTGCTAAGAAAACATCATTACTTTGTTAGGGGAATGGTTAAGGGAGAAGATACCATGTGTTTGGAGTTGAGTGCGAGAGACATATTACATGCTAACTTACCTCCTTACAGTCTTGATTATGACAAAGAAATCACTTTGAATGCAGTTGTTGATGGATGGCTACTGAGTAAAATTTTGATTGATATAGGTGCATAAGTGAATGTTCTCACCTTGGATGTGCGGAATCAAATGGGGAGGCCACCATTACAACCATCTTCAAACATGTTATATATGGAAAAAAAAAACTAAAGCACCACACCCATTGGAATCTTGAAGGATGCCAGTATTACTATACAAAGGGCCAAGTTTACTGGGGACTTTGAAGTCTTGGCGCTTGTGGAAGTGGATATTTTTCTAGATTTACTTGGGTGCCTTTGGTGGTATGCAAACAATGTTGATTTACACTTCAATAAGGGTTACATCATTTTTGAGAACAATGATGAGCACATGATCATCCCTTTGACATACATAAAATTTGCACCCTATATAGAACCCTTGAGTGAAGAATATTTGAATAGAATTTATGTATGCACCATAAGAGATCATGAAGTGTTTAAGCCATCAGAGGAAGGAGTTATTCAATGGGATGATGCTCTTTCCATGAGTGATACAATAAACATTTCTTGTGACAACTGGATGCATGGGAATTATGAAATGGTTGGGTGTGAGATGAAGAGTGCAATTACTTGCGTAAGCCAGCCATGTTGTGTTAGGTGTTTAGGAAGTAACTAGGTACCAAGGTATACTAGCAAAGGAAATCCTGACATATTTTTGTGTGCTATGGAAGCCCAGTGGATAGATCAATTGGAACAAAGGAATATATTGATATACACCTTGCACGGGACAAAAGTATGCTAGTGGAATACACATAGAAATAGTCTTTTAGAGTGGCGAGAGCTAAGAATCACCTTCTGTACTAGATTTATTAGGAGCAATGCACTTACCAAGACATGTGAATTTCAAGGGGAAGATTATTCTTTGAATCACGTTCAGAAGTGTGAGAAACTCTTAATAGAGGGGTAGGAGGCCTTACCACTTTCACTATGGGTGCACAATTTCTACTTCACTTTGCATGGCTGCGCACGCAGATGGTATGTTTATGCATAATTGAATAGAGAAACAGGGAATTGGCAAGAATTGACTACAAGTATAATTCAGACCTTTGACTATTTTTCTTCTAAACCTCCCATGAATGAGGCATTACAGGTTATGAAGCACTGAGGCATTATAGGTTATGAAGTGTTTGACTATAGGAGATAGTGCAAAGGATGAGGAGATTATTCAAGAATTACTAGGTGAGTTAGATTTAGAGGTGCATTTTGAAGAAGAAGAGATAGAAAAAGAATAGCTCAGGCATGCCTACCTAGAAAAAGAAAAAAGAAAGTTGGTATATATGATTGATGATAGGAAGTGAAAAATTTGGATGTTAATTATACTGTGGGTACATGCGAGATCTTAGAAAGTGTAGATGAGAAAGCACACACGTCTCATGAGCCTATGAAAACAAAGAAGGTAAATATTGGGACATATACATAACCTAAGGAAGCCATCATTGGTGATTATTGGTCTGAATTAGAGGTTACAAAGATAATTGAGTTGCTGCTTGACTTCCAGGAATTATTTCCCACAGGTTACCATGAGTTCAAAGGGGCACGTAACTCTATGGGAGAAATGAGGATCAAGTTAAAGGAAGGTGCATACTCGGTTAATAAGAGGGATTATAGGATGAATCCTAATCTACGCATCAAGGTAAAGGAAGAGATTGATAAAATGTTGAAGTCAGGAATCATTAAGGCCATTGAGGAGTCAATATGGGTTAGCCCTATGGTGATAAGCATAAAGAAAGATGGAAGGATAATGATTTGTGTGGATTATAGGGAGTTAAATGCTGCATGTATAATATATCCCTTTCCCACACCATTTATTGAGGAAATATTGGAAAGTGTTGCAGGGTGTGAGATATACTCCTTCACTAATGTATTTTCTAGATATCATCATGTGAGGATTGCTAAAGAATATCAAGAGAAGACAATGTTCACCACGGAATGGGAAAATTTTCCATACGTAGTTATGCCATTTGGATTGAAGAATGTGCCTGCAATATTTTCACGTATTTTTATGTAAGAATTCTAGGAATTCATTCATAAGTTTTTGCAGGGTTACTTATATGTTTGGACTATTTATGGGCTGGTAAAAGATTATTGTGAAAATTTAAGACTTATGTTTGAGAGGTGATGACAGTTGAGCATCTCTCTAAACATTAAGAAGTGTAATATGATACACCCTTTGGGACTCTGTTAGGGCATATTATCTATAAAGAAGGCTTGTTGGTAGACCCTGCTAAGGTTGTTGTTATTCTAGGCTTAGAGGAACCTACTAACCAGAGTGAGGTGTACAAATTATTGGGGCACATATATTATTATAGGAAGTTTATTAAAGGGTATACTAGGATTTCCGTGCCCTTAGAAGAATTATTGAAGAGTATGGGAAAGTTCCATTGGGGTGAAGTGCAACATCATGTGTTTGCAACATTTAAGGAAAGGATTACTTCTGTGCCTATTCTGCACTTTCCTTCATCGACCAAACCATTCTATGTGCATGTGGATGCCTTTGACACGACCATTGGTGTAGTATTAGCCCATCCTAGAGAGGGTATTGTTGATCATCGCATTTGCTTTGCAATCCAGAAATTGACCCCAGCTGAACATAATTATACAACTACAGAGTGCGAGGCCTTGTCCATGATTTATGCACAACATAAGTTTTGAAAATACTTGTTGGAAACTCCTTTTATATTCTAAACAGATCACATCACACTTAAGTACTTGGTAAATAAGCCCATTTTGTAGGGGTGCATATGTTATTGGATTCTGTTGTTCCAGGAATTTGACTTTATAATAGTAGTGAAGCTAGGAAAGAGTAACTTAGGGCCAGATCATTTGTCAAGGATTAACTCCAGTGAGGATGTGTAAAGCATTGAGGATATAATGTTGGATGCACAACTATTTAGATTGAACTGTGCCATCTAATTTAGAGAATATTCTTGTATTTTTACGTACAGGTGTGGCTCCTGAAGGGATGAAATATTTGGAAAATAAATAGCTTGCTATACACATCATGATTTACATGTTGATTAGCTAGGATTTATACAAGTTATACAGAGATGAGGTTTTGCATCAGTCTATACTTGAGCATGAGCAAATTTCCATTATGGAGGAAGCTCATGGTGGAATTGTAGGTGGCCATTATGTGGAAAATGGTACCGCCTGTAAGATTTTATTGACACACATTTGGTGGGAAATGATATATAAGGATTATATAGAATATTGTAAGGCATGTGACCATTGTCATTGCCTTGGAAATCCTGGGCTTAGAGATGAGATGCATTTAAGGCCTATTGCTTGTGCAAAACCTTTTGAAAAGTGGGAAATTGAATTTGTAGGTCCTATTTCCCCACCCGTGCACAGGATGGGATCACGCTACATTAAAACTTGTACATATTATATTATAAGATGGGAAAACATAGTGCATACAAAGGATTGCATGAAAACTACTACAACAAGGTTTTTATGGGAGAATATAATCAGAAGGTATGGATGTCCATTGAGTTTGACAAGTGATAGGGGAACTCATTTCCTTAATGAGACCATCAAGATATTATTGGCATAATTTATGGTGGCGCACCATAAGACAACGCCATATCACCCCCAAGCTAATGACAATGGTGAAGATTTCAAGAAGATATTGGGACATACATTGACTAAGATTTGTGATGTTGGAAGGAAATACTGGGATGATAAAGTCTTTGTAGTACTTTGGGCATATAGGAAAACCTACAAGAGGTTGAATAAGACCACACCCTTTCAGCTGGTGTTTGGCGCGGAGGCTATTTTACCAGTGGAATTCATGTTACCTTCCTTGTGTATTGAATGCGCAGGAGTGATAGATGATGAGAAGGAACTTGAAGAGTTCATAGAAAAACTGATGCAGCTGGATGAGATGTACACCATTTCCAGATGGAGCCAGAAGACAAAAAAGTCCAGGAAGAAGGCATGCCACGATAGACATATTAAGAATAAGTAGATTGAAGTTGGACATATGGTACTTATGTATGATTCAAAATTTTTGTGCCACCCTGGAAAGTTCCAAGTGCATTGGTTGGGGCCATATGTTGTGACTTATATACTTGATTCAGACACTTTCCAGTTATAGGAGCTAGATGGGACACGGTTTCCCGGTTATTTCAACGGGAGTAGGATGAAGCCATACTATAAATAATACTTCTTGGTTTTTATAATAAGGAAAAATTTCTATTAGATTAGATTTCATTTACTGCATTTCATTTATATGTGCTTCCTTTCAACGTTGTTATGCTTGTCAATTTAGTTCTGTGTTTTTTTGTAATAAGTGCACTTGTGCACCACAAACTGATTACTATTTATTGAATTCATGCACAGAGGAGGGCACATACTTTTCTTGTTGGGTGGAGTTTATACAGGATAAATGGATCAATCTTGAACATTCTCTGGAAGATGGGTATGCATTGAAAAATATTGTGCAAGTGCTTGAAGTAAGGGTGTAGATAAAGAAGAATTTCTCATGAATAAAGACCACATATGGAAGAACAGACACACATTTTAATGCGAGGTATGTTGCAGCATTAGAAACTACTTGGTTTAAAGTACATTAGATAGGCACTTTAATGCATGAAGGCATACTTAAGGGAATTTTTGGTCGAGAAGTAGTGGACGTGCAAGAAGGTTATGAGTGGGGTGCGGAAAAATCAGTGCGGAAAAAGAAAGAAATGCCATTTAATGATGAGTATGGTAGTAGGTGGAGAGAAATAAATGTGGAGGAATTCGTAAAATCTATAAAAGGTGGGCTTGCGTTATCATTCTCGCCTTGCATTGTGAAAACATTAGAGTGAGTTGTCCAACGGGTTGCATGAGAAAGTGCGAAGAACATTGTGATAGAGATTGAAGGAGACATATTTATGCACAGGATTGGTTAACGCTTCATTAGAGAGAATTTTTGAGTGAAGCAAAGGCATGCAGGGAAGAAAATTGACAAGATAAGGTTCAAATCTAAAGCTAGGGCATGTAGGTTTAAGTTGTAGAGCTTAGTTTGATTGCAAGAACACTCTTTTATAGTCACTATGGCACCGAAGTGAGCACTTGGAGTGACTACAAGGGGTAGGAAGCAAAAGGAAGTAGAAGCGGAGGTGGAAGAAACCCCTGAAAGTCTATTTTAAGAGATACAGTACCCAGAAGGTGTGTTCATGGGACGTGATGGGGAGTCACACATTAGGTAGAGTAAAATGAGTGACTAAAATAATAGGACTAAGGACAATAAGGATGAATTAGATAAGGTGTTAGTGGTAAAGACAACTCTGCGAACAAAAAATGACATGGCAATATATGATGATGCAGGGGAGAAGCTGTTGTCAAATATGGGAGTTTTGTAACTCTATGAGCTCCCATACTTTGGCAAGCTAGATAAGATTTACTAGTGGCTGATGAGCCGAGTTCATGAGGAATTATTTTACCTTTTTGGGTGGAAAATGAGACTTATCGTGCCCTTGAGTAGGATATTGGCAGGGTTAAGAAGCTCAGGCACTGAGATCAATAATGATCTTACTAATAAGGAGGGTGTAGAAGCAACCAGAAAAGTGTTATCTTATGCAACGGGAGGGCACATAATGGATATTTGCAAGTTGTGGAAATACCCTATTATTTAGGAAACAACACACCTCCTCACCAAGATGAACAATCAAGAGCACTCGTCATAAGTGAAAAAAATGTGGTTTCATGTTGTGAAGAAGATGACAAAAGGAGTGATCTATAATTTATCTACCTTCATTGATGAGACCATTTTTTCAGAGGCGCAACAAGGGGATAAGATAAGTTTTGGCGCTATCCTTTTATCCATTATGTTTGTAGAAATTGGGGTGCCCGACAAACCAAAAGATAATGTTTGGCAATACTCGAAAGAAAAGAGGTCCTTTGCAGAAAGATTTGTAAAGTATACATGTGATGGATCCATAAGTGGACCCTATAAGCAGAGGACATAACTCTGGTATGAGCGCCTGCGCACTGTGTTTGAATATGAATGGAGAATACCCAAGGATCTTCCTTTGGTATTGAAGAAACAAGCTTAGTTTACTGTTTACTAACATTTTTACATTGGGCATTTTGGCATGAAGGACAAAAATTGGAGCCCTTGGTGCAAGCTCCCATATGCCTTCACTGAGCACTATTTTTAGGAATCTGTACACAGGTTTTCAACCGCACGAAGGTTGATCTTTAATGTAGACAAAGTGGATTGTGACTATCATACACTCTGAAAGACATGTCTACCCAAGTAAGTCTACTTACATTGAGAATTTGATTTCAAATGATATTAATATCAATTCTATAAGCTTGGTGATTGGAATGAGCTGGAGGTAGAAATAAAGAGTAAATATCCTGAGTTGCTATCACTTTCATGTGAGCAGGGTGCCATAATTATTTTTGGTATTCGTTCATTCCCTATGTACAATTATTCTTTTATTCCTTATTCTTTATTCATGAAGAAGACAAGACATGATTACCCATTACTGGGGGTAGAAATGAAAAAAGTGTGGGGAAATGTTGGGATGATGAATTACAACCTAAGTACTGAAGGCATATAAGGTTAGGGAATTTGGACATAGAGCACGTAGGTACGCGCAAAAATATAACAGAAAAGGGCATGCTTGGGAAGGTCAAAGTTCAGGTACTTAGCCATTTTGCATGGACAAGATAAGTATAGGTTTAAATACAGAGCACATGAAATGTATGAATACTTGGAGGCTATGCAACGCTATTTTGGGACAAGTGGAAGGATGAGCGACACACAGTGTTTTGAGATAATAATAGGATCTAAACTAGGAGTTATGTATAGGAGATCTATTGTTAGAAGAGCTTGCATGATTTTATATTTATCTTCATAGTGGTGCATGGCTATTTTTAGCATGCAACCTATCTTGAGAATGCTTAGGTGGTGAAGGGAAAGTTGCCACTCCTATATATATGTATTGATTTGCATGGTATGAGAGATCTTGAACACATATTATAATAGAGTTATGCTATTGTTTTAATCGAGCGCATGACCTATGGTGATAATATTATGTATGTATTCATCTTATGGCGTTTTACAGTAATTAATACAATGGATCTATGTGGTTGGATATTGGTTGTTCATTCATTTATAACTGGATCTAACATGATAGATCGGAACTTAATTCTTGTTTAATCATTCTTGCATATAGTTGTGAACTAGATCTAGTTTGTGTTATGGTTAATACTTGATTACTTGTTATAGACCTAGAAAATATGTGTGTTTATCATGCTAACTCCTTGACAAAGCTGTTATAAAAGAGGGACCTAGTACCCTTACACACTTTTGGTGAGTTCTTAGTTCCAACTAAGTGATGTGTCGGTGTGCCTTAGGCTATTTAGTAAAATAAAATACTACACTGAGGACGAATAATACTTCTAGTGTTGGGTAATGTTGGGCAATAGAAATGGCTAAGTATTATCCATTCGTGGGAGTGAAATACCACACACAGGAGGGAGAACGCATGTTACAAAGAGATATAAAATACCATGACCACGTGGAAGTACACACATAAACAGGGATCCAAAACAGGTCAAATCGTGAAGGGGCATGCAATATAGAAAAGGAAGTCAACACGCAAGGGGTTTGCACATGCACATTAGAGATTCAAGACTTAGCTAATTTTAGAGATAGGAAAAACTGCAGACAATGTATCATGCAAGGAAAATCCAAAAATAGGCAAGGAAAAAGGTAAAACACATGCATGGAAGGCATCTAATTATAAGATTAAAGCATGAATGGGGCTGATCTATTTATAGCTCAATCTAGAGTAAAAGAAAAGTCGTTAAAAACATGCAACCTATAATTAGGACATCTATTATTAAGAATAATGCATGTAAGCAGTGAAGGGAAAGTCCCCACCATGTATAAATAGGTGTCACACTCCATGTAATGAGATATATATGTATGAGAGGTGTGAGTAAGATGATTTTATATGCAATCAGGATGTAAGAGTGCTATGTAAGTGTGTTAAGTATGTTATGTATACGCGCACCGACATAATCATCCTATGGTTGTAACTAGTGATTTTTGTAATGGATTATGTTTATGATGACCTATTTTGTATGAATGTTATGGATTATAAAAGTGAAGTGTTATTAATTACCTATGTCGGTTAATTTCCTTATTATATATGTTGTCATTATTGTATTATGATATATCTTCATTCATGTTATAATGGTTAACTATGTTAACCACATCTTGTTAACAAACTAAAGAGGTACTAGGTGGTTACACGCGCTTTGGGTGAGTGTTCATATCTTTTTCTAGATGAAGTGTCAACGCGCCCCATTAAGCATTGGTAAATAAAAATACTACATTAGTATTTAATGATACACACTCATTGTCTCCAATACAACTTACATAATACACATAAGAAAATAATATGAAGAGTATACAAAGACATAAAATAAATATAATATATTTAAAATTATAGATATGACTGGTCATTCAAACATGCACCCACGTCTCATCTCCAAGGAACTGAGATATTTGAGACAACAATGGAACCGTCTCCAAAGTTGTGGGACCTTGCGTGCTTGAGACAGATCTCCAGAGAAGGCTTGTTCCTCTATCTATTTCTACTACTACTGCTACTCCTAATGTTGGAAGGGAAATACTAAGCTAAAATTGCCAAGGGACCAAGGATAGAAGGATAACAGAAATGAAAAAACTAATCTAAGGAAGGTGATAGCACTAGAAAAAGAGGGATGAACACTATCTGTTTTAAGTGAAAATGAAAGGAAAAGGCATGAAATAAGGCTAGGCATGTGTAGCACAACTAAACATTCATTTACCAGATACAGTTTCATGGAACACAACTAAAAATGGAGCTGCAAGGGAATGTAGAGTGACACAACAAGCACACAATGTAAAAGGAAGACAAGAAGAAAGAATACAAACACACTTAGGACATAGAAATAGTCACAAATACGATGCTTCCATTACTTCTAGAAATGCACAAAACTGTTACAATGGTGAAAGAGGCTGATATCCACATGCACGAGCTAGATATAGAGGTTTGCGACTCAGAATACAGAAATATGAAGTCCTTAGCAAAATTTTTAAGGATCCAAAAATGTCCAACATTAACAATGAGCCCAAATCTTACATTTATAGATGAATCGATGGAAGAAGAAGAAGAAGGAGGGAAAACCCAAATTTGAAATACAACTACCAACAAGAAGCATTCAATGCCTACAAATCCACCTGTAAATCTGTCAAATGTGTCTCCCCAAGTCTGTTTGGCATGTTGGAGAAGGAAGGATAAGGTGATCAGATCAAATCGAGTGGTTGGAGCAAATCAGATCTGCTCATCAATGCCCATATTTACATTTTCCCATTTCTCACCTACCAGATCCACCAAGAATTTGAATTTGAATATCTAACACTTGTAGCCTACATCAACAACTATCGATTGAGACTAGGCATGCACCGATATGAGATCTGTAGAAAAATATATGGTTGTCATAAGATTTTTAGAGCCATCTACGCATGAAAGACACATGGCACACGCTGATTGAATGAAAGGATGACCAAAACTATGTAAAGTTTTTTGTGGTTTTTCTGCCACATGTCACTTATTGATTTTTTGCAAATATTTGACATGCCTATTGGCATGCTTTGATTGGTTGTGTGAAGCACACTCAAGCTTGTCAGATGAATGATGTGGCATAGGAATGATGATAGAAGGAGGGCACAAAAGTATGTGTGTGGAAGAATGAGCACAGGAAAGAAAGACAAAAGGAAGGTGCACAATCACAAATGGCGGAGGAAATGGGAAAAATGTGAGGAAGAAAATGTATGGTCAAGGTGCAACTATTACAAAGTAATGTGTGGGGCACGCGAGAGGGCTAGGGAATTATCTGATTTAAGCAAGTGAAAGGTGTGCACCGCAGGATGAATAACTTTTGGGAGGAAGGAGAATGCATAGAAGATGCATGCAGGGGAAGAGTGGAACAAAGAGGAAAAGGAAAATGGAAAGGGGATAATGGGAAGTGTGCAAGGGCGGGAGGGAACAATGACCAAGTGAATGTGCCAAGGAGATGATTGAGGTGCACGCAACTTGCAATGAAAATATCAGAGCTATAATATATATGTAAGTTGTCCAAATAACTAGGAGAGTTATTTGGATAATAGTTTTGGTGACTTTCGGGCCATCTTCTTGCTAGATGAAGGAGATCAGTAGCCTAGAGCATCCATTGGGCATGGAGTCTGTTATGTGATCATGAAATTCTTGATTTGCAAATTTGAAGAACTACCCCTAAAGTCACTTGAAGAATCATTTCTTCACTCTATTCTGAATCCTGTAAACTGCTGAAAAACTACTGGAAGATAACCAACATCCTGGAAGAAAAAGAAGAGTGCATGCAAGAAGAACGTGAGAAGAAATAACTATGTACAAAAAACAATGTGCGCAACAATGCACTTAAGAGGAATTAAAACTACTCTAATATATACAAGAATGATGCAGAAAACTCAATGGAAGGGTTTGAGATAGATCCCATTTACTAGGATTTATAGTGCATCTCCATCAAGATGAGTTAACTTGAAAGAGTTAGCCTCCTTACATGAACTGATGATGTATGGGCCACTCCAAAGTGCATCAAACTTTGAATGGTGCCCTGGTTTAGCTATGTCAGTATCCCATTTTAAGACCAAGTCCCCAATTTTGAAATCTTGAGGCCTAGCCTTTCTGTCAAACCATTTCTTTGTTGCTTGTTGATGTTGTTCTAGCTTGATCATGATAGAGTTCCTTAATTCTTCAAGACTAACCAACTTCCATTTTGATTTCTCTCTGGTCTACACCTTCAAATTCCAGTTTCTAGGTAAATGCTAATGAGTTCAACTCAAGCATCAAAGGAAGAGTAGCCTCCTTACCATAGACAAATATTGTAAGGAGAAGTTCCTATTGCTTTTTAAACTATGATTCTATCTTCCCAGAGCACGCGCGTGACCTTTGTATTGCCACTATCTCTGGTTGATGTTCATTATGCACTTCATGATCTTGATTAGGTTCTTGTTTGTTGATTCTTCCAGACCATTGCCTTGAGGGTAATAGTTGGAAGAAGTCTTCAGATAGATGCCCAGATTTAGAGCCCAATCAGTGATTTTAATGCCAAGGAAGGATTTTGCATTATCAGAGATAATGGTTTGAGGAATGCCAAACCTTGTCACTATACCTTCGAGAAAGTCAAGGATGACTGACTCGATTGATTCCTTGAGTGTAAAAGCTTTGTCCATCTGGTGAAGTAGTCCGTAGTTGTCAGCACCCACTTGTGTCCAACACTTGAAGGTGGATTGATCATGCCTATGAAGTCGAGACCCCATTGTGTAAAAGGATGATCCTCTTGGATTGGTTGGAGG
Source organism: Taxus chinensis (assembly GCA_019776745.2). Taxonomy (NCBI): domain Eukaryota; kingdom Viridiplantae; phylum Streptophyta; class Pinopsida; order Cupressales; family Taxaceae; genus Taxus; species Taxus chinensis. Next base: position 869,326,102 of record CM034149.1, read on the forward strand.
GGAAGCACTACCAATCTCTTCTTTCCTACAAAGAAAGTGCATTCCTTGCATTTTGTGACCCACTTGTGCCCAAATCTGAAAATAGAGTAGGCCAAAAGATACCTACCATTATGATCTTCATTGTTGTAGTCTTGGCAGAGAAGTGTCCACTAGAGAATCCATCATGAAATTCTGCTAACACTTTTTCAGTCTATGTGTCATTGATACACCTTAACAACATGCCATCAAGATTATTTTTGAAGAGAAGACCATCAATCAACACATAAGGGATAGATTGTAACCTTATATGCCTTCTCTTTTCTTTATTTAAACTAGGAGGGTATGCACCCTTGGAAAGGAATGTGATCATGTCCTTCATCTAGTCGCACTGCACCAGGATATGTACATTTTGTTCAAGTTTTACGCTTGGGAGTTCTTCATCTAGAAACAATGAAGTCTCAGATTCATTATGTGTGTCCTTAGCAAGTTCTTTGTATAATGCACTACCTCTGCACTAACTTGGTGGCTTTGATGGTCACATCATACTCCATGATTTTTTCACCCATCGCGCTCTCTTCTCATTGATTTCTGCTCCCATGATGAAGTCTCTAATAGAGGAGTGGGAGAATAACACCTTGATATGATTTTTGGTGAGCATACTCTTGAATTTCTTGAGTGCACACATGATGGCATAGACCTATTTCTCTATGTGACTATATCTTAATTCATAGTCCTTTAGTGTTTGGTTGAAGAAAGCCACTGGTTATTCCAGCCCTTGTTCATTTTCTTGTGTTAGGACAACAACAACACTTGCATCAGCACCATAAGCATAAAGGATAAAATCCTTTAGAGTAATTCAGGTTGATGAGTGTTGGCACGCAAGAAATCTTCTTGCTTGATCTTGTTGAAGATTTCCTTTCCTTCTGTTTCCATATGAAAGCTATGTCTTTCTTGAGCATGAGGGTGATTGGCCTTACCAGTCCTGGAAAGTTAGGAATAAAGTGCCTAACAAAGTTGATTTTTCCAAGGAAGGACTGCAAGGCTTTCTTGTGCACCGGCAGGGAGAGGGCCAGGATGGCTGATACACACTCAGGGTCAATTGCTATGCCATCCTTTGAAACTACATGGCCCAGAAGCTTTCCCTGTGCTACTACAAAATTACATTTCTTGGGGTTGAGAGACACCCCAAATTTTCTGCATCTCTCAAAGACTTTCTCCAGGTGTGCCATATGATCTACACTTTTCTTTGAGAAGATTGTGATATCATCAAGGTAGACCAAGATGAACTCATTGATATATCCTTTGAATGCAATATCCATGTGCACTTAAACATTGTGCCTACATTTGACAGACCAAAGGGAATATTCTGATATGCATATGTCCCCCACTTGGTTGTAAATGCCTGTTTTGAATTGATCCTCTTCCTTGAACAGGATCTGATTGAAGCCAGAGTATCCATCTAGCATTGAGAATCTTTGTGCAGTGGCCACAGTCTACAGAATCTTCTCCATAGAAGGCAAAGGATAATGATCCTTTAGAGATGCCTTGTTCAAATCTCTGAAATCAACACAGAGTCTGATTTCACCATTCTTTTGTGCACCAGAACTAGATTCACGACCCAGGTAGAGTACTTGATCAGAAATATTATCCTCAGCCTCAATGAGTTTGGATAACTCCTTCCTCATGAGGGGCTCTATCTTTGGATTGACTGGTCATTACTTTTGTCTGACGGGCTTGATACTAGGATCAAGGTCAATGGAGTGTTGAGAAACACTTGGATCAAAACCTTTGAGGTCTTCATACTCCCATGAGAAGATATCACTGTATTTTTGAGCAGAGAGAAATGAAGGCCTTATTTTCATCATGTGCACATAAGATTTACTGAGAAAAAACTCCTTCCCATGTGCAATAGTGATTTGGGAGCAGTCTTCTTGTGTGACGTGCATATAATTTTCTTCACCCTTGAACTCATCATCAGGGCTAAACATTTTCTCTAAGGTGACCATCCCTTTAGGAAACTTGTTTGTCTTTAGTTTAATCACTTGGTCACCATAGCTGTCATGCAAGTCAACTTGCATGCTTGATGAGAACTCAACTTCATTCTAGATGAACTGGACGATTTGCACGTCACTGTCAAACACTTTCCAGCTGTGTTGTTATTTGGAATGGATGGTCTAATCACCATCTTGATGTGCTGAGTGTTTCCTTTGAAAAAGTCCTCAGCAGGAGAGAAATGTGAACCAAGCACAACCATCTGGTCAGCTTCCTTATTCATTTTGTGTGGCACCTACCTATAGATTTAGAGCATCAAAGCTCTCAAGGAGATCCTAGAATCTATGTCTATAAGCTTTGAGAAGCTTATTTTTTTCTGTGCACTTGTTGGTGACCTGATGGATAACCAATTATGTGTCCCCAAAGATCTGCAATGCCTTAATCTTCTTCTTTTCAACAATAAGCAGACCATGTACCAACGCTTCATATTCTTCCACATTGTTAGAACATGTAAACTACAACCTATGTGCATGAAGAATAATTTCTCATCCTTAGGGGAAATGAGAATAATTCCTGCTCCCATGTCATTTCTTCTTCTAGATCCATCAAAGTATAACTTCCATAGACCAGGGTTCTCTTCACTTTGCTTGAGCACGCGTATAGCAACACAACTTATTCTTCAAGGATATAGTAGGTACCAAGCCCAGTTTCATAAGCTTCCATCTCCTCAGCATATGGATAAAATCTATGGTGTTTCTCTCCACCCATTCATCCAACACTAAGTCCCGGATAGGAGGTGCAAGAGGCTGTTCTTCAAGAAATTGAAACTTGTTCTTATTGAATTAAATAGTTGGCTTGGAGAGGGGATGGGACATATGAATCTACATGATAGGAAAATATTGGCTCAGCTTGTATGGTAAATTGGGTACCATACCTTGTCTTGAGTAGCATATGGGTCCAATCAGAAGACAAGTAACCACCCACTTTAGTAGTAAAATCTCTTGACAAACATAAGGAAAACAAAGGGGGCAGATCAATGATTGACACATCTTGAGTTATTGTGAGGCTTGGACATGCATGGAGGGTTAACTCAAGATCCTTGATGATTCCTAGGGTAGTGACAGTTGAACCATCAAGTTGTAGGACTCCTTTTGTCAAGGGGCTATACTTAAGACCTAAGACATCAACAATTTTCTTCAGGCATGACAAAAGTACTAGCACCTTGAGTCAATCATGCAGTTATGGAACAAGATGTTTTCCTATGATTAAGGACATATAGAAGGGTGGGGTTTTGACAAATTTACTTACTTGCTTCTCCTCTTCTTGGCATATGTTGACAAAAGCACACAACTTCTATATAGGCTGGGATCAGTGTGTAGGAAGTTAAGCCAGAGCTTCATGAAACAAGTTACACTGAGATGGAATGGTCAAGGCATCCCAAATTGTAACATTTATGTTTTCTTCTTCATCTGGTCCACAATGCTGAATGGAAGACCCACTGACTTGTGCATTTAGGGCATAGTGGAATCCTTTTTCTTTTGTTCAAGTACAGAGGTAGGAACCTTAGCTGGCACAAGGCTTGACCTACCAAAGGAGGGGCATGCACCACTTTAGGAGGAGATTTTGTGGAGCCTCACATGTAGGAACTTGAGAATTTTTACTAATTGGATGGCTTAGCTACATCTCTTTACTTTTGAGGATCAACCTATGTTTCTGGGATTGTGACCTGTGCATGCCAGACTCAAGTATTCTCTTCTTATATCTTGTGTTATCTGCAACTTGGTGCATGGTCTACTTACATCCTCTGCAACTTGATTGATTGTGTAAAATTCCTCAGTGCCAAAGAAAATCAAGTTGGATTTAGGAGGAGCCTCTAGATATTTCTTGGTTCTCAGAGCTTTCACTTGCTAATGGAAGGCTCACAGTTAGAAGCATTCTTGATCATATAGGCATACACGTGCACGCAACATTGATGCATAGTGATATTGACTATGAGACATATTGCAAGGAAATCACCACTCAGAATCTTGTGCCATGTTGTTTTGAACAGGGACAAGTGCTTGACTTGTGTTAGGACATTGGAAGGGGTTGTGCAGGAGGAATAACTTGCAAAGGAAAGTGTGCATTAGCATGCCATCTATCATTTTGTTGGTTTTGCCCATATCTCTGATTTCCATATTGATTTCACCAAGGTTGATTATTTTGGATTTGTGCCTAATTATAACTTACCTCTGTAGGCTTTCACCTGCTACTTCTCTAATGATATGACCTTGTTAGACAAGTTTCTAATCAAGGCCTTTAACTCTTCATCTTCTTTTTGTTACACGTAGGAGAGTAGGATGTCAATGCAACTGGTTACATGCTGTATGCACTAGAAGTGGAGCAATAGTAGGCTAGGGGCACTAGAGACATTTCTAGGAAGAAGGGCGCAGGAGGCCTAGGCTAACTTACCCACCTGGATGAGACTATTTTCTACCCTTATGGAAAATGTTGTAGGAAGCTGGTAAAGTCCTACCTCCCATAGATTGAATCATGACTGAAATGTCATTATTTAATGCCCTTAGATAATACAAGAAATCATGTTGGGCTGTAGGTCTTACCACTTGTGGGATTCAATCCCAAGTCTTCTAGAATTAGATGTTGAAGTCAGTCATCTTTCATTGGGTGCATGCACTCTTTGTTGTAGTCATCTTCTCCACTAGTGATAGATGATCTGAATTTGTCTTCAAAGTAGTTACATAGAGATATTCCAAGCTCATCCCAGGTGGTAATAGATGCAGGTCTTAGGCCATAGTACCATTGGAGTGATTTTCCCTTGAATGAGGCTGTAAGTAGCCTAACCTCTACATCATCATGTGTGATCAGATAGATAGAGCACACATTGGCCACATCTTGAATGTGTTCAACAGGGTGACTTGATTTTCTCCCGTGAAGTATGGAATAATCTTGAGTGCATGGTTTGCTGGCATATCATGTTGTGCATTGAGATTGAGCGGGCTTCCATTAGTGAAATTGGAAAAGTTCCTCAGGAGGAGGAGGAGGTTGAAACACCATGATAGGGCATGCTTGTCTGTTGTGAGGAGGAGTAGAGTGTTCTATGTGCGCTAGAGATGGGGATGCACATGTGGGAGCTCTATTGCATGTACTTCTTGTGAAAAATATGGAGATATTCAAAAGGATCCTTTAGTTGCAACACTCTGTCTGGTATGCACTCTTCTCATAAAAGGTGCTCTAGGACTAAAAAATAGGAGATCTAGAAATGTTGGGAGTTGCCATAGATGTGTTTGAAAGAGCCTCCAAAGGTTGGAAATACTAAGTCCACATACCAAAACTTAGCAATATGAAATTTAAGCTTTCACTTCTTGTCCCACCGGGCATGCCAGAAACTGTTGATCGTTCAAATGTGCACCCCATGTCTCAGATATGGAAGAACTGAGCTGTTTGAGACAACAATGGAACCATCTCCAAGTTATGGGACCTTGCGTGCTTGAGATGGATCTCTAGAGAAGGTTGATTCCTCTATCTATTTCTACTACTACTGCTACTCCTAATGCTGGAAGGGAAAAACTAAGCTAACAATGCCAAGGGACCAAGGATAGAAGGATAACAGAAATGGAAAACTAATCTAAGGAAGGAGAATAACACCAAAAAAAGAGGGATGAACACTATCTGTTCTGAGTGAAAATGAAAGGAAAAGACATGAAATGAAGGCTAGGCACGTCTAGCACAACTAAAACACATTTACCAGAATTAGTTTCATGGAACACAACTAAAAATGGAGCTGCAAGGGACAGTAGAGTGACACAACAAACACACAATGTAAAAGGAAGGAAAGAAAGAAAGAATACAAACACACTTAGGACATGAGAATAGTCACAAAATGATGCTTCCATTACTTCTAGAAATGCACAGAACTGTTACAATGGTGAAAGAGGACAATATCCACATGCACGAGCCAAGATCTAGAGGTTTGTGACTTAGAATACAGAAATATGAAGTCCTTATCCAAAATAGCATAAGGATCCAAAATGTCCAACATTAACAATGAGCCCAACTCTTACATTTATAGATGAATCAATGGAAGAAGAAGAAGAAGGAGGGAAAACCCGAATTTAAAATACAACCACCAACAAGAAGCATTCAATGCCTATAAATCAACCTATAAATCTATCAAATGCATTTCCCCAAGTCTGTTTTGGCATGTTGGAGAAGGAAGGAAGGGAGGATATCAGATCAAATCGGGTGGTTGGAGCAATCAGATTTCTCATCAATGCCTAGAAATATGTTTTCCCATTTCTCACCTACCAGATCCTACCAAGAATTTGAATTTGAATATCAAATAGCATGTATCCTACATCAGCAGCTATCAATTGAGACTAGGCAGGTGACATAATCAGATATTGAGCACTAGCAAAAGATATGGCTATCAGAAGATTTTCAAGACTCATCTACGCATACAAGACACGTGGCGCACATTGATTCAGCTGAAAAGATGGCCAACTGTGTAAATTTTTTTGTCATTTTCTGCCTGCATGTCACTTCATTGATTTGTTGCAAATATTCAGTGCCTTAGCTAGCACGCTTTGATTGGTTGCGTGAAGCACACTCAAGCTTCATCAGATGATGACGTGGCATGAAATGGCACAAATGTAAGTGTGCAAATGCATGCACGTGGAAGAATGAAGTGCATGAGAGGAAAACAAAGGAGGTGCACATGCAAAGGTGATGTGCGTAGAGAGAAATGGGAGAAATTCCCAATGACCGGAAAACACTATGGTCAAGGCACAATATTACAAAGTCTATGTGCGGGATGTAGTGAGAGGGCTAGGGACTTAGCTGATTTAAGCAAGTGCATAAGGCACGCACGTGTAGGATGACATAACTGCTGGGAAGAAGGTGAATGCATAGAAGATGTGCACAAGGGAAGAGTTGAACAAAGAGGAAAAGGAAAATGGAAAGGGGATAAGGGGAATTAGCGCACAAGGAACATTTACGACCAAGTGAAATGTGCCAAGTAGATAGACTGGAGGTGAGCACAACCTGCAATGAAGGTCTCAGAGCCAGAATATGTATGTAAGTTTTCCAAATAAATAGGAGAGTTATTTGGATAATAGAAACTATTTAGAATTCTTTTACTAATTACTATCTTGATGATTAAATGTGTCATACTCACACTCACACACTCACAAATCACATGTTATCAATTTGGTCAGGTGTATAGTACATGCTAGATATATTATAGATTCTAAATTAATTTGAGTCAAGTGGAATCCATTAGGACCCTATTATCAATATTAATCTTAATTTTTCTAAATTTATTATTGGAAAATATTTTTTTCTCAAACAATATCAACGTGGTCTTTAACACCATCCATTTCAATGTTTTCAAGATTATTAATAACTTATGCTTCATAACAGGTAGATGTGTGGATCGATTTGATCCTAAAAGTATTAACCAATCCCCTTATTTCACATGATGAACTAGATATTGCTAAGTCTATAAAAAACAAATTCTAAACATTGTACTTCAATGAATATAACCTTAAGGAATTCTATATATTCTTGTCTTGTTTTTTTTATCAAATTTGAATTCAATAATTCCAATGAAATGAGTACCCTCACATCGTCCATTGAAACCAAAATAATTTTTAAAATAAGTATTCGAGGACTCAAGGTCTTGGGCTATTAGTGAGTTACATGTAGTTTGTAATCATCAACCAAAGTTCCAATCCCATTGAGTTAATTGGAAAATTTCAATAAGTGGCCGGAAACATTGAGGCAGGGGTCAAACTTCTCCATATGGACCAAGTGAAACATAGCAGAGCCCTCTTTCAATAAGTGGCCATGGGGACACCTTGAGTTAGGGGTTATACTTCTCCATATGGACCAGGTGGGACATAGTGGGGCACTCTGAATGTAGATCACTCGATGGATATTAAGGACCCAAGCCCACCCCCATGTCCCACTTAGAGAAATTGCTCCTCCAACCACTCCAGTTCATAGCTCTGGTATATTAAAAACATTTAACACCAAAGTTTAGGACTCAAGTGTCTTGGGCTATTGGTGAGTTATAAGTAGTTTGTAATCATCAACCCAAGGTTCCATTCCCATTGGCAGTCCATTGGATGCTTTCAATAAGTGGCCATGTGGAAACCTTGAGGTAGGGGTCAAACTTCTCCATATGGACCAAATGGAACATAGCGTGGGAACTTTGAATGTGCGATCGCTCGGCATGACATTAAGGATCCAAGCCCAACCTCATGTCCCACTTAGAGAAAGTGCTCCTCCACCACTCCAGTTCATAGCTTTGGTATAATAAAATCGATTATAATTCCAAATGTTTGATTCCTGTTAATGAAAATGATTCTAGTTTGAAATATAATCAACAAATCATAGATCTACAAAATAAATGCCGTTAAGATTATAGATTATGATGCACATTGGTAAATTAAACACAGATTTAGCTTATTCAAGATAACATATTTACAAAGTCTTAATTTAATATGAGTTTTGAAATCGTGAAAATAACAGGAAATAAATAATGAGACAGAGACACCAAATTTAAGTGGGCACAAACCCGAAGGAAATGAAACTTGCTGATAAAACATTGTCTGTAATTAAGCAATATTCAACATATTTGGATAACCCAACATCTATCCACTTTAGCTCCTGTAGACTATTCACAGAGATAATTTGTAGACACGTGTCTCATAGTTGATCTCTTTGGAAATTTAATTTGATCATTACATAAAATCTTGAGCATTTATCCTTATCATAAAACAATAAGATCATTCAGTATTCAATCCCGTGAGGGATCATGTTCCTATATATATAGGATGGGTGATCAGTCATACCTTCTCACTCTTATTTAGCTTTGAAAGACCGACCTAAGTATTATAAATAAAATTTTAATAAACTATGGTCGTAAGTGGTGGTCCACCAACATGGTATCCCCACTTGGCATTATTAACCCCTATACATTTCCCCCTAATAATGTTAAGTGGGGATAAATAAAACAAGACATGCCAAATTTACCTTTTTCTACAAAATGATTTACAATCCATTGAATCAACAACAATGACTTTCTGGCGTTTTAGCATGCAAATAAGGGAAATCATACAAATCATGGGAAGAGTATAAAAAATAAACAAGGAAAATCCTATAGATCTTCCCATAAAATAAATTCTTATGGCATTAATGCTTTATATATGAAGACTTATATCAATATTATAGAGCCTTTTATAAACCAAGGCATACCCATACTACTAATGTTTCATTGGGATTTATCAAGTAACTTCACATAAGTGTGACTTACACTTTACTTATTACAAAATGGAGGAAGTATTCAGAAATTTACATCAACCATTAAGAGTTGGCATGTTTCATGCACACTCCCCCTCAATTGCCAACTCTGATAATTTCCCAACAAGGCACAAAACTATATAAAACTTCCTAGCACACATGGTTTGGTGAAGATATCTCCATACTAGATAATATGATGATTTTGAGTTTACAAAATACCATTTATTAAGAGAACTGCATTCAGCCTTGACATAACCAAGAGGAATACTTCCTTTATCTTCCATGTGTATCACTATTATCAAGAGCTAATTCGACCTTGACATGCTTTTTAAAAGAGGAATAACTTCCTTTATCTAGAAAATGTGTATCACTTTTCACAACAACCTCTTTAGCCGCATGGATTTTTTTGTTGTTTCACAGATGATGACACCTACATCAAAACTTGAACACAAATCCATATGTATATCCAACACATGTACATCAATCATGGTTAGAGTCATAATATTCATATAGATATAAATCATATGATTTCCAACTGTAAAAGTTAGAAATTACAAGTTGCATTAACTAACATAACAATATGTTTAACAACTAACCATGCTATATTACAAATATGTTGAATTTTTTTTAACATATCACACTTATAAAATATATATTTTAGATGTAATCGGTATTGGACATCTCCAATACAGACACAAAGGCGTCCCCAAGTGCTATTTAATATGCATATACATAATATTTTAGTAATCACATGAAATGTTTTAGACTTAAAAAACATATATACTTCCAATATCCTTAAATAGTTCTAAGCCTTTAACTAATGAGATAAGACTTGTATAGATAATCATATCTAAACAGATAATCAAATCATTATAGGAATAATCACAGTATTAAAACATGAAATTGTGATACATGATCCACTAACTGTGGATACTTCCCAAGGATTTCATAGTTGCTCTCAAAAATTGACCATTTTTTCTAAGCATGAAATTTAAGCTTACGGAACATGTCATGTTAAATATGATTAGATTTACATGCCAAAAATAACTTTAATATGGCAATCATTTTAAAATTTTCTTATCAAATCTCTTGATTCTTAAGAATTATATTCTTGTTACTATTAAGAGATAACCATCAATAAATCAATATATTAGACAAGATGGGTTTTCATTATTATGTACAAATGAATACCGTAACTTATCAACAAAAATAGTTAGAGAAACCAAGCTCATGAAAGAAACATACATTAAGATTTTAAGAGCTTTCTTAAGGTTGTGACCATTTACAAATATTTTTGTTCCATACATGAATCATAATCTGAGTCAAGAATTGAAAGATCTCCCCCTAAAATGTCTAGATTGTATCAGTTTTGTGAAGATTACTAAAAATTAAAAACTTGCAGAACATATGTTTATGTTTTAGGATACGTCAAAAGTAGCTATTAGAGACCTAGATTAACAAATGTACATGCACCTATCTCGATGGCTAATTGATATTTGCAACCTAGGAAAAATATATTTTTAGATTCAAGATGCTTTCTTCATTGCCTTTGTAGACCAATGAAAAGATTCATTTTTTACATTTTATAAAATAATGTTTAAACAATTACAATTGAATCATAAAGAAATTCATGGGACATGCTACAAGTTGAATATGATTCATAGAAGAGGAAATTAAATATGGTCGGACTACAAAACCAACAAGGACTTATACAAGCTCATTTTTCTTCACAAATACTAATAAGCAATTATATTATTTATATAAAAAAGTATAGTAGGTTTTACATACCACTTATCAAATGCATTCCTCATAATACATCATTTACACCTTTTGGCCTGCTATAAGTTTTTTTGAAAGAATTGAGGGTGATCTGAAAGGACCCATATCCTTGTATAAATTGATGATTTTATATGAGAGTTTACACGATAGTTGAATTATGTTATGGAAAGAGCAAAACAATATATAGGATGTAAAGGGTTCCTTACAATAGATTATTTTGATCTAACTGAATTCATAGATGAATCATGCATGATTAGTGTTAGGAAATAAGGGATAAAATATGCGGAATAATCCCTCACAGAATCGCAACAGTAGAAACTAATATGCATAAATTATTACAGATCTCAAATAAAATTGCAGAATAAAATAACACAACACAAAGAGACAATATTTAACGTGGTTCACCCAATTTGGGCTACGTCCACCAAGAATCACTTGCTCAGATTTTATTACAAGCCACCGCTCTCTCAATACAATACCCAGATCCGTTTGGAGCTATGCTCAACAAACTCTACAGAATTCACACCTGAATTCAAAACACATCTGTAATACATTTGCTTATACTATCTATCATATGCATAAGACCATATAAATAGACAACTGCTTAAGCAGTTTGATACAAAACTGTGGGTATCAAAACCAAGGGCAAAAAACAAAACCGTCCCATAAACCTATGGGTAACCGAAGAGGTGGTTTTACAAAACAATGGGTATCGAAAAAACATGGGCCCAAAAACAGCCCATAATGGTTACCCATTACCCATGGGTTAATAAACCACCCATGAAAATTTGCTTCGGGGGCTTCGCCCCCGAACCCCCTTGACCCGCTCACTGGCGAGCGGGACAGCCGAAAAAATACCCGAGTGTAACACATGGAAGGTGTACCATACTCTAACATGAAAATAGGCTCCACAAACATAACAATCTCCCACTTGGAGACTAGTTTCCACTGAGCAAGCTTCTCAACCCTTCACTGTCATCCGCGAAGGCCAACCAAAGCTAAACATAGCTTTAGTTTATCCCTTGTGACCACCTTGGTCATCATGTCTGCAGGATTCTGACTGGTATGAATCTTCTCCAACTTCAACTTATCTTCCTCCAAAGCTGTCCTGATGAAGTGATATCTCAACTGTATATGCTTCGTCCTGGAGTGGAAAGCAGAGTTCTTAGCTAGGTGTATAGCACTCTGACTATCACTATATAGCTTACATTCCTCCTGCTTATGCCCCAACTCCTCAAGCAATTGTTGTAGCCAAATCATCTCTTTGCTTGCCTCTGTGGCAGCAACATACTCAGCCTCTGTGGTTGAAAAAGCCACCAGCTTCTGTAGTCGTGAAATCCAGCTCACTGCTGTCCCACCTATAGTGTAAATATAACCTGTTGTGCTCCTCCTGCTGTCTACATCTCCAGCCATGTCTGAATCTACATAACCACGTAAAGTGGTGTCTGATCCACTGTAGCACAAAACTGTCCCCATGGTCCCTCTCAAATACCGAAGGATCCACTTTACTACTTGCCAATGCTCTTTACCTGGATCACTCATAAATCTACTCACAGCTCCCACTGCATGGGCAATATCAGGCCTAGTGCACACCATTGCATACATCAAACTGCCAACTACTGATGAGTAAGGTACCTTTGACATCTGGTTTCTTTCCTGCTCTGTCTTGGGACACTGCTCCTTTGATAACTTGAAATGGCCTGCCAAAGGAGTCCCAACCGGTTTAGCATCCTGCATGTTAAACCTGTCCAATACCTTCTTAATGTACTCTTCCTGAGATAAAGTCAACTTCCGTTCCTTCCTATCCCGAGTTATCCTCATACCAAGGATTTGTTTGGCTGCCCCCAAATCCTTCATATCAAAGGATTCACTTAGTTGTTTCTTGAGTACTTTTATTTCCTGCATGTTTTTACCTGCAACCAACATGTCATCAACATACAAACATAGGATAATATAACTTCCATCCTCAAATTTCTTTGTATACACGCAATGGTCAGAATGACATCTAATATAACCTTGCTCCATCATGAAGCTATCAAACTTCTTATACCATTGGCGTGGAGCTTGTTTCAGGCCATACAGGCTCTTCTTCAGTTTACACACCATCTCCTCTTTACCTTTGACTTCATATCCCTCTGGTTGCTGCATATATAGCTCCTCCTCCAAATCACCATGGAGAAATGCAGTCTTTACATCTAACTGTTCTAAGTGCAAGTCTTCTGCTGCCACTATTCCAAGAACAGTTCTAATAGAAGTCATTTTTACTACAGGAGAAAAAATATCTCATCAAAATCTATACCTTGTTTCTGTGCAAACCCCTTGACCACCAACCGGGCCTTATATCTTTTCTTTCCTCCTTCTTCATCTTTAACTCTGTACACCCACTTGTTCTGCAATGCTCTTTTGCCTTCCGGTAGCTTCACCAAATCCCAAGTCTGGTTCTCCATGAGAGACTTATGCTCCTCATCCATGGCTTGCTCCCACTTCTTACTGGCATCTACCTGCATTGCTTCATCAAATCTCTCTGGCTCTCCACTATCAGTGAGTAATAAATAATAAAGAGAAGGAGAAAACCGTTCAGGTTCTTTTCTTACCCTAGAAGACCTCCTCACTGTAGGAGTTTGGGGTTCCTGTTGAGTAGGTTCCTGAACTGATTCATGGGTCACTTTCCCATCCGGAAGATCCTCTACCACTGCATATTCTTTCTTGGATTCTTCCCTATTTTCCTGCAACTGTTGCTTATACATGACTTTCTCATTAAAGACGACATCCCTAGACCGAATGATTTTCTTGTCCTTAATACTCCAACATTTAAACCCAAAGTCATCACCACCATAACCAATGAAAGTACATTTTTCTGATTTAGCCTCTAGCTTGGTCCTATCATCCTTGTCTATATGAACAAACACCTCACATCCAAAGACTCTAAGAAATGAATAATCAACTTTCTTACCATACCATGCCTCCTCAGGTATGCCTCCATCCAAGGCACTTGAGGGTCCTCTGTTTATCAAGTACACAGCTGTGCTCACCGCTTCTGCCCAAAAAGAAAGAGGCAGTCCTGCATGTAACCTCATGCTCCTAGCACGTTCCATTATTGTTCTGTTCATCCTTTCTGATACCCCATTCTGCTGCGGAGTTCCTGGAACCGTCTTTTGCCTGTGGATTCCATTCTTAGAACAGTAATCATTAAATTCATTGCTGCAATACTCCCCTCCATTATCTGACCTGAGACATTTTAGCTTAAGACCTGTTTCATTCTCTACCAAGGCTTTCCATTTAACAAAAGTGTCAAATACATCAGATTTGTGTCTAATACAATAAACCCAAACTTTCCTTGTTGCATCATCAATAAAAGTAACATAATAACTTGAACCCCCAAGAGATGATACCTGAGCTGGCCCCCACACATCAGAATGTACCAGCTCTAACTTACTCTCTTTCTTCGTAGGTCCAACCTTGAGAAACCTTACTCGCTTCTGTTTCCCATATATGCAGTTTTCACAGAAATCCAAACCTGTTTCTGTATATCCAGGCAAATTCTTCTTTATGATGTTCATGCCCTTATGGCTCATATGACCGAGCCTAGAGTGCCATAATGTTGTATCTGCATCTGAAGCCACAAGATTACAATCATTAGTATTATCAGTGGTTAAATACAAGGTTCCAACCTTCTTACCTCTTGCCACCACAAGAGCACCCTTGGTAACCTTCCAAGAGTCTGCTGTAAATATCACAGTACAACCATCACTTCCCAACTGCCCTGCCGATATCAAATTTCTCCTTAATGTAGGCACATGTCTGACATCCTTCAATAGCCATGTATTCCCATTCTGCATCTTAACCTGAACAGAACCTTTTCCAACCATGCTGCAAGGCTCATCATCACCAAGAAAAACATGCCCAAAATCCCCTTGAACATAATCAACAAAATAATGCCTATGTGGAGTAGCATGAAAAGAAGCCCCTAAATCTAAAACCCAAGATTCAGTAATATTATGCAAAGAAAGAATCAAAGCATCCTGACATACATTACCCGATGCCACATTTGCCTCCTTGTTTTCTTCCTGTTGTTTCTTCTTATCCCGAAGCTCCCAACAGTCCTTTTTTACATGCCCAGGCTTTCCACAATTCCAGCATACAATCTTGTTCTTGGATTTTGACCTTGCCCGATCTTTTGATTTTCCACAGTTTCCTCTATTCTTCTGTCTCCCTCTAGTTTCCACTGTCAAAGCATTCCCTGAAGTAGAAGGTTCCCCAGAGCTTTTTCTTTGCATTTCCTCACTTAGAATCACCCCTACAACATCCTCAAACTTCAACTTCGAGTTAGCTGGAACCGAGTTACTTACCGCCATTACCAGGTTATTCCAACTCTCAGGTAAAGAGCAAAAAATTAATAAAGCCCTAACTTCTTCATCAAATTCTATTGTAACCGAAGCTAGCATATTCACAACCGTATTGAAATCATTTAAATGATCTGCTACTGAACTATTCTTAGACATCTTCATATTAAATAACTTTTTCATTAAAAATATCTTATTAGAGGCAGAGGGTTTTTCATATAACTTCCCTAATGCATCCATTAGATCTTTTGTAGTCTTTTCGTTTGAAATATTAAATAATACCGAGGATGCAAGACACAGCCGAATCGTTCCAAGTGCCTTCTGATCCAACAAATCCCATTCTGCATCTGTCATACTCGAGGGTTTGTTCACCTTCTCAGACAGCGGAGTATAAAGATCCTTTTGATAAAGGTAATCTTCCATCTGCATCTTCCAAAGACTAAAATTCTGCCCGTTGAATTTATCAACCCTAGATCTTCCATCATCTGCCATAGCTCCCACTCAAGATAAAAACTTTCCCTGCGATTCAACACTTCAGCAAACCAAACCAGGCTCTGATACCAATTGTTAGGAAATAAGGGATAAAATATACGGAATAATCCCTCACAAAATCGCAACAGTAGAAACTAATATGCAAAAATTATTACAGATCTCAAATAAAATTACAGAATAAAATAACACAACACAGAGAGACAATATTTAACGTGGTTCACCCAATTTGGGCTACGTCCACCAAGAATCACTTGCTCAGATTTTATTACAAGCCTCCACTCTCTCAATACAATACCCAGATCCGTTTGGAGCTATGCTCAACAAATTCTACAGAATTCACACCCGAATTCAAAACACATCTGTAATACATTTGCTTATCTATCTATCATATGCATAAGACCATATAAATAGACAAATGCTTAAGCAGTTTGATACAAAACCGTGGGTATCAAAACCAAGGGCAAAAAGCAAAACTTGTCCCATAAACCTATGGGTAACTGAAGAGGCGGTTTTACAAAATAATGGGTACTGAAAAAACATGGGCCCAAAAACAGCCCATAACGGTTACCCATTACCCATGGGTTAATAAACCACCCATGAAAATTTGCTTCAGGGGGCTTCGCCCCCGAACCCCCTTCCATCAGGGGGGCTTCAACCCCCCGAACCCCCCTGACCCGCTCACTAGCGAGCGGGACCGCCGAAAAAATACCCGAGTGTAACACATGGAAGGTGTACCATACTCTAACATGAAAATAGGCTCCACAAACATAACAATTAGAACAAATCATTAATACTTACAATAAATGATAAATGGATATATTGATAGCTCAAATAAATGAGAGGAGATGAATAATTATCTATCCATGTTGGAATAGAGAATATTTAAAAGTGCAGACAAGTGGAAGAAAGTGATCAAAAACTATAAATGCTTCCTTGTTAATACTTGAATTAGAAATTGAGCTAGTGCATGACCGTACAACTATTGTATGGTCTTACCATAGATATGTACAATCATGAATGTAAAATTATGATCTTGCGACCTTCTACAGTTAGGTTCAAAAAAATCCTATGTGTTTTTCCTATTTGGAAATTTGCTTCATGATAGGTTGTTCTTGCTCACACAACCTTGTAACGACCTATAACAAAGTGGAAACCTTAGATGCATATAATACCATTCATCAAATAATAATATAATCAATGAAAAAAAGCATGTGTGGCGAGGTTGGACTACACATGCCAAACCAATCAGAGTGTTTCACTAAATTCCCTCATATAGGATCAAGTCTCATGTAGTTATCCTAGGTGCATGTGTAAATGTGAGTGTGATCTTTATCAACCCCTTATGCGTTCCCTCATGTATCTTAACAAAAATAAAGTGGGATAACTATAGAGTAGAGAATGTACACAACATGGTAGTAGTGTGCTTCAACTGTTAGGCTAAACCCCTTAACCATTTGAAATCCTTTGAAAAATGTTAGAGTGTATTTTCTCTTTCTAAGACATGGATCTAGGACCTTTGCATGATTTGAAATGGAGGGAGCGAGACACTTTTACCTAGTTAAGCATTTCCTTTCTATAATAGTGGATGATATGGAACATGTGCACGTAATAGGAGATCCTTGAGAATTTTTAGGATGAAATTCATAATAGGATCTTGTAAGAGTGACCAATGAGTAATAAGGTGATATTGACTTATTTATATAGCCTTCTATAGGTGAAATATTATGATAACTCCTACCCTATGAAGATAAAACAATGTAATAAAGATATATAAATTGTAATCATAGTCGAAAGATGAGAAAAGGAAGGACTGTACAAGTTGGCCATGGACAGACAACTTATGTTGACCAAACTATACATCCTTGGAAAAGAAAGATGTAATCAGAAACAAAAATTTCAGGAATGATGCACAAGGATAATTTACTAATTTGGCTAATTAATACTTCCCAATTTTGTGGAAGAGAAGAGTGTGGACATGAGTAATTTAAGAAAAAGCTAAATAGATGAATTGATTGGACTTAGAATGTGAGAATTTTTCTTAGCAAGGGAACATTTATATTAAAGGATAAGTTCCTAATTTTGTCTTAGCAATGATAACAAAACTTATCATTGTTAAGCGATAAGTTACTTATTTTTTCTTAGCGATGATAACCGAACTTATCATTCACGGAAAATTTTAGTGGCTAATATTCTTAATTTGGCTAAAAGTTGGAATTCTGGAATGGATTTGGCTATTTATATGATCATGGCAATGACCACGATTCACCGAAAAATTCCAGAAACAATAATTTGTCCCATGTGAATAGCCAATGGATCTCGAATCCCAACATATATTTTTTATTGAATCACCATGTGATAGATGGGTCGAGGTTTCAAAAAATTATTGGATCTCCAAGAAATCTATGGAACCTTCATGTTCATTTAGTCTCATTCACCAACATGTTTAGGATTTTTTTTGAAATTTTGATTAAATTCGGCATACACACACACACACATATATACACACACACACACACAAATCTAGATTGGAAGCCGGTAAACCTTATAATATACGAACAATTTAAAAGGCTCGACTAACTATCTAGGAAGTCACTAAATTTTTTGATAATCCTAAACATATGAGGAGTGGCAAAGTGTCACCCATTCCAGGAACATGAGCATAAAGGTATACAAAAGTATCCCCAATGCTCAAAATTCGATATCGAGCAGACATATGGTGGGATTTTGGGAATTCTCAAGGAAAAGGCATTCTGTGGACTCCAAGTCCACAGAATGAACCAATTTAATAAAGTTTCAGGTTTGTGGTTAGGCGAAGAAGAGTGATAGTTAGGGGAACATGTGGCAGACCTCCATTTGGACTTAAAATATGTTTTGTGCAAGAAATATACTTCATGTCAATGAATTATCCTTTATTCACCACTCCATCTACAATTTCCTTTAAAAATATATTATATTTCACTAATGCAACGAATGCTGATTTTAGATAATTTGCTAGCCCAAAAAATCTGGTTCTGACCATATTCGCCACAATTTCTATAACTTTTTTAAGGTGGGTTTCTTAAAAATTTCCTTGCTATCAATGCTAAAGTTTAAGTTACTAATTTTGAGTGTCAACATATATATTAATGGATGATATGTAATTGTGATTTGATTTTGAATTTTACAAACAAAGAACTCTCATTTAAATAATAAGATAAACAAAAAAACATGATTTCACATACCTTATAAGTTATACAAGCTTGAAATTTCGTATTTGAAAGTGAATTTGATGCAAGAACATCAACTCTAGTATGTATAAAATGATGGAAACATCATATTTTTGGCTTGTAGGTATGATAATGAATCCTAGGGGTCCTTAGATGTCAATTAAGTGTACTAGTTTGTGTTTATACTCTTCAGAATTTTAAAATTGTAATTTCCCTCCAAAAGGAAAAATTCAAATTGGAGACCATTTTTGGATTGTTTAGGAGTTTTAGTCTTCTCTTAAGATCACTTAGGCAATGTCAAGTGGTTGGAAAGTTTTATAAAGAGTTAAAAAATGGGCTCATGACTTAGCTCATGAAATTCCTAAGTTCTAGTCTAACATTAGACCTAAAGTGTTAGAGTAAATGGAAAAATATTATATAATTAAGGTATAAGAGGGATATATTCAGTGAAAAACCAATTTTTTATGGTATAAAAAGCTCCTTTATAACTAATTTCCATTCATCATTTGAATGGTCAAGGAAAAGATAAGGAAATATCTGGAAGAGGAGTAATTTTCTACGTATACACATTGTATTAGTTGAATAAATCTTTGAAAGACAGTTTGGAAAGGATCCTTGTACATATTTTATTAAATCTTCAGTTTATGTATTTGAATTCTATGAATTCATCGCTAGTAAGAGGATCAATATTGTAATTACATTATTTTAGTGAGATTTTATAATCTTGTGTATGAGCTTGAATTCTTCACCTATATTTGTTACAGTTTATGCAGTTGTGTGACCAATAAGGTTGTGAGGTTTGAGGGTGAAAATGATCATGAGAAGTGAAAATTTGAATGAAGGGGAGATAATACAGTGAAGTAGTATTACATTCACTCTAAATTTGTCACAAGCTCAGGTTGGGAATCCTTTGGAGTAATGGTGTATAGAAATCTGAGTAGTGATAACAGTGAATCCAATTATGAAGAAGACTGTATTAAGGAGTAAGATTGGAATGTCAAGAGATTAGGGATAATTTAATAAAACAAATATGTCATAGTGAACTTACAATAACCTACACAATACCAAGAAAACCCAAATTTTGCTTGAGAAATAAAGTTGAATAAACTTTGTTTTGAGAAAACAGTGGAGGTTAGTTATGGGGTGATTTCACCTCTAGATGAAAAGATAAACCACACTGTTAAGATAAAACGTTTTAAGAAACATATATAGATCTGGTGGAAGGTTGAAAGGATCTTGAAGTTGTCCAAAAGGAAGTGTTATGACTAAGAATCATATCTACAAGTTTGTTTAGAAACCCTCTTAGGGTTTAAGTGAAGGACGTTGATTGATAGAAAGATATGTGGAATCAAGCCTTAAAAATGGTAATGTATGGTTTAGAATTTCTTTCTTACATGTTTGTAGAATATTATAGCTTTGATATTAATACAAGACCAGGTTTAGCTTGACAGTTCATCAAAGCCACATGTAGACTACAATCTTGATAAAGAGTTAATGGAAGTAATTGGAGTTAAAGGATATTTAGAAAGATTCAAGTATTGAAATTGTATAACTAGTATATGTAGAGGGACTAGATACTATTTGTAAGGTTGGAATTAACAAAGGTTTCAGTAATCGCAAGAAATGCATAACAATCTCACTACATAGGAAAAAACTATGGAGATATCAAATAAACGATGACCTCGTGTACTTCCTTCATCTTATTGGTAAAAAGAACTTATTTATTCTTCTTACTACATGAAATCTTGAAAATTTTGAGGCCTTGAAATGAAAAACAATGAATTTTATGACCAAAACATATTTCTCGGGTTGTTTTGAGATGCACAGTGGGGTTTAACTAGGGCAAGGAGAAAGAACACTCATACCAAGGAATTTTATCCTATAATTTTGAACTAATGACATTGGGGAGGTATATAAACAAATGAAAATTTGAGGTTTCCATGGGTGAAGTTTTAGTTATTTATGATAGTTGGGATATGGACACTCATTCACAGTCTAGGACCTAATTCAAGAAGCCATTTTACAAAGAGATTAAGAGTTAAAGGTGGAGTTCAAGATTGAAATTTTACATATAGTTAGAATACACTAAAGGGTTTCCAAAATGGTTGGGTTTGAGATTTGAAACCCTAGGCACATGATTCTATTCTTGACAGTGAATATGCATAGGGCTAGTGGCAAGGTAAAGGACCAAAAAGGAAGGAAGTGGACCTTAAAGAAGAGGCTTGTGAGTTAGATCATAAAAGTTGAATCTCACATCATTGGGCACAAATAGTCCT
The DNA here is from genome assembly GCA_019776745.2 of Taxus chinensis. Taxonomy (NCBI): domain Eukaryota; kingdom Viridiplantae; phylum Streptophyta; class Pinopsida; order Cupressales; family Taxaceae; genus Taxus; species Taxus chinensis. The sequence goes on from CM034149.1 coordinate 869,347,471, forward strand.
AGGAAAATCTGAGAGATTATCTTGGGTGTATATAGTTTCACTCAATCATGAATCAACAAGGATGATTGTCTTAAGGGCACATATTTGCAAGCTAGATAAAGAAGATGAAAGAGTAGACTTTTGACATTTTTATATTAATTTTGTGAATGGTCAAGCATTGTTTGAAGTTTATTGACATGGTAAATAGATAGGAGAGGATATTGAAGGATTAGAATCCAAAAGAGCTTATCTTTGGGTGAAGGACTAGTTAAGAAAATGGTAGAACAAGTTGATGAAAGGTAAGTAGAAAGAGAAATTTCATGAATTATGAACATCATGGGAGTTGAATGAATAAAAAAATAGGGTATGAGGTTATATCATACGTATGGAAAATGATGAAGCCATGCTACGTGAAATTGATCCAAAAATTTCTCTTATAATCCATTCTAAGCATCATTAATGATCCTCTAATACAAAGTAGGTGAAATTTGGGTGTTGAAATATTTTTGAGGAAGTTGTATAGACATTGTTTCATGTTGTCTCCATCAGAATATTTGATAAAAATACAATGGGAAATATTTTTATATCCACTTCTAGAAAATAGGAGAAAATTATTGCACCATGTGGCATGTAGGTTTATAGGAGAATATGTCAATTTTGTTGTAAAATTCCATGAATCCGAACATAGAACTGGGTGTAACCATGGCACAAATATAACATCTGTAGTGTCTAAAACAACACCACATGTATGTATCTGACATGTAACATGGGTCTAAATGATCCACCCATAATGTTCTTTCTGTCATCTCTAAAATTTAGAAAACATTGTGAGCAAGAAAACCCTACTTCTGTATGTAGCCTTACTTACCTACCTATGTCTAGTAAGCCTAATTCTAACAAAATGTAAATTTTAAGCCTAGTAGTACCTGTAAATCCAATTTGGGTTATCAAATTTTCTTAGGCTTGAGTACAAGCACGAGCATGAGCCCTATCCCTGAGTGAATTTTCCTTGGACAACAATGTTGATGGCAGAATTTATCTTAAAATACAATCTAAGTTTGGATGTAATTTTGATATTATTTTAAAAACATATAGATCTTCAAACCCATTAAATATAATGTAGAAAAATAAGATTAAAAAAATTAAGACCATTTATTTTCACATATTTCGATGTTGATTGAGGGTAAAATTGATAAAAAAGAACTCAACCCATAATGAAATTCAATGTATGCACATTTTTGTCCCACGTGATTCACATATCTATACACATCCCTCTCTTTTCTTTTTCCTTGATGCTTTCAAGAGCTCTAAGAGCGTAAAAAATTGTGCATGTACTAATGTTATTTATCTAACTAAGAATTTTCAATACATGAGACAATAAAAGAGTTACACAATGATTTGAAAATAAATACAAACTAGATTGTATGAATTTAGTATCCTCCTCTCCTAAGTAGGAATGCACACTAGATGACATTCTCTTAGGTTTTGCACTAGGATGCTAAGAAGAATATTGAAACTAGTGGATTTTATCTCATGGAGAGTGGATTCTCATAGCCGATCCACAATTTTGACATTCAATGTTGCACCCAATCTTTGGAAAATTTCTAGTAGATGATCAATCACCATACTATAAACAATACAATACCCACAATTATAAGCTAATTTCAAAATTAATTTCAGATTTCTCATTAAAAGGTGTGACCATGAGAAGCAATACATTTTACCCACACAAGCTCATAATTCCATCACTATGATACCAAATGATATTTTGGTAAAACAATGACCCAAAGAAATGTTTTGTTTACAAACAACAATAATATGCTTCTTTAATTCACGGGGGATATATTACAAATGAATACTACATTTAAATAGTTTTTAGTTTCCCTATAATATAGTAAACTAATCTACCAAAAAAATCTCCATAATCCTATTTTACATGAGTATTTTTAACCACCACTACTCATGTATATAAAAAATAACAACTCTCACAAAAAAATATTGTTAATATAGTATCACTATTATAATTACTATCCACATATTGACACCTCATACACATACATATGCTCATTAAAGTGAGAACCAAACCATGATATTACTAACATTTCAATGTGACTACCTACTTGAAAAATGTAAAAAAAATAAGAGAGAGAGTGAACTTAGATAATTTTGTGTGGATATGGAGGATTTTGGGTAGTCTGAGTGTAGAAACATGCAGATTTGGAACTAGAAATGCTTTATTTCTAAAACCGTGATTTACAACTAAGACTATTCAAAACTGTACAATGAGGTCTATAATGTATGTATGGTCCTGACCCTTTTTTAGAATATTTGACCATCCTAGATCCTAGGTTTGCAACTTCCTAGATTCTTCATCTGCCTAGAAATATGTGTCACTGTTTTTCAGTCTTCTTCGCTCGCCTTCATAATGGTTATGTAAACTATGTTTAAACCCTCAAACCCTTATAATACAAGATGGATTTCATGTAAAACAAATTTAGTTTAGTTATGGGAACCTCTATGCACTAAAAATGTATGCACTACTCGAAAGAGGCATCAAACCAAACATAATTCTCCTTGCATGTGATATCTATTGTAGTGCAATAAGAATTCAACAAACATGTTTTGACAATACCTTTTTTGGGTTTCACATTTTATCAAATGATTGGGGGGAGTCACTTTACTAGCTTGTAGGATGATAATGGAGAATCATAAATCTTGAATGATACTTTGGATCAGTAGAGGGTGCTTCCATAATAGATGTGCATGAGTTATTTCATTTTTAATGGAGATTTGGGTGCCTCTAGTTCTTTCTTTTGTATGAGTTCATAAAGTGTCACGTCCTAAAAAAGGTATGATTTACTTGCTTATATATGTTTCTGAAGGTTGTTATGACATGAAAGGTCACCTAAAAGGGTGTATTTTTTTGTATAAAGGTGATGGAATTGAAAGAATTAATGCACAACATGTCATTCTAAAACCGTATAGTAAGGTCAATAATATTTTACAAATTGATTGAAGTCAACGTTTTTGGACAAGAGGGATAAAATAATTTTTTTTTTTTCTGGATAAGGTAAAAAAAATGGTTTTGAAGGGACCAAAAAACCTTGTACATAAAAAGAAGCCAATTTTAATAATAAAGCAAACAAAAATCCAGGGAGGAAAAGTCAAAAAAGCTTGACAACAGACCACCACAGAACAAAGCTAGACTACACCAAGTATGAACATTAAGCATAAACATAATTATTTCTAGGTGTATTTTGTGTAATCAAATTCTATAAATTAATGACAAAGAGGTGTACAAAGATAAAAACGTAAATGAAGTGCTATCAAGGTGTGCTAGGAAAGATTGAGGAGAGTGCATTTGTCCATGTAAGTTTGAAATGTCAAAATCAGTAGTGCCAAATAATAGATTTCCAAATTTTAGGGTCTACGATGAGTTAGTACCCAATTGTTTTTCAAATACCCCATTGTACCATTATTAATTTTATGACAAGGTGTGTTGTCTTGTGATGTGCAATCAAAACTCTTATAATAATATGTACACTTTTCTTCTAATAAAAATGTGTTCCTATATCACCTGTAAAATTTTAGTGTGCACCCATTTATTGTATGTTATTTTCCCCATAAAAATATTCATATAATATCCATTAAATAATCTTTAGTTTATGTAATAATACTAGCTCAACTAGACAATGTCCCTTTCAATATAGATGATTCCATTGGGTGAAACTGAGTAGGAGAAGAAGCATCGTGTCACAAAAATGTGGTTCATATCTCTCATTTCTAAAGTGAAAATAAAATACCAACAATTTTGGTTTTTAGTACTCTCTTTCATCAAGCCCCATAACAACTAACTTTAGTTGTAATTTAACATCATATATTGATGATACTTAGTATATTTTAGCTTAATTTTTTTGCTTGTATGGGAGGAACAATTTCCCACCAATTATGCGTATGGAAGTAAAAAACTATCACAAAAGATTCTTTAAATTTGTGGATGGAAGCAATTCCCTCCTTGTAATGACCAAGACATTGTCACTCCTTATAAAAGTGGGTGATACTTATTGAAACATTCCATTTTTGGAAACTTATCTCAAATTTTTTTTATAATTTATATGAAACCGTCATTAAACATTATACTTCTATATATATTCGAAAGGTTATAATAAAATAAATATTTAATTCAGGGTTGTAAATAAGGATTGATATATCGTAGATCCCAAAGGGAAGGTTATAAGATAAATACCAATAGATATTTATGTAATAGATTAAGAATATGATGCTCTATTATAACATACACATGACCAATAAAATACTCAATATGAAATAGTACAAAGTGACAGACAAAGATTTGTAGGATCTAGACAACAACCAAAAATAGGAAATAATAGCTCTAATGCTAAAAAACTCTTAAAAAAGACAAGACAAAAAATGTATTTCTTAAGAGAACTATAAGTATATGCACTCTCCTATTTGATCTTCTTCTTGTTTTTCATAATCACACAAGTTTTCATTAAATAAGAGAAAGAGAGAATTTTAGAGGGTCCTATCTCAAGAAAGATCATATGTTCTAGAGAATTCTAAATCTAGATCATTCAAGTGATAAATAACATTACTTTTTAAAATTTTAAATTATGTGATAAATGTACTTATATTTTTTATGCACACACAATCATTTATTATTAATTTCCTAACGATATATTATCCTAACTAATTCTACCTCTCTCATACCCTACAGTAAGTGAATAATTAGGGAGGAATATAAATCAGGTATCATCTACAAGGCCATGTTAGGTACCCATGTACAATAAAAAGAAGAAGGAAAGAAAGAAGGAAGGAAGGAATTACTATACCTCATGATCTCATAAGGACAAATTCCTCCATCCCAAATAATATCACAACTGAAGATAACAACGTGTAATAAAAGGTTTGATGGAGATGTTTGCAACATGTTCATTAGTAAGAAATAAATCTAACGAAATGAATCCACCCTAGATAAGTTTTAAAATGAAGTGCATATGTATCTTGTCATGCCCATGATTTCATGACCTAAAAACTCATCCAAATAACAAGTAAAATTTGGGGTAAAATGTTTAAACATTAATTAAGTATTAAATGCTTATTTCATTATTCTTCTAGGCTAAATTACTTTGTTATAGAGTATCAGGATAACTATAACCTTATTAATGCAACTAACATCACTTAATTTTATATATTAATTTCCCTAGAAAGGGGTTACCGCAAGACAAGATGACTTAAGTTTTATAATATTGGTGTTTTATCGATTTGAGTCAAAGATTTAGTTATTTAGTAATCCCAAGTAATTAATTTAACCAAGGGGGTATTATATATATATATATATATATATATATATATATATATATATATATATATATTACACAAATAACATTAATTAAGTTTAGTCTAATTATAATTTATGTTAATTAAGGATTGATATTTGAATTTCCATCCTCTTATAAGGGTTTATCTTAGCAAGATGAAAAATTAATTCAATCTAACTTATGGTTAAGTATTTAAATTTGGAATGGGTCCCATTTGGCCCCATATAAATGGATCTATGCCTCTTGCACTAATAAATAATCAAATTTTCATTGAAAACCCAAATATTATTCACCCAATTTCACAAAGGGCCACTTGTCTACCTAAAAATTTTACCCTAGGTCTAGTTGGTAAGTGGAAAATGTAAAGGCTTTATTAGAACCCTAAGATAAAATGAATCTCAACCTTTGATTCCTATGGTTCTTAAAAATACCTGATTTCTCTTTAAAATCTCTATTACATTTTATTTTCTATTTTTGCTTCTCATTTTTTCCTTGTTTTGTTGCAAGTTGTTGAGGAGGGAAAAAATGGGGGAAAATGATTATTTATTTATTTTTCTTCTCTTTATTATTTATTTTATCTCAAGATATCCTCATTAGGGTTTGGGGAGAATATGTATATATATGAGTATATATAAACTTATATTCACACACACACACACACACACACACACACACACACACACACACACACACACACGTGTGCGTGCATGTGTGTATCTATACATATATGTGTGTATGTATTAATATTTGTATGCATGTGTGTGTAGACACTAAATCATGCACTTTGGGTACATTTCTAGGTCCTAGTCACATGCCACTATTCATATGATTCCAAAGTGAGAAAAATACTAATTGACCAATGTCTTTGGCCTCTTTACTTTCTTTCTAGTTTCCTTCTTGGCCTTACACACCCTATTTCATAGTATGAATTTTGATACTTCATATTTTATGAGCCACGACGCTAGCACCCAGCCCCCCTATCCCCTCTGGGAACCCCCGACGTATCTGTATCTTGTTTGCATATTTTGGGCCTTTTATAGTTGTTGGGAATCTTGTTTTCTCATGGGTCAGCCTTTTAGTGGTTAATTATGAAATTAAAACAAGGGGATTATATAAATACAAAGCTTTGTGACCATAATAAAGGACCAATCTCTAAGCATCTACAAATATCACCTAAGGTTGCATCCAAAGGCATTCAAGAGGCAAAAAAGCATCCATCTAACACTCACTCAAGGGACAAGGGACTGCATTCTTTTTCATACACTTCATAGGAGGGGAAGTTAATTTTTCCATGCACACATCTACTTACATTTGCTACATCTAGCTACTTACTCGTTATTTTGTGCATCTTGTACAAGAGCCACCTAGGGAACGATTCTACACACACACACACACACACACACACACACACACAAAAAATTACATGGAGTCTAAAATGTAGTGTGGCACCCAGATCATAAGTTCACTCAGTCAAGTGACTGTCAGGGTTAGTCTGACTCCCCATTTACATGTTTTTTTGAGGATTTGATGTTTTTTGGGGTTTTGTAGATGCTCTTTCTCTTTGTAGGTTTTAGGTGAACTCTGCGATATTATAATGACATACAGGTGACTAAAAGTGAGGTCTAGTGACACTTGTGTGACACTGAAGAAATCACTTTCTAATAGTTTAAACAGTCATAGGTACCCAAAGAAGGTCTGTTGCACCTAGGTGCCCATGACCCAGTCCAGGTGCCCTAGTCCTAATGTTTCTAACGATTTTGCATTTTCTGGGCTCGGTTGTGACACTATATATTCATGTTCCATCAGTCTTCCATCTTGGAACACCATCAAAATTATTGCGAAATTAGCTAAGTATCTCATCCCTTCTCTTGTACTTAGGGTTTAAAATTTAATTTCTTATTACTTAGGTCAGATTTGTACTTTAATTCTATATCATTGCATTGTTACTATAAAATTAGAATTTAACCTTTATTTATATTATTGTTAAATCATTTGATGAAATTGTCTATTCAAACCCTACCTTCTGAGTATGTTTTCTTCTTCTCAAGTCATGGATCAATCTTCTTATCTTTATTTCTCTCCAACTAAGGTTTTTGGCATGGCTACTATTGTTGTTGACTTCATGTAAGTTCGTACTCAACATCCTCCTTGCTTTATTACACCTAGGGCTGATCCAAATATTAATGTAGTCACTACTCACCACACTTTTCCTCCTACGACCCTTCCCATTTCTATCCCACTGCATATCACTTCTACGGATCCTCCTACCACTTCTAAAGGCTATGAAATTATTTAGAAACTTAAGAATACACTGACCAAAATATATCTCTATGACTTGTTCCATAATGCAATTGATTTTTGTCTTACATTAGAGGCTGCCCTTTGTTAGATCCACATTAAAAGAAATAATTCTTTGGTGGCCTTCACACACCTCATTCAGTCTCTCAAAAATATACCACATGTTGTATCATTTAGCGATGAGGACATATTTCCATATGCTATTGAAAATCCATGTGCACCTTTACTTATCACTGCTATCATTGACACCATTTGTATCAATTGTGTACTCATTGACAATGGATTTGCCTCAAATTTATGTGCTCACTCCCTTTTAAAGAAAATTAGCATTACAGATAATCTAATCACTAAGAATTCCACTCTTATTTGTGGATATTATTCCACTACTTACACATGTTTAGGCATTATCACATTACCTATACAAGTCAAACCTAAGATTGTTCCTACAATATTTTTCATTATTGATGCCTCGTTTCAGTTTTATCTCTTATTGGGTTGACCCTGGATTCACGCCATGCATGCTGTCCCATCTACTGTTAATTGCTGCATTACATTATTACATGATGGCTATGAGCATACCAATACTGTAGACCTTGATCCATTCAAGTTTTGTCGCATAGACCCTGTCATTGCTATGCCTAGTCCTCCATCACACCCTATTCCATATAGAAATATTGGCACATATCATATTGGTCAATCTAGTACTTAACAACCTCCTTCCACCGCCACTAGCATTCTATCTATCTCCACTCATACTACTACTATCATTTCACCCACTATGTTTTCTTCACTGAACACTTCGATTCCACTCATTGAGAATCCTCTTGCCCTTACATCTGATTCACCACCTACCAATATCCTCGATACTGTTATCCAACATGATAATGTTAGCACTAATTATTTTGATGATGAATTTAATAGCATTGAGCTTATTGATGAAAAACTATGCAATCTAAATTTTACTCCTATCGAGATAGGTGATTCATATTTTAATGATACTTTCGTTGCTATTGGCCCTAGTGAATATCAATTCTATAAACCCCCTCCTTATACTAATGATATGGCACTTTATCGGGGGTCTATCCATGCATTGAATGCCATGCAACCTATCTAATCTTCTCAAGAGGAGTGAGCATCTGCGCTGCCTCCTTTCACATACACGCTTTTCATGAATAACTCTTATTAGCATCACATTCCATTTGATCTTACTTGATCTAAAACTATTTGTATACATGAGGGATTGACTCAAATTGGGTTTACACTTGATGATATCTTACCTTCACCTCATTTTCCTCATATCTATCATGGATATGGTTGTATTACTACTGCTTATGGTATTTTCATTTTTCATCTACCACTCTTTGTTTCTCATGCTTCTCGCACTTCCCCTCTTACTTTAGGGTAGTCTTGGATTGATTACATTGGGGGTCTCTAGATCATTATCATATTAACATCACATTTCCTATTCCCTTTAGACGTGTTTCTATTTACAATTATTCATTTCTTGGATATTCAAAAAATCTCACTCACTGGTATGCACATGGATGCCCACCAACACCTTTAACCAACGAAGAATATGCTATGGGCATGTATAATTTTCACCGTAATGGATCCTTATATGATTAACCTCATACAATTTCTTACCAAGTCTTAGATGCATCTCCATGTGATTTTGACCATGAAAATGACAATCTCTTAGATGATATTACTTGATCATTTTTCTCTTCATGCTTATTTTCCAGGTGTCTCACACTTCTACCATTTCACTTCTTACTTCACATTTAGTTTTTCATATGCGTCTTGCACATATTGATACATTTGTATCATCATTACTTGATGACACACTCTTGTGCTATGGTTAAAAATTGAATGCTAAGGGCATACTACATTCATGAATGTCACATCATACACACTACAAATTTCACACTCGGCACATTCATGACACATCTTTCTAGCACACATTCAACACAACACAATACCCTATGACGCACTCTATTTTTTTGGTTCATACTCGATTGTTAAGGGTCTAAATCTGAAATGAACCACACCAAACTCACTCACTCTATATGCTCTATGCTTTATTGATCATATCTTTCTAGTGCACAAATCAAACCATTTCCTGATGACAAAATCTTGTTCTATGGTTCACTCTTGACTTCTGAGTGGTCTTTTACCTCATCTCATGCATAATCATACAGATTCGCTCAGGGGGCACACTTATCCTATTAAAATCACATTTTATTCCATTCTATTCACTCTCACAAGATACTGCATATCTTGGTTGCACATTGTTCTTATTTACTTATGCTCGCATGTTACACTTTTCTTACTATGCTAGACAAATATTTTGTATGTCATTATATTTACTATATACACATGCAAATTCACTTGCCTTCTAGTTTTGAATGGAACCTTTACACAAATCTATTAGACGTAACATGGATTCTTGGCACTGTACCTCTTACCAGTCCCACAACGACTCGTGGGGTCATATACTTTTGTACACATCACATGTTTTATTGTTTCATTATATACTACTTCATATTCTTTCTAGCACACTAATTATTATCAGATCATACATGATTTGACATAATTTTTATATTTCTTACATGCTAATGGGTTCTTCATGTGCAACATTTGCTTTGCAAGAACTATTTACCATCATGGTTGTTTCTTACAATTTGCTTGCCACTGTTTGTCATTGTTCTCCACTATTTGTGGGCTTTTCCCTTTATTTTATGTGCAAATCGTATGATTTTGGATGTTTCAACCTCTATTACTTTGCGACATTATGAGAAATGTCACATGTTTACAACCCCCCTTTTTTGGTCTACATTGTATTCTTGCTCGCTAACTTACATATTGTATTCTATATGAGTATTTATCTTGTTTATAAAAACACATGTTTCCAACCACTTTGTTTGCATGTGCCTTGGTTTCTACCAAGAACATTCACCCCCCTTACAAGACTATAGTTTTAGATATACATTGGGTCCTCCTTTGGGCTACATTCTCCTAGCAATGTCACATGCACCCCAAATGAGGGGGTTATACATTGAGTGAATCGGTCACCCCAAATAATATGTCATAGTCACAATACATCAAATTTCAGTACAAAATCAACACAGTCTTTAGTTATAGAAGGGGCTCACAATCTGAATTGTCTCCTCAGCACATCACATATGCGAGTGCCCAAACACAGACATGAGTTCCTGGGAACTCCTAACCCTTCCTAGGCACCTATGACCATGGGTCGATTCCAATTTTTTTCTTAGAACAACACAAATTTCAATAGTCTACACAACATTTTTTAAAGTATAGGCACAGTCCTCTAGCAATCAACATGCATGATTTCGGATTTTGTTTATTCACGTTGGATCAAAACATATCAGATTTGAACAAAGCATGATCACACCATGTGTAGTGGTGTATAAATCAACGAGAAGAAATCAAAGGATGAACAAAAACACTAGACCTTTCTCCTTACACTCTTCTTTCGTGGCATGAGATTGCCAAAGAACTAGCACTTGGTGTGAGGTCACCAAAAAAACTCATTCTTAGCATGAGATTTCTGAAAAAAAAAATTTCTCCTACAACATTTTTAGGATTCTCTCTACTCATTTCACTCATCATGGATTAGGTGCACATTTTCCTTTTTACATTTTTACATACTTTTTACACATTTGGATCGAATTTTCCATATACACATATTTGAATACTCATTTGATATTCTCTTTTGCAAGTCTGTCCTTATGGGAAACATCAGTCACATCATCAATCATCAATCAACATTGACAACAAGTATAATGTGATATATAGACATATGCTTTCACCCCGAGGGTCACTTCCTCTTCTTTAGCTCCCACGCTTCATTTTATCACTCCACAATTTTTCTTGTCTCCACGAAATTATTTGTTAGGAAATAAGGGATAAAATATGTGGAATAATCCCTCACAGAATCACAACAGTAGAGACTAATATAAAGATAATATTAAAGATCTCAAATAAAAGTGCAGAATAAAATAACACAACACAAAGAGATAGTATTTAACATGGTTCACCCAATTTGGGCTACATCCACCAAGAATCACTTGCTTAGATTTTATTGCAAGCCACCACTCTCTCAATACAATACCCAGATCTGTTTGGAGATATGCTCAACAAACTCTACAAAATTCATAGCCGAATTCAAAACACATTTGCAATGTTTTTCATACATCTATCATATGCATAAAACCATAAAAATAGACAACTACTTAAGTAGTTTTACAAAACCGTGGGTATTAAAACTATGGGAAAAAAACCATCCCATAAACCTATGGGTCAAAATCCCTCCCCTATGAGAAAATCACGTTTTTCGATATATCGGGCATGTTTTAAGGCCCAATTCTTTTTTTTTTTCGGAGGCTGTGCCCCCCGGCCCCAAACCCTGGCGAGGATACATGAAAAGTGTATAGTAATCTTAGTGTACAGTCTTCAACACTTTCACACATGAAAATAGGCTCCACAACCTAACAATCTCCCACTTGGAGACTAGTTTTCCTCTGAGCAAGCTTCTCAAACCTTCACTAGTTTCTGTGAAGACCAACCAAAGCTGAACACACCTTCAATTTTTCCCTTGTGACCACCTTGGTCATCATGTCTACAGGATTCTGACTAGTATGAGTATTCTCTAGCTTCAACTTCTCTTCCTCCAAAGCTGGCCTGATGAAATGGTACCTTAACTGTATATGCTTCGTCCTAGAGTGGAAAGAAGAGTTCTTAGCTAGGTGTATAACACTCTGACTATCACTATGCAACTTTCCTTCCTCCTGCTTATGCACCAACTCCTCAAGTAATTGTTGTAACCAAATCATTTCCTTGCTTACCTCTGTGGCAGAAACATACTCAGCCTCCGTGGTTGACAAAGCCACCAAATTTTGTAGTTGTGAAATCCAGCTTACTGTTGTTCCACCTACAGTGTAAACATAATCTATTGTGCTCCTGCTATCTACATCTCCAGCCATATCTGAATCTACATAACCACACAAAGTGGTGTTTGATCCATTATATCACAAAATATTCCCCATGGTCCCTCTCAAATACCGAAGGATCCACTTTACTTCCTGCCAGTGATCTCTACCTGGATCACTCATAAATCTACTCACCGCTCCCACTGCATGGGAAATATCAGGCCTAGTACACACCATGGCATACATTAAACTGCCAACCGTCGATGAGTAAGGTACCTTGGACATCTAGTTTCTCTCCTGCTCTATCTTAGGACACTGTTCCTTTGATAACTTGAAATGGCCTGCCAAAGGAGTCCCAACCAGTTTAACATCCTACATATTAAACCTCTCCAAGACCTTCTTAATGTACTCTTCTTGAGATAAAATCAGCTTCCATTCCTTCCTATCCCGAGATATCCTCATACCAAGGATTTTTTTGGCTACCCCCAAATCCTTCATAGCAAAGGATTCACTTAGCCACTTCTTGAGTACTTTTATTTTCTGCATGTTTTTACCTGCAACCAACATGTCATCCAAATACAAACAAAGGATAATATAACTGCCATCCTCAAATTTCTTTGTATACACACAATGGTAAGAATGACATCTAATATAACCTTGCTCCATCACGAAGCTATCAAATTTCTTATACCATTGACGTGGAGCTTGTTTCAAGCCATACAAGCTCTTCTTCAATTTGCACACCATCTCCTCTTTACCTTTTACCTCATAGCCCTCTGGCTGTTGCATATATAGTTCCTCCTCCAAATCACCATGGAGAAATGCAGTATTTACATCAAGCTATTCTAAGTGCAAGTCTTCTATTGCAACTATTCCTAGAACAGTTCTAATAGAAGTCATTTTTACTACAGGAGAAAAATTCACATCAAAATCTATACCCTTTTTGTGTACAAACCCCTTGACCACCAACCAGGCCTTGTATATTTTCTTTCCTCCTTCTTCCTCTTTGACTATGAACACCCACTTGTTCTGTAATGCTCTTTTACCTTCGGGTAGCTTTACCAAATCTCATGTCTAGTTTTTCATGAGAGCCTGATGCTCCTCATCCATGGCTTGCTCCCATTTCTTCCTGGCATCTACCTACATTGCTTCATCAAAGCTCTTTAGCTCTCCACTATCAGTGAGTAATAAATAATAGAGAGAAGGAGAAAAATGTTCAGGTTCTCTTCTTACCCTAGAAGAACTCCTCAATATAGGAGTTTGGGGTTCCTGTTGAGGAGGTTCTTGAACTGATTCATGTGTTATTTTTCCATCCGAAAGATCCTCTACCACTGCATATTCTTTTTTGGATTCTTCCCTATTTTCCTACAACTACTGCTTATACATGACTTTCTCATTAAAGACCGCATCTCTAGATCAAATGATTTTCTTATCCTTAATACTCCAGCATATATATCCAAAGTCATCACCACCATAACTAATGAATGTACATTTTTTTGACTTAGCCTCTAGCTTGGTCCTATCATCCTTGTCTATATGAACAAACACCTCACATCCAAAGACTCTAAGAAATGAATAATCAACTTTCTTACCATACCAAGCCTCCTCAAGTATGCCTCCATCCAAGGTACTTGAGGGTCCTCTGTTTATCAAGTACACAACTGTGCTCACCGCTTCTGCCCAAAAAGAAAGAGGCAGTCCTGCATGTAACCTCATGCTCTTAGCACGTTCCATTATTATTTTGTTCATCCTTTCTAATACCCCATTCTATTGTGGAGTTCTTGGAACCATATTTTTTCTGTAGATTCCATTCTTAGAACAGTAATCATCAAATTCATTGCTGCAATACTCCCCTCCATTATCCAACCTGAGACATTTTAGCTTAAGGCCTGTTTCATTCTCTACCAAGGCTTTCCATTTAACAAAAGTGTCAAATACATCAGATTTGTTTCTAATACAATAAACCTAAAATTTCTTTGTTGCATCATCAATAAAAGTAACATAATAATTTGAACCCCCAAGAGATGATACCTGAGCCGGCCCCCCACACATCAGAATACACCAGCTCTAACTTACTCTCTTTCTTTGTAGGTATAACCTTGAGAAACCTCACTTACTTTTGTTTCCCATATATGCAGTCCTCACAGAACTCCAAACCTATTTCTGTATATCTAGGCAAATCCTTCTTTATGATCTCCATGCCCTTATGGCTCATATGACCGAGCCTATAGTGCCACAATGTTGTATCTACTTCTGAAGCCACAAGATTACAAACATTAGTGCTATAAGTGGTTAAATACAAGGTTCCAACCTTCTTACCTCTTGTCACCACAACAACACCCTTGGTAACCTTCGAAGAGTCTGTTGTAAATATCATAGTACAACCATCACTTCCCAACTACCCCGCTGATATCAAATTTCATCTTAATGTAGGCACATGTCTGACATCCTTCAATAGCCAAGTATTCTCATTTTGCATCTTAACCTAAACAGAACCTTTTCCAACTATGCTGCAAGGCTCATCATCACCAAGAAAAACATGCCCAAAATCTCCTTGAACATAATCAACAAAATAATGCCTATGTTGAGAAGCATGGAAAGAAGCCCCCGAATCTAAAACCCAAGATTCAGTAATATTATGCAAAGAAAGAATCAAAGCATCCTGACATACATTACCCATTGCCAAATTTTCCTCCTTGTTTTCTTCTTGTTGTTTCTTTTTGTCCCGAAGATCCCAACAATCCTTCTTTGCATGCCCAAACTTTCCACAGTGCCAACATACTATCTTGCTTTTGTATTTTGACCTTGCCCAATCCTTTGATTTTTCACGGTTTCCTTTATTCTTCTGTCTCCCTCTAGTTTCCACTGTCAAAGCATTCCCTGAAGTAGAAGATTCTCCAAAGCTTTTTCTTCGCATTTCCTCACTTAGAATCACCCCTACAAGATCCTCAAACTTCAACTTTGAGTTAGTAGGAACTGAGTTACTTAACGCCATTACCAGGCTATTCCAACTCTTAGGTAAAGAGCATAGAACTAATAAAGCCCTAACTTCTTCATCAAATTCTATTGTAATCAAAGCTAGCATATTTACAACCGTATTAAAATCATTTAGATGATCTGCTATTGAACCATTCTCAGACATCTTCATATTAAAAAACTTTTTCATTAAAAATATCTTATTAGAGGCAGAGGGTTTTTTCATACAACTTCCCTAATGCATCCATTAGTTCTTTTGTAGTCTTTTCCTTTGAAACATTAAATAATACCGAAGATGCAAGACATAGCCGGATTGTCCTAAGTACCTTTCTATCCAGAAAATCCCATTCCGCATCTATCATGCTCGAGGTTTTGTTCACCTTCTCAGACAACAGAGTATAAAGATCCTTCTGATAAAGGTAATCTTCCATCTGCATCTTCTAAAGACTAAAATTCTACCAGTTGAATTTATCAACCCTAGATCTTCCATCATCTTCCATATCTCCCACTCAAGATAAAACTTTCCTTGCAATTCAACACTTCAGCAAACCAAACTAGGCTCTGATACCAATTGTTAGGAAATAAGGGATAAAATATGCAGAATAATCCCTCACAGAATCACAACAGTAGAGACTAATATGCAGAAAATATTAAAGATCTCAAATAAAAGTGTAGAATAAAATAACACAACATAAAAAGATAGTATTTAACGTGGTTCACCTAATTTGGGCTACGTCCACAAAGAATCACTTCCTCAGATTTTATTACAAGCCACCACTCTCTCAATACAATACCTAGATCTATTTGGAGCCATGCTCAACAAAATCTATAGAATTCACACCCGAATTCAAAGCACATATGTAATGTTTTTCATACTTCTATCATATACATAAAATCATATAAATAGACAACTGCTTAAGTAGTTTTTCAAAACCATGGGTATTAAAACCATAGGCAAAAAACCGTCCCATAAACCTGTGGGTCAAAATCTCGCCCATATGAGAAAATCGCGTTTCCTGATATATCGGGCACATTTTAAGGCCCAATTTTTATTTCGAGGAATACGCCCCCAAACCCGTGCTACCGGGGGCTTCCACCCCTAGACCCCCACTCGAGGCCCAACTTGGCCCCAAACCCCGGCGAGGATACATGAAAAGTGTATAGTACTCAAAGTGTACAGTCTTCAACACTTTCACACATGAAAATAGGCTCCATAACCTAACACGATTTTTGCCATCGACCTACATGGTTATCATGTATGCATCTATTATCTAATTTATGTTATCAAACATTCACCCAAAAACATAAAGTGGGGGCAAATATAAACGCTAAATCATGCACTTTGGGTACATTTGTAGGTCCTAGTAATATACCACTATTCATATAAGTCATGAGCGAAAAAATTACTAATTGACCACTATGTTTGGAATTTTTTATTTCTTCATGTTTTCCTTCTTGGCCTTGCACACCCTATTTCCTAGTCTGAATTTTGATACTCCTATTTTTTGACTTTGGACACCAGTGCACAACCATGGCACCAGTGCCTAGGTACCCCATCCCCTCTGGGTGCCCCTGACATCTTTGTATCTTGCTCTCATCTTTTGGGTCTTTTCTATCCATTGGGAAACTTGTTTTCTCATGGGTCATAATTTAGAGGTTAATTACGAAATTGAAAAAAGGGAATCATATAAATATAAAGCTATGTGACCATAATAAAGGACCAAGCTCTAAACATCTACTACTATCACCTAAGGTATCATCTAAAGGAATTCTAAGAGCATAAAAACATCCATCTATCACTCACTTATGGGTCACGGGATTGCATTATTTTCCATACAATTCATGGGAGGGGAAGTTCATTTTTCCATGCACACATATACTTACATCTAGCTACATTCTTGCTATTTAGTGCATCTTGCACATGAGCCACCTAGGGAACGAATCTACACACACACATGTAGAACTAAATGGAGTTTGAAATGTAGTGTAACACCCGGATTGTAAGTTCACTTAGTTGGGTGACCGTCGGGGTCAGTCTGAATCACCATTTTCATCTTTTTTATTTTTAGGATTTGATCTGTTTTTGGGTTTTGTAGGTGCTTTTTCTCTTTGTAGGTTTCAAGAGAACTCGAAGATCTTATAGTGACATATATGTGACTAAGAGAGGTATAGAAAAACTTGTGTGACAGTGAAGAAATCACTTCTTGACATTTTACACAGTCGCATGTGCTTAGAGAAGGTCTCTAGCACCTAAGCACCCTTGACCCAATCCAAGTGCCCTAGTCCTATAATTTCTGATGGTTCTACATTTTTATGGGCTCGGTTATGACAATATGAATTCCCATTCCATCAGTCTTCTAGCTCAGAACAACTTTAGGATTATTGCAAAATCAACTAAGCATCTCATTCCTTCTCTTGCACTTAGGGTTTTAAATTTAATTATTTATTGCTTAGGTCATATTTTTACTTTATTTATAATATTTTTAAAATCATTTTGTGTGTGTGTGTGTGTGTGTGTGTGTGTGTGTGTGTGTGTGTGTGTGTGTGTGTGTGTGTGTGTGTGTGTGTGTGTGTGTGTGTGATTTTAAAACTCAATGGGCGAGATATATATACACTTGTTTGAGGAAGAGTGGTTGGGTATGGAAGTAGGTCTTGTGTGTAAGGGAAAGGGAAGGGTTGCACAAGGTAGATCCAATCCCTAAAATCAATGGTGGAATGCATATAGTAAAATTTAAAGGGTTTTAGGGGCCACAAATCCCCATATATATATATATATATATATATATATATATATATATATAACATCCACTATATTTTTTCATAAAAGATCCTTGTATTATTTTATGTATACACACCTATTTTGTTCTATTTTTTTTTAAAAATCATATCTGTTTATGTGTGTGTGTGACACACGCGTGTGTGGAAGGTGTTCCAAATTCCTATTTTGAAATGGAAAGGTTACAATTTTCTTTGTAAATAAAGGACCAAGAGGCTATATTGGTAAGTATAGAGCTATTTTTTGAAGAAATATATATAATAAATTAAATATGGGGAGTGAAAAACACAAAACTAACTTCTTTCTGAATTGTTAAATTATAACAAACTATTATCCATTTATACTTTTCTTACAAACTTCATTGATTAACAAACTAAATGTAGATACCTTCAAGTTTCTAAAGCACAATAATGGAACCATAAAATACAAGTTTTGATTGCGAATTTGTAGTTTGGTAAGAACTACAATAACATCAATAAGCTCAACTAAAGAATCCCTTTTCCCTTATTCAATTTTATTAATATTTTCTTTAAAAAAAATGGTATGGGGCAGAAATACAAAATTTCCATTTACACAAGTTAACCCATTTTCTCATTTCACATTGCAATATTTACTCATTGTTTTTAATATAGTTATGAAACAACAACAATAATAAATAATATATTCCCTTCACTCAGAATTACAAGATTACAATAAACTTAAAATCTAAGTAAACAATTTTATTTAATCTAATTTCCCAAAAATACTGAAACCAACTTATCTACGTCTCTTCGTTTGAATTGTCAAAGATTGCAACCACTTTAAAATGCAATTATACAAGCCTCCCACAAACTGGGAACACCATGCAATAATTTCCTTTGAATATTCACATTTTAAACAAGAGATCAAGCTCCAAAAAACTACATTTTCTCTAAGATCCAACTTCATCTAAATGTGTATCCAAACCATAAGAGAAGTCTTGATTTACCCCCTACCAATTGCAATAATTTCATGCCACAACCAAAAAATAAAGAGCATGTTATCCTCCCTCCAATCCCATGGGAGATAAAAGAATGCAAACCTCCAAACGAGCACAAAAGTAAGAGGAAAATATCCAAAAGAAACATCCAACCAAAAAACAAAAGAGATTGTTTTGAAAAACCCAAAATAATTACAAAAAATTCCATACTTCTTTATAAATAAGGAAAAGAGGGAGAGAGAATACAAATTTAAAACATATTGAAATAATTATCTAAACAAGTCTCCACAAATTTTCAAGTATCCCAAATTCCTTCATAACTCGACATCCCTCCAAAAACCTTATATCTTCTTTCCTCCTCCTTACCAAGGATTTTCAAATCTTAGAGAATTATTTAGTTAAAAAGGAGATAATTCCCAAACCATATGAGAATAAATATACCACTTCAAACCATAGAAAAAGAGTAAAATAGAAATCCCAACTAGGATTTCCCATCAAGCCTTGTTGGAAATAATAGATGATTCTTCCCTCTTCCCATATAATTTGAAAATCCATTCCTCAAGGGGATGGATGGAGAAAAATATACTAAAGTAAAAAAACTCATTGTAAAATCCAAAAACCAATTCAAACACCAAAACCTCAATACGAGATATGTAAGATTTCATTTCAAATAAATAAACAAGAAAAAAGGGTGCGAGGCCTACCTCACAAAATCAAATCCAATGCCCAAAATCCAAGTTTCCAATAGCCAAGATCCTCCTCTCAAAAAAAAAAATCCAAAACAAAAACCAAAAAGATAACCCCAAAAACCTTCAATAAGAGGATAATAAGGGAAAAACATATCAAAATCAAAACTGAATAGGAAGGTAACATGTGTCACTCCACCTAAGAGTCTAAATCATCAAAGTACCTCTAACGTGCTCTTAAAAAATCAATAACTGAAATAATTTCAAAACAAGTAATCCAAGTCTCCATGTGGAGTAACTTGCACAGAAAACCCAAAGCAAGAACATGGTCCAAAAATCATAAATTTTGGTAGTTTAAAATGGTATCAAAAGGGTGAAAATAGGCATTATGAGCCTTGAAAATATCTCACCCACACTTTCCCTAAAGTCTTAGAAAAAGTCACTTTTTTCCCAAATTTGAGTTTTGGGTAATAGGTCGCCTTTAACAGTGGTGGTAGATCCATATAATCAATGATTAGGTGATCCTGAACCCAAAATAATAATAATATAATTTAAGTCAACCCATGCAAGTGGGTAGTTACTAGCTAATTAAAATCACCACTAACTAACAGAATACACTTGGGGTTATCCAAATATATGCAAGTGAGATAAAATAGAGATATAAATAGCTAAATAAATCAATAACATATGCTATGGGGTTAGTTTCCCATTTGGAAAATTTAATCAACAAAACAAAACCATAAAGGGGCCAAAATATAGGAAAGGGGAATTTTTTTTCCTATAAGGCCTAATATGCCACATGGAGGAACATCAAATAAAACCCACGTTCTCCTATAGTGTAAACTTGTTTCATACACACTTAATTGCAAACACCATACCTGTTCGATACGAAATGCTAAATAAAACAATAATTCCCATATCAAGCAATCAAGTCATACATACAATAACCAACCAAATAGTTGCCAAATCATCCATCCACCATACAAGATATTAGAATCCATGAAATTCATCCATCACATATTTCACTTTTTAATATAATATTCATGCTAATATCAAAATCAATGAGATCCATAAACATCATACTAAAATCAGATAATAAATATGATAATTGTGAATTGGCCTCATGGGCCAAATACAACCATCCTACCAAGAAAAGTTAGCATATACAAGGTAAAGTGAAAAAAATATGCACCCTAGTCAATTAACCATGATAAAAAATCTATCCAATGTCTCGTCACAAATAATTACAATGAGTCAACGTAATCAAAATAGAGAGAGAAATTGGTGGGCACTACATATCTCAATACGTGTTTTCCACTCATACTCAACAATATTGCAAGAAATTAAAATAACAATTTGGTTGTCACACACAAGTGTACTAGGGTTGTTATGTGGATAACTGTACTCATCAAATAATTGTCAAAACCAAAGTTCATCCTTACTATATTTCATAGCTCCCCAGTAGTTAGCCTCAGTGGATGACAAAGAAATAACAATTTTCTTCTTGCATCCTAATGAAAATGAACTTGACCCAAGTTTGTAAATAAAACAAAGTTTTGATTTACGGGCATCAATATCTCCTACAAAATATGAGTTGGTATAATCAACAATATGAGAAGTACCATATGGTGTGTATTGAATACCAATGTGAGTAACCCCCTTAATAGAACACAAATCACATTTGGCTTCCTTCCAATGACTCTTATGTGGATTTTGGGAGAACCAAGAGACAAGGTTAACAATGAAGGTAATATCAAAGCATGTGTGATTCAGTCATGATAAACTATGTATATAAGTTGATATAATGTGGGATCAACTATAGGAGTATTACAATTCATAGTGAGGAAAACACTTAAATGAAAAGGAGTATGGGATAACTTACTTTCATTTATATCAAACTGATGAAGAAGGTATATAACATACTTATTTTGTGTAAGAGAAATACCATTTGTGAATGATTAATCAAAATTCGAATGAAGAAGTGCAGAAGCCCTAAGTATATTATATTAAACTACCTCATCAACTTGAGCTTAATATCATTGATCATGGAGTTGGAACTTCCTATCAAAATGAGATTATCAACATACAATATAAGTATAATAATTTGATCCTTGTGTATTTAGATATATACATTTTGGTCAGAGTGACAACTGTTGGATCTTTGTCATTTTCATTAGTGTTGTCATTGATGTCAAGTGGAATTGATGGAAAAATATGTGAATTAGGTATTATGTAGGGTTTTCAAGGCCAACAAGTGTTAACAAAGTATGCAACAAACTTCAGGAAGTAAGAGAAATGTGAAGGTTGATTGGAAGTGACATCTCTCAGAGAGGTTTCAGGTGTTTGCATGATGATGACATTGTTGGATATTAGGAGGTTCAATGCTTCAGTGGAATAAAAAAGTCTCAGGAAAGTTTATTGAGCATTCTGAATGGTTCCAGGTTGATTCAAGGTCACTACAAACTTGGAAAGGGATATTGAAACACAATGGAGAGATTAAAATGGTTAGTAGATATGATTATAGTGTTTTGGTGGGCTAAAATATTTTTCACATATTCTAAGTACTCATAAAATGTGTATGAAGAAAATAAAAACATTTGGTCCTTAGAATTTTTTTAATTTTTTTGATTTTTTGAGTACTTTAGTGAAATGTGGGTAGAAGGGGTGTGGATGGAACTTGTTCCCATAGAACAAGAGTTCACTACATGACTAGTCAACCCAAAAGTTAAATGGGTAAAGTGTTGTGGGTGAGAGAAGGCTTTCGGGAACTAAGTCCCCAGATAGAACAAGTACCCTAAAGATCTAAGTTCCCCACAAGAATATTCAACCCAAAAGTCAAAGCTTGGGAGAAGGGGAGAGAGTTGTGGATGGGAAGGACATTTCGGGAACAATGAATCTTGATGGTATAGTTCCTTGAGTTCCATAGTTCTTTGGTCAACAATTCAACCCACAAAAAAAGGATGAAGGGAGAGGAGAGTGTTTTTTAGAGATGGTAGAGGTTGCAGGCCTAGGAGGCATAAGTATCGCATGGGACTTAGTTCCCCGCAGGTCAAGATGACTCGCAATCCAAAGAAAAAATTGATTTTTGGAGAAGGAGAAGTATGCAGGCATAAAGGATAGTGAAGGCACAAGTTCCTGTGTACCTCGAGTTCCTTGGAGACCTGAATGACCCACATTACAAAGGAAAAGGGGAGAGATAATATAGTGTGGATAGATGAATGATCAGATGAACTAAGTTCACAATGCACTTGTTCCTTGAGTTATCGACATACCCGATATATCTGATTTACACGAGGAAAATTGATTTAAATGATTTAATGAAATTTATATATAGTACAAGGTATAATGTAAGGATATTAATTTTGAATTGGTAATGTTGTTTCTCATGAACCCCCTACACCCACATCAACATATCTAGAGCTCCAGTTTGTCAATTTTTAAATTCTTGGAATTTTTGGAATCATGAAAAAATCCTCTAGCATTTGAAATAGAAAAATCAGGATTTTTTGGATAACTGAATAGTATTTCTAGAAACATAAGAATAGAGAAAATCATGGGCCAGAAAATTAGTTTCCCTTGTCCATTTAAGCGGTAAAAATTCAAAATCATTGTTACTATTGAAGTGAGAAAAGGATCATTCGAATTGAGAAAATTTAGAGAGAGAGAGAGATGAAATAGAGCCTACAGATGGAGAGTTACTGATCAAACAAAGGATTCAAAATAAGGATTATTTTAGTTGATCAGTTGAGTAAGAGATTTCAAATCAGATATGCAGAGACAGAGTTAAAGTGCAAATTAAATGATCAAATGAATATTTGTTGATGAATGATAAGCTCTAGGATCAGAGACCCTGATTAGATTTCAAAGAATGAGGCAAAGAGATAAATAATGTTGAATTTTCAAGCCTAAAAGAGTGAGGGTAGAGAGATAAAGAAAAGTGATTGATTGTATCGGGTCCGTAAAAGAGCCAGAAAACTAGTTTAAAAAATGGGCCCCTTCTTTAATATGGGACACGTGGCACCCTTTGGTTAGCTGGGGAGATACGCTTCAATTTTCATCTTTGTACCCTTCGACAAAAGGAAAATTTTCACCTTTTATTCCAACTCCCCACTTTCCCACTTTGACCTTGACTTGGGCTCAAATGCTAACTTTTTCCCTTTGGGCGAAGTTGCGGCCCCTTTTACAACTTTCACATCTTTTGAATAAAAGAGGAAAAAACCAACTTTTCCCCCAATGGCCCACTTTAGCATTGTTGGATTAGGATTTCCACGTGGGATTCATCCACTGCCTGCTCAATTTCTATGTTTTTGGCTAAGTCCTTTTCTCAGTGGGGTCATATTTCTTGACTGGGGACACACAGCAGTTTGGCTCTCATTTGGAAACCTTTCCTTTATTCTGCTCTTGAATTAACACTGTTTAGACACTTGGTACCTTCCGCTGGTCTGTCTCTGTGTTTGACTATTCAACCTGACCCTGTCCCTTTTTTGAAATGGGACACATGGAGGCTCCACACTCACTTAGAAACCCGCTTAGGATTTTGCCTTTGAAGGAGTGTCAGGTTGACACTTGGAAGTCTCCATAGATCCTTAGACTTTTCAACGGCCCCTCTTACCTTTTTGGAACTTGGGCTACATGTCGAGCTAGCACTTGTTTGGGTCTCCACCTTTGGACTAACTTTGGGAGTAGTGACGAGCTAACAAGTGTCTACTTCTGCTAACATTTCTATACTTGGCCTTTTTTGAGGCCCGCTTTGTCCACCTTTTGACTTTGATGCTTTGACTCTGCCTCTGCTTCAGGCTTGGGACACGTGGAGCCCTAGCGCTTGTTCGAGCCTCTCTTTTTGGATTCAACTTTGAAGAAGTGTCGTGTTGACACGTGGCTCTCTCTGTTGTCTCCTCCATACTTAGTCAATTTTTGGACTCTTTCTAAACTGTTTTGAGCCCGAAGACTTCAGATCTTCACCATTTCTTCCTTTTCTTATTCTTGGCTTCTTTGAGACACCGCTCCTCCTCTTCTGACCCTGCTATTCTATTTCTAAGCCCACCTGTAACCCATAGAATGGATTTAATACATAGAAATGGCTTGACAGAGCTATTTCTTCTTTCATAGGGTTGTTTAGTCTTTCTCAGCCCCACCACTCCATTGTTGAGCCCTTTTGCGACCTGTTTGCAAGATTTAAACGTGTTTTCTCTGATTCTTTCCATGCGGGGTCGTGGCTGATCCAATATTTTTCCCAGGGGTGAAATATGAATAACAAGACCCAAGTATGATTCTGAGCCCTATGCAAAACTAAGAATTGTGTTCTACTGACACCATGTTATGTTGTTTATAACTTTTTATGGGGTGACTAATTCACCAATATGATGCCCCCCTCATTTGGGGTGCATGCAATGTCGTTGAAGGAGTATGTGGCCCAAAAGACAACCAAATGATATGTTAAAACTGTGCTCTGTAGGGGGAAGGGAATGTGCTTGGTAGAAACCAAGGCATACACAGACAAAGTGGCTAGGAGACAAGTGTTAGTACAAGAAAAAAACAAACACACATGTATAAAACAAAATGTAAGCTAAGCAAACAATGTGTAAGCTAAGACACAATTAAACAGACAATAAGACAATGTAGACCATGAAAAGTGGGTTGTGAACATGGGACATCACTCACAATGTCGCAAGAAAACCAAGGTATAAGTGGACATAAAAAGACAAGTGTGCACACAAGACAAAGGGAAAATCCCGTAAACAAGAGCATACAAAGGGAAAGAAATGAGAAACAATGTAATAGATAACCATAGAAATAGATAGTCTAGCATAAAAAATGCTACACATGAAGAACCCGTTAGCATGTTATAAATATAAAAATTATGTCAAAGCATGTATAATTTGATAATGTAATGTTTTATGAAACAAAATGAAACAATAACACCTACAGTGTACGAAAGTGGATGTCCCCAAGAGCCTCTGAGGGACTGGTAATATGTATTGTGCCAATCATCCATGATGCGTGTAATAGATCTACATAATCTATGATCACAACTAGAAAGCAAGTGAAAAAACATGTGTCTATCATAAATATAATGAAACAAAATATATCTATCTATCATGTGTAAAAAAGTGATCATGTAAGAAGAAGTAAGCAAGAGGAAATGCAACAAAGGTATGCAGTATGCTATGGATGAGACGGGATGGGATATAGTGTGAATGATAGGAGAAATGTCCCCCTTGAGTGAATGTGTATGTATGTAATGAGGTTCATTTATTTATGCCCCCTCAGAAGTCAATAATGAACCGTAAATAAGAGTGTGTCATAAGGAAAGGGTTTGAATTGTGTGTGCTGAAAAGATGTGATCAATGAAGCGTAAAGTGCAGAGTGTGTGAGTGAATGAGAGAGTGATTGAATACATTAATGTAATGAGGTCCATTTTAAATGTATACCCTCAGCTGTTGAGTATGGCCCATGAGAGTAGAGTACGTCATAGGGTAATGACCACAACATGTATAAGTATATGTAAGAGAGATGTAATGTGAATGTGTATAGTGAGTAATGCACCTAGTGTGTAATAGATGTTATGAGAGGAAGAAGTCACGTGTGTAGAACATGTGTTATGTGAGATGTTGAATGTGCAATGTGACTAAGAAATACTAGATATATGTGTGGTGAATGTGTCTAGTGTAAAATTTTTGATATGGTCAAGTGTGCAAGAATGTGTGGTGTGTACAATGTGCAATGTGTGAGGTTAATGTGTATAGTATGCCATAAACAATCAAGTGTGAACCAAAGCAAAAGAGTGTGTCATGGGGAAATGACAGTGAAAATTTATGAGAATGTGTATAGCGAATGTAAAAGACTAAATACAATGTGTGTAAGATGTATGATAGTTGATAAGGCTAAAACATGCTGGGGGAGTAAGTGTGATACCCCTTAAGTGTGTGATGATGAGTGTGTTATTCGATGAATGATGTTTAGAATAGACAGATAAGTGAGGTGTGAAGATGATGAAGTGTAATTTATAGTGTATATTTTATGTGATAATTGATGAAATATTGTGGTGTATGCGAGACTATCGATAGATAATAATAAATGTATGTATGTATGATTGATTATGTAATAAATAGATATGTTTATGAAACATGTAATGCTAAGATGAAACATGGTTCTTATTGTAAGAGATCCCTCAACAATGATGTAATAACCATAATAACACAAGTGTGTTATCAGGAACTGGTGATACTAGTGTGTGAAAATATGTATATGTCATATGTGAAATTCTAAATGTGAAGTGATGAGACAATTAAACCTTTGTAAATGCTAAGGGGGGAAATAGGTGCGATGCCCCCCAAGTGTGTGATGAGAAAAGATATCAAATAATGTCCTCTAGGAGGTCTTCATTATCATAATCAAATCCGAAAGGTAAAGCATCTGATACATGATAAGAAATAGTATCGGGTTGATCACGCAATGAGCCATTACGATGAAGGTTGTACATGCCCATTGCAAATTCTTCGTCAGTGAAGGGGATAATGGACAACCATGTGCATACCAGTGTGTGAGATTTTTTGAATAGCCAAGAAAGGAATCATTGTAAATGAAAAAATGACTTAAAGACATAGGAAATGAAATTTTAATATGATCAAGATCTATGGTGCCCCCAATATAGTCAAGCCAAGACTATCCAAGTGTAAGGGAAACATCGCGGGGAGCTCATGTAAGAAAAAATGTGAGATGAAATACGTGAAGCCCATAAGTACCAGTGATGTGGATGAAACCATGATAAAGATGAGGAACATACAGTGAAGGGAAGAAGTTGTCAACGAAAAATCCTATCTGAGCCAAGCCATCATGTGTGCATATAATTTCATCACAAGTAGGATCAAATGGAATATGTTCCCAATAATAATTATTCATGAAAAACATACATGTAAAGGAGGACATTCTAATGGTGGATGCACATGCGATACTGAAGTAGGTGGAATGACATCAGATGTGTAGGTAGCCCCCCGATAAAGTACCATAACAATAGTAGTAGCAGAAAGAGGTGGTGTTGTAGATGGGACTGCATCTAGTATGTAAATAGTACCTTCAAGTGGTGGTAAATGATCTGGAGTATCCATGGGTTGTGGTTCATTAGTAGTATTGGATCGTGTAATAGGAATTGTAGTATTGAAATCATGATCACAATATTTAAAGGGGTCATGATCACTAGGAACTGTATATTTTATGCCCTCATGTAGGAACTTGACACATTGATGTACTATAAAAGGAACTACTTGCATGGCATGGAGCTATGGCCGACCAAGTAAAGAGTTATACAAAACTAGAAAGTTAATGAAAAAGAAAATTGTATTAAGGGTTTTGGGCCCTATAATGATAGGAAGAGTAATGTGACCCATGCATGGATGAACAAAACCATCATATGTCCAAAGGGAAAGAAACGATGGACTAAAATTTGCAGCAGAAAGACCAATATTTTCAAGGAATGACATAAGACATAGATTGAGTTCAGATCCATTATCAATTAAAGTATGCTTGATACCCATATTGTAAATGCAAATCATGATATGCAAGGGTGGATCATTATTAAAAAAAGAAATATCGACATGGGGATTAGACGGGAAATAAATATGTTGGGAAAATGCCTCAACAAATGTTTGATATATTGAATCTGGATGCATATTAACAAGAATACGAGTGGTAGCAAAGATAGTTCGGATTCTATCTCTTAATTGAGGATTGATAAGCCAAAATTCATTAATGGATATACTCATGATGAAGAGATGCTAGAAAGATAATAAAAATGGTGGTATGAGGATCCTAAGAGTGTTGAGATCAAAGTTCGGGTTTAACAATATGATTAAGCTAAAATGTGTAAATAAGAACCTAATTTTATGTTATTGTAGTAGCAAATAAATATGCAATTAAGTACAAAAATTATAATTAAGAAAACTAAGAAATAAATTATGAAACCTTAGTTGCAAGGAGGAGAAGAAGGTACTTAGTTGAATTTTAATAAATTCTAAACTATACCGATGTGCTGACCAGGTGAACAGAGTAGCAAGAGTGTCACACAGAGAACCAAACAAATGAATCTCTGGAGAAAATTGTTAGACTGGGGTGCTTAGAGAGGGATAGGGGCACCTGCAGGCACCCTAGAACTGATTCTAGGTGCATAGGTCTACAGAAAAGATCAAGAAAAATCCTCAAAGTGGTCACAAGATGTTCGCTGTTAGTCGCATTTGGTCACTCGGAGGTTGCACCAAGATCATTGAGATCACTGGAAACCTAAAATGAAATATGAAAATGTAAAACCATCAAATAAACATCAAATCCTAAAAAAAAATTTGTAGAATGAGGGGTAGGAATTTCCCCAGCTATCACGATGGTGAACTTACGACTAATCACTACACTACATCTCAGACCCAATGTAGTTATATGTGTGTGTGTGCAGAATCATGCCCTAGGTGGCTCTTGTGTGAGTCACACTTAAAAGCGAGAAAATAAGCTAGATGTAAATAAATGTAATAGATGTGTTTATGGAATAGAATGAATTTCCCTCCTATGAAGTGTGTATGTAGAATAACCAGCCCTTGTGTCCCTTGGATGGTGGTAGATGGATGCAATGAAGCTCTTAGATGATTGATGGATGCAACCTTAGGTGGTGACAACTAATGCTTAGTGTTTGGTCCCTTATTATGATCACATAACTTTATGTTTATATGATTTCCTTGCTTGAATTTCATAATTATCCCTGAAAAGTCCAAATACCAAGAAGATAAGATGATAAAACGAATAGAAAATACCCAAAAAATGTGATTAAAGTACAAATGGGTCAGGGGCGCCTAGAGGGAACGAGGGCACCTGACATTGACATCCTGGTTGGATGTTGGTGTTCAAGATGATAAAAACCAGAGTATAATAAGGTAGACTAAGAAAGTGAAGGTGCAATATTGAAAGGAACTACATAAGACAAAGAAAGGTGGCCAAAGACATGGGTTAATTAGTCCTTTTCTTACTTAGGAATCATATGAATAGTAGTATGTAATCAGGAATAGATAATTACCCAAAGTGTGTGATTTTATGTCTACAGGGGAAGAACATATTAAAATGAAGAAAATCGCCTCTCATAGAGCTTACAAAGATACTATCACGCAAAAAAAAAACACATTTAACATCATAAAATCTAGGAGGAAACTCCGGCATGGCGTTTGAAGAATTGTGGACGTGATCGAATTCTATGAAACTTCCGCAATTTCCGAAGTCAAACAAATATAATCAATCGAAAGCAACTACGCAACTAAAAAGATATTGGGCCCCAGGAATAGTGTCATTGGCTACAAAATAATGATTATAATAATAATAAAATAATGATAGTAATAATACACCAAATACAAACAATTATGATATTAAAACATAATTTTAAAATTTCAAATTATAAAACAAAACAAAATAAAAAACAAAGCTATATTAATAAATAAAAATAAAATAAAGTAGAGATATAACTAATAACCTAAACAAGACACCAAGGAAGGAAAACATTTAATAAATAATAATAATAAAAATAAACAAACAAATCAAATTTACAGGTTTTAGTGGGTAATGGTAATTGAACTCGGTTGTGGGGGTTGTTGGAGTGGATGGAGGGAGTAATGGTGGTAGGCATATTGCCCCGGCCATGGTAAGCATGGTGCAACTCTATAGACCTTCTCATTCCTTCACCTCCTTCCAACACATTATATTTATAATTACATTATCTTTGACACATCCTCCCGGACTGTGTAAAATGGGAGCTTTGATATGCGGTATGGACTCCAACAAGTATAGTAGAAATTATATTTTTGTTTGACATGTAAATAAAATGTGAAATTCTAACAAGGTGTTGGAAAATGTATATAAATGCATTATATATTTGTAAACCCAAGTGCCACACCCTCAATGCAACATCCTCCTTCCACTTGTACAAAAATGGGAGCCTTTGCATCAGACATAGACATCTGCCAAAGTGTGGAGGAAAGTTATCAGATTTTATAGTTGTTACTACCCTGATAGACATGTATGTAAAATGTGGGAGTTTAGACACATGGAATATTTGAAAAAATTACTTTGAGGGATGCAACCATGCCTCAACTGTAGGCCTATGCAATTTTTTTTTTTGTTTAAAAGGCTATAGAAACTTTCAAAGAAAATGTAATTAACAGGAGTAAAGCCAAATTCCAAAAAACTTGCTAGCATACTCCCTTTCGGTGCCAAAATAGAAGCATTGATTATGTAGACACAAAATCACACACTTTGAGTCATTATTTAGTCATGGTCTCATACTACTATTCATATGGCTCTCAAGTGAAAAGGGAAATAATCAACCCATGTCTTTGGCCATTTTACTTTGCTTTCCATTGTTACTTTTGATCTTACACCCACACTTATGGGTCTATATTATCATTCTACATTTTTCCTATTTTTGAATGGGGCACCCTATGCACCCTAGTCCCCTCTGGGGTGCCCTGATCCTCTTTCCACTTTACTCTCACCTTTTGGGAACTTTCTAGTCGTTTGAGCTTTCTATATTTTTGGTGGTCGACCTTTTCGGGGTTAATTAAAAAATTAGAACAAGAGAACCATCTAAATATAAAGTTATGTGACCATAATGAGGGACAAACACACTAATCATCTACTATCACGATCTAGAGTTACATCCATCAAAGGAATCTAAATCTACATTTGAACCCATCTAGATCCATCACAAGGCACACAAGGATGGTTTATCTGCATCACACTTCATAGGAGGGGAGTCTATTGTTTTCATGCACACATTTACTACATTCTACATCTAGTTATTTTCTCGTTACTTCACAAAGTGTGACTGGCACAAGAGTAACCAATGACACGATTACACACACACACAAACGTAGAACTACATTGGGTCTGAGATGTGGTGCAATGCTCAGTGATAAGTCCATCAATTTGGATACTGAGGACAATCCGACCCCTTTATATGCATCTTTCTTTTTTTAGAGTTTTTATGCTTTGTCTAGAGTTTTACAGGAAACTATTTATTGCAGGTCTTACAACAACATTGGTGATCACACAACGAAATTCAAGTGACATGAAATTAACATCAGTGAACATCCAGTGACACTCCAGAGGAGATTTCTTGGTCATTTACGCAGACTAGGGAGCCTAGATCTCAGACCAGGGCACCCATAGGCGCCCCTATCCCTTTCCACATGCCCCAGTCCAATCATATAGCTCAGATCCATACTTTCTAAGGATTCTGTGTGGTCGTTTCCTCCTCCTGTTCACCTGGTCTACACTGTAACATAGTCTTGTGACATATGCAAATCAGATAAGGATTTTATTAACCTTTTTTACACATTAGGGTTTCATATGTTCTAGCTTAGTTTGCTTGGGTGTATTTCAATATTTTATTTTTCCATTTATTCATTCATTTTACTACTCCTATAACATTAGATTACACTTGAATATTTCTATTTTAGTTAATAATTTTGGTGAATCCATACTCAATTTTCACGCTTTTAGGATCCTCATTCTTTGATTCTCATCCTATAATCTTATCCTCATGAATATCTCTATCCATACTTAATTTGCATAATCATCTTGATTGTATTAATATACTCAAATCATATTTGGCTACTACCTATATTCCTCCTCACATATCACTCAAATATGTACACCAAAAGTTTACTTCAGCCTTATCTCTTAATGATGCTCAAATCACTTTCACATCAGATGATCTACCTTCTCAAGAAATACTAGAGCATGACCCCCCATTGTATATTCAATTTTATATTAACAATATCAAGGTCAAGCACACCTTAGTTGATAATGTATATGGCCTTAACATTTTTTAATGTCACTTTTATGCATCACTTAGGTCGTTCAGAAATTTCCTTGGCTCCTTCATCATTCTCCATTCGTGATTTTAACAACATTACCAAGTGTGTTTTAGGAAATATTAGTCTTCTAGTCACTGTTGGTCTATGTATAATCACTATTACATGTCCATTTCATACCCAATAACCTTAACTATAACATTCTTCTTGGGTGGCCATGGATCCATGCCATACATGTGGTCCTTTCTACCTTATATACACAAATTAAATTTCACTATCAAGGAGTTGTTTATGATGTTATGTCTGATCCATCACCTTTCCCATATTGTAATGCTATTGAACAATCCAGTGATACCCCTAATTCTTCTGATATTACTCAAGAATTTTATAAACATGGTTTAGGATATGAGTACTTATGCCGCTATGGATTCTCCAATACTAACTTAGATCAACAAGAACTTAGAATAATAACACTTTGGGATTTGCCCATATAATCTAATAAATTTAGATTGGGATACCACCACAATCCATCCCTACTTTAGAAGTTTATACCCCCTTACAAACCTCTTTACTTTCACTCATCCATCCAAAATTCATCACTTAAAATACTTCTACCATTTGCGATACTTTAGACACTTTTTAGACCGATGATGCTCTCTTATAACACATGGGGGTTTATGATAAATTTCATTCTTTTCACCATAAAAGATGTTATCTACCGTTGCTTCAACATGCTGCTTATTTTGGAGACTTCCCGATGTACCTACTAATTGCACCAATTATCTTAACATTATTCCTATATATCAAAGATCGGTCCTCCCTTCTTAATGAATAAATAATACAATATAACTTGGGAACATCTGAGAACCCCCACGCTTTGTATTACTAGTTGACTCTCTCACGCCTAGTGAAAAAAATGACATCAAGAAAATATTGCATGACTTATATGACATTTTCACATGAGACTATAGTGATATGTCGGGTATTGATCCATCTATTGTGATGCATAATATTTTCCTTAACCCTAGTGCAAAGCCATTCTAACAAAAAATCTGCAAAATGCACCTAAAGGTGGCACTCTTAATCAAGGAAGAAATCCAAAAGCTACTTGACTCTAGCTTTATTCAGGCTATTGACTATCTCGAATGGGTATATAACATTGTACTAGTAATGAAACCAGATGTCCACATCCATTGTTGCATCGACTTTCTTGATTTAAATAAAGATTGTCTTAAGGATAGTTTTCCCTTACCTCATATTGATACTATTTTTGAATTTACTACTGACTATGATATTTTATCTTTCATGTATGGTTTTGCAAGCTAAAACCAAATAAAAAAAAACCTAGTTGATCAGGAGAAGACTTCGCTTACCACACCCTGAGGAACATTCTATAACATTGTCATGCCCTTTGACCTTAAGAACACCAGGGCCACTTATCAATGGGAAATGATGAATACATTCCATGATTATATTCACAAGATTATCAAAGACTGCGTTAATGAAATATTAGCTAAGTCTAGACATCATTCAACCCATGCAAGAGACCTATAAATACCATTTAAATGCCTACATCAATACCACGTCTACTTAAATCCTAATAAATGTGTTTTTTGGTGTCACCATTGGTAAACTTCTTGGAAATATCATCTCACAATGAGGAATTAAAATTGACCCTGCCCGACATCAGGCAGGGGTGAACAACAATGGGTTTAATGCCGGTTATACCCTGACCGATGTCGTTCATCCCTTGAACGATGTCAGTCATTGTAAAAACTAGTAACATGTAAAAAACAAGTTTCTTGTGAAGCAATTAAGATCCATACTCAACAATCTCCAACTTGGAGATCAATTACTGTAATGTACTATGTATCACCATCCTTAGTTCCTTTTCCTTGACCTATTTATTCCTCTTTAAGTCTCAAACTTGAAGACCAACAGAAGTGGAGTGAAGCTCCAAATTCTCCCTTACTAATGGATTCGTTAGCATATCTGCAGGGTTCTCATCCATATGGATTTTCTCTAATTTCAACTTCCCATCCTCCAACACCTGCCGTATGAAGTGATACCTCAATTAAATGTGTTTCATTCTTTATTGAAATGTTGAGTTCTTTGTTAGATGAATCACGCTCTGACTATCACTGTATAATCTGCAATTCCCTTTCTCCTTACCCAACTCTTTCATGAACTGCTCATCCATATCATCTCCTTGCTAGCTTTTGTAGCTACAAGATACTTTTCCTCTATAGTAGAAAAATCCACAACCTTTTGCAATATCGAAATCCGACTAATTGTCTTTCCACCTACTGTGAAAACATATCTAGTTGTGATCCTCCTACCATCCAAATCTCCAACCATATCTCAATCAACATAGGAAAGTAAAGAATTATCTAACCCTTCATAGCATAAATCCATGCTGGATGTCCCTCTCAAATACTTGATAATCCATTGGACTATTTTCTAATGTTCTTTAGCTAGATTAGCCGTAAACCTGATCACAACTCCTACTACCTGTGTAATGTCGGGTCTAGTACAAACCATGACATATGACGAGGCTAGAATATTTCTGATTAATGTATAATATATGATTTCATCATACTCTCCTTTAGGTTAAATTGATTGCATTTTGTGACTTTTAGTTGATCTGATATGAGTTAGGATGTAAATGTCTGTGTTTTGATTGATTGTGATCCTAATGTTAAAAAATCTAAAATTCCTAACATAATGTGTGTTTAAATTCAGTTTTGTAATAAATCAGCTCTAATCAGTCGAGGAAATGAAGCAGGTGGCATTTAGTATGTTTTTGATGGTGTTTGTTCCTCCAAAACTTAGTTCCAAAACTTCTAAGCTAGTTCTGAAACTCCATCACACAGTCATCATTTAGTTCAGGAACTTTCGGACTTAGTTCTGGAACTCCAAAATTTAGTTCTAGAATTTTCGGACTCAATTCCGGAACTCCTGGGGATAGCTCCAGAACTCTAATAGGTTTTGGCTCTTAATAATTTTGTATGGTTCTGGAACTTCTCCAAAGTTCCGGAACCGATGGAAGGTATCTATTTTAAACCACATATAGATATTTTTCATCTACAATCATGAAGGACGAGAAGATTTCTGAACACTGATCCAGAACGAGTTATCCTATAGCTATCTGATCAACTGCCATCCAACTCAGCATCTATTCTGGGCATGATTCAATTTCTTCAAAACTCATTCAGGCAGTTGTGATTGTAAAATGTATATAAATCAGACCTGCATTAGAGATTAGATATGGAAAAAGAGATATAGAAGAAGATAGATATAAATAAGAGAAATAGATTAAGTATCCAGAGCTAGTACATTTTGTAATACTAAATGTTTTCATCAATAAAATAGCCATTTTGATTTGAGAGAATTCTAAGTTGTTAAAATCTTGATTCAAGGAGGATCAAGGGCCCACTCCCCCAAGGACCAGGATATTCGTTTATTTGGTATTTATATTTCTTTAGCAAATAGCTTCAATCTGTTAATTTTGTATTACTTTAGTTATTTCAATTAAATTATTTTGCATACTTGTTCTTGTAGGTGTTTATATAAAACTTTATAATTCTTGCAATTGTTTTCAAGCATTTTAATGTGAGTTTTTTCTTTCAAAAGCAAGAGTGTTTATTTTCCAGCAGCAAGTGTGTTTCCATTATGCACGGTGTGTTTCCTTTCAGCAAGCTTTCAGTGTGTTTTATCTTCAACAAGTTTTTATAGTTTGATTTGAATAAGGTTTTACCAAGAAATCCTTAAGTCATTAAAGAGATCCCCTAGAAAATATAAAAAATAGTTACAGCCAACAACTAGATCAGTTAAAGTACTCTTGTTGCATATAGCTTCAGACACACCCCTGGTTTGATATGCCATCAACAAGAAGTTGATTAAATGAAGGGAATGATGACACCCATGATTTTTGGTGCCATTTCCAGGGAAAAAACTAGTTGGAATTTTCTAATTAAGTGTTAGCAAGAGCAACAAAACATACATTTAGTAGTTAAAGAATCTTCCCTACTATATCACAAAATATATGAGTAGACCAAGGGACTCATAGGGTAGATTCCTTCCAAAAAAGTATTCACAAGAATTAATAACATCCTCTAATCAAAGTAAGGAAATTAAGAAATAATTGGAGGTACCACCATCCCCTGTCAGAAAAAAAACATAATTACCATTTTTGGAATTCTTAGATCCATCACCTGAAGGGAGTATAAATTTTAGGAGAAGGCTTATTACCCAAGACCCATTAAGGGTAAGTTTTGATTTTCAATTGAGTAGTCAACCCCCTACTCCTGATTTTTCACCTTCCCCAAAGCATACAACTTACCACATTGATTGGGAGGAAAATTTGGAAAATACTTTTGAAATGGTACATGAGAAGCTGAGGGAGTACCTGATAGGACCTTTACTTATCCAATCCAATTGGGGGATGATGACACATCAATGAAAAATATCTCACCTGCACATTTACCCACTTTTAGAATTCAAGGTACTATGTCAGACCTATGATTATAAAATAGACAATCAAAAAATTAAGCTATTTCCATCCACCTTGAAGGTTGCAGCAATGAGATGGTTCATGGGATTAACATCCAACTCTATTAGCACTTGGGCACAAATGGAGACTTCCTTCCTAGATAAATACCAAGATTATTACAGAGGGAGAAATAGGAAGGAAGAATTCTTTAAAATCAAGCAGGAAGAGGATGAAAACATAGAAGACTACTTAGACAGATTCCTCTTTGTTGGCAAAAGATGTGGATTTGTGCTTACAGAGGAATTAAGTAAAACTATTTTTCTCAAAGGTTTGGATGACGAATCTAGAGAAGCCCTTAACTTGATAAGAGGGCGAGATATTGATCAGATAAGAATGAATGGAATTAAAGAGATTTGTAGATGTTATTCCAGAACAAGAGGAGGACCTAGAAAGGGAAAATTAGTAAAGAGTCTGAGTCCAGATATGAACAAACTAATGGATGAATTAGAAAACTTTAAAATAGACATTTTAGTACAGTTAACCTCTACTATGGATGGAGTACAAGCTAAAGCAAATTCTAAAATTGAACCATTGGCTATATTTTGTCTTAGATATAGGAAGAAGCATGCATTGAGAGATTTTCCTTTGGATAAAATAGAAATGTGTCTTATCTGTGAATCTAAAGAACATGATATTGATGTTTGTTCTTTACTTCCTATCATTAAAAATTATCTTAAACAAACCAGTGCCTCATCGACAACTGAAGAGTTGAATTTTTTTCGAAAACAACCTAACCAAGGACAGTTTATGCCACGATCAGCTCCTAATCCATGGACAATGCCATGGGTTGCTTAGGTAGTACCAAAAAGCTAGGGACAACCACCTTGGGTACCTCAACCAACTTGGAACCCTCAAGATTGGGAAAATCAAGCCTTAGGACATCAAAAACCATGGGTTGGTCAAGGAAATCCTTATGCTTGGTCACAACCTAGATGGAACCCTAATTATTCCCTACGAAGAACATATCCAAATCAGAATCAACAGGCCATCATGGGATCCCCTGCACAAAATACACAAACTAAGAATGTAGTCCAAATGCAAATGTCAACTCAGTCGGTGGAAAACCCCAGAAACAAAAAAACAACTCCTGTTTATGGAACAGAACCAGAAAAATCAGTTGATTTACATGCTATGGACTGTAAGGATATTCAAACTAGATCTGGAAAAATAATTACCAGCGCACCCCCTTATAATCACTGAAATGACAAAAGAAAATGAAAACTCTAGCATTATTGTTCTAAAAGAGAAAATAGAAAGGAAAGAAAAGGAGCCAGATAGCAACATTACTGAGGCTCCATTTCCTGAGAGATTCAGAGAATGATATAAAAATCAGGGAGTCTGAATTGGTTCAAGAATTAAGGAAATTGAATATTGAAATACCATTGTTACAAGCAATTAAAGATATTCCAGAATTGAATAAATTGATCAAAATGTTATGCATGAAAAAGCCTGGAAAAAAGAGAAAGTATCCCAACAATATGAAAGTAGATTGGAAACTTGCTGATTGATTAGCAGGAAAACTACTACTTCCCAAATATGGAGATCTTGGAAGTCCTGTTATTTCTGTCTCTATAGAAAAATAAGGAAGTACATAATGTTTGGATAGATTTGGGAGCTGCTATTAATGTAACGACAGTGGACACTCTGAAAAATTTACCATTAATAGGTATACAACCTATTAATACCATATTGCAGATGGCAGATCAGTCTATAGCAAAACTAGAAGGAATTATTGAAGACGTGGTAGTTATGGTAGAGTCATGGGAATATCCAATTGACTTTCTTATATTGTAGTCAAAAGGTAAAACATTGGTTTATACCATTATTTTCGGCAGACCATTACTAGCTACAGTTGCTGCTTTGATAGATTGCAGGTTAGGTGATACGACAATCTCGAATGGTAAGAACTCTAAAAAAATTTCCTTATGTCCTACTGCACAACCTTTCACTGACAGTCATGAACAATTGTGGGTTGATTCTCCTGAAATTAATAAGTAAAATTTTTCTTTTTTGGCTATGATCAAATTATAGGATCATGTAAGATAAGTAGAAGGGATGATTAATCCACCATTGGATGAGAACCTGCTATCTTCAATGTAATCAAAAATAGTTTTGGTACTCGTGAACTTAGTTCCGGAACCCGCAAACTTAGTTTCAGAATATATGGCTATAGTTCCGAAACCACGACAACAGTAGTTCTCTTTGATTGAAAATGATTTCACTCCAGAGGAATGATATTTATTGTGGGGAGAGGATGAATCAGTAGCTTCAGTCTCAAGTACATCAGGAAGTGGTGAAGAATTTTTTGAAAGTAGCAGTGATGAGGAATTTGGCTTGCAAAGAGATAAGTATCATAATTCTCATTACTATCCTCTTTCCAACATTCTGTCTCAATGAAATTTTGGAGATGTTGCTACAAGGAATATGTTATTACAACATGTATGTCCATTAAATACTTTAATGAAGCCCTTTCCACAAATTAGTTCATCACATATTGGAACCAAACATGTTGAAATTCAACTAGGTAAAACTTTAAACATTAACAACTAGTTGAAGGAGGATGAAGAAGCTAAGTTGTTTGATGTTCTAAAAAAACATACTAAAGATTTTGCTTGGGATTACAAAGATATGAAGGGGATTCATCCAAGTATCTGTACTCATCACATCTATACTGAAAACACTAAACCAGTTAGGCAGCCTCAAAGGAGGATTAACCCAGCTTTAAGGGATATAGTCAAACAAGAAATTGAAAAACTATTACAAGTAGGTTTCATCTATCCTATCTCAGATAGCCAGTGGGTATCTCCTCTTGTAATTGTTCCCAAAAATAATAGAAAATGGAGAATATGTGTTGACTATAGGGAACTAAACAAAGCCACAATGAGAGATTATTTTCCCTTACCATTCATAGATCAAGTTCTAGATAACCTTTCAGGTAAATAGTACTTTTCTTTCTTGGATGGCTTTAGTGGGTACAATCAAATCAGAGTTGCTGATGAGGATCAGGACAAAACTACATTTACATGTCCATGGGGAACCTTTTCCTATACATTGTTACCATTTGGTTTATGCAATGCTCCTACAACTTTCTAGAGAGTTGTTCTTGCAATATTTACTGATCTAACAAATGATTGTGTTGAAGTATATATTGAAGACTTCACTGTACATGGAGATACATTTGAAGATGCTTTGAGAAATATAGAAAGAGTGTTAACAATATGTGAACAACACAACTTGTCTCCTAGTGATGAAAAATGTTTGATGATGGTGGATGAGGGAATTGTATTAGGACACCATATTTCATAAAAAGGAATTCAGGTGGATCAAAACAAAATTAGGATCATTTCAGATTTACCTATCCCTCAGAATCCCATAGATATCAAATCATTTTTAGGACATGCTAGATACTATAGACGCTTTATAAAATATTTCAATAAGATTGCTGCCCCCATGTTTAATTTGCTAACCAATGACTGTGAATTTCATTGGGATAAAAAATGCCAGCATGCTTTTGAAGAAATTAAAAACAAATTAATCAGTGCCCCAATATTAAGAGGTCCTAATTAGGAAAATTCATTTCATATCCAAACAAATTCCTCAAATTATTACATTGGTGCAATATTGGGACAAAAAGATGAAGAAGGAAAGATGTATGCCATTTACTATCTTAGCAAGAATCTTACTCCCACTGAAAAGAATTATACCACCACTGAAAATGAATTTCTTGTTGTAATTTATGCAATCAATAAATTTAGACATTATATTATAGGGTGTAAGATATTTGTATACATAAATCATTCAACAATTAAGTATTTAATGAACAAACTAGTGGTTGGAGGAAGAGTCATTAGATTGTTATTACTTTTGCAAGAATTTGATATTACCATTGTGGACAATCCAAGTAAATCTAATGTGGTAACTGATTTTCTGTCAAGACTAACCACCACAGGGGGAACAAGATCCAGTCAAGGATAACTTTCCAGATGAACAACTTTTTGCAATCTCATCAAGTACACCATGGTTTGCTGATATGGAAAATTATCTTGCAACAGGGAAGTTCCCTCCTTCTTTCACTAAGAAACAAACAAAGAAGCTACTAAAAACCAGTGCAAAATTCAAATGGTTAAATGGAATTCTATTTAAGTGTGGTCCTAATTTTGTCTTGTGTAAGTGTGTAAGAGAGGATGAAGTCTTTGATATCCTCAGAGCATGTCATGATGAACCAGGTGGAGGACACTATTTAGTAAAAAGAACAACTTGTAAGATACTTGGTACTGGTTATTATTTTCCATCTCTGTACAAGGATGTGAAAAGATATATCAAGAGGTGTGATCCTTGTCAAAGGATGGGACAACCAAATTTCACCAATGAAATGCCTCTTCAGCCTCAAGTTGTGGTTGAACCATTTGAGAGATGGGGATTGGATTTTTTTGGTCCCTTTAATCCTCCTTCATGAGGGAAGGAATATATTATTGTATGTACTGACTATGTAACAAAATGGGCAGAAGTGCATGCATTGACAAATGCCACTGAGGAAGTAGTTTCTGATTTCCTTTGGAACAAAATTATGATAAATTTTGGAGCACCAAGGAGCATAGTTTCATATCAGGGACCACAATTCATGTCTAACATGATCCAAGCTTTCACAAGGTATTACCAAATCAATCATAGGAAGTCATATCCTTACCATACATAGTCAAATGGACAAGCTGAAGTAACAAACAGAGAATTGGAGAACATCCTTACCAAAACGGTTGAAGCTGGGAGAAAATATTGGGTAAAGAGATTACCTGAAGTTGTCTGGGCGTATAATACAACTTGGAAAACTACAACAGGGTTTTCACCGTATGAATTAGTCTATGGGAAAAATCCCTTGTTGCCTATAGAATTTGAACTTCAGACATTGAGGACAATAGTAAAGGTGGGAATTGAATTAAATGCAGCTCAAAAAGAAAGAATCCTTCAACTCAATGAGTTAGATGAATTAAGGTTAGAAGAACTTCAACAGACAAAGATGATTCAAGAGAAAAGGAAGCAATGGCATGACATACATATCAAGAAAAGGAAATTCAAAGTAGGAGACTGGGAATTACTATTTGACTCTAAGTACCAATAATTCAAGGGAAAATTGAGAACCAGGTGGTTGAGACCTTATCGGATTGATCATATTTTTGACAATAGTTCTATTCAGTTACTTCCCATTGATGACAGTAGCAGAACACTCTTGGTCAATGGACATAGGCTGAAACTCTATAGGAAGCCTCCCACTAAGAATGAGTTTTTAAGAAAGATTAAAGCAGACAAAGAATTTGATCATATGGAAGAACTGAGTTCTTCCAAAATGATCAAATAATCAAATGATACATCTAGAATAAAGGGAAGAAGATGAAAACCAACAAATGGCGTCTTCTTCCCCAAAAAAAATAAACATAAAAATATATAAAAAATTCTCTCAAGGTCAATTGAAAACTAGCAATTGGTGGTTGACCTCTTTTTGGTTAGTTCAAATAAAGCAATTCTATTGAATGTTATCTGTCTTATCTAATCATGTTTTGTTCCACTTGTAGGAATGACGAGTCATCATAACAAAAGGCTTACATCATCAGGGACGGTAATTATGTCTTTTAACTTATTTAGGGTTGATTAAATGTTTGCATGTGTGATGTGACTTAATTTAAAAGGTAGGTATGATGAGTCATCTATTTATACATTATGATTACAAGTGTGTAATCATGATATTGATTTAGATGGAATAAGTGGCGGCTTGGTTATCATTAATAATCATTATTGCAAACATCAAGCGAGATAAATATTGCAGAAGTATCTTGAGGAAGGAGCAAAAAAGTGAGTTTGTATTCTGTAATAAAGAACAGAGAATTTAGATGTTCTATAGCTAAGAACTAAGGTTCCACATCTTAAAACAGAGGTTCTGCAGCTAACTAAAAAGGCCTACAACTAATTCACATGAAATCAAGGGAGACATAAATCAAGCCGATATGGGGATTAAGAAGAAATTAGAACCAGAGGATGATTCCCAGCTACTCCCAGACAAAGAAGTAGCATCCATCTTTGAGCATGTAGGATGGCTTGAATTCCTGAAGAAATTTTCAAGACATAATGACGAGCTGGTAAGAGAATTCATCATAAATCTAGAACAGGCTAAAAAAAAGTAAGAAATGTTTCTATTCCTTTTTCTGTAAATACCGTAAGCAATGTGTCTGGAGGACCCATTGTTCATGTCCCACAACCTGTAAAGGGGACTTTGAAAGAACTGGTAGAAGTATTGTTGTAAGAAGAAGAAGCTGAACCCCAATATATCTATAATACAAAGAAAATTATAAAAGGGGTCAGAAGGGCCAGTTTTTCCAAACCCTTTAATAGAGGAGCATTCTAGATAGTAAAATATTTAACTTGTGACGGTCAGTTTGGGTCTGTGGGAAAAGA
The DNA here is from genome assembly GCA_019776745.2 of Taxus chinensis. Taxonomy (NCBI): domain Eukaryota; kingdom Viridiplantae; phylum Streptophyta; class Pinopsida; order Cupressales; family Taxaceae; genus Taxus; species Taxus chinensis. The sequence goes on from CM034149.1 coordinate 869,391,276, forward strand.
AGTCTTAAAAATGCTCATATATCTGAAGTATGGAGCTGCCAAGCCTGAATACATAATAAACCTCCCATGGTTTCTTTTTGACTCCATTCAGACCATGGATCAGAGATATTCTTGGGGTGTTGGAACAATTAGACATCATGGTCTAATTCACTTGATATGCCAGTACCATTTCCTGTCAAAAAATAATGGAGAATAAATTTGGGACAAGTTTCTTGGCATGTTCAAGAAAAACCCTAATATTATCAGGAGGACAATTCCAGCCCCATTCTTTCCTTCAGCTAACCTAGAAATTGATACCCCTATAGAAGGATAGAGGGAAATGGAAAGAGAAAACATACCAAGGAAAAGAAGGTCGGTGAGGAAGATAAAAATAACAGAGCCTTCTATACATGTGAGGGAAGTTTCTTCTTCCACAACAGCTTTAGAAGAACCAATATCCATCTCTGATGATGATAGATCACCCACACAAGAACTAGAAAGAACAGTAAGAAGAAGTTCTAGAGGGAAGTTCACTGCTGGGCATGTTGAACTTCCCCAAAAAAGAAAAATTCATAAGAGGTCAAGGGGAATTGCAGAAATAAGGAGTGAACAGGAAAGGATGGAAGAGGAAGCTACTGACCTTTTGGGCAGCATAGCCATGACTCCACCTGGGCCAAGTCACAATGAAATGGACAGACGATAAGAAAGATTTGATGATCAAAATTTTGAAGAGTTTGTTGAACCTTCATCAGTGCCACATGAAGAAGAAGAGTTGGCATCTAGGATAAGAAAAGGAAAAATTCCTTTAATAGAGGAAGAATACTAAACTCCTCAAATAATTTCAGAGGAAGAGGAAAGGCAACAAGTTAAACAGGCTCTATTTTTGTCTAGAGCAGAGCTTATTATCAGAGAAAAATATGAGGAATTGGACTTCCTCAAACTTAAATTGGAACAAAGGGAGACACTCATTGATGAGATAACAACTTAGCTTGCAGCCAGAACTGAGGAATTATCAACAACCAAGAAGCAGCTGATAGAAAAAGAGGAAGAGTTCCAAACTTACAGAAAATAGAGTGTTGTATCCATAGCCTCTGCACAAACTGTCTTGAGCTATTTGCCACTGAAATAATAATGGGATGATCTTTGCGGAGAGCTCAGAGAAGCCAAAACATCAAATATGGAATTAAAGACCAAAATGGAGGAAGAAATGAAGGTAAGAAAGGAATGGGAAGAAAAATTTTATAAGGAGGAAGGAAATAAATATAAATTTCTTGCCAAAATTCATATGGTCTATATTATGAGTGAGAAATTGCTTGCCTGCAGGAGACCTTCTCCTGCATATAGTGTGTTTTTGGAATAGCAGTTCATTCATTGGAAGTTGTTAAGAATTGTATGTGGGCTTCCACATGAACTACAAGATGAATCTGAATTCATGGCAGCTTACTCTCTATCCAGCCCTAAACAGAAAAATATCTTGTGTGAATTTTATCTTTGTAATTATATGCTACATAAAAACACATGATTCATGTTTAACTTGTATGTAGGGGAGAGCCAGCGTAATGCATTTATCTCTCTTTTGCAAAACCAAATTGCATGGAAGGAAAGATAATCTGAATTTTTATTGAAAGCCAGTTCAACAGGCCTATGCATGAGAGCTCATTATGGTAAACCTTTTGTCTTCCTCACACATTTTAGAACTCATGCATTTGATAGGATATTCAAGACACATTACCCTTCTATTCTGCAAAAGAGTATTGATGTCTTCACCTCCTATGAGGAGGAAAAATTTGAAGATATGTATGAAGGATGCTCAAAAAGGTGGGAAATCCTTACTGTTGCTTTGAAAAGAAGGGAAGTAATTTCCCCTACAAATATAATATGGAGTTTAGAGAGGGCCAAAGCATTATGCACAATAATTGCCCAAGTCAATGAAACCTACAACCAAATATGGATGGGAATGCAAACGAGGCCACCTCTACTTCTTACCCCCATGTCTCCTTGGCAGAACAGAGAACCTCAAGACCCTGCTGAATTTAAAAAATGGGAGAGGAATATAGAAAGAGGAGCTGGGTATAATACATCTGAGCTTAAGCATTGGAAGATTCAGTTTCAGCCATTTGATCTGAGCAATCAAATGGAATGTAGGACATATGATCCCACTTTTGAAGAATGAGTTTGTAAAGGGACTTACAAACAAGTAAGTTTGGGGGAAATGATGAGGCCAAAATATGTTTGATTAATGTATAATATATGATCTCATCATACTTTCCTTTTGGTTAAATTGATTGCATTGTGTGACTTTTAGTTGATCTGATATGAGTTAGGATGTAACTATTTGTCTTTTGATTGATTTTGATCCTAATGTTAAAAAATTTGAAATTCCTAACATAGTGTGTGTTTGAATTTAGTAAGCATGTGGCGTTCAGCATGTTTTGATAGCATCTATTCCTACAAAGCTTAGTTCTAGAACTTCCAAGCTAGTTCTGAAACTCCATCACACAGTCATCATTCAGTTCCAAAACTTTTAGACTTAGTTCTGGAACTCCAGAATTTAGTTTTGGAATTTTCAGACTTAGTTCCAGAACTTTTGGGAACAACTCTGAAACTCTCACAGGTTTTGGTTCTTAAAAATTTCCTATGGTTCCAGAACTTCTCCAAAGTTACAGAACTGATGAGAGTTATCTATTTTAAACCACATATAGATATTTTGCATCTACAATCATTAAGGATGAGAAGATTTCTAAGCGTAGATCCAGGAGGAGTTATCCTACAACTATCTGATCAACTGCCATATGAATTAACATCTATTCTGGGCATGATTTGATTTCATCAAAATCATTGAGACAACTGTGATTAAAAAATGTATATAAAGCAGACCTGCATTAGAGATTAGAGAGTGAGATATAGAAGGAAATAGATATATAAAATAGAGAAATAGATTAAGTATCCAGAGCCATTACATTTTGTAATACTGAATGTTTTCATCAATAAAATAGCCATTATGATTTGAGAGAATTATGAGTTGTTAAAATCCTGATTCAAGGAGGAGCAAGGGCCCACTCCCCCAAGGACTAGGATATTATTTATTTAGTATTTATATTTCTTTAGAAAATAGCTTAGATATGTTATTTTTGTATTGGTTCAGTTCTTTCAATTAAATTACGTTGCATACTTGTTCCTGCAGGTGTTTAGATAAAAATTTATATTTCTTGCAATCATTTTCAAGCATTTTCATCTTAGTGTTTTCTTTCAAAAGCAAGAGTGTTTATTTTCCAACACAAGTGTGTTTCCATTATGCAGAGTGTGTTTCCTTTCAGCAAGCTTTCAGTGCGTTTTATCTTCAGCAAGTTTTCATAATTTGATTTGAATAAGGTTTTACCAAGAAATCCTTAAGAAATTAAAGAGATCCCCCAGAAAATATAAAAATAGCTACAGCCAACTACTAGATCAATTAAAGTACTCTTGTTGCATATAGCTTTAAACACACCCCTGGTTTGATATGACATCAACAAGAAGTTTATTAAATGAAGGGAATGACGCCACCCATCAACACATATAAGACTTATTATTGTTGAAGCATAGAGAACACGTGTCATGTAATCAACGTCCTCATGTGATGAAGGACATTGCTCTTTTCTAAATTTGAAGTGTCCAGCCATAGGTGTACTAATAGGTTTTGAAACTTGCATGTTAAACCTTTCCAACACCTTATTGATATAAGATTCTTGAGACAAATACAACTTATTGTTTTTCCTGTCTCTGTGAATTTTAATGCCAAGGATTTTCTTTACAGCTCCCAAATCCTTCATTGCAAATATGTGAGCTAAAATTTCTTTGATTTTACCAATATTTTGTATACTAGATCCTCCAATCAACATATCATCCATATACATTAACAAAATAACATAGCTCTCATTTTAAAGTTTCTTAAAATAAACACAATGGTTAGATTCACATCTCATATAACCATGCTCATGCATAAAAATGAAAAATATCAAATACCATTGCCTTAGAGCTTGTGTGAGCCCATATAGGCTCGTTTTTAATTTGCACACAAGTTTCTCCTTACCCTTGAATTCATAACCAAGTGTCTGCTGCATATAAATCTCTTCCTCTAAATCACCATGAAGAAAATCTGTCTTAACATCAAATTGTTCTAAATCTAAATCTTCTGTTGTAACCAAACTTAGAACAGTGTGAATAGAAGTCATCTTAACTACAAGAGAAAAAATATCATCAAAGTTAATACCTTATTTCTATGAAAATCCCTTTACCACAAGCCTCACCTTGTACCTTTTCAGTCTACCCTCTTCTTCCTTGATTCTGTAAACCCATTTTTTCTGTAGATTTTTCTTACATGCTGGAAACTTGACCAAAATCCAATGTCTAATTTTGTTATAAGGAGTCCATCTCCTCATCCATGTCATACTCCCACTGCTCTCGTGGGTATCTACTTGCATTGATTCTTCAAATTTGTTTGGTTCACCACTATCACTCAATAATAAATAAGAAAAGGAAGGTGAAAATATCTCTGGAGGTCTACTTACCCTTTATGACCTACTTACTGAGATTTGGGGTGTCTGGGGCTCATTCTGTACCTGTTGCACATTCATGTCAATCTATGTCAGTGATCGATGTCAGTCACCTATAATCGACTGTGGTACTATAACTGACCATAGTTCCTCTATCTGTTAACCAACTGTGGTTGCCTTACTAACATCGGCTCGAGGAGTACCGATGTCAGTTCCTGTAGTTGTCTTCCCTAAATTTGATCATGTGTACCGATGCCGGTTAGCCTAACTAACATCGACATCTATAGAACCAATTTTGGCATGTGTGGATGTCTGCTTTAGGTCGAAAAAACTAATTTTCCTTTAAAATATCCTTAACCTGTTCATGTTTAGGCACCAAAACCTGATCCCTGTACATTCTTTTTTCATTTCAACCAATGTCATGACTCCTAACAATCATAGAATCTTCTAAATTCTAAAATTGATATCTAAAATCATGAGAGCCATAACCAATGAAAGTACATCTCTTAGATTTAGCATCCAACTTTTTCCTATTTTTCTCTATCAATAAGCACAAAATATTTTGATCCAAGAACTCTAAAAAAAGAAAAAATATACCTCTTTTCCAGACCAAGCCTCTTATGGTATTCCACAATCCCATTCTTTTGAAGGCCCGTGGTTGATCAAGTACACTGTTGTATCCACTTCTTTTGCCCAAAACTTCAAAAACAAGCCAGATTATATCCTCATGCTTATAGGACATTCCATGATTGTTCCGTTCATTCTTTCTACAACTCCATTCTCATGTGGAGTTCTAAGAATTATTCTTTCTCTTCGTATTTCATTCACTGAACAATAATCATTAAAAATCCTTGATACAATACTCACCACTATTTTCATATTTAAGGCACTTCAATTTTAAGTTTGTTTCATTTTCTACAAGGGATTTCCACCTTTTAAAAGTCTCAAAACATCATATTTACACTTAATACAATATATCCATACCTTATTTGTGGCATCATCAATGAAAGTCACATAATATTACGATTCTCTAATAGAATCTACTTGAGCTGATCCCCACACATATGAGTGTACAAGCTCTAATTTTTTCTCCTTCTTGTATTGACCCAAACCTTGAGAAATCTCACTCTCCTTATGCTTTCCAAAATATGCAATGCTCACAAAAATTCAAGATCTAACTATTTCAAATCTGATAACTTACCCTTATCCCTTTAAGATCTGGATTCCTTTTTTCACTCATATGGCCTAGTCGATTATGCCACAATGGTTTGTATATGAATCTATAATAGATAACACAAAAAAGAATCAATAACACATGTAGACAGATATAAAAGTTCCTACCTTTTTATCTCTTTCCACAACAAGAGATCCCTTGGTAACCTTCCAAGAATTAGCTGTGAATGTAACCATAGCATCTAGATTCACCAAGTTTCCCTGCAGATATTAGATTTCTCTTGAGGCTTGGTACATGCCTCACATCTTTCAATACCCATGGATTTCCATTCTGCAACTTTAGATAAAACATCACCTTTACTATTAATATTGCATGGCTCATCATCTCCTAAATAAAATTTTCCAAAATCACGCTAAAACATAATTTCTGAAATAAACCTTATGAGGCATAGCATGGAAAGAAAGCTCCAGAATCTAAAACCCAAGATTCTAATTTATTATCCAAGGAGAGAATAAGGGAATTCTTGCTTTACCTTACTTACAACATTTGCCTCTTTACCTTTGTCTGAAGTATTCTCTTTGTTTTCCTTGGTCCAAACACTCCTTTACATGTCATCTTTTTTTCACAATTCCAGCAAAGTAAATCTTTGTACCTGGATTTATATTTGCCATGTCTTGACTTTGATCTCCCATTCTTCTTGCTCTTATATGATCTCTCTCTTAGATCTTCCCCTTCTTCTCTACAGTTTAAAGTGTTTCCAAATGATGCTTCTCCTAATATTTTCCTGCGTATTTCCTCATTACGGATTATACTAACCACATCATCAAATTTCAAACCTTTGAGAGCAGTCGTTGTATTACTAACAACCATTGCCAAGTTATCCCCAACTATCTAGAAAAATATCATAAGAATAAAAGTACTTTCACTTCATCATCAACACAAAATTTCTACTAATTGTAATTGATTTTACAATAGACTGGAAATCATTCTAATGATTAGATATAGATCCACCTTCTTGCATCTTAGAATTAAACAATTTTTTCATCTAATAAACCTTATTCTAAGCACCTAAGAAGTTTCATACAAATTTTTATAAAGATTTCATCAAACTCTATCGTGGGTTTTGTATCTGTAAAATTTGAAGCCGCCAATGTTGTTAGGCTCAATCTTATAGATCTCAGAGCCTTTCTATCCATAACCTTCCATTCTTCATCAGTCAGCGTGCTCGGTCATCATCCATGCTCATCCAATGGTAAGTATAGATCTTTTTGATACAAATAATCCCTCCACCTGCATCTTCCATAGTTGATAATTACGGACCATATCAAATTTCTTCTACTTGGTATTTTTCTATCTTCTGCCATTGTTCTGCTCCCACTCAATAAGAAAAACCCTCTATGAGTAAATCCTGTCAACACACCAAAAACTTCCAAACAAAGCTCTGATACTAGATGTTGGGGTTAAACCATATAACAGTGTTACACAGATCTATAATAAGATTAAGCATACAAGCAATGAATGCGGAAATAACTAGAAGATAAAATAAATAAGAGAGAAAGATAACACCAAATTTAACATGGTTCACCCAGTGTGGGCTAACGTCCACAAGGAAATGGCCAATATTATTATTCAAAGCTTTACAGAGGAAATACAATGAAGATCTACTGTCTTCTAACATCTCATAGGATGTTCAATTCTTTTCCATTACTCAACTACTCTTTCTTGCTCACCAAGAAAACTTACATGCAAAACAATTGCCTATTTTCTTCTTACTTACCCTCATACAATTCATACATGCATTCATATATATATATATATATATATATATATATCTATTCTGGGAAACTAACAATGTTTTACAATCAATAAATCATCTTTAAAGTAATATATTTATTCTATTTCTTGTTCAAAGAACAAAAAAAATGTTGCAACAGATGACCCAAAACTGTTGTCCCTTGCTTGACCGATGTTAGTTATACCCCTGACCGATGATGGTCATCCCCCTGACAGATGTTGGTCACTGTCAAAACTAGTAAAATGTAAAAGCAAGTTTCTTATGAAGTAATTAAGCTCCATACTCAACATTTATACCATGTTTCATGCCTTAGGGGCTTTGCTGGCTCAACATGATGGTTCTCAATGAGAAAGAGCAATTTACTATATATAGTCAAACATTGCTCTCTTATTAATGCAACTATAATTACATCGAAAAAACTATGCCTCATATTGATCTTTGTCATAGATAAATTACGTCATTATCTTCTTAAAAATGAGGTACATATATCATCACCAAAGTAGACCCCCTTATGATACCTCTTATCTCATACACATCTATCGGGACGTCCTAGCATGTTGGGTTATGCTTCTTAACCGAATTTGATTTCAAGTTTATATCAAAAAAAGTAATTAAAGGAAAAATCATCGTCGATCAAATTGGCAGTAGCCCACCTTCTTGATACATCTCCTATTTTTTTACTCTTTCCAGGATGATTTCACTACTTATTGCTATCAATTCTGACACATTGGAATATGTACTCTTGATGGATCTCATTACTACTCTGAAGCAGGGCCCCACATAATCTTCATTACCCCCACAAGATGATCCACTCCCCCTTTGCATACCAATTGGTATTTTTCATATATAAACAACATTAGTGAGTATGAGGCCCTCATCCTTGACCTTCTCTCACCACTAAAAAACTACTCATTCAACAACTTATGCATTCGTGGTGTTTCTTAACTCTTCATAAAATAGGTAAATGATACATATAACACAAAAGAGAGGAACACTTAATCACATACAATATGTTTGTCAAAGATCCCTTAGCTACATTTGAGTCTTACACTATCACAACCATATCATACGTAAAGTCAATCGTCATGTAGACGCCATGGCTAGTGCAGTGGTCATCCATTCTATAAGATATTACTGATGAAAAATCCACATTCATCATTATGCACTTACGACATCATTCTATCTCCGCACTTCCTCTCATGAATTGCGCCATAACATACAGTCAAGATAATTATGAATGGTTCACATCCATTTACAATTACTTATATAAATGAACCATCCTTGATAATCTCCAACCTCATGAAACACATCACTTATGATGTGAGTCCACTCATTATGTCATCATTGGAACTAAATTGTTTAAAATGCACAATCGAAGGTCGAATCTTACATTGCTTAGGACTCGTAGACATTCCCATTACTATCTCGCAAATACATGATAGCATGTGTGGTGGGAATTTTTTCTGGAAAAGATATGTCACAAAATATTTTGCGCTAAGGATATTATTGGCCTACAATGGAACAAGATTTCCTTGAATATGCCACTCATTTTGAGCAATTTCAAAAATATGACAACCTCTATCACGCACTCTGCATATGACCTCTAACTAATTGCGCTAACTTGGCCCTTTTCTCTCTGGGGAATCAAACTCATCGGCAATGATCAAATCCTGAATATTCCGAAGGACATGAATACATTATTACCACTAATGAGTACTTTACTAAATGGGTCGAGGTGGATCCCCTACACAATATTACTGGTATTCACATTTTATGGTTTCCTTACCACCCATATAATCACATGATTTGGTGTGCCTTCCATCATAATTGTTGATAATGGATATTCCCTTCAAAATTAAGGATGTTAATTTTTTTTTGTACCAAATTAAAAATAAAATAATCATTCTCCACACCTTATTATCCATAAAGGAAATGGCCAAGCTGAAGCCACCACAAAATCAATTGTCAAAATACTCTACACAAAACCTTTTCTTCTAGTGGAAATTACTGGCATAATCAGTTATTCTACACTCTTCTGGCCTATCATACTAGTATTCACACACCTAATAATGCTCCTCCCATTTTCCTTTTTCTATGGTGCCAAGGCTATCACCCCCCTTGAACCTTGAGATACCCTTCATTGTGAGTTTTTCTCAAAGGCATTCTCAAGGATAATGAATATCAAGAAAATCTCGACTACATGAGATAGAAATGTTGGGTTCATGTCACATGCAAGCACTTGAGAACCCTTCATGCATATCAATCTCGCATTACGCATGACGCATACAATCACAAAATCTATTTCTTGAGAGTTCAACAGTGGTGACTTGTTCTTAAAAAGAAAATCATAAAAATACAAATGCAGATGTTACTCTTAAAGGTAAATTTAAGCCAAATTGGCTTGGTCCTTACATCATCATTGAAAAAATTGGTGGTGGAGTTTACTACCCTCATTACCCTTTTGAGAAATTTACTTAAAAACCTACTCAATGTAATGCATCTCAAAAAATACTACACCTAAAGCAACGCTCTTTAGTTGATGACGCACTCTAGTCTCACGGTCCCATACTGGACTGTTGAGGGTAATACATCACAAATGAACCTCATTTACCATTACACGTTCATCATTCAATATTTTTCTCATGTAACACACCTAGACTAAGTGATATACACTTTAGGCTACAGGGTCACTTCTCTACCATCATCTCGTAATGGGTTACATCATCTTTTTTTGGTTACATCATTTAGTGGTATACAATTTAGGATACATCACCACTCCTTTCTATTCATATTGTCATGATATACTCTTAGACTACAGATTTATACATAGTTCATCTCTATGTTGCATTTCATCACTACCCATTCATCACAACGCGCTACACACAACACATAGTTCAACCATTTTCCCGATGACCGCCACTCTCGTTTATGGTTCATTCTTGAATGCTAAGGGGGAATATTAAATGAACATTACTGCATAAAATTCCAATCACTCTGGGGACACATGGCTCCCATCATTCACTCTACATTTCATTCCATCCATCCATAACATACTGGATTTTATGGTTTCATTTACTCTTGCTTCCACTTTCTTTTACATGTTCACTTTATTACACATGTTAGATAGATCTTTTTGTGTGTCATTATCATTATCATAAACACATGCACATTCACTTTATTTCTAGTTGTGATCCTAGGCTATACAAGGATAATACACACAAACAGGGATGCTTGAATACCAATCCCATAGAGGCTCTTGGGGGCATCTACAATTCATAAGGCTACAAGTGATATTGTTTCATTTTTGTTCATAGCACACTACTTTTGGTTTTATACATGCTTTTGACATACATTTTATCTTTCTAACATGCTAAAGGGGTACTTCATGTGCATAATTTAATTTATAGGGACACTTGTCTCCATATTTTTTTATTGCATTGTCTACTATTATTTTCTCGTGTTTGTGGGATTTTTCCATTTATCTTGTGTGCACACTTGTTTGTTTTTGGCCACTGTGGCCTTGAGTGTCTTGAAACATCGTGAGTGGTATCCCATGTTTGAAACCCACTTGGTGTGGCCTACATTGTATTTTTGGGGTGTTTACATTGTCTACTTATGTTCTAGCTTACACATTATTTGTTTGGCTTATACTCGGTGTTTACATGCATGTTCATACTAACACTTATTTTCTAGCAACTTGTTTACATGTGCCTTAGTCTTTACCAAAGCACACTTCCTTCCCCTTGTAGGGGAAGAGTTTCATTATCCACAGGTTGGTCCTCTTTTGGGGCCACATTCTCCTATCCCCTGACACCACATGCACCCCCAAAGAGGAGGGGAATCATTTGGGTTTACACACAATATCAGTACAGTTTAGTTTTCAGTTTTCGTCCCTGACACAGTGGGTTACATAGTGAGTGAGTTCAGACCAGTCTACATAACTCCATACATATGGCTTTTACAAGGAAAATTGTCCTTAGCATTTTAGGGAGCAATTATAAGTTGGACGAACATAAGAATTTCCTCCCTACACTTCTTCGGCCAATGACATCGGATCACCCAAAAAACCTGACAGTACATAGATCTCTTCACAACTCTCAGGAAGTGGTTATAGGTTGGAGGAACATCGAACTTTGTCTCCCTACACTTCTTCGGCCATAGTGGCATGAGATCACCCAAAAAAAATCGCACTTCATCGACATTTACAGGATCATTTCTACACCTCTTTTGTCTCATCACGGATCGGGTTCACATGTTCCTTTTCATCATTGTCATTTTTCATACTATTTTTACATGGTTCTTTAAATATATACATACATTTTTATACATATATATGCATATTTTACTACTTGATTGTCTTCTCTTTTGCAAGTCCATCTGTATGGGAAGCAAACAGTAAACAACAAACAACACATGATACTAACCATACAGGTGCATCACACACATTGGCATCCACACATGCACTTCCACCCTAGGTTCACTTTCATCACTTTTTACACTTTTTACATCTTTAGTCTCCACGCTTAATGTTTTTTTTATCACTCCACACTTTATATAGTCCTTCGAAACTCATTCTACATCACTTTACATGGATTTTTAAGTACGCATCTCTATTTACTTTATGTTACCAAGCTTTCTGCTCACCAACATAAAGTGGGGGAAAATGTAGACAAAAACATCATGCACTTTGAGTCATTATTTAGTCCCCGGTCTCATACTGCTATTCATATGGTTCTTAAGTGAAAAAGAGTAGTAATTAACCCATGTCTTTTAGCCATTTTACTTTGCTTTTTTTTTCGTTACTTTTAATCTTTCACCTACACTTTTTGGTTTGTATTGTCATTCTACAATTTTCCTATTTTTGAATCAAGTGCCCCAGCTAGGACTAGGGTGTCCTAGGAACCCTAGTCCCCCTTTGGGGCATCTTGATCCTCTTTGCACTTTACTCTCACCTTTTGGGCACTTTTCTAGCCATTTGAGATTTCTATATTGTTGGTGTTCAGCATTTTTGGGGTTAATTATGAAATTAGAACAAGAGAACCATATAAATATAAATTTATGTGACCATAATGAGGTATAAAAATCACTAAGCATCTACTATCACAATCTAGAGTTACTTACATCAAAGGCATCTAAAGGTACATTTTCATCCATCTAGCTCCATCATAAGGCACATAATGCATGTTCATCTGCATCACACTTCATAGGAGGGGAGTCTATTGTTTCCATGAACACATTTACTACATTCTACATCTAGTTATTTGGTCGTTACTTCAAAACGTGTGATTGACAAAAGAGAAACCTAGGGCACGATTGCACACACACACCTAGAACTACACTGGGTTTGAAATGTAGTGCACTGCTTAGTGATTAGTCCATCCATTTGGTACCCGAGGACATTCCAACCCCTTCATATGCATCTTTATTTTTTTAGGGTATTGATGCTTTGTTTGGGGTTTTGCAACCAATTTTTTATTGCAGGTCTTACAACAACATTGAAAATCATACATTGACATTCATGCGATAGAAAGTGAACACAAGAAAACATCCAGTGATACTCTAGAGGAGGTTTCCTAGCCATTTCCACAGACCAGGTCACCCATATCTTAGACTAGGGCAACCATGAGCACCCCTATCCCTTTTCAGGTGCCCCAGTCCAATCATATAGCTCAGGTATGTAATTCCCCAAGCTTATGTGTGGTTGTTTCCTCCTCATGTTCACTTGGTCTACACTGCGACACAGTCCCATGGCATTTGCGAATCAGATAAGGCTTTTCTTAACCCTCATTACACATTAGGGTTTCATATTTTCTATCTTATTTTACTTGGGTGTATTTCAATATTCCATTTTTCTATTTATTCAATCATTTTACTGCTCTCATAACATTAGATTACACTAGAATATTTCTATTTTGAAGGTCTTACAACAACATTGAAAATCATACATTGACATTCATGTGATAGAAAGTGAACACAAGAAAACATCAAGTGACACTCTAGAGGAGGTTTTCTGGCCATTTCCATATACCAGGTCACCCATATCTTAGACTAGGGCAACCACGAGCACCCCTATCCCTTTTCAGGTGCCCCAGTCTAATCATATAGCTTAGATATATAATTCCCCAAGCTTATGTGTGGTTGTTTCCTCCTCATGTTCACCTGGTCTACACTGCGACACAGTCCCATGACATTTGCGAATCAGATAAGGCTTTTCTTAACCCTCCTTACACATTAGGGTTTCATATTTTCTATCTTATTTTACTTGGGTGTATTTCAATATTTTATTTTTCTATTTATTCAATCATTTTACTGCTCTCATAACATTAGATTACACTAGAATATTTCTATTTTAGTTAATCACATTAGGCACATGGAATGTTTTAAAAAATGCCTTGAAGGGATGCGGTCATGACTCAAATACGAGTCCACACACAAAATGAATTTGTTTAAATGATTTTAAACTATTCAAGAAAATTTAAGGAGCAGACATTAAGTCATGTTTCCACAATTTTTAAAGGCATCCTCCTTACCTATGTGAAATTGGAAATTATTAAAAAATGGATTTTGTAATAGGTAGACAAATGATTGGATTTTCTTACGATCGCTTACATTTGCATGGTTTACATGCTTGACGTAGCATTGGAGTATTGTGAGGTGACAAGTTGTGTGGACCACTCCATAATATGTGTGATTGTAATTTAGAACTATATGGTTACACCATAACGTTGGCATTTGAATGCGAGGTGATAAATATTCCACCTGGACATTACTTTTCGTTTGAATGCAACACTTGGGATATGGTTTCTGGATCTAGATTTGGAAAGTTTATTTGGTCATTGGCGGGGATCGATAACCTTCTTTGCATCCACATAGCTTCTGTGTGTTCAACTTGCTCAGAGCCACATTACCCGATTCGATTTCTACTATTTCATGGTTATCTCCCTCCATCTTTCATGACTTCAATATTTCTATTTTTTATTTCTTATGGTTATTGAAAATAAAACCAATCATGAATATGCTTTAACAAGTTTTAATGAAATGTAACATTGAAAATTTATAATTTCCCCTCTTCTACACAACTTGAATGAATTTATTTTTTGAGTGTAATCCAATTTTCCATTTTACCTCCTTAGATGTTTGGATAGCTTTTATATCAATAATGGAGAACAAAAATCACAAAAATGAAAATTCAAAATTGATTTCTAGTTTAAAACTACCTTTTTGTTTACCTTGTAGAAGCTGATAAAATGTGATTTTTGAGACACGCAAACCAACTCCCCAAGCCCTGAAATGGGAAAGTTAAGTTTTAATTATGTTCCTTGTCATGTGGAGTGTTTTTTTTATCAAACCTACGAATGAATTTGAAAGTCCATTCATGTAATTTTATTCACCCCTCTAAGATCTTTGTTGAGAATTTTGCAACCTCAAACTACTGCTGAATGTTAAAAGTTTGGTTTGGTTTTGGCTTGCTATTCAGGGCCTAAGGTGGAGAAATAGATTTCAGCCTTTGCATATCTCTATTATTTATCTAGGATAATCATTATCAACCCTTATTTATGATAAATTCACTTTGTAAACTAGTTTTACGAGTAGGATTTTTTAGGCCTTTGGTATTTTTGTGACAAGGGCTATATGGAGAATTTACGATTGGTAGCTTTGGAGAAGTAGTCAGTATAGAAAAAAAAATCTAAGCACTTGGGTACATTTCTAGGTCCTAGAGCATACTAATGTATACATGATTCATAAGTAAGAAAACTAGTGATTGGTAATGTCTTTTGGGCCTTTTGCTTTGTCTCTTATAATTTTATTAATCGTGGACACCCTACAACCTTGTCGATATTTTACTTTTTTTTTTTTTGGCCTCAGACACTAGTTCCCATTTAGGAAAGAACCTCCTAGGAACTCCTGACCATATATATCATTTTATCACTGTTTTGGTCCTCTTTCACTTCTTGGGCATATTTTACACTTTTGGTTTGACCTTCTAGTTTTCAATTACAAAATTTAAACAAGGGAATCATTTATATATACGCATAGTTATAGCTCTCAAATAAGGGTAAAAGAACTAGCATTATCCATTATCACCTAAGCTTGTATTCTGTTATTACCAAATCATGACACCCTTCAAATTGCCTACATGTGAATGGGGCATTTGGTGTGATTGGGTAACATCAGTATCACCTCTCAAGCTATGGGACTTACAGATTTAGGTGAACCTTCAGAGAAGGTTGGCTTCCTCCTCCTAGACCAAGCACTACACTACTCTTAATGCAAGAAAAATATATAACTAGACCTATACCGACATTTCCAAGGGGATAGGGAGAGTGATGCATGAAAGAAACCCTACACTAGAAGTGTTGATACATCAAGAAAGGGACTTGATAGAAAAATTTCTAGCCTTCCAATGAAGAAGGATGAGTATGGGAAGGATGGGCATGCATCATAGACCCAATTACATACAATACAAAATTCCCGTTAAGAACAACATCTTCCAAAACCTAGAATAGAAACATGGGGTTGCATAGTATACTTGTAAACATGAGAGAGGAAAAAGGAAGTAACAACAATGGTGTAAGGAAATATAATTAGTCATAAAACATAATTTATTACTCCAAGCACATGCATAGTGCATCATTACAGTAGGAAGAGGCAAGGGTTACCATTACAATCTTTGGAAGGAACTAGGAAGGCTTGAAAGCCTCTAAATTCACAACAACTCAGCTTGAGAAGAAGAGGGGAAGCTTGAAAAAATTGTCTAACTCCTTGAATTTTACATTCCCTTTACATTTTATAGAATTCAAAGCTGGTGAGAGAAAGAAGGAAGAAATCCTAAAATCTAGGCATAACCGTAGCATGCATGGTCTCCTTATAACTGCCCATGCTCTATTACAGCACTCCATGCTTGATTACATCATTCTTATACCGGGAAAAATTCTCCCCCTCTATGCCTTTATAAATTTAAAATGTACCCTTCATTAAATTAAAAATAATATTTTAATAAATTTTTGAAAAGCACCTTGATGTGCTTTGGGACCCACAAGGTTGATTTTTTACATTGGGGGGGTTTACTAGCTGACTTGGTAGACCAATTCACCAAGCTAGATTGGAGAGCTAACTTTCAAGTCACCTTGTTGCATTGTGGGTGAGAACTTCACATTTTCTTCCAACTCTACTTTGCGTGGTGACCGACTCGGGCACCTCATATTTTCAATCCTTCTGCTGAAATATTTATGCCATGTCTTGAATTGATCATTTCCCCTAAACTAACCCTGCTCATAGATTTCATTAGCTTATCACCTTGTTCCTCACATTTTCTGCTAGTTCAGACCCCAAGTCAAGCTTCTATAATGTCATTTCGCTTTGCTTGTACTGGGTGGATCTACATTTTACATTGACTGAGTTGTTTACCACAATAATCCTCACCGTGCTTCAAGCGTTGACTCAACCAACTCGATCAAATTCCTCCCAATGACCCCCTACCTCCTGACATGCTCAACATTAATTTCGCCAACTCCTCGTGACTTGACTGACATCCTGGGGATCCCAATATGTACCCTACCAGCTCAAGAGTTGACCATTTTACATGGCATCACCCTGAATTCGCACTCCCGAAGACACCTACCCCACAAATGACCACGTCAGACTTTGGATTCTGATATCCATTTTTCATAACTCAGAAAGCCTGAGTTTCAATGTTCATGACCTCTGAAACTTTGAATTTTGGAATTCAGAGTTTGGAGTTCATTCCCATCCTTTTTTTCCAACTCACCCCTTGGATACTCTGAAATGCATCAACTCTGAAACCGGAAGTCCAAAATTTAGAATTCAAAATTTTAGAGTCTAAGCCCATTTTACCAACAACTCGTTGGGGCGAGTTTCCGATGCATTTAATCTCTGAAAGCCTAAAATGGGCTACCTCTGAAAGTAACTCCTGAATTCCTCCCTGAAATCACCTTACCATTATGTTGCACCATCCACTGAGTGCCGAACTCCAAATCCTATGAGCTCCACTGTCTATATTGAACCTATTCTCCTGTGTACATCGATTGAGTTCCCTATTCTAACAAGCCCTCGAGCTCCTTTCTCGCAAACTCACCCAGTGAGATCCTCACCTGACAACCTCGTGATGCATTCAAACTGGCTCGCTGAGTAGTTTAAGGACTCGGCCCTCCCAATGCTCTTTCCGAACACCTTACACTATGAACTTGAGTCTATGCTATGAATCCATGTTCCTTTTGTGAGCTCACTAATTATCTAATGCGTTACGGCCAACCTGCTTGCCTCACTCAAAATTTGAACATGTCATTCCAATCACACCCGAACTCACCTTACCTCTTGCAAGCTCCTTTTCCTTGCACTAAGCCTAGTCTTTTGAGCTTTCCCCAATATCCACGCTTTTTACCAAATCCCTCATGAACACCTTAACCACCTACAGTGTCTTCCTCATGGGCCGATCACCTCAACCATTAATTCACTAATATGCTCTTCCCAATGTTCCTCATGCATTTCCCAACATCGAGAAAATTTCTTGGAGCTTTCCAATAGCTTATAAAAATTTGACCACTTATTGACTCATCAATTCCTTATGCCTTATTTGTTATATTTCCTCTACGGTAACCCCCTCTTTTCTCCTTCCCATCGACTTCCACCGGGCCCACGTTGATCTCTAAAACATCACCGGATTCCATGAGCTCAATGTTGACCTCATTGCATGCGTGGCCCAACATTACCCTCGAGATATTACATCACTTAAAAACTCAAGCTTGGTATTACCCCCCAATATGACCTTTTGTCATTGTCAAGCCGTGCATCAAGATGATCCATTATTCCTCCAAGGGACGAGCCTATTAACCATATGTGCTCACACTTGAGCTATACCTTGTAACATTGAGCTCTATTTTGAGCTCACCCCTTTGTGCTAACAATATGAACCTTTTCAAAGCGGCCCTACACCTATGAGCTTTCCCTTAGCATGTCAACTAGCTTACCGAGCTATTTGGTTTATTGTTATTATGCTCTCCAAACTTGATTTTGCTCCCAAAACTGAATTTCTTTAGATCTACTTGGCATCGGAGAATCAAAAAACCCCAGTAAGGCCCCCCAAAATTGGTTTATCAATTTTGATAATTTTACCTATGTTGATTGGAAGTGGGCCCGCCGAGGCCAACTTTCTCGCTATGAGAAAACCTTGAGCCTCCAAAACCTAGAAAAGGGAAGAATAGTCCAAGTTGGTCCCGAACCTTCCTTTCATACCATAATTTTTTGGTCCTAGGGTCTAATATACCCCATTGTCCATTTTTTCCCAGGGGGAAAAATGGATAACATTTTTTGGTGACTTGCAGGGATGTTTTCCTGCTAAAAATTAGTCCAGTAGCCTTCAACATCCATTGGGCATGGATTCACTATTTGTATCTCAAAACTAATTTGATTCTCTATGATGGATACCAAAATCCTCTTGAGCACTGCTGACCTTGGACCTTCCTGTAATGCTTGAATTTTTAATTCCATAAGAAATTTTCAAAAATAATTTTACGACACTAGAAAATTATGACAAAATTGGATTTTCATCTTCCCTCTGCAAACATGATCTATTTGGTACTGAAAATGTGAACTCTAAAATTTTACCAAAATCTGATTCCTACCAAACTTGAAGCACATTCAACTGATGATATCTTGGCAAGTGTTGGGTACTGCAGAGATTAGGAAGCACATGTTAACCTAGGAAGAAAATTGGGACTATCTGTTGAAATTGAACATATTCCATCTTTTGTATGTTTTTTTAGGAACTGCTGAAGATCGGTTCTTTCTAAAACTCCATAAGACTAATAACTGAAATGAAATTAAGAAGGATTTGAAGTTGGTCTTATACTTAAAACCTAGGGGAGGATTGGATGATTAGAGAGAAAGTTTCTCATTTTCTCTAACTCATTTGTTTTGCATGGGGCACCAAAAGCTCAAGTTTGATTGACCTAGAGGGATAAAAGAAATGGAAACACTGAAAATTGTCCCTTTTCCGGTTTTAGTTACTCTGCATTTGATATCTTTTAAAAACAACAACTATTTCCTACAACTTTGAGCTTCTTCATGACATAGACCTTCCTAGGCCGCCCACTGAATCATGGTGTATTGTGTAAGAACAAAATGGAACACACATTATATAAAAAGGATGAAATCATACATGCCCCAAGTGAGACATGCAGAGTGTGCATAAACACTTGTTGTGGAGAAAACAAACCTACTCCTACCCTACACTAACCGGAAGCAAGGAAAACCTCAAATGAAACCCAACACAGGTAAGGAAAAGTAACTTGATTCCTTAAAATGAGACCATGGCTATTTGACAAATGACATGAATATATTGAGTGAAAGACTGAAAAAAATTCTACCCATCTTGCTAAAATATCAACATCAAACAAAAGAAACACCTCCCTAAACACAAAATTGTCTAAATCTTGGAGGTTTTGGTGTTGACCCTTGACATCCTTTGAGACTCATCCTTGTGTTCATAATTGAACATGATCGGTGGCAACTCTAACCTTTTCTCCAATGAAGCTAGGTACCTAATGGGACATGGTTGGATCTTTGAATATGTTCCTGCTACTCCGAGCCTCAACTTCAATAAGGAAAACTACCTACAGACATTCCTGGAAAAGGTGACTACCATGAGCTGATTTTCCTCTTGCATTTTCATCTACAAACAACTAATCTTCCACCTAAATGAATGGTATTGAAGTTATGTGATCTTGGTTTCCTTTCTCTTCCTTGACAAAAAGGAGTTCCTCCACAACATCCAACTCTTTACTATTTCATGCAACCTTTAATGAATTCATTGTTGAATCACCAAAAGTTCTTGAAGTGTGATGCTCACCTAGGAGTCTCTCCCCTTCTGATTGAAGATAAAATTGACCTGAATTTTTAACCTCCTCATCCAACATGAAACTTGCAAGGACATATTCCTTCATTTGCTACTTTTGAGGACTATTAGGTGTAACAATATCTTCAAGAATAATTTCCTCCATCATAGGTTCATTAACCAAATCAGGTTCCACAATTGAGAATAGGAATCTCTCCATGATATCATATTCATTCAAAGCTTTTGAACCTAACTTAGTCAATATTGTGTGCTCCTCCTCTTCTTCATTCAATGAGGGACATGGAAGATTCAATTCCTCCAATTCTGATCCAAGAGGACAATTATGAGAAACATGATTCTCTTGAGCATTTCCCTTCCATGGAACTAGGCACTTTTGTGTTGGAAAAGAGGTGATGGAATAGAAAAATTGTCAAGTTCCATAGGCTTCTGTCCATCAAAACACTCCTCCAAATCTGAAAAATAGTCATCCTCTTCATTTTCCAATTGTGTCCAATAATTCCCCTTCTGTCATGGTGTCCTTTGGATTGGCATTTTGTTCACCCTGATATTCTTCATCCTCAAACATGAAATTAGAAAGTATCAAATTCATCAAAGAAATCAGATTTTTGTGAAGATGAAGAGGGGAAATATTTGAAACCTCATGAATAGCCTTATTTACACTCAAAGCCTCTGAATCATCCTTGTTATCCTTCACAACATGAAGCTCTTGGTGACTATCTACAACATGTGATGATGACCTTAGCGGAATAATGAAACCCTCCAAAAGTGCTGCAAGTTTTTGACATGCGGGATAATGAGGATCACTACATTCACTTGTAATATTTTACACATTTGAAAGCTTTTGTCCATTTGTTTACACATTCCCTCCCTCTTGTGGACTTGAAGCTCATTTGGATTCTTCCACTAACTATTCTAATTGTAATGATTCAACATTTTCCATGAATGTAGAACCATTATGTGTACTGCATTCTAAATAAGTAGAAATCTGGTCATCATTGTACATTCAGTTTTCATCACCTACTTTTTAGTTTCAACCTTGACTGGAGGCTTAAATAGGAGAGGAATTTACTTAATGTTAAGTCTTGCAGCCCACTTCTTTAAATTTTATGCAAGCTCTTCTTTGCTAGGATACTTAACCTTCTCCTCTTCTCGGATAATTTTCTAATCTTGGTCCTCCCAAAATGGATTCGGGAATGTAAGAGGAGGGGTGGGTTGGGGATGAACTATTTTGTGCACTTTTTGAAGAGGTGAAACTTGTGGCTTTTGTGGAAGGGAAATAATTTTAGAAGAAAGAGGGGAAGAAGATTCATGATGGAATGGTAATATAGGAGATGAAGAAATGGGATTCACGATATGAGAAGTAGGTGAAAAGCTTGGGAATTGAGGTTTAGGATGAAATAATATTGATTAGGGAATGGAAGGAGGACTTTGAAGTGGTAATGCAGAAGTTTCCCATTGATAGGACTGACTAGAATTGTATTCATGAGACTCTATCTCTTTAACCCATATTTCAAGTTGAGGCAACATTTCAACCATAAAACCAATATTTTCTTGCAGGATATAGTGATTTGGTATAGGGCCAACCCATGGAAAATGTACCATGAATCCAATCCTAAATGATTTTATTTGAGCTATGGCCCTAGACTGCATCATACCTACTTCCAATTTCTGCATCTTCAACTACAACTCAACATCTTCATATGTAGGATAACCTCCATTATCTTCATATTCCTGCTCTTGAAAATCTACATAGTTAGGTGAATAACCAAACTGACCATGACTTTGCTCATTTGGATACACATGTTGTTGATTTTCACTATAAAATAGATTTGGAGGTGGACTGTAATCATCTAGGAATGAATTTTGCAAGCTTGGAAGCAAAGTGAATTGGTATTTCTACTGCTGCAAGTGGGAATTCCACTGTGGGAATGAAACCATGATTGCACAACTTCATGAATGGGATAAAAATAGAAAGATGTGGAAGAAAAATGGATGGAAATGGGTGGAAAAAGAAAGTCTACAACTCAGAGAGTGGGTTACTTAGACCAATGGAGTCTTTAGTTGTGCTTGGGTATGCCTCCTAAGGCCAAAATTTCACTAAGAGCACAACAACTTAATGAAAAAAAATAACACAAATACACACACCTATGAAAAATATAACTCTTGTGGTCCCACCGGGTGTGCCAAAACTGTTATCACCAAATCACAACACCCCCCAAATTTCCTACATGTGAATGGGGCATTCAGTGTAATTGGGTAACATACCCAAGTTGTGGGAATTGCAACCTTAGGTTAACCTCTAGATAATGTCAGCTACCTCTTCCTAAACAAAGCACTACACTACTCCTAATGTAATAAAAACAGCTAACTAGACCTATACTGACATTTCCTAGGGGATAGAGAGAGAGATGCATGAAAGAAAACCTACACTAGAAGTGGTGATGTACAAAGAAAGGGATTTTACAGACAAATTTCCAGCCTATAAATGAAGAAGGATGAGCATGGTAAGGATGGGCATGCATCACATAACCAATTACATATAATACCACATTCATGTTAAGAAAAACATCTTCCAAAACCTATAATAGAAACATGGGGTTGCATAGTATACTTGTAAACATGAGAGAGGAAAAAGGAATCAATAAAAATGGTGCAAGGACAGAAAATTAGTCACAAAACATCATTTTATTACTCAAAGCACATGCACACTACATCATTACAACAAGAAGAGGTAAGGGTTGCCATTACAATGTTTGGAAGGAAGGTTTAAAAGCCTCTAAATTCACAATAACTTAGCTTGAGAAGAAGAGGGAAAGCTTGAAAAAATTGTCTAACTCCTTGAATTTTGCATTCCCTTTACATTTTATATCATTCTGAGATGGTGGGAGAAAGAAGGAAGAAATCGTAAAATCTAGGCATAACAGTAGAAAGCACGGTCTCCTTGTAACTTCCCATGCTATGTTGCAGCTCTCCACACTTGATTACATCATTCTTGTACCCAGAAAAATTCCCCCCTCCATGCCAACATAAATTTAAAATGTCCCCTTCATTTAATTAAAAATAATAGTTTAACGAATTTTTGAAAATGACCTTGATGTGCTTTAGGACTCACAAGATTGATTTTTACATTGGGTGGGGGGGGTTTACTAGCTAACCCGATGCACAACATGACGAGTTGACTTGTGAGTCACCTTGTTGCATCGTGGGAAAGCACTTCTCATTTTCTTCCAACTCCACTTTGCTTGGTGACCGAATCGGGTGCCTCATATTTTCAATCCTCCTGTGGAGCTATTTACTCGCCACATCTTAAATTCATCAGGATTCCCCTAAACTAAACCTACTCAAATTTCATTTCCTTAGAACCTCATTCCTCAATTGGCTACCAGTTTAGACCCCACGTCAAGATTTAATAACACCATTCTATTTTTCTTACACTGGGTGGCTCCTCTACGTTTTACATTGACCGAGTTATTTTCCACATTAATCCTCACCATGATTCAAGCACTGACTCGGCCAACTCAGACGAATTCCTTCCAATGAACCCCTACCTCATGGCATGCTCAACATTAATTCTGTTGACTCCTCATGACCTGGCTAACATCCTGGGGCTTCTGATATCCATTTTTCATAATTCGGTGAGCCTAAGTTCCAACGTTCATGACCTATGAAACTCTGAATTTTGGAATTCAAAGTTCATAGTTCACCCATACTTTTTCACCAACTCACCCCTTGGATATCTGAAATGCATCGACTTCAAAACCTGAAGTATAAAATTTAGACTTTGGAATTTCAGAGTTCGAGCCCATTTTTCCAACAACTTGTTGAGGTGAGTTCTGATGCATTCATCTCTAAAATCCAAAAATGGGCTAGCTCTGAAAGCAACTCTCAAAATCCTCCTTTAAATTTCCTTACTATTGTGTTGCATCCGCTGAGTGCCAAGCTCCAACTCCTATGAGCTTCACCATCTATATTGAATCTTCACACCCATGCCATGACTGAGTCACCTATTCCAATGAGCCCTTGAGCTTCTTTCTCCTGAACTCACTCGATGAGCATCTCACCTACTAACCCTGTGGTGCTTCAAACTAGATAGCTGAGTAATTTAAGGACTCAGCCCTCCCAATGCTCTTTGTGAACACCTAGCGCTGTGAACTCGAGCCTATGCCATGCATCCTTGTTCCTTCTGTGAACTCACTAATAATCCAATGTGTTATAGCCACCCTACTTTCCTCGCTCCAACTTCAAACCTTTCATGTCAATCACGCTTGAAATCACCTTACCTCCTGCAAGCTTACGATCTCCTTTGTCTTGCACTAAGTTGAACCATTCGAGATTTCCCCCATATCCTCACTTTTTCCAAATCCCCTCATGAACACCTTCACCACCTACAATGTCTTCCTCATGGGTCGAGCACCTCAGCCATTAATTTACCGATATGCTCTTCTCCCCAATGTTCCTCCTACATTTCCCAACATCGAGCAACTCACTTGGCCTTCCCAATAGCTTCTAACGAGCTCGCCACTTATTGAATCACTGAGTCCTTAGGATTGCTTTGTTATCTTTCCACTATGGAAACCCCCTCTTTTTTCCTT
The DNA here is from genome assembly GCA_019776745.2 of Taxus chinensis. Lineage (NCBI taxonomy): Eukaryota > Viridiplantae > Streptophyta > Pinopsida > Cupressales > Taxaceae > Taxus > Taxus chinensis. The sequence goes on from CM034149.1 coordinate 869,416,222, forward strand.
CCCATCAATTTCCACTGGGCCCATGTTGATCTCTGCAATGTCACTGGTTTCCATGAGCTTGATGTTGAGCTCGTCGCACACATCGCCCAACATTACCCTTGAGATCTTACATCTCTTGAAAAACTAGCTCAGTATTCTCCCTCCAACATGTTGTGTCCTTGTCAAGCCGTGCATCAAGATGTTCCATTGTGCCTTCAAGGGACAAGCATGTCAACCATATACACTCAGACTTGAGCTATACCTTGCAACATTGATCTTGATTTTGAGCTCACCCCTATGTGCTAACAATCTGACCCTCGTCAAAGCAACCCTACACCTATAGCTCACCCTTAGCATGTAAACCAACTCGCCAAGATGTTTGGTGAGCTATTTGGCTTATTGTTATTATGCTCTCCAAACCTGATTTTGCTCCCAAAACTTACTTTTTTGGGATCTTCTTAGCACCAGAGAATCGCGAAACCCCAATAAGGCCCCCCAAAATTGGTTTATCAATTTTGATCATTTTACGCATGTTGACTGGAAGTGGGCCTACCGGGGCCAACTTTCTCGCTCTGAGCAAACCTTGAGCCTCCAAATCCCAGAAAAGGGAAGAATAGTCCAAGTTTATCCTGAACCTTTCTGCCACACCGTAAATGCTCCCCAAATACAAAATTTTACTCGAAATTCCCCAAAATGCTTTATGAAGTAATCTTTCGGTCCCATGGTCCAATTTACCCCATTGTCCATTTTTTCCCAGGGGTAAAATGGATAACACATCCAAAGGAATAAAGAGCATTACAAAGAATCCATCCAACAAATTCACTCAAGGTACAAGGGCTTCATCACTTTGCATACACATCATAGAAGGGGAAGTCTACTCTATTCCATCTCACACATTCTATACATTTACTACATTCTAGATCTATCCTACTTTCATTGTGCAACTTACACAAGGGCATCTACACACACATTCACACAGAACTACATAGATTTTGAAATGTAGTGCAATGCTTGATACTAAGTTCATTCTTTGGGTGACCGTAAAGGTCATTCTGACTCCCAATTTGACATTTTCTTTATTAGGTTTGATGTGGTTTGTGAGCATGTGCAGCTAGGTATCTATTTTGTAGGTTACATGTGTAAAAAATGACATTGAAACAAATTCAGAGCAACAAAAAAAGTTCAACAACGAAGGTCCTTATATAAAAAAAAGATCAAAACCTAAACATTTGTGTGAACACTAGAGTCCAAATCTAGTCATTAGCACCCAGGAACTCCTATCCTCTCATGGGCACTTCTGTCTTACAAATTTATGGGTCTCAAAACCTCTAGTGAGCCTTGATGATGATTCTTCTAGTTTTTTTCATCTATTCACCTACCCAGATCACTTGGAAGTCAGCGAAGTAATTTATCTCTCTCATTTTCTTAGGGTTTGTTGTTGGTGTATATTACTTATCTCGTCAAAACCTGTCATTTTGTCCACTTTTTGTGGTTATTCATTTCACCTAGTGAAAATAGGACAATATGATTAGTTATGGTTGTGTACACATGTCATTCATAGGAGTTACACAACACTCCTATATGTACCTCTTTTTTATTTATGAGCATGTCAGACACACTATTGTCTTTTTGTACTTGATTCTCATTTTGTGATTTAATCTCTTGTTTACTACGTGGAGTGTCCACAACACCATTAAAAGGGTAACCTTGTTCGATGTGCATGGGGTTCTATATTGATCCTCATATAACAATATGATATGGTATCAAATCTATTATTTTGTAAACTTGCACGCATTTGATTCCGGTTGCTATTACTCTATTTTCTGGTTTTCATGCTTCTCATGCAAGTTTTTGATTTACTTTTTGAATCTTGTTTATAGGTTTAACAATCTTATTTTTGGGATTTTGTGTGGGTTTTCTAGTTTTTCACATGCAAATTACAGGTGTTTTCTAGCCAAATCTAGCTTGTTGCAACTAAGTTTGGAGGTAAAACTAAATCTAGAGGTTGGTTCTTAGTTTCTATTTTTTTATCAGTATTTTTTAATTGGAAGTGATTTTTTAATTTTTTTTTGGTTTTCAGACCTTTCTGTGCCTCCCTTCCTACCTGGTTTTCCTTGCATCTGCATGTATCCCCTTGCATGCTCGAGTTGCATTGTTCATTAGCCATGTTAGCTAGTTATATTTGTTTTTTTGCTTATTGGAATTGTGCATGGTTGTGTTTTGTTTGGTTATTGGGTTACATTACATAGTTTTTCATTACCCTCTTTACTGCACTACTTGCATTAAGTGTTTGCCCTGTGTATTGTTTGGGTTGTATGCTTTTTTATTGCTTGCATCAACTTAAGCTTGTATGCGAAGTTGTGGTTTTTATTTTTTATGTTGGCCTTCACCCTACATTACCCTACATTCATATTTCTCCTTGACATGTTTGGTTTTGATTGTTTCATGGCCACTTCAAACTTCCCTGCATCCATCATGTCATACTCATAACTCTGTGACCTTGTGACTTGCACTGTGTTTCATGCCATGCATGTAACCATTAAAGCATTGGTTATTTATTTCCACACATTCATTTTCCCTGCTCTTGGCCATTTGCCTCAGCCTCACCTTGAAACCCTTCCCTGCAACTTGTGTTTTTTTCTGTTGGCCATTGTTGTTACATTTTTCCCTGCGTGTTGCCCATACCTTACCCACTTTCACCCTTCATTGACCACTTCCACCATGTTTTAACATTATCTTCTCCCGCTTTTTCATTTCGTAGCCCTTTCAAATTTTTACGTTGGGTTTATTAATAAGTAGGGGTTGTTTCTAATGTGGTCATGGTTATTAAATTAAATGGGTTTGGATTTTATATCATGGCTATTAAAGTGGATGCCTTTTGATATAAGGGGTTAGGTAATTTATATTATAAGTGGGGTGTGGTTTTTAAAGGGGTGGCTTTATTAAAGTAAGGTAGGTATTTAATTAAGGATGGGTGTTTATTCTTAAAAAAGGGGTTAGTTTATTTAAGTGGCCTTTTAATAATTTGTTAGATCTTAAGTATTAAATCATTAGGATATAATTATTTTTAAAAGGGTGTTTTTAATTCTTATTTAGGTCTTAGTTTATTAAATTTAAATTACGATCTAATTTCCCTTTCTTTAAATTGTAATATTAATTTAACTAGCAATTGCATGTGTACAATGCAATGTGAATGCCGAACGGTATTGTTATTTGATTTAGAGGGGTAGTTAATTATTTGGGTGAAATTGTGTTAGTGTTGCAATGTGTTTGAGATGGTGGTTGCGTTGGTTTTTTGGGTTTTTTGTTGAAAAATCCTTTTTGTATTATCGTAAACATGTTGATAAGGGGTGTGATTGATAGTGTAAGTGTAGGAATATAGATGAAGCATTACATTGAAAGGTTCTATTTGTACATTTCAAATTTGTTACAATTTTGTACATATACATTTGCAAATCTTATATCATGAGATCTTAACTAAACATGAATACATGAAGGCCTCTGTACATTGGTAGATTTTATATCATGAGTGGTAGCCTTTTGTGGTCAAATTTATTTGCACTAAACATGAATACATTTGATACCCCTTGAATGACACTGTCGGTTCGGATACAATAAGTGTTGAGTAAAGTAGTATTGGAGGTGCTATCAAAGTAGAGGGTAGTATTTATGACGGGTTGTTTTAGGTGACTGATAGTAGTCTTGACTTATTTCTTCTTGCACCAAGTGTTGGTACATGCGCCTTTTTTACCTGTAGATTTGATAGGACTGTAAGGGGATTCAATAACTACAACAGAATGCACTGGAGCCCAACACATATTCCTTCATTTCAAACTCAACACAGAGGCCATTTGAAAATAAAATTATTGCAAGTTGGTGTTGTAATGAGTAATCATTCCAGCATTTGATTATAAATTAGATTGATGGTAAAATTGGAAGTTGGAAAAAAAATTTAAACCCAAGATATCTTTGCAATCCTTTCAAAAACGAAGGGGATATGTTGAAGAAGTTAAACTTGAGGGAGTGTAACATTATAGGAGAAATAGGGGAAATGAAGAAGGGGGCAGAGGGAGGAGAAGGGCCTTGTAGGGAACCAATGTGAAACTCTTCTTTCTTACGGCCATGTGCCACTTTTGTTAATTATTTGAAGGAGGAAGTTGGTGTAATGTGGAGTTTGTAGAGACATTTAAAGAATGAGAACTACTGACATTGTAAATAGTTTTTTATTTGCAATGTTAGTCGTTATGTTATCTAGGTAGTTACAACACACATAAAAATAAGGAAAATTCACTTGTGCGTGTAAGAGAAACTTTAGAGACAAATATTTGGAGTTGACTTGGAATCCTAGGGTGGAAATTGCATGCACATTTGAAATTAAAGCCTCTCTAGCTATCAGGGTAGCAATTAGGATTTCCTCTATCAACACCCATGATGACAATGTCCATCAATGACAATAATCATTGACAATTGAGCCCCTCTAGTAGATGATCATATGAGTGACAAGTAGATTTTATTTTCCACTCAGGGTTTGTTATTTTTTTTCAGTGTCAAGGTTTTTGATTGGACAAGGTTTAATTTATTAGATATGATGAAGACAAAAATGGAAATTTGGAAATAAAAAGGTGGGAATTACCCTTCATGTACACACCTATTCTAGGGCCCATGTTATTTCTACCTAAATTATGTCTTCTATCTTTGGTCCACTTTATCATCTCAATCTCACTTGCATTATTGACACGAGTGCAATTTGTGCTTAAAGAGGCCAAATTAATTATTAGTGAAGATCCAAGAAACCCAACCACAATGCTTATTTGTTACAGAACTTTGTAGCCCCCTTTTAGTTATAAGATTGCTTTATTGCAAGAGAACATATGATGCAGAAAAATTATCGATAATTGAACCCTCCAACAGTTGTTCATATGAACAACATGTATATTTTATCTGCCACTCAAGATTTGCTATTTTTTAATTCACTTGGATGATGCTCTCATCTATAGTTAAAATGCCTCTGTGAACCTTCATTCAACAAGCCCCTAAATCTGAGAACCTAAAAAGGTCTCACTACATGGTTCTAAATAGGCAAAGATGAAGATAGGCTAATTGAATTGCATAGATGCCTGAAATTAACCTGATCATCCATCCTAGTGATGGTTATTTCTCCACTTTCCATCTTTTTACAAGCTGAGCAAATGCACACTTCAGATATCTGCAAGTCAGAAATCCACAAATGTAAACATGCAATGCATTCTCAACACTCGTATACCCTATTCAAGAATGAGAGAGGTTATCTTGACCTGACATATTTGACATTTTCTTATGTCTAATAGCCCCTGCCTCACTTTAAAATACAAGGCTAATCAAATAATTTAATTAACTAATAAATAAAAAAACTATACAATAAAATTGACCAAGTAAGGTCTATACCAATACCAGCAATAGGTGTCTTACACAGATTATTGCCTCATTGGTTATTTATTGATAGTTATTGTAACATTGTAAATGAGAAATACATGGAAAAGGCTTACACCAGGAACTGCCTAAAGTATCTCAAATATCATCTTTAGTTTAACATTTAAGATTTTGAAAAAGATGGATTGGGTTTGGTGCTGAGAACTCATGTTCCCATTTGGGAAGAAAAAGTATAAGTCCCCATAGTAAATCATAGCTACAAATACCTACCCTATGTTACAAGTCCAAACACTAATGGACCGCCTGCTTAAGATCAACCTGATAACATGTCAGCGAGTTTTAAGGTTGTTAAGTTGCCTAATGCCAATCACTAGGATTGCATTCAATTCCCATGAGTCATTCCATAGCAACACCTGTGTCCAGATATCCATCAAAGAACATACAAGATATCTTGGGGGAAAAGATGACAATTTTAGCCTTATTGTCAGTTTTTTCATTAACAAGTAAAATTGGCGAAAGGAGTTCCCTATGCAGATTACTACAAAAGGAGTTCAACTTCCAAAACATTTCCACATAATGGAAATACCATGAATGAAGTGGCCACTACTTGAGTGATTTTTTTATTCATGAAAATGGATTTACTGTCAATGAAGTCACTCCACAGCAAGATGGTTCAGACACCCATTAAAGACTGCAAAGATCTACTAAGTCAAAAGGGAGATGGTAAATTCAAATCCATTGAAAAAATTCCATGGAAAAATTATGTTCAGACATCCATCAAAAACTCCAATGCTCAGTTGGGTTCAAAAAATATCGTTTGTCCTTATTGCCATCTATTCCCTTAATCGAATGTTACTGGAAAACATGTGTTCCATGCACAAAGTCCTGCTACAAATTTCAACTTCCATAGCATGACATGAAAACTAGTCTAATGTTTGTTATTGTTGACCACCTCTTTTCAGTGAGGTGCATTCAATTTCAATTAACTTATTCCAAATGTCCATAAAAAAGTGCAATGATCAATTGGGGCCAAAAGAGTGGGGATGCTTTCAGTTCCTAAAAAATCATCCCACGGAGAGAACTCCATTTAGCTATCCATCTTGCCAGTATAGTAGAAGTATCTCCTTACCCAGATCAATATGCCCCAATAAGATTATTAATGTGTAGATACCTGATAAGAGAAAATAAAAGCAAGATATGTTGTAAATGTGAAGGGCTGTGATATGAGTTTAACCTCCTCATCCTCTCCAAATATCTTGTAGAGACCTAAACTGGCAATATGTTCTACATCCTCTACGAAAATTATTTCTAATTTTTATTACTTGGGGCATCTAATAAAGAAACCCCTGGTAATAAAATAAATCCTCATATATCAAAACCCTGACATCAAAAAAATCACAGAAATCACATATCATAGAGAAAAATTGCTGAAAAGAGTGTTGCATCTGATCAAAGAGATTGAGGGCCTCTTTTGCACAGCCATGCATACCATATCCTCCAATTAGAGATGTCTAGGAGACAACATTTTGATGTTGCATTTTGTCAAATAAATTGTGCACTTCCTATATGCTCCCACATTTCGTATACATGTCTACGAGAGCATTTGACACTATGACATCAGACTGTAATTGGCTTATAACAATTTCCTTACCCTGTTCCAGAGCATCCAACTTGCCACATGCTGAGAGGACACTGACAAATGTCTTCAAGGCTGGCCTTGCCCCTGTAAGTTGCATTTGTTCATAAAAGTCGAGGGCTTCTTTATAATGGTTTTATTTTTTTAGGGTAATGCCATTCACTTTGATTTATTTGTTTGGGGTACTACCTATGTTTTATTTGTTTAAGGATGGAAGTGTGGCCTATTTAAGGGTGCATGATCTCTTTCTCGATTTAGCACAACAAATTGCTGAGAAAGAAGATAAATGCTTCTTTTGAGCTGGCAGACATTTATAAGAGTTTCTAGCTGATGAGTGTTCGACATAGGTCAGATTTTCATTGATGTGCAATATTTTGAGTAATGTTCCAAAAACATTCAGATCCTCTCATATCCAACCCTTTCTAATGTGTTGCAATCTTTATTTTAAATAAATTCCCCAACAGGTGATTGGGAAAATGATCTCTCTCAAGGTGTTGGATTTATCAGGGACTGCTCTCCACTCCTTTCCAAAAAGCATAGAATTTTTGAAGCATTTAGTTTTCCTCAGGTTAGTCTGTATGCCCATCAAGAAACTACCTAATTCAGTCAATGCTCTTTTCAAGCTTCAAATACTTGATCTTTATGGCTCAGGTTCCATCCCACTTTTTATAAGATGACTCTCCTAAAATGTTTGAACATCAGAAATTGTGAATATCTGGAGTCCATACATTATGGAATCTCATAGCTCAAGAAATCTCTTGAATACCTGGTTATTTCTCATTATCCAAATGCACGGAGCATGAAATGGCAGAATCAGAGGAAAAGGGAACTTCTGTCAATTAATGATTTGTCCTCCCTCAAAAATTGAAAAGGTTGTCACTTGAAAGAATTGATGAAACAATTCTGAAAGGAACATTGGGAAGCATGAAGCAGATGGAGTGTATGCAGTTAAATCTCCCAAGACATGATTTCCATGTTGAAAATGAGGAAAATATTGGTGACATTCCCTCAATTACTTTAAATAGAAGATTCATTTTGTGGATTTCAACATCTGAACTATATTATTTTGTGAAAGTTTCTATCTTGAAGAAATCTACTGATGTAACCCTCAACCATGATCATTTACTCTGCATTTATAGTACAAGAAACCTTCAAACGATGTATGTGGGGTATTTGTGCATGTTGGATTATACTGGTAATTTAATGTGTGAACATAACCATCAGTAACTGTAGATGTTGGAAGATATAATACGATTATCAAAGATGGTCTAGTAAGGAGCCATGCTTAATGTCCAAAGGAAATCCATCATATCTCATGGGTATGTGGTTATGAGGCAAATGAAAGTTGTTCTTATGGAAAATAGTTAGTGTAGGCAGCATAAACTTGGAAGAAGTAAAATATGCCAAAATTTAAGTCCATTCCTTATTTCTCAATAGGAAAGCTTTCCAGATTGTTTCTTTTGTTATGGATATTTTAGTACCCCAAGTGACAGAGTATCTTTCAGGAATGTTATTTAGACTGTCTGTATCAGAATGAAATTCAAGTGAGAGTGAGAATAGATATAGGGGAAATGGTCCTATAATTTCTGTTTGTAGGATACAAATAAGATGCCATGGATTGTCTTTTCCCTGCAGCACAATGGTTTTCAATTATTTGGGATGTATTGTTGGTGTGTTTGTATTTTATATCTACTACCTATGTTTAATTTGTTGATGGTAAAAGTCAAGGGATTTTATTTACAATGTACATTCTGTACATATCCTGCAATCATTTCATTCTAAGATTTCATGATCTTCTCTGGAAATTCCTAAAATATCTTCGATCAATCGTTTCGAACCACGATTTTCTACATCAATGGTAGAATGGCCAGTCTCGAGAATGAAATCAGTTTGTCTGGTAGATGAATTCCCCTGAGGTCCTTGATTGGTTTCCTATTTTCTAACCTGATTATCCACCACAAGGGCAGAATTATTAATACTAGATTCCATTGGGTAACTAGTATTCATAGGGTCTGTAATTTTGTTGGAATTATAAGATTTACACAATCCTTGAATCACATGTGTTGCATACCTCACATTTACCAATACATCTTGGTATAGGAAATCTAATAAATTACCCAGAAACCTTCAACAAACATTGATGAAATTGCCACAAACTTCCTCTGGCATGCATCTTGTGCAAAACCTAACATAAGGTTTTACTATCATGAGAAGATCCCTTTGTGACTACCTATGCCCTAAACTCTTTTGTTTTTTGGATGTCAGTGATAGATTGTCTCAGCATGCATTTAGGTATGGGGATTACAAAATTAGGAAAACGTCGATACCTGAAAGATCCCAAAATTCTTCTTTAAGTAATAACCCACAACAATAACCCCTCGATGCGCAGACTGAAGCCTCTTGTGGCAATAAAAAATGTGAAAACATCTAGATGGCCATCAAATTTAACATTGTTATAGAAACATCTGGAAGGGCCTTTCCCATAGGGGACACCTTTGGCGTAATTAATCTCTAGGAGCTTTTAATATTTGATTAGGCTTTAATTAATTTTTTAAAACTTATGTTTAACTTAGTAGTTTTTATTTTTTTTGTAAATTAACATTATTATCATTTTTTAAGTGTTTTTATTTGCCTTTTTAATCGTTAAATTAGGATTATCGGCTTGTTCTAAAATATGATTTTTAGGGTTATTGGTTGTTTTTTACTACTAACCATTTGTTGAGTGTGTACCGTTCCTTTGAGAATTTTTTTCCACCTTATGGGAGCCTCAGTTGTGTCTTGGAAACCTCTTGGACTCTTTTTTGAGCCCTTTCTTCACTTTTTAATCGTTCTTCTTCGTTTGTGGGTTAGTGAGTGTGTCTGCCACAACCTTGTGGAAAGATAACCTCCTCCCCTTCTTGTTTGATTTTATTCTTGTTCACTTGTTTTATTGCACATGACTGAGCATATTGTGGTTTCCATGCTTATGTGATATTTCATTAATTACAAGGTGAGTGACCAATCATCTCACGTTGCATGAACACTTGGGGTTTAATCAACACACTATTTATAAAGTTCCACATTCAAGGGATGTTCATTTTGTGTAGTTCATTTCTTTCCAGTATTTTATTTTCTCATTTTTATCTTCTATGGATCTTAACATTGTTCCTTTTCTTACCCCATTTAATTATTACGAATGGAAAGATGTTATATCTCTCAATTTGACAAAATAAAAACTATATCAGATAATTATGGGATTACAAAATGTTTGGTTTCCTTATTGGCCTTACAAAACCTATTTCCCAATCTAACTTTTGATACTTTAGCTTTTCTAAGTCTGGACACTAGTACCCATACAGGATCATAGCGAGTAGGTGCCCGCATTGCCTATGGGTTCCCCCAACCTCTTTGTATCTTGCTCACATATTTTGGGTCATTTCTATCTGTTGGGCACCTTGTTTTCTTATGGTTTGGCATTTTAGTGGTTAATTACAAAATTAAAATAAGGGAATCATATAAATACAAAGTTATGTGAATGTAATAAAGTACCAAGTTCTAAGAATTTAATACTGTCACCCAATGTTGCATCTAAAGGCATTTCAAGAGCATATTAACATCCATCTAGCTTCATTCCAGGGACAAGGAATTACTTTCTTATGCTTACACTTCATAGGAGGGGAAGTTCATTTTTACATGCACATATCTACTTACATTTTCTACACCTAGCTACTCCTCGCTATTCAGTGCATCTTACACAAGAGCCACCTAGGGAAAAATTTCACACACACACACACACACACACACACACACACACACACACACACACACACACACACACACACACACACAGAGAGAGAGAGAGAACTACATGGAGTCTAAAATGTACTGCAACACTCGAATTGTGAGTTCACTAAGTAAGGTGACCTCCGGGGGTCAGTATGAATCCCCATTTGCATCTACTTTATTTTTAGGATTTGATGTGTTTTGGGGTTTTACATGCGCTCTTTCTATTTACAGGTTTCAAGAAAACTTGGCAATCGACCAACGACATACAAGAGACTAAAGTTGACATCTTGTGACACAGAAGAAATCAATTTCTGATAGTTTTTGTAGTCACATGAACCTAGAGAAGGTATCTTGCACCTAGGAACCCATGACCCAGTGCAAGCATGCCAGTTTAGGAAGATCTGACATTCACACAATTTTCTAGGTTCATCTTTGATAGTTTCCTCCTCCTATTTGTCAGTTTTTTAGTTTGGCACAATCCATGATTAATTGTGAAATCAGTTAAGTACTTTATAACCCTAGAAATGATATGACACCTAAGTGAAAGAGATTCTGGAACTCTAGTGTTGGAAAAGATTAGTGTACAAATGCAAATTAGAAATAAAAAACTCAAATTGATTCCTGAATCTGTAATTAGGGTTTAGCAAAATACCTCAATTATTGATTAAATCAGATGGTGAAGGGGGAGATGATTCGAATACTCTTGGCACTTACCAAGAATATGTCACTTATTTCCTCCTTTGTTATGTTGGATTTTCTCTAGGATTCATGAATGATTGCTAACCAATATTGATTGTGGAGACACTAAGATCAAAAAATCCCCTTAGATAATATTTAGATTGCTTGATGAAGGATGGTGGATCCAAATATAGTTGGAATGGAGATGGATTGAGGATTATGCATGATTGATGAAATAAAATGGTAGAGATTTCCATATACTGGAGTTGACTATGTATTGTTTCTCTCATGGAGGAGGATGATCCTCAATCTTTTAGTTTGTAGGAGAGAATCATAGACTTGGGTGTTAAGTGAACTCCAGTCAACAAGTAGGATGATAAACTTAATGGTTGGAAATTGATGATGCATTCAAAATAGAGGCCTATTCCGTACCTAATGGATAACCCATCTAGAATTCTCTATATTCATATGATTCATGGAGGGAAGTATAGCTTCTATTGGAATTAAAAATTTGATGGAATGAGAAGTTTAGAGAGTCTTCTAGAAATAGAAGCCTATAGTATAAGGTTGGAAAATGTGATTGCCCTGTTTCATGATTATTACTTACTCGGTAGGTCATACCTACATAAGATGCATTAGGGAGAGATTACATGGAAATGCTCATTTGTAGGTCATATCATGTAGAGTAGGTGGGTAGGAACTCCTACAGTTCTTGTTGATAGTATCCCATTCCAGATAAGATAACATATGATCTAACTAATGGATTACCTATCCTGACTTCTAATGATGATACATCTATCCATTGATACATTACCCACAAACTATACATGACAACTTAATCCTAGGACTCGAAGGAACCATTAATAATAATATACGTTGTTCCATGGTCTCCATTATCACCCCTCCTTCTAGGGATTCTAGAGAGTGATGATGTTAGCTTATTTGTCAAAACAAATTAATATGTCATATTGCATTGTGTCGATCATTTTATCATGTTTAATATGCACCTTCCCTTCCTCCATTGACATGGGTCCTCTTAATAGAGCAATGACTGTTTACTAGCCACACATTCCATAAGACCCCAATGATCTTAGGATGGTGACTATGATGCCCCCTTGATGGGGTTAGGCTAGGTAGTAGTCACACTAGATGATCACATCACTCCATCACTATTCTCATCATTTATACCACCAAGTATGTTATTCATTATAAATGGATTATGGCATGATAAAATTATTTCACTAATGACTTAGTCCCCTTGGTTGTCATAATCATTTAGTCATTTGTGGTCATACTTACTCTTGGAAAATAATGGCTTCACTACATTGGTGGCACTTTCAATCCTAATCATAGATACACTTCATTCCCCATTCCCATCGGCCACATTAGTTATTTCTATGGTTCATTGGTCGTGTCTTAGCACATGTCACAGAGTCATACTCAATGGTCATACTACATGTCTTTTCTATCTGACCAGGGTGCAATGACGAATAATGTGCAATGGGGCACCCCCAGGTACCTCAGTTCTATGGTTCTAATTTCTACTGTACTTGGCATCGGCCACATATTCTTATCCCGTGCATTCCCTTAGGAAGTATCTCAGCGTTTTGGGTCGTCCATTTTTGAAATTTTATCAAGAAAATGACCTATATTAAACATAGACATTACTTACCATTATTATGGGCAAACATCACACTACTCAAGGGAATCATGTTTACTATCCTAAGGAAAGGGACTGCATTATGAGGCTGTCTTCTACATTTGCATCACTATTTCAAACATAGGGGGAAAGTGTTTTAATATTTAGTCATTCCATCCACACATCTTTCACATCTTGATACATTTGTATTTATTTCCATGTATTACTGCGTCATTGATGCTATGGAAATCCTAGGAACAAGATTTCACAAAAACACACACATAGAACTAAATGGGGTCCGCAATGTACTGTAGCGCTCAATCGTAAAGCCACTAGCTTGTCAGCTAGGGATGGTCCGACCTATTTATATGCATTTTTAAATTTTTATATTAGGGATTTGATACTTCATACTCTTGTGTAGGTTATTATACAAATCGCTCGACAGATCTATCGTGAAAGACATGTAGAGTTTCAACTGACCTTCCAGTTATTTTAGAACCAGACCCAGAGCTTTTCTGTAGACTACAACACCCAAATCTAGGACCAGGGTGCTTGGCGATTCCCCTATACACTCCCAGGCACCTCAGTATAGAGAATCAGTCAATTCCTATCCTTCTTGAGGCCCTCTAATCACAGTCTTCCCTATTTGCACATCAACCTATTATAGTCCAACAAATAGATAGGTAAGCAATTCAGAGGTTAGTCTCCTTATCCCATATTTTCCTTTATTTCATTCCATCTCAAATATTAATAATTAAATATTTAGGGCTATAATTTCTATTACAATTTAATTATAGTGTTGTGTTCTTATTAGATTAACTAAATTTACTAGTTTACAGAACGTCATTTCCTAAATTGTATTTTGATCTATTTTCTTAGTTTATATCTATTTCCATTCCTATCTTATCTAGCTATTTACTGTAGACACCTGAAATATGCTTACGCTTAGCATTTTCTCCAATTCAACCCATTAACGACACTTTGTCAATCAACCCTTCTTCACTCCATTCTCGGATGCCCATTCATGACACTCTTTTGGTCATATTCCTCCTATAATCAGCTTATTTGGCTAAAATATCTCTTATTAGCTAAACATTCCTCCTTTCGACCATTCAAAACCTCCCTAGTTCTCTCTAGACCACTTCTATTGGCTTCGTAGGTTATCTATCAGTCACAATTGGTTATCCAGACCCCTGCCAACTCTCAATGAGTCTCTAATCACTTACTAATCAAATTTAACTAGCCTAATCCTAGATCAACTAAGCCTAAAGCATGTTTATCGTAATCTAATCTAAAAGTGCTTTTTAGAATTTAGTCCCACATGCACCCAAAGTTCAAACTCTTCCATTTGTAAAACTATAAATACAAGGCTAAGCCTACCCATTCAAACACACAACTTTACATAAAACAAAACCAAAACAAGCCTAAGAAATCTTAAGAGCTCATTTGCATTTAGCCAAGATAATAAAGAATTTGATCTTGGGACATCCACCATTAAAATAGCTTCATCTTGCACCCATGTTAGGTTAGTAATGAAATAGCTAAACTTGGCCATGCAGCCATTTAGTTGGATTCATTCACCCTCATGGAGTAAACAAGAAAACTGATTGCTTAGATCCTTATTAGGCTCATTTTATTAAGCTTTCAAGAATAGAGGTTAGTTATATTTGCTAGATTTCTTGTTTATGTCAAGTTTGAATACATGCAAAGTAGGTTTCCTTGCTCATTTATTATTAGATGGTCCATTGAGGGACTTTACACAAATCTTTGGGTTTTTGCCTTATATCCATAGCTCTTTGCAAAATATTTCATTAAACACATTTGGCACGCCTGTTGGGACTCTTATGTCCATCCTCCATTAATGGAGATCTTTTCAGTTTTTTAAAGTTCATTTTCAAGTTTTTGGGTCAAATCACTTGTTATTTCATCATATTTGTTTCTAACACTAGATATATGACCTTAATTTACATGCATTTTGTGGGTTTGATATAGAAATAGGACACTTTGACTAACAACTAACCTGACTGCTCTTGAAAATTTGAAAATCCGTGAGTTTTGCAGGTTTTTTACAGGGTATGCATAGGTGTTTACAAAGGGCGCGTACACGTTGGAACCCTAGTGTCTCCGTCAGGGAACAGGCGCGTACCTGTCTGACAGTCATTATAATTTGAAAATTTTCCTCTACAAGGACGCGTACGCATCTCCATCATCTGGCACGCATATCCGCCTCTCTGGCCACGTATACGTTATGTGCTCAACTGTGTAATTTTTTTTAAAAAAATTCACTTCTACTGGGATGCGCATGCATCTCCGTCAAAGGGAACGCGCATCCATCTCTCTGGATGCGTATGCGTAAATAGGGTTGACTATGTAAAAATTGAAAAAAAAAAATTATGCTTGGCCGCGTACATGTTAGAACCTAGGCATCTACGTTATTATGCAAGTGTCCCTATCTGTTTGTAAGTGTCTATGTTTTTTGATATACTGTCTTTCACTAATATTTGTCTACATGCGCATGCGTTGAGTTGGGTGCGTACCCATCGGTTAGGGAGTGATGGTGTAGGTTTGGGCACGTAGGTGTTTGTGTAAAGATTCAAATTTTTTCTATAAACTGCAAAAAAAAAAATTCTAATCTTTCCTGTAGATTTCTAGGACTAATAAGTTAAAAAACAGAGTTTTTCTTTAGTCTTTCAGTTTGCATAGTTAAGTGTTTTTTGGTTTTTAGCCTAAAAACTAAGTTTTTAAGAAGCACGTATGCTCTCTCCCCGTGCCTCAAAAAATGATACTGGAGATCATAAATACTTATACCAAACTTATACCAAACGCTCAAAAAACACTTACTTTATAAAAGATGAAGTAAAAATTTCAGGTGATTTCAGTAGGATTTTTCACCTTGCGTATGCTCTTCCTTCACGCCTTTTTCCGATCTTAGGAATCAAAAGCAAAGTGTAAAGTTTTCTCTTATGACATCAACCTACAAAATGGAAAACTACTAAAATTGTTGTATATAGGACCCAACGCTTATAGAAGAAAGGTGTCAAAAATAGAAAACTTCTAATATACATGTTCTCGCAGGTTACCAAATGGTGTGCTACTTAAGACCACATTAAATTAAGCAAGATAAAAAACACATCATATTCAAAACATCGTATTGTAGGTTTCAGAAAAGGGTACGTCCCTATCTGCTCAACTAGAACATAACCCCTTTGGCATAAAGCCTTAAGCTACAACAATGGGGGTGGTTCTAGGAACCCTAAAGTAATCCACCACTGAGTAACCTCGTGGATGAAACAGGAATCGCTTCGCCTACCCAATTGACCACTACAACTTGTGAGATAAAGTTACCGATTATCCGTATGGTGAACCTAGGCAGAGCACATGTAGACGCACTAGTTTCCCTTTGTGCTCAAAGGGGGTAAAGTAAAGATGAGATACTCCCAAGATAGGCAAGGGACTATTTGGGTAAATCATGCTTGCTTAAGATAGCTTTGTAACACCTAGTTGAGAGAACTTATTAAGGAAGCCATTCTATCTTAAATCCCACTTTACTAGTCCATTGTTGTGTCTTAGCCATCACAAAGTGACAACTCATCTGGAATCTGAATCCTTATTTGTCAAACAAGGCAAAGAATCCCTTGTGAGTTTGATCTAAGTGTCTTTCGTCATCGTAAACTAAACTGACATATCCACTTTCTCTTAGTTTCTATTCTTGTCTTCGGACAAGGCAAAACTTTGTCCCAAATGGTGCTTGGTTTGTTTTAATCTTTTATGATGTATACCCTTGCATTCTCACCACCCACTTTTTTGGGGTGAGATAAGGTGCATACCTTTCGGCAGTGTTTTCATAAGAGATAATTGTTCGCCACGTTTTTGTCCGTTTACGCCCATCCATGTTTGCAGCTGGGTTTTTAAGCGTCTAAAGTGTGCATGGTATGCGTTTTTATATCTTTGATATAATTCACTTGATCTTGATTTAAAGATCATCATCATAGTTAGGATTGATTAATCATTTTATCTCCCTTTGACGTGTTACCTTGTTTCACATTGTCTCAACACAATTAAGATACTTATGTCGTGTTTTTCATAAACATGATCTAAGTATCCACATTGTGGCGTTACGCTACTCACATTTTAGCACACCCTTAGTATACTTTGACTTAGTTTGATTTCAAACATTGTCCCAAATCTTGAAAGGTGTCACTTACTTTTTTGTGTCATTTTAGTACCACTTTGGCACTAATATATCGATTCTCTATGAATCTTGATAGATGTGTCCAATAGGTTTGGTTACGTAGCTTACATTTGTAAACCTCACCCTTTAAAATTTTGGCATTGTTGGTTGTTTAATGTGTCATTGTATCCTTTGATTGGGAGTCACATCTACCCTTTGTTAATATTTATGCCTTGTTCATTTGAAACTTGATGTAAATATTGACATTGTGTTGATCATCTTTGCATTGAACTATCATTTTACACACCACATTTTTAGGGAGTATTTCCTTATGGATTATCTTTGTGTTTCACACTTGCATGATTGTTCTTTATGATTATTCATCCAGAATTTTTTTTTTATAAGAAAATTCATTTTAATCTCATCAAGATTGCGCCATCACGATGTCTATTTTCCTTAGACCTTCTTCAGAAAATCACACACGCATCTCCATACTTATGCAATGTCTAGTTGGTTTCTATTATGCTACTCAAATTGATATGGATCCTTCTTCCCTTTGAAGGAGTTCCATCAAACTATCTAGGTCTATAAACTTGTGCTTAAATGACGCTAACAATGACTAACTATTGTGCAGTTCTCACACTTACAAAAATATAGAATCTAGGTTTAGGAATTCAAATCACAAGATAACCATTACGACTAAGCCTCGTTTGGTTCTTCATACTAGAGAGCCCATTCAGGTACCCTATTCCCCACCTTCAACTCATAGTTAGTGGTATGGTTTGGATGCTTCTAATTCAAATTATTATTCAGGTTCCCCCCACTCTTCTTCTTCTGATTCAGATCCCAACTATTGTTCAGATAGCCCTAGATCAAATCTTGAATCATGGTCATCCCTTCCTTTGCAGGACCTTTATTCCAAATCACCTCAATGACATCTTCCTCCTTTGAAGACTCATGTGACTCCATGTTCCATTGATCGAATATCTAATTTGGTTCTTAAGTCATGGTCCTCCCTTTCTTCACAGGACCTCCTTCATCAATCATCTCGATGAACTCTTCCTCCATCAAAGAGTTCCATGTCTTGGGTTCCCTCTAGTGAATCATCTAATTCGACTCCTACGTCACAAACTTAAAAAATGTCTATGAAATCCTACTTTCCAACCTACATTACGTTGTCTTATAGAAAAACAACATAGGTCCAAATCCAAATCATCCCTTCAAGAGATTTTTTCCTTCAATCCTATTTCCTCTCTTGAGTCATCTTCTTCTGTCAATCAATCTTCCCCACTTATCAGACCTGTTTCTTCTATTCAAACCTTCTATGGCTAAAGAAAAACAACCTCTACTAATTGATTTCTCTTAGAATGAAGGAACAATTAGACTACATGATGATATACCTCTACAAGGAATCTTTCTAGAACTTGATACGCTCGCATACTGGGGAAAATAATTTTTTCCCTTTTGTCATAATATAGATGAGGAGCCTAAGTTTATGGAACTTGATTTTTCTTCTATTCCATCTTCACCTTCTTCTAAGCATGATGAGATGTTGGGGGTCTATCATTAAGCCATGGCCTATCTTCTCATTGCCAAAATCATTCATTATCTGTCATCATTCCTCAATAAATATCTCACCTTGGGTCACTATTGAGTATCCCACTATCTTCTTCTATTCTGGAGCTACCCCTAGGTAGCCCTCCATTTTCTACTTGTGGGTCACCTCCTGGTAGCCTATTACCTTCTTTTCTTGGGTCATGTCCTAGTAACCCTTCATCCCCTTCTATCTATGGGACACCTCCTGGTATTCCCTCCTCATATATACTTGGGCCACACCCTACCAACCCTTCGTCATCATATTCTATTCTTGGGCCATGTCCTTGTAGCCTAATTTATTCCATCTTAGGGCCATATTCTATTAGCCCTTCATCATCTTCTATCAGTGGCTCACCTCCTGTTAGCCCATCCTCTTCAATTTTTGGACCGTATCCTTTTCATCCATCAAAATATTTCTTCTATCAATGGTTGTGGCAATCCTGTGGTCATTTCTCACATCAGGTCTAAATTTCCACGTTCACTTTCTTCTCCTTCTCGGGGTCATAAAATTCACACGTCAGCTTATAAGAAACCCAAACAATTTCTTCGTCAAACTCAGGTCAAAAATTCCAAGAGCTTGAAATCCCCCAACAACTCGAACAATCTCAAAATTGTAAATCAAGCGCGATTCAAGAACGCACATCAATGTAACCATCAAGTATGGTGTAAAGTGTAGAAACCTATGGATAGGGAACTCAAGATCCCGCATATAAAATCCATGTTTCAAGATAAATTGTAGTCATTTGTTGAGTATGAGCTCACCATGATCATCAAGATCAGGGAAAACATGACTCTTGATAAACAAACACGCCTAGTATCCCTTATTAAGGAAGTCACAGACATTTTTGTTGGATCTTATCATGCAGAGTGACTTTGTTGGTCCTAACTTTCCAAAAAATATCAAAAATCTAAAAATCAAAACAATTCAAAAATACAAAAACATGAGAATACAATAAAAATCAAAGCTACATTTTCTCAAACATTGCAATTAGGTATTACATACACATGGATGTTTCTTTCTTCCCTTTCTTGTTCTTCCTCTATAAGTCTTTCTACCATTTTGATCCCTTTGATGATATTTTGGTTATCCTTTTTGCATGCATTTTGCAACATTTATCTCTATGGTAGTTTTTTGACCCTAGTCTTTCATCACCTTGGTAAATCAAAGAACTACTGACCTCTTAGAGATCCTATCACATTCAACATCTAATAAACTTGTTGTGAAGAACTTTTGGACATATTTGTTGACACTAGCCAATGTCGTCATCATAATCACTTCTACCTCCTTTCATCAAGCCATCAGTAATTATTAACCCCTTGCTAAACAAGAGATCTAAAATAAATTTTTAGAAAGAAAAAGAATCAAAATCTAAAAGCTAAAAGCAAAAATTAAATTGATATATTACTCTCTCTTGGGGTATTTCCAATAAAATCTATCGAGGATATGGATACCTGACTGGCACTAGAACAATTTTGTGATTAGAATCAAATGCATCTCCATTGGGGCTATGGATGCCTGGCTGGCAGCAAAGCAATGTATGACTATCATTCCACCCTTCATTCACAAATCACCTATCATCTATCAAAATAAATCATTCTTACACATTGGCTAGGGTGTCCTCACTTGCTTGTCTATTAAATCTTCCCTTCAAGAGGTAATTAATCTCCACATGCACACAATGGATCTCTATGAGTAAACAAGATTAGTATGTTACCAAGTGTCTTTTTTTAGACCTTGTTCAAATTCTTTCTTTATTCCTTATCTTGTCTCATTATTTGTGCCTTTGGCTAATCACTTCTTCATCGTGAGGCTTCTAAGATACATTTATATCATTTACATTGTTCTTAAACTTCGTTTAGAACATCCATGTGTATAAGATTACTTTTTTGCCATGATTTCGGAAACTTTTTTCCCCTTTTACAAAAACAACCTCTTCTCCTTCCTTTCTATCATGTGCTTTTAGGCCAACTTATACTGAGGGAATCCTTGTTCCTTCCCAGCACTTCATTAGTTTACGTTCATCATCATGTTAAACCTATCTAGAATGGCCTTGGGTCCCGCTTCTACACATGAAGAGTTTACCATTGAATACTCCCACCTAATCATTGGGGCATTTTTGCATCTTCACCTTTATCATACGCACGTGGCCTTATGCCCTTGTACATCCCATCTATCACTAGGGGCACCCATGCTTCCTCGTATTCATGTACATAGCTTCAGAAAACTTTCAAAATCAATCAAAACATTCAAATATGTTTCAAAACATTCAAATATGTTTCAGAAACATTAAAAACAATATAAATCATCCTACAAAAATGTCTCTTTTTAGTTCTCACATGTTCATGTGCGTGACTCATGGATCAACTTGATCTACCTCCATAAAAAAATCTAGGTTGATTACTTTGTTTGTACTCTAGGGCACAACGAGTTGCCTGGTACTATTTTGTAGTGCACATTACTTTATCATTGGACCAAAGTGTCCTCTGTTATTCCCCTTACATGTATCCTTTCCTGGGGAGCCTTCGTCAACCCTTGTTAATTCAAAAAGGTTCAAATTGAAGCTTGATAACAAAAACATTATACTTGTTTCTTTGTAAGGTTTGCTTGTTTACTTTCTCATTTTGCATTATATTATGTATGTTGTATGGAGTTAGGAATGTTTTTCTTTCTCATTTTGCATTGTATTTTGTATGTTGCATAGAGTTCATGTTTTTAGCAATGGACATTTTTTCGTATATGGATTTTCATGTCATATTACACTTTTGTTCATTCTTTTTAATAAGGACCGATGATGAAGATCATTAGCAATATGATGAAAAATAAAGTTGTTTGAAAGGCATTGGATGGATGTTAGGTCATTCCCCCTTCCTCATACTCATTTTCTTCTATATCCATTTTCTTCTTCTTCACACTATTCTTTATTTTGTTCTCTTTCTATCATCTTTTCGATCATCGATCGAGTTCTTCCATCACCCCATCAACAATCAAGGGGGAATCCTTCATTCTACTCATTTTTCTTCTATTCCTTCAAAATTTTCTACTTTTTTATTCTTGTTTACTTTCTTTGAAGTGACGTCATTTACACCACCTCAAAGAGGGAAAATGTAGACACCTAAACATGTTTTACACTTAGCATTTCATCCAATTCAACCAATTAATGACACTTTGTTAATCAACCCTTCTTCACTCCACTCTTGAATGCCCATTCACGACACCTTCTTAGTTGCATTTCTCCTATAATCAACTTATTTGGCTAATATCTCTCTTATTAGCTAAACATTCCTACTTTTGACCATTCAGAACCTCCCTAGTTCTCTCTATACCACTTCTATTGGCCTCATGAGCTATCTATCAGTCACAATTAGTTATCTAGACCCCTCTCAATTCTCAATGAGTCTATAATCACTTGCTAATCAAGTTTAACTATCCTAAATCCTAGTTAACTAGCCTAAACCAAGCTTAACTAAGTCTAAAGCATGTTTATCCTAATCTAATATAAAAGTGCTTTTTGAGCTTTAGTCCCACATGCACCCAAAGTTCAACATCCTCTCATTTGGAAATCTATAAATAAAAGGGTCACACTTCCCTTTCAAACTTAAAATTTCACTCACAAGTCCTTCTCTCTCACATTTGGAGATATTGGCATTAGACCTCATTTGCATTAGCCAAGCTAATAGGAATTTGATCTTGGCTATCCTCCATTGTTGAAGCTCCTTCATCTTGTATCCATAACTTCATTGTAGGTTAGTAGGAGGGTATCTAACTTGGTCTTGTAGCCATTTTAGAGATACCTTTTTCACCTCCATTGAAGCAAACAACACATCTAATTTGATTGCTTAGAATCTAACTAGGTTCATTTTTATTAAATCTTTCATGGAGTAGAGAGTAGTATACATGCTAGGGTTTGAATGTTTGTTTTCAAATTTATATATGCATAAATAGTTTCTTGTTTAGCTCTAATCATATGGTGCATGGTTGAGTTTAGTCAAGTTTGAGGTTCTTTAACCTCATCCCACAGCTTTGCAAACCTTTCCATTACATACACATACTAGAACACTATTATATCACATCATACATGCCTTGACATAATTTCTATCTTTCTAACATGCTAATGGGTGATTCATGTGCAATGGTTTCTTTGTAAGAGATATTTTCTACCATGGTTGTCTGTTACTCTTTACTTGTCACCATTTACAATTGTTTGTCATTGTATGCCATTGTTTTTGGGCTATGCCCTTTGTCTTGTGTGCACACTATATTCTTTTGGTTTCCTTTGACCATGATTGTCTTGTGACATTGTGATCAATGTCCCATGTTTGAAACCCAATTTTTGTGGTATAATTTGTCTTCTTTCTTGCTATCTTACATTTTTTTCCTTCTATATGCATATTTGTCTTATTTGTAATAACACATGTTTTTCCAACCACTTTGTTTGTGTGTGCCTTGTTTTTTACCAAGAAAATTTCTCTCCTTTGGGCTGCATACTCCTAGTGATGTTTCATGCAACCCAAATGAGGGGGTATAAATTAGGTGAAACATTCACCCCATACAACAATTTCATATTTATAGTACAACACAATTTAGTATAGGATCAACACATTATACAGTCTCAGAAATGACCCAGAATCTGACTTGGGTTTTCAGCATATCATAGACGTCATTTCCCAACCACAAAAAACTATCACCTGGGTGTTCCTAACCCTTCCTGAACACCTATGACTACACAATAATTTTTCTCATATCAACACAGTTTTCAGCAGTCTACACAACAATTTTCTTAGTACAGGCACAGTCCTCCAGCAATCATCATGCATGTTATCTCATTTTTATATTTCATGTTAGACAAAAACCAGATCAAACTTGACCAAACTTGAACAAAGTAGGATCAAAACATTTGATGTGGTGTATAAATCATCAGGAAGCAGTCAAATGATGGAGAATAACACTAGACCTTTCTCCCTACACTTATTCTGTCATGGCATAAGATCACCCAAAAAACTCGCACTTGGCATGTGATCACCCAATTTTTTTTCTTCTATATAATTTTTAGGATCCTTTCTATCCTCTCAATCATCAAGGATAAGGTGCACATGTTGTTTTTTTTCATTTTTACATACTTTTTACACATTTGATTCAATTTTTTCACATATACACAACTTTGACTACTTTTTTTGCTCTTCTCTTTTGCATGTTCGTTATTATGGGAAACAAAATGCATATCGTCAAGCATCAAGATAAATCGAAAATAGGTACAACATGACATATACACATGCTTTTCACCCCTACAATCACTTCCTCTTCTTTAGCTTCCATACTTCATATTATTCACTTCATGATTTTTCTTGTCTCCTTAACATGCTTTCACCGTTGATCTACATGGTTATTAGGTAGGACATCTCTTATCTACTTTATGTTATCAATAATTCTCTCAAAAAAAGAAAGTGGGGGGGAAATTTAGACACTAAATCAAGCACTTGGGTATATTTCTAGGTCTTGATCAAATACTAATATTCATATTATTCCTAAGTGAGAAAAGTACTATTTGACCACTTTCTTTGGCCTCTTTGCTTTCTTTTTGGTTTCTTTCTTTTCATTATACACCCTATTTCTCATTTTGACTTTTAATACATCATATTTTATGATTCTGGACATGAGCATCTAGCTAGGACGCCAACGCCCAGGCACCCATGTCCCCCTCTGAGCAACCCAACCTCTTTCTATCTTGCTTGCATATTTTGGGTCTTTTCTGATGCAGGAGCATCACTCCATGCATAATAATAAGTCATGAAGATATCAATTTTGGATTTCATATGTTGTTGTAGGTCCTAGGGGTCAATTTAAGTCATTTTTAGGTGTTATTTGGTGCCTAGGTTCTTTAATATTCAAATGAATCCTTTTCCTTCTAAAATGTAAAATTTGAATGCGAAGGTCATTTTCACTTGTTTTTTCATGCATTCTTGGAGCTAATAAACATTTGTATGAATGAAATGAGGCAATTAGGGGTGGTTGTAATTCCTCTTTTTAGCTAGAGAGCATGTCAATCTAGTTTTTTTCTTATAAACTTAAGTTATCTTGCCTAAAGACCTCAAATTGTAACACTTTTGCATATGACCAATGGTCTAGAAGCTTGTATTTAGTTAGAAGGTGAGTGAAGGATTATGAAATGTAAAATTTTAATAGATCTACCTCTTTCCATCTAGATGAGAATCGATGTGTAAGTTCCAAGGAAGTTATAAAAGGAGGAAAACTTAGGGTTTGCATGCTTCATGCATGAAATTAGTGTTAAATCAAGTTTGTGACATAATTGCACAGTTGTTGTGTTTGTTGGTATTGCATTCTTAATCTTAGAGACATATGTATAAATAGTTTTAAAACTATGTGATGAGAATTAAGCTCTTGAGAGTTGATTTGGGTTACTTGAATATTATTACTCCTAATTTCTAGACCATTCTTGTGTATGATATCCCAAATCTATCTACATGTATTGAGAGCATGAATGATAAGGAAACTATGATGAACATTGTTAATAATCCTGAGAGACTCCATTCTTGTTGAAGTAATGCATGCGTAAGGAAACTAGAAAGTACTATGACATTAGTGTGCACTTTCTCATAATGAACCCAAATCTGTGTAAGAAAAAAAATATAGCATTAGTGTAAGGTGTGAATTGTGGATTCAAAGACTCCTGAGAAGTATACTTATTTGCATATAAGTTATAGGGATGATTAGCTTAACTTAGAGACATGTTACATTAACACGTTGTATGGATAAGTGACTCAAAACATTGAGGGGTATCAATTTGTAGGAGAGTTGGAAAGTATTTGGAAACCATTGGAGAGATTATGGCACGTGCGTGCATCAAGGAGAGAAACATTTACAAGTAGAAAACTCCATTTTCCTTCACTGTTAACTTAGAGGATTTCACACCGTTTTCTGTGAGTAAGATAAAAAATTGTACATGAAGGAGGACACTAAACATAGAGATCAATTTTTTTTGGTAAGATGGGTTCTTTCCCAATATTGATACAAACCTCAAAATTTTTGAGGCTTTGAATCAATGTACACTAAATTTTATATTCAAATGTCATTCCTCTGGTTGTTTTGTAGTGCACGGTAGGGTGTAGCTAGGGCACATTGGTTGAGGCATCAAATCAGGTCATTTTTGTATGAAATTTTAAAATAGTGACAAGGGGCTAGTTATTGAAGTTTTTTTATTAGATAAGGCAAAAAATAGGGATCGGATCCTAGGGGCCATACAAGAGAGAGGAGAAAAAAAAGGCAAACCAACAAGAGTTACCACACCAAAAGAGTCCTAGAAAATGAGTTAAGACATCTTAACTCTTAAAATGCAAACTGGACCCTAGAGAGGAAACCCCTAGAGATGGAGAGAAAAAAAACAACTAAGAACGAAAATTTTGCCAAAGTTCTGCCCACAGTTGAGAGAGGGCACCCACAAAACATGACCAAGAAGCACCAGCCAAAACATAGTAAACCAAGGGATCAAGACCCGCCATGACCATCATTATCTGTCTCCTTCTCAGAGCTATTAATCCTGAGGTTGACTTGCCTTCTTTTGTTTCCTAATTCCATCATATCCACCCTATCCAGCAAAAAATTCACTTGATTTTCGAGCTCATTAACTCTACGTTTAGTCTGAATTTGATCAGTGACCATTTTCTTGGAGATATTGATAATGTCCACCATAGAATCTCTTTGGCCAGGACTGGTAGCCTCCATGGCCTTAAGCACACCCTACAGGTACAAAATTTTCCTACTCCATTCATCAAAGACATTAGGATCACCCACACAAGCTATATTCCTGGAAGTATTGGTCTCCCCAGGGTCACCATCTCTACTGAATTTTTCCCAATCCTTTTTCACATCGATACCCTTGCCTGCCTTCATTTTTGTGAGGTAAACAACGAGAGTAACATCCTCCTCAGCATGCTCGTTCATCACCGACCTAAAAGGAGGGACCAGGGTCAGAGTATCATTTTGACCAGTAGGAGAATCAAACCTTTGTCCAGGGGAACATCAACCTTGTCCTACTGAAAGGCTATCAAATAATTCATGAGAGAGGTAGCAAGGAAGAAAGGAATACTGATCATCACCTTGTGCCAAAACATATTGAGAAAGGTCATATGGTGGGTATAGATATTCCTATACTTGCCCTCCAAAGTGATATATTTCATGAGTTGGAGGCAGACATCCTTTCACACACCAGGGATGCAAGAGAGTGCAATACCATCCATGAAAAACCGGCACCTCTCTTTACCAACAAAAAACCTATCAATCTCCAAATCCCTACGTTTTCTATCCTTATAAAGCTTCAATCCTTCTATTTTCATTTCAGTAATCCTGGAAATGTTGGTCTCTGAGACCTCGACATCCATGCAGCAAATATGAAAAACCCCCTCCTTCCAAGCAATGCCAAAATATTTTGATAGACTTGAGTCATGACCATGTAATTTGGTAATGAAATTGCTGAAACCCCCTACCTTAAGCTTATTCCACATACTCAGATTATTCTCCTCAATTTTTTGGCTCACAGGCTCCACCCTGATTCCATCACCTCCTAGTTTATCTTTACTAAACTTCCCTCTCAACCAGAAGCACCCCACAAACAGCAAAAAATTCACCCTTTCAAAAAACGAGCAGCGAATATGATTAATTTGAAAGTTCCCAGGGTACTTCAAATACTTACGCCCACTCATGCCACCATTATGAAAATTAGTACCCCTTTTCATTAATTATTTCATCATTAATTCTAGAGGGAAGCTTATCTCCAACACCCCATATCTTGTACTCATGCCTTCAGACACCTATATTTTCCATCTTGTCCACACAAATATTTCCATGTCTCCACGTGTGATTAATAGAAACTTTATCAAAATCTTTAAGCATTTCCTTGATGTTTTGGATGATGCTTCTTAAAGCCCAATTGATCTTACACCTATTATTGAGAGCACTTATGATTATTAGGGAGACACCTTCAATCTGTATATCCTTAATGGCTTTTTCCTTGGCAATTAAAATCCCCCACAAGAGGGCTTTGGCTTCTGCCATATTTTTGGTTTGTTTGCCTAAAGGACCAGCATATGCAAATAACCAATCTCCTTCTTTATTTCTTAAGATACCACCACCCCCTAATTGACCAAATTTTCCTTTGGAAGCTCCATCAAAATTGATCTTGATAGTGGATCCCACCAGTTTGTTCCAGTTCATAATATTGTCAGGGTTTTGGATCATGACCGGACTATAGGCAAACTTTTCCAACACATCCTATTCCCCTTTCGGACAACTCTTGTTAGTTTTACTTTTAAAGAGTTTGCTATTTTCCTTTATGGCTGTTAGGATCTTCCTCTTTATCACCACGAGTCTGTGGTATATGGTCTCAAAAAACCCTATTATTCCTTGCTTTCCAGATCCCCCATAAGAAGTGAGGTAAAACTATCCTCCAGGCCCAATTTAAAAAGGGAAACCTAAAGGGACTTTCCCATTGAATGCTGCAATCTTCTATATTGGAAGGTATGATCCATTGGATATTGAACAACTCCAAAATCATCATGAAAACACCTTTAGTGAAAGAAAAATGTAAGAAGAGGCAATTCACATTTTCCTCCCTTTTCCTGCATAAAGAACACCTATTAGGAATCATCATCCCTCTCTTTTTAAGGTTATCAATCGACATGATTCTATTTTGGACAGCCAACCAGAAAAAAATATTGATCTTTGGGATCATATATTTAATCCATAACTTGCCCCAATAGTCTCTTTGTTGATCCTTCTTGAAATGAGATCTATAGGAAAATTTAACAAAGAAGTTTCTCGAATCCTCCTCTCTCCATATGATTGTGTCCTCCTTCGTCTGGAAGATGGGGATGTGAAAGTCCCTGAGTTTCTTGTTGAGATCCTGAAAGGGTTCGAGGTCACCAAGGTAGTCTAGAGGAGGGGTTATGGTTTCCCAATGATACTTTTCCTCAAAAAACCAGAAATCCTTAATCCAAAATTTACCTTTATCTTCGTAGACCTGAGCAACCTCCTTCCAAATTTCTTGATCAACTAAGGGAGCCTCTTCAATCCAGCTGTCCCACCAAAATCTGATCATGTTCCCCTTCCCAATCTCCCAGGAGGCACCTTTGGAAAGGATGTCTTTGGAGTCCATCAGGGAATTCCAAAAATAATATCCTTTTGGAAGGTTATTGTGGAAGAAAAAGGAGTCAATGCTGCCATAATTTCGCAGGTATTTCTTTTTTATTATCTCAACCCACAGGCCTTCCTCTCTAGCTATTCTCTAACCATCTTTGGCTAAAAGAGATTTTTTCATAATAGGAATTTTCTTCAGACCCAAACCACCACACAACTTTGGCTTAGTTACTTTGTCCCATACCACCAGGGGGAATTTAAAATCTTCTGAAGCACCAACCCAGAGAAATATTTTCTAAATTCTTTCCAAAATAGCAGTTATTTTGGCCGGAAGTTTGAAGAGAGACATAATATAGATGGGAATACCTTGGAGGGAGCTTTGAAGAAGTTGAATCTTTCCAGCTTTTGAAAGGAGGAGACCTTTCTAGGAGGAAAGTTTTTTGTTAACTCTTTCCAGCAGGGTATTCCAAATAGAGCTGTTAGGATTTTTGAGGAGAAGAGGCATACTGAGGTAGGAATTTGGGAAGCTTTTGATTCTACAACCAAGGATGCGAGCAAGCCTATCTTGAACAATTTTATCCACATTAATAAAATAGACTGCACTTTTAAGGAAATTGACCATCTGCCCTGAGACCTGTTCATACTCGTTGAGAGCAAAATTGAAGTTAGTGGCTTCTTGGATAGAGGCCTTCCCCATCAAGAAGTTTTCATCAACAAATTGATTGAGGCAAATAGGAGGGAGCCCATTAGAAATATTAATACCCTAGATATTCTTAGAAATCATAGCCTGCTTACAAATTCTACTCAAGGATTCGGCCATGATAACATAAATGAAAGGGGATAGGGGATCACCCTATCTTAATCCTCTACTAGCTCTAAAGAATCCTTCCAGACTACCATTGACCAACATCGAGTAACTAGCAGTGGATATATAGGTCATAATCATGCTGACCATAGTATTGTTGAACCCCACTTTTTCAAGAATAGCCCGAAGGAAAGACCAGTTAATCCTATCATAGGCCTTATGCATGTCAAGCTTAAGGAACATAGCTGATCTAGCAGAGTTATCAATGGAGTGAATGGCCTCCTAGATCACTACAATGTATCAGTGATCTGTCTCCCCGGGACAAAGGCTCCTTGGTTCTTAGAGATAAAATGGGTCAGCACCGTCCTGATCCTGCAAGCTATTATTTTGGTGAGAATTTTATAACTCGTGTTACACAGGCTGATCGGTCTAAAGTCCTTGACCTCGTTGGCTCCAACAATTTTGGGAATGAGGACCAAAAAAGTATTGTTGAGCTGTCTGAGAAGCTTCCCATTTTTGAAAAATTCTTGGACCATATCAATAACTTCAATCTTTATCACCTCCCAGAATTTTTGGTAAAAGAAGGCCTGAAAGCCATTAGGACTAGGAGACTTATCAGGTTCCATATCAAAGATCACATACCTGATTTCCTCTTCAGAACGGATCTTTAAGAGCTCATGGTTTTCCTCTGAGGAAATTACCTTCTAGAAAAGATTCAGAATATTGTTTTGACTCTTCTCGTCAACCCTCTAACCCTGTTGAATGAGATCCTTCAAATAATTTAAAATGACCTGGTTGATATCCTTACTTTCCGATAGGATCTCTCCATTCTCATTCTTGATTTCAGATATTTTTAGGAGATTTGTCCAAGAGGTCACCAAGAAATGGAAAAAATTGGTGTTCTTATTCCCCTCCTTAAGCCATTTCACTCTCGATTTTTGTTTCTAATACACTTCTTCTTTTTCCAAGATGTTATGATACTCAATCAGGAGATTTTGTTCTTGTTCTCTTAAAATTAGATTGAGACCATCAATTTCAATAAGTTCCTCAATATTCATTATGCCTTCTACCACTCTACTTTTTTCCTGGAAAATGTTTCCAAAAACCTCTTTATTCCATCTTTTGAGACAATTTGTGAGATGTTTTAATTTAAAACTAAGTCTGTAACTAACCACCCCAAAAACCTTGATATTCCACCACTCTTTGATTCTGGTAGGAAGATCAGGATGATCTAACCAAATATTTTCAAACTGGAAAGGCCTAGCTTTCTTGATCTGAATACCCAATTTAAGGAGGATAAGGTTATGGTCAGATCTGATTCTGGGAAGAGACTTGAGGGAGTAGAGCTGATTCATCATATAGAGGTGGCTCACCAAAAACCTATCCAATCTGATTTGAATAAGTTCCGACCCAGTTCTCCTATTGGCCCATGTAAACTTCAATCCTTCCAATTCCAAATCCACCATCCCATTGATGTTGAGGAACTCAGCCATATCTTCCATACTATCAGTGAAAGAAGCTATACCCCCTTTTTTTCCCTCTGAGAAAGGGGGGAATGTAAATCTCCTCCAATAAGCCAATATTTATGTTTGAATAACTTCTTGAAAGACGTGAGATCACTCCAGAGCTTCCTTCTCTCACTCACATTGTTAGGTGCATAAATATTAGAAACATACCAGGATTTCTTTGAGGACAGGTTTGTGAAACACATAGCCACATGACCTGGAGCTGACAGGATAAGGACACCATGTACAATACTGGGATCCCAAAGAGTGACCACACCTCTAGAGGCCCCCACAGAGCTATGACCTTCCCAACAGCTTTCTTTCCAAATAGACCTACCCACATCCTTGAATCTCTCCATAGACATTTTAGTTTCTTGAATCATGAAAATATCATGATTATTTTTCATTCTAAGAGGAAATTTTGAATGTAAATGGTGGAATTTTGAGAAAATCATGACAGTTTAACTGATAATCATAGTGCATAGTGGAAGACTTAGTCAAGTGGAAGAAATAACAAAGGAAGTACGAGATGACCATTGAGTGTAGGGGTGAAGCATAGTACACATGTCAAAGGGCTTAATGGGTTCCTAAATAAACCATTACTTCATCTTGAAAGTACCTACATTGAGATTTATACATGATGGTCCCCTAGTTAAGTCCTAGTTGAGGGTTTGTAAGCTGTGAAAGACAAAGTGGGATGATTGGAGAAGGGTGAAGAGTTAGAGTATAAAATTTGGTCCACACTTTGGGAAAGATGAAGGGAGGCCAATACATTTGTTATTTTGTTCTGAGCACCACTGGATCAGTCCATCCATACATGTAGAAAGCATACATTGTCTCAAAGGCATAATTGATAGTTTTTGAAAAAGTAAAGGTAGTGCAAAGTCTTAGGTACCTTGAAATCATTTATTTAGTGATTTTAAGAGTGAGTTGAAGTAGTAACTTAGAGAACAAGTTACTAGTGGGGTTCGAGAATCCTAAGAGGAAGACGTTGCAATATTAGGACAATCTTGAGTATGATAGGAAAAAGGTGAAGATTTTTTCTTAATGAATCATGTTTCTTGATGGCATAACTTTGGTTATGAGTGTGAAACATGTAGATTACATTGGGGATATTTTAAGGCTAAATAAATAAATAATTTCATGTATTCGCTAGAAAATAGAGTAGAGAAGGTGAAGGAAAATCTTAGCTAAGAGGGTGAGTTAAATGATTCTTTGATTTTGGATCATTGATGAAGGTTTATTATGCATGGAATAAGGTATTGCCACAAGGTATAGACCTTAGTACAACTGTCTAAGGAATATTTGATCAAATATTGAAGTTACAAGACATTTTAGGCTACTTGGATGATCCTCATGGTAGGAAGTTGGAAGCACAAGGGATTAAGAGGGGGGATGAATTAGTTCTATGATAATTTTTCTTTCATTTATCAAACCATACATTCATTAATTTATATTTTTCATGCAACATTCATAACCATGTGTTCTTATTAAGATATGCAACATAAAACACAATAGAAAGAAATAAAGTACTCAACACAAGAACACCATATGTGATGCAAGGGCATCGTCACCAAGGATAGTTCAGCTTCTAATAAGAAAATTTTGGGTTGTCTAAGTTTTTATGGGTGTCATTGAGTCATTTGTGGTGTCTAATAAGCTTTGGAGATTCAAAAATTTGAATTATGGAGTTTCCATCCATTTTGACCTAGTCAAAAATTTGAATTTCTAAGAGCCAATTTTTGGCTTTCTAGGTTGTGTAGGTATTTTTTAAGTGTTTTCCAAGCATTTGGTAGTATGTTTAAGCTCCATTGTTGTTCCAAGTATTAGGGAAATGAATGAATTGCAACCTCTAACTAAAGTTGAGTTCTTTCACACCTCTTGTAATGTGAACATATCTTGTAAAACTTACATATGATCAAGAAAAGTTAGTTACAAGAGGAGCTCAAGAAAATAATGCATATAAAAACTCATTTTTTAATTGTTCCTATCATTGATCAATCAATTGAAAAAAACAATTTTGGAGCTCCAAAAGTTGAGGGTGACAGTTTACTATTCCTTTCATAGTTTTTAAGGTATATGGTTCAGTTTGAGAAATGTAAGACATTATTTATGCAATATATTGATGCAACCAGGAAGGTAATAACATTATTCTATTGTTTACATCCGTATATTGATGCAGGGTTGATGTCATTATGAGTACAAGAAGTTGTTGGAGCATTATAAAACTGTAGCAAGGTTTGTTCAAACATATCTTAGTGTGTTTTAAGATGGTATACACCAAATTTCAGTAAGAAAAGGTGACTTAAATGTGTGATCAGGTAGAATAAAATGATCTCTAAGTTGTAGAAGACTAATTTTAGGTGATAAACCTCTTTTCTCTTTGGATAGTCTCACAGTTAACCAAAACCCTAGTTTTTAGACTCAGAGAAGGATATTTTAAGGGAATGGAATGTGTTTTTTTTTTGAGTGAAGACCTAATATTAAATTATTAAGTTTCTATAACTCTCTATAGACCTATTTGAAGTGATTCTAACCTTTGAAGATGAATACACTCATTATATTAAAGAACGGTGCATTCTCGGGCTACTGTAGATGTATACCTAGAGTTTATAGAAAATTAGTTGTTTGGAGGAATTCATAATTGTTTCAATAGCTAAGAATCACAAGTAATTATCTATACCTCTATATTATTGAGAATTTAATGGATTTTTTCCATAAAAAAATCACACATCTATGAGGAAAGCTTGAAAATTTATCAGAGGGTACTCTAACATGACAAAGTGACCTAATTTTGAATCTTAAATTTGTGATTCCAAGAAATTATTCCAAAGGAGTAAACCCTAAAAATTTTCACCTATAATGTTGGGTCTAATAGGTAATTGAATTGATAATTTTTCATATAAAATGGTTTTGCAATCATAAGTGGTATCAAGATATGTATTGTAACAGGCATGGTAGAAGTATTATAAGCTTAGAGGGTAAGTTATGAAGGAAGTAGGGAAGATTTTGAGAGCTGAACCTAACTATTTTGAATATGCCTATAACTTATTAAAGGGTAATAAAAAACAATAATACTTCCTTCAGATACCTTACAATTTTTTCTATCCATCATCATTCCATGGGTAATCTTCTCAAGAAGCCCAATGAGGTAATTTTGTTAAAAGTGAGAAAAGTTATCAATTCTTGAGTTTTAAGAGAATGAATGACCAAGATAGGGTAAATGAAGGTTAAAAAACTTTCTGATATCATTGAATGCATTGAATTGAGCCTATAGGATTGTTTTACAAGTTTTTTTGGTTGTTTCCTAGTATTGAGAATGAGGTGTAAATACAAGATTGAAATAAGTTGAAAGTAATTAATCTAATACTTCTTGTTGAGTATGTGAGATCCTAGATGTGACTACATCAATCTGTAAGTGTGAAACTATAATTGGGAATAAAACCCATTGAAAATC
Organism: Taxus chinensis; assembly: GCA_019776745.2. Taxonomy (NCBI): domain Eukaryota; kingdom Viridiplantae; phylum Streptophyta; class Pinopsida; order Cupressales; family Taxaceae; genus Taxus; species Taxus chinensis. The sequence goes on from CM034149.1 coordinate 869,451,009, forward strand.
TACTTATATTACACAAATTAAGGAGATTTAGTGAAGCACCAACTTCACAAGGATCACTAACCCCTAGTTTAGTAGAGCACCAACCCATAATTTAGTGAAGAACCAAATAAAAAATGAGGCTACAACACCCTAGTATTACCAAGTAACAACTCAACCACCATACAATGTTTGATCTCTGCTTTTGTATTTGTCACAACTGATGGAGATCTCTAATTCAGCACACAAACCCCAAGTCTTCAATCTTGCACAATCTTGCTCTTTCTTCACTTCTAAACTCATAAAACCCTTGCACACATGTTATATAATCTTAATAAACCTTTCATTTTCTTCCTCATCCTTAATCCATGGACACAAACCTAAAAATCACTTTCCTTTAGGTCGTACTTTTCCCTCCAAGAGCACTAGTTCAAAAATGAGCCCAAAACATCACTTTTATACCTTTCTCTTTCTTCCAACCTAAAGGAGGTAGGTAATAAATTTTTTTGACAAATTAATCATTAAAAACATCCCATAAATTTATCACAACTGACCCATATGGGTCGGCCTAACAAAAACCCTTCTTATTTGCACCAAATTTCACCAAAACCCATGCATTGGAATGCTAAAATTCTCCTAATACCAAAAATATTTTTAGTAATTATTTAAAATTAATCACATGTGTTTAAAATAAAATTTAAACATCATACATGTTCTTAATTTACACCAACCAATCAAATTATTTCATTAAATGGGACCACTGCTTCTTATACTTCTCAAAACACTTGTTTCCAACACCCTTCAGGACCATGTCAACATATTTTTTCCAGTAGATCACTCAAAAACATCCAAAATATGTCATATGAAAACTAAATGGAAATGGAAGAACTTGTATAACACTTCTAAGAAAGTTATAAGTCATGAAAAAATCACCTACTCAAACCTCAACCACGTTTGTCTTCACCAAATCAAACTGTTCAAAAACTTGTTTTCAAATATCAAATAGTTAGCACCTTTCCAAGAACAATTAAGACCTAAAAATTTATTCATTGGATGAAAAATTAATCCTCCCTATTCACTCTAAATGTGATATAAATCATCACCTAATCCATATCATGCTCCAACCAATTCAAAACATCCAACAAATCTTGTCTTGCCTTGCACTTGAAAAAATATTCCTACCCAAAAAATTATCTGTAAAACTTAACAAAAATCATAATCATGAGAAACACCTTATATCACTAGAAATATATCTGAATTATATTTCCAACAAAACTTGAATCACCTCTTAACTCCACCTGTAGCTCTTGTTATGCTCATTTAATTAAAGACTGCTTTTTATTGCCTCAAAACTACCCTTTGACCAATAAACCCAAATGAAGCTCATTTGAATATGAAATTGCATAAAAATTTATCGCAACATATTTTTAAATCAATAAAAAATCTCATATTGAAAACAATTCCAATTTATTCTGCAACACCTTTGGACAACCTTGTCCCAAAAGAGACAACCTTGTCCCAAAAGAAACTTCTTCAGAAACTAACCTGTTTGAGTGGGGTCCACTCATCACCATGACCTATACCATACCTTTACGGTAATATGAAGGATTATTATACATGTTAAAATAAACATCCATGCACAGGTAAATTTTTTTTTCCACTTATGAGTCAAATTTCTCAAACCACTTTCAGGTTAGGGTTTCAAACTCATAAGAAGTTGTTTACCTTCTTAACATTCGTTCATTAAAATATGACGATGAAATGACATAATTATTTTTTTGAAAAATTATAGAATCACTTTAAAAACATACTTGAAATGGAAAGGTGACATACAAATCACAACAATTTAGGGTGAGAATCAGAATTTTTAATTCGAGTTGGAGATATCCTTGTTCTTGACGTTGCCTCACCAAAATTGACATAACTTGTAAAATTCACATCCTAGCATCCTGAAATTTTTCTCAAAGAACCATGAAAAATCATACTAACATATCAAATCATCGTAAATTCATTATCATCTCAAACTCTCTAGACACTAAGAATTACATAGCTAGCCCTTAGGGTTTTACACAATAAAGGATAGGGTCAACTGAAAGAAAACTATAACTTGTTAGTGTGTGGGATCCTATATGTCCTCCACTCACATATGGAGGGTCATCTCACATGGGTTAGGTTTAGGGTTTTATTTTGTGTCATGCACTAGGGTTACTCAACACCCTATATGTATCCCTTCATTTGACATTTATGAGTATGCCAAAACACTCTGCTGTCTTTCTCTATGTGCAAGCTTTGTTCTGTTATGCAAGTTCTTCCATTGATTGATCAATTCCTCCTTGTGATTACGTTGGAGCTATTACACTTCATTTAGAGTGCAACTTCATCGTGGTGCATAGTTTTTAATATGATTCTTGCAAACTCTTTCATGGTATCAGATCTGCATGACTTGTTGTCACACCAAAATCTCAAACTGATGGTGGAGAGGGATCTCGTCTTGTTATACAATTGCTATGCCAACACCCTCCCACATGATGGATCCGGGTATACACCCAATCAGAACCAACAATATTATGAGGTAGTGACACCGGGAATTTCCTGGGAGGTCACCCATCCCAGCACTACTCCGGGGATGGCGCACTTAATGTGCATTTGTCATTTGAGTTGTGATTACTCTTGGTTTCATTTTTTTACTCCCAGTGTAAGTTTTTCGATCATTAGATTCTAGAAATTTTATTGCTAACATATTCAACAAGTTTCTCTTGGAAATTTTTTGGTTTTGATATGTTCTTCGTGCATGTGTAGATCTCCTTAAGTTTTCAGGGGTTTTATAACTACATTTAGCTAGCTACAACTAAATTTAGTAGATCTACTAAAATAAGAGGTTCTTTATTCTGGTTTTTTTTAATAAACTAGATTTTTTTTTAGATCTCTATTTTTTTTTGTCTTTTATGTGTTTTTATGGTGTTTTGTAGGTACATTTGCAAAATTTCAAGTTTGAAGTCTTTGGTGTTTGGTATTCTTCTCCACCAAGCTCCCAACCAAGCTCTCCACCGAGCTCTTTCAAACTCTTTTATTTGCTTGGGTTCCTACCTTTTCGTGTAGAAGTGCATTTTTTTATGCCCATGTTCAACCTACTCATGTTCTTTCCTGTGAATCGTGGTCGAACCAGACTGCTCTACTTGTGTTTTTTGGTCAAACCCTACTCTGAGCTCAAGCTCCTGCCCCGTGCTGGATCCCACTCCCTGAGTTATTCTCTAGCCTCCGGCCTGCTTCCAATAGCTCCTTCCTATGCGATCCCCCACTGCAAGCTCCTCTCTAAGCTCTTTAACTTGTGTTCCATGATTCCTTCCTTGCTCGACCCTCACGACCCTTCCTTGTCACCTGCTTTACCACATCCACCCGAGATCCACTCGTTGGAGCTCCCTACTTACCCGCGATCCATGCTGAGTTACTTGCCTTTTCCTCAACTTCTGAGCCCAACTCAGGATACACCCAACCATATCCTCCAACGGTCTACCACACAACTCGGGATCCTCCCGAGTTGGTAATATTTTTGGTAAGTTGTTCAGTAAGTTTTTTTTAAAAATCGTCCTTTTTTATAAAGTGCTTTTTAAAAATAACTCTTTAAGGTGTTTAATATTTTTAGTGGGATTTTTTAAAAAGGAACGCATATTTAAATATTTAATTAGGATTTAATTTTTATTAGATCTTAATTAGTGTTCCTTTCTTAATCGTAATTAATTAGATTTAATTATATTAAATCTAGTTTTATTAATTACGAATCTAATTTGATTATCATTTATGATTAGTAAATAATTAAAATCGTCCTTTAATCAACCCTTATTGTCATTTTTTTCTCCAATAGCTTTAAAATTAGCTAAATTGGGCATTTCAAAATGGTAATTTTAGGGGTTTTTGTCTATTATTTTTTACTAATTGTGCACTCAAGTGTGCAGTGTTGAGCATTTTTTTCTTCCATGTGCCCTTCCGACATTCTGAAGATCATCGAGACTCATCTTGAGTTCGTTTAAACCTTGTATTTACCCTTATTATTGCTTGCGTCTAGTGAACACATCTGCCACAATTTGTAGCAACGGGTAATCCATTGCAATGAGAGACTTTTTCTCACAACCAAGATTTGATTTCACCTCCTTCCTATTTTTTTGCAAATTGTGCTTACATATGGTGTCACTTTTTTGTGCTCCACGAAATACAATTGTGGTCTCCTCTCTTGTGAATTATTATGTTGATTGCAAGGTGAGTTACCTACTATTTCAAAATGCACACTCAGACCTGATTGTATTCAACGCACTAAACTATAAAGTGCCAAAAGAAAGGGAGTTATTATATTGTCCTGAGTGGTTATGATTCTTGTGTTTCTTTTCTGCATTATTTCTCTCTCTTCACTATGAATGCACTTTCAATTCCTTTTCTTACACCATTCAAATTATTCAAATGGAGATCAAAAATAATTATGAAACTAAGGGGTAAAGGGTTACTCTGCATCACCATGGGAACTGAGACTAAACCAGACGACGACCCTAAAAAATCTAAGTGGTTAAACCATAGTGATGAAGCTTTAGGTCTTCTTTGCATGTCTGTTTCTCCTAACTTGCTCTTCCACATTTAGTCGTCTGAAACACCTAATTGTGCATGGAAAAATTTAGATGGAATGTTTAGACAACAAGATGACATGAGAGTGCATGAGTTGGAAAATGAACTACTGGGGTTAAATCCTAGTGATTTTGAAAACCTACAAGCATTCTTCTCTAAGTTTGTCCACACTAGATTATTGTTAAAGGAATGTCAAGTAGAGAAGAAAGATTCTGAACTGATCTTGTCAATTCTCTCTAAGTTAGGTCTTGAATATTTTGTCTTTGTCTCAACCTTTTATGCTACAAAAAATGCCTTGGGCAAGGATTGGAATATGCCCCCCTTTGACTATTTTTCGTCCCAACTCATTCGAGAATAGGACAAACTCATTCAAATTGGGTCTCTCAAGTCCAAGTCACATGCATTTATAGTGAGAACTAGCAAGGAAAATAATACTGGAAAGAAGAAAGAAATAAAGGACCAACCTAAGAAGGAAACCAAGACCAAAACTAAATTTAACACGAACGCTTCCACTTCTAAGCCTAGAGCACAAAAATACAAGTATTTGTGTTCCTATTGCAAGAAGCCTGGTCATGAAGAGCATATGTGTATGAGAAAACAAATTGGCCACCTTACTCATTTACTTGAGAAAAATCAAATAGGTGTTCCTGAGTCTATCAAATAAAATGCTTCAAAGGTTGAGTCTTCTACTGCAAAAGGTTCTAAATATGATTAGAAGAAAGGAAAGGCTCTTGTAGCCAAAGTGCTCCTTCATTGACGTGGATTATAGATTCCAGTGCCTTGCACCACATGGATTCTTTACATGTTGAGTTCTCCAACATCGAGCCTTCTGGTATGTCTGAAATCATGACGGGTAATGACACAAAAGTGTCAGTTTCTGGTAGTGAATCGGTAGAGATGGATGGGGGAACATTCAATCAAGTATTGAGTGTTCCTGATCTCTCTACCAATCTCCTATCAGTTTAGCAAATTACTCACCTTGGTGAAGGAATGCGAATGGAATTTTTTCCTAACTCAGTGATTATTCGTGAGCTTAACAATGACACTACAGTGGCTGAAGGAAAGGTGGATCACCATTCACGATTGTATACCTTTTCCCACTTTACTTCTGATTCTATGCCTACTGCCTTTCTCACTCATGCAAATGAGGTTAGTAAGATATGGCATGAGCATTCCAGACATCTAAATTATTGCTACCTTGAACAATTGAGCCAAAATGAAATGGTCAACAGGTCACCCCGCATCAAGTTTTCTAAGGATCTTTATGAGGGTTATACCCTTAGAAAGCATCTTGAAAAGAAATTTGACAAAGGAAAAGTTTGGAGAGCTACTCGTCCTTTGGATCTTGTTCACAATGATATCTCTAGTCCATTTTTGTCTCCTTCTTTTATTAGAGCTTGAGATAAGAGAAGAAGAGAGGAAGTTGAAACACAAAGAAAAGAGGATGAGAAGGCAAGCGAGAGAAGTTGAAAAAGAGGTAGTATATAAATAAACTCAAATTTTAGATGAGGAAGAGGTAATTGCAAGCTTCTTATCTTTCCTTGAGGAGGATAAAGAAGAGACTAAAGAAGTGGAGCAACAAAGTGAAAATGAGAAAGAGCTCATTGAGGGAGCATTCTATGAGGCCAAAAAGCCTCATTTTTTAAAAAAAATATTTCCTTTAAGTGTGTGTATGCAGGTAATGAATATGAAAAGATAAAAATGGATAAAATTTCCAAATAAGAGGATGAAAAAATTGAAAATGAAGAAATATATGATGGTGAAGAAAAGTTGACAGTTGGTGAAGATATATTTTGGCAGCAAATCATGCAAGAATCTTATAGTTCATAGTTGTTTGAGTGTGAAGAAGACTACAAAAGAGAAGAGAAAGAACTTATGAAGACACTACAAGATGAAGAAGAAGACAATAGTCATGAAGAAGCTAATGAAATCAGAATCGAGTAGCGGTAGAAAGTCCAAGAGGGAGACATGGAGATCGAAAGAGAGAATGAAGAAGAAGAAGCCTATGGAGAAGCATACTTCATTCATGAAGACAAAATGCAGTATGAGGACTAATAAAATCATATAATTTTAGAAAATAAGAGTGAGTAGGTTGAAAGAAAAGAGAAGATCAAAGTGGATATGAAGAAGCAAAGAAACTAGAAAAAAAGAAGGAAAATAGAGTTGTGGAGTTCAATCTTTCCTACCCCTAGAGTATGATGCATGAGCATCATTCCATGCATAAGAATAAGTTATGAAGATATAGATTTTATCTTGCAGATGTGGTTATAGGTCCTAGGGGTAAATTTAAGTCATTTTTAGGTGTTAGTTGGTGTCTAGGTTCTTTAGTATTCAAATATAGCCTTTTCCATCCAAAATGTAAAATTTAAATGTGAATGTCATTTTGGCATATTGTTGTTGTTTTCACACATGCTTGGAGCTAATAAACCTTTGTATATGGATAAAATGAGGCAATTAAGGGTGGTTCTAAGTCCTCTCTTTAGCTAGATATCATGTCAATCTAGTTTATGCTTATAAAATTAAGCTATCCTACCTAAAGACCTCAAATTGTAACACTTTTGCATATGACCAAGGGTCTGAGAGCTTGTATTTGGTTAGAAGGTGAGTGAAGGAGTCTAAAATGAAAAATTGTAACTGATCTACCTCATACCATCCAGATGAGAATCAATGTGTAGGTTCTAAAGAAGTTAGAAAGGGAGGAAAACACGGTTTTTGTGAGCTTCATGCATAAAATTAGTGTTAAAATCAAGTTGGTGACTGAAATGCATAGTTGTTATGTTTGTTGGTATTGCATTCTTGATCTCAGAGATAGATGTATGATGAATTTAAATTGTGTGATGAACATTAAGCTCTTGAGAGTTGATTTGGGTTACTTGAGCATTGTTACTTCTTCTAATTTCTAGACCATTCTTTTATATGATCACCCAAATCTATCTGCATGTATTGAGAGCATGACTAATAAGGAAACTATGATGAACATTCTTAATAATCCTGAGATACTCCATTCTTGTTGAAGTAATGTATGGCTAAGGAAATTAGAAATTATTGTGACATTGATATGTGATTTCTCAGAATGAACCCAACCCTGTGTAAGAAAACAATCTAACATTGGTATAAGTTGTGAAGTGTGGATTTAAATACTCCTGAGAAGTATCCTTTTTGCATACAAGTTACAAGGGTGGTTAGCTTAACTTAGAGACATGGTATGTTGACAAGTTGTATGGATAGGTGACTCAAAGCATTAAGGGATCTCAATTTTTAGGAGAGTTGGAAAGGATTTGAAAACCATTGGAGATATTAGAGCACGTGCATACATTGAGGAGAGACAAATTTACAAGTAGAAAACTCTATTTTCCTTCATTGTTAACTTGGAGGGTTTCATACCCTATTCTGTGAGCAAGATAGAGAACTGTACATGGAGGACACTAAACATAGAGATCACAAGTTTATGGTAAGATGATTTCTTTCCCAATATTAATTAATACAAACCTCATTACAAAATTTAAGGCTTTGAATTAAAGTACAATGAATTTTATGTTCAAATGTCACTCTTCGGGTTGTTCTGTAGTGCACAATAGGGTGTAGCTAGGGCACATTGGTTGAGGCATCAAATCAAGTCATTTTTTTAATGAAATTTTAAAATAGAGACAAGGGAATAGTGAGTGAAGTGATTCAAGAGGAATTTTTTAATTTCAATGGTGAATTTATGAGAAATCCTTGACAGTTTAACTAAGAATCACAATGCAAAGTGGAAGACCTAGACAAGTGGAAGCAATAGCAAAGGAAGTAGGAGATGAATATTGATTGCAAGGGTGAGACATAGTACACATGTCAAAGGGATTAATGGGTTCTTGATTCAACCCTTACTTCATCTTGAAAGTGCCTACATTGATATTTATACATGACAGTCCCCTAGCTAAGACCTAGTTGAGGGTTTGTAAGTTGTGAAAGAGAAAGTGGGATAAGTGGAGAAGGGTGAAGAGTTAGAGTATAAAATTTGGTCAAAACTATGGGCATGATAAAGGGAGATGAATGCAGTTGTTATTTTTTTATGAGAATGACTATATCTTTCCATCTATGCATGTAGCAAGCATACATTGTCTTAAGGGCATAATTGATAGTTTTTTACAAAGTAAAGGTAGTGTGAAGTCTTGGATACCTTGAAAGCATTTTCTTAGTGATTCTAAGAGTGGATTGAATTAGTAACTTAGAGAATAAGTTATTAGTGGGGTTTGAGAATCCTAAGAGCAAGAAGTTACATTATTATGACAAATTGAGACAAGATATTGCTATAGGACAGTCTTGAGTAGGATAGGAAAAAGGTGAAGATTTGTTCTTCTTGAATCATGTTTTTGATGGATTAACTTTTAATTAAGAGTGTGAAACAGGTATTTTACATTGGGGAGGTTGGAATGCTAAAGAAACCAATAATTGCATGTATTGACTAGAAACTAGGGTAGAGAAGGTGAAGGAAAGTCTTAGCTAAGAGGGTGAGTTAAATGATTCTTTGATTTTGGATCATTGATGAAGTTTTATTATACATGGAATAAGGTATTGACATATGGTATAGAACTTGGTACAAATTTCTAACAAATATTTGATCAAATATTGAAGCTACAAGCCATTTTAGGCTTCTTGAATGATCCTCATTAGCAGAGGTTGGAATGTTGATTGTTGTTTGAGTCTTCTAAGTTGTTGAATGCTTCAAGAATTAAATTTTCTCTACATAATTTTCTAGTTGTTGGGAATCTTGTTTTCTCATGTGTCAACCTTTTAGTGGCTAATTACAAAATTCAAACAAGGGAATCATATAAATGTAAAGCTATGTGACCATAATAAAGGACTAAGCTCTAAGCATTTACCACTATCACCTATGGCTGCATCCAAAGGCATTTCAAGAGCATCAAAGTATCCATCTAGATTCATTCAAGGGACAAGGGGCTGCATTCTTCTACATATAATTCATAGGAGAGGATGTTTATTTTTCCATGCACACATATACTTACATTTACTACATCTAGTTACTACTCACTACTCATTGTATCTTACACAAGAGCCTCCTAGGGTACAATTCTACACACATAAAACTAAATGGATTATGAAATGTAGTGCAATGCTTGAACTGTAAGTTCACTCAGTCAGATGACCACAAGGGTCTGTTTGAATCCTGATTTGCATCTTTTTCTTTTTAGGATTTGATGTGTTTTAGGGTTTTATAGGTGCTCTTTATCTTTGCAGGTTTTAGGTGAACTCAAGCAATCAACCAATGACATACAGATGATGAAAAGAGACATCTAGCAAAAATATTGTGACACAGGAGAAATCACTTTTTGACAGTTTTCCCAGTCACATGCACCCAAAGAAGGTATCTAGTGCCTAGGTTCCCCTAACCCAGTCTATGAAGATCCGACAGTCACACAATTTTTCTAGGTTTGTCTTTGATAGTTTCCCTCCTATTTATTAGTTTTCTAGTTAGGCACATTTTAGGATTAATTATGAAATTATTTAAGTACTTTATCCCTTCTCTTATACCTAGGGTTTCATATTTTCTAGTTTATTTCTTAGGTCAGATTTGTACTTTATTTCTTTATCATTTAGTTATCACTCTGCAATTAGGGTTTAACATAATTTCAATTATTGTTAAATCAGGAACCATATCTTGTCACTTCGGGGGTCTTCTTCTTCACTTGATACAGGGTGGTATTCAAAACGTTCTTGATATTGAGAGGTTAGATTGTGTTTCTTCATCTCTTCTCTTCTTCTAGAAGATTACATTTTGTAGATGAGTACCTTATTAGGCCTTTAACTATCGGGACTCATTTGATGCATCTTTCTTATGTTATTTAGGGATGTCTTTTATCTCTTGTAAGTGGATGTTTTTCCCTTGGGATTTCCTCCATTACTTGAGATCCTTTTTTGTACATGGGTACCTCGTCAGGCCTAGTTTCTGGGACCCATTTCCCTTCTTCACTTCTTCTTTTTTAGAAATATTGTTGTTTGTACAGGGGTACCTTATCAGGATTAGTTTTTGGGCCCCATCGACACATCTTTCTTAGTTTTCTAGGGGATTTCTCTTTCAGTTTTAACTTTTCATGACCTCTACCTCAGCTTTGATGAAGGGGGGTGTTAGTGTATATGACTTGTCTCAATGACACTAGACGTATTTTCCACCTCTTGTGGTTAGTCATATCACTTAGTGAGAATAGATCAATAGGGTTAATTAGGGTTGTGTACATGTTTCATGTACAAGAGTTACACAACACTCCTATATGTACCTCTATTTTTTATCTATGAGCATGTCAAACACACCATTGTATTTTTTTACTTGATTCTCATTTTGTGATTTGATCTCTTGCTTACTACGTGGAGCATTCACGACACCATTGGAAGTGAAGTATTGTTCGATGTGCATGGGGTTCCGTATTGATCCTCATAGAATAATATGATATTTATATAATTGCATGCATGTTTCTTTTCCATTTACTATATATTATCATTTTTATATCATTATTTATAGTAATTACTTTGAAATTAAGATTTAATTAAATTTATATTAAATCAGTCAACATTTGAACCTTGTTCGCCAAATTTGAGTTTCGTCAACTCTAAGGATTTCCTTGTATATAGGAGAGTGTAATTTGTGTGTTTAACCATCGCAAATCCTTCCAACTTATTTATTAATTTCTATGATGGATATGACATTGCTAGCATATTGGGAAAGTGTGATATTTTTATACTTAGTTGTACCTTTATATGTTTGGTTGAGTAAAAGGAGTTGATTGTATCATGTTTCAATGGAAAAATATGTAATAAAATCCTATACATAGTATCAAACTCATTATAGGAGAATGAATTTGAAATATTTTTATTCAAGATTTTTAGTACTGTCGTAATTTTGGATTTTTCTTGTACCGGTAAAATTCATTGAAAATGGCATATTTACCTATTTTTAGTGATGCTTGACTTATGAAATCACTTAGTCTTCAAAGAAAAATAACAACTTATATTTTTGTGTTTCCATTTTGGGCGGAAATCTTATAGTATGAAATAATAACCCTATTGTATGGAATGGTCCCCTTGATCTTACCCTCATGCCCTTGTTTCCTTAGTGAGACTCAACACCTTATTCAACTTTTAACTGTGTCATTTCCCCATCACTATATCAAATTTAGGTTCTATAGTATGCCAAACAAATGGGTCTTACTTGAGTCTTCATGATCATCTTGTGGTAGGTAAACATTGCACCTTACCCATCCTTCACACATGACTCTTGGGGATGTCCCTTTCTTCCCTCATGGCCAAATTATTTTCTTCAATTAAGGAACTAAAATATTTGATAGTATTAGCAAGTTCACCTTGTGAAGGAACCATGTTGTGACATTTCTTGGCCTTATGGATAGAGGTATTATCTTGGCTAATAACAACAAAATATATTGGGATTTTATGAAGGTACCGTGATTTAAAGATGTTGAACACTTTAGTAATGACTTGTATTAGGGCCTAGATTCCTTGGGGTAAATGGAAATAAATTAAACCTAGTACCTCCTAAGAGGTTTAATTGTGGTTGAAACATGTAATTAACTTTTACTTCTTGATATTGAATTGTTAATGTGATGGGTTAGGAGTAAAGTGAAAGTTTAGACATCACTTTAACTCACTACAAACCATTATAACATTAACACAGGTAAAATAAATCATTCTATGTGTATCATGACTTTTGAAAAAAAAATGATGTATCCTAAATTAGGAGTAAGTGGACTGTGAATCATATATGTATCACGAGCAATGCAAACTAAGTTGTTAAATTACATAGTTAGTTGTAATAACTTGAAAGTGAATAGAGTGTATTCATAGTGCTTAAGAATTATAATGAGAAAGGAACCTGTGATTCCATCCCTCTTTTTACTTCATTTAAATTTCCCCTTTTTGCAATGAAGCTAAAATAAAATACCAAGTAAACATACTCCTTAGAAATGAATCCTTGGCATGAGAAAAATTATTAGTATACTCATGTGTGTTTAAAACATTTTTATTAAAAATAAAGTTATATAAATTAATTGCAATAAGTGAAATGAGAAAAATTAAATGAAACCATTATAAGTTAAATGATAAACAAAATAAAGAAAATATATTCTAGAGAAAATGGAAATTTACATTTACATGTTAAGTGCTCTTCACATCTTTAAGCTTGAATAATCAAATATGATTATAATAAAGATGTAACCTTAAAAATGTTGTGTTGTGGAAGGTGCCTATCCATGAGTTCATATTGTGGTTGGTTCGTTGTTTTATACTTGTTCATTTGGAAGAAAATGTGGCATTGATGTGCATCTTATGTTATCATGTGGTATGTTTTATTCTTGTTGGAGTGATATTTCATATTTGATTATTGGATTCCAATAAGGTATAAGTAGTGAAGGGAGGAATAAGGGGAGCTGTGTGTTTTATTTTAGAGGAACCAAAGTAATTCATGGCTAGAATTAGTGGAAGGATAAGCATGTGTTATAATGGAGGGACATCATGCCTATCGAAGTTGATGGTGTGTGTTTACTTTGGAGAAATCAAAGGCTAGCCATGAATCCTTCTTGGAGTGATAAGGGGTAGTTATAATGATGGCCTCTCCCCATTTTAAGCCTCGTAAATAGGATTGGTAATGTTTTTCCTCTCTACTTGTGACACTGATATATTAGAATCGACATTGATTGAAAATTGTACAAGAAAAACATCAGATAAACTCATAAATGATGTTACCGAATGAACATGCAGATCATAAAACCAACACATAAAATAATCTTGGAGGCTTCAAGGAAAGATATTTGTAAGTAAAGTATGAACATCCACATAATCAATACATGCCACATGAAAAGATATAAAATGATCTTGAGGGTCACCATGGCCATTGAAGGTGGGAAGCTTAGGGGTGGCGAAATTTGGAGGAAGTGGATAGGTGGAAATTGTGGGCGCAAAAGGAGTGTGAAGGAGTAAAGTGGAATCAAGAGATGGTGATGCACAAGAAGTATCCTACTAAAGTTTCCATATTTGAACTTGGATATATTGATAGAGAGAGGCTAGATCTTGAGTGCAAGTGAAAAATACTCGTCGTATGTGAGAAATCAGATGTGGAGTGAAGTGGTTGGCGGAAGTAGGAACATATACATGAACAATAGAAGTAGGTGGAAGAGTGGAATTAGGAGGTTAAGCAATAATATGAATGGAAGTGGTAGTAGAAGCAAGAACACTAAGCTCATCTAGATTGGTGGCCTCTTCACGAGAAACGAATAAGAGTAGATCAAGATCTTGTGGATGTTCGGAAAGATGATCATTGATCTCTTGAAGGTGGGCTTTAGTATAGGGTTCATAAGATTTATCCATGATAAAAGGAAGATAAAATAACTAGAAGAAAGGTTGGGCTTGAGCGATGGGTTCACAAAATGATTTAACAAATATTTAATTATGCTAAACCCTAATATTATAGAGTCGCGTATGATAAATAAATGATAAAGCATGGATTTGATGCAAGTAATAAGCTAAATGAAAATAGAAACCCTAGGTACAAGAGAGGGAATATAAGACTTAGCTGATTTTGTACACTTGATACCATGAAGTATTTTGGATTGGAAGACTGATGAACAAGAGGAACTTGTAGTCGCAATCTACACATAGAAAATAATCTATAATTTTCAGATGAGCCTGGGACCAAGGCTCCTTGGATTGGGTCAGGGTCACCTAGGTGCATTAGAGACCACTCTATGCCTACAAGTGCACAAGATCTCAAAATCTAGTTTTTGTTGTGTCACACCAGGTGGTTTCTAACCTTTATTGTTTGTCATCATGTGTGTTGTTGAATGATCGTAGAGTTCAGCCTGTAACCTTGCAAAATAAAATTATATCCTATAAAACCCCAAAGACACATAAAATCCTATAAAAGATAAAAATGCAAACGAAGAGTCAGAACTGACCCCAACGGTCACCCGACTAAGTGAACTTATGATTGAGCATTGGGTACTACATCTCAGACTCCATGTAGTTCTTGTGCATGTGTGTACAAATCGTGCCCTAAATGAAGCTCTTATACAAGATGCACTTGATAGTGAGTGAAATAGCTAAATGTAGCAATGTAGATAGATGTGTAGATGGAAAAATGAACTTCCCTCCTATGAAGTGTATGTAGAAAATGCAGCCCCTTGTCCGTTGAATGATAGCTAGATGGATTCCTTTGATGCTCTTAGAATGCCTTTAGATGCAACCTTAGGTGGTGATAATAGATGCTTAGAGTTTGGTATTTTATTATGGTCATGTAACTTTATATTTATATGATTTCCTTGATTCAAATTTCATGAATTTAACAACTAAAAGGCCGACCCATAATAAAATAAGATTCCCAAAAGATAAAAAAGGTGAACAAGATACAAAGAGGTCGAGGGTGCACCCAGAAGGATGAGGGCGTTGACATCCTGGTTGGGCATTGGTGTCCAGAGTTAATGAAAGATAAATTAATGAAGATTCAGAATGGGATGTGGGGTGTGCAAGACCAAAGAGGAAAGAAAGAAAGACAGAAAAGAGGCCAAAGATAGATAGTCAATTACTAGTTTTCTCGCTTAGGAATCATATGAATAATAGTATGTGATTAGGGCCTAGAAATGTACCCAAGTGTGTGATTTTGTGTCTACATTTGCCCCCACTTTATGTTATTGAGTGAATACTCGATAACATAAGGTACATAAGAGATGCATACCTGATAACCATGTAGATCGATGGCGAAAGCATGTTAAAGAGACAAGAAAAAACATGGAGTGATAAAAAATGAAGTGTGGAAGATGACGGAAGAGGAAGTGATCCTAGGGGTGAAGCGTATGTGTCGTATCGTGTTCTACTTATTGTCATTGTCAGCTTGATGAAGGGACTTCTTTTTGTTGTGTATTAAGGACAGACCTGCAAAAGAAAAGTGAAAGAGTATTCAAAGTCATGTGTTATGAAAACTTTGTTAAAAGTATGCAAAATTATGTAAAAATGTAAAAAGGTAGTAAAAAGAAACATGTGCACCTGATCCGTGATGAGTGAAAAGGATAGAAAGTGTCCTAAATTATTGTAGAAGAGTGAGTTTTTTAGGGCGATCTTATGCCATGGAAAAGAGTGTTTTGGAGAAAGGTATAATGTTATTCTCCAACCCTGACTGTTTCCTTTTAGCGACATCACTGCCAAGATGGTGTGAGGCTGATCTTATGCCCAAGTGCGAGTTTTTTCCAATTTGATCCAAGTAGAAAAAGAGTGTTAGGGAGAAATGCTAATGTTGATTGTCCATGGAAGACTGTCCCTGTTCTGTAAAAATGCACTGCAAATGGTGTGAACTATGCCAATTTAAGAAATTGTAAATATTACTAAACCCTGGTGCATAGGTGCACAATGAAAGGTCAAATCAATGATGTTCTGTGCTAACCTAAGGACCCAAGTTAGAATATGTGCCTACGTTAAAAGATGGTAGAGATCTAGTTCTCTTCTTATAATTTCTAGGCTTGTATTGAATCTCTAAGTTTTTGTATGGGCTGATTGATTCACCCAATGTATGCCCTTGTCGTTTTTGGTGCATGTGAACATTGGCTAAGAGAATGTGGCCCAAAGGGGAGGACCCAAACTAGATAATCTGTCTGGGGGGAATGTGCATGGTAGAAACCAAGGCACATGCAAGTAAAGTGGATAGAAACATGTGTTACTTGAAAAAGTGACAAGCATGCAATAAAAGACAGTGTAATCAGGCAATAGTGTAAATAAAGTAGGCCAAAAAAATCAGGTTTCAAACATGGGACATCACTCAAAACGCTATAAAGACAATCAAGGCCGAAGCAGCTAAAATCATACAAGAAATGTCAACAAGAAAGACATAGGGCAAAGCCTGCACTACAATGAAAAACAATATCAAACAAATTATGTAAACAACCATGGTTGCAAATAGTCCTGAAAGATAAAATTCTACACATGAAGCACTAGTTAGTATGTTAGAAAGATAAATAGATATGTGGAAAAAATGTATATATTGTTAGAGTAGTGTGCTAGTAAGAATAGGAAGTAGTATAAAACAAAACAATAACACGTGTAGTGTATAAATGAACTAGATTCCTAAAGCAAGCCTACCATGGTATTGGAAAGAGGTGCTTAGTGCCAAGGATCCATTTTTGTGTCAAATATTTGTATAAAGTAAGCATTCACAACTAGAGAACAAGTGAACGTGCATGTGTATATAGAAATGATAATGACGTACGAACTATCTACCTAGCATGTGAAATAAAGTGTACATATAACCAGTATAAGATAAGCAAGAGGTAGATGCAACCAAGATATATGGTATGCTATGAATGAGTGAGATGGAATAGATATGCAACTTGAGTTTGAGAGGAGTAGTGTGCCCCCAAGTATATGTGGATGAATATATAAGAGATGAGTTTCATTTATAACATAACCCTTGATATTCAAGAATGAACCATAGAACAAGAGTGTGTAATTGGGAAATGGTTTGAACATGTGCGCTAGAAAGATAATGTCTTCAAAGCACTTGTTAGTATGTTAGAAAGATAAAAAATATGTCAAGATGTGCATATATTGTTAGAGTAGTGTGCTAGTGAATAGGAAGTAGTATAAAACAAAACAATAACACGTGTAGTGTATAAATAACTAGATTCCTAAAGAAGCCTCCATGGTATTGGAAAAAGGTACAGTGCCAAGGATCCATGTTTTGTGTAAGTATTTGTATAAAGTAAGCATTCACAACTAGAGAACAAGTGAACGTGCATGTGCCATATAGAAATGATAATAATGTACTTTTAACTCCTACCTAGCATGTGAAATAAAGTGAGTACATATATGGGGTATAAGAAAGCAAGAATAGATGCAACTAAGATATATGGTATGCTATGAATGAGTGAGATGGAATAATATGCAACTTGAGCTAATGTGAGATGAGTATCATGCCCCCAAGTATATGTGGATGAATATATATGAGATGAGTTTCATTTATAACATAACCCTTGATATTCAAGAGTGAACCATAGAACAAGAGTGCGTAATTGGAAGAAATGGTTTGAACATGTGCGCTAGAAAGATAGATCAATGGAGCATAAAGTGGGTATATTGTAAAATGAGGATAGTATGATGTGTGAGAATAAAGTGCTAAAATGATGTATCACAAAGCATTGAACATGAAAGGTGTAGTTTGTGAGGTTCATGTAGGTAGTATGCCCTCAATAGTACAAGTGTGAACCTTAGCACAAGAGTACATTACATGCAAAATGATGATACAATTTGTGTATCAAGTTGTACAAGATGAATGAGAAAGACTAGATGTGAACTACATATTTTAATGCTAGAAATGAGAGACACCTGATAATGCTAGGAGGGGGGGAGTAAGCATGATTCCCCCAAATTTTACAATAATGAGGAAGTTATCCAACAAAAGTTAAGGGAAAGTGTCCTCCACCCGATGCTTATAGAAATAAAGGCATGTGATCATGTTCTGAGATCAGTGACATACGATGTATATGTGACACAATTCGAGAACAAGGAAGGGGATGAACTATGTAAGGGAGATGAAGGAGATATGAGCACTTATATTAAGTATACCTAGGAAGTGATGAGTACCTATATGAAGGAGACCGAGGGGGTGATGAACACCTATAAAAAATGATACCGAGGAATGATGTGCACCTATGTGAAGGAGTATGTCTAAGTGTTGGACCTAGGTTGATAAGATGGACTAGTGGACCGATGAGACCGAGTAGGTTTTCTATGATTAAGAGAGCTAGGAGAATATTGTGCCTTAGATTTAAGAGGTCCATAGGGGACCTAAAAGATCTAGCAAGTGCAATGAAAACATCAAGAGGAGGTTGCGGCCATAGTGTACATGGAAAACACCTTTTATTGTGATAACTTGCTTGTCTTGAATGAAATTTAGACACAAGTTATTCATGGAAATGATTGCTTGAGGCATAGAGTGAAGGCAGACCTAAAACCATATCACACCCTTTGATTGAAGGTTCCACAGAGAATGACACAAGCATGGTAAGAGGCCTCAACCGTAACTGGAATCTTGACGTAACCATAATATTTGGGAATTGGATACATAATATGAGAGAGCAAATAGTTGATAATGATAAGAAGTGCAATATAACACACACCCATATGAATTGATGGATCATCATTGTATTATTGATGGCATAAGGTCCAATAGAAGTATTGATATGTAATGTATAAAAAGTGACATAATCTAACATGATAATCATGATCATGGAAATTAATGAATGGTGGTGATGCATCAACATTACCAACTAGAAAATGGAGGGCCCCCAATGAAGGAGGAGGGACTGCATGATATGTATGATTGGCCAAAGATTCAGCTTGCTTGTCATGTTTAAGTGAATAGGATCATTAAATTTTTTGACCTTTTTATTTTCATTGACCGGGACATAGATGTCGAAGGCCCAAGAATATCGATTGCATTATTGTCTATAAGATCTTGAATGAGATGCCCAAGTTTGAAACCTTGATCGGTGGAATGCCCAATGCAGTGATGATAGTAAAATATAAAATTTTCATTATAATTTTGGCCTTTAGGGTGAGATGGATTAAGATTAAGTGGATGGGGAAGTATAATAAGATTGATCTCAATAAGCTACTGAAATAGAATATGCAGAGCACAAGGCAATTTTGTGAATGTGAGCTTTGGAGGTTGCCATTGAAGCTTTTGGAGGAGTAGAGACTATTTGGGGTTAACACACTCTTTTTGTACAGATTTATAATCAGAATTAAGCATACAAGAAATAAATACAAAAATAAACCAGAAGAACAATACACAAGATATAATGTGGTTCACCCGGTGTGGGCTGTCCACCAAGAAACAACCAATCTATTAATCTTTGCTTTACAGAGGAAATATAATGAAGATCTGAAATCTTCCACACCTCACACAGATGTACAATATTTTCTCTCATAATCTTCTCTTTTCTCTCTCCAAGAATTCCTTCTTACAAATCTTCTAATTTTATCTTCTAACCCTAGCTTTCTAGCTTATATAAGCATATACAAACTTAAGGAACTTTAGCAATACATTTACAACCCTTAGATCACCTTTTAATAAAAGGTTAGATCTAATCCCATGTACTTAAATAAAAACATAAACGCATAGGTAACCGATGGCGGTTACCCCAACTGATGCCAGTTGATCCTAGGTGACCGACGTCAGCCATCCGATCGATGTCAGTTATTGTGTAAACCTAAAACATGTTATTTATGAAGAAATTAAGCTCCACAACTCAATAATCTCCCACTTGGAGATAAATTGTTGCACTGTACCATACAACTCCATCCTTGGATCCTTTCCTTGGCATGTTTCTTCCTCTTCAAGTCTCAAAATTGAAGACCAACCAAAGTGGAGTGTATCTCCAACTTCTCCTTTTCCAATGGCTTCGTTAACATATCCGTAGGGTTCTCATTTGTATGAATTTTCTCTAGTTTCAGTTGCCCATCCTCCAACACCTTCCGTATGAAGTGATATCTCAACTGAATGTGTTTTGTTCTTGAATGAAACGTTGAGTTCTTTGCTAGATGAATCACACTTTGACTATCACTGTACAATCTATAATCCTCTTGCTCCTTTCCCAACTCTTCCATGAACCTGCTCATCCATATCATCTCTTTACTAGCCTTTGTAGCTATAACATATTCAACCTCTATAGTAGACAAGGCCACAACCTTCTGCAATCTCGAAATCTAGCTAACTGTCGTTCCACCTACTGTGAATACATATCCAGTGGTGCTTCTCCTACCATCCAAATATTTAGCCATATCTGAATCAACATAGCCACATAAAGAAGTATCTAAACCTCCATAGCATAACTGCATGTTGGATGTCCCTCTCAAATATCTGAATATCCATTGGACTACTTTCCAATGCTCTTTACCTGGATTGGCCATAAATCTGCTCACAACTCCCACTACCTGTGCAATGTCTGGTCTGGTACAAACCATAACATACATAAGACTTCCAACTACTGAAGCATATGGAACTTGTGCCATGTACTTGACCTCCTCATGTGATGTAGGACACTGATATTTTCTTAATTTGAAGTGTCCCAGCCATAGGTGTACTTATAGGTTTTGAATTCTACATATTAAACCTTTCTAACACCTTATTGATATAATGTTCTTGAGACAAATACAACTTCTTGTTCTTATTTTCTCTAATGAATTTGCATGCCAAGGATTTTCTTTGTAGCTCCTAAATCCTTCATTGCAAATGTATGAGCTAACTTTTTTTTAAGCTCAACAATGTCTATCATACTAGATCCTGCAATAAGCATATCATCTACATACAGTAACAAAATAATATAGCTTCCATTTTCAAGCTTCTTGAAATAAACACAATGGTCATATTCACATCTCATATAACCATGCTCATGCATAAAACTGTCAAACATCATATACCATTACCTTGGGGCTTTCTTGAGCTCATAAAAACTCTTTTTCAACCTGCACACAAGTTTCTCCTTACCCTTGACTTCATAACCAAGCGGCTGCTGCATATATATCTCTTCCTCCAAATCACTGTGAAGGAACGTCCATCTTAACATCAAGTTGTTCTAAGTGCAAATATTCTACTACAACTAAACTCAAAACAATACGTATGGAAGTCATTTTTTACTACAGGAGAAAAATCTCACCAAATTCAATACCTACTTTTTGTGCAAATCCTTTTACCACAAGCCTTGCCTTGTATCTTTTCTGTCCACCCTCTTCTTCCTTGATTTTGTAAACCCATTTTTTCTATAATGTTCTTTTACCTACTGGAAACTTAACCAAATCCCATGTCTGGTTCTGTTTCAAGGAGTCCATCTCCTCATCCATGTCATGCTCCCACTTCTTATGGGTTTCATCCTACATTGCTTCTTCAAAACTTTCTGGTTCACCACTATCATTCAATAATAGATAAAATAAGGAAGGTGTAAATCTTTCTGGAGGTCTACTTACCCATTATGACCTTCTCACATGGAAATATGGGGTGTACTGGAGGCTCATTCTCATTCTATAAATTAGTATCAACCTCTGACAGTGACTGATTTTGGTCACCTGTAGCCGATGTTGGTCCAGGACTGACCAACATTGGTCCTTCTCTTCTATAATCGGATTAGTTTTGGTTATCGACATCGGTCCTGTGTCTATCAGCACCGGTTGCCCTCACCAACACTGGTACCTTTAGATGACTATTTTAAATATGAGAATGCATTTTATTCCACAAAATATTCCACCGGTTCATCCTTGGGTATCAAAATATGATCCCTGTACATTCTCTTTTCATTCCATTCAATGTCATAACTCCTAACAATCTTAGAATCTTCTAAATCCCAAAAATAGAATCCAAAATCACCAGAGCCATAACCAATAAAAGTACATCTCTTGGATTTAACATCCAATTTCTTTCTATTTTCTTTATCAACATGCACAAAATATTTTGAACCAAATACTCTAAGAAAAGAAAGATCTACCTCTTTTCCAGTCCAATATTCTTCTAGTATTCCACTATCCAGTGTACTTGAAGGCCCACTGTTGATTAAATATATTGTCGTGTCTACTGCTTCTACCCAAAACTGCAAGGATAATCCAACATGTAGTCATGCTTCTTGTACATTCCATGATAGTCATGTTCATTCTTTCAACCACACCATTCTCATGTGGTTGTAGGAACCGTTCTTTCTTTGCATATTCCATTTATTTAACAATAATCATTGAATGCCTTGTTGTAGTACTCACCACCATTATTAGATCTAAGACATTTTAATTTTAAATTGGATTCATTTTCAACAAGGGCTTTCCATATTTTAAAAGTCTCAAAAACATCAGATTTACGCTTTATACAATAAACTCATACCTTTCTTGTGGCATCATCAATGAAAGTCATATAGTATTGGGATCCTCCACGAGAAGCTACATGGGTTGGTCCCCACACATATGAGTGCACAAGCTCCAATTTTTGCTTCTTTTTTATCACCCCAACTTTGAGAAATATCACTCTCTTTTTATTTCCAAATATACAATGCTCACAGAAATCAAGATCTACATTTTTCAAATCTGATAACTTACCCTTTGCCTTTAAGATCTGCATTCCTTTTTGACTCATATGGCCTAGCTGATTATGCCACATGCTTGCATCTAAATCTGAAGTAGATAGAACAGAAAAGGAATTAGTAATACAGGTAGACAAATACAATGTTCCTACCTTCTTGCCTCTTGCCACAACAAGAGCTCTATTGGTAACTTTCCAAGAGTCAACTGTGAATGTAACCATGCAACCAGATTCACCTAGTTTTCCTGTAGAAATTAGATTTCTCCCAAGGCTTGGCACATGCCTCACATATTTCAATATCCATGTATTTCCATTTTGCAATTTTAGATGAACTTCCCTTTTACCAGTAATATTGCATGGTTCATCATCTCCTAAATAAACATGCCCAAAATTACCCTAGACATAATTTTTGAAATAACCCTTATTAGGGGTAACATGGAAAGAAGCTCTTGAATCTAAAACCCATGATTATATTTTACTATCTAAGAAGAGAATAAGGTCATCTTGCATTACCTCTATTGCAACATTTTCCTATTTACCTTTGTCTGGTATATTCTCTTTATTTTCCTTGAACCAACAATCCTTCTTTGCATGTCCTTTCTTTCCACAATTCCAACAAGTTATTCCTCTACCTCTGGATTTAGATCTACCATTCTTAGAATTTGATTTCTCATTATTCTTTCTCTTGGATCTCTCCTTCTGCCTTCCCCTACTTTCTACATTCAAATCATTTCCAGATGATGACTCTCCTGTACTTTTCCTACGTATTTCTTCATTCAAGATTATACTAACCACATCATCAAACTTCAAAATATTAGTAGCAGATGTTGTATTACTAACAACCATTACCAAGTTATCCCAACTATCTGATAAAGAGCATAAGAATAAAAGTTCTTTCACTTCATCATCAAATGGAATATTAACTTATTTTAATTGATTTACAATGGAACGAAAATCATTCAAATGGTTTGATACAGATCCACCTTCTTGCATTTTTGAATTAAATAATTTCTTCATCAAATAAACTTTATTTGAAGCACTTGGTTTTTCATATAAATTAGCTAAATATTTCATCAAATCTACTGTGGTTGCTGCTTCAGTAATATTTGAAGCTATAGATGCTGTCAGGATCAATCTTATAGATCCCAGAGCCTTTCTGTCAAGAATCTTCCATTCTTCATTAGTCATCTTCGTAGGCTTTGCATTTGCACATCTAATGGTAAATATAAATCTTTCTGATACAGATAATATTCCACCTACATCTTCCATAATTGATAATTACGGCCGTCAAATTTCTCCACTTTGTATTTATTATTTTCTTCCATTTTTGTGCTCCCACTCAATCAGAAATCCCTCATGAGTAAATATGTCAACACACAAAACCCTCAAACAAAAAAGATTTTATACCAGTTGTTGGGGGTTAGCACACTCTTTTTGTACATATCTATAATCATAATTAAGCATACAAGCAATAAATACGGAAATAAACCAGAAGAAAAATACACAAGATATAATGTGGTTCACCCAGTGTGGGCTACATCCACCAAGAAACAACTAATCTATTAATCTTTTCTTTACAGAGGAAATACAATGAAGATCTACAATCTTCCACACCTCACACGAATGTACAGTAATTTTATCTCACAAGCTTCTCTTTTCTCTCTCTAAGAATTCCTTCTTACAATTCTTCTAACTCTAGCTTCTAACCCTAGATTTCTAGCTTATATAAGTATATACAAACTTAGGGAACTTTAGCAATAAATTTACAACCATTAGATCACCTTTTAATCAAAGGTTAGATCTAACCCCACTTCTTAAATAAAAATAAAACACATAGGTTTCGATGTTGGTTACTCCACAATGTTGGTTGGTCCCAGGTGTAACCGACCAATGCCGGTTACTAAACCAACATGATGTCGGTTGGTCCCAGGTGACAATAGGTTTTGTAGATGGTTGGTCAACTAATTAGAAGATGATGAAGGTTGACCTTGAGATGTCGAGTTACTGATGTAAACCTATGACACTCTCAAGTTAGACAAATAAAACATGTTATTTGTATTCCCTTCATGTAATCAAATATTAGTTGATGTCATATTCAAACCAGGGGTGTGTCTGAAGCTATATGCAACAAGAAGAATCTTAGTGACCTAGTAATTGATTGTAGGTATTTATTATTTTTATATTTTCTAGGGGGGTTTTTGCAGTGTCTTAAGGATTCTCTGGCCAAAGCCTTATTAAAAATATACTATAGGAAACTTGCTAAAATAAACACTTGTTGCTGAAATAAACAAATCTTTAGAATTAAACGTACTGCTGGAAATGAAACACACATTTGCATAATGAAACAAATTACTGGAAGTAAACACACTCTTGTAGAATGAAACAAATTGCTGGAAGTAAACACACATTTGCATAATGAAACAAATTGTTGGAAGTAAACACACATTTGAAAATTCTTGCAAGGAAATAAGAGTCTAACCTATAACACATATAGGGACAAGTACATGATAGAATTTAACTAAAGAATCAAAATCATTTACAGAATTAACACTTAATAGATTTACACAAATTTCTTAGAAATATAAATACCAATAAAACAAAGAATCCTACTTCTGGGAGGAGTGGGCCCTTACTCCACCTTGAATCAGGAGTTAACAAAGTATGATTCTCTCAAAACGAAATGGCTATCTTAGTAGTAAAATGTTGTCTTACAAACTTTTCTATATGTCTATCATATAAATTTTATATATATATATATTATATATATATATATATATATATATATATATATATATCCTCTCTCTAATCTATTTACATGTCCTTATATATATTTTATCATCCAAAGATGTATTTATAATCACAAGTGCTTAATATTTTTCCATCTATCAATAGGTTCCCATGAAACAAAATAACACTCAAAGTAGATGTGGAATCTAGGAACCTTGCTGGACACACAATTGTCTAATCCTGCATTCATATTTCTGGGGTATAAAGAATCAGCAATCTATTGATCTGCTCCGGATTAAAAGGCTCATTGATTGTTCATATCACCATATGTTGTCAAAATAAACTGATTCCCATTGATTCTGGAACTTTGGAGAAGTTTCAGAACCAAAGGGAACTATTCTAGAACTAACTGCGAACATTCTGGAGCTAAGCGCAAGAGTTCCGGGACTAAGTCTGAAGGTTCTAGAACTAAGCGATAGAGTTCCTTTGCAGTGAGATGCAGTTCTAGAAATAAGCATGGAGGTTCTGGAGCTAAGCCATATTGAATCCAATGTTCTTAAAAAATGTGTTGGTTGCTTCATAGTTTGTTCTTCTGACTGATTGTGACATGTTTTATTACAAAAACTGAATTTCCACACACTTTGTTAGGAGTTATAGAGTTTTTAGATGTTAGAACTAGATCTAAAAAAAGATGGAAAATTACATCCTAACTTATACTAGATCAAACAAAAGTCACAAAATGTAGTCAAACTTGATAAAAAGAGAGTAAAATATGATCATTTATTACACATTAATGATGAATATTTTGGCCTTATCAGTGAATACATTGGTCATTTTAGCTAAGTTGTTCTTATATCATAAAACATGGTCTATTAGATGCTCATTAGATCCTTGTTTAATTTTTGCAAGTTAAGTATAACATATCTTATAATAGATATTGATTGAAAAATTTGCAAGAACAACATCGAATAAATGCGTAAATGATGATACCAAATGAACATGTAGATCATAAAACCAATGCATAGCATAACCATAGAGACTTCGAGGAAATAAATTTATGAGTAATGTATGATCATCTGAATAATTGGACATGCCACATGAAAAGATATAAGATGCTCTTGAGGGTCACCATGGCCATTGAAGGTGGGAAACTTAGGAGTGATGAAATTTTGAGGAAGTGGATGGGTGCAAAAGGAGTGTGAAGGAGTAAAGTGGATTCAAGATATGGAGATGCAAAAGAAGTATCATGTTGAAGTTTCCAGATTTGAATTTGGAGATATTGATAGAGAGAGGCTATATCTTGAGTGCCAATAGAAGATACTTTTTGTGCATGATAAATAAGAGGTAGAACACGAAGTGGTTGGTAGGAGTAGGAACAAAGATGGGAATAGTAGAATTAGGTGGAAGTGTGGAGTTAAGATATTGAGTAGTAATAGCAATGGAAGTGGTAGTAGAAGCAGGAACACTAAGCTCAGCTAGATTGGTGGCCTCATCACGAGCAATGAATAAAAGTAGATCAAGATCTTATGGATGTTCGAAAATATGATCATTAAGATCTTGAAGGTGGGCTTTAGTAAAGGGTTCATAAGATTGAGCCATGATAAAATACCTAGAAGCAAGGTTGGGCTCGAGTGATGGGTTCACCAAAAGATTTAACAAATATTGAATTATGCTAAACCCTAATATTGTAGAGGTACATATGATAAATCAATGATAAAGAATAGATTTGATGCAAGAAATAAGCTAATGAAAATTGAAACCCTAAGTGCAAGAGAGGGAATAAAGGACTTAGCTAATTTCACAATAAAGCACGTAGTGTTCTGGACTAGAAGGCTGGTAAATTGGAGGAGTAGAATGTCACAATCAAACATAGAAAATATTGAAAATTCCGCATGAGCCGTGACTAGGGCACCTGGGACAAGACTAGGGCACCTAGGCACTAGAGACCACTAATAGGCACTTACAAATACGTAAGACCTCATAAAATGATTTTTGTTGTGTCGTAAGGTGGTCACTAACCTTTATTGTTGGTCAACTATATGTTATTGGATGATCACAAAATTCACCTGTAAACTGCAAAAAATTGATATCCTACAAAACCCCAAAGCACATCAAATTCTAAAAAATAAATATGCAAATGGGGAGTCTGACTAACCCCAGAGGTCACCAAAAAGAGTGAACTTCTAACTGAGCTCTGCACTACATCTCAAAATCCATGTAGTTCTTGTCTATGTGTGTAGAAATTACACCCTAAAAACCTCTTATGCAAGATGCACTTAATAGTAATTTTCACTCTGATCCATACACTAATACTACCTTTAAATCATCTAAACCACAAAGACCGATATCACCTACAAAAGAACAACTCATTTAGAAAGAGTTACAATCGATGAAAGACACACTTACTACCATACAAGAGGGAAAAGTTGGACATAGTACGAAGTACTTATATGAAGAGTTGTGCCATTACCCATTTGACAAAGACATGCTACAGAAACCCTTCCCAAAACACTTCACTATTCCAAAGTTCAAAAAATATAAAGGAAAAGGTGATCCTCGAGATCACATCAAATAATTTTATATGGTTTGCCAAGAGGTCACATATAGCGATAATTTCTTGGTACAAATCTTTCCTCGCAACCTAGGAGCTTTGGCATTAGAATGGTTCTTTAGCATACCTAAAGGGTCTATTACAACATGGACTACATTGGTAGAGAAATTTGTATGACATTACTCTTTTAAGATGGAAAATGAAATCACAATGAATGACCTTTCTAATGCAAAACAAAAACCCAATGAGACCTTTGCAGGTTTCTTACAACAATGGAGAGGGTTGACAAGTCTCTTCCCTTGTGCCTTACCAGAGAAACAACTAGTGAGCATTTTTGTTCCTAACTTTAACTCGGAAATAGCCTTCCATTTACAAATGCAATGTGGATCTAACTTCGAAGAAGTCATAGAGAAAGGTGGTCAAATCAAGAAGGCCCTCATTGCAAAAGGTATGCTCAAGCCGGTTGTTAAAGACAAACATGAAGCTAAATATGTGGACAAACCAAAGTTCTTCAATAAGAACAAACATGTCGTTGGTGATGGCATTATAGAATCTAAAAGAGTCCAAGCCGTGTAGACAGACCCGTTTTAAAGCTCTCACAATGACCTTGTCCCAAGGCACATAGTAAACCTACGTTTACAATTGATAGAATCCCTAACTATCATATTAAAGCAACTGGATGATGTAAAAATGGTGGAATATCCAACTACAACAGTACCATACCCAGATAATGCTCCAAAACCTGGTTGGTTCAAAGACCATGAGTACTGCAACTTCCACCGTGTTAAAGGACACAAAAAAGATAGATGTTTAAGACTACGACATTACATACAAGACCTCATTGAAGAGGGAAAGATCCTCGTAGATTCTCCCCCCGATTCAGGTAAAGGTCCAAATGATAAAATGGGTATATACAAAGATCCTTTTCCTAATCATGTGGATAAAAATAAAAGAAAACTAGATCACGGGAAAACTTCAAATGACTATAGGATTGTTGCTTACATTTACCTTATTAATGGTAGTCCCTTTTATTCCCTCATAGGATGTATCTATGTATTTGATGAACATTTCAACACTATTAAGATCTTAGAAAAGAGATTTTTCGTAGGGACGAGATGTGCTCGCTTGACCATACCCAATCCACAACCTATTCCCTAGGAAATTCAGTATAATTTGATAGACCAGTTAGAGAAAACACCTACTAGGATATCCATTTTATATCTCCTCAAAATATCTACTTCTCAAAAGAACATACTGTACAAAACATTACAGAATTTGGGATTCTCTATAGAGGTAGATCCCACACACCTCCAGGCTATGGTTGCTCATCTCAACTCCATGGATCATATTACTTTTGATCGCAATGCAATCCCGCGTAACAAACCAGAGCATAACTTACCCTTGTATCTAGAAGTGGTGGTTACTCATCGAAAAATCAAAAGAGTACTTGTGGATGGTGGATCAGGTCTAAAAATTTGTACCTTGAAGCTGGTTAAGCAGCTAGGTCATTTAGAAGTAGATCTAGGGGCCAAGATTATTACAATCACAACATATGACAATGAAGAAAGAGAATTAGTGAGTACTATAGTAGTGCCCATGGAAGTAGGCCCAAATTTTCATGACATGACATTTCATGTCCTGGACTTGGACCTTCCATAAAACATTCTCCTGAGGTGCCCATGGATCTATGCCATGCAGGCTATCCCATTGATTTTTCATCAATGTATCAAGCTATGTCATGAAGGTTGTGTAGTTACCATTCTGGGTGACCCCGAACCATTTACACATTGTCGAGAATTACACAGTTTCTCTTGTGCAACTTATGAGTACCCTTCGGTGGATGTTTTCATCCCCTTCCAAATGAAAGCTATGAAGAAGAGGGTAGATTCATAGTCACTCATGCCTTACAATCAGGATTTTCCTTCGTTAGTCAACCCTTTTGCATCATGGGAAGAAATGTTAGAAAAATATGGCCCAGGTGAGCCATTCACTCTTAAACAAGCTTTGTTAATATCAAATTTATCAGTGTCACCTAGAACAAGGGGTAAGCCTTATTTTTAGTTCAAGAGTATATAGGAGACGTGTTCTAAACCATTGGATAAATTTGTCTCTAGTGGTCTTCTATATGAAGAAAATATGTTAGAAGATCCCACTAGTAGAGTGTCGAAAGGAACCATGGATTCATGTCATTAAGCACCCTAGTATATCAAAGGTCACTGCATGATGTTCATCATGGGTTATAGTGGGTTTAGATGTGGAATCAATGCACAAGGCCGATTAGAGCCCATTCCCACCCCCCATTTCAAGTCTGATAAGCATGGTCTTGGGATAATACCTCATGATACTCAACCCCTCAAGGTTGATGCCACCTTTTCTGAATGTGAGGACATTTCATCTCATTCTGATAGCGACGTAGATTCTTAGTGTAGCCTCTACGAGGATCTTTCTTCCACTAACCTATTCCCAGAATTGGTTGTCCTTACCTTATCTAAATCCATCTCTTTAACCAATTATCAAGTATACCTTGTATATATTGAAATTATAGATTGGGATCAACAACTTCACATGCTGCTTGAATTCTTTGAAAATGATGACGCATTTACAGAGTTCATGGGACTCAGGTATTCTATTCCAGTAGGGGACCATAAGAAAGGATTTACAATTCAACTTGACACCTGTGCATACTTCAGAGAAGAATCAGAGATGTGTGGACATTTGCATAAGAAGATAGTAAATAAGATTACAAGCACTTCTGAGAAACCTGGCAAAAAGGATAGATGGAAGTCTCACAGTGACAATTTTTTTGAAACACTCATAAATAAACATAACGAAGAGTCCGTGGATGAAGTAGCTTATCCACTTAAAAGTGATGATGAGTTACCGTAGGAGGTTGATCTTACTCTTCCCCCTCATCCTACACAGATGGAAGATGCTTCTAAGATTCTGGTTGAGGAAACAATCAATGTCAACATTGGCTCAGAGGAGCAACCTAGAATGATAAAATTGGGAGCTTCACTCTCTACTTAGGAACATAAGATATTTGTAGAGATCTTGAGGGAATATGTGGATATATTCATATGGACATATGTAGATATGCCTAGTTTGGACCCATCACTAGTCGTGCACAACCTTGTTGTGTACCCAGACGCCAAACCCATCAAGTAGAAATTGAGAAAGATGCACCCTAAGGTTGCGCTCCTTGTCAAATAAGAATTGGAAAAACTACTAGCTGCTGATTTTATTAAGCCCATCGACTATTCTGAATAGATCTCAAACATAGTCCATGTCCAGGAGAAGCCTTTCGGCATAAGAATCTACACTGATTTCCATGACATTAACAAGGCATGTATTAAGGATGACTTCCCCTTTCTTAACATTGATATGATCGTAGATTCCACTGCTGGTTATGAAATGTTATCCTTAATGGATGGATTTTTAGGTTATAACCAGATACAAATTGTAGAAGAAGATCAGCATAAAACCACCTTCATCACACCTTGGGGGAAATTTTTCTACAAAGTCATGCCTTTCGGACTCAAGAATGTCGGGGCCACTTACCAATGCGCCATGACTGTCATCTTCCATGATATGATGAATGAAATCATGGAAGACTATGTTGATGACATTTTAGCCAAATCCAAGAGTAGAGAAGAGCACCTAGAGGTGTTTAGACGTATTTTTTAGCATCTAAAATATTGTAAGGTACGCTTGAATCCCAAGAAATGTGTCTTTAGTGTTTTATCAGGAAAGCTCTTGGGTTTCATAGTTTCACAGAGAGGGATAGAAGTGGACCCTGATAAGGTCACATCTATTATAGAAATGCCTCCACCTACTACTCTCAAGCAACTCAGGAGTTTATAAGGAAAGATTAAGGAAATCCGTCGCTTCATTTCACAGCTTGCTAATAAGTGTCACCCTTTTACCCATTTACTGAAGAAAGATGTTAAATTAAATTGGGGACCAGACTGTTAGAATGCATTTGCATTACTCAAGCAATTCCTTGTCAATCCATCTGTACTCATGCCACCTACCCCAGGTGAACCTATCCTCTTGTACATTTCCACCACTTAGTTTGCTATTGGTGCACTGCTTGCCCAATATGATCTAGGCCATAAAGAAAGGGAAATTTATTATCTCAGTCACACCTTGATTACTTATGAGTTAAATTATCCACAAATTGAAAAGGCCTACTTGGAAGTTATCTTTACCTTCTAAAAGCTTCGCCATTATCTCCTAAACAATAAAACCAAACTCATATCTAAGGTTGAACCTCTCAAGTACCTTTTATCCAAACCCACCCTCACGGGTCGATGACTAATTGGATCATTCTCATAAGTGAATTTGATATTGATTTTGTGAATCATAAGTCCTTAAAAGGACATGTGTTAGCTGATCAGTTGGCAAAAGTGCCTCTACCAGGGATGGAACCTTTATGTCTAGATCTACCAGATGCATCTATGATGTATATTGAAGAATCTACATAATGACAGTTCCATTTCGATGGATCATTCACCTTCCATGGATCAAGAGCAAGAGTGGTGCTCATCACTCCCATAGTGGAGGTTATACTAAGAGCATTCCGGTTGGGATTTTTGTGCACTAATAACATTGTAGAATATGAAGCACTCATCGCTAGCCTCAAGCTAGCTATTACTTAGAATATTAGACAGCTAAGAGTCATTGGAGACTCCTAACTTATCATTAAACAAGTTAATGATGAGTACAAGGTTAAATATGAGAAGATTATTCCATATAAGAAAATGGTTAAAACTTTGAAGGAGTAATTTTCACAGATCATATTTGAGAAAAATCCAAGGTCACATAATAGATCCACAGATGCTATGGCTACAATTGGGTCTCTCTTGCACATCCTTCCTGAGGAGAGTAAAATTCCTTTCTTCATTGAGCATTTATAAATGCCCACATATGATATGCCAGAGGCATGTTTGGCATGTGAAGTTGTTGGTCCATTATCTCCCTGGTATGATCATATCTTTCGATACTTACAAGATGGAACCTTCCCACTAGATATTACCCACTCTAAAAAGAAATCCCTTATCCACCGCATAGCCCATTATACCCTCCTATGAGGCACCATTTATCATCATGGCTATGACAAGAATCTGATTTGCTGTTTGGATG
This sequence comes from Taxus chinensis, assembly GCA_019776745.2. Classification (NCBI taxonomy): domain Eukaryota; kingdom Viridiplantae; phylum Streptophyta; class Pinopsida; order Cupressales; family Taxaceae; genus Taxus; species Taxus chinensis. The sequence continues at coordinate 869,484,122 of CM034149.1, forward strand.
TTACTGACTCAATCCACACCATTAAATAAGTAAACGGTGTTATTTGTAGAGCGCACACCAATGACATGATCTTAGCTAAGAAAATGTTAAGAGTAGGCTATTATTGGCCTACCATGGAATCAAATTGTTGTAACTTTGTAAAGAAGTTTTAACTATGCCAGAAATATGGAAATTTAATACATGTGCCAACACAGGCTTTACAGCCTATTACAACTCCTTAGCATTTTTCCAAATGGGGTCTAGATCTCATAGGGAAGCTCCATCCTTCCTCTTCAGATGGCCACACCCACATTATCACTACCAATGAGTATTTTAATAAATGGGTAGAGGATGTCCCTCTTACTTATGTCAATGGTGTACAGATCTCCAAAGTCACCATGAACCATCTCATATGTCGTTATGGTATCCCTTCAGCCATTGTCACTGATACTGGTAAATCATTCAAGAATAAAATAGTTAAAACCTTGTGTCAACGATTTCATATTTAGCTCAAGTGGTCTACCCCCAATTACCCCCAAGGTAATGGACAAGTGGATGCTACTAATAAAACCCTTGTATGAATCATGGAGATAATGGTAAGTAAGACTGGTCATAATTGGAACTTGCAAATACATCCTGTCCTCTAGGCCTACCAAACCTCCATTCACACTCTTACTGGTGCGACTCCATATTCACTTGTCTATGGAACTGAGGCCATCATACCTCTAAAAGTGGAGCTTCCCTCCCTGAGAATATCTCTCAGAGACTATATTTATAAAGATGAGGACTACAGAGTCGCTCGATTGGCAGAGTTGGAACTATTAGATGAAAAGTGTATCAGAGTGCTCAATCACCTTAAAGTGTATTAGAATAGAGTATCTAGGGGATAAAACAAATGCATCATTCATCGGGAATTTTATGTAGGTGATCTATTCCTAAACGAAAATAAAAAGAACACCATTAAGGACAGAGAAAAGAAAGGTAAGTTTGAAGCTAACTGGTTAGGCCCTTATGTGGTGGTTGCTAAGTATGGATCAAGAGCTTATAAAATTGCATACTTGGATGGTGACGAGCTTCCAAAACCTATGAATGACATGCACCTCAAGTAGTTCTATGCTTAAGCATGACGAGAATATCAAATAATAATAAAAATAATAATAAATATAAAAAACAAGCAAAACAAAATGGAAAATTTAGAAAATAGTAAAGAAAAAGCATGTCGTCCACATGTGAAAACCACACAATTATGGTGGAGTGGGTAGGGATTTGAGTGAAATCTAGTTTTTGGTGCTTAAGGATGATCCCTCATTCACAAGATACTCTTGCATCAGGATGGGTAATTCTCACCACTTTCTAGGAGTTAGATTACCTAGCTAAGTCTAGGAACCCTACCAAGAATCCCTTACAAAGCATGTGATTTGGTTTGTTTACTCTTGTATCTGTGTGAAGGATGTTTCCTTTGTATATTCCCATCTAGCACTGGGGAACCTTTACATTCCAATTACTCCAACATATGCACGTGGCATTCTGCCTTTTGTATATTCCCACGTCACGCTGGGGGCATCCACGCTTCTTTATTCTTGTACATTGCTTTTGGAAAATGACCTTAGAAAAAACCTAAAAATTCAGAAAATTTCCCTTTTAGGGATCAAGCTACATCAACTTCACAACGTGATCTTGGAGAAAACCTTGAAAATAATGTAAACATTAGCTTTGAAAACTTATCTTTCAAGATAACCCAAAAACATAAGAAAACATATATCAATGTTGTCCTGCAAAACAAGGTAGTATTTAAATTGATTTTAATTGTTGGTTTGTATAGTTTTAATGTACTTATCTTTTCGTGTTGTTTGATATTTGAATGGTTCATTTTATTACCTACTAATTATTGCATTGTGTAAGTTATGAATTTCTTTCATTCGTAGCTTTCATACTTATAAGATATTGTTGTGTTTTCATCATTTGCTATGTGCATATATTAGGATTCATTTTACTCACTTAGATTGAATACCAATTTAATTTGTTGTTAGCATTTGCATGAATTCATTTTAGTTGCATTTTGTTGTGTTATTTTGTATGTGTATATTGGTTTAGTTTTGTTAACTTTTGCTTGTGTGTTT